>AP028912.1:0-2400000 GCA_036186465.1 Nesidiocoris tenuis
CAGCCCTAACCAGCCCTAACCAGCCCTAACCAGCCCTAACCAGCCCTAACCAGCCCCTAACCAGCCCTAACCAGCCCCTAACCAGCCCTAACCAGCCCTAACCAGCCCTAACCAGCCCCTAACCAGCCCTCCTAACCAGCCCTAACCAGCCCCTCTAACCAGCCCTAACCAGCCCTAACCAGCCCTAACCAGCCCTAACCAGCCCTAACCAGCCCTAACCAGCCCTAACCAGCCCTAACCAGCCCTAACCAGCCCTAACCACCCCCAAACCAGCCCTAACCAGCCCTAACCAGCCCTAACCCAGCCCTAACCAGCCCTAACCAGCCCTAACCAGCCCTAACCAGCCCTAACCAGCCCTAACCAGCCCTAACCAGCCCTAACCAGCCCTAACCAGCCCGAACCAGCCCTAACCAGCCCTAACCAGCCCTAACCAGCCCTAACCACCACTAACCCGAGCTGGAGCTGGAGCTTCGAGCTTGAGTTGAGTTGAGTTGAGTTGGGCCGAGTTGAGTTGAGTTGAGTTGAGTTGAGTTGAGTTGAGTTGAGTTGAGTTGAGTTGAGTTGAGTTGAGTTGAGTTACGAGTTGAGTTGAGTTGATTTGAGTTGAGTTGAGTTGAGTTGATTCTGGAGTTGAGTTGAGTTGAGTTGAAGTTGATTTGAGTTGAGTTGAGTTGATTTGAGCTTGAGTTGAGTTGAGTTGAGTTGAGCTTGAAATGATTTGAGTTGATCTGAGTTGAGTTGAGTTGAGTTGAGTTGAGTTGAGTCTTGAGTTGATTTGAGTTGATTTGAGCTTGATTTGAGCCGTTGATTTGAGTTGATTTGAGTTGATTTGAGTTGAGTTGAGTTGAGCTTGATTTGAGTTGAGTTGAGTTGAGTTGAGTTGAGTTGAGTTGAGTTGAGTTGAGTTGAGTTGATTGATTGAGTTGAGTTGAGTTGATTTGAGTTGATTTGAGTTGAGTTGAGTTGAGTTGAGTTGAGTTGAGCTTGAGTTGAGTTGAGTTGAGCTTGGAGCTTGAGTTGAGTCGAGTTGAGTTGAGCTTTCTTCGAGTTGAGTTGAGTTGATTTGAGTTGAGTTGAGTTGAGTTGAGTTGAGTTGAGTTGAGTTGAGTTACGATTTGAGTTGAGTTGAGTTGAGTTGAGTTGAGTTGAGTTGGGTTGAGTTGAGTTGGGTTGAGGGTTGGGTTGGGTTGAGTTGAGTTCAGTTGGGTTGAGTTGAGTTGAGTTGAGTTGAGTTGAGTTGAGTTGAGTTGAGTTGAGTTGAGTTGAGTTGAGTTGAGTTGAGTTGAGTTGAGTTGAGTTGAGTTGAGTTGAGTTGAGTTGAGTTGAGTTGAGTTGAGTTGAGTTGAGTTGAGTTGAGTTGAGTTGAGTTGAGTTGAGTTGAGTTGAGTTGAGTTGAGTTGAGTTGAGTTGAGTTGAGTTGAGTTGAGTTGATTTGAGTTGAGTTGAGTTGATTTGAGTTGATTTGAGTTGATTTGAGTTGAGTTGAGTTGAGTTGATTTGAGTTGATTTGAGTTGATTTGAGTTGAGTTGATTTGAGTTGAGTTGAGTTGAGTTGATTTGAGTCGAATTAGTTGAGTTGAGTTGAGTTGAGTTGAGTTGAGTTGAGTTGAGTTGAGTTGAGTTGAGTTGAGTTGAGTTGAGTCGAGTCGAGTCGAGTCGAGTCGAGTCGAGTCGAGTCGAGTCGAGTTGAGTTGAGATGAGTTGAGTCGAGTAGATTTGAGTTGAGTTGAGTTGAGTTGAGTTGAGTTGATTTGAGTTGATTTGAGTTGAGTTGGGTTGATTTGAGTTGAGTTGAGTTGATTTGAGTTGAGTTGAGTTGATTCGAGTTGAGTTGAAATGAGTTGAGTTGATTTGAGTTGAGTTGAGTTGAGTTGATTTGAGTTGATTTGAGTTGATTTGAGTTGAGTTGAGTTGAGTTGAGTTGAGTTGAGTTGAGTTGAGTTGAGTTGAGTTGAGTTGAGTTGAGTTGAGTTGAGTTGAGTTGAGTTGAGTTGAGTTGATTTGAGTTGAGTTGAGTTGAGTTGAGTTGAGTTGAGTTGAGTTGAGTTGAGTTGAGTTGAGTTGAGTTGAGTTGAGTTGAGTTGAGTTGAGTTGAGTTGAGTTGAGTTGAGTTGAGTTGAGTTATGAGTTGAGTTGAGTTGAGTTGAGTTGAGTTGAGTTGAGTTGAGTTGAGTTGAGTTGAGTTGAGTTGAGTTGAGTTGAGTTGAGTTGAGTTGAGTTGAGTTGAGTTGAGTTGAGTTGAGTTGAGTTGAGTTGAGTTGAGTTGAGTTGAGTTGAGTTGAGTTGAGTTGATTTGAGTTGAGTTGAGTTGAGTTGAGTTGAGTTGAGTTGAGTTGAGTTGAGTTGAGTTGAGTTGAGTTGAGTTGAGTTGAGTTGAGTTGATTTGAGTTGAGTTGAGTTGAGTTGATTTGAGTTGAGTTGAGTTGAGTTGAGTTGAGTTGAGTTGAGTTGAGTTGAGTTGAGTTGAGTTGAGTTGAGTTGAGTTGAGTTGAGTTGAGTTGAGTTGAGTTGAGTTGAGTTGAGTTGAGTTGAGTTGAGTTGAGTTGAGTTGAGTTGAGTTGAGTTGAGTTGAGTTGAGTTGAGTTGAGTTGAGTTGAGTTGAGTTGAGTTGAGTTGATTTGAGTTGAGTTGAGTTGAGTTGAGTTGATTTGAGTTGAGTTGAGTTGAGTTGAGTTGAGTTGAGTTGAGTTGAGTTGATTTGAGTTGAGTTGAGTTGATTTGAGTTGATTTGAGTTGAGTTGAGTTGAGTTGATTTGAGTTGAGTTGAGTTGAGTTGAGTTGAGTTGAGTTGAGTTGAGTTGAGTTGATTTGAGTTGAGTTGAGTTGATTTGAGTTGAGTTGAGTTGATTTGAGTTGAGTTGAGTTGAGTTGAGTTGAGTTGATTTGAGTTGATTTGAGTTGAGTTGATTTGAGTTGAGTTGAGTTGATTTGAGTTGATTTGAGTTGAGTTGATTTGAGTTGAGTTGAGTTGAGTTGAGTTGATTTGAGTTGAGTTGAGTTGATTTGAGTTGATTTGAGTTGAGTTGAGTTGAGTTGAGTTGATTTGAGTTGAGTTGAGTTGAGTTGATTTGAGTTGAGTTGAGTTGAGTTGATTTGAGTTGATTTGAGTTGAGTTGAGTTGAGTTGAGTTGAGTTGAGTTGAGTTGATTTGAGTTGATTTGAGTTGAGTTGAGTTGATTTGAGTTGATTTGAGTTGATTTGAGTTGAGTTGAGTTGAGTTGAGTTGATTTGAGTTGATTTGAGTTGATTTGAGTTGATTTGAGTTGATTTGAGTTGATTTGAGTTGAGTTGAGTTGAGTTGAGTTGAGTTGAGTTGAGTTGATTTGAGTTGATTTGAGTTGAGTTGAGTTGAGTTGAGTTGAGTTGATTTGAGTTGATTTGAGTTGATTTGAGTTGATTTGAGTTGATTTGAGTTGAGTTGAGTTGAGTTGAGTTGATTTGAGTTGATTTGAGTTGATTTGAGTTGATTTGAGTTGATTTGAGTTGAGTTGAGTTGATTTGAGTTGAGTTGAGTTGATTTGAGTTGAGTTGAGTTGATTTGAGTTGATTTGAGTTGATTTGAGTTGATTTGAGTTGAGTTGAGTTGATTTGAGTTGAGTTGAGTTGAGTTGAGTTGAGTTGAGTTGAGTTGAGTTGAGTTGAGTTGAGTTGAGTTGAGTTGAGTTGAGTTGAGTTGAGTTGAGTTGAGTTGAGTTGAGTTGAGTTGAGTTGAGTTGATTTGAGTTGAGTTGAGTTGAGTTGAGTTGAGTTGAGTTGAGTTGAGTTGAGTTGAGTTGAGTTGAGTTGAGTTGAGTTGAGTTGAGTTGAGTTGAGTTGAGTTGAGTTGAGTTGAGTTGAGTTGAGTTGAGTTGAGTTGAGTTGAGTTGAGTTGAGTTGAGTTGAGTTGAGTTGAGTTGAGTTGAGTTGAGTTGAGTTGATTTGAGTTGAGTTGAGTTGAGTTGAGTTGATTTGAGTTGATTTGAGTTGAGTTGATTTGAGTTGAGTTGAGTTGAGTTGAGTTGAGTTGAGTTGAGTTGAGTTGAGTTGAGTTGAGTTGAGTTGAGTTGAGTTGAGTTGAGTTGAGTTGAGTTGAGTTGAGTTGATTTGAGTTGAGTTGAGTTGATTTGAGTTGAGTTGAGTTGAGTTGAGTTGAGTTGATTTGAGTTGAGTTGAGTTGAGTTGAGTTGAGTTGATTTGAGTTGAGTTGAGTTGAGTTGATTTGAGTTGAGTTGAGTTGAGTTGAGTTGATTTGAGTTGATTTGAGTTGAGTTGAGTTGAGTTGATTTGAGTTGAGTTGAGTTGATTTGAGTTGATTTGAGTTGAGTTGAGTTGATTTGAGTTGAGTTGAGTTGAGTTGAGTTGAGTTGAGTTGATTTGAGTTGATTTGAGTTGATTTGAGTTGATTTGAGTTGATTTGAGTTCAGTTGAGTTGATTTGAGTTGAGTTGAGTTGATTTGAGTTCAGTTGAGTTGATTTGAGTTGATTTGAGTTGATTTGAGTTGATTTTAGTTGAATTGAGTTGATTTGAGTTGATTTGAGTTGATTTGATTTGATTTGATTTGATTAGAGTTGATTTGAGTTGATTTGAGTTGATTTGAGTTGATTTGATTTGATTTGAGTTGAGTTGATTTGAGTTGATTTGAGTTGATTTGATTTGATTTGAGTTGAGTTGATTTGAGATGATTTTAGTTGAGTTGAGTTGATTCGAGTTGAGTTGAGTCATTTGAGTTGATTTGAGTTGATATGAGTTGATTTGAGTAGAGTTGAGTTTAGTTGATTTGAGTTCAGTTGAGTTGATTTGAGTTCAGTTGAGTTGAGTTGATTTGAGTTGATTTGAGTTGAGTTGAGTTGAGTTGAGTTGAGTTGATTGAGTTGAGTTGAGTTGATTTGAGTTGATTTGAGTTGAGTTGAGTTGATTTGAGTTCAGTTGAGTTGAGTTGAGTTGATTTGAGTTGATTTGAGTTGAGTTGATTTGAGTTCAGTTGAGTTGAGTTGAGTTAATTTAGTTGATTTGAGTTGATTTGAGTTGATTTGAGTTGATTTGAGTTCAGTTGAGTTGATTTGAGTTGAGTTGAGTTGATTTGAGTTCAGTTGAGTTGATTTGAGTTGATTCGAGTTGAGTTGAGTAGAGTTGAGTTGATTTGAGTAGAGTTGATTTGAGTTGAGTTGATTTGAGTTGAGTTGATTGGAGGTGAGTTGATTTGAGTTGATTTGATTTGATTTGATTTGATTTGATTTGATTTGATTTGATTTGATTTGATTTGATTTGATTTGATTTGATTTGATTTGATTTGATTTGATTTGATTTGATTTGATTTGATTTGATTTGATTTGATTTGATTTGATTTGATTTGATTTGATTTGATTTGATTTGATTTGATTTGATTTGATTTGATTTGATTTGATTTGATTTGATTTCTATTCAATTTTGATTTGTTTCAATCTTTATTTAGTTTTTATTTGATTTTATTTCCATTTAATTTCGATTTGATTTGATTTGATTTTAGTTTTTATTTAGTTTTTATTTAATTTTAATTTTTATTTAGTTTTTATTTGATTTTAATTTTTATTTAGTTTTTATTTGATTTTATTTTCATTCAATTTTGATGTAATTTTGATTTAATTTTGATTTGATTTGATTTAAATTTAATTTTGATTCGATTTGATTTTGATTTGAATTTTGATTAATTACTTCCATATTTACAGAGTAAATGGAAGTATTGTGATCGTCCTAAAATCGAGAATCGGAACGGAGCTTCAGAAAAAACTTTTTCTTATACACATTTACTCAGAATCACTTCCTGAACAAGTGTCTGTGTGTCCGTTACGTCCGTTACGTCCGTTACGTCCGTTCTTCGCCGTCCGTCTGTCCGTCTGTGGTCATTTAAAATGGCACAACTTGTCATTTCTCAACCTTTTTTCAAATTTCTTGAACTGAAATGTTTGTCTGGCAAGACCTAACACCCTGTTTATTTATCGGAATTTGGATAACGCACAGTACTTCCGATATATTTACATTTTTAGTGTTTTCTATTTTATTTTTTTCCGGCCACAAAAATGGATTTGATCTTGATCTTGATTTTATCTTTCTTTTAGTTTTTATTTGATTTTAATTTTTATGTACCGAAAAACTGACGTTTTTTCATTTTGGGCGAATTTTAAAATTTTTATTTAGTGAATTTATTTGATTTTTTTTCATTCAATTTTGATGTCAAAATATGATCAAATTGTGTCACAATTTGATTTGATTTAAATTTGGAATTTTGATTCGATTTGATTGTGTGTTATCTACGCACCACTGGTTTTGATTTAGTGTTTATTTGATTCGATTCGATTTTTTTAGATTTTTATTTGTCTTGATTTGATTTTGATTTGATTCTTATTTAATTTTGATTTGATTTGATTTTTATTGTATTTAATTTGATTCTTATTTAATTTTGATTTGAATTGATTTTTATTCAATTTGGATTTGGTTTGATTTATATGTAATTTTGATTTGTTTTGATATTTATTTTAGTTTTATTTAATCAATTTGATTTGAGGTAATTTCATTTAATTTTAATTTTTATTTTATTTTATTTCGATTTAATATTGATTTGACTTTAATTTTTATTTCGTTTTTATTTGATTTTATTTCCATCAGTTTTGATTTAATTTCCTTTTTATTTGACTTGATTTGATTTTTATTTAATTTTGATTTGATTTGATTTTTATTGTATTTGATTCGATTTTTATTTATTTTTGATTCGAATAGATTTGTATTCAATTTGGATTTGATTTGATTTGCATTTCATTTTGATTTGATTTGATTTGACTTTTTTTTTTTTTTTTGACTCATTAATTTGATATGATAAATGTATTTGACTTATTCATTTAATTTGATTCGATGTGACCTATTTGATTTTGATTTATTCAAGTTTTATTTTAGTTTGATTCAATCAATTTGATTTGAGTTGATTTGATTTGGTTTTTATTTAATTTTGCTTACACTCAATTTAATTTTATTATATTTCTATTTTATTTTGATTTTATTTATTTTGAATTAATTTAATTTACGCAGGATGAAGGGGGCTATTTTTATTTTGCTTAATTCGTCTTAATTAATTGTAATTCGCATTAAATCCATTTGCATTAATTTAATTCGATTTATGTCAATTTATTTTCATTTAATTTAATTGTACTAAATTTAATGTAATGTAATTAATTTCAGCGTTTTCCACTCTCCATTATCGTCCTCCATCCTTCCTCCACCCTTCACTTACATCCGTCCTCCGCCCTCCAGTATCGTTCTCCATCCTTCCTCCACCCTCCATCATCGTCCTCCATCATCCATCCTTCCTCCACCCTTCACTTATGACCCCCATCCAACATCGTCGTCCTCCATCCTTCCTCCACCCTTCAGTTACATCCTCCACCCTCCACCATTGTCCTCCACCCTCCACCATTGTCCTCCACCCTCCATCATCGTCCTCCGCTCTTCACTTATATTCCACCAGCCGAATTCCACTAGCTTCAGTCATGAGAACGGCACCTTACCCTTGTCATTGCGCACGGGCGCCATTCCACTAGCTTCAGTAGAGCGCCTTCAGCTCCTCCCCGCCATTGCCGAGTGGCGCCATGCACGCAGCATACTCCGAACGGCATCATTTCACCAGCCTTCAGTATTGTGCGGTACCTCCTCCCCGGCAGTTTCTTTGGGCGCCGTTCCACTACCTTAACCCTTTAGGAACTTCAGCTTCTCCCCGCCGTGGTCAAATGGCGCCATGCACGTAGCGTGCGCTGAGAGGCATTCCGCCAGCGTTAGTATTTGTAGCGCCTCCTCCCCGCCGTTGACAAATGGCGCCTCGCACGTAGCGTACGCTAAGGGGGCATTCCACTAGCGTTGGTAATTTGCGGCACCTCCTCCCCGCTATTTTTGACCGGCGCCATGCACGTAGCGTACGCTGAGGGGCATTCTACTAGCGTTAGTATTCTGGCGCGCCTCCTCCCCGCAGTTGGCGAGCGGCATCATGCACGTAGCGTACACTGAGCGGCATTCCACCAGCGTTAGTATTCTGCCGCGCCTCCTCCCCCCTCCACCACCGTTGCCGAGCAGCGCCATGCACGAAGCTTACTCACACTACTTCCGGTATATTTAAATTTTTATTGTTTTCTATTTTATTTTTTCTGGCCCTAAAAATGAACCGATTTGAGCGTTCTTGGTCTTGAGATCTTTGTTCTACCTAGCAGAATAATATTATGTGGTTATTTTTTATATTCCTATAACTTGTAGTTTTTCATTTTACTCGAGTTTTAAAGTCAGCCCTAGTGATTTTTTTATATTTTTGACATGAACGCCATCGAAAGCAGTGAAAACATACCTGATCAAATCCTAATTTCCACACGATGAAAGGAAAAATAATTATCAGAGCAGTAGAAAAACATTTATTGAGTATAAGAAACTATCAAAGCTACAACAGCCGAAAGAAATGATCCATAACGACCATGAGTAAGATCAGTTTGGCCTCGCAGAACTGGGATGGCTGACGCCATTGGGTCTTGTCGTTTTCACATGTGTGAGCCCCTGAAAGTATCCTACAACAAGAGAGTGATAACGGTGGACTTATTGATGAGGGATGAGAGAAAAAAATGATCTTACTTCTATTCCATCCAAGATACTAGGCTGACTAACTTACCAGTATGATATCCGCTCATGTACCACGCCATCAGCATCGCAGAAAGGGCATCGGATTCATCCTTTGGGAAATGGGCCATCACATTCGGTGGAGGTGGTGGAGGTATGGCACCCTGCAATAAACACAAGACATCTGAACTAAAAGCTGGCCAAAAACGGAGCCACGGAGAGTCTGTGACAAGGGTTTCGCCGGGAATGCGTCTGATAGGAAATCTAACGCCCCCCAGAACGGAGCTTCAGGAAAATCTTTTTCTCATACACATTTACTCAGAATCACTTCCTGAACAAGTGCCTGTAAGTCCGTTTGTCCGTCTGAGGTAACCTGATGGCACCTCGCGTACCTCTACGGTCAAGGATCAAATCTGCTGCCTGGAGAAGAACCTGCTGAAGATCATTCACCGCCTCCGCCCCGCCCAAGGCGCAGCCTTCCTCGGCCAACGAGTAGTCGATCATTCTGGACTCAACCTCCGCTCGGAACGCCCTCCATGGAGCTCTTCTTGTATTATACCTGATGGGGGCTTTCACCATTGGGCCACCAGGCTGCTGGAGCTCAGAGCTGACCTCGATCAGGGCGTGATCACTTGCAGTGCAGAAAGCGACCGACCACTTCCATCTGAGCGCTGAAAATTCCTGTGTGACGAACGTGAGGTCTATATTAGAAGAGCCCCGTACGTTGCTGAATGTTGGTCCGAGTTCCGGTCTGTTCAGCATGATCAGCGAATGACCCGCCGCCCACAACTGAACCTCCTGTCCTCGAGGTGTATCCCTTGATGAACCCCACTGAGTGGCCCACGCATTAAAATCGCCCATCACTATGGCTCCATTGTTGCGAGCAGAGAATAGGGCACGATCCAAGAGGTTCAGCGGCCCCTCGTGGGGCTCATTTGGCGAGAGGTAAGCAGAGATGACAACGAAGACCCCCCCAGGAGTTGTTAATTTCACCACCACCACGTCCCCCGTTGAGCACGACGCCATGAGCATTCCGTCCCATCCTGGGTTAAGGATCAAAATTATCGACCGCGGAACTAACGCACCCGAAAAACTCCTTGCCCGTGACCCGAGTCCCACCACCTGCCCGCCTCGCAGGGGAGGCTCCTGCAAGGCCAGGACATCAATCCGCCTCTCCGCTGCCACTTTCATGGTTTCCTCCAGCGCTGTAGTGCTGCGTGCAAGGTTGTGCTGCATCATTCTAACAAAATAGTGGGCAGTGTTACTGGTCATTTTTACCGTAGTCGGTCCTCTTAATTTGGGTCTCCATAGCTCTTCTTGTAGATGGGCATCTGAGGTCACCAGCTTCATGATTGGGATCCTCCGCCGTCACGGAGCAGTTGGCGCATTTGGGTGTACCTTCCCTCTTGCACTCCCGGAACGTGTGTCCTTTTGCCGCGCAGAAACCACATACCGGGTCCCTAAGACAGACCGCAGCAACATGCCCAAACGCCTGGCATCTGTAGCATCGCGTAACCGAAATGTGATCCCCCAGTTTGCATGCATACCAGCCAATCCTGAGGCGGCTCTCCTTCAGCAGCTCCAAGCGAACCACAGGGGAAACCTCAATAACCCACTTCCGAGTCGGCGCATCCCTGGGTCCAACCATATATACAGGAAGGAATCCGTCCTTTTTCACCGCTGGGTCCAAAGACATTGCATTGGCTAGCATAAATTCTTCACAGATTTGCTCGCGGCTGAAGTCGGCTGGAACACCATGGACAAGTATTCGTGGACGCTTACTTGGGGCCTCTCTTACTGTTAGCCCTACCCTGGCGGACGAATCCGCCAGTGGACGGATGTCGGTCTGACAAGGAACCTCCATAATCAGCTCATTAGCCCTGCCTGGCCGCACCTCCCAGACGTCAATGCCAAGCTCAGCAGGGCGCCCGATTTCGGCCAATTTCTTTGAAGTGTCTCCACTCTCAGCTTTGACGATGAGCGTCCTAGTACGAGCAGTTGGGATCGGTCCTCCTTGGGTGGCAAGCCGATTTCTGAGCTCTGCCCTTACCTGAGAGACGTGCATTGCGCTGGTTTCCTTTTGCACCATCGGTTTGGCTTTCCCTTCAGATTCTGCTGGCGGCTTCCTTACTTTTCTTCTATCCCTGCGTGCTCTTCCAGCATACGTCCAGTCGGCATCATCGTCGCTTGTCGTTGCTGGCAAGACTTGCCCCATCTCTGCTATGCTTTCCTTTAGGGTCTTCACGTGATTGGAAATCATTTGTTGCTGCCGGTCAATCTTTTTGCCAATTCCGCTAACTGCCTGGATCACGTTGCCATGGGGTCCACCATCCCCACGCTCCGAGAGGCCCTCCACCAGTCCAGAGACACCCTTCTCAATGGTCCGCACAGATCGCATCACCGGAGACAGAGAAGGCTCAGGCCTCACAGCCTGCACCGCCTCCCGGACAACCGCCAGCATAGTTTCCCTGTTCATCGTGGCCAGGCCAAGGCATTTCCCCTGAAGTTGCCACAGCGTCGTGCGGGCTCTGCCTGTTGTGGCCGCAGCTCGACGGTTCCACTCGTTCAGAAATTCATACATTCCAGCTGGCATCTTGTTCTTCTGATTTGTGAGAAATTTATTCAATTCATGAGGCATTGTCTTCAGTTCTTTATCAAGGGAGTGCACAGCCTCATCCAACGCCTCTTGACACATGACCTGCTCACTTGAAGCTACACTCTCGAGAGAGTCATTCCTGCTCCTCTTGCCAAGCCTTGCAACCGGAGTGTTTCCCCCACTGAAACCTTCGGCTCCTGGAGTTCCATAAATAGAGTCTCTTCTCAGTTCCCCAGATTTTGGATCCCCTGTGTTGCTCAAAGCCCCATCGGGGTGCTGGTCCATGTTTCACGGGTAGCTGACTCAATTATCAGGTGCTGACAACCAGCCCTAACCAGCCCTAACCAGCTTGGAGAACCATTCTTCTGTACTCACGAGGTTGGACAGTGCTGTTTCGATTGTGGCCACTCCAAAGCATCTCCGTCTAATGTTGCGGTACAGCCGGCAGTTTCGAACAACGTGTTCAGCGTCTTCCTGGGCCCGTCCACATCTGCATCCGTCGGTCGCTCTTCTACGGAAGAAGAAGAGTTTCGCGTTGAAGTTTCCATGGCCGCCGATAAGCTGGGTAATCCGGTATCCTGGTGCAAACCAGCCCGCCGCCAATCGAACCCTCACGTCCGGGAAATACTGATAGGTCAGCCTCCCCGTAGTTGCGCTATCCCATCTTTCTTGCCAAGCGCCATTGAGCCATTGTCGGATCCCCTCTATCTTCTGTGCGTCGGTCTCATTCTCGCTGATCACTGCCTGAAGTTCCGATCTTACCACTGCCGAGGTTCTGGCGGGCGACTTCACGCTACATACCGCGACTCTTGCGTCGAGCACCAGATCGAGGGGCGGCTCCCCCGCAAGCACCTGCAGGGCGGCTGTCGAGGTTGTTCTGTAGGCCCGGCAGACCGGGACGAGGGCGGCCCGCTGGATCTGCTGGACCACATTCCTGATCCTTTGTGATGGCCTGGACCACCAGTTTCCCGCTGCGTACAGCACGGTCGGCATGAACACTGACGAGTAATGCCTCTTGACCACTCGAAACTCCGCGCCCCACTCTGCACCTCTGACTCCGTGCATGAGGCGAGTCAACGAGCACACCTTACTGCGCAGCATCGTCAAGTGCGCGTCGATGGAAAAATTGCGGTGCATAACCACTCCCAAGTACTTGGCGGTCAGGCTCGCCCTTACAGTCACACCGTCCACCTCGAAGGAGGCCCCGTCGCGGACGGCTTTTGGGCCCTTGAAAACCAGCGCCTGAGTCTTCGACGGTGCTACAGCCAGGTGGGCTGTCCTGGCCCACTCAACGACGATACGAGAGCCCCCAGCGGCCGCATCCGTCAGTGCGTCCACCGTATCAGCCTCAACAAACAGCGCCAGATCATCCACGTACGCGACAGCTTGAAAACCATTATCCTCCAGCACCTCCAATAGCTCCCCAAACACCAAATTCCAGATGGCTGCCCCCAACACCGACCCCTGCGGGCAACCCCGCGTCACCTGCGCCGTCACCACTCCGTTCCGGAACCATAACTCGGCGCGTCTTCCGTTCAGGTAGCTACATACCAGGCGGTAAAGATCTGCTGGTAAACGCAAGGCCTGCATTCTGCGAAGCACGCACGGCCACCAAACGCTGTTAAACGCCCCAGCAATGTCGTAGAAAACCAGCATCTTCATCCTGGACGTTGACCGCCTCACCATTCCGACAGCCGTAGCAATCGCATCCTCCGTTGACCGGCCTGGCACGCAGCCGAACTGGTGACGATGCAAAGCAGATAGTAGAGATGGCTCCATGCTGTTCAATATTAGTCGCTCTAACACTTTGCCATTCACTGGTAGCAAGCTGACTGGTCGGTAACTGTTGGCGTCAGCAGGGTCCTTTTGAGGGGATTTCAGCAAGGCCTTGATTGACGCCACTTTCCAAGCTTCAGGAAAAATCCCCTGGGACAGAGCCTCATTATAGACAGCCAGCAGTGCCTCTCTGTATGTCAGCGGTGCCTCTTTCAGCATCGCCATGTCCAGGCCATCTATTCCTGGCGCCTTGTACCGACTGAAGCGCGCAATCGCCTGGTCCAGTTGTCGCATCGTCCATGGACCCACCCCCTGCGTATCCGGAGCGTTGAGCACGAGCACACGGAGAGCGGCCTCCTCTGGTGTGTCCTCAGCGGCGACGTCCTGCGGAAATACTACCTCCAGATAATGCTGTCCGACCTGACGCCAACCCTGAGCAGGGCGTCCATTAACATCAAGTTGTGCAATCGCGGTGTCAGGCACCAACTTTCCGCGGAGCACCCTGTAGGGGACAGCCCAAGGGTCTCGATTCAACTCCTCAGAGACGAACGCTCTCCAGGAATCACGCTTTGCCTTCCTTACTGCCTTTTTAAACTTGCGTGCAGCATCCTTCCAAGCGTGGAGCATTACACGAGCGCTACTGCCGTCACCTCTGCGCTGCCATGCTCTCCTTGCTGTGTTCCTGGCCGCGCGCAGCGTATCCAGTTCCCCTGACCACCATGGTGAAGTCTCTTTTTTATACTTCCCTCTTCGCTCCAGGGTAAGGTCCGCTGCCTGGAGCATCACCTGCTGAAGGTCATCCACCGTTCCACTCAGCTCCTGCGGGTACCTGAGCTCCATCAGCACGTAGTCGACCATCCTCGCGTTGACCTCGGCACGAAAGGCCTTCCAAGGCGCCATTCTTGTGTTGTAACGTGGTGGTGGCCTCACAGACTCCACGCCCTCACTCTGCATCTCGACGCTAATTTCTATCAGCGCATGGTCGCTTGCAGTGCAGAAGGACAGTGACCATCTCCACTGATACACCCCCAGATCCCTTGTAGTGAAGGCCAGGTCGATAAATGATGTGCCATGCACTCCGCTGTATGTCGGTCCCCGCTCAGGCCTGTTCAGCATCACCAGCGAGTGCCCAGCAGCCCACAGCTGCACGTCCCGCCCCCGTGGTGAATCTCTGAGTGATCCCCATTGTGTACTCCAGGCATTGAAGTCCCCCAGTATCAGTGCATCTGCCCCGTCCAACGCGAACATCGCACGGTCCAAGGTGTTGAGCGTGTCCTCATATGGCTCGTTTGGAGGTAGATAGGCTGAAATGACTACAAACTCCCTAGAGGGTGTGGTCAGTTTCACAGCCACCATCCTCCCTGAAGAGTAGCGTCCCATTAGCATCGCGTCCCATCTGGGATTGAGAACGATCACCGCCGTCTTAGGGTGCCCAGCCACGGCAAAACATCTAGCCTGCGACCCCACTCCTGCTACCCTACCATTCTGGACTGGGGGCTCCTGTAGTGCGAGGGCATCAGCATTCCCGTCATGTGCCGTCTTCATCAACTCGGTCATTGCTGTCGGACTACGCGCAACATTATGCTGCAGGATTCTCACGTGCTCATGGTTGGGTGGGCTACTCATTTCTACCATAATCTGTCCTGGCCACTAGCGTTTCCATAGCCCTCCTGGCTGCCGGGCATTTTGGGTCCCCTGCATCGTGGTGCGGGTTGCACTTGGTCTCAACGCAGTTTGCACAGGTAGGCCTGCCTTCCTTTTGGCATTCCTTGAATGTGTGACCCCTTGCCGCACAGTATCCACAAACTGCTGTCTTCTGACACACCTTGGCTACGTGTCCAAAAGCCTGACACTGGTAGCATCGGGTCACGGAGACATGATCTGCCAACCGGCAGACGTACCAGCCAACGCAACCAGCCCTAACAGCCCTAACCAGCCCTAACCAGGAGGTGCACGTCACAGGAAAATTTGCTAAACGCTCGTTTTTTTTTTTTTTTTTTTTTTTTTTTTAAATCGGACCACTCCTTCTATGCGTTTTGCTGCTGATGGCGTACGGCGGACGGACAAAAAATTTTTATTGCAGATTCGTGTTCTAAAACCTCTGAACAATTATGGGGAATAGATACGTTCCCTTTTGATAGATCAATCCTCACTTAATCAGGAAGTGAATAAGTGAAGTGGTATAAGAAAAAGTGGTTTCTGAAGCTCCGACCCGACTCTCAATTTTAGGACGATTCCAATACTTCCATTTACTTTGTAAATATGGAATTAATCATAAGTAAACGTTTTGGCATTGCAAAGCTTCAAATCTCGATCACCATATCGCCGCTCTTGTAAAACAATGACGTAACTGGGAAAAAATCAAATTTCACAGAAATTTTAGCTCATAAGAACTTATTTTACTGACTCGAGCTCATGAACAGCTGACAATGAACAATGACGCATCTACCCTCCCGTATAACGGAGAGAATTTCGATGGGGTCAAATATTTATTGGAAGCTCTACCTCTTCCTGATCATATCGAATCAATTTGATGCCAATTCGCAGTTACTTCATTGTTTTACTGAAGCGGCTATAAGATCGAATGGTGTCAAAAATGTCCGTATCAGAGTTTGAAGTAGTATTGTGTGATACCTACGCAGCACTGGTTTCATTTTGATTACAGTCGGGTTTTAAAATGTACATTGTGAGATTTTTGATCGAAACAGCTTATTAAGAAGTCACAGTAAGTATGATCAATTTGTGTTAACCATTTTGCACCAAAATGTAGAAGTATTGCGTGTTATGGGCTGGTACGCCACACATGGGTTTTTTAAAGAAGTGATGACGATGATTACAATAATTTTAGAAGTAAGTTAGAATAGGTAATTGTTGTAAGTTAGAATTATTCTAAAGACGTCTCGAAAAATTTTGACTCCCGTAGGCTGTCGGTCACTTTCCATTAGTGGAGCACATTTGATTGGAATGTCTGCCCTCGACCGTGAGAACCTAACAAGGGAAAGGGATTCCATAGCTCGGCATCCTCAAGAGAGGATCGTGATCATGGACCACGAGGGAGTGGGAGAACCAGCAACGTTGCCAAATCCCAGAAATTCCTGTGCCCTCACATCTGAAGGTCGTCATTTTCTAGATTTCTTTGTTGAAAAGAACTCAACTTTCCTCCTTGACCATAATATATTATGTTTCGAAATATCATCAATGAAGACAGGTTTCGTCGTCTGAATCACCATGGAAGAGAGACCTCTGGTGCTTCATGTGCACGCTTTGGCAACAATGTACTTACAACGAGAAGTAAGAATAAAAAATTCCGTTGCGCATAGCCTCCACTTGGAGCGCCCGTATCTTTCGCTTCCCCAACCCTCCCATCTATTCTTTCTGCTCCTCTCTGTGCTCAAAAGGCTGAATCAAACATGGCCGATACAGTCCTTTTCGTTAAGAAGTTAATTTGGATTTGATTTCTATTGTGATACCTCGTCAAATTCTCGGAAGAAGATCGTGGTTAACTAGGTTCCTAAATTTTCATTTCGTAAACTTAAACTTGCTGTTGATCATAACAATATTCTGTGACCGTGTGAGATTCGTTATTCGGTGTAAATACAGAGCTCGGGTTCTCACACATCCTGTTACGCCTGAGTGTTGTGCACGCAGTTGAAATTTCTCGTTCTGTACTTACCACCGAAACTTCACTTGGTTTCTCCTCGAAAAATATTCAAATCTGACGGAATCTTAAAGTCAACTTTCTTTATACAGGTAAACGACGGCCCACTCAATATCTTTTCGTAACAAGGTTTCTCAATAGAAAGTTGCCAGCGATTTAGTTGTGCATACTTGGTGGGGTGGAGCATCCTCTCCATTGAGTAAGCTTTATCTGACTTAACAAAAGAATGTCCTGTGTATCTACTTGTGTAATTAATGTGCTTTTCAAATTTGAGCGTATTTTGACTGCTCACTGAACATAATTCTGGAATGGTCGATTAACCTCAATCTTTACCTAATAGCTGCTAGCAGCTTGCGAGATTCTACTCTACAGTGATTACTGGTGAGTCTCTGTTCGATCAGCTGTTAACGACAAACGCTTCGTTTAATAAACCAGTGGTGCGTAGATAACACACAATACTCCCATATTTTGGAACGTAAATTTGTGACACAATTTGATCATATTTTGACTGCTTTTAAGGGTGTTTAGGTCAAAAATATCAAAAAATTCACTATTCAAATTTCAAAATTCACCCAAAATAAAAAAAACGCCAGTTTTTTGGAACATAAAACATATCCACATATTCTGCAAGGTAAAACAAAGATTTTAAGACCAAGAACGCTCAAATCGGTTCATTTTTGTGGCCGGAAAAAAATAAAATAGAAAACACTAAAATGCAAATATATCGGAAGTACTGTGCGTTATCCAAATTTCGATTAAACAGGGTGTTTGGTCTTGGCGAGACAAAAATTTCAGTTCAAGAAATTTGAAAAAAGGTTGAGAATTGAGGGAGTTATGGTCATTTTTGTAAATGACCACAGACGGACGTAACGGACACACAGACACTTGTTCAGGAAGTGGTTAGGGCTGGTTAGGGCTCCCATTTACTCTGTAAATATGGAAGTAAAAACAGCAGCCTCTGAGACCGTTCTCTCAAATTTCTTGCATTTATCCATAATCTCCTGGATTGACGTGGTATTTGCCTAAATCGTTCTGAAAAGGGGGAAACACTGGAGTCAGTCCACCAGTTGAGGCGTTGATAGCCAGAGTGGACCATTCCACTCAGGCGTCGAACTGAGAAAATCGCATTTGAAAATTTCGACTAATTTCATGTGATTGATTAGGGCCTTGTTATGGTGTTTTGAAGAAAAAATACAAGCATTCTTGGGTGAGCAGATGACTCATGAACCATAGGGACTTTTCTACAAGCCACATGGTCCACTCTGGCCATCAAAATCGGCTGCCAATTTGCAGACGGACCAATTGAAAAGGTGCGCTCTCTCTTTTGCACATTCGAGAACGAGTCAAATTTTAATAATAATTCGATAGATAGATCAAAAACAGACCCATTGCACTGTATAACTCATTTTCGGCCAGTTTGTGGAATGGTCCCCTCTGGCTATCAACGCCTCAGTTATAAAACCCGTTAGCAAACATCACCTTAGTCGTAAGAGGTTTTGATTAGCACTATCTTATTACTTCCATATTTACAGAGTAAATGGAAGTATTGTGATCGTCCTAAAATCGAGAATCGGAACGGAGCTTCAGAAAAAACTTTTTCTTATACACATTTACTCAGAATCACTTCCTGAACAAGTGTCTGTGTGTCCGTCTGTCCGTCTGTCCGTGTGTCCGTCTGTCCGTCTGTGGTCTTTTACAAAAATGGCCATAACTCCCTCATTTCGCAACCTTTTTTCAAATTTCTTGAACTGGAATGTTTGTCTCGGCAAGACCTAACACCCTGTTTAATTGGAATTTGGATAACGCACAGTACTTCCGATATATTTGCATTTTTAGTGTTTTCTATTTTATTTTTTTCCGGCCACAAAAATGAACCGATTTGAGTGTTCTTGGTCTTAAAATCTTTGTTTTACCTTGCAGAATATGTGGATATTTTTTACATTCCGAAAATGTGGCATTTTTTCATTTTGGGCGAATTTTAAAATTTTATAGTGAATTTTTCGATATTTTTGGCCTAAACACCCTTAAAAGCAGTCAAAATATGATCAAATTGTGTCACAATTTTACGTTTCAAAATATGGAAGTATTGTGTGTTATCTACGCACCACTGGTTTTTTTTTGTTGTAAGGCAATCTGGGGTTATTTACTTGCCATTCAACTAGTTTTTTACTTCCATATTTACAGAGTAAATGGAAGTATTGTGATCGTCCTAAAATCGAGAATCGGAACGGAGCTTCAGAAAAAACTTTTTCTTATACACATTTACTCAGAATCACTTCCTGAACAAGTGTCTGTGTGTCCGTGTGTCCGTTAGTCCGTCTGTCCGTCTGTGGTCATTTACAAAAATGGCCATAACTCCCTAATTTCTTAACCTTTTTTCAAATTTCTTGAACTGAAATGTTTGTCTCGGCAAGACCTAACACCCTGTTTAATCGGAATTTGGATAACGCACAGTACTTCCGATATATTTACATTTTTAGTGTTTTCTATTTTATTTTTTTCCGGCCACAAAAATGGACCGATTTGAGCGTTCTTGGTCTTAAAATCTTTCTTTTACCTTGCAGAATATGTGGATATTTTTTATGTACCGAAAAACTGACGTTTTTTTATTTTCGGCGAATTTTGAAATTTGAATACTGAATTTTTTTGATATTTTTTACCTAAACACCCTTAAAAGCAGTCAAAATATGATCAAATTGTGCCACAATTTTACGTTCCAAAATATGGAAGTATTGTGTGTTATCTACGCACCACTGGTTGATTCTTTAGATGCATAATAATTAAAATGACTCAGCCAATAACAGGAACAAAAATGTTGAATTGTATCAGTTATTAACCGTAGGAGTCACACCATAATTTGACAACTAATACTGAGACACAGGCCTGATGACCGATGTACCATTTAATGGCCATTTGTTGGTCAGTGTTTATTCAGAGGTTTCTTAACCTCGAGAAACACTTTTTAGTATTTTATACTTCCATATTTACAGAGTAAATGGCAGTATTGGAATCGTCCTAAAATCGAGAATCGGGATGGAGCCTCAGAAAAAACTTTTTTAGTTCCATATTTACAAAGTAAATGGAAGTATTGGAATCGTCCTAAAATCGAGGATCGGAACGGAGCTTCAGAAAAAACATTTTCTTATACACATTTACTCAGAATCACTTCCTGAACAAGTGTCTGTCTGTTCGTTACGTCCGTCTGTGGTCATTTACAACCAGTGGTGCGTAGATAACACACAATACTTCCATATTTTGAAATGTAAAATTGAGACACAATTTGATCATATTTTGACTCCTTTTAAGGGTGTTTAGGTCAAAAATTTCAAAAAATTCACTATTCAAATTTTAAAATTTACTAAAAATGAAAATACGCCACATTGTTAGAAAATAAAAAATATCCACATATTGTGCAAGGTAAAACAAAGATTTTAAGATTGTGTAAATGACCACAGACGGACGTAACGGACACACAGACACTTGTTCAGGAAGTGATTCTGAGTAAATGTGTATAAGAAAAAGTTTTTTCTGAAGCTCCGTTCCGATCGTCGATTTTAGGACGATCACAATACTTCCATTTGCTCTGTAAATATGGAAGTAAAAAACGCCACATTTTCGGAATGTGAAAAATATCCACATATTCTGCAAGGTAAAACAAAGATTTTAAGACCAAGAACGCTCAAATCGGTTCATCTGAAAAAAATAAAATAGAAAACACTAAAAATGCAAATATATCGGAAGTACTGTGCGTTATCCAAATTTTGATTAAACAGGGTGTTAGTTCTGGCCGAGACGAACATTTCAGTTCAAGAAATTTGAAAAAAGGTTGAGAATTGAGGGAGTTATGGTCATTTTTGTAAATGACCACAGACGGACAGATGGACGTAACGGACACACAGACACTTGTTCAGGAAGTGATTCTGAGTAAATGTGTATAAGAAAAAGTTTTTTCTGAAGCTGTTTTGTTTGGTGGTAGTTTTTGGACTAGTGGAGTCCTAAATTACTGACTTATGATCGAAAATTGCGTTCAACTCACGTCAGAAAATCTGACTCGCATATTCCGCACGAATTCACCCAAGGCAAGCAGATTTTACACTGCTTGCCTTGATACAGGTACCATTTAACTAGTAAGGGAAAAGCACCAATAGCGGACATGACAACAGTAGTGGACACTTGGGTTAAAAATCGATAAAATAAGGGTTTGAGACAACTTGGGGGGTTCTTCTTTGTTGTGCCTAATCTTGAATAGTTGTGGCACAAAAAAAAGAACCCCCCAAGTTGTCTCAAACCCTTATTTTATCGATTTTTAACCCAAGTGTCCACTACTGTTGTCATGTCCGCTATTGGTGCTTTTCCCTTAGCTGTTGCCTTGTGGAGCTGTTACTCGGCTCACGTATAACCACACGAAATCACCAGTGTGCTCCGGATCAGGTTCTTGGATCATCAGTTCCTCGGGTCTTTCGTTGTATCCGTTGCGTAGGCAGAAAAGTGCGTTTTGAATGTTACTAAATCCGAGTTCTTGAATAGAACGAAAACATTCGAAAAACGTTTTCTTGTCAAAGCAGAATTCGTTATTTGCCTGGTAGAGTGTAGTGCTCATCCAATGGTCACCCGTTTGTTGCAGATGACACCATCCCCGAATTCCCTCTCGGACGGACCAACAGTTCCTAAAATTCAAGGGCCAGACATGACTCAACCAAAACGAGATGGGCCAACCGATTCAAGAGTCAACTCTAATATTCCTGGCAGCTCGCAGTTATACATAGGCAATCGTCGTTACTACAAGGAGTCTGAAAGGCTGAAAACGTTTGAAAGGTGGCCGGTGACATTCTTGCCGCCTCGTCTCTTGTCAGAAGCCGGTTTCTACTACATTAATCGCGAAGATTACGTACGATGTGCCTTTTGCAACATCGAGGTCGGTCGATGGGTTGAAGGCGATGATCCGATGGCCGATCATGAAAGATGGGCACCAGCGTGTCGTTTCGTCCGTAACCAAGACGTACACAATATACCGCTTAATGAGGAAGCTGCTACCAGTAGTGATTCTGGCTCTGAATCTCTGGAAGGTGAGTAGTTTCTTTCGTTCACAGCAGAATAATATTCTGGTAATAATATCCACCATATTTTCTGGTGGATCAGCTTCATTTTAGAATGGAGCTTGAAGCCGGGCATACCTACACTATCCGATTGCAGGTGGAAAATTCATCGCCGTGATTTGTAGAAGTGGCGTCGGCGTTGAACCCTATAAACTTGATTAGGGTTCCCAAGCCACGTTCCCATGTTCATCCCTCTCCAACAGTCAGCAATCAGAACCTAAACACCCTTAAAAGCAGTCAAAATATGATCAAATTGTGTCACAATTTTACGTTTCAAAATATGGAAGTATTGTGTGCTATCTACGCACCACTGGTTGTAAATGACCACAGACGGACGGACGGACACACGGACACTTGTTCAGGAAGTGATTCTGAGTAAATGTGTATAAGGCCAGTGGTGCGTAGATAACACACAATACTTCCATTTGTTGAAACGTACATATTTGACAAAATTTGATCATATTTTGACTGCTTTTAAGGGTGTTTAGGCCAAAAATATAAAAAAATTCACTATTAAAATTTTAAAATTTGCCAAAAATAAAAATACAATACATTATTGGAATATAAAAAGTATCCCTATATTCTTCAAGGTAAAACAAAGATTTTAAGACCAAAAACGCTCAAATCGGTTCATTTTTGTGGCAGAAACATACATACATAACACACACCTACCTAATAATCCATGCATAATATGTAATGATATAATACATAACCTAGTACAATTAATAACTATTAATTCATTATAATGCATACATGATACATACCTACAGGGCTCAATTTTTTCCAAAAATTCGCTAAAACTCTGTTTTCAGCTGTAGGAGAGACATGGCGTTGTCACCGTTTGATTCAACGTCAAAAAATTCAGAGAAATCAATGTTTAAACCAGTTTCGGAATCCAACAAGCTCAGAAAATTCAAAATTGGTTCAGTAGAACTCCCTCAATTCGCCAAAAACGCGAAAAAGGAGAAATTGCCTCAAGAAATACAAGCCAAACCAATAAAAAAACAAAATTTTCAAAAATTTTTAGAAAAAAACCCCTACCCCATGTTGAATCAAGAGGAAGAGCTGGGAAAAATACTCAAAAAATTCCAAACACACGGCATCACGATCAAAATTGAGTTTTTGTGTTTTTACAAAAATATACCCTATTTATGCCAAAGTGAACCCCTTAACCTGTTCGGATCGGATTTCCCGGACGATATGCTCCAAGTTAGAGCAAACCACAACTTATAGGACTAGTTTCATCAAAATCGGATCAGTGATACAATAATGTGGCCACAACATTTTGACCAAATTTTATGGCCACCACGTCGTATTGAACCACTGATCCGATTTTGACGCAGTTGGTCTTACAAGTTGTGGTTCGCTCTAACATAGTGCATATTGTCTGGGGAATCCGATCAAAAAATGTTAAGGGGTCCAAACCCCAAAAAAACTGGTTTTGAAATTATGGTTTTTTACTTCCATATTTACAGAGTAAATGGAAGTATTGTGATCGTCCTAAAATCGAGAATCAGAACGGAGCTTTGGAAAAAACTTTTTCTTCTTATACACATTTACTCAGAATCACTTACTGAACAAGTGTCTGTGTGTCTGTCCATCCGTCTGACCGTGTGTCTGTCTGTGGTCATTTACAACCAGTGGTGCGTAGATAACACACAATACTTCCATATTTTGAAATGTAAAATTGTGACACAATTCGATCATATTTTGACTACTTTTAATAGCATTTAGGTCAAAAATATCAAAAAATTCACTGTTCAAATTTTAAAATTCGCCCAAAATAAAAATACGCCACATTATCGGAAAATAAAAAATATACACTTATTCTGAAAGGTAAAACAAAGATTTTAAGCCAAAGAACGCTCAAATCGGTTAATTTTTGTAGCCAGAAAAAAAAAAATAGAAAACACTAAAAATGCAAATATATCAGGAGTACCGTGCGTTATCCAAATTTCGATTAAACAGGGTGTTAGGTCTTGCCAAGACAAACATTTCAGTTTAAGAAATTTGAAAAAAGGTTGAGAATTGAGGGAGTTATGGCCGTTTTTGTAAATGACCACAGACGGACATACGCACAGATAGACACACAGACACTTGTTCAGGAAGTGATTCTGAGTAAATGTGTACCTATAAGAAAATGTTTTTTCTGAAGCTCCGTTCCGATTCTCGATTTTAGAACGATTCCAGTACTTCCATTTACTCTGTAAATATGGAAGTAAAAATCCAAGCATTGTGCAATGCATAACCCAGATCAGACCAGAAACGCTCAAATCCGTTCGTTTTTGTAGCCAGGAGGTCTATTCTATGTCAATCGCCAGGCAGGGAACAATAATTGTTCCCTGCCTGGCGTTTGACATAGAATAGGTAGACATTGACATAGCATAGGTACCTCACCAATAGAATTATTCTATTGGTGAGGTACCTATGCAGGCGAGAAATTTAACACCCAACGAGTTTCAAACATAGAATAGAACCCCTGAAAGTATGTAATCAACTTAACTCCATTCAATTGAATTTCAAATATCGAGGGCCGTATTCACAACACTTCCAAGGCATTAGGAGCCGCCCGATGCGCCAGCACTTCCTTTGCACATTTCATTGGTCAATTTCAAAAAAACAAACATTCCGTTTCCATAAAACTCGCATGGTATGGAGACGATCACAGCAACTTAGGTACTGTCAATCGCAACCTCGATTTTCGAGGTCCCAATTTCAAGGCTGCTCACTTGCTACCTTAAAATTGGAACCTCGAAAATCGTGGTTGCGATTGGCAGTACCTAGGTTGCTGTGCTCGTCTCCATACCATGCGAGTTTTATGGAAACGGAATGTTTGTTTTTTCGAAATTGACCAATAAAATTTGCAAGGAAGTGGTGGCGCATTGAGCGGCCCTTATGCCTAGGAAGTGTTGTGAGTACGGGCCTGAATGTTGGTGACCGATTTTGCATCTATTACTTTAGCTACAAACATTTTAATGCGTATTTTGAAAAAAATTTGTACGTGATTTTTGCCTGGTGTTTGGGTCTTATCTTATCTCTTCTTATCTAAGTAAATAGCGTAATTTTAAATAAACTTGATCGTCAAACGTATCTCCGAAAACTACCTACTGTATATTATTTACGCATCCCTTGTTTGTTTTTCAGGTAACGATGTTTGCGGGCACGAGATGGAATTTCCTAGCGAACCATCGCGACCGGCCAGTGTCTTGGAAACGCATGAAGGCTACCTTCGAAGCAGAGCTCCTTCGTTTCCCAATTACGCCACCTACGACTCCAGATTGAGATCTTACGAAACATGGCCGATTTCTCTTAAACTAAAGCCCAACGTGTTGAGCGATGCGGGATTCTTTTACACCGGTAAATTCAATCTTGTCTCCGAAATAACATCATATTCCCATTAGATTCCTCACACTGTTTTACATACTGGCTAAACAACCAACCAGGCTAATTGAGGCGTTGATAGCCAGAGTGGACCATTCCACAAACTGGCCGAAAATGAGTTATACAGTGCAATGGGTCTGTGGTTGCTCTATCTATCGAATTATTATTAAAATTTGACTCGTTCTCGAATGTGCTAAGAGAGAGCGCAACTTTTCAAATGGTCCGTCTGCAAATTGGCCGCCGATTTTAATGGCCAGAGTGGACCTTGTGGCTTGTAGAAAAGTCCCTATGGTTCATGAGTCATCTGTTCACTCAAGAATGCTTGTATTTTGGTACATTTTTCTTAAGAAATGAACCTTTGTAATCGGTCAGGAAAAAAATTTTTTTAACACCCCCTGAAAATTTGTTGGTTTACGTTTCAAGGGGTATAGAATCCGAATCTGCAATAAAAATTTTTTGTCCGTCCGCCGTCCGGAGTTTTTCAGGGGGAAGGAGTAATCCAAAAATTTTGAAATTTTTACCAAAAATCAAGTTCTGTATCCAGTTGGTCCTAACGTCTCGACAGAACCCTACCTTAATTTTAAGGCCAGTAAAACAGCTGTTGAAGTGGGAAAAAATTCGTGCTTTTCAGAAAAAAAGCTACATAGGCATGTGAGGCATCATTTTCTATGGATTTTTCTATGCCGAATCGAATGAGACCATCGCCACGCTGGTAGCTTCAACCGTTTAGGAGTTATTGCAGTTTTAGTGAGACATTTTTGAGTTTTTTAAAATTTTGGTTCATTTTTCTTAAGAAATGAACCTTTGTAATCGGTCGGGAAAATTTTTTTTTTTAACACCCCCTGAAAATTTGTTGGTTTACGTTTCAAGGGGTATAGAATCCGAATCTGCAATAAAAATTTTTTGTCCGTCTGCCGTACGCCGTCCGGGGTTTTCAGGGGGAAGGAGTTATCGAAAATTTTTGAAATTTTTACCAAAAATCAAGTTCCGTATCTAGTTGGTCCTAACGTCTCGACAGAACCCTACCTTAATTTTAAGGCCAGTAAAACAGCTGTTGAAGTGGGAAAAAATTCGTGTTTTTCTGGAAATTTGAAACATAGGCATGTGACGCATCATTTTCTATAGATTTTTCTATGCTGAATCGAATGAGACCATCGCCACGCCGGTAGCTCCAACCGTTTAGGAGTTATTGCAGTTTTAGTGAGACATTTTTGAGTTTTTTAAAATTTCTACAATTCTTAATAACTCGAAAACGACTAGAGCCACAAAAATCGTTTTCCACTCGTTGGAATCCCCACAAAAACTTCTGTCCTCCCGATATCTTCAATTTAAAGAATTTAGTCGCATTACACAAATCGGCAAAATAAAAATCGGAAAAATTTGAGAATTTGGCCTCGGCTCTTAGATACGGTTGATTGATCTACTTACGACCACTAGCCTATTACAACAACAAGGTGACGCACTCACACTAGACCAGTTGCGCTTGGCAACATGAGAGCATGACGAGCTTTAAGCTGGGTTCACATGGCGTACGGTTGACCGGATCCAGTCGGTACGGTCGGCCACTCATTGGTCGACGGGAGAGCACACGGGGTGCGGTCGCGGTGGTGAAGGGGGCACGCTCTCCCGTCGACCAATGAGAGCCCGACCGGATCCGGTCAACCGTACGCCATGTGAACAAAGCTTTAGCAATGGTTCTGAGGCATTCTCGAGGCATTTTTAATTTCATTATTCAGAGAATTTAATTGTTATTATTCTGTTAATTATGTAGGCGAATAAAAATAGATTGAATGGTGAATTTAACAAAATTGAACTATGAGCTGCGTTGAAGAGATTGGTAGACAGATATCTATCGGGATAGAAAAGTGAGCAGTGTTGCTTTTTTTCGCCGGGCTGAAAAAAAAGTTTTTCTAAATCCCATCTAAAATACAAATTTATGCTTAAATTCTTGAATGATAACGAATAAATACCGTGTTTTAGGAGTACCTATATAAGTATCCCTAGGCTTGTCTTTGCAATCGAAAAATGAACCCCTGTGCAAAATTTGCACAGCTCTTCGGATACACAGAAAACTAATGTGCACATGCCACTGATCTACTTAGCAGCGTTTTTTCTTCAAAACACCATAATAAGGCTCTTAATCAATCACATGAAATTAGTCGAAATTTTCAAATGCGACTTTCTCAGTTCGACACCTGAGTGGAATGGTCCACTCTGGCTATCAACGCCTCAATGATTTCCAGCATTCATTGTATCCAAACATTGTCCAACGAGCTTTCAGGGTAGAGGCCAACTATGACCAAAAACGAAAGAAAACTGCAGCCTATTGGCGATTCAGATTAACAATGAGCGCTCTAGCGGCTGAGCTGCGGAACTAGGATTAGTTGGACAACCCTGGCTCCAATCCCTTGGAAAACATAGCCATTGACCAGTTTTTTTATGAATTTTATTCGATAACTCCAGAATGTTTTAGCTCGAGTGAATTTGTACTTTCCCGTATGAATAGGTTCTGTTAACGCAAAAGAAAAACGAAATAGGCCCCTGACTAATATTAAAACATTGTTATGATTAGTCAAAGTAGGTACCAGGTCTCAGGTCATGTCATCACGCTGGTTTTGTTTATTTTGGTGACAAAAATTGTCAATTTTTTGCACGGGGCCATTCAATAGATTAATCGTACATGTATGAAACCAGTGTTGCGTAGATAACACACAATACTTCCATATTTTGGTACATAGATTATATTACGTTTTGACCGCTTTTGAGGGTGTTTAGGTCAAAAGTATCAAAAAATTCACTATGCAAATTTTAAAACTCGCCTAAAATCAGAATTTTTTTTCAGGCGAGTTTTAAAATTTGAATTTTTTACCATTTGCATATTGCAATTTTTTATCTCGATAACTTGGCGTACCTATTTAATACGCCAAGTTATCGAGGTAAAAAAATATCCACATATTTTGCAAGGTAAAGCAAATGTTTTAAGATCAAGAACGCTCAAATCGGTTCATTTTTGTGGCCAAAAAAAAAAGTAAACACTAAAAATGCAAATATATTTCGGAAGTACTGTGAGTTATTCAAATTCCGATTGATCAGGGGTCTTGCCGAGACAAACATTTCAGTTCAAGAAATTTGAAAAAAGGTTGAGAATTGCGGGAGCTATGGCCATTTTTTTGCTTCCATATTTACAGAGTAAATGGAAGTATTGGAATCGTCCTAAAATCGAGAATCGGAACGGAGCTTCAGAAAAAACTTTTTCTCATACACATTTACTCAGAATCACTTCATGAATAAGTGTCTGTGTGTCCGTATGTGGTCATTTACAAAGATGGCCGTAGCTCCCTCATTTCTCAACCTTTTTTCGAATTTCTTGAACTGAAATGTTTGTCTCGGCAAGACCTAACACCCTGTTTAATCGAAATTTGGATAAAGCACAGTACTTCTGACATATTTGCATTTTAGTGTTTTCTATTTAATTTTTTTCCGGCCACAAAAATGGACCTATTTGAGCGTTCTTGGTCTCAAAATCTTCGTTTCACCTTGCAGAATATGTGGATATTTTTTATACTCCAATAATGTGGCTTACTTGAATAGGTAGTGAATTTTTTGATATTTTTTACCTAAACCCCCTTAAAAGCAGTCAAAATATGATCAAATTGTGTCAAAAATGTACGTATCAAAATATGGAAGTATTGTGTGCTATCTACTCACCACTGGTTTCTGAATATAAACCTCTTTGTAAGAATTTGCAACTTTTTTCCTGTTTTGCCTTGATTTACCCAAGTTCGTCAATTTTGCTCATACAGGAAAAGGCGATCAAACTATCTGCTACCATTGTGGTGGTGGGCTCAAGGATTGGGAAGAGACGGACGAACCTTGGGTTGAACATGCCCGATGGTTTTCCAAATGCCCATATGTTCTTGCTGTTAAAGGCAAAGCGTTTGTTGATGAAGTCAACGGCGCCAGAGCAGTCCAGGTGAGTAATATTTTCGGTTTGTTAAAGGAGCACATCAACTATCCAATTTCCAGTTGAGGGCCAACACAATACATTCCTTCAATTGAACGGCATTAAACAGAAACGGACCAACCACAAAACCAGCGGTGCGTAGGTAACACACAATACTTAGATATTTTGAAACGTAGATCATATTTTGACTGTTTTTAAGGGTGTTTAGGTCAAAAATATCAAAAAATTCACTATGCAAGCTTTCAAATTTCCCAAAAAAAAACCACGCTACATTTTTGAAATATAAAAAATATCCACACATTCTGCAAGATAAAACGAAGATTTTGAGACCAAGAACGCTCAAATCGGTCATTTTTGTGGCTGGAAAAAATAAAATGGAAAACACTAAAAATGCCAATACACAAACAGTACTTCCGATATAGTACTGTACGATACATATTCCGATTGAACAGGGTGTTAGGTCTTGCCGAGGCAAACATTTCAGTTCAAGAAATTTGAAAAAAGGTTGAGAATTGAGGGAGCTACGGCCATTTTTGTAAATGACCACAGACGGACAGACGGACACACAGATGCTTGTTCAGGAAGTGATTCTGAGTAAATGTGTCTAAGAAAGTTTTTTCCGATTCTCGATTTTAGGACGATTCCAATACTCTGTAAATTCCATTTACTCTGTAAATATGGAAGTAAAAAGAAGCAATTGTTTTATAAGGCTTTCCCTTCGAAATTTGAATTCGAAAAAATTATTGAAACGAGAATGGCCTTATCTGTTTCTGAGAAAGGAACCACACGTCACCGCAGTATTGGAGTTGCTGGCAATTTTAATTGACGAGAATTGCTCAAGTGTCCGCTATTCAGTTGCACGACTAAATTTTTTTTGCGAATTTTAAAATTTGCATAGTGAATTTTTTGATATTTTTGACCTTAACACCCTTAAAACAGTCAAAATATGTTCAAATTTTTCCAAATATGTACGTTTCAAAGTATGGAAGTACTGTGTGTCATCTACGCACCACTATTTTACTTCCATATTTACAGAGTAAATGGAAGTATTGTGATCGTCTCGAGAATCGGAACGGAGCTTCAGAAAAAACTTTTTCTTATACACATTTACTCAGAATCACTTCCTGAACAAGTGTCTGTGTGTCCGTGTGTCCGTCCGTCTGTGGTCATTTACAAAAATGACCATAACTCCCTCATTTCTCAACCTTTTTTCAAATTTCTTGAACTGAAATGTTTGTCTCGGCAAGGCCTAACACCCTGTTTAATTGAAATTTGGATAACGCACAGTACTTCCGATGTATTTGCATTTTTAGTGTTTTCTATTTTATTTTTTTCCGGCCTCAAAAATGAACCGATTTTAGCGTTCTTGGTCTTAAAATCTTTGTTTCACCTTGCAGAATATGTGGATATTTTTTATGTTCCAAAAAACTGGCGTTTTTTTTTTTTTGGCGAATTTCGAAATTTGAATAGTGAATTTTTTGATATTTTTGACCTTAACACCCTTAAGAGCAGTCAAAATATGATCAAACTGTGTCACAATTTTACGTTCCAAAAAATTTTCTTAAGGAATGAACCTTTGGAATCGGTCAGGAAAAAAATGTTTAACACCCCCTGAAAATTTGTTGGTTTGCGTCTCAAGGGGTGTAGAATCCGAACCTGCAATAACATTTTTTTGTCCGTCGGTTTTTGGCCATACGCCGTTCGCCGTTTTTGTCCGGGGTTTTTCAGGGGGAAGGAGATATCGTAAATTTTTGAAATTTTCACCAAAAATCTGTTTTTGTATCTAGAATTTGAATTTGAATAACTCACAGTACTTCCGATATATTTGCATTTTAGTGATTCCTATTTTATTTTTTCCGGCAATAAAAATGAACCGATTTGAGCGTTCTTGATCTTAAAATCTTTGTTTTACCTTGCAGAATATGTGGATATTTTTTATAATCCGATTATGTGGCGTACTTTTTTTTGGGCGAATTTTAAAATTTGAATAGTGAATTTTTTGATATTTTTGGCCTAAACACCCTCAAAAGCAGTCAAAATGTGATCGAATTGTGTCAAAAATGTTCGTATCAAAATATGGATGTAAAGTGTGTTATCTACGCACCAGTGGTTTTTCTTTTTATACATAATAATATTATTAATTATAATAATATAATTTAATTTAATAATTTGATATAATAATATTGATTTAATTTATATGATTTAATATAATAATATTATTAATAATATAATAAATATTATTTATTCATTATGAAAAGGTACCATTATTGATTTTGAAATGTTGACTCCTACAATAGGATGATAAACCTACCCACTACAACTATTTGAACTTTATTTTCTGTGGTACCCAGACAAATAATGTTCCCATTTCACTAATCTACTTAGCAGCGTTTTCCTTTTTGTTTTGTTTAGGATGTAGCCCAGGTTCAGAATGGAGCTTTGGGCCTCAGCAGCAGTACTGGGGATCTCGATCGAGTACCATCCGCGTCCATGGATGCGTCTGATAAAAAGTAATTACTCATTCCGTGTACTTAAGGTTTGTTTTCGTAAGTACTTCCAAACCAGTTTGGAATAGTTTGCGTTCTGAAAAGGGAGGGGGTAGAACTTAAAGAACCGGGTCTCGAATCCTGCAAACTTTAAAACTCGCCTAAAATAAACCAGTAGTGGGTAGATAACACACAATACTTCCATATTTTGAAACGTAAAATTGAGGCACGATTTGATCATATTTTTTTGACTGCTGCAAAGGTAATATATCAGTAAAAATACACCAACCTATCAGAGTTGGAAAACTAGTGGTGCGTAGATAACACACAAGACTTCCATATTTTAAACGTAAAATTGTGACAGAATTTGATCATATTATGACTGCTGTTAAGGGTGTTTAGGTGTAAAATATCAAAAAATCCACTATTCGAATATTAAATTCGCTCAAAATAAAAGTACGCCAGATTATCGGAGTATAAAAAATATCCACATAATCTGCAAGGTAAAACAAAAGATTTTAAGGCCAAGAACGCTCAAATCGGTTCATTTTTGTTGCCGGAAAAAGATAAAATAGACAACACTAAAAATTCAAATATATCGGACCATAACTCCCTCAATTCTCAACCTTTCTTCAAATTTCTTGAACTGAAATGTTTGTCTCGGCAAGACCTAACACCCTGTTTAATCGGAATTTGGATAACGCACAGTACTTCCGATATATTTGCATTTGTAGTGTTTTCTATTTTATTTTTTTCCGGCCACAAAAATGAATTGATTTGAGCGTTATTGGTCTTAAAATCTTTGTTTTACCTTGCAGAATATGTGGATATTTTTTACTTTCCGAAAATGTAGCGTTTTTTAATTTTAGGCGAATTTTAAAATTTAAATAGTGAATTTTCGATATTTTTGGCCTAAACACCCTCAAAAGCAGTCAAAATGTGATCGAATTGTGTCAAAAATGTTCGTATCAAAATATGGATGTATAGTGTGTTATCACGCACCAGTGGTTTGTATCACGTTTGTGTAATTGTGTCACAACTTTACGTTTCAAAATATGGAAGTATTGTGTGTTATCTACGCACCGCTAGCTTTTTCCGGCCACAAAAATGAAAAGATTTGCGCGTTCTTGGTCTTAAAATCTTTGTTTTACCTTGCAGAATATGTGGATATTTTTTATATTCCAATAATGTATTGTATTTTTATTTTGGGCGAATTTTAAAATTCTAATAGTGAATTTTTTGATATTTTGGCCTAAACACCCCTTAAAGCAGTCAAAATCTGATCAAATTGTGTCACAATTTTACGTTTCAAAATATGGAAGTATTGTGTGTTATCTACGCACCACTGGTTTTTACTTCCATATTTACAGAGTAAATGGAAGTATTCTGAGCGTCCTAAAATCAAGAATCGGAACGGAGCTTCAGAAAAAACTTTTTCTTACACACATTCACTCAGAATCACTTCCCGAACAAGTGTCTGTGTGTCCGTCTGTCCGTCTGTGGTCATTTACAACCAGTGGTGCGTAGATAACACACAATACTTCCATATTTCGAAAAGTAAAATTGAGAGACAATTTGATCATATTTAGACTGTTTTTAAGGGTGTTTAGGTCAAAAATGTCAAAAAATTCGCTATGCAAATTTTAAAATTCGCCAAAAAAAAAATTTGTTACATTTTTGGAATGTAAAAAAATACCCACATATTCTGCAAGGTAAAACGAAGATTTTGAGACCAAGAACGATCAAATTGGTCCATTTTTGTGGCCGGAAAAAAATAAAATAGAAAACACTAAAAATTCAAATATATCGGAAGTACTGTGCGTTATCCAAATTCCGATTAAACAGGGTGTTAGGGCTTACCGAGACAAACATTTCAGTTCAAGAAATTTGAAAAAAGGTTAAGAAATTAGGGAGTTATGGCCATTTTTGTAAATGACCACAGACGGACACACGGACACTCGGACACACAGACACTTGTTCGGGAAGCGATTCTGAGTAAATGTGTATAAGAAAAAGTTTTTTCTGAAGCTCCGTTCCGATTCTCGATTTTAGGACGATCACAATACTTTCATTTACTCTGTAAATATGGAAGTAACCAGTGGTGCGTAGATAACACACAATACTTCCATATTTTGAAACGTAAAAGTGTGACACGATTTGATCATATTTTGACTGCTTTTAAGTTTGATTAGGTCAAAAATTTCAAAAAATTCACTATTTAAATTTTAAAATTCGCCCAAAATAAAAATAAGCCACATTATCGGAATATAAAAAATATCCACATATTCTGCAATGTAAAACAAAGATTTTGAGACCAAGAACGCTCAAATCGGTTTATTTTTGTGGCCGGAAAAAAATAAAATAGAAAACACTAAAAATGCAAATATGTCGGAAGTACTGTGCGTTATCCAAATTTTGATTAAACAGGGTGTTAGGTCTCGCCGAGACAAACATTTCAGTTCAAGAAATTTGAAAAAAGGTGGAGAATTGAGGGAGTTATGGTCATTTTTGTAAATGACCACAGACGGACAGACGGACTAACGGACACACAGACACTTGTTCAGGAAGTTTTTTCTGAAGCTCCGTTCCGATTCTCGATTTAGGACGATCACAATACTTCTATTTACTCTGTAAATATGGAAGTAAAAATGGCCATAACTCCCTCATATTTCAACCTTTTTCCAAATTTCTTGAACTGAAATGTTTGTCTCAGAAAGCCCTAACACCCTGTTTAATCGGAATCTGGATAACGCACGGTACTTCCGATATATTTGACTTTTTTAGTGTTTTATTTTTTATTTTTTTTCCGGCCACAAAAATGGACTGATTTGAGCGTTCTTGGTCTCAAAATCTTCGTTTTACCTTGCAGAATATGTGGATATTTTTTTATATTCCAAAAATGTAACGAATTTTTTTTGGCGAATTTTAAAATTTGAATAGTCAATTTTTTACTTCCATATTTACAGAGTAAATGGAAGTATTGTGATCGTCCTAAAATCGAGAATCGGAACGGAGCTTCAGAAAAAACTTTTTCTTATACACATTTACTCAGAATCACTTCCCGAACAAGTGTCTGTGTGTCCGTGTGTCCGTCTGTCCGTCTGTGGTCATTTACAAAAATGGCCATAACTCCCTCATTTCTCAACCTTTTTTCAAATTTCTTGAACCGAAATGTTTGTCTCGGCAAGACCTAACACCCTGTTTAATCAGAATTTGGATAACGCACAGTACTTCCGAGATATTTGCATTTTTAGTGTTTTCTATTTTATTTTTTTCCGGCCGCAAAAATGAACCGATTTGAGCGTTCTTGGTCTTAAAATCTTTGTTTTACCTTGCAGAATATGTGGATATTTTTTACATTCCGAAAATGTGGCTTTTTTTCATTTTGGGCGAATTTTAAAATTTGCATAGTGAATTTTTTGATATTTTTGACCTAAACACTTACAAAAGCAGTCAAATATGATCAAATTGTGTCACAATTTTACGTTTCAAAATATGGAAGTATTGTGTGTTATCTACGCACCACTGGTTTCTATTATTGACCTAAACATCCTTAAAAACAGTCAGAATATGATCAAATTGTGTCTCAATTTTACGGTTCAAAATATGGAAGTATTGTGTGTTATCTACGCACCACTGGTTTCAGGAAGTGATTCTGAGTAGAGGTGTTGAGAAAAAAGTTTTTTCTGAAGCTCCGGTCCGATTCTTGATTTTAGGACGATTCCAATACTTCCATTTACTCTGTAAATATGGAAGTAAAAATGACTATAACTCTCTCAATTCTCAACCTTTTTTCAAATTTCGCAATTCAAAGACGTGATGGGGAAGAAAATCCCAGTTGTTAAATTGTCTATCAGATTCATTCCCACCCTTGTTGCGGACTTCTTCACACAAGGGGGTCCGTTTTGAGGCTTGGAACTGCAAAATTGCGATTTGGATGATAGAAAGTGAGTGTTTTCGGTGTATTAACCCGCTTAATAGGTTTCTCTAAATTGTTTGCAGGGCATCGGGTAAACCTTGTAAGGCAGTCGCAGACCAGAGCATTCAACCCAAGGATGAAAGCCGTTCTCCGCCACCGGACAGTCGGTTGTGTAAGATTTGTTTTTCCGAAGAAATGGGAGCCCTGTTCCTCCCCTGCGGCCATATTGTGGCCTGCGTCAAATGCGCTGTCTCCATGACAACGTGCGCCATCTGCCGTCAGCCTGTGACAGGGACGTTCCGCGCTTTCCTCTCATGATCCTCCATAGGCGTCGAGCAAACGGAGCCGCCCGCCTCGTTCGAGGAACAGCCCCAACGCCTGCAATAAACAGTTACTTCAACCGAGCATAAACATCCCCCATTCATATACAGTAGGTTGCATCATGTGCGAAATAAGGTGAAATCTCATTCTATGTGAAAAATATGTATATTTGGACTAAAAAATCAGGAAATATATTTTAATGTAGTTTCCACTAATATTGTATATAAAATAGTGGAAACAGTAGATCTAGTCAGCACCTGATGTGACCAATTCTCTGCTGCTTCACAGTAGGTGTTTCGGTGTCAAGGAGACGGTGGCCTATCCTATTACGAACTCGTGACACAATATCCATAAATCTTTTTTCTTTTTTCCATATTACCCCAGGTGACCCTGGGTCTTCCAAGTGGGCCTCTTTAAGTATAATTCAAAGCGCCCGGCTCTTATTTATTGAGTTTTTATCATTACAGTCCAATTTCACCAACAGCAAAACCCTAGTTTTTCCTACATCTTGATGGTAATGTCATATCTCGACTCAAACAAAACCCTGACATCGAAATTGTTAATTTTGCCTTATCTAGGTTTTCATTCTTGGTGAAAATGGGCTCGTAGAAGCCGTCATTTTTTATTTTCCTTGAAATCACTTCCTTTATGTTTACTGTATTAATATTGTAGTGTACAGCTGCAGTAACAACTCCAGCATCAAAACAGCCTTCTCTATTGAAGCTTTTCTTTCTTAATTTTTATTAGTGTGTAAAAACGGAAGGACATTGCTAATGGCGTTAGTTGAATAAACTGACTGCTGACGTCGTGTACCAAAGAACTAATTTCCTAATTTTGTCGCTTGATTCAATTAAAGGTGCCCACTCACTATCCAATTTCTCGTCGTGGGGCCAAGACAATTCATTGCTTTAATTGCTCGAGATGACTCAATAATAAACTCGAATAAATTTTATTGGCGTGCTTAACCACGTTCCTATGGTCATCCCCACGACAGCATCCTGTAATCGGATAGTGAGTAGGCACCTTAGTCGGCCTCGCACAGTTTGATTGCTCACTGTTGGAGGGGGGATGAACATGGGAACGTGGCATGGAAACCCTAATCAAATTTAATGGGTTCAACGCCGACGCCACCTCGACCAATCACAGCAATGCATTTTAGCCCCCCCCTCCCACCATCAATCGGATAGTGTTTGGCCAACTTTAGGGTCGGCTTATCAATAGCCATAATTCTAGTATGAAAGTACCTGCAATTACTATTCACAGCTTTTGCATCGACGCGCATATAATAAAATGCTGGGTGAAAATAAATCTACTGATAAAGTAGGTCCAAGCATTGATAAACCGGCCCTTAGGCCTGGTTTATTGTCAAAATTTATCCTCCCGATATCCAAAGAAGCACCCGATACCCATCACCAATGATACTTTTACATTGAAATCTGATGTAAATACCACCGTGGTGAAGTATATCTGAAGCTTCCTTGGGTATCGGAGAGATTAATTTTGTCAATAAACCGGCCCTTAGTCTTGCAGGGTGAGGGAGAGAGAGGTTGGGGTACCAATTGATGAACAGGGCTTCATATTTTCGAGGTGTATTCAAAAATCAGAAGTTGATACCTTAATGCACAATAAGGATGTTATGTCCAAAAATGGCATTTTGAGAAAAGTGCAAAATAAGTTTTTTTTACCAGTCTACAGAGGTTTAAATTTCTCCAATTTCTTTCAACTTTATTTTAAAAAATCTCTAAACGAAAAATGTTCGTCTGACAAGATCCTTGTCAAACTGAAACTATGATAGCACCCAGCATTTCCAAGATGACCGCTCTATGATGTAGAAGTATGATGTGGTTTTTCTGTTTTATCGTTTCTTGGCCCCAAAAATGAATAACCGTGAGGGATATTTTGTAGGTACTGTATGTACGGCAATTCCATTGAGGCACACGGCACACTGCATTATCAATAAAAACTTCAATACGATCCGACCTGATGTCATGTTTATATAACACCCTTAAATCCTCATTTAATTTGTACATTTGAATATTATTGCTCATTGATCATTACTTAATTACTAATTTTGGCAGAAAAATTTAGAGACAGCATTTCGTATCGAACCACTGATCCGGTTTTGACAGAACTGGTCATAAAAGTTGTGGTTTGTCCAACTTGATGCATATTGTTTGGGGCAGGCCCATTCCCCAGGATTTTAATTTGAGGGGTCAACGCCCAAGAAATGAGTCACTTTCAACAATCAGCATAAGGTTATCAACATTAGGAAACGGCCTATTTATAGGTAGGATGTAGGTACTTACCGTATTGATAATGAAAAATATTTCATGTTCGTGAACGAATTCCAGACAATGGCCTCTCGGAAAAATGCAAATAACCGATTCCACATAAAACCAGTGGTGCGTAGATAACACACAATACTTCCATATTTTGAAACGTAAAATTGTGACACAATTTGATCATATTTTGACTGCTTTTAAGGGTGTTTAGGCCAAAAATTTCAAAAAATTCACGATTCAAATTTTAAAATTCACTAAAAATGAAAATACGCCACATTATTGGAAAATAAAAAATATCCACATATTGTGCAAGGTAAAACAAAGATTATAAGACCAAGAACGCTCAAATCAAGAAAACACTAAAAATGCAAATATATCGGAAGTACTGTGCGTTATCCAAATTCCGATTAAACGGGGTGTTAGGTCTTGTCGAGACAAACAACAGTTCAAGAAATTTGAAAAAAGGTTGAGAATTGAGGGAGCTACGGTCATTTTTGTAAATGACCACAGACGGACGTAACGGACACACAGACACTTGTTCGGGAAGTGATTCTGAGTAAATGTGTATAATAAAAAGTTTTTTCTGAAGCTCCGTTCCGATTCTCGATCTTAGGACGATCACAATACTTCCATTTTCTCTGTAAATATGGAAGTAAAAAACTGTACGAGAGGTAGCGCAATTGGTTTTCCTCCCTTCCTGAACAATTATGGGGAATGGATATGTTCCCTTTTGATAGATTGCTCCTCAATTGTTGATTCTCAAAAAAGGGAAGAGGGAAAAATCGCCGAAATGATCGGAGTTGCTGGCAATTTTAATTGAAGAGAATTGCTCAAGTTTCAGCAATTTAGTTGCTCGTCGAAATGGGGCTTAGGCCCGGTTTGACAAAATTTATCCATCCGATATCCAAGGAAGCTTTAGATAAGCATTTCCAACGAGATTTTTACTTTCAAATTTGACACAGATAACTACCACCTTGGTGAATTTTATCTGAAGCTTCCTAGGATATCGGATTGATAATCTTTGTTAATAAACCGGGCCTTAAGAAAGTAACTTACCTACTTACGGCGGTTAAACCAAACACCATTTTAAAGCCAAAGAGTTGCTATATACCTCCAAAATTTCAGCTTCCTACAGGCATTATTTAGCGAGCTAGGGCGCCCTGTGTGAAAAGTGTCTCATTGTGCCCCCTCTCCCCTAGTTATATGTAAAGATATTTATATTGTAGAAAACATTCATCACCACGTAACCTGAAATCTTACAAGTTTCCATAAAATGTTTCAATAGGGAGGTCGAACTATTTTTTCTGAAGCTTGCCTTTCTTTTTAGAGTTAGTTGTATGGAACTTCCTTATCTCAGGCATCGTCTCTGCCTTTGGAGGAATGGCGTGTCCGATGCTCTTCAGGTGCTTGAAGAGAGCGTTTTTCGAATTGAAAATCTGCTTACACGTCCCACACAATATTTCGGCACTGTCAGAAGGAGGAGTTTTTTCGGGTGCTGTCACAGATGTCACAGATTCAGCAGTAGCTGAAGCTTCCTCTCTGTTTCTACGTTTGCTTTTCTTTTTTCGAGCATTAATATTCTCCCAATGCACATCATCTCTGTGTTTTTTTGTCCTTCTTTGGCATTCGATTATCTCTAAGGTCAGCTCATCTTCACTAGAATTTGATGAGACAATTGACTTTTCAAAACTTCTCTGGTTTTCCCCGTCAACTACAACACTTTTTTTGTCCGATTGGTAGTCATTACTAGCCTTGCAGTCAATCGCACTTGTCGAATTGTTTCCATTTTGCTTGAAGGAATTTGATGATGCCAATTCATCTTCGTCATTCAAATCGCCAGACAGCCCTCCACCATTTTTTATCTTCAATTCACTTATACATTTCTTCCTCCTCTTGTTCTGCAATTGAGAAACTTTCTTTGCTATCTCCAAATCAATATCATTGTCGTTCGGAAGTGTTGCATCGACATTGTACTGGCCACTAGAACTGCCTACATTATTTCCCGCTTCCCTGAAAAGTTTGTCTTCCTCTTGCATCATATCGTTAATACTCTGTACATTTTCCTTGTGTTTCTTTGAGTTTTCATGGTTGGAGAAAGCCTTTTCAGACTTGAACAGTTTATCACAAGCAATACAGTAAAGTGGATCATTCCCGATCACACTCTGTTCAACGTCGGAATCGTCTTGAAACTCCTCTGCCACTTTGGCTTCTATCTCTTCAAGCTCTCTTTCTAAATTCGAAAATTTAGACCAATCAGACTCAACGTACGCCTCCATTTCAGTTTTACGCAGAAGAATCTGCTTGCGCCGTTCTTCTTTAGCTTTCTCTTCATTTTCCATGGCTTTCTCCTTAAGGAATTCAGCATGGGCTTGCACTCGTTTATCCCGTTTTCGGACAAACCTCACCAACGCTCTTACTTCTTCATTTCGTTCTTTTTTGGCTTTATCTCGGATTTTTTTGTTTTCTTTTTCCATCAGCTTCACCACTTTCCGATTGGAGGCTTGCCGTATGTCATACTCATCAAGCCAAGAGTAGGTTTTCTTGGTGCTGTATGACTCCCAGTGAGCGTAGAAAGGGTGAACGATATCTCTGTAGGAACTTTGTGAATTTCCAAAGACAGGTACTTCAAAATCACTATCAAAATCTTTGTCAAATTCAGAATCTTCTGCGGAAATTTTTTTGAAAACCTCATTGTAGACAGAATAAAAGCTTTTCGCATCCTCGCCAAACCCTTTGAAACAAGATGTTGTGAAATACTCAAACACGTTCAGACTTTCATCTTGATAGTCTGAGTCAAAGCCTCCACGGAGAATGGAGTCCTTGTGCTTGTCGTAGAAGGCCCTTTCCTGAGGATCACTCAATACTTCATACGCTTGCTGGATTAGCTGGAACTGATCCTTGGCCTCGTCTGAGTTTTCCAGGTTTTTATCAGGATGCCACATCAGGGCGAGTTTGCGGTATGACTTCTTGATCTCGTCGTCGTTGGCGTGTGTGTCGACCTGGAGAACTTCGTAGTAACACTTCATCTTGCTAGCTGAAACCAGTCAATGTAACGATTAACGTCAGAGAAATGACAACAGGGACCTACTGCAGGGATAGGACCAGTTAACAAAATTGTTAACAAGAGTACGGTTGGGCCAGAAACGGTGAATACAGTTTGGCTGGAAATTGTTTTTACGTTCATATTTACAGAGTAATTGGAAGTATTGGAATCGTCCTAAAATCGAGAATCGCAACGGAGCTTCAGAAAAAAAAATTCTTATACGGGTCATTCTCCGAAAGCAGGGAAATTTGACTTCCATTTTCTCAAGTTTCAAATTTTTTATTTTTAACCAATTTTTTTGTCTCATTATATTGAGTACCTACATCCTCTAGCATGATAATTCTTGAAAAAGTTACGAAAAATATTCATATTGTGTCCTAAAAAGCAAATTAAGCAAAAAAAAGCCGTCTGGATGTTTATTGGACACGTATACTTTGCAAAATATTTTTATATCTTACGAAAAAAAGTTTTTACGCCTTGTCAAAGCTTCAGAAAAACCGTCTGTGGTCATTCACAAAAATGACCATTGCTCCCTCAATTCTCAACCTTTTTTCGAATTTCTTGAACTGAAATGTTTGTCTCGTCAAGACCTAACACCCTGTTCAATTGAAATTTGGATAACGCACAGTACTTCCGATATATTTGCATTTGTAGTGTTTTCTATTTTATTTTTTTCCGGCCACAAAAATGAACCGATTTGAGCGTTCTTGGTCTTAAAATCCTTGTTTTACCTTGCAAAATATGATAGTTTTCATATTCCGATAATGTGGCGTATTTTTATTTTGGGCGAATTTTAAAATTTGCATAGTGAGGTTTTTGATATTTTTGACCTAACACCCTTAAAAACAGTCAAAATAAGATCAAATTGTGTTACACTTTTACGTTTCAAAATATGGAAGTATTGTGTGTTATCTACACCACTGGTTTCTAGAAGTTTAAGTTATTTTTCAGACCCCCACCTCATCAAAATCAAGAAAAGGTGAGGGTCTGTTTGTGAGGGTCTGAAAAACGAAATGTACCTAAACAATTTTTTCCCTGGTTAAAATAAAAAATTCAGAATTCCGGTTTCGCACATTGATTAATCTTAGCCAAACATAACACAAGTGAGTGAGATGATTAAAAATGTACTCACTAAAAAAAAATAATGACAAGGTGAGGGTCTGAAAGGAAAAAAATCACCAACCAAAATAATATTATCGTCGGCACCACCCCATAACCGCGAAACTTCTCATTATTACTGAGCAGTTTCGCGGTTATGGCGTGGTGCCGACGATATACACCAATTTTGGGAGTGTTTAGGTTAAAAATATAAAAAGACTCACTATGCAAATTTTAAAACTGATTTTTAATATGATTCATATTAATTTTGATTAATTTGATTTGATTAATATGATTCATATTATGATCATATCGATACCAGAGAGCAAGAAGGGCCTATCTGCTATTTAGGAAAGAAGCAGATTCACCCTTCATGCTCTTTGGTATCGATATATAAAAAAAGATTTGATCAAATTGTGTCACTTTTACGTTTCAAAATATGTAGGTAAGTATGTGTTGGTTGCACGTTCCAGCCCATTGGTCAAATATATTGTTACGAGATAGGTACGTAAATGTTTGAACCAAAAGGGAGTTTTTGCAATCACATATTTCGATCACGCAACTTAGTTAAAATCACGCAACTTAACTAACAAAGGTGTACTACAGGTTTCATTGGGTTTGGGTGTATAGCGCTGCTTCTGTTTTGGAAGGTATTGCCCCATCAACGGCACATAAGATGCGTCGTTTTTGCAAAGTGGCGGGGTCTGGAAAAGTGGAAATGCAAATAAAAGAGAAACTCAGTACAATCTGCTTACTTAAGCGCGCGGACCTCTATAGAGTGGTTAGATTAAAAAGTTTCACGGAAAATAGGCTATTTTAAATGGCATGTTCAAAAATTGTTTCAATGATGCCATTGAAAAATGTTCCAACCAGGGTTTCCTCCCAAGAAAAAATAGTTCCCCTTGCCAAAAGCCAATTTTCCCCTCACATTTGTTTCTAATTCCCCAACTATCCCCTTTGGCAAAAAAAACCAATGGTGCGTAGATAACGCACAATACTTCTATATTTTGATACTTGAATTTTTGACCCAATTTTATAAAATTTTGACGACTTCGGAGGCAGTTTGGATTAAAAGTGTCACAAAATTCACCATGCAAATTTTGAACCGAGCCTAATCGAAATAGTAGGTACGTCAAGTTATCGGAATATAAAAAATATCCACGTACCTATTCAGCAAGGTAAACTAAAGAATTTGAGACCAAGATTTTTGTCAGGATAACTATTGAAATACTTGCTGCAGCTCTGATAGGCCGAGTTGTAGTTTGTTACTGACCTGCTGCATTAGATGGGTTGTTTAAAATAAAATAGAAATTATACGTACTTAATTATTGACTGAGTAGGTAGCGGTTTTGTTTTTGTGGACGTCTAGTCAATTTTATTCAGAAATCACAAATAAGCGTGATGATAAATTTTTTTACACCAATCACCTAGCACAGGTAAAAAATGTCCTTAGTCAGTGCCTAGTGATGGGCGATACTTATCGATATGAGTATGGTATCGAATATCTGCTTTCGATACCAAGTACATTTGGTATCGAATATTTTGCTTCGATACTAGAGTAGGTATCGAGTATTTTTCCCGACTTCAGGAAATGGATAGTCTCAAAATTACCTGCCTACTTTATTTATACGAACTAATAAAATTTACAAAAGGGACCGACAAATTGACATTCGTGCGTGGAGTAGGGAAGCAGTTCTGGGACTTGACAGAGTGAATGACACCGTTGATGTCGTTTTCCTCCCCATCTCCATCACCACTTCTTCGACATTCGTTTGGTCTTATAAATAACAGTGTTATTTTACACATAGAAATGACCGGTTAACCTTGTTGAAAAGTAATATAACGTAAAATAAATAACGTCAGGGCTTAATAGTGTTTTTTAATCTGTTATTTCCATTTTATTAACATTTAATTCGGTGCGTGAAATGAAAAAGTACTCATATGATTCGATACTCTTAAGTATCGAATATTTTCTTTCGATATCTGAGAAGTATCGAATATTTTTTTCGATACTAGTATCGAGTACTGGTATCGAATATTTCGTGGTATCGCCCATCACTATCAGTGCCTTCCTTGTTGGTTACCCGGGATAACACCATTCGCCCCATCGTCATTTGACCCAAGATCATTCGTCCCAGCGTCATTTCCCCCAGTAATATTTTATATTAATTAAAAATAAGATGGGGCGAATGACACGTTTTGATCATTCGCCCCATCGTCATTCGCCCCAGTAATTATTAAATAAATAAGAAATTAAAAATGGCGTCATCCGTTCCCATGTCATCTTCTTCTTCTTCTTCTTCTTCTTCTTCCCTTTTTCATGTCCCATCTGAGCGATATGGCGGACAGAGGTTTTTTTATTATTGTTATTATTATTTTTTTAATTGTTTTGTTTATTTTTTTTATTTTATTTTTTTTTTATTTTTTATTTTTACTTCCATATTTACAGAGTAAATGGAAGTATTGTGATCGTCCTAAAATCGAGAATCGGAACGGAGCTTCAGAAAAAACTTTTTCTTATACACATTTACTCAGAATCACTTCCCGAACAAGTGTCTGTGTGTCCTCATGTCCGTGTGTCCGTCTGTCCGTGTGTCCGTCTGTGGTCATTTACAAAAATGGCCATAACTCCATCATTTCTCAACCTTTTTTCAAATTTCTTGAACTGAAATGTTTGTCTCGGAAAGCCCTAACACCCTGTTCAATCGGAATTTGGATAACGCACAGTACTTCCGATATATTTGCATTTTTAGTGTTTTCTATTTTATTTTTTTCCGGCCACAAAAATGGACCGATTTGAGCGTTCTTGGTCTAAAAATCTTTGTTTTACCTTGCAGAATATGTGGATATTTTTTTATATTCCAAAAATGTACCGAATTTTTTTTTTGGCGAATTTTAAAATTTGCAAAGCGAATTTTTTGACATTTCTGACCTAAACACCCTTAAAAGCAGTCAAAATATGATCAAATTGTGTCTCAATTTTACGTGTCAAAATATGGAAGTATTGTGTGTTATCTACGCACCACTGGTTTTATTTTTTTTACTTCCATATTTACAGAGTAAATGGAAGTATTGTGATCGTCCTAAAATCGAGAATCGGAACGGAGCTTCAGAAAAAACTTTTTCTTATACACATTTACTCAGAATCACTTCCTGAACAAGTGTCTGTGTGTCCGTTACGTCCGTCTGTCCGTCTGTCCGTCTGTCTGTCTGTCCGTCTGTCCGTCTGTCCGTCTGTGGTCATTTACAAAAATGGCCATAGCTCCCTCAAATCTCAACCTTTTTTCAAATTTCTTGAACTGAAATGTTCGTCTCGGCAAGACCTAACACCCTGTTTAATCGGAATTTGGATAACGCACAGTACTTCCGATATATTTGCATTTTTAGTGTTTTATATTTTATTTTTTTCCGGGCACAAAAATGAACCGATTTGAGCGTTCTTGGTCTTAAAATCTTTGTTTTACCTTGCAGAATATGTGGATATTTTTTACATTCCGAAAATGTGGCGTTTTTTTATTTTGGGCGAATTTTAAAATTTTAATAGTGAATTTTTCGATATTTTTGGCCTAAACACCCTTAAAAGCAGTCATAATATGATCAAATCGTGTCACAATTTTACGTTTCAAAATATGGAAGTATTGTGTGTTATCTACGCACCACTGGTTTATTTTGAGCGAATTTAAAAATTTTAATAGTGAATTTCTCGATATTTTTGACCTAAAGACCCTTAAAAGCAGTCAAAATATGATCAAATTGTGTCACAATTCTACGTTTCAAAATATGGAAGTATTGTATGTTATCTACGCACCACTGGTTTACTTTAACATTTACAGAGTAAATGGCAGTATTGTGATCGTCCTAAAATCGAGAATCGGAACGGAGCTTCAGAAAAAACTTTTTCTTATACCTACACATTTACTCAGAATCACTTCCCGAACTAGTGTCCGTGTATCCGTCTGTCCGTTCGTCCGTCTGTCCGTCTGTGGTCATATGCAGAAATCGCCATAGCTCCCTCAATTCTCTACCTTTTTTTCAAATTTCTTGAACTGAAATGTTTGTCTCGGCAAGACCTAACACCCTGTTACTCGGAATTTAAATTACTCTCAGTACTCCCGATCGGGAGTATATAGATATATTGGCATTTCTAGTGTTTTCAATTATATTTTTTTCGGCCACAAAAATGGACCAATTTGAGCGTTCTTGGTCTCAAAATCTTCGTTTTACCTTGCAGAATATGTGGATATTTTTAATATTCCAAACATGTACCTAGCGAGTTTTTTTTTTGGGAATTTTAAAATTTGCATAATGAATTTTTTGATTTTTTTGACCTAAACACCCCTAAAAACAGTCAAAATATGATCAATTTTTTTCAAATTTGTACCTTTCAAAATATGGAAGTATTGTGTGTTATCTACGCACCACTGGTTTTATTATACGTCGATGTTTGATTGTTGTAGGGCGTCTCTAATTTTGCGGAGTTGATCCGGGTTGGTCGAATTGAGTTTAAGAAACTCTACAATGTCAGTGAGTGGCTCAATGCAAGCCTTTAGTGCTGATGAGGTTTTCTCGCAATCGCGCAGAATGTGGTAGAGATCACAGCATGCCGGTTCAGGCAAGGCACAGTATGGCAGTCAGCGTTGGTCCTTTTCCTCATCAAAAATTTGAAGTGAAGGGTTTTCCATGACCCAGCAGTATTCTGTTTATAGTGGTTATGGTTCTAATGTCGAAATTCTTGATGCGATCAAACCAAGGCTTGGGGGGGACTGCCCCAAAGATCAGTGTTGCCAAGGTGCGGACGTCAAAAACCCCTGAGACAACGTCGAAAAACCCCCAAATCCCCCCAAATGTGTAAAAAATCCCCGAAAAACCTAAAAGTTAAGAACGAATTAAACATGAACTATTTCACATAAAACATACCTAAATCAATATTATACAAGTTGAATAGTAACTAAAACTACAAACTGTTTAATACCTACTCATTCTTTCTGACTACCTATGTATCAGTAAAGTCAGTCAATAAACATACTAAACCATCAATACAAATTAGGTATGTACCTACCCACAAGTAGGTAGACGTACATCCCAAATTATTGATCTCTATTTGAGTACCTATCTTCCAATTAAATTAGCTGTGCAGTGGCAGTCTTAGCTGTTATTTCTTCATTCTTGAACTTTTTCCTAGTCCCCCTAACTTCCACGAAAACCCCCAAGAAAAACCCCCAAAAAATGTCACCCCCAAAATCCCCTTCTGGCGAAGGAAAACCCCCAAATTTGGGGGGAAAACCCCCAACTTGGCAACACTGCCAAAGATAGACCTCGTCCATCTTCCAACCTCTGCGGTGTCAGCCATGTCATTCGATCCAACAACAACTGATAAGGAATAGCTCGTCAGTCGATCGGATCGTATTATCGTACTTTCAAGAAGTTTCCGTACACTAAATTATGTCATTATTTCCGTTCATTATTTAACCGTCATTATTTCCATTTAAAATTAATTCTAGTTCTATTGATATTTTCTTTCAAGTATTAAACACCGAAAGTATTGAGTATCAAACACCTTGGTGTATCCAACACCTACTCGGATAAGTGGGTAGGCTATAAAATATCTTGCTTGATTAGCGTTTGACTGATGAGTATGTCGAATCAGACTGATGAGGGATGTTTTTCTGTCTTGGAGATGCGAGCGCAGCGAGCATCCAGGTCACCTGATCTGTAGGTAGTGGGGTCTCTAGAAGAATTAAACTCTTACGCAAATTTTGCGTGTTTTGTGCACTTAAGAGTGTACGAAAATACGATAATTTCTACCACCCTCAAATTTCCGTACTCCACGAGAGCTGGGAGGTGGGTGCTCAGTAGCTTCTTCCGCTTCAGCTTACTTATCAGTTTCGGCTAATTGCCCGTGGGCGTTTGATGCTGGGGGAAATGACAGTGGGGCGAATGACACAGTATTTATTTTCAATATAATATTTACCATAATTATTTTGAAAAAATAAATTGAAATAAGAAAAATATTGGGGGAAATGATCGCGGGTCAAATAACGGTGGGGCGTTTGCACTTGGGGCGAATGATCTCGGGTCAAATGACGCTGGGGCGAATGAGAGTGGGGCGAATGATCTCGGGTCAAATGACGATGGGGCGAATGATAGTAACCCGTGGTGAAAAGATATTCCAGACCAATTACATAAGTTTATTAGTTCTGGAAATAATGTACCAAAAGGCATGCCAACCAATATCGGAAGCCTAGAGGAAATGAGTATTTTCTGTGGTTTATTTTCGTATGTTGCATATCGAGGGCGAAGTGGTGAGATCTCGTATCTCCATTTTGTTAAGACCGCCACTATTCCTATGGTACCCTATGTAACCACATTGAATTGGGTTACTATCATTCGCCCCATCGTCATTTGACCCGAGATCATTCGCCCCACTGTCATTCGCCCCATCGTCATTTGACCCGAGATCATTCGCCCCAAGTGCAAACGCCCCACTGTCATTTGACCCACGATCATTTCCCCCAATATTTTTCTTATTTTAATTTATTTTTTCAAAATAATTATGGTAAATATTATATTGAAAATAAATACTGTGTCATTCGCCCCACTGTCATTTCCCCCAGCATCAAACGCCCCAGGATCAAACGCCCACGGGCAATTAGCCAAAACTGATAAGTAAGCTGAAGCGGAAGAAGCTACTGAGCACCCACCTCCCAGCTCTCGTGGAGTACGGAAATTTGAGGGTGGTAGAAAGTATCGTATTTTTGTACACTCATTAAGTGCACAAAACACGCAAAATTTGCGTAAGAATTTAATTCTTCTAGAGACCCCCACTACCTACAGATCAGGTGACCTGGATGCTCGCTGCGCTCGCATCTCCAAGACAGAAAAACATCCCTCATCAGTCCAATTCGACAAACTCATCAGTCAAACGCTAATCAAGCAAGATATTTTATAGCCTACCCACTTATCCGAGTAGGTGTTGGATACACCAAGGTGTTTGATACTCAATACTTTCGGTGTTTAATACTTGAAAGAAAATATTAATAGAACTAGAATTAATTTTAAATGGAAATAATGACGGTACGGTATATAATTTAGTGTACGGAAACTTCTTGAAAGTACGATAATACGATCCGATCGACTGAACAGCTATTCCTTATCAGTTGTTATTGGATCGAATGACATGGGGACGGATGACGCTATTTTTAATTTCTTATTTATTTAATATTAACTGGGGCGAATGACAGTGGGGCGAATGACAATGGGGCGAATGACGATGGGGCGAATGATCAAAAAGTGTCAAAACGCGTCATTCGCCCCACCGTCATTCGCCCCATCTTATTTTTAATTAATATAAAATATTACTGGGGGAAATGACGCTGGGGCGTTTGACAGTGGGGCGAATGACGATGGGTCAAATGACGATGGGGCGAATGGTGTTCTCCCAAATTAAAAATGCGTCAAGAATGCCTCAGAACCATTGTTGAAGCTTGACTCGCTCTCACGTTGCCAAGCGCAACTGGCCTAGTGTGAGTGCGTCACTTTGTTGGTGTCATAGGCTAGTGGTCGTAAGTAGATCAATCAACTGTATCTAAGAACCGATGCCGAATTCCCAACTTTTTCCAATTTTTGTTTTGCTGATTTGTGTAATTCGACCAAATTCTTTAAATTGAAGATATTGGGAGGACAGAAGTTTTTGTGGGGATTCCAACGAGTGGAAAACGAATTTTGTGGCTCGAGTAGTTTTCGAGTTATTAAGAATTGGGAAAATTTTGAAAAACTCAAAAATGCTTCACTAAAACTGCAATAACTTCTAAACGGTTGAAGCTACTGGCGTGGCGATGGTCTCATTCGATTCAGCATAGAAAAATCTATAGAAAATGATGCGTCACATGCCTATGTTTCACATTTCCAGAAAAACACGAATTTTTCCCCACTTCAACAGCTGTTTTACTGACCTTAAAAGTAAGGTAGGGTTCTGTCGGGATGTTAGGACCAACTAGATACGGAACTTGATTTTTGGTAAAAATTTCAAAATTTTTCGATAACTCCTTCCCCCTGAAAAACCCCGGAAGGCGTACGGCGGACGGCGGACGGAGGACGGCGGACGGACAAAAAATTTTTATTGCAGATTCGGATTCTACACCCCTTGAAACGTAAACCAACAAATTTTCAGGGGGTGTTAAATTTTTTTTTTTCCTGACCGATTACAAAGGTTTATTTCTATAGAAAAATGAACCAAAAGTTATCTTCTGATAAGGCTGAGGCAAAGCAGCAGGTGTACAAAGGAAATAGGGAATTCTCCCCGCCAAATCCCTACATTTGCACATTACTCAAATGAGCAGTGCTGCCCCACAAAGAGGGAAAAATACCTGAAAAGGGAAATAAGGTTCACGAAATCCCAACAAGTACTTGAACCAGTTTTCATTTCAAAAAGTACTATATCCCGTCATGTTAATTTCAAAAAGTACTATATCCCGGCATGTTAATTTCAAAAAGTACTATAAACCAGTTTTCATTTCAAAAAGTACTATATCCAAAAATTCCAATTTTCAGATTGCTGTAAAAATTATTCGCTGCAGTTTATAATTTCCAAACTTTTCCCAACAATTTTGAAGTCATTACTAATATTTGGCAAAAAAATCTAGACCGGAAACGTGTTCTGAAAGGTACTAGCAGTTTTCCTCGTTTTTCTCAAAACTTGTCAGAGTGGATATAGTACCTTTTGGAATAATTCCAAGGTATTCGAGTACTGGTATCGCCCATCACTAATTAAGGATGTTAATTATTAACATCCTCAATTAGTGATGGGCGATACCACAAAATATTCGATACCAGTACTCGATACTAGTTTCGAAACAAATATTCGATACTTCTCAGATATCGAAAGAAAATATTCGATACTGAAGAGTATCGATTCATATGAGTACTGTTTCATTTCACACTCCGAATAAAATGTTAATAAAATGGAAATAACAGATTACATAACACTATTAAGCCCTGACGTTCTTTGTTTTACGTTATATTATTTTTCAACAAGGTTAACAGGTCATTTCTATGTGTAAAAGTTATTTATAAGATCAAACGAATGTCGAAGAAGTGGTGATGGAGATGGGGAGGAAAACGACATCAACGGTGTCATTCACTCTGTCAAGTCCCAGAACTGCTTCCCTACTCCACGCAGGAATGTCAATTTGTCAACCATAGCTGGCGAAAGTCGGTCCCTTTTGTAAATTTTGTTAGTTAGTATATATTGGTTACTATCATTCGCCCCATCGTCATTTGACCCGAGATCATTCGCCCCACTCTCATTCGCCCCAGCGTCATTTGACCCGAGATCATTCGCCCCAAGTGCAAACGCCCCACCGTTATTTGACCCGCGATCATTTCCCCCAATATTTTTCTTATTTCAATTTATTTTTTCAAAATAATTATGGTAAATATTATATTGAAAATAAATACTGTGTCATTCGCCCCACTGTCATTTCCCCCAGCATCAAACGCCCACGGGCAATTAGCCGAAACTGATAAGTAAGCTGAAGCGGAAGAAGCTACTGAGCACCCACCTCCCAGCTCTCGTGGAGTACGGAAATTTGAGGGTGGTAGAAATTATCGTATTTTCGTACACTCTTAAGTGCACAAAACACGCAAAATTTGCGTAAGAGTTTAATTCTTCTAGAGACCCCACTACCTACAGATCAGGTGACCTGGATGCTCGCTGCGCTCGCATCTCCAAGACAGAAAAACATCCCTCATCAGTCTGATTCGACATACTCATCAGTCAAACGCTAATCAAGCAAGATATTTTATAGCCTACCCACTTATCCGAGTAGGTGTTGGATACACCAAGGTGTTTGATACTCAATACTTTCGGTGTTTAATACTTGAAAGAAAATATCAATAGAACTAGAATTAATTTTAAATGGAAATAATGACGGTACGGTACATAATTTAGTGTACGGAAACTTCTTGAAAGTACGATAATACGATCCGATCGACTGAACAGCTATTCCTTATCAGTTGTTGTTGGATCGAATGACATGGGGACGGATGACGCCATTTTTAATTTCTTATTTATTAAATAAAGTTAATATTAAATTTTAATATTAACTGGGGCGAATGATCAAAAAGTGTCAAAACGTGTCATTCGCTCCATCATATTTTTGATTAATATAAAATATTACTGGGGGAAATGACGCTGGGGCGTTTGACAGTGGGGCGAATGATCTTGGGTCAAATGACGATGGGGCGAATGGTGTTCTCCCGTATAAATAAAGTAGGCAGGTAATTTTGAGACTATCCATTTGAGTATTTTTTCTGGGTGTATATCATTCCGTCTACACTTCAGTGCGTCTAAAAATTCTTATCAGTCACTGTGTTTAATATGATCTCAATTTAGATTAATCTTAATGCCATTAGCATTTTATAGCTTATTTAATTATAGAAAAGGAAAGCAATTAAAACACGCATTGCGGTGTGGATGCGAGGACTCGACTGATACTGATATCAGCCTCGAGTCTTGATATCGTTTATTATAATTGAGCAATCAATTAATCGATGCGCTTTATCGATATACCAAACAATTCCTTTTTTTTTTTTTTTTTTTTACAAAATTCAAATTTTATATAATTCAAAAAATTATTCAATAGTAATAAATTATTCATTTCAATTCAACATTTCAATTTAATATATTATTCAATATTTCAATTTAACAAGTTAATCAGTCTTGAGTGTCTTTCAATTTAGGCAATCCTAATTTCCTAGTACGTTGTCCATTTCACAGGGTAATTAAGAAAATTCAATTCTTGTAAGTTTTCGTGTTCGGGGGGTCAGAGAAGGTTAAACGTTTTGGCGGTTTAACTTCTCTTCCAAGTCGGCTCGTTTTGACGGGATGTTGGATGTCCAATTTTGATGATGATGATCGAGCAGTTGATGACGATCGAGCTTTCAATCCCTGTTCGCCTGAGTGGCTTTTCGTTCCCTTGATCTGATCGGCATGAGAGTTTTCCTTCCCCTTTTCAATGTTGGCCGCTGAGGAGCTGGTCGGTTGAGGTGATCGTATAGTTGGGGAGGAAGTTGCCTCACTAGGTTGAGCCGGTGGTTGAGTCGGAGACTTCGGCTTTGGGCTTTGATGTGATGAACTTGGTCGTGTTGGGAATGAAGTTCTGCGTGGAGGCGATGACCGGTGGTATGGTTTCAGCCATGTACGGTTTCGACGGTAGAGGCGTCCATCAATTTCCACGTCGTATGATGAGTCGTTGTGGGAATTATGAATGATCGCTTCAGCCCATTGCCGGTTGGTCGCCACAGGTTTTACCAATACCTCTTGTCCGATGTGGAGTGGTGGCAGTTCTTTGGCATGCTGATCGTATTGGGCTTTTGCTCGACGGCGTTTGTCGATGAGTAGCTCCCTGACTGAGGGAATAACTTCTGGAACCAGCATCTGAGGTGGAGACGGGATAGACGAACGTGTCCGACGAGACATTAGACGTTGTACCGGGCTGGAATCCATATTCGTTGTCGGGGTGTTTCTCCATTCCAGTAAAGCTGAGTAGATGTCAGTGCCGTCCGCTCGACATTTTCGAATCATGCGTTTGGCGATTTTTACTGCCGATTCTGCCTTTCCATTCCCTTGACTGTGAAATGGTGAGGATGTCGAGTGGATGAACTCCCATTCCTTGGCAAATTTGAGCATTTCTTTGCCGACAAACTGTGGTGCGTTGTCTGACATCAGCAACTGTGGAACACCGTGACGTGCAAAATTGTCCTTGAGAAAGTTGATGATCGAGCTGCTGTTGATGTTCTTCATTTGGCGCAGTTCGAAGAAATCGGAGTAGGTATCCACAAGGACAGCGTATTCATCGGCGTCAACCTTGAATGTATCCAGAGACAGACGTTCCCAAGGCAGCGATGGAATTCGATGTGAAGTCATGGGCGCCTGCGTCTGTGAAATGCTGAACTTCTGGCAAACATCACAGCGTTTTACACGGTCTTTTATCTCTGCATTCATTTGGGGCCAGAATAAAGACTCACGAGCGCGACGAAGACTGGCGTTTTGCCCCAGATGACATCGGTGAATTTTTTCGATGAATTCTCGACGAAGGCTCTTGGGTATGACGACTTGGTTGCCTCGATAAATGATGCCATCCTGTATCATGAGTTCGTCCTTAAAGTCCCAAAATGGAGTGACGCACTCTGGAAGCTGTTCCTTGTTGCTAGGCCAACCGCTTTTGATCGTCGAAGCAAGGAGAAACAGCGTCTCATCGTTGGCTGTTTCAGCTTTAACCCTCTGCAAACTAGCTTGCATCATGTTGATGTTGTCCGAAACCTTTAAGGATTCCAATTCTTGATGAATGGAGTCGATCGAATACACCTCGTCTAACGCGACTGGGGATTGGTCTGGGAGGTGCAGTCGAGACAATGCATCGGCGATGAACATCTTCTCGCCTCTGATGTAGCAAACAGTCGGGTTGTACCTCTGCAAACGAAGCATCATTCTCTGGAGACGGACAGGCGCACTCAACAAGGACTTCCTGAAGATGTTTTCAAGCGGGCGGTGGTCAGTTTGTACGATGATGTCCTTACCTCCAACCAGGTATTGTGCAAATCGCTCGCAACCGAAGAGAATACTCAGACATTCTTTCTCAATCTGAGCCCATTGCTTTTCATTCGGCGCCAAACTCCTGGATGCAAAGGCTATCGGACGACCATCTTGAAGGATAACTGCACCCAGCCCTTTGCTACTTGCATCAGCTTGTAGCGTAACTTGCTTATTTGGATCATAATAGGCAAGGACCGGTGCTTGTGACACAAGCCTTTTAATGGTGTCAACTGCCTTGCACTGATCTTCACCCCATGTCCAAATGGTATCCTTCTTGGTTAATACCCGAAGAGGTTCGCTGATTGCTGATAAGTTCGGCACAAATTTGGCCATATAGGTCACAATACCCATGAAGCTCTTTACTTCTTGCACGTCCCGAGGATATCTCATGTCGTTTATGGCACGGATCTTATCAGGATCCGGTTTCAGCCCTTCACTGCTTACGATATGCCCCATATATTTGACGCTTTTTTGCTTGAGCTTGATTTTATCGCGGTTAAATTTGATGTTGACTTCCCTCGCGCGGTCAAGTAGCTTACGCAATGCTTCATCATGGTTCGCAGATGCAGCTTCGTCGGTAACACCTCGGCCAAGTATTAAAATATCATCTTGAACGATAATGATATCTTTCAGGCCATCAAAAGCTTCATGCAAACGACGCTGGTACTCATCGGTTGCAACTTTGATACCAAATGGTAACCGAAGCCAACGGTACCTCCCGAATGGAGTCCAAAAGGTGGTCAAATATGAGCTTTCTTCAGAGAGCTTCACATTCCAAAAACCATCCTTGGTGTCGACGACGGTGAAAATCTTCGCATCTTTCAGCTCTGGAGCAATCGACTCAATTGTTGGGATTTCGTACTCGGTTCTCAACAAGGCTTGATTCAGAGGTCTTGGGTCAAGACAAACTCGGAATTTTTTGGGTGATTTTACTATTACCAAGTTGCTAATCCAGTGAGTTGGACCTGCTTCTTTCTTGATTATTTGCTTTGAAACCAATTCTTCAAGCTTCTGTCGGAGCTCTTCTCGAAGCGGGACCGGTACGCGACGCGGAGTTTGCTTAATCGGCTTAAACGACGGGCTTACGTTGAGGTGGCATTCTCCCTCCAGACAACCGATTCCTGAAAATACGTCGTTGTATTGCTCGATAATAGCTTTCGAGTCTGAGGCGGTCGATTGGATGATTTTGACCTCCTTGAGCTTAACCAGATCGAGCAACTCACAGGTTTCGGCTGACAGGATTGGTAGTGATCTTGCGTTTGGCTTAGAGGCACTTTCTACGACTTCAAAAACGAGCGGATGCTTGCAGCCATTCTTTCGGACGCTTATCTCTATTTTACCCAGGGGCTTGACGCTACTGCCTCCAAAGCATCGGATAGTAGTCGAACTGGGCCGTAATTTAGGCGATTTGCCGAAGAGTTTTAATAGGAGATCACGTTCTACCACGTTAATTGTGGCACCCGAATCGAGTTGACAGTCGACTGGTATTATTTGCTTGCGAACGATGAAATCCAGGCTTGAAACCCATGTACGCTTAGGCTTCTGATTATCGGCGCTATTTACGTAATCTATAAGAAATGCCTCACTCGACGATTCACTTTCCTCGTCCGATTCGGAGCCCTGCAGAGTCTTGACGTGTGACGCCCGCTTTAGCTTACCACGAGCGTTCTGCGACGATCCGCAAACACTGGCAAAGTGGTTGTACCGGAAACAGAGTTTGCATTTCTCTCCATATGCTGGACATTTTCGACGGTCATGCTTATGGACGTTACCGCAATACTTGCATGGAATTTTGCGATCAGCTTCATTGTTCCTTCCTTTCAATGGCTTACGAAATGAACCCTGACGTTGCCTGAAAATCTTGTTGACATTTTCTGACGTCTCAGCTTTTGTGATACGCTTCATCTGTGAATCAGCTAGCTCGTTAGCGCGACAGATGTCGATAGCTTTCTGGAGAGTCAACTCAGAGTCCTTTAGCAACTGCTTCCTAGTGGATTCGTTCTTTATTCCCAATACTAGACGATCTCTTATCATCTCGTCCTCGAGAGCCTGATAACTGCATGTGGAGCTGAGCTTACGAAGAGTGCCTACATACTCATCAATAGGCTCATCCTCGCCCTGATTTGTAGATCCAAACACATATCTCTCGAACGTGATGTTGACCTTGGGAACAAAGTATGCATCCAGTGCCCCGATTATTTCCTTACAGCTGGCCAATTGTACTTCCGTGAGCTTCAGATTGCACAGAACCTGCATCACACTACGATCGAAAAGGGATCTGAGCGTAGAAACCTTTACACGTTCCTCTTTCTTCTCAAGAAATGCTGATATGAGGTAATCGTCCCAGGCCATTTTAAAGAAAAACCAATTTTCGGCTGCATTACCTTTCATGGTCATCTTATCTGGAAGCGGTACATTCGACGAGGCCATGTTCACAAAATACGGACGAAAATGGCAGAAAACGGAAATAAATCGACGGCTTTCTCTCCCTATGCACTGGACACGCAAGCTTACTGAGATCCGCTTATCACGAAAATCTATTTTTAGTCGAACGAAGACTTCCGAAAAGGTTCTAAACACCTGACACCATGTTTAATATGATCTCAATTTAGATTAATCTTAATGCCATTAGCATTTTATAGCTTATTTAATTATAGAAAAGGAAAGCAATTAAAACACGCATTGCGGTGTGGATGCGAGGACTCGACTGATACTGATATCAGCCTCGAGTCTTGATATCGTTTATTATAATTGAGCAATCAATTAATCGATGCGCTTTATCGATATACCAAACACACTGCGTCTAACAATTCTTATCAGTTCTTAACAGTTCTTAACAGTTTAACAATTCTTAAGTTAAATTAAGTTCTTAACAGTAAGTTAACCTTCATCCGGGCGCGTCCCTCGCCGCAACGCCAAAGGGCGCGGGGCGGTACTCTACCGCCCTCCTATTTTCAGGTCTTTTAGACCCCAATACATCATTAAAAATGTCAGGAATCGTGTTCAACTTGACGATAAACATGTAACACTCACGTTTGAGTAATGAAAACATTAAATGTTATAAATTTTATTAAATTAATTAGGTAATTAAATTTTTAATTAAATTAATTAAATTTTATTACATTAAATTAATTATTATTAAATTAATAAGTTATTATTAAATTAATAAATATCATTAAACTTCAATATACGGTAAATTTTCATAAAAAATAATTGCGATTGCAAGAATCGCGCTTGTCTTGCTATAGAAATATCAAAAACATCCATGGTTTCATCATAGGATTCATTTGAGTAATGATTTAGATGAAATGAACTCGATATTACGCAAAAATAAATGAAATCCATACTCAATTTTGCCTGGACTGCCCCCGCAGAAACGTAGCACAAATGGGCGCGGGGCGGTTAATTACCGTCAAAATTTGAACTTTGGCAATTTGATCTCGACTGATGGACACCACTGACAATTTTTCCCTTCGATGACCCTGGGCTCTGGCTTCACATAATGTAACTTGAGAATACTTGCCCCTCCGGCACTCCTCCGAGCGACAGTTTAGGAATTTTAAGCCCTTTTATGAACAGGGCGGTAGATTACCGCCTACGCGCCCGGATGAAGGTTAAATTAAGTTCTTAACAGTTCTTAACAGATTAACAATTCTTAAGTTAAATTAAGTTCAATTAATAAGTTCTTAACAATTCTTAACAGTTCTTATCAGTTTTTCTGAAGTCGGGAAAAATACTCGATACCTACACAAGTTGTTAGAAAAGGTATTTTCCCTGCTTTACTTAGCTTATCTGTAACGCTTTCCTAGTACCACGGCTAAGTCGGTAGTGGGTCTCACTGACTCCTGGGCAACGTCGCTCAAAGCTAGATTACTACTCCTTGAATATGGGCGCCACTCCTCAACAAATATCAGGCCTCCTTCTCAAAAGCTGAGGAGTACTTAGGAGAAGGGTAAAACTAAATCCTTGGTCAAATTAATAGGTACTAGGGAGACCAAATGAAGAACTCGTCACTTTAACGCTTTTTATTGCCTGTGGCCTTCTTATCTCCTAGCCCTACCAATCCCTATGCCACCTCAGTGCCACTAGCCGGAGAAAACCTAGCCTTATACAATAATGAAGTCGTGATGTCGGCTGACGGCGCACTCTCGGTGGCGGGTAAAGGAACGCAATCGTGAGAGAGAGACTCAAGCCCTGCCAAGAAACCCCTAGGCAGAAGTAATAAAATTCTTATTAGAGAGCTTATTAAATATTATGGAACGGACTTACTCGACGTCGGGCAGACTGTCAACAAGTTTATAACACGTTTCTCTATGGAGCCGCTTGGCCATAATTCTCACCATTCATGAGGTTTCCAATATACAAAGGGCGATTGAGAAGATTGTAGGGACGGTAGGTCCGATCCTGTAAGCGTGAGCGATTAACAGGTTGTGAAGAAAAGGGGCAAGATGCCAACAAGACGAACCGCTAAACTAGCTTAGTTACTTATGCTGCCTGCTCAAGGTTACAGTAACGATAGGTGAAGAATGATTTAGTAATAAATACCTGTGCACGGATTTCAGCACAACAAACGTCACGAAACAGAAAGTAGAAAAAATATAGATGAATATAGGTGACAGAATAGGCAAGCGCCGATATAATCTTGAGTTGGAATTATAGAAAAATCTATCTGCAACACATAAAAGCTGGCTCCCAGCACGCCAAGGGATCTCCACCTCTTGGTGGGTAATACATCAATAAGGGAAGTAGGTACAATCCCGACAGGATCCTACTGCTAGTGGCAGGCTGAGGGGCGCGACCGGCTGGCCCTTGGCTAGCCAGACAAGTCGTCACAGGCTGCAGGAGTGAGGTTCACACATTGGCCACCCTACACCTTCTGCCCTTCCGGTGAATTCAAGTTACACCGTAACAAAGTATCGAAGCAAAATATTCGATACCAAATGTACTTGGTATCGAAAGAAGATATTCGATACCATACTCATATCGATAGGTATCGCCCATCACTAGGTATAATATATACATGCCTTCATCCCGATTCTCTCGTTTTCCCTACTGAGTAGGAGATTAGGTACAATGCACTACCTAAATTGGTGACCCCTAGTTCAACACGTATTCCAGTGCCTGCACTCCCGAGTCAACACAGATTCCAAAATACCACAGCCATGGTGAGCCAAGATTCAACGTCCACAAATTCCACTGTTCACGTTCGAATACAGCTACCACCATTTTGGCCCTCGTCGGAATGGAACCTCAATACATCAGAGAAATCCCGGATGTTCTGAGAAACGAAGACACAAAAACATACATCGCGGTAAAGACAGCCATCTTACTACGATTTCGAGAATGCGTCATTGAGGACCTATTGCTGATCCCTCTTCAAATCGTTGGTCGTTCGCCTTCTGAATTCCTTCGCGAAATCGAACGTCTCGCAGGACCCAACGCTCTGCAGACCCTCATTCGCAAGGTATGGGCCAAACGTCTCACACCGCAGACTCAAGAGCTCCTGGACGTCGCGAACGAATTATCCTCACTTCCCCTCAGTCAATTAGCCGACATCGCGGATATATTCGCCTCACAACCTACCAGCGCTACCTGCAGTTCCACCTCATCACCCACATTGAACACCACTTTGGATTCTACACTCCAGGACGTCGAATCTCCAACTGCAGAGACAGCCAGCGAAGCCCCAGAACTGATCGCTCAGCCTTCGCTAAAGCAGTCGACTCCGTTCATTCTCATACCCCCTCAAAAGCGTGGGATACCTGCTAGACGAACAGACCACGAGCGCCTCGTCACCCAGATTGTCCGGCATACAGTGCTTCCGTCATTGCGACTCGAAAACACTGCGTCCATAATCGTCGTCGAAAATCCTCCACACACTGAGCAGGGCAACACTCAATCATTCAATAGGTACCACTCCCCAGAATTTCAACTAGTCCTCTCAACCAGTCGAACCGTGCTTGGCAGCAGACCATGGAAGAAGTCTTCCATGGCAGCAGACCTAGACTACAGAGTTCCAAATTAGAAGAGGTTGGACCCCAAGCTGTGTTGCGCACCACCACTAGCGCTCTCGTGGCTTGATCGTCAACTTGTCCCTTAACTCTGCTATCTTCTCCTGGCGTCTTGGTAGGTAGGCTATAAAATATCTTGCTTGATTAGCGTTTGATTGATGAGTATGTCGAATTGGACTGATGAGGGATGTTTTTCTGTCTCGGGGATGCGAGCGCAGCGAGCATCCAAGTCACCTGATCTGTATAAGGAATGTGTGAAGGAACAGTTAGCAAGAGAGCTGCAGAGTGGTGGTGCGCAACAGATCAGGTGACCTGGATGCTCGCTGCGCTCGCATCTCCAAGACAGAAAAACATCCCTCATCAGTCCAATTCGACATACCATCAGTCAAACGCTGATCAAGCAAGATATTTCATAGCCAACCAATTTATCCGAGAAGGTGTTGGATACACCAAAACGACGTGAATCACATATAAACAGAAAGAGATGAAAGGAAGCAAGACAAGTTGACGATCAAGCCACGAGAGCGCTAGTGGCGGTGCGCAACAGCTTGGGGTCCAACCTTTTCTTTCCTGATTCATCAACTTCTTCGCTCATCGACACCAGCAGCCCCATCGATCTTGGAAACTGCCTCCAGACAAATGGTTTATCACTCATGTACTCAGACCCCCAGATGATGTCCTGCATCGAAACTTCCTTGCATCGCGCACACAGCAACGGCACTTCATCGACAAACATTTTCAAAAGGGGAGAATGATGTGGCGGTAGCCACTCCAGTAGTGATGACCATCTGATCTAGGCGTTGCTAACAGATGCTCGATTAGCAATCCAAATTCTGTCATTCTGATTCTCGTTCCCTGATTGTACAAATTGTAATCGATATATACTCGTCTTCATCCCGATTCTCTCGTTTTCCCTACTGAGTAGGAGATTAGGTACAAGGATTAGGGACTACCTAAAAACATTCAAATTAGCACCCCTTTGGATAAGTACTACGTTAATCAAGACTTCCATTTATTTCCAAGAGTTTCAAGCAGCAGGAGAGGCTTTTATTTATTCTCGAATTTTACTAGCGAAATTTGACATCTTAATACCCATTGTATGGGTTAAGGCTGGTTAGGGCAAATTTTGCTTCAAACACCGACATGTACGGTAATTTGTCTTCAGCAATACGGTAATCCGCGGCCACCTGTTCGGCAACACCGCTTGAGTGCCGCGCTCCCGGTAGACTAGAGTGACATTTCGATACCCCCATATAATCGATACTTGGGATCCAATGAGTATCGAAGTCTCAGTACTGATATCTATATATTATCGAAACATAAGTACTCGATACCATAGGTATCATTCGATACTTTCTATTGGTGTTTTCCCACGCAGAAAGAACGATATCATTTCTCAATAAAATTGACCCAACCAGAGACTAAATGCAAATTCATCCAAGTAACTTCAATTTTTCTTTCTGCTTGTTTTTATATTCAGACAGCACTGACTCAGGTGAATGAAAATGATGGAAAGTGGTTTGATCTCGAAGTTGAGTTTGAACACGAAGTTGACTTTGATCTTGAAGTTGACTTTGACCTCGAAGTTGACTATGTTCTCGAAGTTGAGTTTGATCTTGTAGCTGACTTTGATCTCGAAGTTGAGTTTGAACACGAAGTTGACTTTGGTCTCGAGTTGAGTTTGAATTCAGAGGTTTTTTCGGTGTTCGACATAGGGAAAGCAAGGCGAAGAGTTGGCTACACTGATCCTGAGTAAATGTGTAGTAGAATAAGTTTTTTCAGAAGCTCCGTTCCGATTTTCGATTTCAGGACGTTTTCAATACTTCCAGTTACTCTGTAAATATGGAAGTAAAAAACTGCAAAGGAGATTTCTTCCTGATAAAGGAGATTTCTTCGGGTGATTCATTGACTTTTTTCAATACCGTTTCGATACCTTATAATATTAAATATTTTACTGATATTAGTAAAATTTACTGATCAGTAAATTTTACTGATATTAGTAAAATATTGATCCCACGGTATTCGATACGAATATCGGAGGTATCGAAAGCTAAGTATCGATATCAGTAAATATCGGAAGTATCGAAAAGTCACTAGTTGTGATTTGTATTCAATCTTATCTGCTCGACTGAACCCAACCCCGACTGAACCTCTTTGGATTCTGTAAAGGTATGTTTGAAGAATCTTTTTAACTCTAGTCATTATATTCAAACTCTGCTTAAATCATAACAGCTTTTCAGGGTTTTTCAAAGATGGTCAAGATGCATGACGCGATGTGCAATAATGGTAATCTCGAACGCGTTCCGACGATCCCATTTTCCCTTTCGCGCCTTTTTAACCTATTGCTGCCGATTAATCATTTGCCAGCCCCCGCCAATCCACAGAGGGGCTCGAAGGCTTTCAATACATTTCACATACCCCTTGCCTTAAAATATCAATAACTTCATCCTGAATGCGTCAGTTACAATAATGCATCTCGAAGAGGAATCAATCGGTAGGTATTGCACACAGCGAATGTTCAGTTGGACAAAAAATAGAAAATCTTGGACTATAATCGTGACAGCGGTAGGTAGGGGAGATGTGGGTGTTACCGGTCATTGGGGTATTTCCGGTCAGCTGTGTTTTAATTGATGAAAAGTGATTTCGTGAAAACTGTTGGTGGCTGACTTCTCTTTAGAGGTCCCTGAACTAATTTTAAGAGGTTTCCAAGCCGCCAGGTTATTCAGCTCGGCCTGGCTCAGCACTTTTTCAAAGGTGTGATTTCGCTCTAACGTCGAAGGAACTTCAGACGACGATAAGTGGCGTCAAACCTGATTTTTTCGACATTTTTTGGCACTCTTCAGCAACATCAAGTTTATAGCTTCTCAATTCTACAAGAATTTTTGAAATCGAGCAAAAATTGTGTCCACAGCATTCAAGTTAGAAAATGTTAACAAACGGGGTATTACCGGTCACCTCTTCGGGGTGTTACCGGTCACCATGCAGGGTGTTCCGGTCAGTTCTTCTCGACCGGTAATTCCCTTCTCACTATTTATTTAGGTTTTTATACTTACTTTTCGGTTTTATTTACTTTTTTCCGGCTCCCTGTGATATTTGCGATCTTTAGACTGATTTAATGGAAAATAAAGTTAGGTAATGTTCAAAATAATTAAAAACAACATGTTCGTAATAATTTTTTCTTCCTTTTAAAAGCAAGACCTTTTGAATGAAAATTTCCGGGGGAAAATGTACCCAGGTGAGTAAAAAACGGTAGTTTCCCTATAGAAAAGTATTGCAAGTTCACTGACCGGTAATACCCCGCTGACCGGTAATACCCCAGAAAAAAAACAACTTTGGTTTTTTTGGTTTTGTTAATTCCACATTAAAGATATGGGAAAGTCTGACTAATGCCTACTACTAGACATAATTCTCAGAAAGGTACGGTGGAAACCGTAATTTTACGATAAACCAGGTTCAAATGGCATGGTTTCTTCCTTAGGTGACCGGTAACACCCATATCTCCCCTAATAATAAGCATACAAGTAAGGTAAGTAAGCATACAAAAACCAGTGATGCGGAGGGCTTTAACGGAAATGGAAGGCGGAACGCCCCCCCCGCACCCCGGCCAGCCACAGGCCCAAACCCACCAATGGCGGCTCCCGGAATCAAGCGGGCCCCCAACGGAGGATAGCGAAGAGCCCCCGCCGGATACCATCCGGCCCAAGCTCACGAAGATTGACTGAAAAGCTCAAACAATGGGAGGCCGCCCCCAGGACCGACCAGGAAGACAGTACACACTCACTCATCCACTCATTAAAGAAGCAGGACAACAGAGCATAGCATGGAAGATGAATTGAATTGAGGCGTTGATAGCCAGAGTGGACCATTCCACACAGGTGTTGAACTGAGAAAATCGCATTTGAAAATTTCGACTAATTTCATGTGATTGATTAAGGGCCTTGTTATGGTGTTTTGAAGAATAAAATACAAGCATTCTTGGGTGAACAGATGACTCATGAACCATAGGGACATTTCTACAAGCCACAAGGTCCACTCTGGCCATCAAAATCGGCGGCCAATTTGCAGACGGACCATTTGAAAAGTTGCGCTCTCTCTTAGCACATTCGAGAACGAGTCAAATTTTAATAATAATTCGATAGATGGAGCAACCACAGACCCATTGCACTGTATAACTCATTTTCGGCCAGTTTGTGGAATGGTCCACTCTGGCTATCAACGCCTCAATTCTTATTAGAAGAAATAATTTTTTCTTTCTACTTCCATATTAACCGAGTAAATGGAAGTATTGGAATCGTCCTAAAAACGAGAATCGGAACGGAGCTTCAGAAAAAACTTTTTCTTATACACATTTACTCAGAATCACTTCCTGAACAAGTGTCCGTCTGTGGTCATTTACAAAAATGACCATAGCTTCCTCAATTCTCAGCCTTTTTACAAATTTCTTGAACTGAAATGTTTGTCTCGGCCAGACCTAACACCCTGTTTAATCGAAATTTGGATAACACTCAGTAGGTACCTACTTTCGATATATTTGCATTTATAGTGTTTTCTATTTTATTTTTTTCCGGCAACAAAAATGAACCGATTTGAGCGGTCTTGGTCTTAAAATCTTTGTTTTACCTGACAGAAAATGTGGATACTTTTTAAATTCCAAAGAGTAATGTATTTTTATTTTGGGCGAATTTTAAAATTTTAATAGTGAATTTTTTGATACTTTTGACCTAAACACTTTCAAAAGCAGTCAAAATATGAGCAAATTGTGTCACTATTCTACGTTTCTAAATATGGAAGTATCTACGCACCACTGGTTTGCTAATGCAATTACAAAAAACGGTGTACTTTTTGTTGGGGAAAAATATATTCAGGCCTCTAATATTGCTTAGAACTACGTTTAAAAAAACCAGTGGTACCTAGATAACACACAATAATTCCGTAATTTGAAACGTAAAATTGTGACACAATTTGATCATATTTTGACTGCTTTTGATTGTGTGTAGGTCAAAAATATCAAAAAATTCACTATTAAAATGTTAAAATTCGCCCAAAATTAAAGTAAGTCACATTATCGGAATTTAAAAAATACCCACATATTCTGCAAGGAAAAACAAAGATTTTAAGACCAAGAACGCTCAAATCGGTTCATTTTTGTGGCCGGAAAAAAATAAAATAGAAAACACTAAAAATACATATATATCGGAAGTACTGTGCGTTATCCAATATTCGATCAAACAGGGTGTTAGGTCTTGTCGAGACAAACATTTCAGTTCAAGAAATTTGAAAAACTTGTTCAGGAAGTGATTCTGAGTAATTGTGTATAAGAAAAAGTTTCTTCTGAAGCTCCGTTCCGATTCTCGATTTTAGGACGATTTCAATACTTCCATTCACTCTGTAAATATGGAAGTAAAAACAGCGCGTTAAAATCTGAAGGGGTAAACGAAATATCAATAAATCACGCTTCCCCAAAAGTTACCTCGGGTGGTGATTGCCAGTTTTGAATCTAGACTATGCAAATTTTAAAACTCGGTGAAATAAAAATACACCAAATTATCGGAATATAATAAATATCTACATATTCTGCAAGGCATACCTAACAAAGATTTATAAATCTTGTCTATAAATAGACCAAGATCGCTCAAATCGATTCATTCTTGTGGCCGGAAAAAATAGGATAGAAAACACTACAATTGCAAATATATCGGAAATACTGTGAGTTATTTAAATTCCGATTGAATAGGGTGTTAGGTCTTGCCGAGACAAACATTTCAGTTTTGAAATTTGAAAAAAATGTCGAGCATTGAGTGAGTTATGGCCATATTAGTAAATGGATGAAAGACTGTCCAACCAATAGCCGCCATTGTAGTGGCGACCGCAGTGCACTCATCGGTAATCTGAGTCGCCAACTACAGAGAGTTTCTCGTGCTACCGGCCAAGCACAAATGAGTTAACAACATGATAAACACGGTTTTACAACAAGGAAATTGTCTTTCCATCTTGTCTTATACTTCTTCAATGTTAAAGGAACTGGATAAACCTAGAACCCCACCAGAAATTATCAATATAAGGGAACAATGGCATGAGAAATGACAAAAACCGTGTTGACCGTCTTTCTGCTTACCATCTTTCTTTACTCCAAAGTTGACGCTTCTTCTCCTAGAGCACTCTGACTTGCGGGCCGTGCATACGCCATATAGTGTGAGGCCGACATAATACATGATTCTTTTACCAACTTCAGTTTTAAAGCTCTATCTTCTTGGATAGGTATCCAGAAAAGTGTATCCTAGCTACTAACCTACTTAAAAACTCGTTTCCTTTCAAGGAGCAAGATGCCAAGTCCAAGGCCTCACCCATCACAGCGTGCCAACCGTCACAGCTCTGAAGGAGATGGCCCTGCTTCTCAACTTCAGCAGCAGCCCGATGAGCCAAATGTGGTACCAGATCTCGGCAGTCAACCCGACTTCATTGTTGAGCCTTCCGACCCGTTTTCGATTCCTATGTCCACACCCCAAGACCTAGGGGCTACCAGTCCCTATAGAGGTAGATCAATATAATAGAGTGGGAAAGATTAATTGTGGAAAGAATAGTGCATGGCCATAGTGCACAGACTTGGGGATTCTCCCAGGAACTTTTCAAGTAGTGCTAAAATAAATTCTATTGCCTAACTCTCGATTACAGTGTTGTGGTCCTGCTGTCTTGGGACCTATTTTCGATCATTTTTCCATAAAAATAAACCTTTGTATTCAGCAAAGAAAAATTTTTTCTAACGCTTCCTGAAAATTTATTGGTTTGCGTTTCAAGGGGTGTACAGTCCAAATCTGCAATAAACAGCTGTTTTAGTGAAAACCAGTGGTGCGTAGATAACACACAATACTTCCATATTTTGAAACGTAGATACATATTTGAAAAAATTTGATCATATTGGTTCATTTTTCTTAAGAAATGAACCTTTGTAATCGGTCAGGAAAAAAAAATTTTTAACACCCCCTGAAAATTTGTTGGTTTACGTTTCAAGGGGTGTAGAATCCAAATCTGCAATAAAATTTTTTTGTCCGTCCGCCGTACGCCGTCCGCCGTCTGGGGTTTTTCAGGTGGAAGGAGTTATCGAAAAATTTTGAAATTTTTACCAAAAATCAAGTTCCGTATCTGGTTGGTTCTAACGTCTCGACAGAACCCTACCTTAATTTTAAGGCCAGTAAAACAGCTGTTGAAGAGGTAAAAAATTCGTGCTTTTCTGGAAATTTGTAACATAGGCATGTGACGAATCATTTTTTACAGATTTTTCTATGCCGAATCGAATGAGACCATCGCCACGGCGGTAGCTCTAACCGTTTAGGAGTTATTGCAGTTTTAGTGAGACATGTTTGAGTTTTTTAAAATTTCTACAATTCTGAATAACTCGAAAACGACTAGAGCCACAAAAATCGTTTTCCACTCGTTGGAATCCCCACAAAAACTTCTGTCCTCCCGATATCTTCAATTTAAAGAATTTGGTCGCATTACACAAATCAGCAAAACAAAAATCGAAAAAATTTGAGAATTTGGCCTCGGCTCTTAGATACGGTTGATTGATCTACTTACGACCGCTAGCCTATTACACCAACAAGGTGACGCACTCACACTACGACCAGTTGCGCTTGGCAACATGAAAGCGAGTCAGACTTTAACAATGGTTCTGAGGCATTTTTAATTTCATTCATTATTCAGAGAATTTAATAATTATTATTATTCAGTTAATAATGAAGGTGATTAAGAATAGATTAAATGGTGAATTTAACGGAATTAAACGATCTGCTGCGTTGAAAAGATAGATAGGTAAGTATTTATCAAGCAAAGAGGATTATTATTTTTTGCCAAGTTGAAACCAGTGGTGCGTAGATAACACACAATACTTCCATATTTTGAAACGTAAAATTGTGACACAATTTGATCATATTTTGACTGCTTTTAAGGGTGTTTAGGCCAAAAATATCGAAAAATTCAATATTAAAATTTTAAAATTCGCCCAAAATGAAAAAACGCCACATTTTTGGAATTTAAAAAATATCCACATATTCTGCAAGGTAAAACAAAGATTTTAAGACCAAGAACGCTCAAATCGGTTCATTTTTGAGGCCGGAAAAAAATAAAATAGAAAACACTAAAAATGCAAATATATCGGATGTACTGTGCGTTATCCAAATTCCGATTAAACAGGGTGTTAGGTCTTGCCGAGACAAACATTTCAGTTCAAGAAATTAGAAAAAAGGTTGAGAAATGAGGGAGTTATGGCCATTTTTGTAAATGACCACAGACGGACACACGGACACACAGACACTTGATCAGGAAATGATTCTGAGTAAATGTGTATAAGAAAAAGTTTTTTCTGAAGCTCCGTTCCGATTCTCGATTTTAGGACGATCACAATACTTCCATTTACTCTGTAAATATGGAAGTAAAAACGTTTCTCTAAATCCCCCTCTAAAATACAAATTTATACTGAAATTATAGAATAAAAACAACTAAATTCTGAGTTTAAGGAGTACCGATATATCGTGAAGTTTGTCTTAGCAATCGAAGAATGAACCCCTGTGCAAAATTTGCAGAGTTCTTTGGACATAGCGAAAACTAATCTGCACATGCCACTGTTTTTTTTGACTGTTTTTAAGGGTGTTTAGGTCAAAAATGTCAAAAAATTCGCTATGCAAATTTTAAAATTCGCCAAAAAAATTTCGCTACATTTTTGGAATATAAAAAATATCCACATATTCTGCAAGGTAAAACAAAGATTTTGAGACCAATAACGCTCAAATCGGTTCATTTTTGTGGCCAGAAAAAAATAAAATAGAAAACACTAAAAATGCAAATATATCGGAAGTACTGTGCGTTATCCAAATTCCGATTAAAGAGGCTGTTAGGGCTTTCCAAGACAAACATTTCAGTTCAAGAAATTTGAAAAAAGGTTGAAAAATGAGGGAGTTATGGCCATTTTTGTAAATGACCACAGACGGACACGCAGGCACTTGTTCGGGAAGTGATTCTGAGTAAATGTGTATAAGAAAAAGTTTTTTCTGAAGCTCCGTTCCGATTCTCGATTTTAGGACGATCACAAAACTTCCATTTACTCTGTAAATATGGAAGTAAAAATGCAATAAATTATCGGAATATAAAATATATCCTCATATTCTGCAAGGTAAAAACAAAGATTTTAGGACCAAGAACGCTCAAATCGGTATATTTTTGTGGCCGGAAAAAATAAAATAAACCAGTGGTGCGTAGATAACACACAATACTACCATCTTTTTAAACGTAAAATTGTGACACAATTTTATCATATTTTGACTGCTTTTAAAGGTTTTTAGGTAAGAAATATCAAAAAATTCTCTATTAAAATTTTAAAATTCACCTAAAATAAAAATACAATGCATTATTGGAATACCTATGAAAAATATCCACATACTCTGCAAGGTAAAACCAAGGAAGCTCAAATCGGTTTATTATTGTGGCCGGAAAAAAAATAAATAGAAAACACTAAAAATGCAAAAATATCGGAAGTACTGTGCGTTATCCTAATTTAGATTAAACAGGATGTTAGGTCTTGCGAGACATACACTTCAGTTTAAGAAATTTGAAAAAAGGTTGAGAAATGAGGGAGTTATGTCCATTTTTACTTCCATATTTACAGAGTAAATGGAAGTATTGGAATCGTCCTAAAATCGAGAATCGGAACGGAGCTTCAGAAAAAACTTTTTCTTATACACATTTACTCAAAATCACTTCCTGAACAAGTGTCTGTGTGTCCGTTACGTCCGTCAGTCCGTCTGTGGTCATTTACAAAATGACCGTAGCTCCCTCAATTCTCAACCTTTTTTCAACTTTCTTGAACTGAAATGTTTGTCTCGGCAAGACCTAACAGCCTGTTTAATCAAAATTTGGATAACGCACAGTACTCCCGGTATATTTGCATTTTTAGGGTTTTCAATTTCATTTTTTCTGGCCACAAAAATAAACCGATTTGAGCGTTCTTGGTCTTCAAATCTTCTTTTTACCTTGCAGAATATGTGGATATTTTTCATATGCCAAAAATGTGGCGGTTTTTTATTTTGGGCGAATTTTAAAATTTGAATAGTGAATTTTTTTATGTTTTTGACCTACACACCCTCAAAAGCAGTCAAAATATGATCAAATTGGGTCAAAATTTTACGTTTCAAAGCATTGTGTGTTATCCACGCACCACTGGTTCATTTACTCAGAATCACTTCCCGAACAAGTGTCTGTCTGTCGTTGTGTTCGTGTGTTCTTCTGCCCGTCTGTGGTCATTTACAAAAATGGCCATAGCTCCCTCAATTCTCAACCTTTTTTCAAATTTCTTGAACTGAAATGTTTGTCTCGGAATGCCCTAACAGCCTGTTTAATCGGAATTGGGATAACGCACAGTACTTCCAATATATTTGCATTTGTAGTGTTTTCTATTTTATTTTTTTCCGGCCACAAAAATGAACCGATTTGAGCGTTCTTGGTCTCAAAATCTTCGTTTTACTTTGCAGAATATGTGGATATTTTTTATATTCCAGAAATGTAGCGAATTTTTTTTTCGTGAATTTTAAAATTTGCATAGCGAATTTTTTGATATTTTTGATGTAAACACCCTCAAAAACAGTCAAAATATGACGACAGCGAAGTGGTGAGACCTCGTATCTCCATTTTGTTAAGACCGCCACTGTTCCTATGGCACCCTATGTAACCACATTGAATTTCCATGACATTTCTAATGTGCACGTGCAGGTACGAAATTGGAGATACGAGGTCTCACTACTTCGCCGTCGATGATCGAATTTTCCCAAATATGTACATTTCAAAATATGGAAGTAATGTGTGTTATCTACGCACCACTGGTTGTAAATGACCACAGACGGACGCACGGACACACAGACACTTGTTCAGGAAGTGATTTTGAGTAAAGCCTGTATCACACGTCAGACCGTTCTCCTCCCCATCCCACAGACCGTCTGGATAGACCGATTCTTTGGTGATTTTTACGTGCAAATTCATTGAAAATTTTTCTTAGAAGTAAGGTTCCATAGATGAATAATAACAAACATTGATGCAGGTGCGCCAAAGTGAACATATCCATAGGATCAACCAATCAGAGAATAGAGTCTGTTTGTCTGTCCGTGGGATGGGGAGGAGAATCTCGATTTTAGGACGATTTCAATACTTCCATTTACTCTGTAAATATGGAAGTAAAACCACTAATAATACCATACATGATGGTATTCCCACACAGCGGGCACCGTTGTCATACAAGTATAAGTATAAGACGATATATAAGAAGTATAAGACCCAAGGGGGGGTCGTCAGTAGTCAAGTTTAAAAAAGGGTAGAAAAATATATGCTATATATAAAGACTTTTAAAAGCCACTTTAAAAAACCAGTGGTGCGTAGATAACACACAATACTTCCATATTTTGAAACGTATATATTTGACACAATTTGATCATATTTTGACTGCTTTTGAGAGTGTTTAGGTCAAAAATATAAAAAAATTGACTATTCAAATTTTAAAATTCGCCCAAAATAAAAAGCCAAGCATTTTTGGCATATAAAAAATATCCACATATTCTGCAAGGTAAAACGAAGATTTGAAGACGAAGAACGCTTTTTTGAGTAGGCTTTGGGCAGGTATATGATACAAAAAATTGGCTATTTTCTACGACACTTCAGGACTGAGAAATATTTAAAAAAACCGATTCCATCTGGAAAATCCAAGGTACCTATCAGCCTAGGAAAAATTTCAAAAAAATGATGGATTTGACTTCGGGTTTTTTGGCGTGAATCTTTAGTCATTCACTAAAAAACGTGAAGTTTGGAATTTTTTCGAGATTTTGGTCATCAGGGTCAATTTTGGGGGCAGTGACACTGCTGAAAATTGCGGTTTTTGCAGTTTTCTTGGGTTCACGGCCTGTGTTCCAATCGGTTCAAGGCGTGAGGAAAACAAAATGGCGGCTGTACTATTCCCACCCTTGCTCTTGGTACCACCCCTTTTGTCGTTTATTGGCTCAGAACTGCAAATCTGCGATTCGGCTATTAGAAACTGAAAGTGTGAAGCTGGGATTGGCCAGCTTATGTTAATGGGGCGGATCTTGTTAGTGGGGCACCTGTTAACGCGGTTAACAAAATGGCGGCTAGAATACCTCAGGCCTCAGGAGACCTTTCTTAGAAAGCAGCCGCAAGGTATTTTCTTTTTATACCTACCTTTTTATTCATCATTGTGAAAACGTACCTTTTCGGCATCATTGAATTCTCGATTGACCATTACTCCACAAATGATATGATGATAAACCGACCTACTCCAACTATTTGAACTTTATTTTCTGAGATACCCAGACAAATAATGTACCCATGTCACTAATCTACTTAACAGCGTTTTCTTGAATGGATCGCCAATGCACTGTGAAAGTTTGCATTGCGAATCATTTCATTATCTTCATTCATTCTACCATTCTGGTTTCCAGCGTCTGGTGCTGCTAGCTCTCCACTGAACTATGGCACACCCAGCTCACTTGTGTCCTTTCGCACTCCAAGAACTAATCGCAACACTCCAATGCGCCCCCGAATGGATCTTAACTTACAGAAGAATGTTCATCATATTCTAATTCCCAATTCGGAGGTAAAATCCTATTTATTTTATTCTGCGTATCTGATTGAATTATTCGGAAATTGAAACTGCATAAATCATCGCATGTGGCTGGTTGTTGAAGGATTGTCCCACCTGTAGGTGTGTGTTCACCTGACAAATTGGAACTTTTTCTTCACCACGGTTTCCAAAACAAACATCCCAATTCCGAAGGTTGGAGCCATGGCCAGTTTTACTTCCATACTTACTAATTAAATGGAAATATTGTGATCCTCCCAAAATTGGGACAGAGCATCAGAAGAACTTCTACTTGTACACTTTTCCTCGAAAATTACTCCCTGATTAATTGTCAGTACGCCGGTCTGTGGTCATTTACAACCAGTGGTGCGTAGATAACACCAATACTTCCATATTTTGCAACGTAAAAGAGTGACACAATTTGATCATATTTTTTTGACTGGGTTTGAGGGTGTTTAGGTACAAAAAATATCAAAAAATTCACCATTCAAATTTTAAAATTTGTCCAAAACAAAAGTACGGAATATAAAAAATATCCACATATTCTATAAGGTAAAACAAAGATTTTAAGACCAAGAACGCGCAAATCGGTTTATTTTTGTGGCCAAAAAAAAATAGAAAACGCTAAACATGCAAATATATTGGAAGTACTGTGAGTTATTCAAATTCCGATTAAACTGGGGTGAGGCCTTGTTGAGAAAAACATTTCTGTTCAAGAAATTTGAATAAAGGATATGGCCATTTTTGTAAATGAAGGGTGCCAGTGGCAAAACGACTTAAGTGCCCGAGCAAGAATTTTTCAGGAGAGAAGAAAATTTTTACAATATTCGAACAAGGCGCAGCCAAAACATGATTATCAACTTGCATTACCCTAACAATTCTGCCTGTGTTTCCCCTGAAATTAATAAAGGGCTCAGAAAAAAAATCCTCCAACTTCAAAACGGTGTAAGTGCCAATTTACTTGCACACTTGTAAATGGTTCAAAATATTTCTTTTAGAGAACAGAAAACTGAAGCATAACTTGAAACATGTACTAATTGAACACCAAAACATTCTTCAAACACCAAAATCTTCTTCAAATGCCAAAATGCCTCTCTAACAGCGGAATGTCTTCTAGGAACACTTCTCATGAACGGGTCTGACGATTTTTCTCCATCTTTGTACTTTCCTTGACGTCGTCTTTTCAAAGTATCCAAAGAAATCAAGTTTCTCCAGAATGACTGCTGACTTTCTCGCCCAACGCCAAGAACTTGCGACACATTTCCTTTCTTGCACGCGCAGATAATATAGAACAAGCAAACTTACTTTAAATGTAAGTTGCGAATTTTGCAAGTAACAATATCCTCAGGAACCGTCTTGCCAGGAATTGGGCAGCCTCTCGAATTTACAAACGGTTCACCGGTTGTGCGTCTCTTTTTGAGACACTCACGAGCAGATCCAATTTTTACTTCCATATTTACAGAGTAAATGGAAGTATTGGAGTCGTCCTAAAATCGAGAATCGGAACAAAGCATCAGAAAAAACTTTTACTTTTACACATTAAATGTGCTGCTCCAAGTGTGCTGCTACATTAAACAGTGCTGCTCCAAGGGGTTCAAAAATGAATCCAAACATCAAAACGGCCTAAGTGCCAAATTAGTTGCACAGCTGGAGGCAATACTTTGCTTTGAAAGATGACACACAGACGCTTGTTCGGGAAGTGATTCTGAGTAAATTTTACTCTGAATCACCTCCCGAACAAGTGTCTGTGTGTCATCTTTCAAAGCAAAGTATTGCTTCCAGCTGTGCAACTAATTTGGCACTTAGGCCGTTTTGATGTTTGGATTCGATTTTGAATTGCTTGGAGCAGCACTGTTGGTCTGGAATTTTTTCTGCTATTCCGGCGTGGCACTCGAGACCCTAAACACACAAAAACCCAGTTTGGGAAAAAATGGCACTTAGGTCGTTTTGCCACTGGCACCCTTCAAATGACCACAGACGGACACACAGACACTTGTTCAGGAAACCATAACTCCCTCATTTCTCAACCTTTTTACTTCCATATTTACAGAGTAAATGGAAGTATTGTGATCGTCCTAAAATCGAGAATCGGAACGGAGCTTCAGAAAAAACTTTTTCTTATACACATTTACTCAGAATCACTTCCTGAACAAGTGTCTGTGTGTCCGTCTGTCCGTCTGTCCGTCTGTCCGTCTGTCCGTCTGTCCGTCTGTCCGTGTGTCCGTCTGTCCGTCTGTGGTCTTTTACAAAAATGGCCATAACTCCCTCATTTCTCAACCTTTTTTCAAATTTCTTGAACTGAAATGTTTGTCTCGGCAAGACCTAACACCCTGTTTAATCGGAATTTGGATAACGCACAGTACTTCCTATATATTTGCATTTTTAGTGTTTTCGATTTTATTTTTTTCCGGCCACAAAAATGAACCGATTTGAGCGTTCTTGGTCTTAAAATCTTTGTTTTACCTTGCAGAATATGTGGATATTTTTTACATTCCGAAAATGTGGCGTTTTTTCATTTTGGGCGAATTTTAAAATTTTAATAGTGAATTTTTCGATATTTTTGGCCTAAACACCCCTAAAAGCAGTCAAAATATGATCAAATTGTGTCACAATTTTACGTTTCAAAATATGGAAGTATTGTGTGTTATCTACGCACCACTGGTTTCAAATTTCTTGAACTGAAATGTTCGTCTCGGCAAGACCTAACACCCTGTTTAATCAGAATTTTAATTACTCACAGTACTTCTGATATATTTGCATTTTTAGTGTTTTCTATTTTTTTCGGCCACTAAAATGAACCGATTTGAGCGTTCTTGGTCTTAAAATCTTTGTTTTACCTTGCAGAATATGTGGATATTTTTTATATTCCGATTATGTGGCGTACTCTTATTTTGGGCAAATTTTAAAATTTGAGTAGTGAATTTTTCGATATTTTTGACCTAAACACCCTTGAAAGCAGTCAAAATATGATCAAAATGTGTCACAAATGTACGTTTTAAAATATGGAAGTATTGTGTGTTATCTATTCATCACTGGTTTTTCAAACTTTTGAACTTAACTAATGCCTACTTAGATTCTTCTGATCGACTCGTAATTTTTTTCATAGATTAATGAGGGTTTTTTAGTTGATTTTCTGTAAAAATAATCCCTTTAGACCAGCTGGTTCAAACGCAAATCCAATATGTCCAGAACTGTTGCTCTCGGGGCACAAATAGACACCATTTTGTTTTATTTATGGGGGGTGCCCCAGGGGTTTTATTTTTTTCAATTTTTATTTTTGAATGGATTTTGTTCAATATTTTTTTTTCTTTTTTTATACAAAACAAATTTATTGAAGTTGGTGTGTAGGTTCGCCAGGTGATGATCTTCGGTGCCGGGGACCGTGGTTTTGTTCGTTATATTTTTTGCAAAGGAAGTAGGGCTCCATTTTCTAGCCCTAAATATTTGATTTCTTTCCTGGTGTTTCGTAGCCGTATTGAAATAGCTCTTATGATGGCGAATTGGATTGGACACCAACCCAGTTTTTCACATCAGGAAGCGGTTTCACCCATTTTTCTGAGAGTTTTGTGGATAGCGCTTTTTCGAACATTTCGAACTCCCTGTGAAGAACTCCTTCACATGAGCATATGAGGGGAGTAAAAGATCCTCTAGCATCTTCTGCAGCTTGATCGTATTTTCGGTGTTTGCTTTTAGCAGCGTCATTTGCGACCGTGGTCCAATCCTTGGAGACGTAAGAGGGAGAGTCAGCGTTTACAATCCGGTTGTCTAAAAACGCAGCCCTCTCGCGAATCCATAGGCCATGCACCCGAATGTCTGCTATAAGTGATGGTGATCCGTCTTCAGCCTCTTGAAGAATGGGTTCTATCCCAACTCGTCCCCAAGCTAAGCTGGCTAGTCTGGCACATTCATCTCTTACTTCATTATGGTCTAGCGTTATAAGTCCTCCTTTTTACTTCCATATTTACAGAGTAAATGGAAGTATTGTGATCGTCCTAAAATCGAGAATCGGAACGGAGCTTCAGAAAAAACTTTTTCTTATACACATTTACTCAGAATCACTTCCTGAACAAGTGTCTGTGTGTCCGTGTGTCCGTTAGTCCGTCTGTCCGTCTGTCCGTCTGTGGTCATTTACAAAAATGGCCATAACTCCCTCATTTCTTAACCTTTTTTCAAATTTCTTGAACTGAAATGTTTGTCTCGGCAAGACCTAACACCCTGTTTAATCGGAATTTGGATAACGCACAGTACTTCCAAGATATTTGCATTTTTAGTGTTTTCTATTTTATTTTTTTCCGGCCACAAAAATGAACCGATTTGAGCGTTCTTGGTCTTAAAATCTTTCTTTTGCGTTGCAGAATATGTGGATATTTTTTATGTACCAAAAAACTGGCGTTTTTCTATTTTGGGCGAATTTTGAAATTTGAATACTGAATTTTTCGATATTTTTGGCCTAAAGACCCTTAAAAGCAGTCAACATATGATCAAATTGTGTCACAATTTTACGTTCAAAATATGGAAGTATTGTGTGTTATCCACGCACCACTGGTTTACAATTGAGAGCATGATTCGTGTCTGTTATGACTTATGTCATAAAAGAATGGAAAATTCGGGAAGCCAAAAAAATAGAACGAGCGAGTTCGGAAAATCCAGAAGAAGTGACTTTTATTTTATAAAAAAAAAGCTACCTTTTTGTCAGGTTTTCCTCTTAGGTGATAAGAAATTAAACTGTCCTGATGTTGTCCCAATGGAAGACATCACTATACACTATCTCTCCCCTAAAAAAAAAGTCTTCGAGAAAAATTTAAATTATGTCACGGAATATTAGCGAGGTTCAAAACGGAGGGGTTTCCTTATTTTCCGGGTTGTCCTGCGTTGCGGAGTACTGATGGGGGTTGATGTGGTGGGAGATTTCTCAATCGCCTGAGATGGTGGGGAGAATCCCTGGAAATCTGCAGATGACTCAGCTGTAGAGGTCGCAGTGTTTTGCGATTTCTCGTTTGGCGTCTGACTGGTTTCCTTTGGTGACTGCAGATTTGGTTGACTAACATTGGGATCTGGCGCTGTTTTGCGTGGTGATCCGGGCCATAGTTGGTCCAAATGGCGGCTCCACAAGTTGTTGTCGTGGGTTTTAACCAAAAATGTTTGGTCACCAAGAACGTCCTGAATGTGGCCCTTGATCCATTTGGGTTGCCCAAACCGATAATCACGGACCCAAACCAGATCATTTGGATATAAAAATACTTGCCGATGGCCCCCATTTTTAACCATGGATGCTTGTCGCTCCAAAACAACACTCTCTGAAGATGGAATCATGAGATCAAAAAACGTCATTGGCTTTTTCTTCAAAAGCAGACCTGCCGGAGTGTCCATAATCGCCGCATGAACGGTGTTGCGGTACTGGAACAAGAAATTGTTCACTGCTCTGGAGAGGTTAGTCGGTTTTAGCCCACTTGCTAAGGCTTTTTGGACGGACCTCTTCACAATTTTAACGGCGCTTTCTCCGAAACCATTAGATTGAGGATGAAAAGGTGGTCCTCGAAGGTGTACAATTCCATATAGTTGGAGGAATTCGGAAAATTCTGTTCCTGTAAAACACTTGGCACCATCCGACGTTATGGCCCGAGGGAGTCCAAATCTGGCAAAGATTTCTTGAAGCTTTTCGATTGCCACCGAAGCTGTGGTGGACGGTACTTGAAAGGCCTCAATCCATTTCGATGTTGCGTCTTCTAACACGAAATAATTTATCTTTTGATTTACCGGTCCAAAAAAATCGATGTGTAGACGGGTCCAAACGGTTGATGGCCATGGCCAGGGTTTAAGAACTGAGGGTGGTGGGGTGCTGCGAAATTTGCAGCAAGTTTCACACCTTGCTGCCACAGATTCGATATCGCGATCGAGTGATGGCCACCAAAAGAATGAGCGGGCATGGCTCTTCATTTTTGTCGCCCCCATATGGGTTTCATGTAATTTACTCAAAACCGAGCTACGCAATTTAGATGGCACTACCACTCGATATCCCCACATTAAACAACTTTTGTCGACGGTAAGTTCGTGTTCGCGACGTTTGTAGGGTGCAAACCGATCATCCGAAGGCATCTTGTCTCCACGCTGAATGGCACTGACGACCGGTGCCAGTTCTACATCAGTGCGCGTTTCTCGTTGGATCGATCTCCAGTCCAGGCGGAACGGAGAATTTTCGTTCACATAATTCAAATATGTGGTTGCATTTCCAGGATCAGTTTCGACTGCACCTTTGCTCCACGTAATTCTGGAAAGGAAATCGGCACAGTTATCATCTGAACGAACGCATTTCAGACGGTAGTTGAAATTTGATATCTGATAAGCCCAACGTTGAATCCTGTTGGCAGCGTAGATTGGCAATCCCTTCTTAGATTCAAAAATATACAGTAGGGGTCGATGATCCGTAACTAAATCAAAACCACGGCCATATAAAAAATCTTTGAAACGATTAATACCATAAACTATGGCGTATGCCTCTCTTTCAATGGATGGATAGGCTTGTTGAGTAGCTGACAACATTTGGGAAGCATAAGCTATAGGCTTATCTCCATCTCGGGTATGATGGGACAAAACGGCTCCCACTGCCTTTGACGAAGCGTCGACGGTCAATTTTAACGGCTTATGCGGATCAAAATGAGTCAGAACAGGTTTAGATATCAAAATTTGTTTGATGTGTTCAAAAGACTGTTGACATACCGTAGACCAGGCCCATTTTACATTTTTCTTTAGCAGCGAATATAATGGTTGTAGAATATTTGCCGCATTTTTGACAAATTTCAAATAAAAAGTCACCATACCCAAAAATGACTTCAGAGTACCTTGATCTGTTGGAGGTGGTGCATCTCTAATGGCCCTTACGTGTTCGTCTGTCATGTGCAATCCATCCTTATCTATCCTGTGGCCAAGGTACTGGATAGCTCGCTGCGCAAATACGCATTTTCCTGCTTTCGCCCGAAGATTTGCAGCGTCTAAAATTTCGAGGACACGTTTCAGCCGCTGGTTGTGTTCCGTTCTAGATCGTCCTGAAATGTGAATGTCGTCAAGCAGAGATCCGACTCCTGGCATTCCCCTGAAGAGATGATCCATTAGCTTTTGGAACGCAGCAGGTGCTGAACTTATACCAAAACAGAGTCTTTTATAGCGAAAAAGGCCCATATGGGTTGAAATCGTAGTGAGAGCTTTTGATTCGTCATCTAACTCCAATTGCTGGTAAGCATTAGCCAAATCAATTTTCGAAAAACCGTACCTCCACAAAAATTTGCGCAAAGGTGGTCAATTTTAGGCAGGCTGTTACCAGTAGCTTCAAGCTGTGGGTTCAAGGTAATACGGTAGTCCCCACAGATACGAATGCTGCCATCTGGTTTCAAAACAGGAACTATTGGTGTTCCCCAAGCGCTATGGTCGACAGGTTCCAAAACGTCGGCTTTAATAAGGCGCGTGATTTCGGCTTCTACCTTGTCTTTCAGAGCTATGGGCAATGTCCGAGCTCTAAAAAATACGGGTTTTGCCTCAGATTTTAATTTCAAGGAAACCTTGTAATTTGAGCATGGGCCAGTGTCGTCCGAAAAAACCTTTGGATGAGCTTCCAAAATATCAATAATGTCCTTTGGTGGGATTTCTGAGAAACTGTTTGGTGAAAGGTGTAACAATGCCTCATTTTGTTTTAAATCCAGATTCAAAATTAGAAGTCCGTTTCGGCCGATTAGAGGAGGTCCCCCTTTTTCAATGACATAAAATATCATGTCCCCGGAGTATTTTTCATGTTTTACTGGCAAAACAACCTTCCCAACAGGATGGATATTTCGTCCTACATAGTCTGTCAGCTGAATATCGTTTTTAAATAGTGGGAAGTTCATAAAATGCCTTCTACGAAAATCTGAAGAAATGACGTTGTATGAGGAGCCGGTATCAATTTCAAAATGGTGTGTATTACCCAAAATGTTAAGCGGCACCCGAAAAGGGGCCGGGCAGCTGGGCGGTTTGGATTCTGAGGTAAGCATACAGAAAAATGAGTCGCCCAAACACACGTCACTATCTTCCTCCTTTTCAGTCTCAGCTAAGAATTTTTGGTTTCGATTGCTTCGAAATGTGGGTTTTATTCGGCAGACTGAAGCTAGGTGCCCAATGGCCATGCACCGGTTGCACGTTGCATTTTTGAAACGACAATCCCTAGACTCATGTTTCCAACCACAATGAATGCATTTGGTCTTAGCTGGAGGTTGAGGAGCTGGTGAACGTTTTTGAAAATTGGTTTTGCGCTGCTTACCTCGAATATACGAACAACTGGGGTACTCCTGCTTCACCTGGCAGTTGTTGAAATCGCTAGTTGATGCGCGACTCTCGTTTGCAACTGCTTCCTTAGCCACTGCAATCTCAATCGCCCGCTGCAGAGTGAAATCTGCTTTCGTAGGGTCCTCTTCAAAAAGTCGATCCTTCACCCGTTCATTTCGAAGTCCCATTATGAAGATATCTCGGCATACAACATCCAGTTCTTTTCCAAACTCACATTCAGAAGCCAACTGTCGAACTCTTGCAGAAAACTCTGGAACCGTCTCACCTTCAGATTGTGTGGCCCGATAGAAATTCTGTCTTGCCGAAAAAAGTGAGCGAACTGGCCGGAGATGAGCTGTGAGGGCCGCAATGAGGTTTTCGAACGTATACCTAATCAGCGTGTTCAGGTTCCTTAGGGACGCAAAGACTGTGCAACAGGTTGTACACGTCGTCTCCCAACGATGCGAGAAGATAGTTTTTCTTGACAACCGGATCCGTCACCGAATATGTCAAGAACAAACTGTTGGTACGTTTGGTGAACAACTTCCACGAACTTTTTCCAAGTTGAAATTGAACTGGAGGTGGTAACGGTGGCATGGTTAGCAGCTCTCTGAATACGGCAATACCGAGAAATTCGAAAAAAAACTAAAAGTCTGCTGACTAACACTTGTACACACTAAGTTCGAAAATGTCTCGTCGCCAGTGTTATGACTTATGCCATAAAAGAATGGGAAAATTCGGGATGAAAAAATATAAGAACGTGTGAGTTCGGAAAATCCAGAAGGAGTGACTTTTATTTTATAAAAAAAAAGCTACCTTTTTGTCAGGTTTTCCTCTTAGGTGATAAGAAATTAAACTGTCCTGATGTTGTCCCAATGGAAGACATCACTATACACTAGTGTCCATGATTTCCCCACATCCTTCACATGAACTTGGAAGGCCCGTGACTTCTTTGCCATATCTTAACGCGAGTGAATCAGTGAATTGTGATCTTGTGAGGTCAAAGTTGTCGTATTCCAAAGGTAAAACTGTTAGCCATTGAGATGCGTTGCCTTTTACTATCCTGTGTATTGCGCGTTGTTGCTTAGAGGGTAAAGATGATATCAGTTCGTCTTTCTTTGCGTCATTCCTTATTTTCTCTGCTATTCGCTCTTTTTACTTCCATATTTACTGAGTAAATGGAAGTATTGTGATCGTCCTAAAATCGAGAATCGGAACGGAGCTTCAGAAAAAACTTTTTCTTATACACATTTACTCAGAATCACTTCCTGAACAAGTGTCTGTGTGTCCGTTAGTCCGTGTGTCCGTTAGTCCGTCTGTCCGTCTGTGGTCATTTACAACCAGTGGTGCGTAGATAACACACAATACTTCCATATTTTGAAACGTAAAATTGTGACACAATTTGATCATATTTTGACTGCTTTTAAGGGTGTTTAGGCCAAAAATATCGAAAAATTCACTATTAAAATTTTAAAATTCGCTCAAAATGAAAAAATGCCACATTTTCGGAATGTAAAAAATATCCACATATTCTGCAAGGTAAAACAAAGATTTTAAGACCAAGAACGCTCAAATCGGTTCATTTTTGTGGCCGGAAAAAAATAAAATAGAAAACACTAAAAATGCAAATATATCGGAAGTACTGTGCGTTATCCAAATTCCGATTAAACAGGGTGTTAGGTCTTGCCGAGACAAACATTTCAGTTCAAGAAATTTGAAAAAAGGTTGAGAAATGAGGGAGTTATGGCCATTTTTGTAAAAGACCACAGACGGACAGACGGACACACGGACAGACGGACAGACGGACACACAGACACTTGTGCAGGAAGTGATTCTGAGTAAATGTGTATAAGAAAAAGTTTTTTCTGAAGCTCCGTTCCGATTCTCGATTTTAGGACGATCACAATACTTCCATTTACTCTGTAAATATGGAAGTAAAAATGACCATAACTCCCTCAATTCTCAACCTTTTTTCAAATTTCTTGAACTGAAATGTTTGTATCGACAAGACCTAACACCCTGTTTAATCGAAATTTGGATAACGCACAGTACTTCCGATATATTTGCATTTTTAGTGTTTTCTATTTTATTTTTTTCCGGCCACAAAAATGATCCGATTTGAGCGTTCTTGGTCTTAAAATCTTTCTTTTACCGTGCAGAATATGTGGATATTTTTTACATTCCAAAAATGTGGCGGTTTTTCATTTTGAGCGAATTTTAAAATTTTAATAGTGAATTTTTTGATATTTTTGGCCTAAACACCCTTAAAAGCAGTCAAAATATGATCAAATCGTGTCCCAATTTTACGTTTCAAAATATGGAAGTATTGTGTGTTATCTACGCACCACTGGTTTTTTGAATTTCTTGGACATGCCGATTGTGATCCTCTCCTTTGAGCGTTGATCCCGTTATTATCGCTTCTGAAAGTAATTGGGAACTTCTTTTCGATGTTGTGAATTTTGATGCCGACGTTCGGACTGGATTATCCAACGCTAGTCCTCCAATTTTCACTGGCATTTCAAAAAGTTGATTCTCTTGCATAGATGTTGGTTGGCCAAATATTGAGGGAACCAAAGTATGATTTATTTCTTTATGCAATGGATGAAACAAGTCGCTGATGTCTTCAACAACTCTCTGAATAAACCCCCATTCTTTTTGATACGATTTTGTGTAGGCAGTGTGAAAGCTACCTTTCATGTATTAATATGATTACTGATTACTCGTTTCAATGCTAAATCCAGACTGCTTTATTTTTTTATGAATTTTGGTATGTACAATTTCGGAGGATTGGTTACCATCCTGGTGACCTTTGATGGTAACCAATGTGGTGGTGTTAAGCTGGGTTCACATGTGCGTAAAAGTCTGCGTAATCTGCGTATGCGTAAAGTGCGTAATGAGATCTTATTGGCTCGCAATTTTACGCGCGCGCAATTTACCTGGTAAATTTACCTGGCAGCCAATCAGATCTCATTACGCACTGTACGCAGTACGGAGATTACGCAGACTTTTACGCACATGTGAACCCAGCTTAACACAGTGTAAACTGCTTGAGGGCATTTTTTTGCAATATCCGCGAAGCTTTTTACGCCATTTTTCCATTCCCCAATTTTTTCCATAATATACTCTTTCTTGGCCCTTTTTTCTCCTATGAATCCTCTGAATGAATTATGGTAGGTGACTATTGTAATGTTCTTACAAATTATGAATGAGAACGTTAAGTCATTTCAAAAGACGAAAGCAAACTGATTTATTTTCAAAGATTGTTGATTATTAGTATTCATAGTAGTCACTATGAATACTAATTTCTAGGGTTGTTACATTTCCCCCCACTTTTGAAAACATCACTGCTCCTGCAGTGAAATGGCAACAAGTTCTTCAATGCAGCTTTTTTCACGTTCCCCGATTCGTCCTCATAATGAATGGACTTAGGGAATCCATCGAAGGAAATGATTTTCTTTATCCTGAAGGGGCCAGCAGCATTAGTTTCTCCGCACTGAGGATTGCTTTTAACTAAAATCATGTCCCCCTCTTGAAACGTATGATTCAAACGAGCATGTCGACGATCGAAGTATTTTTTCATCCGTTCTTTATATTTTCTTAGTTTTTCTTCGTTGTGTGGTGTTTCTTTTAGAATATCAACGTTTATACCATAGCGATTGTCTGCTGGAAATCTGGACAATTTACCCCATGCTTTGAAGTACGGCGAGCATCCGATGGCAGCACAATGTGATCTGTTGTGGTGATTGATTGCAGATTCCAAGCCTGATTTCCATCCCCCTTTGAAGGAAGCATACATGGAAAAATATTGCTTAATTTCTCGAATTCTTCTTTCAGCAAGGCCATTTCCTGCTGGGTGGTACGGTGAACTGGTAATCAGCCGAATCCCTTTCGCCGATGCAAACTGCTTCATCTCTTTAGAGGTGAACTGTCTCCCGTTATCGGTAGTGACTTTCTTCACCTTATCAATCCATGGTAAAGAAGAAAGGTACTGTACAACAGCTCGTGAACTTTCATTCATCGCTTTGCCGACTGTGAACCTCGAAAATTCGTCTACCGCGATGAGAAAAGATTTTGTAGCTCTCTGTCCCTCCTTCTTCTTTGAAAATTCTCCGAAATCTAGATGAATATGTTCAAATGGTAGCGAGGATACTTCAGGAATAATCATGGTGTCCGGTTTCGGTCTGAACTTGAATTTTGAAATTTGGCATTGTTGGCAACTTTTGATGTAATCGAAAATTTGTTGCTTCATCCGAGGCCAATAGAAACGGGTTTTTAGTTTGAGGTATGTTCGTAAAAATCCATCGTGACCTCCTGAATCAGGACTGTCATGGTATGCTTCTAGTAAATCAGCAATTTGATCAGGTTTCACCTCTATTCTACCGTGTTTCAATGTTGGTGGCAAAACTGGATTTACCGAATGACTGATGCACAATCGGGACAGCGCATCAGCGTCACTAAGTTCTTTTCCGCTCCTGTGAGTAATTTTAACGTCAAAATTCTGAAGGAAAATCTGCCACCGCGCCAACCGCCCTTTTGGTTCTTTTAGGTTCAATAAATAACTAAGAGCTTGGTGATCGGTATGAACAATAAAACTTCGGCCCTCGAGGTAGCTCCTGAAATATTCGATTGCTTTAACGACAGCCAAACCTTCCTTTTCAGTGACCGAATAATTACATTCAGCCTTCGAAAACGAGTAAGAATAATATGCGACGACTCGAAGCTGAGTTTTCTTTGGTGAAGCTACATCTCTTTGATACAGTACTGCTCCGATTCCGTAATTGGATGCGTCACAACACAATTCGAAGTCTAATTTCCAGTCAGGAAGCTGTAACACTGGGTTAGACGATATAGCTTTCTTCAAGGTATCAAATGCAAATTCAGCATCGTTTGACCAAATAAAAGGCGTGTCTTTAGATTTGAGTTTGTCTAGTGGTTTCACAATGTGGGCATAATTTTTAATGAATGGCCGAAAATGTCCAGTCAGCCCTGTAAATACTCTTAAAGAATGTAGGTCAGTTGGACGACTCATATTTCTCACCTTATCAACTGACTCCTCGTTGGTAGTTTTCGTTTTCCCGTCTATAATACGCCCAAGAAAAAGAATCTGAGGTTTACAAAGTACACTCTTCTTTTCGTTTACGATTAAATTGGCAGACTTCAGGCTAGAAAGAACTTTGTCAGTTTTGGTAGTACATTCCTCTTCGTTGCGTCCACCCACTACGATGTCATCTATATATACCCATATATATTGGTCTTTTAGGAGATCACCTAGGACGTTAGTCATCATTCGTTGAAATTTCGGCGGAGAGTTCTTCCACCCAAACGGTAATACGTTATACTCAAACTGGCCGAAAGGAAGGACAAAAGAAGTGTACTTCTTAGTCGATTCAGCTAACGGAACTTGATGAAATCCGTCCTTCAAGTCAATTTTCGAGAAATGTGTGCATCCGCCTAAATTGGAAATGATGTCATCGATAAGAGGAAATGGGAATGGGTCTAATTCGGTGTGTTTATTAATTGCTCTGAAGTCTTGGCATAACCGCAGATTTCCATCAGCCTTAGGAACTATCACACAAGGCGACGCATATTCAGACTGAGATTTACGAATATAACCTTTAGACAATAATTCGGATATTCTCTCTTGTGCCCATGCAAATTTATCGTGAGAAAGCTTGTAAGGACGATGCTTAACCACAGGAGATCCGGGGTGCAACGTGAAATGGACCGGCTCGATTTTATTAAGCGAGACCACACGGGGCGAATGAGGCTGAATATCACTTTTGGTCGAGAGGCTAAATCCGAATTTTTGTAAAGTAGGCCAACCGATAATCACTTCATACGGCAATTGGTCTACAATGAAGAGTTTTTCCTCCTCAGTCTTTTCGTTCAGTTTTATAGTGGCCTGAACGAATTCTGAGATCTGATGTGATTTTCCTTCAAAACTCCTGACACTGCATTGCTCTGATGACCTTGGCCATCGATTTCTAATAGCTATATCAGAGTTTATGAGACTAATTGAAGCTCCAGTATCTAATAAAGCAACCACCTTGATCCCATTGATGAGTAATGGCTTGGTTGGTAGAGAAGAATTTTTGTAGGCTGAAGCTGCTACGAACTCTACAGCTACATCGCAACGATCGTGAGATACTGACCTGACAGGACTGGGTGGTGGTGTAGGCCTCAGTTTACCCATTGCTCGACAGAGATCTTCTTTTGTAGAAAGTTCTACTAACTGCAGTTGGTCTTGCATTTCTTCGGGAAGCCCAAGCAGCATCATCGTGTTGAAGACGGAGTGTGGTAAGTTGCGGTAAGCTCGAAACAGTAACCGTTCTTTCTCATGATAATATTCCATGAGGGATCCACCTTGATATTTGAACCGGTTTGCTACTTTTGCAAGCTCTATGGTGTTCTGACCAAAAGCACCAATGAACGAATTTTTCCACTCTTCCCAATCATTCGGTTCCTTCCTTGTCAGCCTTGAAAAGTACCATTTTTCGGCTATGCTTTTAGAAACGAGATGAGAAATTAGATGGTCAATTTTTAAGTCATCAGAAGTCCAGTGATTGGAATTGCAAACTCTTTCGTATAAAATTATCCACGAAAGAGGGTCCTGTGACTCACCATCAAAATTTGGAATCGTCATGTCTTGCGGATAGTTCTGAATTTCAAGTATGCTTTTAGAAAAAGAAGAAAGGACTTTTTCCATCATCGTTTGCATGATGTGATTCGATGAGGCCATCAGTGATTGAAGCTGAGCCTCAGCCGAGGTTTGGTTTTCACCCATCGGTTTTGAGTCCTTTGTTCAGGTTCTGACTACTGGCTGCGCCAAATTTGTAATGTTCTTACAAATTATGAATGAGAACGTTAAGTCATTTCAAAAGACGAAAGCAAACTGATTTATTTTCAAAGATTGTTGATTATTAGTATTCATAGTAGTCACTATGAATACTAATTTCTAGGGTTGTTACAACTATTTTTAGATTCCATGGGCTAAATATTTCTCTTGCCTTTTGTTCATGTGTGGGCTTGACTAACAAGAAACTTTTGCTAGGTTCTGGGTGGTATCCCCACTTTGAGCCTTCTTCTTGCAGTTTCATCAGCCATTTTTTCACGTTTTCGATTTTTCCTCCACATGCTGAGTCATCCGCGTACCAATTCTGAACCCAATCGTGATTTTTCATCACTCGTATGAGGGGAAGGGTTCCTACCGCATACATCAGCATCCCGAGCGGATCACCCTGAGTGGTTCCCTCTTGACTCTCTATCACTGCGTCGTCCTGGGTGAACGTTGTTAATGGGAATCCTCGGTAAGTGTTGAATAAGAATCGAGCACAACGAGGCCATAGCATTCTAGCATTCCAGAGAGCTAGTGGTCGGCTCATGGAATTGAATGCGTTTGCTGCATCCATTAGCAGAATTGCTTCGCAGTCGTCATCTTCAAAAAACTGCGAAAGGCTATGAATGGCTCCTTCAATTCCGACTTTGGTTCCGGCGCATAACTGATCGGCTCCGCACTCTTCACGAAGGTCCTCACCTGTTAACATTGCCATTTTGTTCAATATTGTTTGTTAATTTTTTTTTTTTGCAATATTTAGGCTAGGTCATTGTTTGCGTAGTCATTGAGAAATAAGAACTGATTTCCTTGACTTAGGAAGGCTGAACTAAAAATTTAAGAAAATATTACTTGCTAAGATAATTTTTGTGAGGAACTGAACATTTATAAACAAAAAACGTAGAACAACCTGAAACCAGTGGTGCGTAGGTAACACACAATACTTCCATATTTTGAAACGTAAAATTTTGACACAATTCAAATTTTAAAATTCGCCCAAAATAAAAATACGACACATTATCGGAAAATAAAAAATATCCACACATTCTGCAAGGTGAAACAAAGATTTTAAGACCAAGAACGCTCAAATTGGTTCATTTTTGTAGCCGGAAGAAAATAAAATAGAAAACACTAAAAATGCAAATATATCGGAAGTATTGTGCGTTATTCAAATTTCGATTAAACAGGGTGTTAGGCCTTGCCGAGACAAACATTTGAGTTCAAGAAATTTGGAAAAAGGTTGAGAAATGAGGGAGTTATGGCCATTTTTACTTCCATATTTACAGAGTAAATAGAAGTATTGTGATCGTCCTAAAATCGAGAATCGGAACGGGGCTTCAGAAAAAACCTTTTCTTATACACATTTACTCAGAATCACTTCCTGAACAAGTGTCTGTGTGTCCGTGTGTCCGTCTGTCCGTCTGTGGTCATTTACAACCAGTGGTGCGTAGATAACACACAATACTTCCATATTTTGAACGTAAAATTGTGACACAATTTGATCATATTTTGACTGCTTTTAAGGGTGTTTAGGCCAAAAATATCGAAAAATTCACTATTAAAATTTTAAAATTCGCCCAAAATGAAAAAACGCCACATTTTCGGAATGTAAAAAATATCCACATATTCTGCAAGGTAAAACAAAGATTTTAAGACCAAGAACGCTCAATTCGGTTGATTTTTGCGGCCGGAAAAAAATAAAAATGAAAACACTAAAAATGCAAATATATCGGAAGTACTGTGCGATATCCAAATTCCGATTAAACAGGGTGTTAGGTCTTGCCGAGACAAACATTTCAGTTCAAGAAATTTGAAAAAAGGTTGAGAAATGAGAGAGTTATGGCCATTTTTGTAAATGACCACAGACGGACAGACGGACAGACGGACAGACGGACAGACGGACAGACGGACGTAACGGACGTAACGGACACACAGACACTTGTTCAGGAAGTGATTCTGAGTAAATGTGTATAAGAAAAAGTTTTTTCTGAAGCTCCGTTCCGATTCTCGATTTTAGGACGATCACAATACTTCCATTTACTCTGTAAATATGGAAGTAAAAATCATTAATTCCTGTTTTTACAATGATTTTATGGATTTACCCACTTGCCAAATTGTGCCCCAGGGGTGTCTCATTGTACCCCATGGGTGGCTCATTGTACCCCATGGGTGGGGTACAGTGAGACAAAAAACCGAATTTTTCGAATGTTGAATTTCTTAGAAAATACCCCGTTTACGGCGGTTTCACGAAATGCCATTTTGAAGCCAAAGAGTTGCTCCTCTAACTACCTCCAAAATTTCAGCTTTCTTGAGGCATTATTTAGTGAGCTAGGGCGCGCTGAGTGAAAAATGCCTCATTGTGCCCCCCTCTCCCCTACATTATTTGTCTGGGTATCACAGAAAATAAAGTTCAAATAGTTAGAGTTAGGTAGGCTCATCATCATAATATGATATGAACATGATATGATATGGGGCCGTATTCAGAAACCTCCCTCAAGTTCTTCCCGTAACTTAGGAGTTACCTAGTGAACTCCTTAACGAGAAATCCAATTCAGAAACCTCCCCTAGCTATTAAGGAAGAAGAAAATGGCCGTCTTCCTAAGTTCTTCCCTCCAAAATCGTCGATTATTATTAAGGATGGTCGCGAGCACTCTTAAGAGCTCCTAAGGAGCTCGGAATTGGTTTTCAGAGCGTCCATCGATTCGATTTTCACCCTTTTATTGAAAATCTGATCGTTCGAATTTGATAAAGACGATTAGCTACCTATGTATATATTTTATGATTGATGTTTGATAATAATAATAATGTATTCCGGTTTATATTTTAGATTTTCAAAATTTATTGATTTATTAAATTTTTAATTAAAAAAAAAAGAAATTTATTACCATCACTTATTATTATTTAAAATTTTTAATTTTATTTCAAGATTTTTATTTTAATTAGTTAGCAGCTATGCACTTGGGTACTAACCTTCATTCCGGAAAAATGGGGAACAGTCGAATAAATAAATACGATTTTTAAATAATCGCTATTTATTAAATTCACACAATAGTAGCAATACCGAAAAGCACGATCTTCAGAAATCGTTAACAAATAATACGTAGGAACCCGCGTCAATTAACTGTTCAATAGAACTACCCAGGAGCCTGGGCGAAGGCGTCAATCGGAGATAGGTATATTTTTCGGAAATCCTCGATGGCGTGGGACTTTTCAAAACTCTCGTTTGTTTTTTTTTTCAACAAACAAAAGATTGATCAACAGACGACACTTCGTAGACACAACGCGAAACTTCGATCGAACGTTATCAATAATACCGGCAGCACTCACAAATTTGGAAATAAATTATCAGATTCACTTCGATTCAAGTATCTAGTGATTTTTCAGAATTACCTATAAGGACTCGATTTTTTCTTTTGTGAAAATTAATTTCCAACCTACGATTGTTATGCATAAAAGAGGTCGAGAAAAGAGGAGAAAAGAAGGGCGCGTCCGAAATAGATAACTGATAGTAGATAACAGACAGGCCAGGGAGGTAAAAATCAAACCCGCCCAGGAAATCGAGCCAATCAGAAAGGCTGTTAGATAGCGTCTTCCCCAGCTCTTACTTAGTTGCTCCTTAGTTGTTCCTCTCTACGGTAAAAACTTAATAAGGGAGATGCTTAGTGGAGGGCGGTTTATGAAAGTTGATTTGTATAAAGTAACTACTTAGGTAACTCTTTCTCCTTAACAAGGTAACAACTAAGGAGGAACTTCAGGGAGGTTTCTGAATACGGCCCATGAACTTAGACTCCGACAATATTATTGTAGGAGTCAAAGGGCCGTATTCAGAAACCTCCCTGAAGTTCCTCCTTAGTTGTTACCTTGTTAAGGAGAAAGAGTTACCTAAGTAGTTACTTTATACAAATCAACTTTCATAAACCGCCCGTCACTAAGCATCTCCCTAATTAAGTTTTTACCGTAGAGAGGAACAACTAAGGAGCAACTAAGTAAGAGCTGGGGAAGACGCTATCTAACAGCCTTTCTGATTGGCTCGATTTCCTGGGCGGGTTTGATTTTTACCTCTCTGGCCTGTCTGTTATCTACTATCAGTTATCTATTTCGGACGCGCCCTTCTTTTCTCCTCTTTTCTCAACCTCTTTTATGCATAACAATCGCAGGTTGGAAATTAATTTTCACAAAAGAAAAAATCGAGTCCTTATAATTCTGAAAAATTACTAGATTACTTGATTATTAGATACTTGAATCACAGTGAATCTGATAATTTATTTCCAAATTTGTGAGTGCTGCCGGTATTATTGATAACGTTCCATCGTCGTTTCGCGTTGCGTCTACGAACTGTCGTCTGTTGATCAATCTTTTGTTTGTTGAAAAAACAAAACAAACGAGAGTTTTGAAAAGTCCCACGCCATCGAGGATTTCCGAAAAATATACCTATCTCCGATTGACGCCTTCGCCCAGGCTCCTGGGTAGTTGTATTGAACAGTTAATTGACGCGGGTTCCTACGTATTATTTGTTAACGATTTCTGAAGATCGTGCTTTTCGGTATTGCTAATATTGTGTGAATTTAATAAATAGCGATTATTTAAAAATCGTATTTATTTATTCGACAGTTCCCCATTTTTCCGGAATGAAGGTTAGTACCCAAGTGCATGGCTGCTGACTAATTAAAATAAAAATCTTGAAATAAAATTAAAAATTTTAAATAATAATAAGTGATGGTAATAAATTTCTTTTTTTTTTTAATTAAAAATTTAATCAATCAATAAATTTTGAAAATATAAACCGGAATACATTATTATTATTATCAAACATCAATCATAAAATATATACATAGGTAGCTAATCGTCTTTATCAAATTCGACCGATCAGATTTTCAATAAAAGGGTGAAAATCGAATCGATGGACGCTCTGAAAACCAATTTCGAGCTCCTTAGGAGCTCTTAAGAGTGCTCGCGACCATCCTTAATAATAATCGACGATTTTGGAGGGAAGAACTTAGGAAGACGGCCATTTTCTTCTTCCTTAAGAGCTAGGGGAGGTTTCTGAATTGGATTTCTCGTTAAGGAGTTCACTAGGTAACTCCTAAGTTACGGGAAGAACTTGAGGGAGGTTTCTGAATACGGCCCAAAGTTTGTATACAAATAGAAGAATGTGTGAACAAAATTTCATCAGAATCTGGCTATTTATTATTTTGATCAATGGATGAAAAATAGATAGATTCATTTGTGGAGCAATGGTGAACTCAATGATGCTTAGGTGGTACCTACGTTTTACAATGATGAATAACGACGGCGAAGTGGTGAGATCTCGTATCTCCATTTTCTTAAGACCGCCACTATTCCTATGGTACCCTATGTAACCACATTGAATTTCCATGACATCTCTAATGTGCACGTGCGGGTACGAAATTGGAGATACGAGATCTCACCATTTTGCCGTCGATAAATAGGTATAAAAACGAAAAAACATTGAAGGATTAACGAGGTAGTGACAAACCTCGCAACAAAACCAAGAAAACTGTTAAAAAATGAGGAAAAAACTCGTGTAAAAAGTCGGTATCAAGGTTGGGAATGCATCTGATGGAGAATTTAACACACTCTTCTGCATCACGTTTTCGCGTTAAACCCATAGGTGCTTAGGCCTTAAAAGTAAGAAAACTGCAAAAAACCTCAATTTTGGCCGTATCACTCCCCCAAAATTGACTCTTTTGACCAAAATCTTGAAAAATTGCATGTTTCTCAGTCAAAATATAAAGATTCCCTCCAAAAAACCCCAAAGTCAAACCCATCAATTTTTTGGAATTTTTTTTTGGTTCATTTTTCTTAAGAAATGAACCTTTGTAATCGGTCAGGAAAAAAAAATTTTTAACACCCCCTGAAAATTTGTTGGTTTACGTTTCAAGGGGTGTAGAATCCAAATCTGCAATAAAAATTTTTTGTCCGTCCGCCGTACGCCGTCCGCCGTACGCCGTCCGCCGTCCGGGGTTTTTCAGGGGGAAGGAGTTATCGAAAAATTTTGAAATTTTTACCAAAAATCAAGTTCCGTATCTAGTTGGTCCTAACGTCTCGACAGAACCCTACCTTAATTTTAAGGCCAGTAAAACAGCTGTTGAAGAGGTAAAAAATTCGTGCTTTTCTGGAAATTTGTAACATAGGCATGTGACGCATCATTTTCTATAGATTTTTCTATGCCGAATCGAATGAGACCATCGCCACGGCGGTAGCTCTAACCGTTTAGGAGTTATTGCAGTTTTAGTGAGACATTTTTGAGTTTTTTAAAATTTCTACAATTCTGAATAACTCGAAAACGACTAGAGCCACAAAAATCGTTTTCCACTCGTTGGAATCCCCACAAAAACTTCTGTCCTCCCGATATCTTCAATTTAAAGAATTTGGTCGCATTACACAAATCAGCAAAACAAAAATCGAAAAAATTTGAGAATTTGGCCTCGGCTCTTAGATACGGTTGATTGATCTACTTACGACCACTAGCCTATTACACCAACAAGGTGACGCACTCACACTACGACCAGTTGCGCTTGGCAACATGAAAGCGAGTCAGGCTTTAACAATGGTTCTGAGGCATTTTTAATTTCATTCATTATTCAGAGAATTTAATAATTATAATTATTCAGTTAATAATGAAGGTGATTAAGAATAGATTAAATGGAGAATTTAACGGAATTAAACGATCTGCTGCGTTGCAAAGATAGATAGGTAAGTATTTATCAAGCAAAGAGGATGATTATTTTTTGCCGGGTTGAAAAAACGTTTCTCTAAATCCCCCTCTAAAATACAAATTTATACTGAAATTATAGAATAATAACAACTAAATTCTGAGTTTAAGGAGTACCGATATATCGTGAAGTTTGTCTTAGCAATCGAAAAATGAACCCCTGTGCAAAATTTGCAGAGTTCTTCGGACATAGCGAAAACTAATCTGCACATGCCACTGATCTACTTAGCAGCGTTTTTTACTTCCATATTTACAGAGTAAATGGAAGTATTGTGATCGTCCTAAAATCGAGAATCGGAACGGAGCTTCAGAAAAAACTTTTTCTTATACACATTTACTCAGAATCACTTCCTGAACAAGTGTCTGTGTGTCCGTGTGTCCGTGTGTCCGTGTGTCCGTTAGTCCGTTAGTCCGTCTGTCCGTCTGTCCGTCTGTCCGTCTGTGGTCATTTACAAAAATGGCCATAACTCCCTCATTTCTTAACCTTTTTTCAAATTTCTTGAACTGAAATGTTTGTCTCGGCAAGACCTAACACCCTGTTTAATCGGAATTTGGATAACGCACAGTACTTCCGAGATATTTGCATTTTTAGTGTTTTCTATTTTATTTTTTTCCGGCCACAAAAATGAACCGATTTGAGCGTTCTTGGTCTTAAAATCTTTCTTTTGCGTTGCAGAATATGTGGATATTTTTTATGTACCAAAAAACTGGCGTTTTTCTATTTTGGGCGAATTTTGAATTTTGAATACTGAATTTTTCGATATTTTTGGCCTAAACACCCTTAAAAGCAGTCAAAATATGATCAAATTGTGTCACAATTTTACGTTCAAAATATGGAAGTATTGTGTGTTATCTACGCACCACTGGTTTTTAAGTTGTGGTTTGCTCCAACTTGGTGCATATTGTCTGGGGAATCCGATCAAAAAATGTTAAGGGGTCCAAAACCCAGAAAAACTGTTTTTGAAATGATGACTTAGGGCTGGTTAGGACATTTGAACGTTTTTGAGTACCTACTATAGAATGAATTAAGCGGATTCCCTTACCCGAGGTGTTCAACTAGAATAAATTTGCTAAATTTTGGTTTCTTTTTCTTCGAAACCGGACAACTCCTTCCATGCGTTTTGCTGCAGATAGCGTACGGCGGACGGACAAAAATTTTTTATTGTATATTCGTGTTCCAGAACCTCTGAAACGTGAAAGAAAAAATTTTCAGGGGGTGTTGTGAAAAATTTTTCCCAACCGATTACATAGGTACATTATTGGAAATAATGTAGGTACCAAAAGTTTTTTCTGAAGTTCCGTTCCGATTCTCGATTTCTGGTCAATTTTATGGAATATGGAAGTAAAAACAAACAAAAAATCGTCATTGGAACGAAGCCTGGTGTTGAGAGGGGGGGGGATGAAAAGGGCCAGCAAGAAAGATGGGAGAGTGTTGATGGAGGACCTCAGTGCAAGGTCAAATTTCGTAGAAATGGATCAAGCTTATCACCGGAGAGGGTTGATCTTCCATTTCAACAGAAATTATGTTGGAAATTTGAAAAATTTTTCCTTCACGTTTCAGAGGTTCTAGAACACGAATCTGCAATAAAAATTTTTTGTCCGTCCGCCGTATGCCGTCAGCAGCAAAACGCAAAGAAGGAGTGGTCCGATTCCAAAAATAAAACGAGCGTTTAGCAAATTTTCCTGTGACGTGCACCTCCTTTCAGAATCAATTCCCTGGACCTCTGAATCAACTCTAGAGTACTCAAAAACTATCAAATGCAAAAAAAGTCATGATTTCGAAGACAGTTTTTTTGGGTTTTTGACCCCTTAACATTTTTTGATCGGATTCCCCTGACAATATGCCTCAAGTTGGAGCGAATCACAACTTTAAGGACCAATCGCGCCAATCGCGCCAGGTTTGATACAAAGTGGCTGAACGAAATTTTGGCCAAAAATTTCGTCCAGCCACTTCGTATTGAACTACTGATCCGATTTTGACTAAATTAGACTTGAAAGTCGTGGTTTGCTCCAACCTGAGTTGTGATTTGCATATTGTCCGGGCAATCCGATCGGAGATGTTTAAGGGGTCCAGTTCGGCATTAGTATGGTCCATTTTCGAAAACACACAAAAACTCAATTTTGAAGGTGATGCCGTGGGTTTAGAATTTTTTTAGCATGTTCCCCGGATTTCTCGCTTGATTTACCATAGAATAGGATTTTTTTTCCGAAAATCTTTTTTCCATAGTTTTTTCATCGGTTTGGCTCGAAATTTCTTTACGCGATTTCTCCTTTTTCACGTTTTTGCCACTTTGAGGGAGTCCTACTGAACCGATTTTGAATTTTTTGAGCTTTTTGGATTCCTTGAAGGTTTCTACACCGTTTTCACTCCGAAAATCCAAGGTGGAAAAATTTCAAAAAAATGATGGATTTGACTTCGGGGTTTTTTTGGCGCATATCTTTAGATTTTGACTAAGAAACATGAAATTTGGAAATTTTTCAAGATTTTGGTCGACAGGGTCAATTTTGGGGGAATGATACGGCCTAAATCGTGGTTTTTCGCAGTTTTCTTACTTTTACGGCCTAAGCACCTATGGGTTTAACGCGAAAACGTGATGCAAAAGAATGTGTTAAGTTCCCTATCAGATGCATTCCCACCCTTGATACCGACTTTTTATACGAGGGCGTCCGTATATAGGCTGGGAACATCAAACCAGTGGTGCGTAGATAACACACAATACTTCCATATTTTGAAACGTAAAATTGAGACACAATTTGATCATATTTTGACTGCTTTTAAGGGTGTTTAGGCCAAAAATATCAAAAAATTCACTATTAAAATTTTGAAATTCGCCAAAAATAAAAATACAATACGTTATTGGAATATAAAAAATATCCACATATCGTCGTCTGAGGCGCAGCATGGCACATCTAACATTTGGCAAATTTTCAGGAAAAAGGAAAAATCAATTATTTTCTAATGCATTAACATAGGTATCCAAGCGTATCTAAGGGATATTTCAGTGGGTTCCACGACGAATTTAGCGAATCTGAAACCGAGCAGTGATGTGGCACAGAGAGTAAACATGATTTTCTGTTTTACCTAAAAACTGCCAAATTGTTAGATGTGCCATGCTGCGCCTCAGACGACGATATTCTGCAAGGTAAAACTAAGATTTTAACACTAAAAATGCAAATACGAGGTGTCGAATATATATCGGAAGTACTGTGCATTATCCAAATTTCGATTAAACAGGGTGTTAGGTCTTGTCAAGACAAACATTTCAGTTTAAGAAATTTGAAAAAAAGGTTGAGAAATGAGGGAGTTATGGCCATTTTTACTTCCATATTTACAGAGTAAATGGAAGTATTGTGATCGTCCTAAAATCGAGAATCGGAACGGAGCTTCAGAAAAAACTTTTTCTTATACACATTTACTCAGAATCACTTCCTGAACAAGTGTCTGTGTGTCCGTTACGTCCGTTACGTCCGTCTGTCCGTCTGTCTGTCTGTCCGTCTGTCCGTCTGTGGTCATTTACAAAAATGACCATAACTCCCTCAATTCTCAACCTTTTTTCAAATTTCTTGAACTGAAATGTTCGTCTCGGCAAGAACTAACACCCTGTTTAATCAAAATTTGGATAACGCACAGTACTTCCGATATATTTGCATTTTTAGTGTTTTCTATTTTATTTTTTTCTGGCCGCAAAAATGAACCGATTTGAGCGTTCTTGGTCTTAAAATCTTTGTTTTACCTTGCAGAATATGTGGATATTTTTCACATTCCGAAAATGTGGCGTTTTTTCATTTCGGGCGAATTTTAAAATTTTAATATTGAATTTTTTGATATTTTTGACCTAAACACTTTCAAAAGCAGTCAAAATATGATCAAATTGTGTCACAATTTTACGTTTCAAAATATGGAAGTATTGTGTGTTATCTACGCACCACTGGTTGTAAATGACCACAGACGGACAGTCGGACAGACAGACAGACGGACACACAGACACTTGTTCAGGAAATGATTCTGAGTAAATGTGTATAAGAAAAAGTTTTTTCTGAAGCTCAGTTCCGATTTTCGATTTTAGGACGATCACGATACTTCCATTTACTCTGTAAATATGGAAGTAAAAATGCGATTTGGCTATTAGAAAAACCATGTTGTCCAATTAGCCAGCTCATATTAATACGGTTGACGGTTTAATTAACTGGCAGGTCTGTTCCCTTCTGAGAAGGGGGCCCTGCTTTGCGGAAATCTCAGGTAGGAAGTCTCAGGACCTATTGTCCCCATGAGACCTCACTGTCTGTGGGTCAGTGGGTATCACTCACTGTCTTATTTACCTAATCGTTCAGTTTTTTACTTCCATATTTACAGAGTAAATGGAAGTATTGTGATCGTCCTAAAATCGAGAATCGGAACGGAGCTTCAGAAAAAACTTTTTCTTATACACATTTACTCAAAATTACTTCCTGAACAAGTGTCTGTGTGTCCGTCTGTCCGTGTGTCCGTCTGTCCGTCTGTCTGTCTGTCCGTCTGTCCGTCTGTGGTCATTCACAAAAATGGCCATAACTCCCTCATTTCTTAACCTTTTTTCAAATTTCTTGAACTGAAATGTTTGTCTCGGCAAGACCTAATACCCTGTTTAATCGGAATTTGAATTACTCGCAGTACTTCCGATATATTTGCATTTCTAGTGATTTTTATTTTATTTTTTTTCCGTCCACAAAAATGGACCGATTCTAGCGTTCTTGGTCTCAACATCTTCGTTTTACCTTGCAGAATATGTGGATGTTTTTTATAATCCAATAATGTATTGTGTTTTTATTTTGGGCGAATTTTAAAATTTTAATAGTGAATTTTCGATATTTTTGGCCTAAACACCCTTAAAAGCAGTCAAAATATGATCAAATTGTGTCACAATTTTACGTTCAAAATATGGAAGTATTGTGTGTTATCTACGCACCACTGGTTCTTCTTTTTATACCTCTTTAATCATCATTGTGAAAACGTACCATCATTGAATTCACCATTGACCATTACTCTACAAATGATTTTCATCGGCAAATAAAAGCATCAATCAATTTTTATCTATTGATCAAAATGTATGCAAGATTCCGATAACATTTTTTGGCTCATTTTTCTATTTGTAGGTATACAAGTTTTGACTCCTATATTATGATGATAAACCTCCCTACTCCAACTGTTTGAACTTTTTTTCTTTGATACCCAGATTAATAATGTACCCATGTCACTAATCTACTTAGCAGCGTTTCTTTCTTTAAATTTGAAAAATATTACTCATAAAAACATGTTATGGAGTTCTCATTAGAACCAATTGAGGCGTTGATAGCCAGAGTGGACCATTCCACAAACTGGCCGAAAATGAGTTACACAGTGCAATGGGTCTCTGGTTGCTCTATCTATTGAATTATTATTAAAATTTGATTCGTTCTCGAATGTGTCAAGAGAGAGCGCAACTTTTCAAATGGTCCGTCTGCAAATTGGCCACCGATTTTGATGGCCAGAGTGGACCTTGTGGCTCGTAGAAAAGTCCCTATGGTTCATGAGTCATCTGTTCACCCAAGAATGCTTGTATTTTTTTCTTCAAAACACCATGACAAGCCCCTTAATCAATCACATGAAATTAGTTGAAATTTTCAAATGCGATTTTCTCAGTTCGACACCTGAGTGGAATAGTCCACTCTGGCTATCAACGCCTCAATTAATGGGACCCCTTTATTATTACATTATAATTTGTTGGATGCCTAGGAAGGTGTACCCATATTGCTAATCTACTTCGCATCGTGAAATACTTGGAATTAGTTGATTTTGATTCTGTTTGCTAGTCCGAGAACGGTGTTCCCAGCTCGGAAACAGAGGCCTCAACCCACCAATTGGTAGTATGGGGGACTGACGTCAGCATCACTAAGTGTAAATCGCAGTTCAAACGTTTCATTGAGCAGTTCGTTGGAACAAGCATTGAAGAAACAGGCTCTGACGGACAAGGAGCTGAACCAAACAAAATATATCTAGAGCGTTTGGAGAAAGTGAGTACCTTCTTCAGTGCGCATTGTCTTGATTTTATAAGTAAGGATGTAACCTCAAGAGAGATACAACCATTATTTTTAAACAAAAAAACTGGCGAGCTGCCCGAAAATACGGGTTGCCGGACGACACAGCATTCTTGTTCAGACATTCTTCAATCAATGATGTTGGTAGCTGTAATCAGGTGTATTCTCTTCCTACGTTCGGCAGTTTGTTGTTGAGACCAATTGGGGCGCCGTCATCTATGTGAAGATTATTTGGGAGAATTTGATTTGAGAAAAATTTGGAAGAGATTAGACTTGGAAGTTGGCCGTGTATCCCCAAGACCTGGAGTCTGAACATGGCATTCTGACTATGAACATGGTGCTGTTGATTGTTGACTGGCCTATTCAGCGGCAGATCCAGAAATATCAGAGGGTGGGGGGGGCAGTTCCTCGCGGTTCTTGGAGTTCCACTTTTGGTACATTTTTTTCAATAATGACCTATTTAATCGGTCGGGGAAATTTTTTTTACAACACCCCCAGATAATTTTTTTTTCACGTTTCAGAGGTTCTAGAACACGAATATACAATAAAATTGGCAATTTTCTACGTCCCTCCAGGACTGAAAAAAGTGCAAAAAACCGTTTGGCTTGAATTTCTTAATGCGATTTCTGCGTTTTCGCGTTTTTGGCAATTTGAGGGAGTCCTACTAAACCGATTTCGAATTTTTTGAGCTTGTTGGATTCCTTGAAGGTTTTTACACATTTTTCACTCCCTATAAGTCAAAATTGATTGGGGTTTAGTAATCGAAAACTGGTTTAAAGACTAATTTTTGACCTAAACAAAAAATATTTTTTTGACCCTTTGAAAAAAATGTTAAACTTTTTTTACAACACCCCCTGAAAATTTTTTCTTCTACGTTTCAGAGGTTCTAGAACAAGAATCTGCAATAAAAATTTTTTGTCCGTACGCCGTCAGCAGCAAAACGCATAGGAGAAGTGGTCCGATCTCAAAAAAAAAGAAAAAAAAAAAAAAAAACGCTGTTAAGTAGATTAGTGGCATGTGCACATTAGTTTTCTGTGTATCCGAAGAGTTCTGCAAATTTTCCACAGGGGTTCACTTTTCGATTGCAAAGACAAACCTAGGGATACTTATATAGGTACTCCTTAAACACGGTATTTAGTTGTTATTATCCAAGAATTTAAGCATAAATTTGTATTTTAGATGGGATTTAGAAAAACTTTTTTTTTCGACCCGGCGAAAAAAAGATCTACCGCTCACTTTACTATCCCGATAGGTATCTGTCTACCAATCTCTTCAACGCAGCTCATCGTTCAATTCTGTTAAATTCACCATTCAATCTATTCTTATTCGCCTACATAATTAACAGAATAATAACAATTAAATTCTCTGAATAATGAAATTAAAAATGCCTCAAGAATGCCTCAGAACCATTGTTAAAGCTTGTTTCGCTCTCATGTTGCCAAGCGCAACTGGTCTAGTGTGAGCCACCTTTTTGGTGTAATAGGCTAGTGGTCGTAAGTAGATCAATCAACCGTATCTAAGAGCCGAGGCCGAATTCTCAAAAATTTTCCGATTTTTACTTTGCTGATTTGTGTAATGTGACCAGATTCTTTAAATTGAAGGTATTGGGAGGACAGACGTTTTTGTGGGGATTCCAACGAGTGGAAAACGATTTTTGTGGCTCTAGTCGATTTCGAGTTATTAAGAATTGTGAAATCTCTCTCCCTCTTCCCCCCCCCCCAACTCACACAACATTCCCCGTTGTCACTTAATTCACTTTTTTCACGGTTAAAACTCACTTTTTTAAAACTTAAAAACTCACTTTTTTAAAATTCTCTTTTTTCACTTTTTTAAAATTGGAAAAAAAACGCTGCTAAGTAGATCAGTGGCATGTGCACATCAGTTTTCGGTATATCCGAAGAACTCTGCAAATTTTGCACAGGGGTTCATTTTTCGATTGCAAAGACAAATCTTACGATATATAGGTTCTCCTTAAACATGGAATTTAGTTGTTATTCTAGAATTGCAGTATAAATTGGTAGATATTTTAGATGGGGATTTAGAAAAACGTTTTTTCAACCCGGCAAAAAATAAGCATCCTCTTTGCTTGGTCCTCTTTGCTTGACCTACCTATCTATCTTTTCAACGCAGCGCGTCGTTAATTTTCGTTGAAATCATCACTTAATCTATTCTTATTTACCTACATAACTAACAGAATAATAATAATTATTACATTCTCTGAATAATGAAATTAAAAATGCGTCAAGAATGCCTCAGAACCTTTGTTAAAGCCTGTCTCGTTCTTATGTTGCCAAGCGCAACTGGTCGTAGTGTGAGTGCGTCACCTTGTTGGTGTAATAGGCTAGTGGTCGTAAGTAGATCAATCAACCGTATCTAAGAGCCGAGGCCAAATTCTCAACTTTTTCCAATTTTTGTTTTGCTGATTTGTATGATGCGACCAAATTCTTTAAATTGAAGATATCGGGAGGACAGAAGTTTTTGTGGGGATTCCAACGAGTGGAAAACGATTTTTGTGGCTCTAGTCGATTTCGAGTTATTAAGAATTGTGAAAATTTTAAAAAACTCAAAAATGTCTTACAAAAACTGCAATAACTTCTAAACGGTTGAAGGTATCGGCGTGGCGATGGTCTCATTCTATTCAGCATAGAAAATCTATAGAATATGATGCCTCACATGCCTATGTTGCACTTTTCCTGAAAGGCACGAATTTTTACTCACTTCAACAGCTGTTTTACCGGCCTTAAAATTAAGGTAGGGTTCTGTAGAGATGTTAGGACCAACTAGATACGGAACTTGATTTTTGGTAAAAATTTCAAAATTTTTCGATAACTCCTTCCCCCTGAAAAACCCCGGACGGCGTACGGCGGACGGACAAAAATTTTTTATTGCAGATTCGGATTCTACGCCCTTTGAAACGTAAACCAACAAATTTTCAGGGGGTGTTAAAATTTTTTTTTCCGGACCGATTACAAAGGTTCATTTCTTAAAAATGAACCAAAAACGATCGTTTAGCAAATTTTCCACGTGACGCACGTGTGACGTGCACCTCCTATAAGGGAACATAACATTTTTTGATCGGATTCCCCTGACAATATGCCTCAAGTTGGAGCAAACCACAACTTTTAGGACCAACCGCACCAAGTTGTGGTTTGCTCCACCTTAAGGCATATTGTCCGGGCAATCCGATCGGAGAAGGTTAACGGGTCCAATTCGGCATAATTAGGGTATATTTTTGAAAAAACACAAAATCTCAATTTTGAGGGTGATGCCGTGGGTGTAGAATTTTTTGAGTATTTTTCCCGGGTTTCTCGCGTGATTTGGATCCGTTTGGCTTGAATTTCTTAATGCGATTTCTGCTTTTTCGCGTTTTTGGCAATTTGTTGGAGTCCTACTGAACCGATTTTGAATTTTTTGAGCTGATGGATTCCTTGAAGGTTTTTACACATTTTTGACTCCCTATAAGTCAAAATTAGTTGGGTTTTAATGATCGAAAATTGGTTTAAGGACTAATTTTTGACCTAAAACACAAAAAATATTTTCTTGACCCTTTAAAAAAAATTTAAAACTCCAGAATAAATATTACCTATTGAGTAGGTTTTGGGTAGGTAAATGACACAAAAAATTAGCAATTTTCTACGCCCCTAGGTACAGGACTGCGAAAAATGCAAATTACGAAGGGGGCGTATTGTGCAGGTGCAGGTATGGGAGGGACGGATGATGAAGGGTGGTTGGGAGGGGTACTGGTGTCGGGCGCTGGTGAGGATTCTGGAGGGGTTGGGGCCTGCGTATTCCGTCGCTTATGCTGCAACACCAGATAAATCGTTTTTTTTTTTTTCATTTTCGGGCCAAATCGGCATTAGTATGGTCCATTTTCGAAAAAACACAAAAACTCAATTTTGAAGGTGATGCCGTGGGTTTAGAATTTTTTTAGCATGTTCCCCGTATTTCTCGCTTGATTTACCATAGAATAGGGGTTTTTCCGAAAACTTTTGAAAATTTTGTTTTTTTATCGGTTTGGCTCAAAATTTTTTGACGCGATTTCTTCTTTTTCACGTTTTTGCCGATTTGAGGGAGTCCTACTAAACCGATTTTGAATTTTTTGAGCTTGTTGGATTCCTTGAAGTTTTTTACAAATTTTTCACTTTCTATAGGTAAGTCAAAATTGATTGGGGTTTAGTGATCGAAAACTGGTTTAAAGACTAATTTTTGACCTAAACAAAAAATATTTATTTATTTTTTTGACCCTTTAAAAAAATGTTAAAATTCCAAAAAAACTATTTTTGAGTAGGGTTTGGGCAGGTACATGACACAAAAAATTTGCAATTTTCTACAACTCTCCAGGACTAAGAAAAATGCAAAAAACCGATTCCAGCTGGAAAATCCAAGGTCCTAATCCTAGGAAAAATTTCAAAAAATGATGGATTTTACTTCGGGGTTTTTTGGCGGGAATCTGTAGATATTGACTATGAAACATGATATTTGGCATTTTTTTGAGATTTTGGTCTCCAGGGTCAATTTCGGGGGAATGATAAGGCCAAATTCGGGTTTTTCCGCAATTGTCTTGGTTTTACGGCCTATGCACCTATGGGGTTAAGCAAAAACGTCATGCAGAAGAATGTGTTAAATTCTCCATCAGATGCATTCCCACCTTCCATACCGGCTATTCACACGAGTTTGTCCGTTTATAGGCTCGGAACTGCAGATGCGATTCGGCTATTAGAAAGTGAAGGTGCGATTAGCCAGCTTATATTAATACGGTTGACAGTTTAATTAACGGGCAGGTCTGTTCCCTTTTGAGAAACGGGCTCCTTTATTCTTGGAAATTTTAGGTAGAGACCTTCTATCCCTATGAGTCCTCACTGTCAGTGGGTCACTGTCTTGTTTACCTAATCCCAGGTAAGGGACGTCAACTCACGTCTCGATGACTCACTGTCTTGTTTACCTTATCGTTCAGCGTTTATTTTTCTTTTTATACCTATTTAATCATCAATGTGAAAACGTACCATTCAAGCATCATTGAATTCACCATTGACTATTACTCCGCAAAGCATCTATCTATTTTTCATCCATTGATCAAATGTTAATAGCCAGATTCCGTTGAATTTTTTTTGCACATTTTTCTATTAGTATACAAATTTTGACTCCTACAATTTGATGATAAACCTACCTGCTCCAACTATTTGAACCTTATTTTCTCAGATACCCAGACAAATAATGCACCCATGTAACTAATCTACTTAGCAGCGTTTTTTAAAACGTAGTTCTAAGCAGTATTTGAGGCCAGAATATATTTTTCCCCTAGAAAAAGTCCCCAATTTTTGAAATTGCATTTGCAAAAATGGAGATTGCATGTTTTGTTCTTGAATTGCTACTTTTGAACTTAAATCAAAGGAAATTGCTACTTTTGAATTAAAACTTATTCGGAGATTGCTTGTTTTGAACTAAAAGACGGCAATGGCAACGTTTAAACAAGCCGGTCGAGCGGGCCTCTGATTGGCTGAAGTGGAGATTGTAAAAAAATGTAAATGATGGTTTAATTGTTTTAACCCATAGGGCATCACAAGGAGTGGGTTTAGTTCTCCAATATCATTTAATTCCAAAAACCCCGAATGCCAGGGATGACATGAATCATAAGGCTATTGACCAAATTTTTCATGGCACCTGTGGGAATCGAACCCACAACTCTCAGGTATAGCCTGCAGCTAGGCAGACGCACTAGCCACTAGACCAACCCGTGAGCCCAAGTGGAGATTGTCTCTTCTGAACCTCACGGCGTGGTGAGGATTGCAAGTTTTGAAACAAACTGTCATCTTGGTCTTTGATTTGAAGTGGGAGATTGAAGGTTTTGATTCTAAATACCTCAGCAGCTCGATCGGGGATACTTTCAATTGCGAAGTCCCGCCTCTAACTCGTTTTGTGAAAAAAGTGGAGATTGCCAGTTTTGAATCTTGACCCCTCAATTCGCACTGGGAACGAACCGTATGTGTTAGGGGTATTCTTGAATACAAATGAGGGGTGATCTATCAAAAGGGAACATATCCACGTCTGGGGGAAACACGTTTTTTCGCATTTTCGAATTGTCCAGATGAGTACGAATGGTCCCTCTAATCCTTAGCATGCAAAATGGAAAAAATCCTATATTGTTTGAAGCGCAAAGTGCGGCTTTTCGATCAAAATTTCACATATCCATCCTTCATAATGTATTCAATTCGTTTCAATCAAAACGGTACGTATCCTGTCTGAATCTCAAGAACAAAAAACTTGTTTAGATCAAAAGGGCACATATTCCAACGGGTGTAATCAAACTGCGTCCCAGAGCCCTTGGAACCTATACAAAGTGCGTCCTGCCAAATAATTAACCCTTCTACAAAGTGCGTCCTGCCAAATAATCAACCCTTCTACAAAGTGTGTCCCATGGCAATGCGACCAGTTACTGTCACTGTTACAGTTCGTTTAGCGGTATGGTCACTTCCAGCCAAGAACTTCAAATTTCTAGGAGTAGAAAATCCCAGCACGTTCGCAACACTGTTGTTAACTAGCAAAAAATTTTCAGCTGCATTCGTTTTTATTGAGGTCTTCAATAGAATTCAGGAAAAGTGTAGTCATACAAACGTTGGCTACACAACCCTAATTGTTTATTTCTAAACAATAAAAATTCATTCGGTGTTCAAAAGTCTAACTGACTAATAGTGTCCTCATTTAAAAATTCTTTTAAGTCCAAAAACACAAAAGGTTATGGCCTCCAGTCGCTCTTAGGCAAGTTTACAGAACTATTTCCATTCAAGAGACCAATTTATGTCAAAACCAAGGATGGATTCCACGAAAGTGAACATCGGTTTTCTCGAAGGCAAAAACAATTGGGCCACTTGGAAGTATAAAGTAACAGCCGTTTTTAGGGGAATTCCAGGAGCTCTCGAGCTTCTACAAGGGACACGAACACGACCTAATCCAGTCGATGAAAATGCAAGTGCATCGGAAAAGACAAAATTCGAAAAAGAAAATGCGGCTTTTTCAAAACTCGACAGTGAAGTTCTCGTTGTTTTCGCAACAAATATGACGGAAGAGAACTTACAAAAAGTAATGCGTTTCGAAAATGCAAGGGACCAAACGCTCGAGTTGCACAGACTTTTCGACGGGATTGGTGAAGACAAAGCATACGATATATGCATGCAGTTTTTCTGCAGCGTCTTTAAATCTACCGCAACGAACTGTCATTTTTCAATCGATAATGAAATTTTGTTAGTTGGGAATCGAAATAAGAATGGTGGATTGTACAAGCTAAACGTAAGAGCTGTCGGTCCTAGCGTAAATCTCGTTTCCACAGATCAAAATTTGCAACTCTTTCATGAACGGGTTGGACACCAAAATAAACGTCACGTGAAGAAAATCATGGAACAAGAGTTAGGCACGAAAGTACAACTTGATAGTGAGCTGTGCCAAGGCTGTTAATTCGGTAAATCGCACAAGCTGAAGTTTGGAACTCGTGAGAGATCAAAACAACCAGGCGATTTGTTTCACACAGACGTGTGTGGTCCATTTTTGCGCTCGCTATCTGGGTTCAGATATTACGTCCTTTTCAAAGATGATTTTTCAAAATTTCGTTTCGTTTACTTTCTCAAAGAAAAATCAGAAGTCCAAGCAAAATTGTTATCATTTTTGGCTGAAGTGAAAACAGCAGGCTTCGCAGTTAAGGAACTACTGAGTGATAACGGGGGTGAGTTCGATTGTCAAGCAGTCCAGGAAATTCTTGCGAAGAATGGGATCCGTCACAGGCTCACGATTCCGTACGCTCACGAACAGGCACGTTGCGTCAAAAGAGAGCACAGAATTGTAGTTGAGATGGCTGGAGCATGATGCACTCTCGTGAAGGCAGAATACCTCAAGGATTGTGGGCAGAGTTAATCAACAGTGCTGTGTATATTTTAAACATCACAGGACCGACAAAGGTTGACTCAAAATCGCCGTACGAGTTATGGACAGGGAAGAAACCCAGTCTAAAACACCTTCGTATCATAGGAAGTTACTGCTACGTCCATGTTCCGAAAGAAACAAGGAAGAAAATGGATAAAAAGTCAAAAAAGGGAATCTTAGTTGGATACGAAAATTGGGATGGCTATCGCATTTGGTACCCTGATGATAACAAAATTTTACGTTCCAGGGATATAGTCTTTGATGAGCAAGTGCTTATACCGTCAAGAGGAATCGTTGAAATCAAAATCGACGAGTCAACCCAAACCGAAATCGAAACTCACCCCGATCACGACGATAGTGAAGAAGTGGCTGCAGACGAAGAAGGTGCCTACAGAGAAGACGAATCTGATCAAAGTGAGCATTTCCCACAGCTCAGAGACCGATCGCTTCTAAAAACACCAAATCGTTTCCAAGCATCCACGAATTTCGCAATGTCTTTCGTCTACAAAATGGAAGCTGCGAAAACTCCAGAAACCTATCGTCAAGCACTCGAAAGTGAAGATCGTGAACATTGGAAGAAAGCAATGGACGCTGAGATGAAATCGTTTGCCGAGAACGAGACATGGATTATGCAGGATTTACCACCAGGGAAGAAAGCCGTTGCTTGCAAGTGGGTTTTCAAAATCAAAACAAATCCTGATGGTTCTATCGAACGCTACAAGGCTCGTTTAGTGGCTAAAGGGTTCACTCAGAGGAAAGGTGAGAATTTTGATCAAACATTCAGTCCAGTAGCAAAACTAGGTACGATCAGGACGTTGCTTAGTATTGCAGCAGAAAAAGACATGCATTTGGCCCAATTCGATGTCCAAACAGCTTTTCTCTATGGATATTTGGACGACGAAATATATATGAACAGCCAGAGGGCCAAAATGACGGATCAGGTAGAGTATGTCGCCTGGTGCATAGCTTGTATGGCTTAAAACAGTCTCCGCGCTGTTGGAATATTAGATTTGTCAACCATTTACAAAAATTGGACTTCCGACCAAGCGAAACTGATCCATGTTTATTCATTAGAAAGTCAAATTCAGAAATCTTAGCGATCGCCTTATATGTCGCATCAACATCAAAGGTTGAACTCGAAAATTTTTTGAAAGAACTTCAAAATGAATTCAAAATTAAAACAACATCAGCATTGTACTTCCTTGGACTAGAAATTCAGAAAACAGATTCACACATCAAAATTTGTCAAACTGCATACGCCAAGAAAGTTTTGGAAAAATTTGGGATGTCAGATTGCCGACCAACACCTACACCTATAGTGAAAGAGGGGGTATGCGTTGAGGAAGCAACAAAAAACATTCCCTATAGGCAAGCCGTTGGAGCTCTCATGTACCTAATGGTTGGGACAAGACCCGATATAGCTTATGCTGTAGGAGTCGTTTCGCGGAAGCTGGAAAAACCTACCGACCATGATTGGACACGAGTCAAACGGATCTTTCGTTATTTGAAAGGTACTCTTGATACTGGCATAGTGTACACGAAAGGGCACGAATCAGGTATCTTGAGGACCTACAGCGATGCTGACCACGGGGGAGATGAGACAACAGGCCGATCAACTTCAGGAGTCGTCTCTCTTTAAGCAGGAGGAGCAGTATCGTGAATGAGTCAACGCCAGTGCTCAGTAGCTATCTCGACGACAGAAGCTGAGGTGGTCGCTGCAAGCGAGAGTGCGCGGGAAATGATCTGGCTCAAGCGACTCGTTGCTGAGTTGACAGAATTGAAGCAGACACCTGTCCTCTACGTCGACAACGGCTGCGATTCGACTAGCCCAAAATCCAGAATACCACAAACGGACAAAACACATCAAGACAAGACACTTCTTCGTCGGTGAACTCGTCAGCGAAAACGAAATCACGATAGAGAAAATCGAAACAGAGAACCAAATTGCAGACGTGTTTACGAAGGCCCTCCACAAGCCAAAACACCTGTTGATGTGCAAAAGGCTCGGGATGGACTTCAGCTTTTAAAAATTCAATGAAGAGGGAAGATATTGAGGTCTTCAATAGAATTCAGGAAAAGTGTAGTCTTACAAACGTTGGCTACACAACCCTAATTGTTTATTTCTAAACAATAAAAATTCATTCGGTGTTCAAAAGTCTAACTGACTAATAGTGTCCTCATTTAAAAATTCTCCTAAATCCAAAAACACAAAAGTTTTCAGTTCATCTTCGGGCATTTTATTGAGCGCTTTGTGTAATTCTGGTAAACTTTGGGGAAGATTAGGCCAAACCTTCTTTTTCATACGATACACAGCTCTTCTACACTGAACCATGTTAAGTTTCCCCACTTCAGGGACAATCTGTGGATTAATCAGGACTGATTTCCCTGTTTGGTGGACAAGCAGAATGTCTCATTGTACACGTGAGCAGTCGACTGATTTACCTTTTGTGTAATACATACCTACTGAATTATTTCCGAGTACCTTCTGTTTCCGCAGTTCTCCTAACAGGTTATGGGATCCAGTGCCGAGAAAGTACGAAATAATTGACAGAGGTGCCGAATTCTTTTTTTTTACTGTGCGTCGCGGTTAAGTGCGATAATAAAAAAAAAGGAACTTTTCCGGTCGGAACTCGAGTACCTATCCGCGAATAGGAAGATGGCGTCTGGTCTACCTATTCCTCAGCTCACGAGCACCAATTACTCGAATTGGCGTTTCCGAGTTGAAACTCTTCTCGACCGTGAACTGGTGAAGGACGTGATTTTTGTTTCGAATGCCGACTTCCAGGCATTGTCGAAGGAAGAAAAGCTACAGTTTCAAGCAAACGATCGGAAGGCTAGGAGTGTGATCGTCCCGTGTATATCCGATCGCCACATTGAATACGTTCGTGGAGCCCAGACTGCTCACGAAATGATGGAGAGCCTGAAGAAAATTTTTGAACGCAAAAGCACATTCGCAAAACTTCATGTAATGCGGAAGCTTTTGAAAGCCAAATGTGAGACGGACGACCTCCAGGATCACTTTGGAAACATCGATCGCTTGCTTCGAGAGCTAGAGGCTGCCGGTGCCCAGGTTGACGAAAGTGACAAAGCTTGCTACCTTCTCCTTTCTATGCCAGAAAAATATGACGTCGTAATCACAGCGATCGAAACTATGACTACTGAAATAACTTTGGATTTCGTCAAAAGCCGTCTTTTGGACGCCGAGCTTAAATTCAAAGAAAATTTACGAGCCTCTAATTCGAATAGTGACGTCGCATTTTCTGCCCATAATCTTCGTTGCTACGTTTGCGGAGATAGGACCCACCTGCGGTCGAATTGCCCGAGGCGGAGAGTGCAAGATTCGACTCGAGGAAGAAGCAATAATCGTCGCGGTCGTGCCAGACGACCAAAAGCGTATTTTTCTCAGGATTTGGACGAGGAAAATTACGATGAAACGGACAATATTGCGTTCATTTCGGAAGTGTACTCGGCTCAATCTCAACATTCTTATCGATCGGAAAGATCGATTATCGAATCAGCGGGTATCGACTTCGTCCTCGACAGCGGAGCTACGGAAAACATGGTCGCTACCAGTGTTGCCAGTCGAGTTACGGACATTCAAACACTTGACCGGCCGATCGAAATTCGGATCGCGAATGGTAAGTTCCTCCGAGCGTCACAAAGAGGGAAACTGCCTCTCTTCTACGGGGATATTAATGTGACTCTCGACGTACTTGTTGTTCCCCACTTGACGAGGAATTTGTTGTCGGTGCAGAAGGTGAACAAGAACGGCGGTTCAGTTGTTTTCGAGAAAAACAGAGGCATTATTTCGTTCGGAAAATCGGCGGTTGTTTGCGCGATGAAAAACGGTTTATTTATCGCGAGTTTCGAGTTCGATCGGGCGATGCCGTCGTGTAATTTGATCGAATCTGCTCTGTCGTCGTCTACGTGCAGTTCGAAATCGGCCCTGCTTTGGCATCGAAGGTTATCACATCCGTGTAATAAATATATGAGAGTAATGAATTTACCCGAACTCAAGGAGGCCTGTGGCCCATGCCGAGAGGGAAAGGCGACGAGGCTCCCATTTATGTCGCGGCCCCTCCCACGCACTTCGCGTATTGCTGAGCTGCTGTGGAGCGATGTGGCTGGGCCAATTCGCACTCCTACTCGGAACGGAGAAAGGTTCTTCTCTGTAATAATAGATGATTTCTCTCATATGATGACTGTGCATCTCCTGAAAAAGAAGAGTGACGCCGCCCGAGTTCTTATGGACAGAATTCGACAGCTCAATGCATCAGGTCACCAGGTGTCAAGAATCCGAGTCGATAATGGAGGCGAGTTCTCGTCTCATGAATTGAAGAACTTCTGTTCCCAGAAAGGCATCAACCTAGAATATACCCTCCATTATACCAGCCAACAGAACGGAGCCAGCGAACGCGGGATAAGAGCGGTTCTTGACAAAGTACGTACGATGCTCAGTGAAACTCAGCTACCCAAACACCTATGGGGAGAAGCGGCTAGATGCGCGGCATATCTGATGAACCGTACTCCGACATCTGCACTTCCTGGATTTGGCATACCGCATAAAACGTTTTTTGGACGTGTCAACCATTCAAAAATCCGTATATTTGGAAGTAGATGTTGGGCATACAAGCTGCCTAACTCAGGAGATAAAATTGATTCAAGGGCGGAGGAGGTTCGTTTGGTGGGATATGCGCCAAATGGATACAGAGTCTGGAACCCTACTCGTGACCACATCTACGTATCACGGGACGTCAGGTTTGATGAGACGGATTTTATTTACAAAAAACCTGACGAACAACAAGTGAGCACAGTTCTGCCCATCATCGAGGAGGGATCGTCGCCGATCGTTGGATCGTCGCCGGTCGTCGGATCGTCGCCGGTCGTCGGATCGTCGCCGATCGTCGGATCGTCGCCGGTCGTCGGATCGCCGCCAGTCGTCGGATCGTCGGTGACCGTCGTCGAGGAGCGTCCTGTGCCGGAGGATTCGTCCACGATCGGATCACCGAACACCAGACCTAATCGCGATCGGAAGTTGCCGTCAAGACTGCAGGATTTTGAAGTTTATTCAGCGTTTTGTCTGCTGACCGAATCAGATCCCACTACATACGAGGAGGCTATGAACGATAAAGACTGGTCGAAAGCCATCGAGGCCGAGATAAAATCCCACGAAGAACATGGAACATGGGAGCCGGCTGTTCTGCCGAAGGACAAAAAGGCTATCGGCACGCGCTGGGTGTTTAAAACTAAACAGGATGGAGTGAAAAAAGCCCGGCTCGTGGCGAAAGGATTCATGGAAAATTCCTCATTCAACAACTATTCCCCTGTTGCCAGGTATCCAACCATCCGGATGTTGATATCGTTCGCCGTCCAAAACGGATGGGAGATTCGTCAGATGGATATTCCTGTTGCCTTTCTTCATGGGAATCTCGATTCGGAAATCTACATCAGGACCCCTCAAGGAGTGTGCATCGAGGGAAACGGAAATGTGCTTCGACTTCGCAAGGCTCTGTATGGTTTAAGAGAAGCCCCGAAAGCCTGGAACGAACATTTTAACGCATTTGCCACCAGAAATGGCCTGAAACGATCTGGCAGCGATTTCTGTCTTTACACTGGACAGGATGTCTTCCTGACTCTCTGGGTGGATGATATCATCCTGACTGGACCTCAGAGTGGAAAAATCGCTGAGGCCTTGAAGAGAGAATTTCGAGCAAAGGACCTTGGCCCAATGAAAAATTTTCTGGGAACAGACTTCATCCAGACAGAAGATGGCGTCATGATTCTTCAACGGTCGTTCATCGAGAAAATGGTGACTAAATTCCGACTCGACAATGCGTACCCAATCTCTACACCGATGGAGGTCAACTACCAAGCCAAAACCAACGACACTGAGAAGATCGTCGAAGTGCCATTCAGAGAACTGATCGGTTCGCTCATGTACGTGGCCACCATCAGCCGCCCAGACGTAGCCTTCTCAGTGGGTTTTCTTAGCCGATTCCTGGACTCACCAACAAGAGACCTGTGGAATGCTGCAAAGCGTGTACTCAGGTACCTCAAAACAACCAAGGACATGGGAATACTTTACTCAAAATCGAGGTCTACACCAATCACTTCATTCTCCGACTCAGACTGGGCAGGAGATCACAGCGACCGCAAGAGCACAAGCGGGTCATTGGTGTACCACCATAACAACCTGATCTCGTGGATGTCACGGAAGCAGCAAGTCGTCGCACAATCAAGTTTTGAGGCGGAATACATTGCTTGCGCGGCTACTGTTTCTGAAGTTCTCTACCTAAAACGAGTGAACCACGAGCTTACCGGACAAGACGAGACCGCGACTCTTATGATGGACAATCAAAGCTGCATTCATTCAGTTCACAGCTACGACAACAGCAAAAAAGCAAAACACGTAGACGTGAAGTGTCATTTTGTAAAAGACGTTGTCTCAAAGAATCTTCTTAAAATTGAGTATGTAAAATCAAGTGAAAACCCAGCGGACATTCTGACTAAGTCCTTGTGCAAAGATAAATTTGAACTCTTCCGAAAAATGATGAACATTTGTAAACTCTAAATAAAAAAAAAAAATTTTAAATAAATAAATAAAATAAAAGAAAATAAATAAAGATAGGTGAAGAAATAATAATATCTGGAAAAATAACTGATTGTGAAAAAAAAAATGGTGAAGAAATAATAATATCTGGAAAAATAACTGATTGTGAAAAAAAAAAATAATAATAATTTAACCATGATTATGATATGACATCTCCTCGGCTGTGACTGTCTTTTTTTAAGATTTTTTCTATGTGTGCCTAATTTTAAATTGTGACGTGACCAGAGGCAATTTCATATTTTGTCAAAAGAAAATTGAAATTGAGCAGGGGTGTTAAGTTTCCCCACTTCAGGGACAATCTGTGGATTAATCAGGACTGATTTCCCTGTTTGGTGGACAAGCAGAATGTCTCATTGTACACGTGAGCAGTCGACTGATTTACCTTTTGTGTAATACATACCTACTGAATTATTTCCGAGTACCTTCTGTTTCCGCAGTTCTCCTAACAAACCATACCGCTAAACGAACTGTAACAGTGACAGTAACTGGTCGCATTGCCATGGGACGCACTTTGTAGAAGGGTTGACTATTTGGCGGGACGCACTTTGTAGAAGGGTTGATTATTTGGCGGGACGCACTTTGTATAAACGGGACGCAGTTTGCCAATCCCGATTCCAACGGCTCGAGTTTTCCTCATCCAAAAACCTCAGCGAGGGCTTCAGGCATATGTAGAGGGTCATTGAACTTTCGCGGTTCCTACCGACTGCAGAAAGAACTGTAGTGCAAAACGCAATACAAGTAAATGCGTTTTTTGGGTCCCGCGAGAATCTTTTCCTTGCCATGGCTACTGACAACGATCCAAACCTGCAAAAACTAGCATGGAGAAGGATTAAAAAAAGCCCCAAAAAGGCGTTTTTCTTTGTCTCTGGGTTATTTTCGAAAGTTAAATTGGAAAATAAGCGAAGAGTTGGACTTAATGGGTTATCAAGTAGTGATACCTCGAAAGCGACTTCCATTTTCCCGTGAAAAACGCACTTTGCTTGCCTCTACTACTAAAAATAAAAATATTATACCTAATTCGAAATGACACGTTCCATACGTCCACACACTGTTAGGAACATCGTAGACTGATATTTAGCTCGAAAAACCCGCGCAAACGGGCGTAAGACACCCGAAAACCGCTGAAAACGCGGGAGCTGTTGTGTGGGTTGCCTACCCAAAACCCTGAAATTTTCAAAGTCGATGCGGAACCTCAGAACGTCATCCGAAAATTCTGGGAAAAATCGCAAGTGTTTAGTGCCACCAATGGCAACTTTTCCGCACTAGCGGACTTCACTTTTCAAAAAAAAGTTTTTTTCGGGACACCCTAGTGGCCAATCTGTATAGTTTTGTTATCTCTGGTTGTAATAGTTACCTTTCTTACCTACTTCAAGTTGAGAAAAAAAGTTCTTGAAATAAATGTGTTTCTTTCCAGATTCAAGAGCTAGAAGAACCATACCTGAACCTCAACTGTGCTCATCTCGAACTTTTCGACGTCGAACTTTACCGTCAACTGGTGAGCTATCCTCAAGAAATCATACCGTCGCTTGATTTGACCGCCAATGAGCTATTTTTCAACCTCCATCCGGACGCACAGCTTATCCAGCAGATTCAAATCCGCCCGTTCAATGTGGAAAAGTGCAGAAACATGAGAAACCTCAACCCAGAAGGTACATTACAGTTTAATCTCAAACTAGAGAAAACGACCCGAGAGAACAAAACTCCTGTAAGGTTCGTTTGACCAAGTTATACTCAGCGGCAATGCTCATACCCCTTGGTGCCTGGTGAAAGTTGACTAGAAACTCTCACCATGGAAGAACTATAAGGAATGTCCACTTCATAGAAAGTTCTGTGAGGCCTGGACACGAGGCGTTCTTAACCCTCCAACGCCGACGTAGCCAAAAATTTAATTTTTAAGTTGCCCTTTATTTTCCAACCTTTTTAAGGCCAAAATAAGCTAAAAAGACAACCATCTTGAAAATTTTGCAATTTCGAGGCATTTTAGAGGGGTGTCCCCTCAAGGGGACTTTAGGCACTACAGCAACTCAAGGACGTACTAGCTCCAAATCATTTATTTCCACATTTTTACTCGTTCTGAACCCAAACTCACTCAAAATCTACATCAGAATTCAAAATACCTAATAAATATACAAATCAGAATAAAACTCAAATTAAATAGAAATTCAAATTAATAAATTCACAAATCAGAATAAAACTCAAAATGAATAGAAGGTTCAAATCAAATCATTTGGGGAGAAGTTGTGGAACCCAAAAATTCGAATTAGAAACAACATTCCCTCAAATTGAGGGAATGGAAGTTATCTGTTGTCTGTTCCACGAAAGTTTACATGTTTGTAAACCGGTTTCGGCGGTCAAGCCATCCTCAGTACAAAACCAACCAACACTGAACTTCAGTGTTGGTTTTGTACTGACTATGGCTTGACCGCCGAAAGTGGTTTACAAACTCGTAAACTTTCGTGGAACAGACAACTCCCATTCCCTCAATTTGAGTTTCTAATTGGAAGGTTCAATTTTTTTCAATGAAAAGTGTACCAGCAATGCACATGAAGCCCCACTTTGCATTTTCTACATGTTTGCCTTGCGTGTTTTTTGCATTCCCTGCACCTTTTCTGAGAACAAGAGTACCTACTGGTACATGCTGTGCTGATCCATCAGGTCGTATTGAATTAGCCTTGGAAGGAAATTTTGGTGTGGCCCTGAAACAAACTGGTGATCTGCCATCTCTGAAACCCTCCCTGAAACCTCCTTCCCCCCTGAACCTGTCTGAAACACCCTGTCCTGAGTTTCCATCATTAGGTGGGAACAGGGTGAGCACCAGAATAGAAATGACAGTCCCACTCTCAATAGCCGAAACCACTTGATCCAGAAGTACTACCCTATCGAAAAAGAAATTAGCGATGAACTACAACCCCCAATGCCTGTAGTCCCCTACAGGGGACGGTGATTTTTGAGATAATCTCAGGGAATCATGTTTGGTATATTTAGGGCCGCTTTATCAATTGTCGGTTAGTGGGATTTAACTCATCGGTTAGCGCTAGTCAACTGATAGCGGGCGAAGACCTCTTTATCATTCGTCGGCTAGGGCTTAGCTGACAGCTAACTTTAGCCGACGCTTCGAGGCTCAGTTAACGCCTTAACTGACTGGTTAACGCCATTACCGGCCATTGGACTGTAATGTAAACTGGACTGTAATAATTATTATTACAGTTAAGGCCCTATTATTACAGTTAGTAATAATAATTATTACAGTTACTTAATAATAATTACAGTTAATTAATTAGGTAATAGGTCAGGCCCTATTGTTACAGTTAGTAATAATAATTATTACAGTTACTTATTAATAATTACAGTTAATTAATTAGGTAATTAATTTATTTATTATTATTTATAATTAATTAATTTTATTAATTTATTAATAATTAATTAATTAGGTATTAATTACAGTTTACAATTATTGTAAACTGATCTGTTTTGCTCATTAATTTTATATTTTTTACGCCGGTGAGTGATGGATTCAGATTATTCATCCGATGAGGAGCTATTCCTCGTTTTTCTCTCCTGGAGACGGGGACCGTACACAGTAGGTAACACAAACCTACTGATAAAATGAGGTAAAAACCAGTGGTGCGTAGATAACACACAATACTTCCATATTTTGAAACGTACATATTTGAATAAAATTGATCATATTTTGACTGTTTTTAAGGGTGTTTAGGTCAAAAATATAAAAAAATTGTGACACTATTGTGACACAATTTGATCATATTTTGACTGCTTTTAAGGGTGTTTAGGCCAAAAATATCAAAAAATTAACTATTGAAATTTTAAAATTCCCCAAAATAAAAATACATTACTTTCTGGAATGTGAAAAATATCCACATATTCTGCAAGGTAAAACAAAGATTTTAAGACCAAGAACGCTCAAATCGGTCCATTTTTGTGGCCGGAAAAAAATAAAATAGAAAACACTAAAAATGCAAATATATCGGAAGTACTGTGAGCAATTCAAATTCCGATTAAACAGGGTGTTAGGTCTTACCGAGACAAACATTTCAGTTCAAGAAATTTGAAAAAGGTTGAGAATTGAGGGAGCTATATCCATTTTTGTAAATGACTACAGACGGACTAACGGACAGACGGATACACGGACACACGGACACACAGACACTTGTTCAGGAAGTAATTCTAAGTAAATGTGTATAAGAAAATTTTTTTTCTGAAGCTCTGTTCCGATTCTCGATTTTAGGACGATCACAATACTTCCATTTACCCTGCAAATATGGAAGTAATCTGTAAATATGGAAGTAAAAACAATAAAACTGTACGAGAGGTAGCGCAATTGGTTTTCCTTCCCTCCTGAACAATTATGGGGAATGGATACGTTCCCTTTTGATAGATCACTCCTCATATTGTATACCTACTGAACCGACCTACCTCTATTATTTGGGTTTTATTATCTGTGGTACCCAGTGTTACTTTGATACACAAACCTCGAAATTTTCAGGGGGGGGTTAGATAGTTTTTTATTTTGGGCAATTACCTTAGTTTTTCAATGGATAATAAACTAAAAATCATCATTGGTTGTATCACTATTCTTATCCTATTCCAGATATTGATCGCCTGATCACGGTCCACGGAATGATTATCCGTACAAGCAATATCATCCCTGATATGCGAGAAGCCTTCTTCTTGTGCAGTGTGTGCAACCATCCGAAAACTGTGGAAGTAGACCGTGGTCGTATTGCTGAGCCAACTCTCTGTCCAAAATGCAATACGGGCTATTCGTTTAATCTGATCCACAATCGTTCGACCTTTACTGACAAACAGCTCGTCAAACTCCAGGAATCTCCAGGTGGGCTAAAGTTGGTAGTTTTATCATTTTGTACATCCCTGAGGGCTGAGGTCCGAAGAAGAGAAATATTCGTGCTATTAAATCTGAACTTGAGGTTTTGTCATACCTCAGTGCTGGTTTATTTTTGCTGAATCGACGTTTTCCTCGAGTTATTGCCTTGACAACTGAACAGATTAGATCTTCACAGATAGAAATTTTTGTTAGGTGTAAATTTGAAAAAAGGTTGAGAATTGAGGTAGCTACGGTCATTTTTGTTAATGACCACAACGGACGTAACGGACACACAGACACTTGTTCAGGAAGTGATTCTGAGTAAATGTGTATAAGAAAAAGTTTTTTCTGCAGCTCCGTTCCGATCCTCGATTTTAGGACGATTCCAATACTTCCATTTACTCTGTAAATATGGAAGTAAAAATATCGAAAATTTCACTATTCAAATTTTAAAATTTACCAAAAAAAAATTAAAATGCGCCTCATTATTGGAACATAAAAAATATTCACATATTCTGATACGTCATCCCCTTCTTCGCCCATCGAGCATGGGCACACCTTCCATCTTGCCATCTTGGTGGGCCTGCTAATTTAATAAACTATTCATTTTCCCCCAGACGATATGCCAGCTGGTCACACTCCCCATACAGTTAACCTGTTTGTGCACAACGATCTTGTTGACTCAGTACAGCCGGGCCAACGAGTCAGCGTCACAGGAATCTACCGTGCTGTTCCGATACAAGTGAATCCCCGCATGAGAAACCTAAGATCTGTCTATCGTACCCACATCGACGTTGTGCATTTCACTAAATGTGATTCGAGGCGTCTCTTTGAGCAAGACGAAGACAAGTGAGTTCGAATGATGTACAATTTATTATTACAATTTGCATTTTCTTGGTCGAGCCCAGTACCAAATTTGACTGAGTTTTGAGACACATCTACCCTTTTACTTTCATATATACAACATAAATGGTATTGTGATCGTCCTAGTAGATATTGAAAATCGGTTTGGAGCTTCAGAATAAACTTTTACTACTACACTTTTACTTTACTCAGAATCACTTCCTGAACAAGTGTCTGTGTGTCCGTCTGTGTTTATTTACAACCAGTGGTGCGTAGATAACACACGATACTTCCATACAATACTTTCCATTTGAAATGTGAAAGTTGGATACAATTTGATCATTGAAGTTGTAGGCCGTATGCGCTGCCTTCCTAAGATAAAAAGTCCTAAGTCCATTCAAATTGGAGGTGACCTATGACTTTTTGACTTAGGACGGCAGTGCAGTAGAGGGTCGGGTTTCTTCGGCTGGCGGTCTCATCAACAAGTCAGGGAGCCAAAGATCCCTTCCGTAGAGAAGTTGAGCTGGGGAGAGCCCTGTGGTACCGTGACTTGCTGAGCGATACGCTAACAGGAACAACGGTATTTTTGCATCCCAATCATCTTGACTTTGATTGACGAACTGGGCTAAGTGTTTAGTCAATGTCCTATTGAGCCGTTTGACGAGGCCTCCTGACTGCGGATGAAGCAGTGTGGAGCGAGTCTTTTTTAATCCCATCAACTGACAGACTTCCTTGACCAACTCCGCTTCGAAATTGCGACCTTGATCTGTGAAGTTCAGATGGTACTCCCAACCGACTAAAAACGTGCTCTACCAACGCGGTTGCTACCGTTTTTGCCTCTTGATTTGGAGGCAGAATAGCTTCTGGCTACTTTGTGAAGTAGTCAACTGTTACTACCACATATTGGTTCCCTTTCCTACTTCGAGGAAATGGACCCAATATGAGGCGTTGATAGCCAGAGAGGACCATTCCACAAACTGGCCGAAAATGAGTTATACAGTGCAATGGGTCTGTGGTTGCTCTATCGAATTATTAAAATTTGACTCGTTCTCGAATGTGCCAAGAGAGAGCGCAACTTGTCAAATGGTCCGTCTGCAAATTGGCCGCCGATTTTGATGGCCAGAGTGGACCTTGTGGCTTGTAGAAAAGTCCCTATGGTTCATGAGTCATCTGTTCACCCAAGAATGCTTGTATTTTTTTCTTCAAAACACCATAACAAGGCCCTTAATCAATCACATGAAATTAGTCGAAATTTTCATATGCGATTTTCTCAGTTTGACACCTGAGTGGAATGGTCCACTCTGGCTATCAACGCCTCATATGTCAACTCCCATCCGATTGAGTGGACTCCCAAGAGCAACTTGATGGAGTGGTGCGACTCCTTTTTGCGAGTGCCCTTGAAGGACCTGCATGACTGACACATTTTGCTCCATGATCGTACGTCGGACGTCATCCCCGGCCAAAAATAAAATGGCCACTAGTGGGATTGTCATGGCATTGCTCCAGAACCACTTTTATCTGATCCGTTGGGGCAACCCACTGAAGCCATGGCTTTGTACTTTCCCACTTGTGGAACAGTTGATTATTGTGAATCTCCAATGAATCCCACCTGCTGCAAAGTTGCCGAACTCTTGAATCGCAGGGCACCAAATCAGCAGTGGTTGGTTTCTTCCCCTTCAGCTCCCATTCTTAAGGCCCATTTAGACGGGCAATTTTTCACGGCAATTATTGCTCAAACTGAATTGCCGGCTGCAAAAAAAAAATTGCCAAGCAATTTTTTCCCTACGTCCGGCAACTTTCTCCCTACTTCCAGCAACTTTTTTCCCTACTGGAAGTTGCTCATTATTGCCGACAATGATTGCCCCGAGTGGAGCAATATTTTCGGGAATTGACGTGAAGCCAGCAATTATCTTGAGGCAATTTTTGAAACCCATCGCCCGTGGGTTTTAATTGCTTGTTTTTGGCAATTTTTTCGATGGAAAACATCTGTATTTTTATATTGTATTTATTTATTGTTGTAGGTATTTACTATTATTGTATGCTGCCTCCAAGAAGCCCCTCAGCATGACTGGCAAGGCCAAAATACTTTCCGATCAGCTGAGGAGCCAGTGGCGGTAATTTCAATACCGTTGGTCGTAGGATGCTGAAATTCGGTACACAGCCTCAGAGGAGTTCCTCAGCAAGATTGGCTGGGCCAAAATACGTTCTGATCAGCTGAGGAGCCCATTGTGCTAAATCCAATACCGTTGGTCGTATGATGCTGAAATTTGGTACACAGACTCAGAGGAGCCCCTCAGTATGACTGGCAAGGCCGAAATTCTTCCTGATCAGCTGAGAAGCCTATTGTGCTAAATCCAATACCGTTGGTCGTATGATGCTGAAATTTGGTACACAGAATCAGAGGCTGACTCAGCATGACTCTCAAGGCCAAAATTCTTCCTGATCAGCTGAGAAGCCCATTGTGCTAAATCCAATACCGTTGGTCGTATGATGCTGAAATTTGGTACACAGAATCAGAGGAGCCCCTCAGCATGACTCTCAAGGCCAAAATTCTTCCTGATCAGCTGAGGAGCCCATTGCGCTAAATCCAATACCGTTGGTCGTACGATGCTGAAATTCGGTATGCTGCCTCTAAGACTGCCCTCAGCATGACTGGCAAGACCTGAGTTCTTCCTGATCAGGACGTATTTTGGCTCGGCCAATCTTGCTGAGAGGCTCCTCTGAGGCTGTGTACCGAATTTCAGCATCCTACGACCAACGGTATTGTAATTACCTCCACTGGCTCCTCAACTGATCAGAAAGTATTTTGGCCTTGCCAGTCATGCTGATGGGCTTCTTGGAGGCAGCGTACCGAATTTCAGCATCGTACGACCAATGGTATTGGATTTAGCGCAATGGGCTCCTCAGCTGATCAGGACGTATTTTGGCCTAGCCAATCTTGCAGAGGGACTCCTCTGAGGCTGTGTACCAAATTTCATCATCGTACGACCAACGGTATTGAGATCAGCGCCATGGGCTCCTCAGCTGATCAGGAGGAAATTTGGTCTTGCCAATCTTGCTGAGTGGCTCCTCTTAGGCTGTATATCAAATTTCAGCATCCTACGACCTACGGTAAGGAAATTGGTGTCATCAGCCCCACTGCTGATCAGACTAGATTTTCAATTCCTCGTAATTTTCCTCGTGATTTTCCTCGTGATTAATTTTCAAAATCTCGTAATAGGGCTCCTCTGTGGCTGCATACCAATTTTCAGTATTGTATGACGAGCGGTATGGGAAATGGCGAAATGGGTCCCTCTGCTGACAATTCACCCACCCACACACACACACACACACACACACACACACACACACACGTCATATTTATTACCTGATTATATTATTTTATTTATTTTATTATTATTTAACAACATCACGAGCTCACAAGAAAACACAAATTGTCCGTCCACCGTGTAAACGCGAAAATGGAGCAACAATTATTGCCTGGAGTTGCTCCACTTTTTTCAAGCAATAAATTGCTGGCAATTAATTGCTTTTTCTCAAAAAAGAGAACAGGGAAAAATTGCCAAATTGATCGGAGTTGCTGGCAATTTTAATTGCCGAGAATTGCTCAAGTTTCGGCAATTTAGTTGCCCGTCTAGATGGGGCTTAAAACACAACGGATTGACGGATCATTGTTTTGGGCGGTGTTTGACAGTTGGTTGTCAAATGTGACTGTGACTAGTTCTTGGATATCACATTGTTCTCTCCAAGTACAATAGAGACAACCTTCATTACATGGCCAGCAAGATAGCCCATCCACATTATTGTGGTTTCTTCCAGGACGATGGATGGTTGTGAAGTCGTAGCCTTGCAACGCTCCCAGCCATCAAGTTAATTGCCCTTTGGGCCTTTGAAACTAACTTAACCACATCAATGCCGCATGATCGGTTTGGAGGTCAAACGATCGTCCATAAAGATATTGCTGGAAGTGGCCAACGCTGAGTACAACCGCCAGCAGCTCTCGACGTGTTGCACAGTAATTCGTTCTTGTTGAGACAGCGTTTTATTTAAGTATGCAATAGCAACTTCTTGACCAGCTTGTCTTTGTGAAAGAACAGCACCCACGGAGTGAGCGCTGGCGTCACAGTCCAGCAAAAACCGTTCAGAAAAGTCTGGAAAAGCTTACACCGGCGCAGAGCTCATTGCCTTTTTTAGGGTCTCAAAACAAGATCGACAGTTTTCGGCCCACTGGAAAACCGAGTTGCCCTCGGTCAATTGCGTCATTGGCTTGGCAGTCTCTGCAAACCCTTAAACGAATCGCCGGTTATAAGAGCAAAATCCGAGGAATGCTCTAACATCTTCCTTAAGCTGCATTTTCCTATGGAAAGCGCACGACGCAGTACACCCCTCCAAGAGCGGTCCGGTCTGTCGCGCTGACGCAACACGTTCTACGCTGACGTGATGCGCTCTGTAGGAAAACGCTCGCACAAGATTCGTATGTACGGGGGGGGGGACGTAAAACGTCCGGCGTATCACGTCGTACACTGCGCAAAAACCCTGCCGCTAGGAAAACGAAGCTTAACTCTTAGGTTCTGGCCAGTCGACCACGGCTTGTGTCTTCTCCGGATCTGTTTCAACCCCTTTACTTGAAATCACGTGGCCTAAGTAGACAGTCTGATTCTTGAAGAAAGAACACTTTTTACTTCCATATTTACAGAGTAAATGGAAGTATTGTGATCGTCCTAAAATCGAGAATCGGAACGGAGCTTCAGAAAAAACTTTTTCTTATACAGATTTACTCAGAATCACTTCCTGAACAAGTGTCTGTGTGTCTGTTAGTCCGTCTGTGGTCATTTACAAAAATGACCATAACTCCCTCAATTCTCAACCTTTTTTCAAATTTCTTGAACTGAAATGTTAGTCTCGGCAAGACCTAACACCCTGTTTAATCGAAATTTGGATAACGCACAGTACTTCCGATATATTTGCATTTTTAGTGTTTTCTACTTACCACTGGTTTTTATTGACCTGTAGATTGGCATCCTGAAAGCATTGAAAAAGCCTCTTCAATTTTTCTATTACAGTGTTAAAATCGGGGCCATACACTAATGACGTCGTCTAAATAAGTTAATGTAATTTCAGGTGGTACCACAGCTTCCATTAGCCTTTGAAAAGTAGCTGGAGCATTGGTTAAGCCGAAAGGCATCTCTTTAAATTGCCAGAGACCCTTGCGGTAAAGGCTGAACGCTGTCTTCTCTTCATCTTTCTCCTTTAGTGCTATCTACCAGTATCCATACTTTAAATTGACCGAACAGAACCACTTTGCACCCCCTAGTGCGTCAAGTAGTTCTTGGATACATGGCAACGAGTAGGAATCCTTCTTTGTTAAGCCGCGGTTACACTTGCGTTGTTGGGCCCAACACCGAATATTCGTCGGCCTCTTCCCGCAAGTGTAACCGCGGGATATTCGCCCGAATGTTCGCCAATGTTGGTGCTCGGGGATGCTCGGTCAAAAGGCGGTTTTTTGTCCCGAGTCAAAGGCGGCGAGTATTGGCCAACTTGTGTATTCGTGCAGCGTCTACACATGCGGCCGAGTGTTTGGCGGGTTTGCCTAGGGGTATCCCTCCGGTGGGTGTCTGTAGTGACATTTCGATACCCCCATTTACTCGATACTCGGTATCCAATGAGTATCGAAATCTCAGTACTGATATCGATATTTATCGAAACATAAGTACCTACTCGATACCATGGGTATTGATCGATACTTTCTATGGGTGTTTTCCCTGACAAACGTAGAAAGAACGAAATGATTTCTCAATTAAATTGTCCCAAATGCAACCAAATTCAAATTCATTCACCAGTGGTGCGTAGATAACACACAAAACTTCCATAATTTGAATCGTAAAAGTGTGACACAATTTGATCATATTTTGACTGCTTTTGAGGGTGTTCAGGTCAAAAATATGAAAAAACTCACTACCTATGCCAATTTTAAAATTCGCCCAAAATTAAAATACGCCATGGTATTGGAATATCCTCATATTCTGCAAGGTAAAACAAAGATTTTAATACCAAGAACGACCAAATTCATTTCAAGTTCATCTTTGTGGCCGGGGAAAAAAAAGAAAACACTAAAATTGCAAATATTTCGGAATTACTCTGTGTTGACTGCTAAACTTCATCGTTGGTTGACAATATTCGTCGATGCTCGGGGTCGAGCGCCAACACTGCAAGTGTGTGCGGGTTGCGCGTCAATATTCGGGGTATTCCGAGTATAGACGAATGTTCGGGCGAGTATGGGCGAATATTCGGTGTTGGGCCCAACAACGCAAGTGTAACTGCGCCTTTACCTGGTTAATCTTACGAAAATCAATGCGAAACCTGCTGGATCCGTCTTTCTTTAGAATAAGAACTACCGGTGAGGCCCACGGACTGTTTGATGGTTCAATTACGTCTTGTTCTAACATCTCCTGGATTAATCGATCCACGTGTTCTTTTTGAGCATACGGCACTCGATGCGGAGGTTGTTTGATGGGACGAGACTTACCTGTGTCGATAGCGTGAGTGACTACGTTGGTTCGTCCAAGAGGTCTCCCTTCGTCCGCAAACATTGTTGAGAATTCCCTCAGCTAAGACGCAAGCACTTCACTCTCCTTGGATCCAGATCCCAGGTCGGTTGACTCTACTGCGTTTTTATTCCAGCTCATGTCGGATTCAATCGTCGCAAGTGATTGGGTGAATTCATAGTGGGCAGGCAACATAATCGATTCTCCATTGATTAGCAAAATGCGAGAGCCAATATCCAGTGATGCTTCAACTGCCTGCAGGAAATTGATGCCCAAGATAGCTTCCTCCAATGTTCTTGCAACTAGAAAGGAATGCGAAAACTTTTGTTCAGCGATTTTCAGTGGAATCATGACGCTCCCTGACATGTCAACTGTGCTTCCTTGAACTGAACGTAAGTGTGGCAAACTACACAATGTCACTGTGGCATTTAACTGTTCAGCAATCCGAGGATGCAAGATTGCTGAGCGATTGTGCCGAGAGCTGCTGGCAATTGTACTCAGCGTTGGCCACTTCCGGCAATATCTTTATGGACGATCGTTTGACCTCCAAACCGATCATGCGGCATTGATGTGGTTAAGTTTGTTTCAAAGGCCCAAAGGGCAATTAGCTTGATGGCTGGGAGCGTTGCAAGGCTACGACTTCACAACCATCCATCGTCCTGGAAGAAACCACAATAATGCGGATGGGCTATCTCGCTGGCCATGTAATGAAGGTTGTCTCTATTGTACTTGGAGAGAACAATGTGATATCCAAGAACTAGCCACAGTCACATTTGACAATCAACTGTCAAACACCGCACAAAACATTGATCCGTCAATCCGTTGTATTTTAGAATGAAAGCTGAAGGGGAAGAAACCAACCACTGCTGATTTGGTGTCCTGCGATTCAAGAGTTCGGCAACTTTGCAGCAGGTGGGATTCATTGGAGATTCACAATAATCAACTGTTCCACAAGTGAGAAAGTACAAAGCCCCGGCTTCAGTGGGTTGTCCCAAAGGATCAGATAAAAGTGGTTCTGGAGCAATGCCATGGCAATCTCACTGGTGGCCATTTCGGCTTCTTCAAAATGTTGGCAAAAATCAGGCTAGCTTATTTTTGGCCGGGAATGACGTCCGACGTACGATCATGGTGCAAAACTACACGATGTCACTGGCATTTAACTATTCAGCCATCCAAGGATGCAAGATTGAGACAGTTGCCCCAGTGTCAATCAGGAATCAACATCAGACGCTGGCAATGTTAGCCTCCACAAACAATGCATCGCCTCTAATGCTTGAACTGCTGACGTACTGTTCTTGATCTTTGTGGGCAAAGGGCGGCATCTTCATCTTTACTCCTCTATTGCTCTGAGAACAACTTTCAACATGGGCTTGTGAAAGTGCATTTTGTACTGAAGTTGGATTTGACGCAGCCAGAGCCAGTCTTACGTGCTCATCTGAAAGAGCTCTCATAAAGACACGCACTCCCATTTGCTGTTTGCATAATATGCAAACATATATTATATATTATATCCGGCCAGTTGGGCAGAGCTGATCGGGTCAACCTCTCGATGTCCATAGCCAATTGTGACAGGGATTCGTCCGTTTCTTGTCGTCAACATTCAAGTTGCGTCTGCCAGTGTATGCCAAAGAAGGCTCAAAGCTGGGCCCCTTAAAGCACAGGCCAGTTGTGATGAATGGTCAAACCTTTATGAGAGAAATAAAGGCTTTATTCGATTAGAAATCTGGGTTGTGAATGATTTGGAATTTTGAGGGTAGTGTAAACTAGTTCTTGTCATAGGAATAAAACGTCATGGTTGTTTCAACTAGAAACGATCACCACATTCTTCCTCCCTTCAATTTTGATTGAGTCCAGCCTGGTATCGTTCAGGAGCTCGACGTTCTCGGGCGGACCTCCTTAACGGAATATCCTCGACGGAAATATTTTCTGTTTCATTTTGTTGTGCTGGGGGTTCTTCGATGTTCGTCGACGTTTTTCTTCCAGTTTCAATAACTTCGGGTGCTTCATCTTCCGATTCAGATTCTTCGCGAAAGTGCGTTGCATCTCCTCCGCATGGGGCGAGATGTTTCAGGGATACCGAAGTTTCTCTTCCGTCTTCGAGTTTAACTCGGGCATATTGCGGATTCACTTCAATTAGCTCTACCTCCTCCACCAAAGGGTCGTATTTGGAAGCTCTCACGTGCTTTTTCATCAACACTTTAGCTGACGGTGTGAGCCACGAAGGCAAGGTGCAACCGTTGGACGATCTGCGATGATGGCGAAACATCCTTTCGTGGGGGGTCTCGTTCGTGGCTGTACATAAAAGAGATCGTATTGAATGAAGTGCATCAGCTAATACTGCTTCCCAATCACTAACTTCCAGGTTATTGGTTTTTAGTGCCAAAGATATGGTTCGCCAGATTGTTCCATTCTCCCTTTCGATCTGACCGTTGCCAGTAGGATTGTAAGGAGTTGACATCGAAGTTGCTACTCCTCTTGAGTGCAGGAATTCTCTGACTTCCTTAGAATTGAAAGACATACCTCGGTCGGTATGAACGTATGAAGGCAGGCCGAAAAGAGAGAACAAATCAACCAAACAATCAATAACTGTTGATGATAACAAATCTGGGCAAGGATAGACAAAGGGGAACCTGGAGTATTCATCAATGATAGTTAATAAATATTTATTCTTAGTCTTCGATGGAAGTGGACCTTTAAAATCCATGCTGATTCTCTCAAAAGGACTAGTTGCTTTTATTAGAGTGTTCTTGTTATTTTTGTAGAATTTTGGTTTAACTACAGCACACGAAGGACAAGAAGCGGTCATTTTTCGAATGTCCTCAACTGAAAATGGAAGATTGTGACTTCTAACCCAATGAGCCATACGTCTCACACCAGGGTGACATAAATCACAATGAAGAGAGTAAAGCTGTTCAGTTGCTTGCATTGAACTGCATACCCTGGAGAAGGCGTCTGCTACTTGATTTTGTTTTCCTGGGCGATAAACAATATCATACGAGTAGCACGATAATTCTAACCTCCAACGCTGAATTTTCTCATTTTTGATTTTATTTTTGTGGTTTTGGCTAAACATGAAAGATACTGATCGTTGATCGGTGATGATTTTAAAATGCCGACCGATGAGGTAGTGCCGCCACTTCTTCAGAGCACCAACAATTGCGTATGCTTCTTTCTCGACAGCCGAATGTCTACGTTCACTATCTGTCAATTTTTGAGAAAAGAAAGCCACAGGGCGACCGGACTGTGAAAGCACAGCAGATATAGAATAATCCGAAGCGTCGGTCTCAACGATAAAAGGCACTTTATCGTCAATAGCGGTTACTATAGATTTAGAAATCTCTTTTTTCAAACTTTCAAACTCGGCGAATACATCAGGTGGAATCGGGAACTTTCGAGTGTTGAGAAGGTTCCGGATTTTGTCAGAATAATTCGGTACCCACCGTGAATAATGCGCAAATATACCAATCGTACGCTCTAGTTCTTTAGGGGTATTCGGTGGGGGAAGGTTAAGTAGGGGCTGTAAACGTTCAGGATCAGGGGAAATGGAATGGTCTTGAATTTTATAACCAAGTAATGAAATTGACGTCAAGGAAAACTTACTTTTTTCTTTGTTAATGGTAAACCCATATTTTTCGACGGCTTGCATGAATCTATGGAGATTCTCATCGTGTTCTGCTTTGGTCTCTCCGCACACTGTCACATCGTCGAGATACGCGTACGTTTTGGACAATTTCTCCTTGGAAATTACGCTGTCGATTACTCGTTGAAATGCAGGTACACCGTCGGTGAGGCCAAAGGCTAAACGTCGAAATTGGTACAACCTCCCGCAGGCCTCAAAGGCGGTAAAAGGTCTGTCCTTCTCTCTAAGCGGAATTTGGTGATACGCGCTCTTGAAATCTATTGTGCTAAAGAAGGAATTTTTAGCAACTTTTGTTTTTCAAAAGATCGTGAGCATTTTTGTAAGTCGAACACTCACTGATCAGCTGGTAGACTTTTGGGGATACATGATTGATGAGAAGTCGGAGCTTACCATCATCATCGACGTCTTTGAAGGATGCAATGAAATTCTCGAATGTTCTGTACCAGTATTTCCACTCTTGTGCGGCCAGAGAGGAATGAGGATCAGAGTCGAACTTTTCCGGCTTCAGGAAACGATCCATTGCAATTTTCTAATCGAATAAATTGTGATGAATGGTCAAACCTTTATGAGAGAAATAAAGGCTTTATTCGATTAGAAATCTGGGTTGTGAATGATTTGGAATTTTGAGGGTAGTGTAAACTAGTTCTTGTCATAGGAATAAAACGTCATGGTTGTTTCAACTAGAAACGATCACCACACCAGTTTTTGTGTTTTTCTCTCCTCTGTCCATCCGTTGGCCTTTGCTGTGACGTCCAAGTGGGTTATGTACTCTTCCCAACCAGTCGAACCATCATATGGGACGAGAGGCGACTCGGACTGGGCCATGCTGTCAACTGACGATATTGAAAGCCTTCATGACAATCGGACGGGCTCCCAAATTGTTAGACTCGATAGCTTTCAAGTTTTCAGGAACTTTTTATCTTTCAACAAGCGCCTAACAAAAACTAAAACTCTTGCCAAGAATCTGGTTTCTTGGCCAAACAATTCAACAAAACAATAACCTAACAATACCAATGTCTCCACAATATTTTGACTACTTTAGAAGGTGTTTAGGTCAAAAATTGTCTTTAATTTCTGATACAACCTTATGACTCATTTTTCAGGAGAGACAAAAAACTGTTTATTTTCAAAATTATCACGCAATTCTTTCTGGAAAGTTAGTACCTGTATCATGATGGCTTCGTGCCAATATGAAACCATGAACGATACTCAATTTATTGAAATTGAGACAATTTTGTGGGTTAGTCTGTATTGTCCATCTGACCAAAAAAATTGATTAGGCGGTGTTGACATTTTTGCAGTTTGCGCACGATTGGTTGATTATGGCTCGAAAATGATTGTTCCTAATTCGCGCTAACCCCAACCGTTCTCTCAATGTAATGTCATTCTCCTCCTCTATGTAACGCAGTTATACTCATAAATTCCTAGAAAATTCCGGTTTATCGATGAAAATATGTTTGCCTGGATGGCAAATGAAGAATTTTTTCTGCAAGACCCCAATCCCAATCGTGACTAGATAATAACAATGAGAGTGCTCAATCCTAGGTTTTGTGATCTATGCTCCGTCTGTAGGTAGACAATCATTCAAACTTATGAGCATGGATAGAATCTATTTGAGGCCTATCAAATAAATCAATGAAACTCCCCTAATATCAAACCTCTCCAGACGAACCGTTGGATTTTTGTGTTTCAGGCCCCACCGTTTCCAACCTGCTCGAATCGAAGCTTTGAAAACTCTCAGCGAAAGGGCAGATCTCTATGAGCGTTTGGCCAATTCAATCGCTCCGTCAATTTTCGAAAATGAAGACATCAAGAAAGGAATTTTGCTTCAGCTGTTCGGTGGTACAAGAAAATTGTTTAACTCCTCAGGGAGGACTGGTTTCAGGTAAATTTTGAGTTCCAAACTTCACCTGGGTTGTCTAATTAGAATTGGCTTAATATTTCCACTCTAACTTGTTAGCGCCAGCACGACGGCTCGGCAATCTTGCTGTGAGTTGAATAGCAGCCTCTGCGACAATTGCCTCGACTGGGGAAATTTTAATTCGGCGATATTCCTACATTTCTGGAAATAATGTACACTTGTCAGGAAAATATTTTACGCTGCACCTCCTCAATTTTTCCCTTTTTGGTACATTATTTCCAGAAATAATATACCTATGTCGTCAGTGGTTAAAAAGTATTTAAAATTTAAAAAACTTTTTGCAACGCACCCTCAAATTTTCGAAAAATTTACGTTTTCACGTTTTTGAAAAATGTAGTTTTCACTCAATTCTAAACCTACGGTGTGGGGGGGGTTTCTATTTCTAACTAGTGGACTGTATGGGTTGCTCCCTGTTGGACCCCACGTATTCAAGAGGAGGAAAGGATTTCTGGGGCTGGTGAATATATGGGAAAATCGAAGGGGGAGCTAATACTAACAGTTCCGGATATGGCTCTAATTGTACGCGGTGTCGCAATAGGCGCGGCAAACTGACGCTCGAAAAAGGAGAAATCGCATCAAGAAATTCGAGCCAAAGCGATTTAAAAACATTTTCCAGAAAAAAAAACCCTATCTTATGGTAATTTAAGCGCAAAACCCGGTAAAAATACTCAACAAATTTTGAACCCACGACATCACCTTTGAAATTAAGTACCTATTTGTGTTTTTTTTTTTTAATGGACCATACTGATGCCAATTTGGGCCCCTTCACCTTTTCCGGTCGGATTGCCCGGACAATATGCATCAAGTTGGAGCAAACCACAACTTTCAGCCTAGTTTTGTCAAAATCAGATCAGCGATTCAATTCGATCTCCTGTCCACAAAATTTTGAAAATATTTTGTGGACAGGACTTTGTGTCAGACCGCTGATCCGATTTCGCGTGGTTTACAAAAATGGCAATAACTCCCTCAGTTCTCGACCTTTTTTCAAATTACTTGAACTGAAATGTTTGTCTCGGCAAAACCAAACACCCTGTTCAATAAAAATTCGGATAACGCACGGTACTTCCAATATATTTGCATTTTAGAGTTCTCTATTGTATTTTTTTCCGGCCACAGAAATGAACCGATTTGAGCGTTCTTGGTCTTAAAATCTTTGTTTTACCTTGCAGAATATGTGGATATTTTTATATTTCGATAATGTGGCTTATTTTTATTTTGGGCGAATTTTAACATTTGAATAGCAAATTTTTGATATTTTTGACCGAAACACCCTTGAAAGCAGTCAAAATATGATCAAATTGTGTCACAATTTTACGTTCCAAAATATGGAAGTATTGTGTGCAGTGTCGACGAAGATACCAGTTTTTTTATCTAGATATAGATAGGATATTTTGTTATAAAAATATCTAGGTCGGATAGAGATACCTACAAAGAATCTGTATCTGATATACAGATACTGGAAATATATCTAATTCAGATACAGGTACCGATAAATTTTGGACATATATTTTCTATCTAAATTACGTTGTGCGAGTTGTGGCTATAAATACCAGTGGTGCGTAGATAACACACAATACTTCCATATTTTGAAACGTAAAATTGTGACACAATTTGATCATATTTTGACTGCTTTTAAGGGTGTTTAGGTCAAAAATATCAAAGAATTCACTATTCAAATTTTAAAATTCCCAAAACTAAAATACGCCACCTACTCGGAGTATAAAAAATATCCACATATTCTGCTAGGCTAAACAAAGATTTTAGTGTCCGGAAAAAAACCAGTGGTGCGTAGATAACAAACAATACTTCCTATTCTGAAACGAAAAATTTTGACACAATTTGATCATATTTTGACTGCTTTTAAGGGTGTTTAAGGGACGGCCTACTCAGAATCACTTCTTGAACAAGTGTCTGTGTGTCTGTTAGTCCGTCTTTCCGTCTGTGGTCATTTACAAAAATGACCATAAAGCTTTGTTCACATGGCGTACGGTTGACCGGATCCCGTCTGCCTCTCATTGGTCGACGGGAGAGCGTGCCCCCTTCACCACCACGACCGCACCGCGTGCGATCTCCCGTCGACCAATGAGAGGCCGACCGTACCGACCGGATCCGGTCAACCGTAGGCCATGTGAACCCAGCTTAACTCGGTCAATTCTCAACCTTTTTTCAAATTTTTTGAACTGAAATGTTTGTCTCGGCAAGAAATAACACCCTGTTTAATCGAAATTTGGATAACACACAGTACTTCCGATACATTTGCATTTTTAGTGTTTCATATTTTATTTTTTTCCGGCCACAAAAATGTACCGATTTGAGCGTTCTTGGTCTTGAAATCTTTGTTATACCTTGCAGAATATGGGGATATGTTTTATATTCCGATATTGTGGCGTATTTTTATTTTGAGCAAATTTTAGAATTTGAATAGTGAATTTTTTGAAATTTTTGGCCTAAACACCCTTGAAAGCAGTCAAAATATGATTAAATTGTGTCTCAATTTTACGTTTCAAAATATGGAAGTATTGTGTGTTATCTACGCACCACAGGTTATTATTACTATTACTTGGCTTATTGTTATTGTTTATTGATATTTTTGACCTAAACACCCTTAAAAGCAGTCAAAATATGAACGATGTGCCAGTGAATCGGGGTTATAAAATTTAGTAACACCTAACTGGCTATTTTGAATTAATAATATAAGTAGACAAGTGGACTGTAAATGCTCAGTTCGACATCAAAATACAAAATGAATTCATTTTCTTTTTTAACTGTTTATGACTACGATGTAGTCATAAACCAAGTCTCAATGGTTAATCAAAGGTTGTCAGAACATCTTCCAGCCGGCCAATCTGCGCCGGGAGTGGCGGCTTCGTCTTTTTTCACCATCAGGGGACACAGCTTGGTGACTGGCCTTCGTAGCAATCCAGAGATCGTGCGCACGTCTACGACTCGTATGGCTCCATCCTTGCCAGGATACACTGCCTCAATGATACCCTTTGGCCATGTTGCGCGAATTCCATTAGGATCAGCGACGATTACCACGTCTCCAATTTTTACGTCCTTATTCTTTACGGCGCAATTTTTATTGAGCACCAGAGTGGGTAAATATTCTTTTACCCACCTTTGCCAGAAGTGATCTGCTAGGAGTTGGGTGGTTTGCCAAACTTTTTTCAAGCATACGCTGTCTTCTTCTTGGGGAGTCATGGGGTGTAGCGTTGGTTGTCCTATTAGGAAATGATTTGGCGTCAGTGGTTCATCATCCGCCGAATCTAAAGAGACGTGCGTTAGTGGCCGGCTGTTGAGGATACCCTCTGCCTCTGCAAATACCGTTTGAAGTACTGCGTCGCTGAGTTTCCGCCCGGGTAAAATGGCATCCATAGTTATTTTAATGCTCCTGATCAGACGTTCCCAAGCACCACCCATATGTGGAGCCCCTGGAGGTAAAAAATGCCAGTTGATTCCTTTGTTGGCTAATGACGAATGCAATTGATCTTGATTCCATTCTGCTAAACATTGTTGAAGTACTGTTGCCGCTCCTCGTAGGTTTGTCCCATTATCCGAGTATATGTCGTCAGGTTTTCCTCTTCTATTGATGAATCGTCTCAGAGCCATTAAAGTCCCGTCTGTTGTTAAATCATGAACCATCTCAATGTGTACTGCCCTAATTGTTAGGCAAGTAAAGATACAACCGTATCTTTTCTCTCGACCTCGGCCAACAGCGCAATAGTATGGGCCAAAGTAATCCATGCCTACTTTTTTGAACGGAGTCACTTGGGTCGATAACCGATCGATTGGAAGTTCTCCCATTGGCACGGTATATGGTTTAGCATAGCGGACTTTACAACTTTGACAGGATCTGAACATTTGCTTTACTGCCTGCCTCCCTCTTACAATCCAGTATTTCTGACGAATTTCGGATAAGACCGTTTCTTGGCCTTGATGCCCCGACCTCTCGTGATAATCTTGGATCAACAATTTAGTATATTCATGTTTGGGATCCAGTATGATGGGTTCTTTCACTGATGCTCCCAATTGTTGAGCCTGCCCTATTCGTCCTTTGACGCAAATAAGACTCCCAGAATTTAATACTGGAGTCAAACGTTTTATTGGGCTAGTAGTGGCAATCGCTTCTCCTCTCTTCAACATTGCCAGTTCACTTGAGAATTTGTCTTCCTGAACTCTGCCACACTACAGTCGGTCAGCGTGATCAATCTCTTCAGCATTCAGTTCGCCTGAATTTCTTGATTGTTTGGGGGTTTTCAAGTTATTTATAAATCTAAAAATCCATGCTGTCGCTCGTAGTAGCCGCATACTTCTCGAAAATCGGTTGATGTCCGGAAGTGCCGTCGTGAAGTTTTGGTGTGAAGTTTTGATTGTGGATTTTGCACATGTCACAAGACAAAGTTCTTCATCGTTATCATTACTTGGAGCCTCAAAAAGAAAAGGGCCAGGCCATTGATCTTGTGATAATAAAAGAAAGGAGGGTCCTTTAACCCAGAAACTATATGCTTTTATACTTTCACTTCTCTTCCGAGTTAGAAGGTCTGCGGGATTATTTTGCGAAGTGATCCACCTCCACTCCTTAACTTCAGTTACTTTCAAAATCTCTTTTACTCGATTCGTAACAAACGCTCCTTGTTTTTGTTGGTTATTATTTTTGATCCAATGGAGAGCCACTTGTGAGTCTACCCACAAGATAGTTTCTTTGATTGTAAATTCAGACTCTTTTAGAATGAACGTTTTTAGTTCACTCGCGATTAACGCTGCTTGCAATTCCATCCTCGGGATTGTGTGGGCTTTCAATGGCGCTACCCTAGCTCGGGCAACAACAAAGTTTGTGTCCACCTCTCCTCTGTCACTTTGGATCCTCAAATATGCTACTGCACCATACGCTTTATCACTTGCATCCGAGAATATATGCAATTATATAGAGAAAGGTGATTCGTTATGAAACAATAAAGGTGAATAACAACGAGGAATTTTGAAATTTACGACTTGCCGCAACGCGTGAAGAATCTTGTTCCATCTGGAAGTCAGGTCATCCGAGATCTCCTCGTCCCAGCCAAATTTGCCTTTCCACAGTTCTTGTAAAAATATTCTTGGCAAAATTGTCACTGGAGCCAAAAATCCGAGAGGATCAAATATAGACATCGCAATCTTCAGAATGTGCCTTTTCGTTGGACGAGTGATACATCCTTCTTTATTTTCCAGCTTCTTAGCTACGATTGAAAATTCAAGTGTGTCCTCAGTCGTATTCCAACGCAACCCTAATACTTTTTCATAAACGGTATTCCCTCCTAAATTACTATTGAATGGCGATGATCTTAAATCCTTTGGGATCGAATTCATAACATCTGCAGAGTTGCTTATCCAACTACAAATAACAAAACCTCCTGCTGCGTGAATTTCTTGGATTTCCTGGGCTCGTTGTGGACTCTGAATGCTATCCACATAGTCGTCCATGTAGGGTTTAGACGTAATGGCCGAAACGGAGTCTGGATATTTTTCGAAGAAACGAAGGGCGTTCAAGTCTCGAACACGCTGTGCTGAATACGGGGAGCATATGGAGCCAAACATCATTTATTCAAAGATGTAGACGTCCGGAGGTCGGTTCAAATCCATGTCTCTCCAAAGGTAACGTTGAGCATGTTGATCTGCTGGGGTGATTCGAATTTGAGGATACATTTCTCTGATGTCAGCAACCAGACCAATGGCGTATTGTCTGAATTTGATTAGTAGACCAGGAAGAGACCCGAACAAATCGTCTCCTTTGAACAAAAAATCATTCAAACTATAACCCTGCGATTTTGCTGCTGCGTCGAAGCAAACCCTTAGTTTATCAGGTTTGTTTGGGTTGACGACTCCAAGATGTGGTAGATCTACCTATGGTATCTATACCATGTTTTAGGTGTGCAACGAACTTCTCGGATTTGTGATTTTTCGGACGATGAGAATTTGGGACGTCTTCAAAAATGCCTCACAGGCGAAGGAAAGGATGCAGTGTAGGTATGCTTTACTCTCTCATCCCCAAAATGTGCCGAAGATTTTGGACGTGCTTGAGAAACGTTTTGGTCGGCCAGAGTTCGTGATTGGTAAGTTGAGAGACAGACTTCTTGAGCAACCCAACGTTTTGGAGCATAACTTTCGAGGCCTCATAAAATTGTCAACTGAAATTCAAAACTACGTGACAACAGTGGAAGTCCTTAATTGCCCTGCCTATCTCGTGGAACCCTCAATACTGAACAGTTTAGTAGCTAAATTACCATTCAGCGTTCAGGTACAATGGGGTGAATACCTGACCTCATTGGGCATATTTCCAGCACGGATAGCGGATCTGTGTGAATGGTTGCAGAAGAAAGCCGACGCGTACTCTTTGCTATCCGGTATCGTTCCACAGCAACAACCTCAACTTCCATCGACCAGTGGAGAAAAAATGGTGCCTCCTCCTAATCCTAAGATGTGCAGATTCTGTCAGAAAGGCGTAGAACATGAGCTTTCTGCGTGTGACAAATGGCTGAAATCGTCAGTTGAAAACAGATGGTTTTACGCATCCAGGAATCGATTATGCTTCAAATGTCTCAAATCTGCCAACCATTCAGCCCCGCGATGTCGGTCCCCGACTGAGTGTACTATTTGCCACGGGATGCACCACACAACCCTACATCGCCAACAACAACCGACAGTTCCTTCAGGATTGCATCATCGTGTAGCACCAAAAGAGGAACAAAAGTTGACTATGCTCCGCGTACTACCAGTTCGTCTATACGGCCCCTTTGGGCATATTGACACTCATGCCCTGTTGGATGAAGGAACTTCGGTGACACTGATTGACGCGGACTTGGCTAACGAACTGCAGTTAAAAGGAGAACCGAGGCCACTATCGCTAAATTGGACTGGAGAAATCAACCAACATGATGCCAACTCTGAGTCAGTGAGTTTTGGGATTTCTAGCATAAATCCTGACGCAAAAACTTTCAAAATTCATGGAGCTAGGACCATAAGTAAATTGGGACTACCATCTTATTCGTTAGACGTGGAGGAATTAGCGAAAAAGTGGCCATTCATTCACAAGGGCATCGTCTCTCCAATGCATCAGGTAAAACCAAGAATACTGATCGGCCAAGATAATTGGCCTTTGATTCTCACAAGAAAATCATTTTCAGGTCCATGGAATGGACCAGTCGTGTCCCTAACCTGGCTCGGTTGGGTATTGCATGGAAATGCTCCAACTCAAGGGCTCAAAGGCAAGTACTGTATGAATGAGTTTCAGCTTCTGCATTGGGAGGATGTCAAAGAAGAAGATTCGTCACTTCACGAGCTCGTTCGCCAACATGTTATTTCGGAGGATCTCGATGGGCCCACCGAATCTTCGATTGACGAAAACTCCGCTGCTGCACGTATTTTCGAAGAGACTACCAAGTTTCTGGGGGATAGGTGGGAAACGGGACTTCTCTGGAAATCCAATGATCCTCACCACGGAAGGATTCGGTTGGCCGGTGGATTGGTGATGGATGTCTCTGTGGAGGATTGAGGTACGGAGGGTGTGACATCTGGGTGGTTGGGTTCCCAAGATCTCTTTGTCGGATACTCCGTATTTCATTTATCAGCTCCTGTCTTATACCTGCTACTGCACCGGCTACAGCTTCGCGCGTAGCATCAGTAATCATACGGCCAATTTCTGATCGGCTTCTACTCCTGATCGAAACACTTGAAGACGAATGACGTGAAGAATGTGAAGCTTGGTCATCCTCCTCTCCAGCAGTATCCCCGCGCCGCCGGTCAGGTGCATCGGCCTCACCACGACGACTGCCAGAGGGAGCCGAGACAATCTTCCGGTTACGAAGCATCATGTAGTGGCCGGAATAAACGCCCGAAGGACCAAACGATGTGCCAGTGAATCGGGGTTATTATAAAATTTAGTAACACCTAACTGGCTATTTTGAATTAATAATATAAGTAGACAAGTGGACTGTAAATGCTCAGTTCGACATCAAAATACAAAATGAATAATTCATATGAATAATTCACCTAGATTATTTATTTTCTTTTTTAACTGTTTATGACTACGATGTAGTCATAAACCAAGTCTCAATGGTTAATCAAAGGTTGTCAGAACAATCAAATTGTGTCACACTTTTACCTCTCAAAATTTGGAAGTACTGTGTGTTATCTACGCACCACTCGTTCTAAATTATCATTAAAATATGGCATTTATTATGTTTGGTATGTCAATCAATTGGAGACCCAGATTGCCCAGTCAATATGCACCAAGTTGGAGCAAACCACAACTTTTAGGACTAGTTTCAGCAAAATCGGATCAGTGGTTTGATACGATGTGGTGGCCACAAAATTTGGTCCAAATTCACTGATCCGATTTTGGTCCGCGGTTGGTCTTAAAATTTTTTTGACATTCGAGCGTTTTTTAGTACCTTTTTTGGTACTTTGGAGTGAATTGAGCGGATTCTCTTACCCGAGGTGTTCGACTTGAATAAATTTGCTAAATTTTTTTTTAAATTGAACAACTCCTTTTATGCGTTTTGTTGCGTACGGCGGACGGACAAAAAATTGACCGATTGCATACGTACATTGTTCCTTCGGGGTGGGGGTATGGGCTTGAATTATTTCTCACAGATAGGAGCTTGATTATGACGATTTAATGACATTAAGGGCAGATCCGACTATGATCGACGAATCTAAATTTCGTGATGACAAAATATGTTTACCAGGTAGGTACTTAGGTAATAGGCGTCGACTTACAGTACGTCCGGGTGACGCACCATACTTCCTCCGTGTTCCGTTGTCGTTCTCGCCACTTGCCACGGCGGCCAGGCCGGCCCGATGCCCAAGGGTGATCGGTCAGACGGTCGGCAGGACAATCTGATCGTGGCTGGGCGAAGTGGGACGATGACGGGTGTCCGACTTGCCAGATGAGCACGATCGAAGGGATCCTTTCGATCGTAGGGGATGACGATCGAATTTGACTCAGACGATCGAAGAGACGACCGTGCCCACGATCGGCGAGAACGTCGTCGCCGACGTGGGTTGGTACCGATGAGATGATCCTAGGGACGTCTCCCTGAGGAAAATTGAACGCGCCCGAATGACAGCGTTAAGAAACTGCTGGGCGACGAGGGTACACGACGGTACTCGTAAATTAAGCTCGGTACGCTTGGTAGGTGAAAAACTTGGTAGAAAATTCGGTAAAAAGCACGTTCTCGAAACGGTGGTGAAAAACGGTGTTCTTGGTAGGTAATAGTACTTGGTTAGGTTCCCTTTTTTGAATAGAGCAACTGGTGGATCGGAGGCGGTGCTGCTCCCTAGATCAGGCAGGCGAAGATGGGCGCTGGGATCGCCAATGGTTGCTGATGAGGTGGGTGATGAAGGTGATGATCCGATGATCTAGGCGTTTAATTTTAACGATTGATAATTTAGAGTCCTTTCGCAGATCCACTAAAATTTTAGGAAAAGGTTCGACAAATTTACCTAATAAATGAGAACTATCGGTAGGTAGGTAATTGGATAGATGGGCAATAAATTAATTCGAATGCGGCCGCTTGAGGAGCTGTCGATCACAAGAGGCTGGCAGATCAAGGGGTTTGGTAGGTAATTTGGGAGGATTAGGAGAACAAGGTCCGATCAGCTGACAGGTAGGGGATGGGTAGGGGAGGCACGGTGGCCAGAGAGAGAGGAAGCGCAGACGGACAGGCACCGTCTGGAAATCTAGAGACGAATCATACATTATTTGGAAATAATGTACCAAAATTAGACTATAAACCAGTTTTCTTTAAATCACTAAAACCCAACTAATTTTGGCTTATAGGGAGTGAAAAAGGTGTGAAAACCTTCAAGGAATCCAATAAGCTCAAAAAATTCAAAATCGATGCAGTAGAACTCCCTCAAATTGGCAAAAACACGAAATAGGAGAAATCGCGGTAAGAAATCACAAGCCCAACCGATTTAAAAACAAAACCTTGAAATTTTTCCGGAAAAGCCCCTTTCCCATGGTAAATCAAGCGAGAAAGCGGGGGAAAATACTCAAAAAATTCTAAACCCACGGCATCACTTTAAAAATTGAGTTTTTGCATTTTTTTGAAAATGGACTGTACTAATGCCGATTTGGACTCCTTAGCGTTTTCTGATCGGATTGCCCGGGCAATATGCACCAAGCTGGAGCAAACCACAACTGTTTGTCCTATGCCTGTTTTGGCATATTGTAGGCGCTCCTTGAAGCTTTGTGGGCTTTATATTATAACCAATGTATTCTCATAGGTCGGACATCAATATTCTTCTCTGCGGTGACCCTGGTACAAGTAAATCTCAACTGTTGAACTACGTATACAACCTGGTGCCCAAGTCCCAGTACACCAGCGGCAAAGGATCTTCAGCAGTCGGCCTCACCGCCTACGTCACCAAAGACCCAGAGACCAGACAACTAGTCCTGCAAACGTAAGGTTCATCAATGATGGGTTGCAGAATTCGTAGATATTTGAAGGGTGGCAGTGGCAAAACGACCTAAGTGCCCGAGCAAGAATTTTTCAGGAGAGAAGAAAATGTTTACAATATTCGAACAAGGCGCAGCTGATGATTATCAACTTGCATCACTGGTGACGCATCACCCTAACAATTCTGCATGTGTTTCCCCTGAATTAATAAAGGGCTCAGAAAAAAAAAATCCTCCAACTTCAAAATGGTGTAAGTGCCAATTTACTTGCACACTAGTAAATGGTTCAAAATATTTCTTTTAGAGAACAGAAAACTGAAGTATAACTTGAAACATGTACTAATTAAACACCAAAACATTCTTCAAACACCAAAATCTTCTTCAAATGCCAAAATGCCTCTCTAACAGTGGAATGTCTTCTAGGAACCCTTCTCATGAACGGGTCTGACGATTTTTTTCCTTCTTTGTACTTTCCGTAACGTCGTCTTATCAAAGTATCCAAAGAAATCAAGTTTCTCCAGAATGACTGCTGACTTTCTCGCCCAAAACCAAGAACTTGCTACAAATTTCCTTTCTTGCACGCACAGATAATATAGGACAAGCAAACTTACATTAAATGTAAGTTGCAAATTTTGCAAGTAACAATATCCTCAGGAACCGTCTTGCCAGGAATTGGGCAGCCTCTCGAATTTACAAACGGTTCACAGGTTGTGCGTCTCTTTTTGAGGCACTCACGAGCAGTGTAGACGGTATCTAGATATTGTATCTAAATTGTATCTAAAATAGATATAGATACCGAAAATTTTGTATCTGTATCTAGATAAAAGTGCGTCCCACGTATCTGTATCCTATCTAGATATAATAAATGGGTATCTGTATCCAATTTTTATCTAACTTAGATAACATTTTCTATACTGCGCGGCTGTAAATTGAAATAAAAGGTTCACGTTCAAGACCCGTCGAGACACGCAAAATTATCTCCAATTGATTGACATACCAAACATAATAAATGCCATATTTTAATGATAATTTAGAAAAAATATCAACAGTTATAGCATTTTTTCATTTCATTTATCGCCTACCCTAGATCACTATGAAACCGACAATTATAACCCGAAAAAACTCAATTCTGTTTAGTAGAACGCTTGAAATTTGTCAAATGTCGCAACTACAATACAGTTACTTGTAACACTTGTAAGTGTTCTTAAAATATTCCCTACTGCAATCAGATGACACGGCACTTAAAACCTATATTATAGATTTAAACCAATGGTGCGTAGATAACACACAATACTTCCATATTTTAAAACGTAAAAGTGTGACACACATTGATCATATTTTGAGTGCTTTTAAGAGTGTTTAAGTCAAATTTTTGTCATTTGTCGTTAACACAACGTTGGTCCAACGTCGGCGTTTCGACGTTGGCAAGACGTCGGCGTTTCAACGTTGGCCCGACGTCGGCGTTTCAACGTTGGCCCGACGTCGGCGTTTCGACGTTGGCCCGACGTCGGCGTTTCGACGTTTCGACGAATGAAGCAAAATGAGGTATCTGTATCTAAATTAGATATATTGCCAGTATCTGTATCTCAGATACAGATACTTTGTGTGTATCTGTATCCGATCTAGATATTTTTACTTCCATATTTACAGAGTAAATGGAAGTATTGTGATCGTCCTAAAATCGAGAATCGGAACGGAGCTTCAGAAAAAACTTTTTCTTATACACATTTACTCAGAATCACTTCCTGAACAAGTGTCTGTGTGTCCGTGTGTCCGTTAGTCCGTCTGTCCGTCTGTGGTCATTTACAAAAATGGCCATAACTCCCTCATTTCTTAACCTTTTTTCAAATTTCTTGAACTGAAATGTTTGTCTCGGCAAGACCTAACACCCTGTTTAATCGGAATTTGGATAACGCACAGTACTTCCGATATATTTGCATTTTTAGTGTTTTCTATTTTATTTTTTTCCGGCCACAAAAATGGACCGATTTGAGCGTTCTTGGTCTCAAAATCTTCGTTTTACCTTGCAGAATATGTAGATAATTTTTATGTTCAGAAAAACTAACGTTTTTACTTCCATATTTACAGAGTAAATGGAAGTATTGTGATCGTCCTAAAATCGAGAATCGGAACGGAGCTTCAGAAAAAACTTTTTCTTATACACATTTACTCAGAATCACTTCCTGAACAAGTGTCTGTGTGTCCGTGTGTCCGTCTGTCCGTCTGTCCGTCTGTGGTCATTTACAAAAATGGCCATAACTCCCTCATTTCTCAACCTTTTTTCAATTTTCTTGGACTGAAATGTTAGTCTCGGCAAGACCTAACACCCTGTTTAATCGGAATTTGGATAACGCACAGTACTTCCGAGATATTTGCATTTTTAGTGTTTTCTATTTTATTTTTTTCCGGCCGCAAAAATGAACCGATTTGAGCGTTCTTGGTCTCAAAATCTTCGTTTTACCTTGCAGAATATGTGGATATTTTTTACATTCCGAAAATGTGGCGTTTTTTCATTTTGGGCGAATTTTAAAATTTTAATACTGAATTTTTTGATATTTTTGACCTAAACTATTTCAAAAGCAGTCAAAATATGATCAAATTGTGTCACAATTTTACGTTTCAAAATATGGAAGTATTGTGTGTTATCTACGCACCACTGGTCTTATTTTGGGCGAATTTTGAAATTTGAATAGTGAATTTTTTGATATTTTTGACCAGACACCCTTAAAAGCAGCCAAAATATGATCAAATTGTGTCACAATTTTACGTTTCAAAATATGGAAGTATTGTGTGTTATCTACGCACCACTGGTTATAGTAAAATATCCTATCTATATCTAGATAGAAAAAACTGGTATCTTCATCGACACTGCTCACGAGCAGATCCACTTTTTACTTCCATATTTACAGAGTAAATGGAAATATTGTGATCGTCCTAAAATTGAGAATCGGAACGGAGCATCAGAAAAAACTTTTACTTTTATACATTTACTCTGAATCACTTCCCGAACAAGTGTCTGCATGTCATCTTTCAAAGCAAAGTATTGCTTCCAGCTGTGCAACTAATTTGGCACTTAGGCCGTTTTGATGTTTGGATTCGATTTGGAACCGCTTGGAGCAGCACTGTTGAACTAGAATTTTTTCTGCTATTCCGGCGTGGCACGCAAGACCCTAAACACACAAAAACCCAGTTTGAGAAAAAATGGCACTTAGGTCGTTTTGCCACTGGCACCCTTCATTTTTCCTTCCATTTTTACGAAGTAAATGGAAGATTATAAACGGATTGTAATTGTTTTGAAATTGAATCAGAACGGAGCTTCAGATGAATCTTTTACTCATACACAGAATCACTTCCTGAACAATTGTGTGGGTGTCCGTCAGTGGTCATTTACAATAATGGCCATGTCTCCCTCAATTCTCAACCTTTTTGGTACATAGGGCGTTTCCAGGAGCGTGAGTGTAAGCATGGGGTAAAAAGGTTAGGTAAGGAACGTCCCGGCAACAATACTAAGTGCAGTTGCTGGGGCGTTGTCTATCAATACTGCCTTCCACTCACATTTCGTTTTACCTTGCAGAGTACGCTGGTGTTTTTTATATCGACTGTGGAGGTGCAACACTGCCAAGTCAAGGCGTCGTGTCTTTTGTGGGCGCCTGGGTTGCCTCTTTCTTAAAATTTGAATTGGTGGCATCTTGGCATATCACGCGTCAATAGATCGCATGTCAAACGGATTGGGCAGTGTTGCATCTTCACAGTCGATATTCGTATATTACACGATATTCGTATATTAACACTATTCATCGAATTCCAGAATGAGTTTCAAAAAGGGCCAAATCCAAGAAGATTGTGAATAACTCCCCCCATCCACATGCCCAAGCCATTCAAGAATATGTTTTCAAACACTCAGCCCTAATGTGACCTTGAAGGCAAAAAGAATGGTTTTACAGTCTATCTAGTTCAGTTTGACAAAAAATCACCTTTTTTGAAAAATTTGACATTTTTGAGGTGGCCGGGTTTGCGACACAATTATTCTATCATCACATAACTGCAAATCTTACATTGTTTTCAGTGGTGCTCTGGTGTTGGCTGACAACGGCGTTTGCTGCATTGATGAATTTGATAAAATGAATGAAGCCACAAGAAGCGTTCTCCATGAGGTGATTTCTTCATATTGTGGTATTCTTACCCTAGTTTGCTTTCTGTTTCACATGTCCAGAGTTCATGGAAGTATTGTGTTCGTGCTGGAATTTAGGCGCCATTAATCATTGCCAAAATGTTTATTTATTGATAAGAAGTAGGTACTTCAAAACTAGAAAGTCTGATACCTATCATAATCCTACTTCAAACGTTCCCTTCCTCATCCCACAGACCGTCTGTACAGACCGATTCTTTGGCAATTTAACAAGCGAATCCAGTAAGGTCGGCCATACCCAATCCGATTGGTGATGGAGGGGGTATGAAAATGAATTGCTGTGATTGATTGAGATGCCTTTGCCGTAGAACCCAAGAAATTTTATTGGCATTTCCAAGCCACATTCCTACGTTTATCCCTACTCTAACAGCCAGCAATCAGAGAGTTGGGCAAGCACTGCTTGCTATGCTCACCCAGATAATTCGCCTCAGGCCTCTCACCCATTGCATTATTTAAACTGCATTCCCAGGTCATGGAACAACAAACGCTCAGCATCGCCAAAGCTGGGATCATCTGTCAACTGAGCGCTCGTACTTCGATCTTGGCTGCAGCAAATCCTGTCGGCTCTCAGTGGAATACCAACATCACGATTATTGACAACATTCGATTGCCTCATACACTACTGTCCCGGTATGTAATATATAACATAATATGTTATATTATGTTTCAATAATAGAAGGGTACAGTTCATAATATTTTTATGTTCCAATAACTGAAGGGTACAGGGGAAGAAGGCGCAATGTCAAGCTCAGGGCAAAAATGAGATAGTAATGCCATCTAGTGGATACATCTGAGGTACCCAAACAAATAATGTACCCATGCCACTAATCTGCTTAGCAGCGTTCTTTCTTGGGCGATTACAATGCATGTAACAAGTCAACTTGAGTACCTAACCTCCTTCTTGCAGTTAAAAAAGCATCCCCTCGGGCCTGCATACCTATTCCAGTTGTATTTATTTATTTCTCTTGATGGTCAGCCATTTTTATTTATGTATTTATGCGTCCTACTCTCAATTTATGCCAAGGTTTGACTTGATCTTCCTCATGTTGGATCCCCAAAGTGAGATGTACGATAGGAAATTGGCGAAGCATCTCGTCTCTCTTTACTACAGGGCACGAGAAGTTGATGAAGAAGATTACGTGGTGAGTCCTTCAGGCCCAATTTCACCAACAATTAAAACCTATTTTCCTTGATCTTGATGGTAAAACCCTGCCCTGAAAATTATTCAAAATAATAATTAATAATCTATTATTAAAATCTAACATATATTAGAAATCTAATAATTCTCAAAATAATAGTCGATTGCTGGTGGAGGGGGTAAGAAAACGCGTTTCTGTTTAGGCTGATTCACAAGTGTTCGTGTTTGTGCGGTAGGGATAGGTAAGTAATCATCGTAAAAATGGTGTTCAAATGGTGATTTTGGGACCTTTGCAAGTCGCTCAAATACGCTCACTTGTGAACGCCCTTTTATTTTTTTCTTAAGAAATGAACCCGGTCAATTTGTTGGCTTACGTTTCAAGAGGTATAGAATCCGAATCTGCAATAAAAATCTTTTGTCCGTACGCCGTCTGCCATCCGGGGTTTTTCAGGGTGAAGGAGTTGTGAATTTTTGAAATTTTCAGGTTCTGTATCTAGTTGGTCCTAACGTCTCGACAGAACCCTACCTTAATTTTAAGGCATGTGAGGCATCATTTTCTATATGTTTTTCTATGCTGAATCGAATGAGACCATCGCCACGGCGGTACCTTCAACCGTTCAGGATATATTGCAGTTTTAGTGAGACATTTTTTAGTTTTTCAAAATTTCCCCAATTCCTAATCAATCGAAAACTACTAGAGCTACAAAATTCGTTTTCCACTCGTTGGAATCCAGCAAAACAAAAATTTTAAAAAGTTGAGAATTCGGCCTTGGTTCTTAGATACGGTTGATTGATCTACTAACGACCTATCCTATCGCACCAACAAAGTAACGCACTCACACTATACCAGTTGCGCTTGGCAACATGAGACAAGCTTTGCCAACGGTTCTTCAGGCATTCTTGAGGTATTTTTAATTTCATTATGGATAATGAAATGGATATGGGTATCTATTCTTCATTACCTACATAATTAACAGAACAATTTCTAAATTAGCTGATACAAAAAAATAATAATTCGTCACTCAAGTTCTAACACCACTAACTCAATTCTAACTCAATTTTTCCAAGTTTTCAGGAGGAACAAAAAACTAATTATTCCAACATGGAAATACATTGAGCGGTGCTGTCTCTTCTCCATCTCCTTCACCGGTTGGTTCAATCTCCTTGGCAGTGTTACCATGAGATCGGCTATTGAAAAATCTATCGATTGGTGTGTCCAACTCATTTTCGCCAAAAATTGAGTTAGGCGGTGTTAGAACTTGAGTGACGAATTTCTAAATTCTGTGAATTAAAAGAATTAAGTAACCAGTGGTGCGTAGATAACACACAATACTTCCATATTTTGAAACGTAAAATTGTGACACAATTTGATCATATTTTGACTGCTTTTGAAAGTGTTTAGGTCAAAAATATCAAAAAATTCAGTATTAAAATTTTAAAATTCGCCCAAAATAAAAAAACGCCACATTTTCGGAATGTAAAAAATATCCACATATTCTGCAAGGTGAAACAAAGATTTTAAGACCAAGAACGCTCAAATCGGTTCATTTTTGCGGCCGGAAAAAAATAAAATAGAAAAAACTAAAAATGCAAATATCTCGGAAGTACTGTGCGTTATCCAAATTTTGATTAAACAGGGTGTTAGGTCTTGCCGAGACAAACATTTCAGTTCAAGAAAATTGAAAAAAGGTTGAGAATTGAGGGAGTTATGGTCATTTTTGTAAATGACCACAGACGGACTAACGGACACACGGACACACAGACACTTGTTCAGGAAGTGATTCTGAGTAAATGTGTATAAGAAAAAGTTTTTTCTGAAGCTCCGTTCCGATTCTCGATTTTAGGACGATCACAATACTTCCATTTACTCTGTAAATATGGAAGTAAAAAAGTATTTTTTTTAAATACTTAGTTTGAAAATTGTTCTGTTAACTATGTAGGTAATTAAGAATAGATAAAATAGTTGTTCGGAGAACTGCGGAAACAGAAAGTACTCAGGAAATAATTCAGTATGTATTACACATGTGTCACACAAAAGGTAAATCAGTCGACTGCGCACGTGTACAATGAGACATTCTGCTTGTCCACCAAACAGGGAAATCAGTCCTGAATAATCCACATAATGTCCCTGAAGTGGGGAAACTTAACAATAGTAAATTTAACAAAATTAAACGATGAGCTGTGTTGGAGTGGGGTAGGGAATTGGGAGGTAAAAATAAAATTTCACTTGTCAATTCTTACTGACCAACCACTGCCTTTTAATAAAAAAAATAAATTTGATCTGGTTTTACGGGCTTTGATCTCGTGCCTTTTCAAACTAATGAATAAATTAAAAAATCAACAATAATATGACCAAAAATATTTACAAAATAAATTTTCTTCTTAAAAATAAAAAGTTCGGTTGACCGATCCGACTCGCGGGTCGGTTCACACGGACGCGGACGCGACAGTCGCAAATCTAGCGACCGAGACGACGAGGTACGGAATTCTGGCGGACGATACGCATCCGTGGGCGTTGAATCCTGACCGTGAGAGTAGGAGTTGCACGTGGGTGTAAAGATGATCCGCAGATCAGGCGTCGATTCCGACAATAGACGCGGGCAATCCGACGATGGCGGGTGTCCACGATTATCCTCCGGGCGATAGACGTCTCCAGACGAGGAAATCGGTTGGATGACGAAGATGCACAGATGGCAATACTGTGGTGACGAAACAGAGGTTTCCAAAAACGGGTCCAGTAGCGACATAGAGCATCTACAGAATGGCGATGTTTTGATTTTTGGTTTTTGTGGCCATTCAAGGTCATGACTTTTGTCCAGCCTGTGGATTTTGAAAGCGGCGCACATAAACGATCTTTTTTGCAGATTCAGACACAGCATTATAAGATTATAAAATAAATTCAAAAAAATTAAAAATATAAAATTTTACAAAAATAAAAAAAAATGTTGAAAGCAAGAGTGCCCATTTCGTGGTGTTTGGTTACAAACAAGCTGCGTTAAAAAGATTGGTAAATTGGTACCTATCAAGAGAGGAAGGCATCTATCAAGGGGAGAAGATGATGTGCCTTCTGTGCTGGGTTGAAACAAAAATGTTTTTCTAAATCCCCATCTAAAATACAAATTCAAACCTGATTGCTAAAATAATGATAACTAAATTCTGCTTTTCAGGATATATATTATCCTCATCTATCCTCAGATATCTCATAGCATTTATGAGCCGTTCAGTAGCCCAGTGGGATAAGTCCATTTTTGGTACATTATTTCCAGAAATAATGTACCTACCTATGTAATTGATCAAGAAAATTTTTTTTACAACACCCCCTGAAAATATTTTCTTTCACGTTTCAGAGGTTCTAGAACACGAATCTGCAATAAAAATTTTTTGTCCGTCCGCCGTACGCCGTCAGCAGCAAAACGCATAGAAGAAGTGGTCCGATTTCAAAAAAAAAAAACAAAAAAAACGAGCGTTTAGCAAATTTTCCTGTGACGTGCACCTCCCATAAGGGAATCCTCTGAATCAACTCTAGACTACTCAAAAACGATCAAATGTAAAAAAAGTCATGATCTCAAAAACAGTTTTTTTGGGTTTTCGACCCCTTAACATTTTTTGATCGGATTCCCCTGACAATATGCCTCAAGTTGGAGCAAAACACAACTTTTAGGACCAACCGCACCAAAATCGGATCAGCGGTTCGATACGAAGTGGACGGACGAAATTTTGGCCAAAAATTTCGTCCAGCCACTTCGTTTTGAAATACTGATCCGATTTTGACTAAATTAGTCTTGAAAGTTGTGGTTTGCTCCAACTTGAGGCATATTGTCCGGGCAATCCGATCAGAGAAGGTTAATGTGTCCAATTCGGCATAATTAGGGTATATTTTTGAAAAAACATAAAATCTCAATTTTGAAGGTGATGCCGTGGGTTTAGAATTTTTTGAGTATTTTTCCCGGCTTTCCCGCTTAATTTATTATAAGATAGGGTGGTTTTTCCGAAAAAAAATTCGAAAATTTTGTTTTTGAATCGGTTTGGCTTGAATTTTGGTTCATTTTTCTTAAGAAATGAACCTTTGTAATCGGTCAGGAAAAAATTTTTTTTAACACCCCCTGAAAATTTGTTGGTTTACGTTCAAAGGGTGTAGAATCCGAATCTGCAATAGAAATTTTTTGTCCGTCCGCCGTACGCCGTCCGCCGTCCAGGGTTTTTCAGGGGGAAGGAGTTGTCGTAAAATTTTGAAATTTTCACCAAAAATCAGGTTCCGTATCTAGTTGGTCCTAACGTCTCGACAGAACCCTACCTTAATTTTAAGGCCAGTAAAACAGCTGTTGAAGTGGGTAAAAATTCGTCTTTTTAAGGAAATTTGCAACATAGGCATGTAAGGTATCATTTTCTATAGATTTCTCGATTCTGAATCGAATGAGACCATCGCCACGGCGGTAGCTCCAACCGTTTAGGATTTATGGTAGTTTTAGTGAGACATTTTTGAGTTTTCCAAAATTTTCCCATATCTTAATAACTCGGAAACCACTAGAGCCACAAAATTCGTTTTCCACTCGTTGGAATCTCCACAAAAACTTTTGTCCACCCGATATCTTCAATTTAAAGAATTTGGTCGTATTACACAAATCAGCAAAACGAAAATTGGAAAAAGTTGAGAATTTGGCCTTGGTTCTTGGATACGGTTGATTGATCTACTTACGACCACTAGCCTATTACACCAACAAGGTGACGCACTCACACTATACCAGTTGCGCTTGGCAACGTGAGATCGAGACAAGCTACACCAACGGTTCTGAGGCTTTTTTGAGGCATTTTTAATGTAATTATTCGGAGAATTTAGTGATAATTATTATTCTGTTTATTATGTAGGCAAATAAGAATAGATTGAATGGTGAATTTAAACCAGTGGTGCGTAGATAACACACAATACTTCCATATTTTGAAACGTAAAATTGTGACACAATTTGATCATATTTTGACTGCTTTTAAGGGTGTTTAGGCCAAAAATATCAAAAAATTCACTATTAAAAATTTAAAATTCGCCCAAAATAAAAATACAATACATTTTTGGAATATAAAAAATATCCACACATTCTGCAAGGTAAAACAAAGATTTTAAGACCAAGAACGCTCAAATCGGTTCATTTTTGTGGCCGGAAAAAAATAAAATAGAAAACACTAAAAATGCAAATATATCGGAAGTACTGTGCGTTATCCAAATTCCGATTAAACAGGGTGTTAGGTCTTGCCGAGACAAACATTTCAGTTCAAGAAATTTGAAAAAAGGTTGAGAAATGAGGGAGTTATGGCCATCTTTGTAAATGACCACAGACGGACAGACGGACAGACAGACAGACGGACACACGGACACACGGACAGACGGACAGACGGACACACAGACACTTGTTCAGGAAGTGATTCTGAGTAAATGTGTATAAGAAAAAGTTTTTTCTGAAGCTCCGTTCCGATTCTCGATTTTAGGACGATCACAATACTTCCATTTACTCTGTAAATATGGAAGTAAAAATTAAACGATGGGCTGAGTTGATAAGATTATTAGATAGATACCTACCTATCAAGGTGGGTAGGTTTCTATCGAGCAAAGTGGATAATGTGGCTTTGTTGCCGGGTTGAAAAAAAAGTTTTTCTAAATTCCCATCTAAAATACGGTCTACGGTATACGGTATACGGGGATCTAATATACTGAAGTTCTAGAATATAGCAACCGAGTTCCGGGTTTCAGAAGTACCTATATAACGATCATAAGGTTTGTCTATTCAATCGAAAAATGAACCCCTGTGCAGAATTTGCAGAATTCTTCGGGTATACAGAAAACTAATGTACACATGCCACTGATCTACTTAGCAGCTGTCTTAATGCGATTTCAGCGTTTTCGCGTTTTTGGCAATTTGAGGGAGTCCTACTGAACCGATTTTGAATTTTTTGAGCTCGTTGGATTCCTTGAAGGTTTTTATACATTTTTCACTCCCTATAAGTCAAAATTGATTGGGGTTTAGTAATCAAAAACTGGTTTAAAGACTAATTTTTGACCTAAACAAAAAATATTTTTTTGACCCTTTAAAAAAAATGTTAAAATTCCAAAAAAAATATTTTTGAGTAGGTTTTGGGCAGGTACAAGACACAAAAAATTTGCAATTTTCTACAACTCTCCAGGACTAAGAAAAATGCAAAAACCGATTCCAGCTGGAAAATCCAAGGTCCTAGCCTAGGAAAAATTTCAAAAAAATGATGGATTTGACTTCGGGGTTTTTCGGCGGGAATCTTTAGATATTGACTATGAAACATGAAATTTGGCATTTTTCGAGATTTTGGTAAACAGGGTCAATTTTGGGGGCAGTGACACTGCTGAAATTGCGGCTTTGCAGTTTTCTTGGGTTCACGGCCTATGTTCCAATCGGTTCAAGGCGTGAGGAAAACCAAATGGCGGCTGTAACATTCCCACCCTTGCTCTAGGAACCGCCTCTTTCGTCGTTTATTGGCTCAGAACTGCAAAACTGCGATTCGGCTATTAGAAACTGTAAGTGTGAAGCTGGGATTAGTCAGCTTATCCTAATGGGGCGGATCTTGATAACAGCTGTCACCTGTTAACGCGGTTAACAAAATGGCTGCCTTCTAATGGGTAACTCAGAAAGCAGCCGCCAGGTATTTTCTTTTTATACCTACCAATTTATTCATCATTGTGAAAACGTACCTTTTCGGCATCATTGAATTCACGATTGACCATAACTCCACAAATTATATGATGATAAACCGACCTACTCCAACTATTTGAACTTTATTTTCTGAGATACCCAGACAAATAATGTACCCATGTCACTAATCTACTTAGCAGCGTTTTCAAATTTTACAGGAGCGAAGTATTCGAGTTTAGTGCTGTAGTTTTGTAAAAAATTAAAGATAGACAAAATCGATCATTTCTTTGTGTATCATGTCAAGAATTCCGCGACCAAGACTATGAAGTACCTCTGTATCCAAGGAACAAACCCGACAAGGTATGGGACAGAGTTCATCTAGACTTTGCCGGCCCCATCGATGGCGTTTACTGGCTTGTTGGTATTGATGCTCATTCGCGATGGATCGAGGTCGAGGTGATGAAGTCAATCACGAGCAAGAATCTCATCAGTCGACTGACCGAATGGTTTTCAAGATATGGGTATCCCAGAATGATCGTGTCTGATAACGGTGCCCAATTTACGTCTGGTGAATTTGAACAATTTGTGACGAATAAATGCATCAAACATGTTTGCGTCACTCCGTGGCATCCAAAATCCAACGGGATGGCCGAACGAGTGATAAGGTCTTTAAAACGACGGTATAAAGCGACCAAAAAAGAAGTTAAAGACACAAAAATCGCCCTGCTTCAAGTTCGGTTTGCCTACCATACAGCCCCACACAACTCCACCGGTCGTTCACCGGCAAGCATGTTTTTTGGAAGAAAACTGCCTACAATTTTTGACATGATCAAGCCAACTGCAAAAGAAACACTAGAAGAAAAACAGGCATATTACCACGATCAAACGGCAAGGAAAAAAGATTTTCTGAAGGGGGAAGAAGTGTGGGCAAGAGATACAAACAAGAAAATTTGGGAGCCCGGAAGCATCCACGAGAAGAAAGGCCCTATCTCCTACTTAGTCAACATTGGCGGAGTCCTTAGAAGAAAACACGCGGATCATCTGCGTAGCCGAATGGGTGCAGTGGACAATGGTCTTCCGGACATAGACGATGAAAGGGGGAGTGATATAGAGACCTGAACAATTGGTATTGTTACGACGTTGTAACAGTTAAAAGGAAACCATGATTTAGAAATAACACCCAAACAATTCAGTATGATTTTGTAGCATCGAAAATACATTTGGAATTTGCATTCTTTACTTGTCTTTCGGATATTAAATCTGGTGGTGTACAATTTACAATTTTTGTAAATGACCACAGACGGACTAACGGACACACAGACACTTGTTCAGGAAGTGATTCTGAGTAAATGTGCATAAGACCAGTGGTGCGTAGATAACACACAATACTTCCATATTTAAAACTTACATAAATGAAAAAATTTGATTATATTTTGACTGTTTTTAAGGGTGATTAGGTCAAAATGTCAAAAAATTCACTATGCAAATTTTAAAATTCGCCAAAAAAAATTCGCTACATTTTCGGAATATAAAAAATATCCACATATTCTGCAAGGTAAAACGAAGATTTTGAGACCAAGAACGCTCAAATCGGTCCATTTTTGTGGCCGGAAAAAAATAAGATAGAAAACACTAAAAATGCAAATATATCGGAAGTGCTGTGCGTTATCTAAATTTCGATTAAACAGGGTGTTAGGTCTTGCCGAGACAAACATTTTAGTCCAAGAAATTTGAAAAAAGGTTGAGAAATGAGGGAGTTATGGCCATTTTTGTAAATGACCACAGACTGACAGACAGACACACAGACACTTGTTCGGGAAGTGATTCTGAGTAAATGTGTATAACAAAACGTTTTTTCTGAAGCTCCGTTCCGATTCTCGATTTTAGGACGATCACAATACTTCCATTTACTCTGTAAATATGGAAGTAAAAAAGTTTTTTCTGAAGCTCCGTTCCGATTCTCGATTTTAGGACGATCACAATACTTACTCTGTAAATATGGAAGTAAAAATTTACTCTGTAAATATGGAAGTAAAAATTTACTCTGTAAATATGGAAGTAAAAATTTACTCTGTAAATATGGAAGTAAAAATCAACATAGCTCCCTCAATTCTCAACCTTTTTTCAAATTTCTTGAACTGAAATGTTTGTCTCGGCAAGACCTAACACCTTGTTTAATTGAAATTCGGATAACTCACAGTACTTTCTATATATTTGCATTTTTAGGGTTTTCTTTTTTTCCGGCCACAAAAATTAACCAATTTGAGCGTTCTTAGTCTTAAAATCTTTGGGATTTTCACAATTTCCCTAAGCAAAACTCTCCAATGTTGTAACAACTCTCCAATGTGAACAAAAAAGTAACCATTCCGTCAAAACGGGTTTGCTCAATTAACCTTGGTTCTCGTTATTGGTGAAATCTTCTCCACTATTTTCACCACCTGAAAATCTGTGCTGTATTTAATTTGCAGGATGCAGCTGTCCTCCGTGATTACGTTTCTTACGCCAAAGAAAACATTAATCCGACACTTTCTGACGCAGCCAGCAACCTTCTCGTCAACTGTTATGTTGAAATGCGGAAAGTGGGTAGCGGTCGAGGCCAAGTCAGTGCCTATCCACGGCAGCTTGAATCTTTGATTCGATTGTCTGAAGCCCACGCCAAAATGCGCATGTCCAGCGTTGTCGAAGTTAAAGATGTTGAAGAAGCCAAACGGTTAGTAAGAAGTTTTTTGTCCATTGTTCTCAGCTATAAAATTACCTAAGTAATCAGGAAATTGTTTTTACATCACCCCTTCAAACTTTCACCTCTTCCTTTTCAGAGGGTCTAGAACACAAATCTGCAATAAATAGAAACCGAAAAGAGAAATTCCGAATTCCCTGAAATTATTCATTCCGACATTTGAGGATGTTAATTCCAAAAGGTACTATATCCATTCTGACAAGTTTCGAGAAAAACGAGGAAAACTGCTAGTACCATTCAGAACACGTTACCGGCCTAGATTTTTTTGCCAAATCGACGGTGAAGAATTGAAACCCCGTATCTCCAATTTCGTACCTGCACGTGCACATTAGAGATGTCATGGAAATTCAATGTGGTTACATAGGGTGTCATAGGAACAGTGGCGGTCTTAACAAAATGGAGATACGCGGTTTCAATTCTTCACCGTCGAAATGTTAGTAAACCATCTTTAAATTTGTTGGGGAGATTTTGGAAATTATGAACTGTAAAGGATAATCTTTACAGCAATCTGAAAATTGGAATTTTTGGATAGAGTACTTTTTGAAATTAACATGCCAGAATATAGTACTTTTTGCAATTAACATGAAGGGATATGGTACTTTTTGAGGGAGAACACCATTCGCCCCATCGTCATTTGACCCAAGATCATTCGCCCCACTGTCAAACACCCCAGCGTCATTTCCCCCAGTAATATTTTATATTAATTAAAAATAAGATGGGGCGAATGACACGTTTTGACACTTTTTGATCATTCGCCCCATCGTCATTCGCCCCACTGTCATTCGCCCCAGTTAATATTAAATAAATAAGAAATTAAAAATGGCGTCATCCGTCCCCATGTCATTCGATCCAACAACAACTGATAAGGAATAGATGTTCAGTCGATCGGATCGTATTATCGTACTTTCAAGAAGTTTCCGTACACTAAATTATATGCCGTACCGTCATTATTTCCATTTAAAATTAATTCTAGTTCTATTAATATTTTCTTTCAAGTATTAAACACCGAAAGTATTGAGTATCAAACACCTTGGTGTATCCAACACCTACTCGGATAAGTGGGTAGGCTATAAAATATCTTGCTTGATTAGCGTTTGACTGATGAGTATGTCGAATTGGACTGATGAGGGATGTTTTTCTGTCTTGGAGATGCGAGCGCAGCGAGCATCCAGGTCACCTGATCTGTAGGTAGTGGGGGTCTCTAGAAGAATTAAATTCTTACGCAAATTTTGCGTGTTTTGTGCATTCAATGAGTGTACGAAAATACGATAATTTCTACCACCCTCAAATTTCCGTACTCCATGAGAGCTCAGTAGCTTCTTCCGCTTCAGCTTACTTATCAGTTTTGGCCAATTGCCCGTGGGCGTTTGATGCTGGGGGAAATGACAGTGAGGCGAATGACACAGTATTTATTTTCAATATAATATTTACCATAATAATTTTGAAAAAATAAATTAAAATAAGAAAAATATTGGGGGAAATGATCGCGGGTCAAATGATGGTGGGGGGTTTGCACTTGGGGCGAATGATCTCGGGTCAAATGACGCTGGGGCGAATGACAGTGGGGCGAATGACAGTGGGGCGAATGACAGTGGGGCGAATGATCTCGGGTCAAATGACGATGGGGCGAATGATAGTAACCCCTTTTTGAAACGGAAAAAATCAAAGAGACCTGTTTCTGAACAATCAATTTATTACTTCCATATTTACAGAGTAAATGGAAGTATTGTGATCGTCCTAAAATCGAGAATCAGAACGGAGCTTCAGAAAAAACTTTTTCTTATACACATTTACTCAGAATCACTTCCCGAACAAGTATCTGTGTGTCCGTCTGTCCGTGTGTCCGTCTGTCCGTCTGTGGTCATTTACAAAAATGGCCATAACTCCCTCATTTCTCAACCTTTTTTCAAATTTCTTGAACTGAAATGTTTGTCTCGGAAAGCCCTAACACCCTGTTTAATCGGAATTTGGATAACGCACAGTACTTCCGATATATTTGCATTTTTAGTGTTTTCTATTTTATTTTTTCCGGCCACAAAAATGGACCGATTTGAGCGTTCTTGGTCTCAAAATCTTCGTTTTACCTTGCAGAATATGTGGATATTTTTTATATTCAAAAGTGTACCGAATTTTTTTGGCGAATTTTAAAATTTGCAAAGCGAATTTTTTGACATTTTTGACCTAAACACCCTTAAAAGCAGTCAAAATATGATCAAATTGTGTCTCAATTTTACGTTTCAAAATATGGAATTATTGTGTGTTATCTACGCACCACTGGTTCATAATAGCAACTCTGGTATAGTACTTTTTGGTTTGAAACGACCATCGCGAAGACTGTCTCATACCTACTGGATAAAGTACTTTTTGAAATGAACAGGATGTAGCAGCCCCAAGGGCCTGGATATAGTACCTTTTGAAATGAAAATGAGATTTCACTCCCCATTTTGATGGGAATAGAGTGGTTTTATTTCGGAAATGGGTTTATTGTTGAGTAAAACTCGCCCCCAAAACCCCCAGGAAAGTCTCATCTTGATTTCGAAAAAAATGGCGTTTAGTACCTTTCGGAATTAACATCCTCATTTGTGTTCAAATGCCAAAAACGTCATTTCTTGTGGTGCGCGTTATTTCATAACGTTCACAGACGATTAATTGCGCTGGACGGAAATTAGATTTTTGAAAAATAAAAGTGAAGCTCTGGACGCATTCAAAGACTTCAAAAATTGGGCTTAAATTGCCAAAGGTTGAAAAATAAAACACTTACAATCTGACAATAGCGGTGAATACACATCGAAAGAATTCTCAAAGTTCCTCTCTGATTCAGGCATCAGAAGAAGACTGAGTCGTGCCCAAACCCCACAACAAAACGGAGTCGCCGAACGTATAAACCGTACCTACTTGGACATGGCGAGAACAATGTTGCTCGAATCTGGGCTGTGTGAAGGGTTTTGGGCTGAGGCGATTGCCACTGCGAACCATATAAGAAACCGATGTCAAACTAGTGCTATTGAAGGTGAGATACAGGAGCCAATCTAAGAAGATGAATCTGGACAACGTTGAAAATGCTGATACAAATCGAGGATATCCAGGAACGGAGGGAGCTAACTACGCTGCAATTTTGGGCTTGAATCCTGAGTCCATTGATTCGAATTCTCACGAATGGAAAGAGGCAATAACGATGAGTTTTCATCATTGCTTCGAAACAAAACCTGGACAATATGTGAAAAGCCCCCTAACCGCAATGCAGTTACTAGCCGATTAGTCCTCAAAACAAAGTATAACTTGTTGCTCGTGGCTTCAATCAACGCCCAGGGATAGCTTTTGACCATACATTTTCTCCCGTGATTAGGCTAAGCACAGTTAGGCTGATGATGGCACTAGCTGTTGAGAAAGAAATGACGGCCCATCAATTGTGCGTGACTACAGCCTACTTGAACGGTGACTTGGACCAGGAAATCTATTTGCAAATTCCCGAAAGATAGAAAGATTCGTTGAACTCCCTATCTACTGAATGTCCTGACCTTGCGATACAAACAGAAGCCAAAACAATGCTGAGTCAACTTGAAGGTGACAACAAGGTCTGCAAGTTAGAAAAATCATTGTATGGGGTGAAACAATCGGGCAGGCAGTGGTACCAGAAATTACACCGCACCCTGCTTGATGTTGGATTGGAACCTACGACATTGGATCCATGTCTCTACATCAAGCAGGAAGGGAGGATACCATCCTCGTTGGTGTGTATGTTGATGACATTATGGTTGCATAAACGAACGAAAATTTCATACATAAAATCAACCTGTGGTGCGTAGATGCACACAATACTTCCATATTTTGAAACATAAAATTGTGACACAATTTGATCATATTTTGACTGCTATTAAGGGTGTTTAGGCCAAAAATATCAAAAATTCACTATTAAAATTTTAAAATTCGCCCAAAATAAAAATGCAAGGCATTATTGGAATATAAAAAATATCCACATATTCTGCAAGGTAAAACAAAGATTTTAAGACCAAGAACGCTCAAATCGGTTCATTTTTGTGGCCGGAAAAAAATAAAATAAAGAACACTAAAGATGCGAGTATATCGAAAGTACTGTGCGTTATCCAAATTTTGATTAAACAGGGTGTTAGGTCTTGCCGAGACAAACATTTCAGTTCAAGGAATTTGAAAAAAGGTTGAGAAATGAGGGAGTTATAGCCATTTTTGTAAATGACCACAGACAGACGGACGGACGGATACACAGACACTTGCTCAGGAAGTGATTCTGAGTAAATGTGTATGAGAAAAAGTTTTTTCTGAAGCTCCGTTCCGATTCTCGATTTTAGGACGATTCCGATACTTCCATTTACTCTGTAAATATGGAAGGAATATCCACATATTCTGCAAGGTAAAACAAAGATTTTGAGACCAAGAACGCTCAAACCGGTTCATTTTTGTGGGAGGAAAAAAATAAAATAGAAAACACTAAAAATGCGAGTATATCGAAAGTACTGTGCGTTATCCAAATTTTGATTAAACAGGGTGTTAGGTCTTGCCGAGACAAACATTTCAGTTCAAGAACATTGAAACCAGTGGTGCGTAGATCACACAATACTTCCATATTTTGAAATGTAAAATTTTGACACAATTTGATCATATTTTGACTGCTTTTGAGGGTATTAAGGCCAAAAATATCAAAAAACTCACTATAGGTCTTGCCAAGACAAAAATTTCAGTTCAAGCAACTTGAAACCAGTGGTGCGTAGATAACACACAATACTTCCATATTTTGGAACGTAAAATTGTGACACAATTTGATCATATTTTGACTGCTTTTAAGGGTGTTTAGGTCAAAAATATCAAAACAGTGGTGCGTAGATAACACACAAAACTTCCATATTTTGAAACGTAAAATTGAGACACAATTTGATCATATTTTGACTGCTTTTAAGGGTGTTTAGGCCAAAAATATCAAAAAATTCACTATTAAATTTTTAAAATTCACCCAAAATAAAAAAACGCCTGTTTTTTGGAACATAAAAAATATCCACATATTCTGCAAGGTAAAAGAAAGATTTTAAGACCAAGAACGCTCAAATCGGTTCATTTCTGTGGCAGGAAAAAATGAAATGTAAAACACTAAAAATGCAAATATATCAGAAGTACTGTGCGTAATCCGAATTTCGATTAAACAGGGCGTTAGGTCTTGCCGTGACAAACATTTCAGTCCAAGAAATTAGAAAAAAGGTTGAGAATTGGGGGAGTTATGGTCATTTTTGTAAATGACCACAGGCGGACTAACGGACACATGGACTAACGGACACACTCACACTTGTTCAGGAAGTGATTCTGAGTAAATGTGTATAAGAAAAAGTTTTTTCTGAAGTTCCGTTCCGATTCTCGATTTTAGGACGATCACAATACTTCCATTTACTCTGTAAATATTGAAGTAAAAAGGTTGAGAATTAAAGGAGTTATGGTCATTTTACTTCATATTTACCTACAGAGTAAATGGAAGTATTGTGATCGTCCTAAAATCGAGAATCGGAACGGAGCTTCAGAAAAAACTTTTTCTTATACACATTTACTCAGAATCACTGCCTAAACAAGTGTGGGTGTGTCCGTCTGTGGTCATTTACAAAAATGGCCATAACTCCCTCATTTCTCAACCTTTTTTCAAATTTCTTGGACTGAAATGTTTGTCTCGGCAAGACCGAACTCCCTGTTTAATCGGAATTTGGATAACTCACTGTACTTCCGATATATTTGCATTTTTAGTGTTTTCTATTTTTTTTCCCGGGCAGTAGTCACTTGCGCCCCGCTCCACCTTAAAAGTCGGGGACGTTGGGGATAATGAGCTCAGTAGCTTAGTGAAAGTACTCTTTTGCGCCCCCCACTGCTCCCATCGTTATAATCACTTGCGCCCCACACCTGCTCCAACGTTATAATCATTTGCGCCCCAAGGTGAAAGGGGTAAAATGTCCCCAAGGGCAAGGGGTGAAAACAGAAATAAAACACAAGCGTTATGAAACATGGATTCATGTGTAAAACGCTGCTAAGTAGATTAGTGACATGGGTACATTATTTGTCTGGGTATCTCAGAAAATAAAGTTCAAATAGTTGGAGTAGGTCGGTTTATCATCATATCATTTGTGGAGTAATGGTCAATCGTGAATTCAATTATGCCGAAAAGGTACGTTTTCACATTGATATTCATCATTCAATAAATAGGTAGGTATAAAAAGAAAATACCTGGCTGCTGCTTTCAAAGAAATATTTCCTGAGGCCTGGCGGCAAGAAGGCAGCCATTTTGTTAACCGCGTTAACAGGTGACAACTGTTATCAAGATCCGCCCCATTACAATAAGCTGTCTAATCCCAGCTTCACACGTTCAGTTTCTAATAGCCGAATCGCATTTTTGCAGTTCTGAGCCAATAAACGACGAAAGAGCCGGTAGGGGTAGGGGAAGTCCCCTACTTCCCCACCCTACCAAGATCAAGGGTGGGAATGTTACAGCCTCCATTTCGTATTCCTCACGCCTTGAACCGATTGGAACATGGGCCGTGAACCCAAGAAAACTGCAAAACCGCAATTTCAGCAGTGTCACTGCTCCCAAAATTGACCCTGTTGACCAAAATCTCGAAAAAATGCCAAATTTCATGTTTCATAGTCAATATCTAAAGATTCCCGCCAAAAAACCCCGAAGTCAAATCCATCATTTTTTCGAAATTTTTCCTAGGCTAGGCTTTCCTTGGATTTTCCAGCTGAAATCGGTTTTTTTCATTTTTCTTAGTCCTGGAGAGTTGTAGAAAATTGCAAATTTTTTGTGTCATGTACCTGCCCAAAACCTACTCAAAAATATTTTTTTGGGAATTTTAACATTTTTTTTAAAGGGTCAAAAAAATATTTTTTGTTTAGGTCAAAAAGTAGTCTTTAAACCAGTTTTTGATTACTAAACCCCAATCGATTTGGACTTATAGGGAGTGAAAAATGTGTAAAAACCTTCAAGGAATCCAACGAGCTCAAAAAATTCAAAATCGGTTCAGTAGGACTCCCTCAAATTGCCAAAAACGCGAAAACGCAGAAATCGCATTAAGAAATTCAAGCCAAACCGATTCAAAAACAAAATTTTCGAATTTTTTCGGAAAAACTACCCTATCTTATGGTAAATCAAGCGAGAAACACGGGAAAAATACTCAAAAAATTCTAAACCCACGGCATCACCTTCAAAATTGAGATATTGTGTTTTTTCAAAAATATACCTTAATTATGGTACCCTAATTATGCCGAATTAGACCCGTTAACCTTCTCCGATCGGATTGCCCGGACAATATGCCTCAAGTTGGAGCAAACCACAACTTTTAAGACTAATTTAGTCAAAATCGGATCAGTATTTCAATACGAAGTGGCTGGACGAAATTTTTGGCCGAAATTTCGTCCGTCCACTTCGTATCGAACCGCTGATCCGATTTTGGTGCGGTTGGTCCTAAAAGTTGTGTTTTGCTCCAACTTGAGGCATATTGTCAGGGGAATCCGATCAAAAAATTTTAAGGGGTCGAAAACCCAAAAAAACTGTTTTTGAGATCATGACTTTTTTTACATTTGATCGTTTTTGAGTAGTCTGGAGTTGATTCAGAGGATTCCCTTATAGGAGGTGCACGTCACAGGAAAATTTGCTAAACGCTCGTTTTTTTTTTTTTTGAAATCGGACCACTCCTTCTATGCGTTTTGCTGCTGACGGCGTACGGCATACGGCGTACGGCGGACGGACAAAAAATTTTTATTGCAGATTCTTGTTCTAGAACCTCTGAAACGTGAAAGAACAAATTTTCAGGGGGTGTTGTAAAAAAAGTTTTCTTGATCAATTACATAGGTACATTATTTCTGGAAATAATGTACCAAAATATATTTAGCAGTATAGTTATAGCACAAATAGGTCATAAATAGGTCAAATGGGTCATAGGTCATAGGTCATAAATATGTCACCCATGAGTGCGAAAATATCGAATTATTACAACATAATCATTGCTACTGGCTCGTGTGACTTACCTCCACTTCGTTTCTTCTGAAGCTAGTGTTCGATTTTGACAAAATTTGTATCGGTTCAACACTAAGTGTTATTATTAGGCGCGTTTGTGGACATGATCTGCTCGTATCGACAACTGATAAATGACTGCCCGCTGCCCGGTGATGAACCGAGGGCGCAAATGATTGTTATCGCAAAAGCCTGGTGGGGCGCAAAGGAGTACATTACGGGCCCCTCTTTTACATTTCGTTTATCCGGCCAGCACCCGGCATTACCGACTAATGAGGGATCGGGGCGCAAGTGATAATCGCCCTTTTTCCCAGCCACAAAAATGAACCGATTTGAGCGTTCTTTTTCTTAAAATCTTTGTTTTACGTTGCAGAATATGTGGATATTTTTTATGTTCCAATAATGTAGCGTATTTTTATTTTGGGCAAATTTTAAAATTTGAATAGTGAATTGTTCGATATTTTTGACCTAAACACCCTCAAAAGCAGTCAAAATGTGATCGAATTGTGTCAAAATTTTACGTTTTAAAATATGGAAGTATTGTGTGTTATCTACGCGCCACTGGTTTTTCAATTATAATATAATATATGTATATAATATATATATAATTTAATTTTAATATAATAACCTAAATATTATTTAGGTACACGCTTCTTGTGAGTCGCCTCATGTGAACCCAGCTGTAGGTGAGTGCTATGAGCTGTCAAAATCGTGTACACAAGCTATTCATCAGGTTCTTCTAATTGCAGGCTACACAGAGAAGCATTAAAGCAATCGGCGACCGATCCGATTTCGGGCAAGATTGACGTTAGCATTCTGACGACTGGTTTGAGTATGGCGGCCCGCAGGAAGAGACAGGAGATTCGGGAAACTCTTGTTAACCTCTTCAAGGGGAAAAATTCAGGAATGACATTCACCTACCAGAGACTTTTCAAGGAGGTTAAGGATGTTTCAGAAATGGTAAGTTTAATCTGTTTTCTTTTAGGAAATGAAACTACCTGAATATTTTTTGCCTTTCTGTCCCCGCGTTCGTGAATAACACTGAATACTCCATATTTTGATACACAAATTTTCGAGCCAAACTATTTTGATTTTGACTCATTTGGAGGCTAAAATGATCAAAGTTGTCAAAAACACACTGTGCAAATTTTATAACCCGCCTAAAATCAAAATACTTGTGTACTGGAATAAAAAAAATATCCTCATATCCTGCGAGGTAAAAAAAAGACCAGGAACCCTCAAATCTGTTCATTTTGGTACATTATTTCCAGAAATAATGTACCTATGTAATCGATCAAGAAACATTTTTTTACAACACTTCTGAAAATTTTTTCTTACACGTTTCAGAGGTTCTAGAACACGAATCTGCAATTGAAATTTTTTGTCCGTCCGCCGTACGCCGTCAGCAGCAAAACGCATAGAAGGAGTGGTCCGATTTAAAAAAAAAAAACGCTGCTAAGTAGATCAGTGGCATGTGCACATCAGTTTTTGGTATAGCCGAAGAACTCTGCAAATTTTGCACAGGGGTTCATTTTTCGATTGCAAAGACAAATCTTACGATATATAGGTTCTCCTCAAACACGGAATTTAGTTGTTATTATTCTAGAATTTCAGTATAAATTGGTGTTCTAGATGGGGATTTGAAAAAACGTTTTTTCAACCCGGCAAAAAATAATCATCCTCTTTGCTTGGTCCTCCTTGCTTGACCTACCTATCTATCTTTTCAACGCAGCGCGTCGTTAATTTTTGTTGAAATCATCATTTAATCTATTCTTATTTACCTACATAACTAACAGAATAATAATAATAATTATTAAATTATCTGAATAATTAAATAAATTTATTTATTATTATTATTTATATATTATTTTATAATTAAATAAAATTTATAATAATTAACTTAAAAATGCGTCAAGAATGCCTCAGAACCATTGTTGAAGCTTGACTCGCTCTCACGTTGCCAAGCGCAACTGGCCTAGTGTGAGTGCGTCACTTTGTTGGTGTCATAGGCTAGTGGTCGTAAGTAGATCAATCAACTGTATCTAAGAACCGATGCCGAGTTCCCAACTTTTTCCAATTTTTGTTTTGCTGATTTGTGTAATTCGACCAAATTCTTTAAATTGAAGATATTGGGAGGACAGAAGTTTTTGTGGGTATTCCAACGAGTGGATAACGAATTTTGTGGCTCGAGTAGTTTTCGAGTTATTAAGAATTGTAGAAATTTTAAAAAACTCAAAAATGTCTCACTAAAACTGCAATAACTCCTAAACGGTTGGAGCTACCGGCGTGGCGATGGTCTCATTCGATTCAGCATAGAAAAATCTATAGAAAATGATGCGTCACATGCCTATGTTTCAAATTTCCAGAAAAACACGAATTTTTTCCCACTTCAACAGCTGTTTTACTGGCCTTAAAATTAAGGTAGGGTTCTGTCGAGATGTTAAGACCAACTAGATACGGAACTTGATTTTTGGTAAAAATTTCAAAATTTTTCGATAACTCCTTCCCCCTGAAAAACCCCGGACGGCGGACGGCGGACGGTGGACGGACAAAAAATTTTTATTGCAGATTCGGATTCTACACCCCTTGAAACGTAAACCAACAAATTTTCAGGGGGTGTTAAAAAATTTTTTTTCCTGACCGATTACAAAGGTTCATTTCTATAGAAAAATGAACCAAAATTACCGTCAAATTTTCCTTTGACGTGCACCTCCTATAAGGGAATCCTCTGAATCAACTCTAGACTACTCTAAAACGATCAAATGTAAAAAAAGTCATGATCTCAAAAACAATCCGGGCAATCCGATCGGAGAAGGTTAACGGGTCCAATTCGGCATAATTAGGGTATATTTTTGAAAAAACACAAAATCTCAATTTTGAAGGTGATGCCGTGGGTTTAGAATTTTTTGAGTATTTTTCCCGGCTTTCCCGCTTAATTTACCATAGAATAGGGTTTTTTCTGAAAAAATTTGAAAAAGTCTTTTTCGCATTTTTGGCAATTTGAGGGAGTCCTACTGAACCGATTTTGAATTTTTGGAGCTCGTTGGATTCCTTGAAGGTTTTTACACCTTTTTCACTCCCTGTAAGTCAAAATTGATTGGGTTTTAGTGATGAAAAACTGGTTCAAAGACTAATTTTTGACCTAAAAAAAATATTTTTTTGGCCTTTTAAAAAAATTTTAAAATTCCAAAAAAAGTATTTGTGAGTAGGTTTTGGGTAGGTACATGATATAAAAAATTTGCAATTTTCTACGCCCCTCCAGGACTGGGAAAAATGCAAAAAACCGATTCTAGCTGGAAAATCCAAGGTCCTAGCCTAGGAAAAATTTCAAAAAAATGATGGATTTGACTTCAAGGTTTTTTGGCGGGAATCTTTAAATATCGACTATGAAACATGAAATTTGGCATTTTTTCGAGACTTTGGTCACCAGGGTCAATTTTTTGCAATTTTCTTGGTTTTACGGCCTAAGCAACTATGGGGTTGAGCAAAAACGTGATAAAGGAGAAAACGTCGGGTGATAAATTCCCTATCAGATGCATTCCCACCCTTGATAACGACTTCTTATCCGAGGGCGTCGGTTTGTAGGCTTGAAACTGCAAAACTGCGATTTGGCTATTAGAAAGTGAACGTTATTGGGATTAGCCAGTCTTGCCAGTCTTGGATAGATTTATTAACTGAATTTAAAGAGCTGTGCGGTGAATAGATGCGATCCCGAGTCAGACCTTCTCGGAAATCTCAGGTATCAATGCCGTATATAAGGGACCCGCAGGGACCTGGTTTGCGTCCAGGTATAAGGGAAGTGATTGGGGAGGGGCATTGTCCCCTCGTGATGAGACCTCGTCAACAGGTCTTGTTTAATTGCTCAGTGTTTTTTTTTTCTTTTTGTACCTATTTATTCATCATTGTGAACAAGTACCATTCAAGCATCATTGAACTCACCATTGACCATTACTCCACAAATGATATGATGATAAACCTACCTACTATAACTATTTGAACTTTATTTTCTGTGATACCCAGACAAATAATGTACCCATGTCACTAATCTACTTAGCAGCGTTTTTGTTACTAGAAAAAAGTAAAATCCAAACACTAGAAATCCTAATATATTGGAAGTATTGTGGGTTATTCGAATTCCGGTCAAATTGGTGACACGAATGATTCATGTTACTCCCAAGACCTCTTGAAAGTCCTCTAATACTTCATCTGGTCCAAATCATCCTCAGATACATTAAGTAGCCTCAAACATTCAGGAAAGTTGCTAGAAAAAATTCAGCCTCCGGATTATCATGTTTATGTTCATTGATTTTTGCAGCTAGTGACCAGGGAATTGCTGGACGAAGCTCTGAGAGAACTCAAGGATGAGGGCATCGTTTCTATTACAAATAAGTTCACTATCAAGATTATGTAATATTGTCCTGTTGTAAGCTTTACAGCTTGAACTAAACTAGGTCTTCATGCTATTCACGTTTTCACCAAACTCAATTTTTTAAAGCATACTGTTGTTCTATATTTGTTTCCACATTTTCTCACCAAGGCCAATTTACAGCTTACTCTTCGTTGGAGTGGCAAATTGAATTATATTGATAAAACCTCAAATAGCATAATTTCAAATTATGCGCACAAAAATGAGGTATAGGGCCTTATTGACAGAAGTTCCTTTGCGCGGGAGCCTTTCGGTGCTTCAAAATAAATTGTGCACATTTCATAGGTCTACTTTGGACCAGTGGTACGTAGATAACACGCAGTACTTCCATATTATAGAGAAAATGCGTGAGGTTGTAAGGATTTGGTACCTCCAGGAATCCAATCCTAGCCTAGATAGAGATGATGATAAATAGGGATCAGAAATAGTTGAGACTCGAACCAAATCTGTTGATTTCTCTACAATTGAAATGACTACTGTGCACATGTAGGAGTAGTTGCAAATATGAATGGCTGGAACAGCAACACAGAAGGACACAAATTGTCTTGTGAGTTACGAGAGATAGCTCTAAGTGTTTTCAGCTTCTTAGATTCAGAAAACCGGACTGAATGGAACACATCTTCTACCGCACTCAGTAAACGGTTTGGACAGAAGTATTTAGCGATGTAATGGCAGATCGAGTTAGAAATGAAATACCAAAGACCCCAAAAATCAACCTCAGATCTTGCGTACGACATTGAAATGCTTTGTCGTTTTGTAAAGATGAGATTGGTGTAGGGGAGCGGGGGGCACAATGTGACACTTGTCAATCAGCGCGCCCTAGCTCGCTAAATAATGCCCTTTGGAAGCTGAAATTTGGAAGTTTAATAGAGCAACTCATTGGCTTTGAAGTGGCCATAAACGGGTAATTTTCTTAGAAATTCAACGTTTGAAAATTCGGTTTTGTGTGCCACTGTGCCTCACACCTGGGGTACTGTGAGACACCCTCAGGGCACAGTGAGGCAAGTGGGTGAATCTACAAAAAATCATAGTGAAAACAGGAATAAATATTCATTCCATGTTTATTGCTTATAAATGTTTTAGTTCCTCACTAAACATCAGAAACCTATTCTTAACAAAATATTTTCTCTAATTCGTAGTTCAGTCTTCCAAGGTTAAAGAAATCAGTTTTTGTTTTTAATTCGGTTTGACTCGAATTTCTTAACACGATTTCTCCTTTTTCGCGTTTTTGCCAATTTGAGGGAATTCTACTGAACCAATTTTGAACTTTTTGTGCTTGTTGGATTCCTTGAAGGTTTTTACACCGTTTTTGCTCTTTGTAAGCCAAAATTGGTTTGATTTTAGTGGAAGAAATCTGGTTGAAAGCCCAATTTTTGACATTTAAAAAAATGTTTTTTACCCTTTAAAAAAATTTAAAATTCGAAAAAAATATTTTTGAATAAGTTTTAGGTCGGTACATTATAAAAAACCAGTGGTGCGTAGATAACACACAATACTTCCATATTTTGGAAAGTAAAATTGTGACACAATTTGATCATTTTTTGACTGCTTTTAAGGGTGTTTAGGTCAAAAATATCAAAAAATTCAATATTCAAATTTTAAAATTTGCCCAAAATAAAAATACAATACATTATTGGAATATAAAAAATATCCACAGAAATTTGAAAAAAGGTTAAGAAATGAGAGAGTTATGGCCATTTTTGTAAATGACCACAGACGGACGTAACGGACACACAGACACTTGTTCAGGAAGTGATTCTGAGTAAATGTGTATAAGAAAAAGTTTTTTCTGAAGCTCCGTTCCGATTCTCGATTTTAGGACGATCACAATACTTCCATTTACTCTGTAAATATGGAAGTAAAAACGCCAGTTTTTTGGAACATAAAAAATATCCACATATTCTGTGAGGAAAACAAAGATTTTAAGACCAAGAAAGCTCAAATCGGTTCATTTTTGTGGCCGAAAAAAAATAAAATAAAAAACACTAAAAATGCAAATATATCGGAAGTAGTGTGCGTTATCCGAATTCCAATTAAACAGGGTGTTAGGTCTTGCCGAGACAAACATTTCAGTTCAAGAAATTTGAAAAAAGGTTTAGAAATGAGGGAGTTATGGCCATTTTTGTTAATGAACACTGGCGGACGTAACGGACACAAGGACACTGTTCAGAGGGCCTATTCTGTAACCTGAAAGCAATATGTCTTTGGAAATCAATATCGATTCGCCATGGCAAATCTAATGACAACGTATGACAATTTGTGTATTGAATCGATAGCGACTGCCAAGACATATTGCTTCAATTTTAACGAATAGGCCCCCAGGAAGTGATTCTGAGTAAATCCGTTCCGATCCTCGATTTTAGGACGATTCCAATACTTCCATTTACTCTGTAAATATGGAAGTAAAAACGCTGCTAAGTAGATTAGCGACATGGGTACATTGATTGTCTGGATATCACAGAAAATAAAGTTCAAATAGTTGGAGTAGGTAGGTGGGTTTATTAGGTAGTGTTTTCTATTTTATTTTTTTCCGGCCACAAAAATGAACCGATTTGAGCGTTCTTGGTCTTAATCTTTGTTTTGCGTTGCAGAATATGTGGATATTTTTTATGTACCAAAAAACTGGCGTTTTTACTTCCATATTTACAGAGTAAATGGAAGTATTGTGATCGTCCTAAAATCGAGAATCGGAACGGAGCTTCAGAAAAAACTTTTTCTTATACACATTTACTCAGAATCACTTCCTGAACAAGTGTCTGTGTGTCCGTGTGTCCGTCTGTGGTCATTTACAAAAATGGCCATAACTCCCTCATTTCTCAAGCTTTTTTCAAATTTCTTGAACTGAAATGTTTGTCTCGGCAAGACCTAACACCCTGTTTAATCGGAATTTGGATAACGCACAGTACTTCCGATATATTTGCATTTTTAGTGTTTTCTATTTTATTTTTTTCCGGCCGCAAAAATGAACCGATTTGAGCGTTCTTGGTCTTAAAATCTTTGTTTTACCTTGCAGAATATGGGGATATTTTTTACATTCCGAAAATGTGGCGTTTTTTCATTTTGGGCGAATTTTGAAATTTGAATACTGAATTCTTTGATATTTTTGACCTAAACACTTTCGAAAGCAGTCAAAATATGATCAAATTGTGTCACAATTTTACGTTCCAAAATATGGAAGTATTGTGTGTTATCTACGCAGGCCCGGATTTATGGTCTCAGCCGCCCTGTGCCCACAATTTCATGCCGCCCCCTTCCCGTCATGAATTCTCTTTTATATTTCTTCTGAAGCGGGGAAAAAAATTGGCCTGTTTCAATAAATAGGTACTGCAAAAAAGAAAGCCTGTTAGAGGAAGCGATGGCATTAAACTAAGTATTTTGTACGGGTCGTAGGCATACCTGCTCAATTTTAAAATTTTACGATTTGTGTAGGTTGGATAAATAGGTAGGTACTCATCCTGGAAGGGCAATTTATCATTCCAGTTTTAATATTTTTAATAAATAAATGAAATCACAAAATTATTTCAAAAAAATAAACTCTTTTCGTAAGTACGCTGGAGTTACATAAATCAAGAATCAGTCTTTCTCTATTCAGATTGGTTTTCTTCGAGATTTTGTTTTGGAAAAGATTTCAATCACTTCTTCAAAGTCCATCCGTTGGGTTAAATCCTTTTCCGTGCACATTATGATGAGGGCGTTCAATTTACCTTCTAAGAGAGTTCCTTCCAGAGAATGGTGCTTAATGTATCTCCTCAAAAATGTGTGATTAAGGTCCACATGTAGCAAAGGATATATATTTTTATTGATTAATATTCAAGTATAAATTAATTAGGATAAAATTATTTGGTTGCTAGGCGCTTGAAAAATCAACCAGCTAGAAGGTGGGAAGATTACCCGGTTTCCGGGGAAAATTTTTCCATGGGAACGTCAGTACTGAGCGGCGCCCGCGGGTGAGTCAGGGCGAGTAGAGTGCTAAGGAGCTAGGGGCCACATGGACAGGATTTGGTTTCGGGGAAAATAATTATTGAGTAATATTAATCAGTGGTTATCTTTTATTTTTTTAAATAGGACTTTAATTTTCAATTTCATTTTTTCAATTTTAATTTTTTACGTATTTTAATTTTTTACGTATTTTATTTTTTTTCCTCGGAGTGCCGCCCCCTCTAGGCTGGCGCCCTGTGCTACAGCACAGTGGGCACATAGGTAAATCCGGGCCTGTATCTACGCACCACTGGTTTTTATTTTGGGCGAATTTTGAAATTTTAATACTGAATTTTTTGATATTTTTGACCTAAACACCCTTAAAAGCAGTCAAAATATGATCAAATTGTGTCACAATTTTACGTTCCAAAATATGGAAGTATTGTGTGTTATCTACGCACCACTGGTTTTAAATGACCACAGACGGACACACAGACACTTGTTCAGGAAGTGATTCTGAGTAAATGTGTATAAGAAAAACTTTTTTCTGAAGCTCCGTTCCGATTCTCGATTTTAGGACGATCACAATACTTCTCCCCTTCGCTTGCAGTGTGAACACCCCACGCTCCGTCCTCTTCAAAAACCCTACTCGCCCGCCTGTTGTGTTTTCCGCGGGAAATCGCAGGTCATCGCATCGCCTCGCTTCGCCCCAAATCGCAGGCAGTGTGAAACCAGCCTAAAAGTTGTGGTTTGCTCCAACTTGAGGCATATTGTCAGGGAAACCCGATCGGAAAAGGTGAAGGGGGTCCAATTTGGCATAATTGGGGTATATTTTTTAAAAAACGCAAAAACTAAATGTTAACGAAGGTCAATGAAAGTATGCCCTAGGTGAAATGTAGTGCAAAAAGTCTTCGGATAAATCTAGCTTTAAATGAATTGAAAAACCAATAAATTCCAAGCCCCAGGTTCATCAAGTATAGGAATGCGAGGTTGACAGACTAATCAGGCGCTGCGGTCATAATATAGGTCATATTCCCCATTCTCTTGCAAACTCAGCTGTAGAGTAAGGAAAGGTTGGAATAAATCGGACGAAATAATTTTATCATTTTATTTACAGTATGTACACTCGTATCAGGGGAAAATCCTTGTGAAAACGAGATTCAAGAAATTTGTAATTGTAGGTAAAAAAAAGGTAATTTCCAACGATTTCAAGGTTATTTACCCAAGTTTTGAGGGTATCAATCAAGGATTACCTACCGTCGGTGGTGAGAAGATTTGCGATACTTGCGCACGCTATCCGAGCTGTCCGAGGAACTTCGCCTGCGCTTCCGCAGTTCCTTTTCGGGCGTATACTTCCGTAAAAAACGGCGACTGGTCTGGTGAGCCCTAGATCGTGAGTTGTGATTCCTCTCACGGTGCCGATGATGGCGAGAGTGTCGGTTTGGCGATTGCGAAAGACTGCGGGAGTCACGACTGCAAGAACGAGTGCGCTCCTTGCGCGGCAGTGGAGATGCAGACAAACTATACCGATTTTTACGAGTGGCTTTCCTTGCACGATGCTTATGATGCTTATATTTGTGTTTCCTGGGATCATCAATCGAAGAGCTGCTCGTTGACGAGTCGTCACTAGAACTGTCACTTTTCAAGCTCTCATCGCTGGAACTTTTCCGGTTCTTTTTTTCGGCCAAACAGATCTCAAAAGGCCTATCTTTGGCTCCTCCGCTAGATTGTCGGCTTATTTTTGGCTTTTCCCGCACCTCCATGACTACACTGTTGCCATCATCAGCTGGAGCGTCGTTCTTGTTGTCGACATAAACAGCATCCACCGACGCCCTCTGACGATGGTTCCTCTCCTGTTCGCCCGCCGTTGAACCTGAACGGGAGGAAAGAGGACCAACGAAAAATATTAAAAACTCATACAGTGAGCCACAATTTAAAATTATTGGCGAGAAATCCTGATTCAACAAGCCCCTTCACCAATAACACCGAAGTACAAATCAAATTTATGAGTTTAACCATTTTTCTACCCTGAGTAAAACTAGTAGGTGACATTAGTTCACTCTGATCTCAGATGGGATTATCCAACCCATGTAAAGCCTGTATCACACGCCAGACCTTTCCCCTCCCAATCTGATTTTCTGGTCCTAAAGATACGTTCACATTGGCGCACCTGCATCAGTGTTCGTTATTGATTTACTATGGAACCTTATTTCTAGGTAAAAGTATCAATGAATTTGCGCGTTAAAATTACCAAAGAATCGGTCTGTGGAATGGGAAAAAGGCTGAGAATTGAGGAAGCTATGGTTTAGGACGATTCCAATACTTCCATATTTACAGAGTAAATGGAAGTATTGGAATCGTCCTAAAATCGAGAATCGGAACGGGGCTTCAGAAAAAACTTTTTCATATACACATTTACTCAGAATCACTTCCTGAACAAGTGTCTGTGTGTCCTTCTGTCCGTCTGTGGTGATTCACAAAAATGGCCATAACTCCCTCATTTCTCAAACTTTTTACTTCCATATTTACAGAGTAAATGGAAGTATTGTGATCGTCCTAAAATCGAGAATCGGAACGGAGCTTCAGAAAAAACTTTTTCTTACACACATTTACTCAGAATCACTTCCTGAACAAGTGTCTGTGTGTCCGTTACGTCCGTCTGTCCGTCTGTCTGTCTGTCCGTCTGTCCGTCTGTGGTCATTTACAAAAATGACCATAACTCCCTCAATTCTCAACCTTTTTTCAAATTTCTTGAACTGAAATGTTTGTCTCGCCAAGACCTAACACCCTGTTTAATCGAAATTTGGATAACGCACAGTACTTCCGATATAATTGAGTTTTTAGTGTTTTCTATTTTATTTTTTTCCGGCTACAAAAATTGACCGATTTGAGCGTTCTTGGTCTTGAAATCTTTGTTTTACCTTGCAGAATATGTGGATATTTTTTATATTCCGAAAATGTAGCGTTTTTTCATTTTGGGCGAATTTTAAAATTTTAATAGTGAATTTTTTGATATTTTTGACCTAAACACCCTTAAAAACAGTCAAAGCAGTAAAAGCATGATCAAATTGTGTCACAATTTTACGTTTCAAAATATGGAAGTATTGTGTGTTATCTACGCACCACTGGTTTTCAAATTAGTTGAACTGAAATGTTTGTCTCGGCATGACCTAACACCCTGTTTAATCGGAATTTGGATAACGCACAGTACTTCCGATACACTTGCATTTTTAGTGTTTTTTATTTAATTTTTTTCCGGCCACAAAAATAAACCGATTTGAGCGTTCATGGTCTTAAAATCTTTGTTTTACCTTGCAGAATACGTGGATATTTTTTATATTCCAATAATGTACCAATTGTATTTTTATTTTGTTCTAATTTTGAAATTTTAATAGTGCATTTTTGATATTTTTGGCCTAAACGCCCTTAAAAGCAGTCAAAATATGATCAAATTGTGTCACAATTTTACGTTTCAAAATATGGAAGTATTGTGTGTTATCTACGCACCACTGGTTGTGAATGACCACAGACGGACTAACGGACACACAGACACTTGTTCAGGAAGTGATTCTGAGTAAATGTGTATAAGAAAAAGTTTTTTCTAAAGCGCCGTTCCGATTTTTGATTTTGGGACGATACCAATACTTCCATTTACTCTGTAAATATGGAAGTAAAAATGGCCATAGCTCCAAGTAATTTGAAAAAAGGTTGAGAATTAGGAGAAATGTTTGTCTCGGCAAGACCTAACACCCTGTTTAATCAAAATTTGGATAACGCACAGTACTTTCAATATAATTGCATTTTCAGTGTTTTCTGTTTTATTTTTTTTCCGGTCACAAAAATGAACCGACTTGAGCGTTCTTAGTCTTAAAATCTTTGTTTTACCTTGCAGAATATGGGGATATTTTTTATATTCCAAAAATGTGTCGAATTTTTACTTCCATATTTACAGAGTAAATGGAAGTATTGTGATCGTCCTAAAATCGAGAATCGGAACGGAGCTTCAGAAAAAACTTTTTCTTATACACATTTACTCAGAATCACTTCCTGAACAAGTGTCTGTGTGTCCGTTACGTCCGTCTGTGGTCATTTACAAAAATGGCCATAACTCCCTCATTTCTCAACCTTTTTTCAAATTTCTTGAACTGAAATGATTGTCTCGGCAAGACCTAACACCCTGTTTAATCAGAATTCGGATAACGCACAGTACTTCCGATATATTTGCATTTGTAGTGTTTCCTATTTTTTTTTTTTCCGGCCGCAAAAATGGACCGATTTGAGCGTTCTTGGTCTCAAAATCTTCGTTTTGCCTTGCACAATATGTGGATATTTTTTATATTGCAATAATGTATTGTATTTTTATTTCAGGCGAATTTTAAAATTTTAAAAGTGAATTTTTTGATATTTTTGGCCTAAACACCCTTAAAAGCAGTCAAAATATATCAAATTGTGTCTCAATTTTACGTTTCAAAATATGGAAGTAGTGTGTGTTATCCACGCACCACTGGTTTAAATTTGCATACAGAATTCTTTGATATTTTTGACATAAACACCCTTAAAAGCAGTCAAAATACGATCAAATTGTGTCAGTATTCCACGTTTCAAAATATGGAAGTATTTCGTGTTATTTACCACTGGTTTCTTTTTTATTAAAACAATAATAGCCAGATTCAGATGAAATTTTTTTGCAAATTTTTCTTTTAAATAGAAAACATTAAATAGAAAAATTAATCTATCAATTATTAATAATTATTATTAAATAGAAAAACAAACAAATTTTGTGTACAAATTTTGACTCCTACAATATGATGATAAACCTACCTTCTCTAAGGGCCGCTTTATCAATAGTCGATTATCCAAAAAATCATAGCTAATCACCACGCAACTAATTTCAGGGTGATTTTTGGGTGGATGAGCATAGGCTGTGCCTCCGAGAAATTTGTAGCCAAGAGATTAGCTATGATTTTTCGGATAATCGACTATTGATAAAGCGGCCCTAACTATTTGAATTTTATTTTCTGGGATACCCAGAAAAATAATGTACCCATGTCAATAATCTAATTAGCAGCGTTTTTCCAAATCATGGTGCTGATGGCACACCATGCCCCCCGTTCCCAAGATTGGAATAACTAAGACAGATTGTACGGGGAACTCTCTTACCTCCTCTGTTGGGCTGTACCTGTTCCTCGACCATGGTTTGGCTCGGTTCATGGTTAGCTTCTCGATTTTTTCCGATCATCAGTTGGGTCCTTTCTCGCTCCTCCAACTCCAACGCTTCTATTTCAATGTTTTCTTCAATGAGGGCAAAGTCTCTCTTCAATCTGTTGATTCGATCCTGTAAAATGGAGAACGGATCGGTAGCGATTTTCCAGAATTGAAGACATCTGAAGGTTCATCCATTTCACATCGGCTACTCCGGCTCACCTGTATTTCTTGATCTGAATCTGGATCATTTGTTACCTTCTCTGGCTCACTTTCGTCCTCCGAGTCGCTTTCGTATATTCCCAAGCCTGTTGACCAACTTCAGTGAACAAGCAAGAACTAACGGGATTCATAATAAAAAAAGGGGTTCGTTATTCACTATAAATCTCATTGCTTCATCAAAATTCACCGCAATATTTGTGCAATGAGAATATTAACACCTTAAAAAATTTATAAATTTCGATTTTTGATCAATCAGGGGTCTAAAAGTAAACCCGAGACCTATAAAAAGTTATGTACGTATAAAATAGTATTTAACTAGATTTCATCATATGTCGATAAGAGCAAAAATTTTAAACCTTTAACGGAGTATGCATCGAATAAGGGAATCAATCTAAGTGCATAATAAACCCCAGTGCAAGAATTTTCGGAGTTTTGAACCCTCAGTTATGTTCAATTCGATTGTTGGTGAAACCAACCCTAAGGCAGTACAAGGATCGGTTCAGGACCGGTTTATCAATTCATTTAATTCTAGATTTATCCAAGGAAGCTTGAACTAAATTTTACCAAAGAAATATGTCCATTGATCGTCATACAGAAAATTGCTAGGTAGATAATTAGTGCAAGCGTCCTTGGATAAATCAAGACAATTCAAATAAATTGATAAACCGACCCTGAATCTTTCACACAGAACCCATGGTACGAAAATGGGGAACAGCAAAGAGTGAAGTAAGGAAAAAAGAAAACAATTCTGATTTTCTGGAAGGCAAGCTAACGGCAGCTTTCTCCAGCGAACGTAAAACTCAAGTTCTTTGCTAACTGGCTTCATCAATAGGTAGCCAATTATTCAAAACGCTTTAGTTGTGTGCATGAACGCAAAAACTTTTTTGATAATCCAAGGTCTGGTTTCTTAATTTATTTAAAGCTAGATTTATCCAAGGACGCTTGCATTAACTTATTTCCAAGAAACTTTCGGTATGACCGTCAATGAAAATAGAGAGTTTTTACAGCCAACGGGTGACGGGGTGACGTTTCGCGTGCGACGTTAACTACGACTAGGGGCAACAACGCCAGCGGTTGCTATGTTGGTTGCCATGGTAACCGTATTGCCATTATTAGTTAGGGTTATTATTGGTCAGGCATTCAACGGGCCCGTCTCTTCGGCTCAACGGGCGACGCTGAATGGACCATTTTACCGGCATCCGTACCTAACGTCAAGTCGAGTTACCGTCTCCCGGCTCTTACGGGCTCTGTTGCGAGGTTCTACGTTGCCTGTTAGTGGCTTGCAAAAACTCTCTAATATGTCCTAGGCGAAATGTAGTTAATTTATAAACCCCCCTAAAGTTGATCCTAAAAACCGATTGCTCGTTAAAGCCCGTATCACACGTCAGACCGATCTCGTCCCCATCCCACTGACAGACACACAGACCGTATTCTCTGATTGGCTGATCCTATGGATATGTTCACTTTGGCGCACCTGCAACAATGTTTGTTATTATTCATCTATGGAACCTTATTTCTAAGAAAATTTTTCAATGAATTTGCACGTAAAAATTACCAAAGAATCGGTCTGTCCAGACGGTCTGTGGGATGGGGAGGGGAACGGTCTGACGTGTGATACGGGCTTAAGGCCGTATCACACGTCAGACCGTTCTCCTCCCCATCCCACGGACAGACACACAGACCCAATAGAGGCGTTGATAGCCAGAGTGGACCAGTCCACAAACTGGCCGAAAATGAGTTATACAGTGCGGTTGCTCTATCTATCGAATTATTATTAAAATTTGACTTGTTCTCGAATGTGCCAAGAGAGAGCGCAACTTTTCAAATGGTCCGTTTGCAAATTGGCCGCCGATTTTGATGGCTAGAGTGGACCATGTGGCTTGTACAAAAGTCCCTATGGTTCATGAGTCATCTGTTCACCCAAGAATGCTTGTATTTTTTTCTTCAAAACACCATAACAAGGCCCTAAATCAATCACATGAAATTAGTTGAAATTTTCAAATTCGATTTTCTCAGTTCGACACCTGAGTGAAATGGTCCACTCTGGCTATCAACGCCTCAATTATCCGATTGGCTGAGCCTATGGATATGTTCTCTTTGGCGCACCTGAATCAATGTTTGTCATTTATTTGTTATTATTCATCTAAGGAACGTTATTCCTAGGAGAAATTATCAATGAATTTGCATGTGAAAATTACCAAAGAATCGGTCTGTTCAGACGGTCAGAAGAACGGTCTGACGTGTGATGCGGGCTTAAGCCCGTACTTTACTTATACACATTTACATGGTCATTTACAAAAATGGCAATAGCTCCCTCAATTCCCAAGCTTTTTTCAAATTTCTTGAACTGAAATGTTTGTTTTGGCATGACCTAACAACCTGTTTAATCAGAATTCGGATAACTCACTGAACTTCCGATATATTTGCTTTTTTAATGTTTTCTATTTTTTCTTCCAGCTACAAAAATGAACCAATTTGAGCGTTCTTGGTCTTAAAATCTTTGTTTTACCTCGCAGAATATGTAGATATTTTTTGTATTCCGATAAATTGGCGTTGCGTTTTTGTTTTTATTGGCGTTGTAAAGTTGAGTTTTTGGGTTTATTAAAAAATACATAGGTAATAATGCTCAATGGGACCCGTTAACCTTTTTCGATCGGAGTCCCTGTATGATATGCATCAAGTTGGAGCAAAACACAAAGTTCAGGATCAACCGCACGAAAATCGGATCAGTAGTTCGATATTGATTTAGGTATCCAATTTCTTCTATCAAACCGTTGATCGAACCGGCGTTGATCGATTTTGGCGCGGTTGGTCCTAAAAGCGGTGGTTTGCTCCAACATGATGCATATTCGAAGGGCAATCTGATTAAACAATTTTGAAGGGGCAAAAACGTCAAAAAACTGTTTTTGAGGTCATAACTTTTTTGACATTTTTTTTTTTGGGTACTTTAGAGTGAATTTCGTGGGATCTCTTTCTTGGTTTTTTTTTAATTTTTTTTTTATCAAACCACTTTATACATGTGTTGTAGACACTCTCAAACGTAAAATATTTGTAGGGTGTTGTAAAAAAACTTTCCCGGCTGGTTACATACGTACATTTTTCCCAGAAATAATGTACCAAAACTAATACTTCGATGGAGTCTGGGCACCCCATCAAAGGCTAGGTTAAGGGTCTGTACTCACCGAGTTTACCCGTCAAAGATGCTAAAGCGGGAGTCTTGCGCAACGTAGCAGCTGGAGCTTCATAGTAAATTAATAGACAATCATTAAGTGCTTCCAAATATACAAAAAAAATCGTTAAATCTACAAAGAGTGAATAATTTCCAAGTTGATGGACGTCGAGCAGATTTGGAAATTGCCTACTGTGGATAATTTATCTCCTTCGCAGAGCATAAGCTGGACTCAGCTCTGGATTTCTTTGGGCATCAGATTGATAGGTATCAAGCGCTCTGATACACGGCTTGGCGTTCAGATGGTCGCAACAATGGTGTTGATGATGCTTCACAATTTCACAGATTCCTGCCCTAACCACAACAAGATACGAGCCATGTCGACATTTTATGGCAGAAATATAAATTGAAAAGGTATTTTGTTGTGAAAAGGTGTAATGGAATAGTTGTTGTGCTGTTCTCTATTGTGATTATTTTCTTCTTCTTCTTCAATGTCTTGGAATTGCTGATGACAAAACGAAATTTCTTTATCTTATTGCGATCAATCCGATGCCATTGCATTGGGGCAGCAGCAATCATATGAGCTAATTGGATTCGTTCCAGTCCAGACCAATTCGATGCCCATCAACAATCGTTGCCGACTATCTGAATTCAAGGGGATTAGCGAGATACTCACGCAATCTTTACATTGCGTACCTACCTAGTGACTTTTTTAATATTATTTAATAATATTTTTTTAATATTTTGGACCTAAACACCCTTGAAAGTAATCAAAATATAATAAAATTGTGTCAAAATTTTACGCATCAAAATATAGAAGTATTGTGTGTTATCTACGCACCACTGGCTTATTAATATTTTATTATAATTAATTATACATTCGGACACGCAAAAAACATGATTTGTTGAACAGAATTGAGGTACTTTACAGTGAATAAAAACTCAAAAAATGAGGGAAGAGAAATAGTCTATTCCACTTATTAAGGTATAATTGTAGACCGGTTTCGGTTATTACACCATCATCAGTACTTAAAAACGACGTCGTTTTTAAGTACTGATGATGGTGTAATAACCGAAACCGGTCTACAATTATACCTTAATAAGTGGAATAGACTATTTCTCTTCCCTCATTTTTTGAGTTTTTATTCAAATTATGGGATTCCACAATTTCTCCGCGAGTGATTTAGTATCTGTACTTTACAGTAACTGTAGAGTACCAATTCTGGTCTTTCGACCACCGCTACTCCACGGAGCCAAATCTATTCCTAATTTGGAGGATAGAGGCCGTTAGCCTTCATTATTTACGTTGGGAACCAGGAGACTCCCCATCCATATGCACATGGGCTTCGTGCCTTACCAACAAGGACAGCGGGTAGAGTTATTGTAAAGTAATACTCTTGCCGTGGCAGGATGGCAAGGACTAGGTCGTTATCTACCGCATGTGGGATTTAGAGTTGGGTGTCTCGGCTAGCTCTAAGGGGACGGATGATCATTAACCCCTGTCCTTGTGGGTAAGGCGCAAAACCCTTGTGCATATGGATGCAACCCAAGGAACCGGTCCAAAATCCGGATGAGTGGTATGGGGAGTCTCCTGGTTCCTGATCCCACCGTAAATAACGGAGGCCAACGGCCTCTATCCTCTAAATTAGGAAGAAGAATTATTTAGATACCTACTCAAACCAACAATTTTTCACTTTAGAGATGGGGCGACGTCGTAGCCTCTACTCTAGGCATCAGGGGGCCTATTCTATGTTCGAAACTTGCTGGGTGTTAAATTTCTCGCCTGCATACCTCACTAATAACATCGTTACCTGCCTGGCGATTGCGTTGGCGCTAAATTTCTTACCCGGCGAGTTGCAAACATAGAATTGAGCCCCAGGGTTCCCTTGCCTAAAATTTTCTGTGAAAAAATATACCGACAAAAAAGATTTTTATACAATTTTCGCCTTCTTGAATACGCCATGTAGCTATTGTTGTTACCTGGAAAAAGTTCTGTTGCTTTGGAGATGCCTAACAAACTTGTTTACCTCATGCCCATATTCACACTCATGGAAAAATACAGAACTTTTTTTTATTCATGTGTCTATGTCAAGGCAGATAATTTTTGTGGGCGATGGTTGCTAATATTTAATTGTAATCATGGTAAAACGCTGCTAAGTAGATTAGTGACATGGGTACATTATTTGTCTGGGTACCTCAGAAAATAAAGTTCAAATAGTTGGAGTAGGTCGGTTTATCATCATATCATTTGTGGAGTAATGGTCAATCGTGAATTCAATTATGCCGAAAAGGTACGTTTTCACAATGATAATAAATAGGTAGGTATAAAAAGAAAATACCTGGCGGCTGCTTTCAAAGAAATATTTCCTGAGGCCTGGCGGCAAGAAGGCAGCCATTTTGTTAACCGCGTCAACAGGTGACAACTGTTATCAAGATCCGCCCAATTAACATAAGCTGTCCAATCCCAGCTTCACACTTTCAGTTTCTAATAAATCTGAGCCAATAGACGACGAAAGAGCCGGTAGGGGTAGGGGAAGTCCCCTACTTCCCCACCCTACCAAGATCAAGGGTGGGAATGTTACAGCCGCCATTTCGTATTCCTCACGCCTTGAACCGATTGGAACATGTGCCGTGAACCCATGAAAACTGCAAAACCGCAATTTCAGCAGTGTCACTGCCCCCAAAATTGACCCTGTTGACCAAAATCTCGAAAAAATGCCAAATTTCATGTTTCATAGTCAATATCTAAAGATTCCCGCCAAAAAACCCCGAAGTCAAATCCATCATTTTTTTGAAATTTTTCCTAGGGCTGGTTAGGACCTTGGATTTTCCAGCTGGAATCGGTTTCTTGCCTTTTTCTTAGTCCTGGAGAGTTGTAGAAAATTGCGAATTTTTTGTGTCATGTACCTGCCCAAAACCTACTCAAAAATATTTTTTTTGGAATTTTAACATTTTTTTTAAAGGGTCAAAAAATATTTTTTGTTTAGGTCAAAAATTAGTCTTTAAACCAGTTTTTGATTACTAAACCCCAATCGATTTTGACTTATAGGGAGTGAAAAATGTGTAAAAACCTTCAAGGAATCCAACGAGCTCAAAAAATTCAAAATCGGTTCAGTAGGACTCCCTCAAATTGCCAAAAACGCGAAAACGCAGAAATCGCATTAAGAAATTCAAGCCAAACCGATTCAAAAACCAAATTTTCGAATTTTTTCGGAAAAACCACCCTATCTTATGGTAAATCAAGCGAGAAACACGGGAAAAATACTCAAAAAATTCTAAACCCACGGCATCACCTTCAAAATTGAGATTTTGTGTTTTTTCAAAAATATACCCTAATTATGCCGAATTGGACCCGTTAACCTTCTCCGATCGGATTGCCCGGACAATATGCCTCAAGTTGGAGCAAACCACAACTTTCAAGACTAATTTAGTCAAAATCGGATCAGTATTTCAATACGAAGTGGCTGGACGAAATTTTTGGCCAAAATTTCGTCCGTCCACTTCGTATCGAACCCCTGATCCGATTTTGGTGCGGTTGGTCCTAAAAGTTGTGTTTTGCTCCAACTTGAGGCATATTGTCAGGGGAATCCGATCAAAAAATTTTAAGGGGTCGAAAACCCAAAAAAACTGTTTTTGAGATCATGACTTTTTTTACATTTGATCGTTTTTGAGTAGTCTAGAGTTGATTCAGAGGATTCCCTTATAGGAGGTGCACGTCACAGGAAAATTTGCTAAACGCTCGTTTTTTTTTTTTTGAAATCGGACCACTCCTTCTATGCGTTTTGCTGCTGACGGCGTACGGCGTACGGCGTACGGCGGACGGACAAAAAATTTTTATTGCAGATTCTTGTTCTAGAACCTCTGAAACGTGAAAGAACAAATTTTCAGGGGGTGTTGTAAAAAAAATTTTCTTGAACAATTACATAGGTACATTATTTCTGGAAATAATGTACCAAAATGGTGTTCAATTGGTGTTTTCCGCACCTTTCTGTGCCGCACGAAGACGGGCACTTGTGAATCCGCCTTAGGTCAGCCATACACTACCAGATTGCTGGTAGAGGGGGTAAGAAAATGCATTGCTGTGATTGGCCGAGGTGGCGTCAGCGTTGAAGCAAATGGATTTTATTAGTGTATCCAAGCAAACGGTTTGTGTGTGGCCAACTTAAGAAAAAGTAATTTTGAAATTTGAGATCCCGATTACAAGACCAGAGCCTCCGGCGCAGCGCCGCCGTTCTTGCAGGGCGGTGGTGATAAGGCGGTAGAGCTAAGGTTCGCGAGCGGTGATTGCGTTCTCTAGAGATAGAGTTGTCATCTCGTCAAACATTTTTCAGTGGTGTATTTGCCCAAAAATTAAATTCTGTACAAATACCAAGCGAGGACCTCTGGCTAGGCTCTAGAGACTATTATCCACAAAATTAAGAATTGATCGGTGAGTTTCATAGCAATCATTGTTTTGATAGTAGGTTTGCCTATCAAAATTGAATGATTCTTCTCATTCCGACTGATCAGACAATAATCAGTACACACCCATTTCTATTGCAGGTTGAGGGAGAAATATAAATGTCTATGATTCATAAGATAGCATTGGTTTGTTAGCATTTGTTTGTTCTGGTCATAATTTTGTTGACTTTTGATTTTAGATTTTACTGGTTATTTCGCATATCACGACGGCGTCATGCCCACGCCTTGAGAGTCTCCAAGTATGTTTTACCACCTGCCTAGCTAATCTCACAAAGATTTTCAATTTTCTTAGGTTCAGTTTTTAGTTAATTTAAGCATGTTGCCAGCCTGTACTGACGCATCATTGTTGTTTCTAGGCCCTGAGGAAGATAGAATAAACTATCAAAAGCTCAGCAAAGGAGACGCCAGTTCTGTTGTGACCCCTATCCCGATCACTAACTTTCATAATTTTTTTGGGTCGATCTTCCATTCCAAAAAAGCCCCAAGTCCAGTTAATTTTTTCCTGGCCACAAAAACGAACCAATTTGAGTGTTTTTGGTCTTTAACTCTTTGTTTTACCTCCCAGAATTCGTGAATATTCGTACTATTCCGGAAACTTGACGGTTTTTGATTTCAGGCAAGTTTCAAATTTTGCATAGTGAGTTTTGTGATATTTTTGGCCTAAACAGCCTCAAAAGTAGCCATAATATAATGAAATTGTGACAAAACTTTACATATCCAAGCATGGAAATATTGTGTGTTATCTACTCACCACTGGTTTTTCTTCAGATCGTCATTAAAACGCTCAAGGAATCCTGGCTGGGCCTAATTTTCCCCTCAACAAGTTTATAGAAAAAAAAATTAAAAAATTTATTCGAATGATTTTTTTAAAATCGGCTATGATCCTTGGTTTTTCTTGTTTCTGTGATTCAGAATTTTTTTCAAAATCGAAAATCGGTTGATGATAAAAACGGAAATTACTTTTGGGAATCTCACTACGTACTAGCCCGTCCGGATTGGCCTTAAGCACAAAATATTCAAGCAAAGCACCTTGTTACTTTTGCCTCACTTCAATACGAATAAATCATTCAAGTTTTACTAATTCCATATGGGCTGGTTCTCATGTGTTCAATCTCTAATGTGCTCTCAACCTAACCTTAGCCATCGAAATGTGGTACTCAAGATTGACAATCAGCGCCATCTTGTTCAAATTTGATTGTAGATACCTTTCTTCTTGAACAATGTTTGAGTCTCTTCCACCGCTTTGTGAATCTCCTCTGAAGTCACTTCCATAAGAAGCTGTGTGAGTATTCGGCGGACGTCTCCCATCTGTAAGTAAAGGTGGAGATGAAGGTTGTTGTGGCTCGAACACCAAATAGAATTTTCCTCAAGTGTCATTTTCAAAAGTGGCCTTCTACAACCGTTTAAAATTTCATACCACAGCTTGAAGAATATGCTCCTTGGTACTGAATTTTAGCTTCAAAGGATGGCTGGAGGCAGCAGGTTCACTTTGGTCGAATCGAGAACGCCGCGGAGTAGAGCCAGCTGGAGGCTTAACCTCCACTGGAATTTCCTCACTCTCCGAATCTGAATCCTTCGATTGTGAAACATGAAAATTGTAATCTAGGATCCAATTTCACCAGAATAATTACTACTTTAACGTTAGTTTGTGACAAATCTAGGAACATAGTTACCGTTATCAATTTTGGTACATTATTTCAAAATAATGTACCGATGGAATTGGTCAAGCAAATTTTTTTTACAACACCCCCTGAAAATTTTTTCTTTCACGTTTCAGAGCTTCTAGAATACGAATCGGCAATAAAATTTTTTTCCTTCCGCTGTACGCCGTACGCCCTCAGCAGCAAAACGCATAGAAGGAGAGGTCCAATTAAACCAGTGGTGCGTAAATAACACACAATACTTCCATATTTTGAAACGTAAAATTGTGACACAATTTGATCATATTTTGACTGCTTTTGAAAGTGTTTAGGTAAAAAATATCAAAAAATTCAATATTAAAATTTTAAAATTCGCCCAAAATGAAAAACGCCACATTTTCGGAATGTAAAAAATATCCAAATATTCTGCAAGGTAAAACGAAGATTTTGAGACCAAGAACGCTCAAATCGGTTCATTTTTGCGGCCGGAAAAAAATAAAATAGAAAACACTAAAAATGCAAATATCTCGGAAGTACTGTGCGTTAGCCAAATTCAGATTAAACAGGGTGTTAGGTCTTGCCGAGACAAACATTTCAGTTCAAGAAATTTGAAAAAAGGTTGAGAAATGAGGGAGTTATGGCCATTTTTGTAAATGACCACAGACGGACACACAGACACTTGTTCGGGAAGTGATTCTGAGTAAATTTGTATAAGAAAAAGTTTTTTCTGAAGCTCCGTTCCGATTCTCGATTCTAGGACGATCACAATACTTCCATTTACTCTGTAAATATGGAAGTAAAAAGAAATTTCCTGTGATGAGCACCTCCTATAAGGGAATCCTGTGAAACAAATCTAAAGTACTCAAAAACGTTTAAATGTAGAAAAAAGTCATAATTTAAAAAACAGTTTTTTTTTGGGTTTTCGACCCCTTGACATTTTTTTGATCAGATTCCTCTGACAATATGCATCAAGTTGAAGCAAACCACTACTTTTAGGACCAAACGCGCCAAAATCGGATCAGCGGTTTGATACGAAGTGGCTGTAGAAAATTTTGGCCGAAAATTGAACGCCACTTCGTTTTGAATGACTGATCCGATTTTGACGAAACTAGTCTAGCTTAATCAGAATTTGAATTACTCACAGTACTTCCGATATATTTGATTTTTAGTGTTTTCTATTTTATTTTCTTCTGGCCACAGAAATGGTCCGATTTGAGCGTTCTTGGTCTTAAAATTTTCGTTTTAACTTGCAGAATATGTGGATATTGGTACATTATTTCCAGAAATGTACCTATGTACTTTACCAGTATTTCCAGTAATGTACCTATGTAATTGATCAAGAAACATTTTTTACAACACCCCTTGAAATTTTTTTTTCACGTTTCAAAGGTTCTAGAACACGAATCTGCAATAAAATTTTTTTGTCCGTCTGCCGTACGCCGTACACTGTACGCCGTCAGCAGCAAAACGCATAGAAGGAGTGGTCCAATTTAAAAAAAACCAGTGGTGCGTAGATAACACACAATACTTCCATATTTTGAAACGTACATATATGAAAAAATTTGATCATATTTTGACTGTTTTTAAGGGTGTTTAGGTCAAAAATGTCAAAAAATTTACTATGCAAATTTTAAAATTCGCCAGAAAAAATCGCTACATTTTTGTAATATACGAAAATATCCACATATTCTGCAAGGTAAAACAAAGATTTTGAGACCAAGAACGCTCAAATCCGTCCATTTTTGTGGCCGGAAAAAAATAAAATAGAAAACATTAAAAATGCAAATATATCGGAAGTACTGTGCGTTATCCAAATTCCGATTAAACAGGGTGTTAGGGCTTGCCGAGACAAACATTTCAGTTCAAGAAATTTGAAAAAAGGTTGAGAAATGAGGGAGTTATCGCCATTTTTGTAAATGACCACAGACGGACACACGGACAGACGGACACACGGACAGACGGACACACAGACACTTGTTCGGGAAGTGATTCTGATTAAATGTGTATAAGAAAAAGTTTTTTCTGAAGCTCCGTTCTGATTCTCGATTTTAGGACAATCACAATACTTCCATTTACTCTGTAAATATGGAAGTAACATTTACTCTGTAAATATGGAAGTAAAAAAATTTAGCAAATTTTCCTGTGACGAGCACCTCTTACAAAGGAATCCTCTGAATCAACTCTAGAGTACTCAAAAACGCTTAAATGTAAAAAAAAAAGTCATGATTACAAAAACAGTTTTTACTTCCATATTTACAGAGTAAATGGAAGTATTGTGATCGTCCTAAAATCGAGAATCGGAACGGAGCTTCAGAAAAAACTTTTTCTTATACACATTTACTCAGAATCACTTCCTGAACAAGTGTCTGTGTGTCCGTTACGTCCGTCTGTGGTCATTTACAAAAATGGCCATAACTCTCTCATTTCTTAACCTTTTTTCAAATTTCTGTGGATATTTTTTATATTCCAATAATGTATTGTATTTTTATTTTGGGCAAATTTTAAAATTTGAATATTGAATTTTTTGATATTTTTAGTGTCTATATTTAGTCTTATTATTATAAGTGTCTGTGTGTCCGTGTGTCCGTTAGTCCGTCCATCCGTCCGTCCGTCTGTGGTCATTTACAACCAGTGGTGCGTAGATAACACACAATACTTCCATATTTTGGAACGTAAAATTATGACACAATTTGATCATATTTTGACTGCTTTTAAGGGTGTTTAGGTCAAAAATATCAAAAAATTCAGTATTCAAATTTCAAAATTTGCCCATAATAAAACCAGTGGTGCGTAGATAACACACAATACTTCCATATTTTGGAACGTAAAAAACCAGCCCTAACCAGCCCTGAACAAGTGTCTGTGTGTCCGTCTGTCCGTGTGTCCGTCTGTCTGTCTGTCCGTCTGTGGTCATTTACAAAAATGGCCATAACTCCCACATTTCTCAACCTTTTTTCAAATTTCTTGAACTGAAATGTTTGTCTCGGCAAGGCCTAACACCCTGTTTAATCGGAATTTGGATAACGCACAGTAATTCCGAGATATTTGCATTTTTAGTGTTTTCTATTTTATTTTTTTCCGGCCGCAAAAATGAACCGATTTGAGCGTTCTTGGTCTTAAAATCTTTTTTTTACCTTGCAGAATATGTGGATATTTTTTACATTCCAAAATTTGGCGTTTTTTCATTTTGGGCGAATTTTAAAATTTTAATACTGAATTTTTTGATATTTTTGACCTAAACACTTTCAAAAGCAGTCAAAATATGATCAAATTGTGTCACAATTTTACGTTCCAAAATATGGAAGTATTGTGTGTTATCTACGCACCACTGGTTTTTTTTGGGTTTTCGACCCCTTAACATTTTTTGATCGGTTTCCCCTGACAATATGCATCAAGTTGGAGCAAACCACAACTTTTGGGACCAACCGCGCAAAATCGGAACGCGAAAGAAAAATGAAATAGGCCCACTGACTTATACTAAAACATTGTTATAATAAGTCTAAGTACATACAGGTCTCAGATCATGTCATCACGCTGATTTTGTTTATTTTGGTGACGAAAATTTTCAATTTTCTTGCACGGGGCCATTCATTAGACTAATCATACAAGAGTATGAAACCAGTGGTGCGTAGATAACACACAATACTTTCATATTTTGATACGTAGGTACCTACATTTTTGACACATTGTGTCAATTATTGTCAATTGAATTATGTTTTAACTGCTTTTGAGGCAAATAAAAGCATCCATCTATTTCTCCATCTATTGATCAAATTGTTAATCGCACGTTTCCTACGAAATTTTTACTTCCATACTTACAGAGTAAATGGAAGTATTGGAATCGTCCTAAAATCGAAAATCGGAACGAAGCTTCATAAAAAACTTTCACTTATACACATTTACTCAGAATCACTTCCCGAACAAGTGACTGTGTGCCCGTCTGTGGTCATTTACAACCAGTGGTGCGTAGATAACACACAATGCTTCCATATTTTGAAACGCACATATTTGACAAAATTTGATCATATTTTGACTGTTTTCAAGGGTGTTTAGGTCAAAAATATCAAAAAGTTCACTATGCAAATTTTAAAATTCGCAAAAAAAAAATCGCTCCATTTTTGGAGTTTAAAAAATATCCACATATTCTGCAAGGTAAAACGAAGATTTTGAGACCAAGAACGGTCAAATCGGTCCATTTTTGTGGCCAAATTTTGTCCAGCCACTTCGTATTAAACCACAGATCCGATTTTGACGAAACTCGTCTTGAAAGTTGTGGCTTGCTCTAACTTGATGCATACTGTAGGGCCAATCCGATCGGAAAAGGTTATGGGGTTCAAATTGGCAGTATGGTCCATTTTCGATAAAACACAAAAACTCAATTTTGAAGGTGAATTCGTTGGTTAAGAATTTTCCGAGTATTTTCCCTTGTTTATTGCTTGATTTACCATAATATAGGTGTTTTTCCGGAAAAATTTGACAATTTTGTTTTTACCAGGTGGGCTTGAATTTCTAGGTACGATTCAGTATATAATACGATGGAGTAGGTCGGTTTACTCCAACTATTTGAACTTTATTTTCTTAGATACCCAGACAAATAATGTGGGTACATTATGGTATGGGTACATGGTATGGGTACATTATGGACATGGGTATGTCACTAATCTACTAAGCACCGTTTTTCAAATTGGACTACTCCTTCTATGTGTTTTGATACTGACGGCGTATGGTGGATGGACAAAAAATTATCATTGCAGATTCGTGTTCTAGACCCTTTGAAACGTAAAAGATGAAAGTTTGAGGGAGGGTTACAAGAAACGTTTTCAGAGACTTTGGAAAATGTTGAAACCAATATAACTTACAAATCGACTCTTCTGGGGCACTTCAGATCCATCGCCATTCGTAATGGATGCTTCAGATATTTCCTCTGTGATCGATTCAGGCGAACTTCCCTTTTTAAATTTGGATATTCTCTCCTGTTCAGCTTTCTTCTGTTTCTCCCTTTCCATCTTTTCAAGACCTTCACGGATCCAGGCGGGTAACGCACGCCTTTTGGCTGCATCTGGAAAATGGGAAATCGTCCATATTTGCACTAGGCTTTTTACTTACATATACACGGAGTAAATAGATGTATTGTATCGTCCTAAAATCAAATCACAGATCGGATCATAAGAAAAACCTTTTACGCTTACACTTTTACTCAGAATCGCTTCCTGAAGATGTTTCCATGTGTCCGTCAGTGGTCATTTACAACCGGTAGTTCTTAGTCATACCATAATACTTCTAAAGTTTGATAGGTGGGCCATTCTAAATTTATGGGACTATTCATGTCACAAAGCCTTCACACGTCAACAATCAGGTAGAATTTTCTTTTTTTCTACTTCCATATTTCAGAGTAAATGGAAGTTTTGTGATAGTCCTAAAATCGAGAATCGGAACGGAGCTTCAGAAAAAACTTTTTCTTATACACATTTACTCAGAATCACTTCCTGAACAAGTGTCTGTGTGTCCGTGTGTCCGTTAGTCCGTCCATCCGTCCGTCCGTCTGTGGTCATTTACAACCAGTGGTGCGTAGATAACACACAATACTTCCATATTTTGGAACGTAAAATTATGACACAATTTGATCATATTTTGACTGCTTTTAAGGGTGTTTAGGTCAAAAATATCAAAAAATTCAGTATTCAAATTTCAAAATTTGCCCATAATAAAACCAGTGGTGCGTAGATAACACACAATACTTCCATATTTTGGAACGTAAAATTGTGACACAATTTGATCATATTTTGACTGCTTTTGAAAGTGTTTAGGTAAAAAATATCAAAAAATTCAGTATTAAAATTTTAAAATTCGCCCAAAATGAAAAAACGCCACATTTTCAGAATGTAAACCAGTGGTGCGTAGATAACACACAATACTTCCATATTTTGAAACGTACATATTTGAAAAAATTTTATCAAATTTGGACTGTTTTTAAGAGTATTTAGGTCAAAAATATCAAAAAATTCACTATGCAAATTTTAAAATTCGCAAAAAAAATAAATTTGCTACATTTTTGAAATATAAAAAATATCCACATATTCTGCAAGGTAAAACGAAGATTTTGAGACCAAGAACGCTCAAATCGGTCCATTTTTGTGGCCGGAAAAAAATAAAATAGAAAACACTAAAAATGCAAATATATCGGAAGTGCTGTGCGTTATCCAAATTCCGATTAAACAGGGTGTTAGGTCTTGCCGAGACAAACATTTCAGCAGTTCAAGAAATTTGAAAAAAGGTTGAGAAATGAGGGAGTTATGGCCATTTTTGTAAATGACCACAGACGGACAGACGGACACACGGACACACAGACACTTGTTCAGGAAGTGATTCTGAGTAAATGTGTATAAGAAAAAGTTTTTTCTGAAGCTCCGTTCCGATTCTTGATTTTAGGACGATCACAATACTTCCATTTACTCTGTAAATATGGAAGTAAAAATATCCACATATTCTGCAAGGTAAAACAAAGATTTTAAGACCAAGGACGCTCGAATCGGTTCATTTTTGCGGCCGGAAAAAAGCCAGTGGTGCGTAGATAACACACAATACTTCCATATTTTGAAACGTAAATGTGTGACACAATTTGATCATATTTTGACTGCTTTTGAAAGCGTTTAGGTCAAAAATATCAAAAAATTCAGTATTAAAATTTTAAAATTCGCTCAAATGAAAAAACGCCACATTTTCGGATTGTACAAATATCCGCATATTCTGCAAGGTAGAACGAAGATTTTGAGACCAAGAACGCTCAAATCGGTTCATTTTTGCGGCCGGAAAAAAATAAAATAGAAAACACTAAAAATGCAAATATATCGGAAGTACTGTGCGTTATCCAAATTCCGATTGAACAGGGTGTTAGGGCTTTCCGAGACACACATTTCAGTTCAAGAAATTTGAAAAAAGGTTGAGAAATGAGGGAGTTATGGCCATTTTTGTAAATGACCACAGACGGACAGACGGACACACAGACACTTGTTCGGGAAGTGATTCTGAGTAAATGTGTATAAGAAAAAGTTTTTTCTGAAGCTCAGTTCCGATTCTCGATTTTAGGACGATCACAATACTTCCATTTACTCTGTAAATATGGAAGTAAAAACACTAAAAATGCAAATATCTCGGAAGTACAGTAACTGTGCGTTATCCAAATTCCGATTAAACAGGGTGTTAGGTCTTGCCGATACAAACATTTCAGTTCAAGATATTTGAAAAAAGGTTGAAAATGAGGGAGTTATGGCCATTTTTGTAAATGACCACAGACGGACACACAGACACTTGTTCAGGAAGTGATTCTGAGTAAATGTGTATAAGAAAAAGTTTTTTCTGAAGCTCCGTTCCGATTCTCGATTTTAGGACGATCACAATACTTCCATTTACTCTGTAAATATGGAAGTAAAAATGGCCATAACTCCCTCAATTCTCAACCTTTTTACTTCCATATTTACAGAGTAAATGGAAGTATTGTGATCGTCCTAAAATCGAGAATCGGAACGGAGCTTCAGAAAAAACTTTTTCTTATACACATTCACTCAGAATCACTTCCCGAACAAGTGTCTGTGTGTCCGTCTGTCCGTCTGTGGTCATTTACAAAAATGGCCATAACTCCCTCAGTTCTCAACCTTTTTTCAAATTTCTTGAACTGAAATGTTTGTCTCGGCCTAACACCCTGTTTAATCGGAATTTGGATAACGCACAGTACTTCCGATATATTTGCATTTTTAGTGTTTTCTATTCTACTTTTTTTCGGCCACTAAAATGAACTGATTTGAGCGTTCTTGGTCTGAAAGTCTTTGTTTCACCTTGCAGAATATGTGGATATTTTTTACATTCCGAAAATGTTGTGTTTTTTCATTTTGGGCGAATTTTAAAATTTTAATAGTGAATTTTTCGATATTTTTGGAAGCAGTCAAAAAATGACCAAATTGTGTCTCAATTTCACGTTTCAAAATATGGAAGTATTGTGTGTTATCTACGCACCACAGGTTTCAAATTTCTTGAACTGAAATGTTTCTCTCAACGAGACCTAACACCCTGTTCAATTGGAATTCGGATAACGCACAGTACTTCCGATATATTTGAATTTTTAGTGTTTTCTATTTTATTTTTTCTGGCCACAAAAATGGACCGATTTGAGCGTTCTTGGTCTTAAAATCTTTGCTTTACCTTGCAGAATATGTGGATATTTTTTACATTCCAAAAATGTGGCGTTTTTACTACACATTTACTCAGAATCACTTCCTGAACAAGTGTCTGTGTGTCCGTATGTCCGTCTGTCCGTCTGTGGTCATTTACAAAAATGGACATAACTCCCTCATTTCTCAACCTTTTTTCAAATTTCTTGAACTGAAATGTTTGTCTCGGCAAGACCTAACACCCTGTTTAATCGGATTTTGGATAACGCACAGTACTTCCGATATATTTGCATTTTTAGTGTTTTTTATTTTATCTTTTTCCGGCCGCAAAAATGAACCGGTTTGAGCGTTCTTGGTCTCAAAATCTTCGTTTTACCTTGCAGAATATGTGGATATTTTTTACATTCCGAAAATGTCACGTTTTTTCATTTTGGGCAAAATTTAAATTTTAATACTGAATTTTTTGATATTTTTTACTTAAACACTTTCAAAAGCAGTCAAAATATGATCAAATTGTGTCACAATTATACGTTCCAAAATATGGAAGTATTGTGTGTTTTCTACGCACCACTGGTTTCATTTTGGGCGAATTTTTAAATGTTAATAGTGAATTTTTCGATAGTTTGGACTAAACACCCTTAAAAGCAGTCAAAATATGGTCAAATAGTGTCACAATTTTACGTTTCAAAATATGGAAGTATTGTGTGTTATCTACGCACCACTGGTTTCTACAAGGTAGAGCACCAATGGTCCTACATGATTCCATAAGGATCTGGCATAATAGGTGATTACATGACCTAGTTAGAATAGGCTGAATACCTAAATTCTCACTAGGTACCTACAAGTGTCACAAGGTGTATGTGCCTACATTCCATATTATTTATACCCTTACACCCAGCATTAACCAGTGGTGCGTAGATAACACACAATACTTCCATAGTTTGAAACGTAAAATTGTGACACAATTTGATCATATTTTGACTGCTTTTAAGGGTGTTTAGGTCAAAAATATCAAAAAATTCACACTTCAAATTTTAAAATTCGCCCAAAATAACAATACAACACATTATTGGAAAATAAAAAATATCCACATATTCTGCAAGGTAAAACAAAGATTTTAAGACCAAGAACGCTCAAATCGGTTCATTTTTGTGGCGGGAAAAAAATAAAATAGAAAACACTAAAAATGCAAATATTTCGGAAGTACTGTGCGTTATCCAAATTCCGATTAAACAGGGTGTTAGGTCTTGCCGAGACAAACATTTCAGTTCAAGAAATTTGAAAAAAGGTTGAGATATGATTTTTGCAAATGACCACAGACGGACACACAGACACTTGTTTAGGAAGTGATTCTGAGTAAATGTGTATAAGAAAACGTTTTTTCTGAAGCACCGTTCCGATTCTCGATTTTAGGACGATTCCAATACTTCCATTTACTCTGTAAATATGGAGGTAATGTACATCCCCCAGTCACTGAACTACTTGGCATCGTTCTTCTGAAGCTTTGATCTGATATTTCATTTCAGGACGATTACAATACTTCCATTTACTCTGTAAATATGGAAGTAAAAACATCCCTTTTTGGCCAAATTCGACACGTCCAACTAGACCTGTTTGTATGAGAAAGTGATTTGCAGCACTCAATTGGAAAGTTGAGGATCTTTCGCTGGGGTCAGGCCAGACGTTCGTCTTTCGGACTTCAAGGAAATCTGCATTGAACATTTGCTAGGGATGTCTTACCCAAGTCTGGAACTGACAGATCGTTGTTCGGATGAGTATTATGTGCAGACGGATGTTTCTTTCGGCTGCTACCCGTATCCCATCGTGACGATTTCACCGTTTCCGGGGGAAGATTTACGCTTGCAGAAGAATTTCCAGTCCAATACCCCTGTAAAAATATCATTAGCATGGTGAACTGAGATTGCACAATTGAGGCGTTGATAGTGGACCATTCCACTTAGATTTCTAGTAGTAAATGCAGGTTTTTTGGATTAGCCAGCTTAATAGGGTGGACAGTAACTGTTCAAATCGGGCGAAGTGTTATCTAAGCACTACTGGTTTCAGAAGCTCCAATTCGATTCTCGATTTTAGAACAATTACAATACTCTCAGTAGGAGCCCCCCCCCTGCGGGCTTCGCCTGCCTACCCCTGTTGTGTCCATATTTACAGAGTAAATGGAAGTATTGTGATTGTCCTAAAATCGAGAATCGGAACGGAGCTTCAAAAGAAACTTTTTCTTATACACATTTACTCAGAATCACTTCCTGAACAAGTGTCTGTGTGTCCGTTAGTCCGTCTGTCCGTCAGTGGTCATTTACAAAAATGGCAATAACTCCCTCATTTCTCAACCTTTTTTCAAATTTCTTGAACTGAAATGTTTGTCTCGGCAAGACCTAACACCCTGTTTAATCGGAATTTGGATAACGCACAGTACTTCCGATATATTTGCATTTTTAGTGTTTTCTATTTTATTTTTTTCCGGCCTCAAAAATGAACCGATTTGAGCGTTCTTGGCCTTAAAAACTTTGTTTTACTTTCAGAATATGTGGATATTTTTTGCATTCCGAAAATGTGGCGTTTTTCATTTTGGGCGAATTTTAAAATTTTAATAGTGAATTTTTTGATATTTTTGAATTTTAAGGGGGTTAAAAGCAGTCAAAATATGATCAAATTGTGTCACAATTTTACGTTCCAAAATATGGAAGTATTGTGTGTTATTTACGCACCACTGGTTTTCTTTTGGCACTGCCTTTCTTTTAAATGCCAACCTTGTAATGCCTGTCGGCTTATACAAATAAATACTTTGAATTAAATTGAAATTGAGCTGTTGAAGTGGAAAAAATTTGTCTTTTCAAGGAAATTTGCAACACAGGCATGTGAGGTATCATTTCCTAAAGAAATTTTCTCGATGCTGAAACGAATGAGACCATCGCCACGGAGTTAGCTCCAACCGTTTAGGATTTATTGCAGTTGTCACAATTTTTAATAAATCAAAAACTACCAGAGCCACAAAATTCGTTTTCCACTCGTTGGAATCCCCACAAAAACTTCTGTCCACCTTACGTATTCAAACACTTCCTAGGCATAAGGGCCGCTCGATGCGCCAGCACTTTGCACATTTCATTGGTCAATTTCAAAAAAACAAACATTCCGTTTCCATAAAACTCGCATGGTATGGAGACGAGCACAGCAACCTAGGTACTGCCAATCGCAACCACGATTTTCGAGGTTCCAATTTTAAGGTAGCAAGTGAGCAGCCTTGAAATTGGGACCTCGAAAATCGAGGTTGCGATTGACAGTACCTAAGTTGCTGTGATCGTCTCCATACTATGCGAGTTTTATGGAAACGGAATGTTTGTTTTTACTTCCATATTTACAGAGTAAATGGAAGTATTGTGATTGTCCTAAAATCGAGAATCGGAACAGAGCTTCAGAAGAAACTTTTTCTTATACACCTTTACTCAGAATCACTTCCTGAACAAGTGTCTGTGTGTCCGTTAGTCCGTCTGTGGTCATTTACAAAAATGGCCATAACTCCCTCATTTCTCAACCTTTTTTTCAAATTTCTTGAACTGAAATGTTTGTCTCGGCAAGACCTAACACCCTGTTTAATCGAAATTTGGATAACGCACAGTACTTCCGATATTTTTGCATTTTTAGTGTTTTCTATTTTATTTTTTTCCGGCCACAAAAATGAACCGATTTGAGCGTTCTTGGTCTTAAAATCTTGGTTTTACCTTGCATAATATGTGGATATTTTTTATGTTCCAAAAAACTGGCGTTTTTTTATTTTGGGCGAATTTTGAAATTTGAATAGTGAATTTTTTGATATTTTTGACCTAAACACCCTTAAAAGCAGTCAAAATATGATCAAATTGTGTCACAATTTTACGTTCCAAAATATGGAAGTTTTGTGTGTTATCTACGCACCACTGGTTTTGAAATTGGCCAATGAAATGTGCAAAGGAAGTGCTGGCGCATCGAGCGGCTCCTTATGCCTAGGAAGTGTTGTGAATACAGCCATATATCTTCAACTTAAAGAATTTGGTTGTATTGTACAATTCAGCAAAACGAAAATTGGAAAAAGTTGAGAATTCGGCCTTGGCTCTTGGTTACGGTTGATTGATCTTCTACTTATGACCACCAGCCAATTACACCAACAAGGTGACGCAATCACACTATACCAGTTGCGCTTGGCAATGTGAGACCAAGACAAGTTTTACAACAAATTGTTCTATTTGTATACAAATTTTGACTCCTACAATTTGATGATGAACCTACCTACTCCAACTATTTGAACTTCATTTTCTGTGATACCCAGATAAATAATGTACCCATTTCATCAATCTACTTAGCAGCGTTTTTTTGAAATTTTTCCTAGGCTCCTTGGATTTTATAACATAAACATATTAAGGGCCGGTTTATTGACAAAATTAATCTCCCCGACATCCAAGGAAGCTTCAGATATACTTCACCACGGTGGTATTTACATCAGATTTCAATGTAAAAGTCTCATTGGTAATGGGTATCGGTTGCTTCTTTGGATATTAGATAAATAAATTTTGTCAATAAGCCTACCATAAGAGGAAACGATTTTTTCAATTTTTCTCAGTCCTGGAGAGGCTTGGAAAACCGTCAATTTTGACTTATAGGGAGTGAAAAAGGTGTGAAAACCTTCAAGGAATCCAACAAACTCCAAAGATTATTATCGGTTCGGTAGAACTCCCTCAAATTGGCTAAAACGCGAAAAGGAGAAATCGCGTCAAGAAATTTCGAGCCATACCAATTCAAACCAGTGGTGCGTAGATAACAGACAATACTTCCATATTTTGAAACGTAAAATTGTGACACAATTTGATCATACTTTGACTGCTTTTAAGGGTGTTTAATGTGTATAAGAAAAAGTTTTTTCTGAAAATCCGTTCCAATTCTCGATTTTAGGACAATTCCAATACTTCCATTTACTCTGTAAATATGGAAGTAAAAACAAAATTTTCCAATAAAATAAAACCCGTATTCTATGGTGAATCAAGCGAGAAACCCGCGAAAAATACACAAAACAATTCTAAACCCACAGTATCACCTTCAAAATAGAGATTTTTTGTTTTTTCGAAAATGGACCATACTGTAGCGAAAAGAAAATTCACTAGTCTCTCTAAAAACCCGTGGGAACCACAACTTTTAGGACTAGTTTCATCAACATCGGATCAGCGGTTCAATACGATGTCCTGTCCACAAAATTTTGTGGTCAGGACTTCGTACCGAACCGCTGATCCGATTTTGGCGCGGTTGGTCCTAAAGGATGTGGTTTGCCTCAACTTGATGCACACCTATTGTCTGGGAATTCCGGTCAATAAATTTTTAAGGGGTCAATAATAAAAAACCAGTGGTGCGTAGATAACACACAATACTTCCATATTTTGAAACGTAAAATTGTGACACAATTTGATCATATTTTGACTGCAATTAAGGGTGTTTAAGTCAAAAATATCAAAAAATTCACAATGCTAATTTTAAAATTCGCCCAAAATAAAACCAGTGGTGCGTAGATAACACACAATACTTCCATATTTTGGAACGTAAAATTATGACGCAATTTGATCATATTTTGACTGCTTTTAAGGGTGTTTAGGTCAAAAATATCAAAAAATTCACTATTCAAATTTTAAAATTCGCCCAAAATCAAAAAACGCCAGTTTTTCGGAACATAAAAAATATCCACATATTCTGCAAGGTAAAACAAAGATTTTAAGACCAAGAACGCTCAAATCGGTTCATTTTTGTGACGGGAAAAAAATAAAATAGAAAACACTAAAAATGCAAATAGATCGGAAGTACTGTGCGTTATCCAAATTTCGATTAAACAGGGTGTTAAGGGAAAAGCGGACATGACACACCAGTAGTGGAACTTGGGTTAAAAATCGATAAAAAAAGGGTTTGAGGTAACTAGGGGGTTCTTTTGGTACATTATTTCCAGAAATAATGTACCTATGTAATTGTTCAAGAAAAATTTTTTTACAACACCCCCTGAAAATTTGTTCTTTCACGTTTCAGAGGTTCTAGAACAAGAATCTGCAATAAAAATTTTTTGTCCGTCCGCCGTACGCCGTCACCGTACACCGTCAGCAGCAAAACGCATAGAAGGAGTGGTCCGATTTCAAAAAAAAAAAACGAGCGTTTAGCAAATTTTCCTGTGACGTGCACCTCCTATAAGGGAATCCTCTGAATCAACTCCAGACTACTCAAAAACGATCAAATGTAAAAAAAGTCATGATCTCAAAAACAGTTTTTTTGGGTTTTCGACCCCTTAAAATTTTTTGATCGGATTCCCCTGACAATATGCCTCAAGTTGGAGCAAAACACAACTTTTAGGACCAACCGCACCAAAATCGGATCAGCGGTTCGATACGAAGTGGACGGACGAAATTTTGGCCAAAAATTTCGTCCAGCCACTTCGTATTGAAATACTGATCCGATTTTGACTAAATTAGTCTTGAAAGTTGTGGTTTGCTCCAACTTGAGGCATATTGTCCGGGCAATCCGATCGGAGAAGGTTAACGGGTCCAATTCGGCATAATTAGGGTATATTTTTGAAAAAACACAAAATCTCAATTTTGAAGGTGATGCCGTGGGTTTAGAATTTTTTGAGTATTTTTCCCGTGTTTCTCGCTTGATTTACCATAAGATAGGGTGGTTTTTCCGAAAAAATTCGAAAATTTTGTTTTTGAATCGGTTTGGCTTGAATTTCTTAATGCGATTTCTGCGTTTTCGCGTTTTTGGCAATTTGAGGGAGTCCTACTGAACCGATTTTGAATTTTTTGAGCTCGTTGGATTCCTTGAAGGTTTTTACACATTTTTCACTCCCTATAAGTCAAAATCGATTTGGGTTTAGTAAACAAAAACTGGTTTAAAGACTAATTTTTGACCTAAACAAAAAATATTTTTTTGACCCTTTAAAAAAAATGTTAAAATTCCAAAAAAAATATTTTTGAGTAGGTTTTGGGCAGGTACATGACACAAAAAATTTGCAATTTTCTACAACTCTCCAGGACTAAGAAAAAGGCAAGAAACCGATTCCAGCTGGAAAATCCAAGGTCCTAACCAGCCCTAGGAAAAATTTCAAAAAAATGATGGATTTGACTTCGGGGTTTTTTGGCGGGAATCTTTAGATATTGACTATGAAACATGAAATTTGGCATTTTTTCGAGATTTTGGTCAACAGGGTCAATTTTGGGGGCAGTGACACTGCTGAAATTGCGGTTTTGCAGTTTTCTTGGGTTCACGGCCCATGTTCCAATCGGTTCAAGGCGTGAGGAATACGAAATGGCGGCTGTAACATTCCCACCCTTGATCTTGGTAGGGTGGGGAAGTAGGGGACTTCCCCTACCCCTACCGGCTCTTTCGTCGTTTATTGGCTCAGAACTGCAAAAATGCGATTCGGCTATTAGAAGCTGAAAGTGTGAAGCTGGGATTGGACAGCTTATGTTAATGGGGCGGATCTTGATAACAGTTGTCAGCTGTTAACGCGGTTAACAAAATGTCTGCCTTCTTGCCTCCAGGCCTCAGGAAATATTTCTTTGAAAGCAGCCGCCAGGTATTTTCTTTTTATACCTACCTATTTATTATCACTGTGAAAACGTACCTTTTCGGCATAATTGAATTCACGATTGACCATTACTCCACAAATGAAATGATGATAAACCGACCTACTCCAACTATTTGAACTTTATTTTCTGAGATACCCGGACAAATAATGTACCCATGTCACTAATCTACTTAGCAGCGTTTTTTTTTTGTGCCACAACTATTCAAGATTAGGCACAACAAAGAAGAACCCCCCAAGTTGTCTCAAACCCTTATTTTTTCGATTTTTAACCCAAGTGTCCACTACTGGTGTCATGTCCGCTATTGGTGCTTTTCCCTTAGGTCTTGCCGAGACAAACATTTCAGGTCAAGAAATTTGAAAAAAGGTTGAAAATTGAGGGAGTTATGGTCATTTTTGTAAATGACCACAGACGGACAGAAGGACAGACGGACTAACGGACACACAGACACTTGTTCTGGAAGTGATTCTGAGTAAATGTGTATAAGAAAAAGTTTTTTCTGAAGCTCCGTTCCGATTCTCGATTTTAGGACGATCCAATACTTCCATTTACTCTGTAAATATGGAAGTAAAAACGCCAGTTTTTTGGAACATAAAAAATATCCACATATTTTGCAAGGTAAAACGAAGATTTTAAGACCAAAAACCCTCAAATCCGTCTATTTTTGTGGCCGGAAAAAATAAAATAGAAAACACTAAAAATTCAAATATATTGGAAGTACTGTGAGTAATTCAAATTCCGATTAAGCAGGGTCTTAGGTCTAGGAGGGACAAACGTTTCAGTTCAAGAAATTTGAAAAAAGGTTGAGAATTGAGGGATCTATGGGCATTTTTGTAAATCATTACAGACGGACACACGAACAGACGGACACACAGACACTTGTTTGGGAAGTGATTCTGAATAATTGTGTAAAAGTAAAAGTTTTATCTGAAGCTCCGTTCCGATTTTAGGACGATTCCTCCCATTTACTCTGTGAATATGGAAGCAAAAACTTTCTACAATTTTGACTTTTTTGACATTTGAGCGTTTTTGAGCGCTTTTGTATTCCTCCCATGCGTTATGCTACAAACGACGTACGGCGTATGGCGGACAGACAAAAAAAAATTATTTCAGAATTGTGTTCTAGAACCGCTGAAACGTGGAAGAAAAAATTTCAGCGGTTTTGTAAACAAATGTTTCTCGACCGATTAAAAAGCTACATTATTTCTGGAAATAAGGTACCAAATGTGAACATAATATGTTATATATCAATATGATATAATATATTATATAATATATTATATAATATATTATATAATATTATATGATATATTATTATATCAACCCCTCAGTCGTGGCACGGATTTGAAAATTTCAAATTGCTCTCGTGGCCACCACTTTCGAAATTTTGACATGTAACATCATGGGGTTCCGATCAGCGGTTCAAAAACTGGTTTAATTTGAAATTTCCGACAATTTTCAAACTCTTTTTTTGGCCATTGGAAAGCCATTTATTGAAAAAACGTTCGATATAAAAGTTGCTAAAAAGTGAATTTTCCATAAGGGTACGGTATGAAAAAGCCTCAAAACCCCAGGCAGGTTGAGGTAGTCGATTTCTTCACCCTCTCCCCCTGGCTACCTTGAATTTCACCAAGGTCGACTTATGTTTTCCAGCCTTCCTCTGGTATTAACGAACAATTTGAGGTGAAAATCTTGTTCATAAAACATACACCTACCCTCGTATAGTTATCAGCTGGAGAAGGAACCGGCGGTACCACTGTTGAAGCATAAGGATACATTGGTGCAGGTGGAACAACGGTAGGAAGAACAGAAACGTCAGCATTGGGTACTGTCGTGTAACCAGCACCCGAATTCGGTATTGTCGTGTAGCTTGGGGCCGAAGCCATACTCGGAGATTGACCAGTAGTGCCCGGCCACTGCATCCAGTTTCCAGTTGGATTCCAGTTCCAACCAGCAGAGCCCCAAGTAGCAGTCTCGCCTGAAACTATTCCAATGTCAGCTAGAAGATGGTAATCACAACAGCAGTTAATTATAAATAGAATTTCTGTCAGAAGAGAGCCTACCAGCTTGAAGGTTCAACCATTCACTTTCACGGGGAGTAACAGCGGCAGGCCTCGCCTCGTCTTTGGTGATTTCCATTGGCAGTTCTCCGCCCTCTTCAATCTTTTCTGGAGCTTCTTCCTTCATTTTGATCCATTGCTGAGCCAAACTGGCCCAATCCACTAAATAATTTAAATTGAAGCTTCTCAATTACCTACCGTAAACATCCCAAGTTTTGTGATGACACAACTATCACAAACTAAAACTAAAAAAAGGACAACATTCCATGACGCACAACCTACCTTGTTCATGAGGCATGCTCATACACGTCATGGCTTGATTCACTCCCCACTGATCAGTTCCCCCGGACCACATCTTGATCTGCAAGTTACATGTTTGAAATGAATCGGTTGAACAATTGGGAATCTATCTTTTAGGGGCACTTTTGGTACACTGTTTCCAAAAATAATGTACCTATGTAATCGGTCAAGCAAAATTTTTTCACAACACCCCCTCAAAATCGTTCCTTTGCGTTTCAATGGGTCTAGAACACAAATTTGCAATAAAATTTTTCTGTCCGTCCGCCCTATGCAGCTAAACGCTAGATGTGGTCCAATTTAAAAAAAAACGAGCGTTTAGCATATTTTTTGTGCCGTCCACCGAATATAAGGGAACTCCCTAAATTAACGCTAGAGTAATCAAAAACAAAAAAATGTCATAAAAGTCATGATCTCAAAAACAGTTTTTTGGGGTTTTCTACCCCTTAACATTTTTTCATCGGATTCTCCTGACAATATGTCTCAGCAGTTGGAGCTAAATACAATTTTTAGGACCAACCGCGCCAAAATCGGATCAATAGTTCAATACGAAGTGGCTGTACAATTTTTTTTTTGCCAAAACTCCATACAGCCATTTTGTAATGAACCACTGATCCGATTTTAACGAAACTAGTCTTGAAAATTCTGGTTTGCTCTAACTTGAGGCATATTGTCCAGGCAATTTTGAATTTGATTCTAAGTTTGCTACTCGCCCGGTGAGAAATGTAGCGCCAACGCAATCGTCAGGAACGATGCTATTGATGAGGTATGCAAGCCAAAAATTTAACACCCGGCGAGTTTCAAACATACAATAGGCCCCCTGGTCGTGGGGCCAAGACAATTCATTGCTTTAATTTTTTTTATTTTTATTGAAGTTGGTGCGTAGGTTGGGCAGGTGATGATCTTCTGGTGCTGTGGACCGTGGTTTTGTTCATTATATTTTTTGCAGAGGGAGTAGGGCTCCCTCCATCTTCTAGCCCTAAATATTTGATTTCTTTTCTAGTGTTTCGTAGCCGGATTGAAATAGCTCTAATGATGGCGAATTGGATTTTTACACGAACCTATGTTGTACATTCATTGCTTTAATTGGTCGAGATGACTCGATGACCAACTCAACTAAATTTCATTGGCGTGCAAAACCACGTTCCCATGGTTATCCCCGTTTACAGCATCCTGCAATCGGATAGTGAGTGGGCACCTTTAGAGTTAAGTTTGCTCGCTTGCTACCTTAAGATTGGAACCTCGAAAATCGTGGTTGCGATTGACAGTACCTAAGTTGCTGTGATCGTCTCCATACCATGCGACTTTTATGGAAACGGAATGTTGGTTTTTTTGAAATCGACCGATAAAATGTGCAAAGTGCTGGCACATCGAGCGCCTCCTATGCCTAGGAAGTGTTGTGAATACGGCCCCCAGTTTCAGTTTGAGCTCAGGGTTGTTTGAAATTTTTCTTTTTTTTAATCAATAACGGTTTATTTAAAAATAAGTTTGAGATTGGTTTCAGTTTGATCGTAAAATAATGTAGCCATGACATGGCAGTGACATTGTCACTATTCTACATAGCAGCGTTTTGGTACATTATTTCCAGAAATAATGTACCTATGTAATTGATCAAGAAAAATTTTTTCACAACACTCCCTGAAAATTTGTTCTTTCACGTTTCAGAGGTTCTAGAACAAGAATCTGCAATAAAAATTTTTTGTCCGTCCGCCGTACGCCGTACGCCGTCAGCAGCAAAACGCATAGAAGGAGTGGTCCGATTTCAAAAAAAAAAAAACGAGCGTTTAGCAAATTTTCCTGTGACGTGCACCTCCTATAAGGGAATCCTCTGAATCAACTCCAGACTACTCAAAAACGATCAAATGTAAAAAAAGTCATGATCTCAAAAACAGTTTTTTTGGGTTTTCGACCCCTTAAAATTTTTTGATCGGATTCCCCTGACAATATGCCTCAAGTTGGAGCAAAACACAACTTTTAGGACCAACCGCACCAAAATCGGATCAGCGGTTCGATACGAAGTGGACGGACGAAATTTTGGCCAAAAATTTCGTCCAGCCACTTCGTATTGAAATACTGATCCGATTTTGACTAAATTAGTCTTGAAAGTTGTGGTTTGCTCCAACTTGAGGCATATTGTCCGGGCAATCCGATCGGAGAAGGTTAACGGGTCCAATTCGGCATAATTAGGGTATATTTTTGAAAAAACACAAAATCTCAATTTTGAAGGTGATGCCGTGGGTTTAGAATTTTTTTAGTATTTTTCCCGTGTTTCTCGCTTGATTTATCATAAGATAGGGTGGTTTTCCGAAAAAATTCGAAAATTTTGTTTTTGAATCGGTTTGGCTTGAATTTCTTAATGCGATTTCTGCGTTTTCGCGTTTTTGGCAATTTGAGGGAGTCCTACTGAACCGATTTTGAATTTTTTGAGCTCGTTGGATTCCTTGAAGGTTTTTACACATTTTTCACTCCCTATAAGTCCAAATCGATTGGGGTTTAGTAATCAACCAGTGGTGCGTAGATAACACACAATACTTCCATATTTTGAAACGTAAAATTGTGACACAATTTGATCATATTTTGACTGCTTTTATGGGTGTTTAGGCCAAAAATATCGAAAAATTCACTAAATGAAAGACCACAGACGGACAGACGGACACACAGACACTTGTTCAGGAAGTGATTCTGAGTAAATGTGTATAAGAGAAAGTTTTTTCTGAAGCTCCGTTCCGATTCTCGATTTTAGGACGATCACAATACTTCCATTTACTCTGTAAATATGGAAGTAAAAACCGATTTCAGCTGGAAAATCCAAGGCCTAGGAAAAATTTCAAAAAAATGATGGATTTGACTTCGGGGTTTTTTGGCGGGAATCTTTAGATATTGACTTTGAAACATGAAATTTGGCATTTTTTCGAGATTTTGGTCAACAGGGTCAATTTTGGGGGCAGTGACACTGCTGAAATTGCGGTTTTGCAGTTTTCTTGGGTTCACGGCCCATGTTCCAATCGGTTCAAGGCATGAGGAATATGAAATGGCGGCTGTAACATTCCCACCCTTGATCTTGGTAGGGTGGGGAAGTAGGGGACTTCCCCTACCCCTACCGGCTCTTTCGTCGTTTATTGGCTCAGAACTGCAAAAATGCGATTCGGCTATTAGAAACTGAACGTGTGAAGCTGGGATTAGACAGCTTATGTTAATGGGGCGGATCTTGATAACAGTTGTCACCTGTTAACGCGGTTAACAAAATGTCTGCCTTCTTGCCGCCAGGCCTCAGGAAATATTTCTTTGAAAGCAGCCGCCAGGTATTTTCTTTTTATACCTACCTATTTATTCATCATTGTGAAAACGTACCTTTTCGGCATAATTGAATTCACGATTGACCATTACTCCACAAATGATATGATGATAAACCGACCTACTCCAACTATTTGAACTTTATTTTTTGAGATACCCAGACAAATAATGTACCCATGTCACTAATCTACTTAGCAGCGTTTTTCATGTGGAATCGATTTTTACTTCCATATTTACAGAGTAAATGGAAGTATTGTGATCGTCCTAAAATCGAGAATCGGAACGGAGCTTCAGAAAAAACTTTTTCTTATACACATTTACTCAGAATCACTTCCTGAACAAGTGTCTGTGTGTCTGTTAGTCCGTCTGTGGTCATTTACAAAAATGGCCATAACTCCCTCATTTCTTAACCTTTTTTCAAATCTCTTGAACTGAAATGTTTGTCTCGGCAAGACCTAACACCCTGTTTAATCGGAATTCGGATAACGCACAGTAGGTACTTCCGATATATTTGCATTTTTAGTGTTTTCTATTTTATTTTTTTCCGGCCACAAAAATGAACCGATTTGAGCGTTCTTGGTCTTAAAATCTTTGTTTTACCTTGCAGAATATGTGGATATTTTTTATGTTCCGAAAAACTGGCGTTTTTTGATTTTGGGCGAATTTTGAAATTTGAATACTGAATTTTTTGATATTTTTGACCTAAACACCCTTAAAAGCAGTCAAAATATGATCAAATTGTGTCACAATTTTATGTTCCAAAATATGGAAGTATTGTGTGTTATCTACGCACCACTGGTTTTCATTTTTATGAGTCGTGGAAAATTGCCAATTATAGTGTTTTGTACCTACCCAAAACCTACTACTAAACCTAAAAGTATTTACTACCTAAAAGTATTTATTTTAGATTTGTTTTTAGTCTCAGAAGCTGCGGTTTGCAAAAGAGTAGGCGAGTCCGTTACTGGGATGAGGTCAGTAGATGAGAGTAGATGAGTAGATGAGATTTCTAGATTAATAATTCACTTGCGGGTCGATCATCCATTCATTCGATGAATCTCAAACAGTATAATTTCTGTAGATGTATAATGATCCAAGTTCAATTCATTGGACTGCATAATGGTTTTCTAGGGACCTCGCTGTTCGAATATGGTACGCCTGAGGACCCACCCCAACTCATGCTTTGAGGGCGATTAGCTGCGTGGACCAGTTCAGAAAACAATTGTTGGTGAAGAACATATCTACTGGATGAATACACTGTAAACTTACAAGTAAGATGAAGAGATTTGCTCTGGCTACAGGAACTACTTACTAGAAACCAGAATTCGATCGTGGAAGTGTTATATCCAGTTGGAGGCTGTTACTAAGATTTAAGAGTGACACTACAACATAGAAGTGTTCGATAATCCACCGATAGAACGTTCAATGAAAGTATAAAATAAATTATAATTACTTAACGGAGGCATAAATGAATACATGCAATAGTAAATATTAAGAGCCCCTTAACGACTTCTTCTTCTTTTCCTCCTACTTCTGTATTACAGAATCTGTACTAGTCCTCCTTGTTACTAGGATGGGTATCGATGAACCATCGATGTTTTTTATCTACAAAACATCGGATAAAATACATCGATGCTTTTCGATATATCGATGGTTTTATGGGAGGGGAACAAATAGCGGAATTTCTTTGGAAATTGGCTAAAAGAATGTATTATTCAACAATTTGAATAAATTTCATTGTAGAATAGAGACCATTAAGTAAAATATTTGCAGAACCTACGCTTCGACCAGGCACGCCGATGCTTCTAGAATCGGTTTACCTAGTAAGAATTTAATTAGGTACTTCCATATTTACAGAGCAAAATTTGCTGGAAGTTATTTCGTCATTTCCCATCGTCATTTCCCCCAATAATTTTTATATTAGGTAATTAAAAATAAGATAGATAGATAGATCATATTTGCAGCCGTACCTTGAGCTTAGTGAAGTTAGCAACGGTCAACTGCGTGTTTCTTTTCTAACTAATTGGTCTCTAGGGACGTCTTGGAACACATTTCTGGCTGTACAAGAATTGAGGCGTTGATAGCCAGAGTGGACCATTCCACACAGGTGTTGAACTGAGAAAATCGCATTTGAAAATTTCGACTAATTTCATGTAATTGATTAAGGGCCTTGTTATGGTGTTTTGAAGAAAAAAATACAAGCATTCGTGGGTGAACAGATGACTCATGAACCATAGGGACATTTCTACAAGCCACAAGGTCCACTCTGGCCATCAAAATCGGCGGCCAATTTGCAGACGGACCATTTGAAAAGTTGCTCTCTCTCTTAGCACATTCGAGAACGAGTCAAATTTTAATAATAATTCGATAGATAGAGCAACCACAGACCCATTGCACTGTATAACTCATTTTCGGACAGTTTGTGGAATGGTCCACTCTGGCTATCAACGCCTCAATTGTGCCACCAGTCACATTGTACGCCATAGGATTAAACACCTTGGTGTATCCAACACCTTCTCGGATAAGTAGGTAGGCTATAAAATATCTTGCTTGATTAGCGTTTGACTGATGAGTATGTCGAATTGGACTGATGAGGGATGTTTTTCTGTCTTGGAGATGCGAGCGCAGCGAGCATCCAGGTCACCTGATCTGTATACGGAATGTGAGAAGGAACAGTTAGCAACGAGCTGTACGGACTGTATGACTGGTGGCACAATTTTAAAATTGCCATAAATGTGTTCCTAGACGTCCCTAGAGTCCGAAAATTTAGGAAAGAAACACGCAGTTGACCGTTGCTAACTTCACTCTGGTCGTACCTTGTACATTGCAATCGTCAGTAAGCATAACATACATCAGGCAATGACATAAAGAAGTAACAATGAGGAAAAAAAAGACAAAAGACATCAAGAAACAAAAACACAACTCAAAATTTCACATAGTCCATTTTCCATTAAAAATTCTTCTTTAGAATAAAAGGCCTTAATGACCAGGAGGTTCTTCAGTCTTGCCCTGAATAAGGACGATCTCTCTTCACGGCATTTTGCAGGGAGGCAATTTAGGAATTTAACACCCCAATAATCAAAACCCTGACATCTAGTCAACCTCTTCCGAAAAATGGTGATGGCATCCTCGTGACGGGTAGGTATCGTGGTCATGAACTTTGCCCCTGATTTCGTGCCGTTCGAGGTGCTGATGGGCGTAGCAGGTGCTCTCCAATATGAACAGGGACGGCAGCGTCAGGACTTGGAGGCGAAGTCCGCGATCACCCTGCGCTGTACCCCAAAACAGTCCCTGCGCCGGCGGAGTGAACCCAGAATAAAATTCCATAAGCCATCACGCTCTGGAAACAGGCATAAAAGGCCCCCAGCAGCGAGTCCCTGTTCAGCTTCTCCCGGAGCATCCTCAGAAGACCAGTGGTGCGTAGATAACACACAATACTTCCATATTTTGGAACGTAAAATTGTGACACAATTTGATCATATTTTGACTGCTTATGAAAGTGTTTAGGTCAAAAATATCAAAAAATTCAATATTAAAATTTTGAAATTCGCCCAAAATGAAGAAACGCCACATTTTTGGAATGTGAAAAATATCCACATATTCTGCAAGCTAAAACAAAGATTTTAAGACCAAGAACGCTCAAATCGGTTCATTTTTGCGGCCGGAAAAAAACCAGTGGTGCGTAGATAACACACAATACTTCCATATTTTGAAACGTAAAATTGTGACACAATTTGATCATACTTTGACTGCTTTTGAAAGTGTTTGGGTCAAAAATATCAAAAAATTCAGTATTAAAATTTTAAAATTCGCCAAAAATGAAAAAACGCCACATTTTCGGAATGTAAAAAATATCCACATATTCTGCAAGGTAAAACGAAGATTTTGAGACCAAGAACGCTCAAATCGGTTCATTTTTGCGGCCGGAAAAAAATAAACTAGAAAACACTAAAAATGCAAATATCTCGGAAGTAATGTGCGTTATCCAAATTCCGATTAAACAGGGTGTTAGGTCTTGCCGAGACAAACATTTCAGTTCAAGAAATTTGAAAAAAGGTTGAGAAATGAGGGAGTTATGGCCATTTTTGTAAATGACCACAGACGGACAGACGGACACACGGACAGACGGACACACGGACACACGGACACACAGACACTTGTTCAGGAAGTGATTCTGAGTAAATGTGTATAAGAAAAAGTTTTTTCTGAAGCTCCGTTCCGATTCTCGATTTTAGGACGATCACAATACTTCCATTTACTCTGTAAATATGGAAGTAATAAAATAGAAAACACTAAAAATGCAAATATCTCGGAAGTACTGTGCGTTATCCAAATTCCGATTAAACAGGGTGTTAGGTCTTGCCGAGACAAACATTTCAGTTCAAGAAATTTGAAAAAAGGTTGAGAAATGAGGGAGTTATGCCCATTTTTGTAAATGACCACAGACAGACAGACGGACACACGGACACACAGACACTTGTTCAGGAAGTGATTCTGAGTAAATGTGTATAAGAAAAAGTTTTTTCTGAAGCTCCGTTCCGATTCTCGATTTTAGGACGATCACAATAGTTCATTTACTCATATGGAAGTAAAAAACCAGTGAGGTACGGAATAACGGAATAACTAGGTAGTTACATATCAAATATCAAAACGGTAGGATTGATATGTAACCACGATAGACACAATTGTTGCTTTCACTTTCAACTAAGTTCCATTTCTCTTCGTCTTCGATTACCTACATCCCAAATTCTTCTTCGGAACCAAGGTAAAAATACAAGTCAGATTGAGATTATTGAATGCAGCACACAAGAGTTGGAGCAAAATCATTTAAATGTCCCGATCTGCAAGTTTTTAGAGAAATGCTATGTATATCTTGGCACCTACTAGCGTCTTTATTTTGTAACTAGTTTTTTCCTAAACGAAAAACGGTTATGACGTTATTTTTTCGAACTAATTATTTCTAACTAGTTTCTCGTTATGTGACCCATCCCTACCATTCGTGCAACCTGAGATTTGTGTTTTTTGATTTTTAAGTTCGGTCTTGGTAAGTAGGCAGGATGACCGCCCTATTGTTACACGTTCCATGATCTGTTTTTTCACTAATTGCAGTGTTCACTCGAGTACGGTTGGGGCGTATGGATTAAGGCCCATCTAGCATCACCTCGGTTTATTACTTCCATATTTACAAAGTAAGTAAATGAAAGTAGGTACCTATCGAGAATTTGACCGAAGCTTCAGAAGAAACTTTTACTCAGAATCACTTTCTGAACAAGCAACTGTGTGTCCGTCTGTTGTCATTTACTATAACGTGGCTAGATTAGAGACATGGGTACCTCATTTTTCTGGGTATCACAGAAAATGAAGTTCAAATGGCAGGATTTGGACCAGAGTGAAGTTAGCAACGGTTCAGAACGGTCAACTGCGTGTTTCCCTTTTAAATTTTCGGACTCTAGGGACGTCTAGGAACACATTTATGGCAATTTTAAAATTGTGCCACCAGTCATACAGTTCGTACAGCTCGTTGCTAAATGTTCCTTCACACATTCCTTATACAGATAAATAATTCTTCTAGAGACCCCCACTACCTACAGATCAGGTGACCTGGATGCTCGCTGCGCTCGCATCTCCAAGACAGAAAAACATCCCTCATCAGTCCAATTCGACATACTCATCAGTCAAACGCTAATCAAGCAAGATATTTTATACCCTACCTACTTATCCGAGAAGGTGTTGGATACACCAAGGTGTTTAATCCTAAGGCACTGGTGGCACAATTCTCGTACAGCCAGAAATGTGTTCTAAGACGTCCCTAGAGACCAATTAGTTAGAAAAGAAACACGCAGTTGACCGTTGCTAACTTCACTAAGCTAGGATTTGGTAGGATTTTCATCATATAACAGGACTCGAACTTTGTACACAAGCAGAACCAGTGGTGCGTAGATAACACACAATACTTCCATATTTTGGAACGCAAAATTATGACGCAATTTGATCATATTTTGACTGCTTTTAAGGGTGTTTAGGTCAAAAATGTCAAAAAATTCGCTATGCAGATTTTAAAATTCGCCAAAAAAAAATTCGGTGCATTTTTGGAACATAAAAAAATATCCACATATTCTGCAAGGTAAAACGATGATTTTGAGACCAAGAACGCTCAAATCGGTCCATTTTTGTGGCCGGAAAAAAATAAAATAGAAAACACTAAAAATGCAAATATATCGGAAGTACTGTGCGTTATCCAAATTCCGATTAAACAGGGTGTCAGGGCTTTTCGAGACAAACATTTCAGTTCAAGAAATTTGAAAAAAGGTTGAGAAATGAGGGAGTTATGGCCATTTTTACTTCCATATTTACAGAGTAAATGGAAGTATTGTGATCGTCCTAAAATCGAGAATCGGAACGGAGCTTCAGAAAAAACTTTTTCTTATACACATTTACTCAGAATCACTTCCTGAGCAAGTGTCTGTGTGTCCGTGTGTCCGTTAGTCCGTTAGTCCGTCTGTGGTCATTTGCAAAAATGGCCATAACTCCCTCATTTCTCAACCTTTTTTCAATTTTCTTGAACTGAAATGTGCGTCTCGGTAAGGCCTAACACCTTGTTTAATCGGAATTTGGATAACGCACAATACTTCCGGTATATTTGCATTTTTAGTGTTTTCTATTTTATTTTTTTCCGGCCACAAAAATGAACCGATTTGAGCGTTCTTGGTCTTAAAATCTTCGTTTTACCTTGCAGAATATGTGGATATTTTTTACATTCCGAAAATGTGGCGTTTATTATTTTGGGCGAATTTTAAAATTTGAATAGTGATTTTTTTATATTTTTGACCTAAACACCCTTAAAAGCAGTCAAAATATGATCAAATTGTGTCACAATTTTACGTTTCAAAATATGGAAGTATTGTGTGTTATCTACGCACCACTGGTTGTAAATGACCACAGACGGACAGACGGACACACGGACACGGACACACAGACACTTGTTCGGGAAGTGATTCCGAGTAAATGTGTATAAGAAAAAGTTTTTTCTGAAGCTCCGTTCCGATTCTCGATTTCAGGACGATCACAATACTTCCATTTGCTCTGTAAATATGGAAGTAATAATTTCATCGGAATCACGCGATCAACATTTTGATTAAAAGATAGAGAGATAGACGCTTTTATTTGCCGATATAAAATCATTTGTGGAGTAATGGTAAATGCTTCGGTGATACGTTTTCGTAATGCTCAATAAATAATATAAGGTTCATGACGTCAGAGAGCAGGGTTTCGATACAAGGGGTTGCTCTCGGGCGCACTACTTCACCCCAAAGGACCGTACGGATTGTTTCTCATTAAAAAACGCTGCTAAGTAGATCAGTGACATGGTTACATTATTTGTCTGGGTATCACAGGAAATAAAGTTCAAATGCTCGGAGTAGGTAGGTTTATCATCATATTTTAGGAGTCAAAAAATTTATATACTAATAGAAAAAAAATGTACCTACCAAAAAACTTGTCATTCTCCTCTTTATCATCATCATCATTGTCGTCGTCTATGTAATCGAGGACCTTGATTCGAGGTCATATAATATATAATATTAGCCTAGTTTCCTCTTTTGGGGAATTGTCGGCCGCCATACTTTCTGCAAATACGTCATTTTTAGCCACATTCCCCCCTCAAAACGAAAATTTTACTCGAAGATTCAAATTACCGGGACCCTCAAATTACCGGGGGGTCATATCAAACCCCAAATCGATCGCCTCAAAAAACGCTGCTAAGTAGATTAGTGACATGGGTACATTATTTGTCCGGTTATCACAGAAAATAAAGTTCAAATAGTTGGAGTAGGTAGGTTTATCATCATATCATTTGTGGAGTAATGGTCAATGGTGAGTTCAATGATGCTTAAATGGTACTTTTTCACAATGATGAATAAATAGGTATAAAAAGAAGAAAAAACACTGAGCGATTAAACAAGACCCGTTGACGAGGTCTCATCACGAGGGGACAATGCCCCTCCCCAATCCCTTCCCTTATACCTGGACTCAAACCAGGTCCCTGCGGGTCCCTCATATACGGTATTGATACCTGAGATTTCCGAAAAGGCCTGACTCGAGATCGCATCTATTCACCGCATAGCGCTTTAAATTCCCTTAATTAATCTGTCCACCCTATTAATATGCGAGACTGGCTAATCCCAATAACGTTCACTTTCTAATAGCCGAATCGCAGTTTTGCAGTTCCAAGCCTATAAACCGACGCCCTCGGATAAAACAGTCGTTATCAAGGGTGGGAATGCATCTGATAGGGAATTTATCACCCGACGTTTTCTCCTGTATCACGTTTTTGCTTAACCACATAGGTGCTTAGGACGTAAAACCAAGAAAATTGCGAAAAAATTGACCCTGGTGTCCAAAATCTGGAAAAAATGCCAAATTTCATGTTTTATAGTCAATATCTAAAGATTCCCGCCAAAAAACCCCGAAGCCAAATCCATCATTTTTTTGAAATTTTTCCTAGGCTAGGACCTTGGATTTTCCAGCTGGAATCGGTTTTTTGCATTTTTCTTAGTCCTGGAGAGTTGTAGAGAATTGCAAATTTTTTGTGTCATGTACCTGCCCAAAACCTACTCAAAAATATTTTTTTTTGAATTTTAACATTTTTTTTAAAGGGTCAAAAAAATATTTTTTGTTTAGGTCAAAAATTAGTCTTTAAACCAGTTTTTGATTACTAAACCCCAATCAATTTTGACTTATAGGGAGTGAAAAATGTGTAAAAACCTTCAAGGAATCCAACGAGCTCAAAAAATTCAAAATCGGTTCAGTAGGACTCCCTCAAATTGCCAAAAACGCGAAAACGCAGAAATCGCATTGAGAAATTCAAGCCAAACCGATTCAAAAACCAAATTTTCGAATTCTTTCGGAAAAACCACCCTATCTTATGGTAAATCAAGCGAGAAACCCGGGAAAAATACTAAAAAAATTCTAAACCCACGGCATCACCTTCAAAATTGAGATTTTGTGTTTTTTCAAAAATATACCCTAATTATGCCGAATTGGACCCGTTAACCTTCTCCGATCGGATTGCCCGGACAATATGCCTCAAGTTGGAGCAAACCACAACTTTCAAGACTAATTTAGTCAAAATCGGATCAGTATTTCAATACGAAGTGGCTGGACGAAATTTTTGGCCAAAATTTCGTCCGTCCACTTCGTATCGAACCGCTGATCCGATTTTGGTGCGGTTGGTCCTAAAAGTTGTGTTTTGCTCCAACTTGAGGCATATTGTCAGGGGAATCCGATCAAAAAATTTTAAGGGGTCGAAAACCCAAATAAACTGTTTTTGAGATCATGACTTTTTTTACATTTGATCGTTTTTGAGTAGTCTGGAGTTGATTCAGAGGATTCCCTTATAGGAGGTGCACGTCACAGGAAAATTTGCTAAACGCTCGTTTTTTTTTTTTGAAATCGGACCACTCCTTCTATGCGTTTTGCTGCTGACGGCGTACGGCGGACGGACAAAAAATTTTTATTGCAGATTCGTGTTCTAAAACCTCTGAAACGTGAAAGAAAAAATTTTCAGGGGGTGTTGTAAAAAATTTTTCTTGAACAATTACATAGGTACATTATTTCTGGAAATAATGTACCAAAATCATCACCTTCCAATATCCGTTTCCTCAATCAATTCTGTCATTCACCTCTTCCTAACCTGACACTGCGCATGTGCAAGGCACCTACAAATGACGAGTTTTCCTTCACAACTGCTTATATCCACTTTCGAGTTTTGCCGATATCGATTTTGTTTTTTCGATTTTCGATTGCTTGTAGGTACCAAAACTGCTATGAATCGAAATCGAACCAGTGGTGCGTAGAAAACACACAATACTTCCATATTTCGAAACGTAAAATTTTGACACAATTTGATCATATTTTGGCTGCTTTTGAGGGTGTTTAGGTCAGAAATATAAAAAAAATTCACTATTCAAATTTTAAAACTCGCCCAAAATAAAAAACCGCCACATTTTCGGCATATAAAAAATATCCACATATTCTGCAAGGTAAAACGAAGATTTGAAGACCAAGAACGCTCAAATCGGTTCATTTTTGTGGCCGGAAAAAAATAAAATAGAAAACACTAAAAATGCAAATATATCGCAAGTACTGTGCGTTATCCAAATTCCGATTAAACAGGGTGTTAGGTCTTGCCGAGACAAACATTCCAGTTCAAGAAATTTGAAAAAAGGTTGAGAATTGAGGGAGCTACGGTCATTTTTGTAAATGACCACAGACGGACAGACGGACAGACAGACAGACGGACAGACGGACGTAACGGACGTAACGGACACACAGACACTTGTTCAGGAAGTGATTCTGAGTAAATGTGTATAAGAAAAAGTTTTTTCTGAAGCTCCGTTCCGATTCTCGATTTTAGGACGATCACAATACTTCCATTTACTCTGTAAATATGGAAGTAAAAACGAAATCGATATCGGCAAAACTTGAAAGTGGATATAAGCAGTTTTGAAGGAAAACTCTTCAAATGCTTACACTCAAGCTCCTGAAACATACCCTTGTCTTCATCTGGACAGTGGTCAGAGGGGGAACCAATGGGAAGTTGAACCATTGAAAAGTTGAAACTGTTGAAAGTTGAAACTGTAAGACTTGTATGAAAACCGACCGTATTCACCGGTCACTCTTGTGACCCTGCTGTACTTTTCCTTTGTTGGTAGTTGAGGGTCTGTTGATGAGGCCAGCCCTGGGCTAGTTACTAACTGTGCCAAGCAAATTCTCCCAATCACTTGGCTTGAATTGGTTTGGAGTCTGTAGTTTTCGTCCAGGACTGGCCTCATCAAACAGATCTTAGTCACTGCTGTTAGCTGATGGAAATGTGTTCTTACGTACTATGATTCTTCTGTTTCTTTAGATAGCACCACCAGAGCTCATCTGATTTCAAGGAGGCTGAATTAGAATGGATCTTTCTTTGAAAATAGTATCTGTGGACAACTACCTCGCCAAACCGCTTTCTGGATACGATCCAATCTATTCGCATTTTACCAGTAGTGGAATTTCAGTTGTACCTGTACTCAGAGTGTTTGGAATCACACCTTTTGGTAAGTCAGAGCACCCTACTCCATACAGCTGCTGAGCTAGGCGGAGTCCTTCGGGAAAACGCAAACCACCGTTTCTCTGCTGTAACGCTGCAGTTCATTACTGAAACCAGTGGTGCGTAGATAACACACAATACTTCCATATTTTGAAACGTAAAATTGTGACACAATTTGATCATATTTTGACTGCTTTTGAAAGTGTTTAGGTCAAAAATATCGAAAAGTTCAGTATTAAAATTTTAAAATTCGCCCAAAATGAAAAAACGCCACATTTTTGGAATGTAAAAAATATCCACATATTCTGCAAGGTAAAACGAAGATTTTGAGACCAAGAACGCTCAAATCGGTTCATTTTTGCGGCCGGAAAAAAATAAAATAGAAAACACTAAAAATGCAAATATCTCGGAAGTACTGTGCGTTATCCAAATTCCGATTAAACAGGGTGTTAGGTCTTGCCGAGACAAACATTTCAGTTCAAGAAATTTGAAAAAAGGTTGAGAAATGAGGGAGTTATGGCCATTTTTACTTCCATATTTACAGAGTAAATGGAAGTATTGTGATCGTCCTAAAATCGAGAATCGGAACGGAGCTTCAGAAAAAACTTTTTCTTATACACATTTACTCAGAATCACTTCCTGAACAAGTGTCTGTGTGTCCGTGTGTCCGTGTGTCCGTGTGTCCGTGTGTCCGTCTGTCCGTGTGTCCGTGTGTCCGTCTGTCCGTCTGTGGTCATTTACAAAAATGGCCATAGCTCCCTCATTTCTCAACCTTTTTTCAAATTTCTTGAACTGAAATGTTTGTCTCGGCAAGACCTAACACCCTGTTTAATCGGAATTCGGATAACGCACAGTACTTCCGAGATATTTGCATTTTTAGTGTTTTCTATTTTATTTTTTTCCGGCCACAAAAATGAACCGATTTGAGCGTTCTTGGTCTCAAAATCTTCGTTTTACCTTGCAGAATATGTGGATATTTTTTACATTCCGAAAATGTGGCGTTTTTTCATTTTGGCCGAATTTTAAAATTTTCATAGTGAGTTTTTTGATATTTTTGACCTAAGCACCCTTAAAAGCAGTCAAAATATGATCAAATTGTGTCACAATTTTACGTTCCAAAATATGGAAGTATTGTGTGTTATCTACGCACCACTGGTTGTAAATGACCACAGACGGACAGACGGACAGACGGACACACGGACAGACGGACACACGGACACACAGACACTTGTTCAGGAAGTGATTCTGAGTAAATGTGTATAAGAAAAAGTTTTTTCTGAAGCTCCGTTCCGATTCTCGATTTTAGGACGATCACAATACTTCCATTTACTCTGTAAATATGGAAGTAAAAGTGGTTTTCCTTCTGGTGGGAATAGTCGGGATTCGGCCAATTGTCAACTCTTCTACTCCTCAATCCATTTATTTTGTGACGTTTCGGGAGCCACCTGCTCCCATCTTCAGACAATACAAGCAATCAATTAAAAGCACTCCAACATTGGAATTGGTCCTTCCTTTTGGAATTTGTGTTCCTGGTCTCCTTGGTTTCTTTAGTCAGCCAGTTGAGCAAAACTGTTTTTACTTCCATATTTACAGAGTAAATGGACGTATTGTGATCGTCCTAAAATCGAGAATCGGAACGGAGCTTCAGAAAAAACTATTTCTTATACACATTTACTCAGAATCACTTCCTGAACAAGTGTCTGTGTGTCCGTCTGTCCGTCTGTGGTCTTTTACAAAAATGGCCATAACTCCCTCATTTCTCAACCTTTTTTCAAATTTCTTGAACTGAAATGTTTGTCTCGGCAAGACCTAACACCCTGTTTAATCGGAATTTGGATAACGCACAGTACTTCCGATATATTTGCATTTTTAGTGTTTTCTATTTTATTTTTTTCCGGCCACAAAAATGAACCGATTTGAGCGTTCTTGGTCTTAAAATCTTTGTTTTACCTTGCAGAATATGTGGATATTTTTTACATTCCGAAAATGTGGCATTTTTTCATTTTTGGCGAATTTTAAAATTTTAATAGTGAATTTTTTGATATTTTTGGCCTAAACACCCTTAAAAGCAGTCAAAATATGATCAAATTGTGTCACAATTTTACGTTTCAAAATATGGAAGTATTGTGTGTTATCTACGCACCACTGGTTTGTTTTTGTTTGGCTTGTTTTGCTCAACTGGCTGTCTGAGGAGACAGGAACCAAGGAGACAGGAACACAAATTCCAAAAGGTTGGACAAATTCCAATGTTGGAGTGCTTTTATTTGATTGCTTGTATTGTCTGAAGATGGGAGCAGGTGGCTCCCGAAACGTTACAAAATAAATGGATTGAGGAGTAGAAGAGTTTACAATCGGCCGAATCCTGACTATTCCCACCAGATGAATATTCCACGGCCGACGATTCATCAAAAAAGAAAAAAAATGAAAAAAATGGTATCTGCCCCTAATCTACCTGCGCCGGTGGGAGTTAGGAAGTTTTCTTTAAAAAAATCAACGGTAAATGTTTAAGGGTTCCGAATTGAGCGTTCTTGATCTTAAAATCTTCGTTTTACCTTGCAGAATATGTGAATATTTTTTATATTCCGATAATGTGGCGTACTTTCATTTTGGGAAATTTCAAAATTTGATTAGTGAATTTTTTGATATTTTTGACCTAAAAACTCTTAAAAGCAGTCAAAATATGATCAAATTGTGTCACAATTTTACGTTTCAAAATATGGAAGCAGTGTGTGTTATCTTCGCACCACTGGTTTTAACATTTGGATTTTAACATTTTAATATATAATAATAATAATGGCCTATTATATTTAATATTTATTAATATATTACAGCCTATTATATTTAATATTTATTAATATATAATAATAATAATATAATAATGGCCATAACTCCCTCATTTCTCAACCTTTTTTCAAATTTCTTGAACTGAAATGTTTGTCTCGGCAAGACCTAACACCCTATTTAATCAAAATTTGGATAACGCACAGTACTTCCGAGACATTTGCATTTCTAGTGTTTCCTATTTTATTTTTTTCCGGCCGCAAAAATGAACCGATTTGAGCGTTCTTGGTGTTAAAATCTTTGTTTTACCTTGCAGAATATTGACAGTAAATCGAGAAAACCTCGTAAGTCCGATTTTTTGTGAAAAACGTTTTTTCACCTATTCTGGTAAAGGACATCAGCCTGCACAGCCCTGTGGCGCCGTTGATCCCTTTTTACTTCCATATTTACAGAGTAAATGGAAGTATTGTGATCGTCCTAAAATCGAGAATCGGAACGGAGCTTCAGAAAAAACTTTTTCTTATACACATTTACTCAGAATCACTTCCTGAACAAGTGTCTGTGTGTCCGTCTGTCCGTCTGTCGGTCTGTCCGTCTGTGGTCTTTTACAAAAATGGCCATAACTCCCTCATTTCTCAACCTTTTTTCAAATTTCTTGAACTGAAATGTTTGTCTCGGCAAGACCTAACACCCTGTTTAATCGGAATTTGGATAACGCACAGTACTTCCGAGATATTTGCATTTTTAGTGTTTTCTATTTTATTTTTTTCCGGCAGCGAAAATGAACCGATTTGATCGTTCTTGGTCTTAAAATCTTTGTTTTACCTTGCAGAATATGTGGATATTTTTTATATGCCGAAAATGTGGCGGTTTTTTATTTTGGGCGAATTTTAAAATTTGAATTGTGAATATTTTGATATTTCTGACCTAAACACCCTCAAAAGCAGTCAATATATGATCAAATTGTGTCAAAATTTTACGTTTCAAAATATGGAAGTATTGTGTGTTATCTACGCACCACTGGTTTCAATTATAGTTGCATTCAGAGATTTTTGAAAATGCGCGTAAGTCTGTTACCTTCCAGAAGGGTAATCAGTTTTATGTGTCTCCTGTAAAATTTTGCAAATAGCACTTACGAGGTTTTCTTGAGTTACTATCGATATGTGGATATTTTTTATATGCCGATAATGTGGCGGTTTTTTATTTTGGGCAGATTTTAAAATTTGAATAGTGAATTTTTTTATATTTTTGACCTAAACACCCCCAAAATCAGTCAAAATAATATTTTGATAATAATAATCATATTATGATCAAATTGTGTCAAAATTTTACGTTTTAAAATATGGAAGTATTGTGTGTTATCTACGCACCACTGGTTGTAAATGACCACAGACGGACTAACGGACGCACAGACACTTGTTCAGGAAGTGATTCTGAGTAAATGTGTATAAGAAAAAGTTTTTTTTCTGAAGTTCCGTTCCGATGTTCAATTTTAGGACGATTCCAGTACTTCCATTTACTCTGTAAATATGGAAGTAAAAACAACAAAAACGTACACCTCTAATCTTTTCTGAATCGAGCGACCTCAATTTACTTAGGTACTGAGCTCAAAACCTTATTTTGGAAAAAATCGGACTTTTCTGAAGTTCTGTTGATATGATAAATATGCTCGTTAGCATGGCGGAATCTAGGCTCTATGCAGCAAATCAACAACATTTGAGGGATTCAGCATCAAAAAATCTGAAGAGTTTTCCTCCAAAACTGCATAAATCCACTTTCGAGTTTTGTCGATATCGATTTAGATTTCGATTCATAGCAGTTTTGGTATCAAAAATCGAAAAAATGAAATCGATATCGACAAAACTCAAAAGTCGATTTATGCAGTTTCGAAGGAAAACTCTTCATCTGGGTGGTTCCAGAAAAAACTGCAATTTGGGGGTTTGCCATGGCAAAAAACTAACCTTTGATTTTCCGTATACCCCTAATTGAAACTGGTCCAAAAAAAGGTCTAGTTTTGGAAAATATAAATGGCGAGATACTTTTCAAAGCCCAAAATTAGAAATCACGGAAAAACTGAAAAAAGTGCAAAATTTGGTCAAGACCGTCACACAGTTTGGCAGTCCTGTGAGAAAAAGGGAACACGATTGTAACCCCTGATTCCTCTTGGGATAAATAACCTGTCACCAGGACCAATATGTGAAATACAGTTTTGGTCCCTAAGTAAACAAACTAATGCATCAGAACGGGCTTCAAAGGCAACTTTTTCGAAAAATTGCATTTTCGGTAGATGAACTTGCTCCTGGTTTCAACAAATTTGGTTCAAAACCTGGATTTCCGCTGTGATTTGATAGAATAATTCCTTCAGATTAATACCAAAACCAATTTTGGGCATTTACCAGGAATCTTGAAACGATTTGAACCATTTATGTAGAGGACAAGGGGTGTGAAGGTCGTGATCTTAAAATTAGGATTTTTTTTAAATCTCTAAATTAACCTTGTTGCCCAAAATAAATCATCCGAGACATCTAATATTGTAAGTTGAACGTGGGGATAATAAATTTAGATTGTTTAATATTGTTGAACTTCAATAAATAAAAAAACACAAAATGCAAATCACAGCTATTTCGCCATATCAGTCTTATTAAGTTGTGGAAGTCAGAGGTGACAAGCCTGCTATACATCTGGTAATTTTAGTTAATTCTACTTACTAGAAATGGCTCATTTCGTGCAATAAGGCTAATTTAGAGATTAAAAAGAAAATCCTAATTTTAAGATCACGACCTTCACAGTTGGAGTCAAGACCTTCACACCCTATGTCCTCTACATTTATCGTTCAAATCGTTTCAAGATTCCTGGTAAATGCCCAAAATTGGTGGAAAGTCATTATGCCCATCATTCATTGATAATTCCTGAATTTAAACTAGGCGGCATCAGGTAGTTCTAGGAAGATAGCAGTGGTGGTCGCGAATTTCAGCTAGCACATGCGGCGTTTTTACTTCCATATTTACAGAGTTTACAGAGCTTAAGGCCGTATCACACGTCAGACCGTTCTCCTCCCCATCCCACGGACAGACACACAGACCCTATTCTCTGATTGGCTGATCCTATGGATGCTTTCACTTTGGCGCACCTGCATCAATGTTTGTTATTATTCATCTATGGAACCTTATTTCTTAAAAAAAATTTCAATGAATTTGCATGTAAAAATCACCAAAGAATCGGTCTGTCCAGACGGTCTGTGGGATGGGGAGGAGAACGGTCTAACGTGTGATACGGGCTTAAGCCAGACTTTTTTAGGCAGTCCTCGTGCTTCCTCTTGGATAGAGGCTTCGTCAAATAGTCAGCAGGCATTTCTTGGGTGCAGAGTAGGTATTCGACTTCAATCACTCCCTCTTCCGTCACTTGCCTGATGAACTGTTGACGAACATCTATATGCTTCGTTCTTGCATGATATGTGGGATTTTTCACCAGTTGAAGCGCCCGTATTCTCAATTTTAGGACGATCACAATACTTCCATTTACTCTGTAAATATGGAAGTAAAAACGCCGCATGTGCTAGCTGAAATTCGCGACCACCACTGCTATCTTCCTAGAACTACCTGATGCCGCCTAGTTTAAATTCAGGAATTATCAATGAATGATGGGCATAATGACTTTCCACCAATTTTGGGCATTTACCAGGAATCTTGAAACGATTTGAACGATAAATGTAGAGGACATAGGGTGTGAAGGTCTTGACTCCAACTGTGAAGGTCGTGATCTTAAAATTAGGATTTTCTTTTTAATCTCTAAATTAGCCTTATTGCACGAAATGAGCCATTTCTAGTAAGTAGAATTAACTAAAATTACCAGATGTATAGCAGGCTTGTCACCTCTGACTTCCACAACTTAATAAGACTGATATGGCGAAATAGCTGTGATTTGCATTTTGTGTTTTTTTATTTATTGAAGTTCAACAATATTAAACAATCTAAATTTATTATCCCCACGTTCAACTTACAATATTAGATGTCTCGGATGATTTATTTTGGGCAACAAGGTTAATTTAGAGATTTAAAAAAAATCCTAATTTTAAGATCACGACCTTCACACCCCTTGTCCTCTACATAAATGGTTCAAATCGTTTCAAGATTCCTGGTAAATGCCCAAAATTGGTTTTGGTATTAATCTGAAGGAATTATTCTAACAAATTACCAAAGAATCGGTCTGTCCAGACGGTCTGTGGGATGGGGAGGAGAACGGTCTGACGTGTGATACGGGCTTAAAGCCCGTATCACACGTCAGACCGTTCTCCTCCCCATCCCACGGACAGACACACAGACCCAATTACCCGATTGGCTGATCCTATGGAAATGTTCACTTTGGCGCACCTGCATCAATGTTTGTTATGATTCATCTATGGAACCTTATTTCTAAGAAAAATTTTCAATGAATTTGTACGTGAAAATCACCAAAGAATCGGTGGGGAGGAGATCGGTCTGACGTGTGATACGGGCTTTAGCGGTTTAGCTCAGCTGTGCTTGAGGGAGCGTGTTGAAATGTGTGACTTAGCACATCCCCAAGCAAGCACACTTGGTGCTAAAACCTAAGCAATTGGGTTTGTTTTTACAAACAATAAAAATTTCATTCGTCTTGTGTCAACCAACCTATTTGTACCTACTGATTCATATTCTAAAAATAGAAAACACTAAAATGCAAATCGATACCAGAGAGTAAGAAGGGTGAATCTGCAATTTAGGAAAGAAGCAGATTCGCCCTTCTTGCTCTCTGGTATCGAAATATATTTCAAGTACTGTGAGTTATTCAAATTCAAATTAAACAGGGTGTTAGGCATTGCGGAGTCAAACATTCCTGTTTAAGAAATTGGCGAAAAGGTTGAGAATTGAGGTAGGCCATTCTTTTAAATGACTACAGACGGACACACAGACACTTGTTTGGGAAGTGATTCTGAGTGTATGAGAAAAAGTTTTTCCGAAGCTCCGTTCCAATTCTCGATTTTAGGACGATTCCAATACTTCTATTTGCTCTGTGAATATGGAAGTAAAAATATGCCCCTAGTCTAATTTTTACAATTCGCAGGTAAAAAGGGCTGCGTCCACGTTCATGGTGTATTTCCTTACATGTACATTCCCGTTCCAAAAGAGGAAGAAAATATCGATGGGTTTAAGCACTATTTGGCCAAGCAGCTCAACGACGCTATCAACTCTTCTGGAGATATCAACCACTCCTGTGAAGGACAGCATATATACAAGATAACTGTTGTTAAAGGAATGTGAGTGTGTGTGGAATGTAATTTTGTAATTTTAGTTTATTCTCTTCTAGCCTAGCGTCCATTTTATATTAAATAGACAGAACTGTGTGCAAACGTCTGGCCATAATTTTCCAAGACTCCCCGATTTTTTTGATTTTCCTCTTTTGTAGGCTTATTTGCATTCCTAGGGAACTATGGTAACTTTGTTTTCATTCTTTTCTATCATTTATCAACATGGAACATGGACGTCTTGAACATGGATTCAAATTAGGGCCTCTCTGTTCTCGCGTTATTTTCAATGAAATTCTGATCGATTTGTTGAGGAGAATCTCCTGAAGATCGATTATGTCTATTTTTACGGACACCAACGCACTTCCCTCTCCCCAACACAGAATTTCCTGATGTATGGTTTCGTCAGGACTTAATGATATTAGCATATGAATTAATATTAATTAATAATTAATATTAATTATTAATTAATAGTAATATTAAAATATTGTGTCGCCTTCATGAGACATATTCAATTGGCAAGTTCAACTAGTAGGACTAAGTAGTACGATTGCATGTGTTTTCTTTTTCTTGAACAATGACTATTTACATTTTGGTACATTGTTTCCAGAAATGGCTGCTAATCTAATAGCCGAATCACAGTTTTGCAGATCTGAGCCTATGAACGGACACCCTCGTGTGAAAAGTCGGTATCAAGGGTGGGAATGCATCTGAAAGGGGAATTCAACACCCTGACAATCTCTTCTGGATCACGTTTTTGCCTTGAACCCATAGATACCTACTTTGGCCGTAAAACCGAGAAAACTGCGAAAAACGGGATTTTGGCTTTATCACTCCCCCAAAATTAACCACGCTGACCAAAATCTCGAAAAAACGCAAAATTTCATGTTTTTTAGTCAATATCTAAAGTTTGCGCAAAAATCCCTTAAGGTTAGGGGATTCTCTGGGCTGGTACTCATCCACATTTACTCAGAATCACCCAAACAACTGTCTGTGTGTCCATCTGCGGTCATTTAAAACCAGTGGTGCGTAGATATCACACAATACTTCCATATTTTGAAACGTAAGATTGTGACACAATTTGATCATATTTTGACTTCTTTTAAGGGTGTTTAGGCCAAAAATATCAAAAAATTCACTATTAAAATTTGCCCAAAATAAAAATACAGAACATTATTGGAATATAAAAAAATATCCACATATTCTGCAATATAAAACGAAGATTTTAAGACCGAGAACGCTCAAATCGGTTCATTTTTGTCGCCAGAGAAAATAAAATAGAAAACACTGAAAATGCAAACATAGCGGAAGTGCTGTGCGTTACCCAAATTCCGATTAAACAGGGTGTTAGGTCCTGCCGAAACAAACACTTCAGTTCAAGAAATTTGAAAAAAGGTTGAGAAATGAGGGAGTTATGACCATTTTTGTAAATGACCACTGACGGACAAACGGACACACAGACACTGGTTGAGGAAGTGATTCTGAGTAAAAGTGTATAAGAAAAAGTTTTTTCTGAAGCTCCGTTCCGATTCTCGATTTTAGGACGATTCCAACACTTCCATTTACTCTGTAAATATGGAAGTAAAAATGGCCATAGCTCCCTCAATTCTCAACCTTTTTTCAAATTTTTTAAACTGCAATGATCGTCTCGGCAAGGCCTAACACCCTGCTTGATCAAAATTTGAATAACTGACAGTACTTCAAATATATTTGAATTGTTAGTGTTTTTCATTTTATTTTTTCCGGCCACAATGAACCGATTTGAACGTTATTGGTCTTAAAATCGTTGTTTTACCTTGCAGAATATGTGGATATTGGACCACTGGTTTTAAATTGGTTTGGCTCGAATTTTTTGACGCGATTTCTTTTGGTTCATCTTTTAGAAGTGAACCTTTGTAATCGGTCGAGAAAAAATTTTTTAACACCCCCTGAAAATTTGTTGGTTTACGTTCCAAATGGTGTAGAATCCAAATCTGCATTAAAAATCTTTTGTGTTTTTCAAAAGGAAGGAGTTTTCGCAAATTTTTACCAAAGGTCAAGTTCCGTATCTAGTTGGTCCTATCGTCTCGACAGAACCCTACCATAATTTTAAGGCCTGTAAAACAGCTGTTGATGTGGGAAAAAATTCGTGCTTCTCAGGAAAAAAGCAACATAGGCATGTGAGGCATCATTTTCTATAGATTAGATTCTGAATCGAATGAGACCATCAGCACGGCGGTAGCTTCCACCGTTTAGGATTTATTGCAGTTTCAGTGAGACATTTTTGAGTTTTTTAAAATTTCCCCTATACCTACTTAATAACTCAAACACTACTTGAGCCACAAAATCCGTTTTACACTCGTTGGAACCCCCACAAAAGCTTCTGTCCTCCCAATATCTTCAATTTAGACCTTGTTAATTGACAAAATTTATCTATCCGATACCCATTACTAATGTGCTTTTTACATTAAAATTTGATGCAAATACTACCGTGGTGAAGTTAATCTGAAGCTTCCTTGGGTATCGGAAAGATAAATTTTGTCAATAAACCGGCCCCTAAAGAATTTGGTCGTATTACACAAATCAGTAGGTAAAACAAAAATTGGGAAAAATTGAGAATTTAGCCTCGGCTCTAAGATGCGGTTGATTGATCTACTTACGACTACAAGCCTATGACACCAACAAGGTGACGCACTCACACTAGACCAGTTGCGCTTATCAACAAGAGAGCGAGTTAAGCTTTAACAATGGTTCTGAGGGATTCTTGACGCATTTTGGTTCATTTTTCTTAAAAAATGAACCTTTGTAATCTGTTAGGAAAAAAAAAATTTTAAACACCTCATAAAAATTTGTTGATTTATGTTTCAAAGGATGTAGGATCGAATCTGCAATAAATATTTTTTGTCCGTCCGCCGTACCATTGCCAGTACATTGTTTAGGATTTATTGCAGTTTTAGTGAGACTTATTTGAGTTTTTAAACATTTCCTCAATTCTTAATCAATCGAAAACTGTTTAAGCCACAAAATTCTTTTTCCACTCGTTGGAATCCCCACAAAAACTTCTGTCCACCCAATATCTTCAATTAAAAGAATTTGGTCGTAATACACAAATCAGCAAAACAAAAATGTGAAAAATTTGAGAATTCGGCCTTTGTTCTTAGATACGGTTGATTGATCTACTTACGACCACTATCTTATCGCACTACACCGGGTGACACACTTGCACTATACCGATTGCGCTTGGCAACGTGAGATCGAGACAAGCTTTACCAACGGTTCTGAGGCATTCTTGAGGCATTTTACTTCCATATTTACAGAGTAAATGGAAGTATTGTGATCGTCCTAAAATCGAGAATCGGAACGGAGCTTCAGAAAAAACTTTTTCTTATACACAATTACTCAGAATCACTTCCTGAACTGTCTGTGTGTCCGTTTGTGGTCATTTACAAAAATGGCCATAGCTCCCTCAATTCTCAACCTTTTTTCAAATTTCTTGAACTGAAATGTTTGTCTGAGCAAGACCTAACACCCTGTTTAATCGGAACTAGGATAACGCACAGTACTTCCAATATATTTGCATTTTTAGTGTTTTCTATTTTATTTTTTTCCGGCCACAAAAACGGACCAATTTGAGCGTTCTTGGTCTCAAAATCTTCGTTTTACCTTGCAGAATATGTGGATATTTTTTATATTCCATTTCCAGAATTTTAAAATTTGCTTGGGGAATTTTTTGATGTTTTTGACCTAAACATCCTTAAAAACAGTCAAAATATCAAATTTTTTCAAATACCTATGTACGTTTCAAAATATGGAAGTATTGTGTTTTATCTATGCACCACTGGTTTAATGTAATTATTCGGACAATTTAGTGATATTTATTATTTGGTTAATTATGTAGGTAAAAAAGAATAGATCAAATGGTGAATTTTAAAAAATCAATTATGTGCTGAGTTGATAAGATTGGTAGATAGATACCTATCAAGATAGGTAGGTTTCTATTAAGCAAAGTGGATGATGTAGCTTTTTTGCCGGGTAGAAAAAAACAAAGTTTTTCTCAATCCCCATCTAAAATACAAGTACATACTGAAGTTCTAGAATGATAACAACTAAATTCCTCGTTTCAGAGTTACATCATTTCTGGAAATAATGTTCCAAAATATCCACGATCTCTGCGAGGTAAAACAATGATGTTGAGACCAAGGATGCTCAAATCGGATCACTTTTGAGGCCAGCAAAAAATATATAGAAAACACCAGCAGTGCTAAAATATTTGACGTTTTTGAGTAATCGGAATTCAGGTTAAGCAGGGTGGTACGTCTTACTGAGAGAAGCATCCCTGTTCAAGAAATTTGAAAAAGGTTAAGAATTGAGAGACCTATGGCCGTTTTCTTAAATATACACAGTTGAAATGAACACACTGATACTCGTTCAGGGAGTGATTCTGAGTAAAAGTTTTTTCTGAGTTTCCTTTCTGTAAGTACAGAAGTAAAAATGGACCAGAAAAATTGAGTTAAAATTGTTCTGACAAGCTCAGCTTTGTGGAGGATATTACTAGGGGTTTGGGTTGCAGACGAACCCTCCTGATTATTTAGACCTAGATAACCAAAAACTTGGCCTTAATGTGAACAATTCCACTCTCTGATTCTAGTCCTTTCTACGGGTTCCACTCAAAAACTGAGGATTTTTTCAAAATCTACTTGTTTCGCCCTCATCTGATAAGAAAATGCGCAGTTCTCCTCCAGTCTGGATCCGTGTGTGGTCGGAGATTCCAGCCTCATGAAGCTCATGTACCTTTCACTCAACAGTTCTTCATCGATTTCAACCTGTATGGGATGAGTTTGCTCAACGTCGCCAGGTACTGCGAAAGACCTTGTAAGTTGATTATATTTGAACTACCCTTCCCACTATGCCTCACTACTATTACTAAAAGGTTTGGGGGTCCAATTTGATTAGGTTGTATTTTTGAAAAAACACAAAAACGCAATTTCAAAGGTAATGGCGTGGGTTTAGAATTTTTTTAAATATTTTTCCCGGGTTCCTCGCTTGATTTACCATAGGATAGAGAGTTTTTCCAAAAATTTTGTTTTTTAATCGGTATGGCTTGAGATTTCTTACCGCGATTTCTCCTTTTACGCGTTTTTCGCAATTTGAGCGAGTTGTACTGAACCGATTTTGAATTTTTTGAGCTTGTTGGTTTCCTTGGAAGTTTTTACACCTTTCTCATTCCCTATAAAAATTTAAAAAAAAAGTTGAGTTTTAGTGATCAAAAACTGAGTTAAAAACTAATTTTTGACCTAAAAAAAATTTTTTTTTTGACCGTTTAAAAAAATTTTAAAATTTAAAAGAAAAATTTTTTGAGTAGGTTTTAAGCCCCATTTAGACGGGCAACTAAATTGCCGAAACTTGAGCAATTCTCGGCAATTAAAATTGCCAGCAACTCCAATCAATTCGGCAATTTTTCCCTGTTCTCTTTTTTGAGAAAAAGCAATTAATTGCCAGCAATTTATTGCTTGAAAAAAGTGGAGCAACTCCAGGCAATAATTGTTGCTCCATTTTCGCGTTTACACGGTGGACCGACAATTTGTGTTTTCTTGTGAGCTCGTGATGTTGTTAAATAATAATAAAATTAATAAAATATTATAATCAGGTAATAAATATGACGTGTGTGTGTGTGTGGGTGGGTGAATTGTCAGCAGAGGGACCCATTTCGCCATTTCCCATACCGCTCGTCATACAATACTGAAAATTGGTATGCAGCCACAGAGGAGCCCTATCACGAGATTTTGAAAATTAATCACGAGGAAAATCACGAGGAATTGAATATCTAGTCTGATCAGCAGTGGGGCTGATGTCACCAATTTCCTTACCGTTGGTCGTTGGATGCTGAAATTTGATATACAGCCCAAGAGGAGTCCCTCTGCAAGATTGGCTAGGCCAAAATACGTCCTGATCAGCTGAGGAGCCCATTGCGCTAAATCCAATACCATTGGTCGTACGATGCTGAAATTCGGTATGCTGCCTCCAAGAAGCCCATCAGCATGACTGGCAAGGCCAAAATACTTTCTGATCAGTTGAGGAGCCAGTGGAGGTAATTACAATACCGTTGGTCGTAGGATGCTGAAATTCGGTACACAGCCTCAGAGGAGCCTCTCAGCAAGATTGGCCGGGCCAAAATACGTCCTGATCAGGAAGAACTCAGGTCTTGCCAGTCATGCTGAGGGCAGTCTTGGAGGCAGCATACCGAATTTCAGCATCGTACGACCAACGGTATTGAAATCAGCGCCATGGGCTCCTCAGCTGATCAGAACGTATTTTGGCCCAGCCAATCTTGCTGAGGGACTCCTCTGAGGCTGTGTACCAAATTTCAGCATCGTACGACTAACGGGATTGGATTTAGCGCAATGGGCTCCTCAGCTGATCAGGAAGAATTTAGGCCTTGCTGAGGGCTTCTTGGAGGCAGCATACAATAATAGTAAATACCTACAACAATAAATAAATACAATATAAAAATACAGATGTTTTCCATCCAATTCTGTCTGTTACGAAAAAATTGCCGAAAACAAGCAATTAAAACCCACGGGCGATGGGTTTCAAAAATTGCCTCAAAATAATTGCTGGCTACACGTCAATTCCCGAAAATATTGCTCCACTCGGGGCAATTATTGTCGGCAATAATGAGCAACTTCCAGTAGGGAAAAAGTTGCTGGAAGTAGGGAGAAAGTTGCCAGACGTAGGGAAAAAATTGCTCGGCAATTTTTTTTTTGCAGCCGGCAATTCAGTTTGAGCAATAATTGCCGTGAAAAATTGCCCGTCTAAATGGGCCTTTAGGTAGGTACGTGACACCAAAAATTTGCAATTTTTGACGACTCTCCCGAACCTATTTCATAAAAAAAATCCAAGGTTAGGAAAAATTTCAAAAAAATGATGGATTCAACTTCGAGTTTTTTTGCGTGGATCTTTAGATATTAACTAAGAAACATGATATCTGGTGTTTTTTCGAGATTTTGGTCAACGTGGTCAATTTTGAGGGAGTGATAAGGCCAAAATTGGGTTTTTTGCAGTTTTCCTGGTTTCACGGCCAATGTACCTATGGGTTTAAGGCAAAAACGAGATGCAGAAGAAAATTTCGGCTGTTAAATTCCCTATCAGTAGCATTCCCACCTATGATACCGAATTTTTACACGAGAACGTCCGTTTATAGTTTCATAACTGCAAAACTGTGATTCTGCTATTAGAAAGTGAACGTTTACTTAAGGGAATGTGAAATGATGCAGGGTAGATGGAGGTTCGCGTCTGGGCCCTTCCGAGAAGCGGGTCCTGCCTCTTGGAATTCCCAGGTAGAAATTCATTGTCCCTATGACTCCTCGTCAACGGGTATCACTGTCTTGTTTAATCGCTCAGTGTTTTTTCTCTTTATACCTATTTATTCATCATTGGAAAACGTATCATTTCGACATCATTGAATTCACCATTGACCACAAATGATATGATGATAAACCGACCTACTCCAACTGTTTGAACTTAATTTTCCAAGATGCCCAGACAAATTATGTACCCATGCCACTATTCTACTTAGCAGTGTCTCTTCGTTTCACTATCATCAGGTACCCAGTTGCAATCTGCCTTTAAGACAACAAGATGTACATTTGAGGCGGATATTATTGCTGAAGACATCTTGAACAATACCCGCGTCACTGGTTTGTCATTTGAGTCATATAAAATTTTTCTATGGTATACACCAAAATTCTTATTACGTCCTCTGATTCTAAGGCCCGGTTTATTGACAAAATTTATCCATCCAATATCCAAGGAAGCTTTAGATAAACATTTCCAACGAGATTTTTACTTTCAAATTTGATACAGATACCACCGTGGTGAATTTTATCTGAAGCTTCCTAGGATATCGGATTGATAAATTTTGTCAATAAACCGGGCCTAAAACCCATTGACTAAATCGCATTGCAGGAAGTGGCGTTAATAATCCCGGCCTCGCATACATCTGGGAAGATGAGAAAGTCAGACGCAGGGAAGAAGGTCAAACTTCGCAGATTTCATTCACCCACTACGACAATGTGGTTGTTAACTATAGAGGCAAAATGGAGGAAGATTTACTGAAAAAATTGCAAGAGGTTCTGAAGGTAGGATTGATTTGGCACATATATCCTCAGCGAACCTTCAGCGGTTTGCTTATAAAAAAATGTAAATGTAAAATGTAAATGATGGTTTAATTGTTTTAACCCATAGGGCATCACAAGGAGTGGGTTTAGTTCTCCAATATCATTTATTTCCGAAAACCCCGAATGCCAGGGATGACATGAATCATTAGGCTATGGGCCAAATTTTTCATGCCACCTTTGGGAATCGAACCCGCAACTCCCAGGTATAGCCAGCAGCCAGTCAGACGCGCTAGCCACTAGACCAACCCGTGAGCCCTGGTTTGCTTATACCTACTCAGGTGGCTGCGTATTTGTATGCTGGTGTACTGAGGTTTTATTTGCCACTTTATTACTTCCATATTTACAGAGTAAATGGAAGTATTGGAATCGTCCTAAAATCTAGGATCGGAACGGAGCTTCAGAAAAAACTTTTTCTTATACACATTTACTCAGAATCACTTCCTGAACAAGTGTCTGTGTGTCCATTACGTCCGTCTGTCCATCTGTCCGTCTGTGGTCATTTACAAAAATGACCGTAGCTCCCTCAATTCTCAACCTTTTTTCAAATTTCTTGAACTGAAATGTTTGTCTCGGCAAGACCTAACACCCTGTTAATCAAAATTTGGATAACGCACAGTACTTCCGATTTATAGTGTTTTCTATTTTATTTTTTTCCGGCCACAAAAATGAACCGATTTGAGCGTTCTTGGTCTTCAAATCTTCGTTTTACCTTGCAAAATATGTGGATATTTTTTATATGCCGAAAATGTGGCGGTATTTTATTTTGGGCGAATTTTAAAATTTGAAAGTGAATTTTTTTATATTTTTGACCTAAACACCCTCAAAAGCAGTCAAAATATGATCTAATTGTGTCAAAATTTTACGTTTCAAAATATGGAAGTATTGTGTGTTATCTACGCACCTCTGGTTGACTGTATTGGATTGGGGTGAGCTGTCAGTCTCCTGTGATTGTATTTTTGATTTCTCAGGGTTGCAGCAAATTCAAATTGCAGGTTCCAATGTTAAATCTTCTTCGTGTAGGAAACGTTCCTTCATATGGAAATTTTCTTTCGTTAATCTGAGTATGAGGATGTCTTTAACCAGCGAGTCCCTCAGACCTTCTGATTAACAAGTTGAACTGAGGTTTTTTAATGCAGTTATGAATTCGTTGATTGATTCTTCCACTTTTTGCTGTCGAAAAAAAAATTGTGCCTTTCAATCGTAATGGCCCATTTAGACGGACAATTTTTCACGGAAATAATTCTTCGAACTGAATTGCCGGCTGCAAATAAAAAATTGCCGAGCAATTTTTTCCCTACGTCCGGCAACTTTCTCCCTACTTCCAGCAACTTTTTCCCCTAGGAAGTTGCCCATTATTGCCGACAATAATTGCCCCGAATGGAGCAATATTGTCGGGAATTGACGTGAAGCCAGCAATTATTTTGAGGCAGTTTTTGAAACCCGTCGCCCGTGGGTTTTAATTGCTCGTTTTTGGCAATTTTTTCGTAACAGACAGAATTGGATGGAAAACATCTGTATTTTTATATTGTATTTATTTTGTTCGTTGTTATTATTTGTATTTATTTATTATTGTAGGTATTTATTATTATTGTATGCTGCCTCCAAGAAGCCCCTCAGCATGACTGGCAAGGCAAAAATTCTTCCTGAACAGCTGAGGAGCCTATAGGTATTTGGTACCTATAAGAATATCTGAATATCTGACTCAAATCAATTGATGAATTCTCAAACGCTACTAAATTTTATTTGGCAACACGTAAATTTTGAAGATTGTCCCAGGTGTTATTTTGCAACTATGGTGCAACTGTGCTGGGGTTGCCCCCACAGCTACTCCCCCTCCAGCGAGCTGCAAAAGCTGACTCGCTTTCCTGACCTGAGGATCATTTTCTTTTCTTCCGCTTTAGACTTCCGCTCATCCTGAACGTCTTCTTCCGTGAAATCGTCTGGAACCGCAATGAACGCTGGTTTTAACCAGTCTACGGATATGTTGACGTCCGCTCCTTTCATTTTTATGGTGAAAAATTTTGGAGTTCGTTCCACCACTTCGAACGGACCTTCGTAGGGATGCGTGAGCGACGGCTTCATTCGGTCGATTCGCACGAAGACATGTTTTGATTTCATCAATTCTTTGTGGACGAACGGCGAGAATCTAGACTTCTGGGTTTCCGGTGTTGGCTTCAACTCTTCCATCCTTTTCTTCAGTTCTCGAACGAATTCTTGAGGGTCCTCTTCCAGAGCACTCGTCTCATTGAAGAAATCTCCTGGCAATCGCAACGGCATACCATATAACATTTCCGCTATCGACGCGTTCGCGTCCTATTTTATGGATGCTCTAATGCCGAGAAGGATGGTAGGGAGAACTTCAGTCCATTTCTTTTGTCCATGCGCTCGAATGGCGGCTTTGAGTGTCCGGTGAAAGCGCTCGATTTTTCCTTGGGCCTGGGGATGATATGGGGTTGTCCTCTGGATTTGGCTACCGCACAGTTTGGCAAGCGATGAAAATAGCTCCGACATGAATTGTCTACCTTGATCGCAGTGAATCCTTAGAGGAGTTCCGAATCTGGCGATCCACTCCTTGAAGGAATTTTTCGCGACGGTTTCTGCGTCTATATTCTTGAGGGGAATTACTTCAACCCAGCTGGAAAATCTATTGATGCACGTCAGGCAGTATAAGTAACCATCGGAAATGGGCAATGGTCCCACGATGTCAATGTGTACGACATCGAATAGTTGATCGACTTCGGGATATTTACCGAGTGGGGATTTCACGTGTCGGGTTACCTTACTTTTTTGACAAGGTATGCACGCTTTAGCCCATTTGACTATATCCCTATTCATGCATGGCCAAACGCATTTTGAAGCTATTAATTTGACTGTTGCTTTTACTCCAGGATGTGCTAATGAATGATAATTTTGAAAAATAGGGAATCTAAATTGTTTTGGAACGAATGGTCGAATTTTATCTGTCAAAACATCGCACCAAACAATTTTTCCGTTGTTATTTGGAAATTTCTTGAATTTTAGTGAAGTGTCCGATTTGAGGAGATTTTCGAGCTCGGAATCGTTTTCTTGAGCTTCGCCAATTTTCTCGTAATTTATTTCATCCACAGATAATCGGGAGAGAAAATCTGAAACATGATTTTCAGCTCCAGCTATGTGTCGGATGTCGGTCGAAAATTGGGAAATGAAATGCAAATGACGGAGTTGTCTTAGCGATGCTTTTTCGTTTGATTGTTTGAACGCAAAACTTAAGGGCTTATGATCCGAAAAGATCGTAAACTCTCTTCCTTCGATGAAAGGTTTGAAGTGTTTGACACCTAGATAAATACTAAGCAGTTCCCTATCATAGGTGCTATACTTTTTTTGAGCATTGTTTAGTTTTTACTTCCATATTTACAGAGTAAATGGAAGTATTGTGATCGTCCTAAAATCGAGAATCGGAACGGAACTTCAGAAAAAACGTTTTCTTATACACATTTACTCAGAATCACTTCCTGAACAAGTGTCTGTGTGTCCGTTACGTCCGTCTGTCCGTCTGTGGTCATTTACAAAAATGGCAATAACTCCCTCATTTCTCAACCTTTTTTCAAATTTCTTGAACTGAAATGTTTGTCTCGGCAAGACCTAACACCCTGTTTAATCGGAATTTGGATAACGCACAGTACTTCCGATATATTTGCATTTTTAGTGTTTTCTATTTTATTTTTTTCCGGCCTCAAAAATGAACCGATTTGAGCGTTCTTGGTCTTAAAATCTTTGTTTTACCTTCAGAATATGTGGATATTTTTTGCATTCCGAAAATGTGGCGTTTTTCATTTTGGGCGAATTTTAAAATTTTAATAGTGAATTTTTCGCCTAAACACCCTTAAAAGCAGTCAAAATATGATCAAATTGTGTCACAATTTTACGTTCAAAATATGGAAGTATTGTGTGTTATCTACGCACCACTGGTTTCGAGTAGAATCCGATGGGTCTCCATCCGAGTGGTTCTTTTTGCTGTAACCCAGCTCCTACTGCGTAATCCGATGCGTCTACGAATAAACCGATCGAATATTTTGAACTAGGAACAGTGAGAGTTGCCGCGTTCATAACGTCCAATTTACATTTTTCAAATCCGTTTTTGGCTTCTTCCGTCCATTCAATTTTTCGATTGTCTTTTTTTGTTGGGCCTTTCAAATACTCGTTCAAAATTGCTTGATGATCGGCTGCGTTTTTGGTGAACCTTCTATAGAAATTCAACATACCTAAAAACCGTCTTAATTCTCGGATAGTTGTAGGTAGTTGGCATTCTTTTATTGCTCGGACTTTCTCAGGGTCAGGTTTAGTCCCGTCTTTTGAAATGGAATGTCCAAGAAAAACCAGTGGTGCGTAGATAACACACAATACTTCCATATTTTGAAACGTAAAATTGTGACACAATTTGATCATATTTTGACTGCTTTTGAAAGTGTTTAGGTCAAAAATATCAAAAAATTCAGTATTAAAATTTTAAAATTCGCCCAAAATGAAAAAACTCCACATTTTCGGAATGTAAAAAATATCCACATATTCTGCAAGGTAAACCGAAGATTTTGAGACCAAGAACGCTCAAATCGGTTAATTTTTGCGGCCGGAAAAAAATAAAATGGAAAACACTAAAAATGCAAATATCTCGGAAGTACTGTGCGTTATCCAAATTCCGATTAAACAGGGTGTTAGGTCTTGCCGAGACAAACATTTCAGTTCAAGAAATTTGAAAAAAGGTTGAGAAATGAGGGAGTTATGGCCATTTTTGTAAATGACCACAGACGGACAGACGGACACACAGACACTTGTTCAGGAAGTGATTCTGAGTAAATGTGTATAAGAAAAAGTTTTTTCTGAAGCTCCGTTCCGATTCTCGATTTTAGGACGATCACAATACTTCCATTTACTCTGTAAATATGGAAGTAATGAGTTCACTTTTGCCGAATTCTGATTTTGCTACGTTAATTTTGATTCCAAATTTGTCTAGTCTTTCGAAAATTGTTTTGACATGTTCTCTATGCTCGTTCCACGTACTGGATGCGATGATAATATCATCCAAGTATGCGAAACAGAAATCCAAACCTTGCAGAACTGAATTTATGAAACGTTGGAATGTTGCAGGTGCATTCTTTAATCCGAAAGGCATGAAATTGTATTCGAAGAGACCGAAAGGAGTGATGATTGCACGCTTGCGACTTTGCAGTTTTCTTGGGTTCACGGCCTGTGTTCCAATCGGTTCAAGGCGTGGGAAAAACAAAATGGCGGCTGTAGCATTCCCACCCTTGCTCTAGGAACCGCCTCTTTCGTCGTTTATTGGCTCAGAACTGCAAAACTGCAATTCGGCTATTAGAAACTGTAAGTGTGAAGCTGGGATTAGTCAGCTTATCTTAACGGGGCGGATCTTGATAACAGCTGTCACCTGTTAACGCGGTTAACAAAATGGCTGCCTTCTAATGGGTATCTCAGAAAGCAGCCGCCAGGTATTTTCTTTTTATACCTACCAATTTATTCATCATTTTGAAAACGTACCTTTTCGGCATCATTGAATTCACGATTGACCATAACTCCACAAATGATATGATGATAAACCGACCTACTCCAACTATTTGAACTTTATTTTCTGAGATACCCAGACAAATAATGTACCCATGTCACTAATCTACTTAGCAGCGTTTCTTAATTTGAGATTCTTCACTTTCTTTGTAAATAGAGATGAGCCTATTTTTAGCTTGCGTGTACTTATCTGTGAGCGCTGAATCTACGAGATCATAGATGTTTTCGAGATAATGAGGATCTAATCCTGAAAGTAGATGATCAAACCGAGTATTCTCTCGCGTGATTTTCTTCAGCTTGAATTGCGCTTCCACTTGGCAGAACCAAATGTCTGGTTTTTGAGGCCAAAATGGAGGTAATTTCAGCGTTACCTCACAGCTTTCCGATGCTTCTTCTTGCATTGTGATTAGAGGTCACCAATTTATAGGTATTTGGTACCTATAAGAATATCTGAATATCTGACTCGAATCAATTGATGAATTCTCAAACGCGACTAAGTTTTATTTGGCAACACGTAAATTTTGAAGATTGTCCCAGGTGTTATTTTGCAACTATGGTGCAACTGTGCTGGGGTTGCCCCACAGAGCCCATGGCGCTGAATTCAATAGGTACTGTTGATCGTACGATGCTGAAATTTGGTACACAGCCTCAGAGGAGTCCCTCAGCAAGGGCCAAAATACGTTCTGATCAGCTGAGGAGCCCATTGCGCTAAATCCAATACAAATTGGTCGTACGATACTGAAATTCGGTATGCTGCCTCCAAGAAGCCCCTCAGCATGACTGGCAAGGCCAAAATTCTTCCTGATCAGCTGAGGAGCCAAGGGCGGTAATTTCAATACTGTTGGTCGTACTATGCTGAAATTCAGTACACAGCCTCAGAGGAGCCTCTGCAAGATTAGCAAGATTAGCAAGTTTTATTGCCTGGAGTTGCTCCACTTTTTTCAAGCAATAAATTGCTGGCAATTAATTGCTGGTTGTCAAAAAAGTGAAGAGGGAAAAATTGCCGAATTTATCGGAGTTGCTGGCAATTTGAATTGACAAGAATTGCTCAAGTTTCGGCAATTTAGTTGCTCGTCTAAATGGGGCTTAAGATTAGCTTTTGGACTGAAGTACTTGTCGTATTTGACGATTAAATCCTTCAATTTGACCTTCTCCTGAACGAATTGAAAACGTCCATACCTTTCAGACCAATCAGAGACAGGAAAAGAGCGACTTTTCATTTGTTGGATTCTTTTTCAAATCCAGCTAAGACAATGTATTAATAATATTAATGGTGTTTCCCGTTTTTCCATAAATTTGAAAGATTAGCAGATTGAATGCCATCGATTTCGAGAGGGGCTATATTCGGGCGGATATGTGCTGCCATCCTGGACTCAGTTCACGCTTATGTAGGCGTAGATCGCTTACGAATTTCGGTCTGTGTGAGGAGTATTATGGTATTTTAACATCCGGCTCTAAGTCGTGAAATATAAAAATATATATATATATACATACATATATAAATTTTCTATGCGTCAAAATTAAAAATTAACCAGTGGTGCGTAGATAACACTCAATACTTCCATATTTTGAAACGTAAAACATGAGAGCGAGATAAGCTTTGCCAACGGTTCTTGAGGTATTTTTAATTTCATTATGGATAATGAAATAATAATGAAATGGATAATTGTATCTATTCTTCATTATCTACATATTTAACAGAACAATTTTCAAATTAAGTAATACAAAAAAATAATGATTTTTAAATTCTCTGAATTAAAAGAATTAAAAATTATTTTTACTACCTAATTCAAAAGTTGTTTTGTTAATTATGTAGGTAATGTAGAATAGATAAAATAGTAAATTGAACAAAATTAAACGATGAGCTGCGTTAAAAAGATTGTTGAATAGGTACCGATCAAGAGAGGTAGGCATCAATCAAGCGGAGAAGATGATGTACCTTTTTTGCTGGCCTAAAAAAAGTTTTTCTAAAAACCCATCTAGAATATAAATTTGGGTGATTCCAGAAAAAACTGCAATTTGGGGGTTTGCCATGGCAAAAAACTAACCTTTGATTTTCCGTAAACCCCTAATTGAAACTGGTCCAAAAAAAGGTCTAGTTTTGGAAAATATAAATGGCGAGATACTTTACAAAGCCCAAAATTAGAAATCACGGAAAAACTGAAAAAAAGTGCAAAATTTGGTCAAGACCGTCACACAGTTTGGTAGTCCTGTGAGAAAAAGGGAACACGATTGTAACCCCTGATTCCTCTTGGAATAAATAACCTGTCACCATAACCAATATGTGAAATACAGTTTTGGGCCCTAAGTGAAAAACTAATGCATCAGAACGGGCTTCAAAGGCAACTTTTTCGAAAAATAGCATTTTCGGTAGATGAACTTGTTCTTGGTTTCAAAAAATTTGGTTCAAAACCTGGATTTCCGCTGTGATTTGATAGAATAATTCGTTCAGATTAATGCCAAAACCAATTTCAAAGGCAACTTTTTCGAAAAATAGCATTTTCGGTAGATGAACTTGTTCTTGGTTTCAAAAAATTTGGTTCAAAACCTGGATTTCCGCTGTGATTTGATAGAATAATTCGTTCAGATTAATGCCAAAACCAATTTTGGGCATTTACCAGGAATCCTGAAACGATTTGAACCATTAATGAAGAGGACAAGGGGTGTGAAGGTCGTGATCTTAAAATTAGGATTTTTTTTAAATCTCTAAATTAGCCTTATTGCACGAAATAAATCATCCGAGACATCTAATATTGTAAGTTGAACGTGGGGAAAATAAATTTAGATTGTTTTATATTGTTGAACTTCAATTAAAAAAAAACACAAAATGCAAATCACAGCTATTTCGCCATATCAGTCTTATTAAATTGTGGAAGTCAGAGGTGACAAGCCTGCTATACATCTGGTAATTTTAGTTAATTCTACTTACTAGAAATGGCTTATTTCGTGCAATAAGGCTAATTTAGAGATTATAAAGAAAATTCTAATTTTAAGATCACGACCTTCACAGTTGGAGTCAAGACCTTAACACCCCATTTCCTCTACATTAATCGTTCAAATCGTTTCAAGATTCCTGGTGAATGCCCAAAATTGGTGGAAAGTCATTCATTGATAATTCCTGAATTTTAACTAGGCGGCATCAGGTAGTTCTAGGAAGATAGCAGTGGTGGTTGCAAATTTCAGCTAGCACATGTGGCGTTTTTTAGGTTTTGAGCGACTTCTAGCGGATTTTCGGAAAAAATAAGTAGTTCAGCGCATGGAGCGCGAGATTTTGCATAAAAATAAGTGTATCCAACTCATTTTCCCCAAAATTTTGGATAGCAAATGTTAGAAATTAAGCGACGAAATGTGACGGTCGCGTGACGGTCTTGACCGTGAAGGTCGTGAGAAAGTATCTCTAATGTTGAAAGAAGACGGCGACTTTTGTATGTAGAGGGGAATCCGGCCTCGTGTCACCATCAGCACATGATTTGCAACCGAATAGAGATGAAAAAGTTCCGAATGTAATCTAACTTATTATTACTGTCACTGCTGTGAAGGTCGTGACAAAAAGTATCTCAGAAACATGACTTCCCTCTGGAATCGTCGCGTTTTATTTATCTCAGCCTCCTGACGGTCCTGCGGCAGATGTGATTCACGCCAAGGATTGTTTTTGACTGAGGACAAGTTGGTTGCAGCTCAATAAACATCACCATTGAACTCTACCATCAAGGCGAAGACATACTTTTTTCTGTGTGAAGGTCTTGACAAGAACCCAGTGACGCGACCTTCACAGGGTTTTTTAAAAACGTTTGTTGATCTAAACCACTTGAATGCCTTAAATTCATAAACTAGAATATCCAGTGGACAAACCAGTGAAGAAAAAATGGGGGGCTATCACTGAAAATTTCGATGCAAACACGTTCAGAAGTAGGTGATAGTGCTTGAGTTCGCGTGAAGGTCGTGAGATTTTGGGCATTCTAACCCGATTTTCTCCGCCATCCAAAGCCCAAATTGATCAAAAGTATCAGGAGACTTGGGCGAACTTATGCCAAACGACAGAAAAATAAAAATAGAAAGATCGCGTGTATACTGTAGTTGCTAGAACCCGGTACGGTCAAATTGCAGTTTTTTCTGGAATCACCCATTTAAACTTTAGTGCTAGAACAATAATTACTGAATTCCGCGTTTCAGGAGTAGACATACATATATCATAGGTAAGGTTTGTCTTTGCAGTCGAAAAATGAACCCTTGTGCAGAATTTGGAGAGATTTTTGGATACACAGAAAAATCATGTGCCCATGCCACTGATCGACTTAGCAGCGTTCTTAAAAAATAAACCTTTGTAATCGGCCAAAAAAAATTTTTTTGAAAAAAATTTTTTTAACACCCCCTGAAAATGTTTTGGTTTACGTTTCAAAGGGTGTAGAATCCGAATCTGCAATAGACATTTTTTGTCCGTCCACCATCAGTTGTCCGCCGTCCGGGGTTTTTCAGGGGGAAGGAGTTGTCGTAAATTTTCTAATTTTCACTAAAACCAGTGGTGCGTAGATAACACACAATACTTCCATATTTTGAAACGTAAAATTGTGACACAATGTGATCATATTTTGACTGCTTTTAAGGGCATTTAGGTCAAAAATATCGAAAATTCACTATTAAAATTTCAAAATTCGCCCAAAATAAAAATACGCCACATTATTGGAAAATAAAAAATATCCACATATTCTGTAAGTTAAACAAAGATTTTAAGACCAAGAACGCTCAAATCGGTTCATTTTTGTGGACGGAAAAAAAATAAAACAGAAAACACTAAAAATGCGAATATATCGGAAGTACTGTGCGCTATCCAAATTCAATTAAACAGGGTGTTAGGCCTTGCCGAGACAAACATTTCAGTTCAAGAAATTTGAAAAAAGGTTGAGAATTGAGGGAGTTATGGTCATTTTTGTAAATGACGACAGACGGACACAAGGACACACAGACACTTGTTCAGGAAGTGATTCTGAGTAAATGTGTGCAAGAAAAAGTTTTTTCTGAAGCTCCGTTCCGATTCTCGATTTTAGGACGATTCCAATACTTCCAATTACTCTGTAAATATGGAAGTAAATCAGGTTCCGTATCTAGTTGGTCCTAACGTCTCGACAGAACCCTACCTTAATTTTAATGCCAGTAAAACAGCTGTTGAAGTGATAAAAAATTCGTTTTTTAAAGGAAATTTGCAACATAGGCATGTGAGGTATCATTTTCTATAGATTTCTTGATGCTGAAACGATTGAGACCATCGCCACGGCGGTAGCTCCAACCGTTTAGGATTTATTGCAGTTTTAGTGAGAGGTTTTTGAGTTTTCCAAAATTGTCTCAATTCTTAATAAATCGAAAACTACTAGTGCCACAAAATTCGTTTTCCACTTGTTGGAATCCCCACAAAAACCTCTGTCCAATATCTTCAATTTAAAGAATTTGGTCGAAAACAGAAATTGGGAAAAGTTGAGAATTTGGCCTTGGCTCTTGCTTACAGTTGATTGATCTTCCACTTACGAACACTATACTATCACACCAACAAGGTGACGCACTCACACTATACCAGTTGCGCTTGGCAACGTGAGATCGAGACAAGTTCCACCAACGGTTCTGAGGCGTTCTCGAGGCATTTTTAATGTAATTATTAGGAGAATTTAGTGATAATTAATATTCTGTTTATTATGTAGACAAATAAGAATAGATCAAATGGTGAATTAAAAAAAATTAACCGATGGGCTGAGTTGATATGATTAGACGATAGACCTATCAAGGTGGGTAGGTTTTTATCGAGCAAAATGGATGATGTGGCTTTTCTGCCGGGTTGAAAAAAAAAAATGTTTTTCTAAATCGCCATCTAAAATTCAAATATATACTTAAGTTCTAGAATAATAGCAACCATTTTTGAAATTTTTCTCTGTCAGGCTTTTGCTTTGATAATTCTCTTTCTTCATTGACCACCTACCAGATTATTATAGTTTCGTATATTTTCAATATTTGGATAAAATATTTGTATCCATTATTTTTTTGTATCACTCTTTTTTTTCTCGAATGAATGATGATGAATGATCCCACATCGTTGCGCGTTCTCTCTTACCTTCACCCAGTTGCTAAGTTGATGGCGGCTATCAAGCCAACTAATTGCTGAATTCCATGATTGATGTATCGAGTATTGGTGATGAATTAAAAAATGAATTTGCAACTGTGATTAGAATTCTAAATAGTCAGGCAATATTTTCTTGCAGGATCGCATGAAGACCAGTAGGAGGACATCAAGTGTTGACTTCAGCTCCAACGAGACGGCAGTTTCGAGTGCTTCGTTCATTGATAATCATGAGCAGGATAGAACGTTCCCTATGCGTACGATCTAAATGATCCTATTGAGTAGTTTAAATATGAAACGCCTTTGAGTCTTAGCAATCTTCTTATCCTAAACCAGTAGTGAAGTGGTGGCTAAAGATTGATGCTGACTTCTTCTTGATCTAACCTTTGAGGCTTGATCTAATTGATGAGTAATCTACCATCCTACAAAGTAGCGAGGCGCAGGTGGAATGGTGACCCGAGATGGGGTCATCATGGTGATACATTAAACCTGAGTTAAACCAGTGGTGCGTAGATAACACACAATACTTTCATATTTTGAAAAGTAAAATTATGACACAATCATATCATATTTTGGCTGCTTTTAAGAGTGTTTAGGTCAAAAATATAAACGTTGCTAAGTAGATCAGTGGCATGTGCAGATTAGTTTTCGGTATGTCAGAACAACTCTGCAAATTTTGCACAGGGGTTCATTTTTCGATTGCAAAGACAAACCTCACGATATATCGGTACTCCTTAAACTCAGAATTTAGTCGTTATTATTCTATAATTTCAGTATAAATTTGTATTTTAGAGGGGGATTTAGAAAAACGTTTTTATAACCTTTCAAAAAACGCTGCTAAGTAGATTAGTGACATGGGTACATTATTTGTCTGGGTATCACAGAAAATAAAGTTCAAATAGTTGGAGTAGGTAGGTTTATCATCATATCATTTGTGGAGTAATGGTCAATGGTGAGTTCAATGATGCTTAAATGGTACTTTTTCGCAATGATGAATAAATAGGTATAAAAGGAAGAAAAAACACTGAGCGATTAAACAAGACCCGTTGACGAGGTCTCATCACGAGGGGACAATGCCCCTCCCCATTCCCTTCCCTTATACCTGGACGCAAACCAGGTCCCTGCGGAGCCCTCATATACGGTATTGATACCTGAGATTTCCGAAAAGGCCTGACTCGGGATCGCATCTATTCACCGCACAGCGCTTTAAATTCCCTTAATTAATCAGTCCACCCTATTAATATGCGAGACTGGCTAATCCCAATAACGTTCACTTTCTAATAGCCGAATCGCAGTTTTGCAGTTCCAAGCCTATAAACCGACGCCTCGGATAATACAGTCGTTATCAAGGGTGGGAATGCATCTGATAGGGAATTTATCACCCGACGTTTTCTCCTGTATCACGTATTTGCTTAACCCCATAGGCCGTAAACCAAGAAAATTGCAAAAAAATTGACCCTGGTGACCAAAATCTCGAAAAAATGCCAAATTTAAAGTTTCATAGTCAATATCTAAAGATTCCCGCCGAAAAACCTCGAAGTCAAATCCATCATTTTTTTGAAATTTTTCCTAGGCTAGGACCTTGGATTTTCCAGCTGGAATCGGTTTTTTGCATTTTTCTTAGTCCTGGAGAGTTGTAGAAAATTGGAAATTTTTTGTGTCATGTACCTGCCCAAAACCTACTCAAACCAGTGGTGCGTAGATAACACACAATACTTCCATATTATGAAACGTAAAATTGTGACACAATTTGATCATATTTTGACTGCTTTTAAGGGTGTTTAGGCCGAAAATATCGGAAAATTCACTATTAAAATTTTAAAATTCGCCCAAAATGAAAAAATGCCACATTTTCGGAATGTAAAAATATCCACATATTCTGCAAGGTAAAACAAAGATTTTAAGACCAAGAACGCTCAAATCGGTTCATTTTTGTGGCTGGAAAAAAATAAAATAGAAAACACTAAAAATGCAAATATATCGGAATAACTGTGCGTTATCCAAATTCCGATTAATCAGGGTGTTAGGTCTTGCCGAGACAAACATTTCAGTACAAGAAATTTGAAAAAAGGTTGAGAAATTAGGGAGTTATGGCCATTTTTGTAAAAGACCACAGACGGACACACGGACAGACGGACACACGGACACTTGTTCAGGAAGTGATTCTGAGTAAATGTGTATAAGAAAAAGTTTTTTCTGAGGCTCCGTTCCGATTCTCGATTTTAGGACGATCACAATACTTCAATACTTTTTTTAGCCAGAAGAGGGAAGAACCTCAAACACTAAAAAACTGTTTCACAAACTTTTTAATAAGGTTTTTGATAAACACGTAAATGGCGTCATCGGCGTTGCCAAATTAGAGAAAAACAGTCGTAACCTATCAATGAGAGAATGAACATTCAATTGCTACATCTTTTTGATTTTTCCATTGCTCACAGGAGCGCAAACATACTTTGTTTTTTAATTACCCCATGTTCATAATTACCCCACTTGACCCTATAGGGAGTGAAAAATGTGTAAAAACCTTCAAGGAATCCAACGAGCTCAAAAAATTCAAAATCGGTTCAGTAGGACTCCCTCAAATTGCCAAAAACGCGAAAACACAGAAATCGCATTAAAAAATTCAAGCCAAACCGATTCAAAAACAAAATTTTCGATTTTTTTCAGAAAAACCACCCTATCTTATGGTAAGTCAAGCGAGAAACCCGGGGGAAAATACTCAAAAAATTCTAAACCCACGGCATCACCTTCAAAATTGAGACTTTGTGTTTTTTCATAAATACACCCTAATTATGCCGAATTGGACCCGTTAACCTTCTCCGATCGGATTGCCCGGACAATATGCCTCAAGTTGGAGCAAACCACAACTTTCAAGACTAATTTAGTCAAAATCGGATCAGTATTTCAATACGAAGTGGCTGGACGAAATTTTTGGCCAAAATTTCGTCCGTCCACTTCCTATCGAACCGCTGATCCGATTTTGGTGCGGTTGGTCCTAAAAGTTGTGTTTTGCTCCAACTTGAGGCATATTGTCAGGGGAATCCGATCAAAAAATTTTAAGGGGTCGAAAACCCGAATAAACTGTTTTTGAGATCATGACTTTTTTTACATTTGATCGTTTTTGAGTAGTCTAGAGTTGATTCAGAGGATTCCCTTATAGGAGGTGCACGTCTCAGGAAAATTTGCTAAACGCTCGTTTTTTTTTACTTCCATATTTACAGAGTAAATGGAAGTATTGTGATCGTCCTAAAATCGAGAATCGGAACGGAGCTTCAGAAAAAACTATTTCTTATACACATTTACTCAGAATCACTTCCCGAACAAGTGTCTGTGTGTCCGTCTGTCCGTCTGTGGTCATTAACAAAAATGGCCATAACTCCCTCATTTCTCAACCTTTTTTCAAATTTCTTGAACTGAAATGTTTGTCTCGGCAAGACCTAACGCCCTGTTTAATCGGAATTTGGATAACGCACAGTACTTCCGAGATATTTGCATTTTTAGTGTTTTCTATTTTATTTTTTTCCGGCCGCAAAAATGAACCGATTTGAGCGTTCTTGGTCTTAAAATCTTTGTTTTACCTTGCAGAATATGTGGATATTTTTTACATTCCGAAAATGTGGCGTTTTCTCATTTTGGGCGAATTTTAAAATTTTAATGCTGAATTTTTTGATATTTTTGACCTAAACACGTTCAAAAGCAGTCAAAATATGATAAAATTGTGTCACAATTTTACGTTTCAAAATATGGAAGTATTGTGTGTTATCTACGCACCACTGTTTTTTTTTTTGAAATCGGACAACTCCTTCTATGCGTTTTGCTGCTGACGGCGTACGGCGGACGGACAAAAAATTTTTATTGCAGATTCGTGTTCTAGAACCTCTGAAACGTGAAAGAAAAAATTTTCAGGGGGTGTTGTAACAAAAATTTTTCTTGATCAATTACATAGGTACATTATTTCTGGAAATAATGTACCGAAACGCTGCTAAGTAGATCAGTGGCATGTAGGTGTTTAATTAGTTTTCTGTGTATCCGAAGAACTCTACAAATTCTGAGCAGGGGTTGATTTTTACTTCCATATTCACAGAGTAAATGGAAGTATTGTAATCGTCCTAAAATCGAGAATCGGAACGGAGATAGGCTGGTTTTTCCGAAAAAAATCGAAAATTTTGTTTTTGAATCGGTTTGGCTTGAATTTCTTAATGCGATTTCTGCGTTTTCGCGTTTTTGGCCATTTGAGGGAGTCCTACTGAACCGATTTCCTTGAAGGTTTTTACACATTTTTCACTCCCTATAAGTCAAAATTGATTGGGGTTTAGTAATCAAAAACTGGTTTAAAGACTAATTTTTGACCTAAACAAAAAATATTTTTTTGATCCTTTAAAAAAAATGTTAAAATTCCAAAAAAATATTTTTGAGTTGGTTTTGGGCAGGTACATGACACAAAAAATTTCCAATTTTCTACAACTCTCCAGGACTAAGAAAAATGCAAAAAACCGATTCCAGCTGGAAAATCCAAGGTCCTAGCCTAGGAAAAATTTCAAAAAAATGATGGATTTGACTTCGAGGTTTTTTCGGCGGGAATCTTTAGATATTGACTATGAAACTTGAAATTTGGCATTTTTTCGAGATTTTGGTCACCAGGGTCAATTTTTTCGCAATTTTCTTGGTTTACGGCCTATGGGGTTAAGCAAATACGTGATACAGGAGAAAACGTCGGGTGATAAATTCCCTATCAGATGCATTCCCACCCTTGATAACGACTGTATTATCCGAGGCGTCGGTTTATAGGCTTGGAACTGCAAAACTGCGATTCGGCTATTAGAAAGTGAACGTTATTGGGATTAGCCAGTCTCGCATATTAATAGGGTGGACTGATTAATTAAGGGAATTTAAAGCGCTGTGCGGTGAATAGATGCGATCCCGAGTCAGGCCTTTTCGGAAATCTCAGGTATCAATGGGTGATTCTCAAACTACGGGCCATTTTCAGTGGGCAAAGTTTTCAAAAATGCATCTTGTCTAAGGACGTCAAAAAATTTGTGGCGATTTTTAACCCATCTAAGGTTGAGAAAATGCACCTGACACAAATCAAACTTCATTTTTAAGCTCAAAATTTCAAAATTTCGAATTTTGGGCACACGGTAATTACCAATACTGACATGGTGATTACTCGTAGCTCCTTGTTGATTACACTTAGGCCCGTATTCACAACACTTCCTATGCTTAAGGGCCGCTCGATGCGCCAGCACTTCCTTTGCACATTTCATTGGTCAATTTCGAAAAAAACAAACATTCCGTTACCATCAAACTCGCATGGTATGGAGACGAGCACAGAAATCTAGGTACTGTCAATCGCAACCACGATTTTCGAGGTTCCAATTTTACGGTAGCAATTGAGCAGCCTTGAAATTGGGACCTCGAAAATCGAGGTTGCGATTGACAGTACCTAAGTTTATTATATATTTATTATTATATATATTTATTCCACATGAATTACACATCTCTGAGCACGTGAATTACATTTGCAACTTTCAAATGAAATAACTAGATTCTAATTAATCCTAGAATAAATTATAAATACACGCTCTAAACAGCTGTTCAAGCTCTTCAACATAATAAAAGAGAAGAAGTAATATTTTGAAAATTGTGGAAGTTATAACATGCCATGGTAATTACAAGAGAAAAGTCACTCGCCTGACTGAGAACCTTTGATGTGGGCTGTATCTTCTAAACTGAAAGAAGCCGGTCTGGAGCAGGTATCGTGAGCTCAAGCAGGGTTGCCACCTTACACAAGTTACAAGATGGGTTCGTAATATCCCACTTTCCGTGTCAAAATATCCCATTTGATTATTTTGCACGGTAATTACTTCTTTTTTTGGGACAAACATTGTTGACCCCTCTACACTCCCAGATTTGGTTAATTGGAAACTTTCTCATGATTTCTGATCATTCCACTCATCTACTTGAACAATATTTTTTTCTCCTCCCTGAACATTGGCATTAGAATGCCAAAGGACAACTTTGAAATCCAAAATCGAATTTTGGGACAGCCACGGTAATTACATTTTGTCACTTAGCATGCCTAAAATGTACATAATTATTGTAATGTGACCTAATTCAACAATTGTTTCTTCAAGATGAGAGTCTCTTCTTTGATTTGAGACAAAGAAGTTTGGGATAACACGCTTTGGTAGCCATAAACCATGCCCGGACTTGATTATTGCCCTTAGTTTGAGAATCACCCCAATACCGTATATGAGGGCCCCGCAGGGACCTGGTTTGCGTCCAGGTATAAGGGAAGGGAATGGGGAGGGGCATTGTCCCCTCGTGATGAGACCTCGTCAACGGGTCTTGTTTAATCGCTCAGTGTTTTTTCTTCTTTTTATACCTATTTATTCATCATTGTGAACAAGTACCATTTAAGCATCATTGTACTCACCATTGACCATTACTCCACAAATGATATGATGATAAACCTACCTACTCCAACTATTCGAACTTTATTTTCTGTGATACCCAGACAAATAATGTACCCATGTCACTAATCTACTTAGCAGCGTTTTTTCCATTGGACCGTCATCAATTTGCTTCAGGAATCCGGGCTGAACTCAATTTTCCCCACAACAAATTCATATCAAACCAGTGGATCGTAGATAACACACAATACTTTCATATTTTGAAACGTAAAATTGAGACACGATTTGATAATATTTTGACTGCTTTTCAGGGTATTTAGGTCAAAAATATAAAAAAATTCACTATTCAAATTTTAAAATTTGCCTAGAATAAAAGTACGCCACATTATCGGAATAAAAAAATATCCAAATATTCTGCAAGGTGAAACAACGATTTTAAGACCAATAACGTTCAAATCGGTTCATTTTTGTGGCTGGAAAAAATATAATAAAAAACACTAAAAATTCAAATATATTTGAAGTACCTACTGTCAGTTATTCAAATTCCGATCAAACAGGGTGTTAGGCCTTGCCGAGACGATCATTTCAGTTTAAGAAATTTTGTAAATGACCACAGACGGACACACAGACACTTGTTCTGGAAGTGATTCTGAGTGAATGTGTATAAGAAAAAGTTTTTTCTGAAGCTCGATTATAGGACGATTCCAATACTTCCATTTGGGTCATTCTCACAGAAAGGGCAGAAGTGATGTCCAGAAGGTTTGTGGGGGCCCTCTTATGCATTTGAAGTTGGGCAAAATTTTAAATTGTACTATTTCACTTTTCGCAAAATGCGATTTTTTTTTGTTACGATCAATTAAGTCTTTCACTAAGAAAAAAAATTAAATGCGTCGATTTGTCACGGCCCTGTCCTGTCCAGGCACGAGGTTCCCAACTTCAAGCTTCTTTCCTATGTCTTTCCGATGCTACCAAATACCCGGCGCTTCTAGAATAGGTCAAAATTGGTCTCAAGATACCTAAATGACAGTTTTTATAATTTTAGAACGGAAAGATTACGGTACTGAGATGAAAATAGGGGTGTCCAGAGGTTTGCAGTCACGGCCCTGTCCTGTCAAAGAATTCAAATTTTCGCGGTCCTCTCAGGGTTTTTTCCGGATTTTCTTCCCTCCATCATTTTGGCACGAGTCTCAACGGTCCAGAACACCGGCTAGCTTTGGATTTTTGTCGAGATTTAACCCAGTGACGAGATAGAACGTCGGCCGGAACCTTGTTGGTCGGACACAACTGTCACGGCCCTGTCCTGTTTCTCAAAGTAGGTATTCAAACTTAATTTTTTTTACTTCTCAGTACCTCGTACGCAGCGTGGAGCAGTTTCGATTACGATAATAATTTTTGGAAAAAAAATTACTGTGTGGACAGGAGCGTCAAAAAACCTATGTTTTGTCACGGCCCTGTCCGTCACGGCCCTGTCCACATCTCTGAATTCGAGGACAGGGAAGGGATGAGGAGGACAGGACCGTGACAGTTCCAGCACTCTGCAGGACAAAATAGTTCCATTCTTCCCTCTTTTAGCTAGAATTTCGCCATTTTTAATCGGAATTTGAATAACTCAAAGTACTTCCGACATATTTGCATTTTTAGAGTTTTCAATTTTATTTTTTTTCCGGACTCAAAAATGAACCGATTTGAGCGTTCTTGGTCTTAAAATTTATTTTTTTCCGGCCTAAATAAGGCAGCCACTGTTTGGATAGTTTTTGAATTTCACTTAGAACATTCAAGAGAGGGTTTCCAAATTTTTTGCGCAGAATTGGAGGAAAATTTTTATTTTGAAAACTCCAACCCGAAACTGCCCCTTTCTGTGAGAATGACCCATTTACTCTGTAAATATGGAAGTAAAAATTAAAAACTTATTCAGATGGGTTTCTCAAAATCGGCTATGACCCTTGGTTTCTTCTTGCTTTTGTCATTCAGAATCTCTTTCAAAATCGAAAATCGGTCCATTGGTTGCTGAGTAAAGCGGAAATTAAATTTTGGCAAACGTAACAACATCTCTTATCTCGAAATCTCACTACTAGCCCGTCAGGATTGGCTTTAAGTTGCAGTATCTGGACATGTCAATGCCAAAACTGTTTATCATCTCCTCAAAAATTTGTTTTCAGTCAATTCTCAGGATTTGGAGCTTCTTGAAGGATTTGAGAAAGAATCTGTAGATGAAGATGATGGTCCTGAAGACGATAGTATACTCGGATCTCAGCAGATCGGGGTCTTGGAATCGTCTGATGGCGAAGAAGACAGCCTTGACTTAACATTGCCTTTCGAAATTCATGAATTTGACGATTCTTGTGAAGCCAATTCAACCGGCGGAAAGGTTGAGACTGCAACAAGGTGATTTGGTCCATGATTTACTTTCATATTTGCAAAGTAAATTTAAGTTTTGTAATAGCCCAATAATTGTAAATATCAACGGTGGTTCAAAAAAACGTCTACTTTTTTTCAACTTTTTTACAATATTTTTGATCAAAATCTCTTCCTAAACAAGAGTCTCTGTGAGCGTTCACAAATATGAAACAAATGGTTAGTCCTACGTCTTAAAGGTCATGTCCTGTCTGCAAGGAAGAGTGCATAAGTATATGAGTGATCTTGCTTTTCTGGGCCTCAAGTTTTATAACGATTGTATTTCTTCAGTTTTTCCATGTTTTGGTACGTAAACCAGTGGTGCGTAGATAACACACAATACTTCCATATTTTGGAACGTAAAATTGTGACACAATTTGATCATATTTTGACTGGTTTAAAGGGTGTTTAGGTCAAAAATATCAAAAAATTCACTATTAAAATTTCAAAATTCGCCCAAAATAAAAAAAACGCCAGTTTTTTGGAACATAAAAAATATCCACATATTCTGCAAGGTAAAACAAAGATTTTAAGACCAAGAACGCTCAAATCGGTTCATTTTTGTGACCGGAAAAAAATAAAATAGAAAACACTAAAAATGCAAATATATCGGGAGTACTGTGCGTTATCCGAATTTCGATTGAACAGGGTGTTAGGTCTTGCCGAGACAAACATTTCAGTTCAAGAAATTTGAAAAAAGGTTGAGAATTGAAAGAGTTATGGTCATTTTTGTAAATGACCACAGACGGACTAACGGACACACAGACACTTGTTCAGGAAGTGATTCTGAGTAAATGTGTATGAGAAAAAGTTTTTTCTGAAGCTCCGTTCCGATTCTCGATTTTAGGACGATCACAATACTTCCATTTACTCTGTAAATATGGAAGTAATAATGTACCAAAAGCTTGAAAAAACTCTCAAATGAAGGAAGATTCCCCCGTAACCCATGGCCTGCTTACCAAGTTGTTCCCACGGGTTTTCGAAGAGACTAACAAAGTTTCGGTAATAGGTCAGGAAAAATGATTTTACAGCACCCCATATTAACCTTTTGAGTTTCATAGGGTCTAGAACACAAATTACAACAAAAAGTCCATCCGCCGTACGCTGTCAGCAGCAAAACGCATGGGAGGAGTGGTCCGATTTAAAAACTAGTGGTGCGTAGATAACACAAAATACTTCCATATTTTGAAACGTAAAAGTGTGACACAATTTGATCATATTTTGACTATTTTTGAGGGTGTTCAGGTCAAAAATATAAAAAACTCACTATGTCGATTTTAAAATTCGGCCAAAATTAATACGCCATGGTATCGGAATATATACCAGTGGTGCGTAGATAACACACAATACTTCCATATTTTGAAACATAAAATTGTGACACAATTTGATCACATTTTGACTGCTTTTGAAAGTGTTTAGGTCAAAAATATCAAAAAACTCACTATGCAAATTTCAAAATTCGCCAAAAATGGAAAAACGTCACATTTTCGGAATATAAAAAATATCCACATATTCTCCAAGGTAAAACAAAGATTTTAAGACCAAGAACGCTCAAATCGGCCATTTTTGTGGCCGGAAAAAAATAAAATAGAAAACACTAAAAATGCAAATATATCGGAAGTACTGTGCGTTATTCCGATTAAATTGGGTGTTAGGGCTTGCCGAGACAAACATTTCAGTTCAAGAAATTTGAAAAAAGGTTGAGAAATGAGGGAGTTATGGGCATTTTTGTAAATGACCACAGACGGACACACAGACACTTGTTCAGGGAGTGATTCTGAGTAAATGTGTATAAGAAAAAGTTTTTTCTGAAGCTCTGTTCCGATTCTCGATTTTAGGACGATCGCAATACTTCCATTTACTCTGTAAATATGGAAGTAAAAATATAGAAGTCGTATCAGCACGTATTACCAAATGCAATCAAACTGTATTTTTGGCCTAGGTATTCGTCTGATGGCTGTGATGAAGGGAGTGACATCGTTTTTGTCGATGGCGCAATTGATGATTCAAGTGACCTTTCGCCGTCAGCAAAGGCCACTCATACCCGACGCAGAATGAAAAAAAAACCGACGCCTCTCAACCGTTATACTCCTTTAAGAATTCAAATGCAAAAATCTCCCAACAAAACCGACTCGGCCCAATCCTCTAAAGCGTTGAACACCTCTAAGCGAGCAGAGGCAACCCGGCTAAATATATTCGAGAGACTTCAAGATAGTGCGTTGTGTTTCCCAGACACCTCAGTCATTGCAATCGATTCATCGTTGGTGGATCAATCAATGTCAGCACCGCTTGCCATGCCTTCCAGTTTGAATCACTTTTCTTGCAAAGGAGGACCTACGCTTGACACAGCGGACAATGCGGAGTTCAAGTACTTCAGAACTACCCGGGAACCTCCAAATCGCAAATCGGTGTTGGAACACCTTGGTGCGAACGTCTACTCAAAGAATCTGGCAAGGAAAATGTTTTACAGCTGCCCCCAGGACCTATCAACCAAAAAGGAAATCGGTCAGCTGAGAGTATCAGTGAAGAGCAAATTCGTTCAAGATTTGGAGGAACACAAATCAATTGGTGGCCCAGGCTTGGCTCACCTGCACGAGCGCATGTTTTTACATTTCATCAATTTGGAAGAAGCAAAAACCATTGCGTTACCTGAAAAGGCCCACATTGTCGAGTCATTGGCGTCCAATCATTCAGTTGAGCTGGCTCCTATCCACGATCCTCCAATGCGATCCGAAAGTCAGAAGTGGCTCGAAGGTACGAACAAATGCAAAACGCCTATGAGAGAAAAATTTGTCAACAGGCCCTGGGCGGTTATGGAGGAGATTGGGATGCCTGGAATGCTGTCTCAGTCTACCAACTTAAATTCGCAAGCGTCACTTGGCTCACTAGAGTCCCAAATTAGTCCATTGTCTCAAAATTCTCAGGTAATACAATAGACAGGCATAAAATTCTCAGGTATAAAAATAATTTTCAGCCTAGAGGCAAGTATAATATACTATTATTATGAAGGTGGATAATTTGGGCATTTAACCTTAATGTTTCTAATTTTCTATTTCCTGTGCTACATGCCTCATATGAATCCAGCTTAATACTCTTGAATTTGGATGCCTGTCCCAGGAGTCAAAGCTTCTTACTGCTGTAAACAGACACCAAGCCAGCTGCCTCATAGATGAAGTGACTCTCAACAACTCAGGAGCGTTTAAGGTGGATTTTCAAAATCTTCAAGAGGCCTCGAACAGTGCATCAATGGTAAGTGTCCGTCATCAATAATAAAAATACGTTAAAATTAAATTTGGCTACACCACACCCCTCAATACATGAAATGCGTTGATTAGTATTATTGGACATTTTTAGCAAGATCGTTTTGTCATATTACATCCATATTTACAGAGTAAATGGAAGTATTGTGATCGTCCTAAAATCGAGAATCGGAACGGAGCTTCAGTAAAAACTTTTTCTTATACACATTTACTCAGAATCACTTCCTGAACAAGTGTCTGTGTGTCCGTTATTCCGTCTGTCCGTTTGTCCGTCTGTGGTCATTTACAACCAGTGGTGCGTAGATAACACACAATACTTCCATATTTTGAAACGTACATATATGAAAAAATTTGATCATATTTTGACTGTTTTTAAAGGTGTTTAGGTCAAAAATGTCAAAAAATTCACTATGCAAATTTTAAAATTCGCCAAAAACAAGAAATTCGCTACATTTTTGTAATATAAAAAATATCCACATATTCTGCAAGGTAAAACAAAGATTTTGAGACCAAGAACGCTCAAATCGGTCCATTTTTGTGGCCGGAAAAAAATAAAATAGAAAACACTAAAAATGCAAATATATCGGAAGTACTGTGCGTTATCCAAATTCCGATTGAACAGGGTGTTAGGTCTTGCCGAGACAAACATTTCAGTTCAAGAAATTTGAAAAAAGGTTGAGAAATGAGGGAGTTATGACCATTATTGTAAATGACCACAGACGGACACACGGACACACAGACACTTGTTCGGGAAGTGATTCTGAGTAAATGTGTATAAGAAAAAGTTTTTTCTGAAGCTCCGTTCCGATTCTCGATTTTAGGACGATCACAATACTTCCATTTACTCTGTAAATATGGAAGTAAAAATTACCATAACTCCCTCAATTCTCAACCTTTTTACTTCAATATTTACAGAGTAAATGGAAGTATTGTGATCGTCCTAAAATCGAGAATCGGAACGGAGCTTCAGAAAAAACTTTTTCTTATACACATTTACTCAGTATCACTTCCTGAACAAGTGTCTGTGTGTCCGTGTGTCCGTCTGTGGTCATTTCTCAATCTTTTTTCAAATTTCTTGAACTGAAATGTTGGTCTCGGCAAGGCCTAACACCCTGTTTAATCGGAATTTGGATAACGCACAGTACTTCCGGTATATTTGCATTTTTAGTGTTTTCTATTTTATTTTTTTCAGGCCACAAAAATGAACCGATTTGAGCGTTCTTGGTCTTAAAATCTTTGTTTTACCTTGCAGAATATGTGAATATTTTTTACATTCCGAAAATGTGGCGTTTATTATTTTGGGCGAATTTTAAAATTTGAATAGTGAATTTTTTTATATTTTTGACCTAAACCCCCCTAAAAGCAGTCAAAATATGATCAAATTGTGTCACAATTTTACGTTTCAAAATATGGAAGTATTGTGTGTTATCTACGCACCACTGGTTTTATTTTGGGCGAATTTTAAAATTTTAATATTGAATTTTTTGATATTTCGACCTAAACACTTTCAAAAGCAGTCAAAATATGATCAAGTTGTGTCACAATTTTACGTTTCAAAATATGGAAGTATTGTGTGTTATCTACGCACCACTGGTTTCAAATTTCTTGAACTGAAATGTTTGTCTCGGCAAGACCTAACACCCTGTTTAATCGAGATTTGAATAACTCGCAGTACTTCCGATATATTTGGGTGATTCTCAAACTTGGGGCAATTTTGATCAGAGAAAATTATTTTTAAACCAGTGGTGCGTAGATAACACACAATACTTTCATATTTTGAAACGTACATATTTCAAAAAATTTGATCATATTTTGACTGTTTTTAAGGGTGTTTAGGTCAAAAATATCAAAAAAATTACTATGCGAGTTTTAAAATTCGCCAAAAAAAATTCGCAGCATTGTTGGAATATAAAAAATGCTACTTTGCTTAATAGAAACCTACCTATCTTGATAGGTATCTATCTACCAATCTTATCAACTCAGCACATAATTGATTTTTTAAAATTCACCATTTGATCTATTCTTTTTTACCTACATAATTAACCAAATAATAAATATCACTAAATTGTCCGAATAATTACATTAAACCAGTGGTGCATAGATAAAACACAATACTTCCATATTTTGAAACGTACATAGGTATTTGAAAAAATTTGATATTTTGACTGTTTTTAAGGATGTTTAGGTCAAAAACATCAAAAAATTCCCCAAGCAAATTTTAAAATTCTGGAAATGGAATATAAAAAATATCCACATATTCTGCAAGGTAAAACGAAGATTTTGAGACCAAGAACGCTCAAATTGGTCCGTTTTTGTGGCCGGAAAAAAATAAAATAGAAAACACTAAAAATGCAAATATATTGGAAGTACTGTGCGTTATCCAAATTCCGATTAAACAGGGTGTTAGGTCTTGCCGAGACAAACATTTCAGTTCAAGAAATTTGAAAAAAGGTTGAGAAATGAGGGAGTTATGGCCATTTTTACTTCCATATTTACAGAGTAAATGGAAGTATTGTGATCGTCCTAAAATCGAGAATCGGAACGGAGCTTCAGAAAAAACTTTTTCTTATACACATTTACTCAGAATCACTTCCTGAACAAGTGTCTGTGTGTCCGTGTGTCTGTGTGTCCGTGTGTCCGTTAGTCCGTTAGTCCGTCTGTGGTCATTTACAAAAATGACCATAACTCCCTCAATTCTCAACCTTTTTTCAAATTTCTTGAACTGAAATGTTCGTCTCGGCAAGACCTAACACCCTGTTTAATCGAAATTTGGATAACGCACAGTACTTCCGATTTATTTGCATTTTTAGTGTTTTCTATTTTATTTTTTTCCGGCCACAAAAATGGACCGATTTGAGCGTTCTTGGTCTCAAAATCTTTGTTTTACCTTGCAGAATACGTGGATATTTTTTTTATTCCGAAAATGTGGCGTTTTTTCATTTTGGGCGAATTTTAAAATTTGCATAGTGAGTTTTTTGATATTTTTGACCTAAACCCCCTTAAAAGCAGTCAAAATATGATCAAATTGTGTCACAATTTTACGTTCCAAAATATGGAAGTATTGTGTGTCATCTACGCACCACTGGTTGTAAATGACCACAGACGGACGTAACGGACACAAAGACACTTGTTCAGGAAGTGATTCTGAGTAAATGTGTAACTATAAGAAAAAGTTTTTTCTGAAGCTCCGTTCCGATCCTCGATTTTAGGACGATTCCAATACTTCCATTCACTCTGTAAATATGGAAGTAAAAATGTTTTCAAAGTTCGTGAAATATTTTTAATGGATTACAGTTATACCCACTAAAGTAAAAAACGCTGCTAAGTAGATCAGTGGCATGTGCAGATTAGTTTTTGCTATGTCCGAAGAACTCTGCAAATTTTGCACAGGGGTTCATTTTTCGATTGCAAAGACAAACCTTACGATATATCGGTACTCCTTAAACACAGAATTTAGCTGTTATTATTCTATAATTTCAGTATCAATTTGAATTTTAGATGGGTTATTTAGAAAAACGTTTATTCAACCAGGCAAAAAATAATCATCCTCTTCGCTTGATAAATACTTACTTACCTATCCATTTTTTCAACGCAGCTGATCGTTAAATTCCGTTAAATTTACCATTTAATCTATTCTTAATCACCTTCATAATTAACTGAATAATAATAATTATTAAATTCTCTGAATAATGAAATTGAAAATGCCTCATGCCTCAGAACCGTTGTTAAAGCCTGACTCGCTCTCACGTTGCCAAGCGCAACTGGTCGAAGTGTGAGTGCGTCACCTTGTTGGTGTAATAGGCTGGTAGTCGTAAGTAGATCAATCAACCGTATCTAAGAGCCGAGGCCAAATTCTCAAGTTTTTCCAATTTTTGTTTTGCTGATTTGTGTAATGCGACCAAATTCTTTAAATTGAAGATATCGGGAGGACAGAAGTTTTTGTGGGGATTCCAACGAGTGGAAAACGAATTTTGTGGCTCGAGTAGTTTTCGAGTTATTAGGAATTGGGGAAATTTTAAAAAACTCAAAACTGCTTCACTAAAACTGCAATAACTCCTAAACGGTTGAAGCTATCGGCGTGGCGATGGTCTCATTCGATTCAGCATAGAAAAATCTATAGAAAATGATACCTCACATGCCTATGTTGCAAATTTCCTTAAAAAGACGAATTTTTTACCACTTCAACAGCTGTTTTACTGGCCTTAAAATTAAGGTAGGGTTCTGCCGAGACGTTAGGACCAACTAGATACGGAACTTGATTTTTGGTAAAAATTTCAAAATTTTTCGATAACTCCTTCCCCCTTAAAAACCCCGGACGGCGGACGGCGTACGGCGTACGGCGTACGGCGTACGGCGTACGGCGGACGGACAAAAAAATTTTATTGCAGATTCGGATTCTACACCCCTTGAAACGTAAACCAACAAATTTTCAGGGGGTGTTAAAATTTTTTTTTTTCCTGACCGATTACAAAGGTTCATTTCTTTAGAAAAATGAACCAAAACGTAATGGCAACGCATGAATCACTTTTACAAAGCAAAAATTTGAATTTCAAATTCGGGTCCACGACAATGTTAATTTGTCCATGAAAATGGGAAGAAATTCCAGTTTGATACAGTAACAATTATCCTCTTGGGTTGGTGAAAGGAAAAACAGCTTATTATGCTTGGAAAAATCGTTTCTTGACATTAAACTGAAAATGCAAACAAGTTCTGAGAAATATCAAAACAGCTAGGCAGCCCCTTCTGCTTCCTCATGTTTTCCTGTAAAACCATAAGATGCACCAATCACTGAACAAGTAGGGTAAAGAGCGGTACGCGATGGTAGGTACTAAGGTTGGCAAAAAAAGATAATTATCTAATTTTACCATTGTCGTGGACTTATGGAATTTTGAATGTCCACGACAATGTTAACAACTAAATGCCACGATAATGTGGTTTTCAACTTCAAGATCAAATTATGTCAAAACTTCTTATGTCTCAAGGTTCTTCCAATGGGCATTAATTACAGTCTCTAACGACGTTGTGAAAACATGCATTAGATGGAATCATGATTATTAAAATTATAGAACTAGAAACGACCACGACAATGTTACGAATAAACCTACGCACCTGAAATATTCTCTTCAAGAGGGTTGGTTCATGACTGAAAGAGCCGCTGGCACGTGTTGCGCATACTGGCAGAGACCGCCAGGGTTGCCGCTTTCCGAAACTATCTTCAAAATCCGAAATAACCCGAATCCCTTTTGCATAGCCGAGGATTTATTCTAGCCACGACAATGTTAAGAAAAGTTAGAGACAACTTTTCATTAATCGTAATTGTTGAAATGATTTTTACGTGAGCATTGCAATACTCTTTTTCTAAACGTAAAATCCCTAACTTGAATGAGGAAACCAGTGGTGCGTAGATAACACACAATACTTCCATATTTTGAAACGTACATATTGAAAAAATTTGATCATATTTTGACGGTTTTCGAGGGTGCTCGAGGGTCAATAATGTCAAAAAATTCACTATGCAAATTGTAAAATTCGCCAAAAAAAAATTCAAAACATTTTTGGAATATAAAAAATATCCACATATTCTGCAAGGTAAAACGAAGATTTTGAGACCAAGAACGCTCAAATCGGCCATTTTTGTGGCCGGAAAAAAATAAAATAGAAAACACTAAAAATGCAAATATATCGGAAGTACTGTGCGTTATTCCGATTAAACAGGGTGTTAGGGCTTGCCGAGACAAACATTTCAGTTCAAGAAATTTGAAAAAAGGTTGAGAAATGAGGGAGTTATGGACATTTTTGTAAATGACCACAGACGGACACACAGACACTTGTTCAGGAAGTGATTCTGAGTAAATGTGTATAAGAAAAAGTTTTTTCTGAAGCTACGTTCCGATTCTCGATTTTAGGACGATCACAATACTTCCTTTTACTCTGTAAATATGGAAGTAAAAATCGCATTCAAAGGAAATGTATCAAATGGATGAAAATCAACTGCTTAGTCGAGAATTTAAACTTTTAGACCTGCCACGACAATGTGAATTGGTAGGTAAATCACCTAATTACGTTCTTTAAAAACCAACTATTCTATTCTTTTGTTGCTACCATTCCCAACGTAGAGCTGAATCAGAACCTAAAATTGGGGGAAAAATCAAAAGCGTAGGTCTTATGAGAAATTAGACGCTTTAGACGCAAAATTGCCCCTAGTTTAAGAATCACCATTTGCATCTTTAGTGTTATCTATTTTATTTTTTCCGACCACAAAAATGAACCGATTTGCGCGTTCTCGGTCTTAAAATCTTTGTTTTACCTTGCACAATGTGTGGATATTTTGGTGCATCATTTCCAACTATGTACCTATGTAATCGGTCGAGCAAATGTTTTTCACAACACCCTCTGAAAATTTTTCCATTCACTTCAGAGGTTCTAGAACTCGAACATATCATAAAAATTTTTTGTCCGTCCGCCATACGCCGTCAAGGGCAAAACGCATAGACGGAGTGATCCGATTTAAAAAAAAAAAAAAAAAAAAAAAAAACGGGCGTTTAGCAAATTTATCCTTGATGTGCACCTCAGGTAAGAGAATCCGCTCAATCAACTCTAAAGTACTCAAAAACGCTCGAATGTCAAAAAAGTCATAATTTCAAGAACAGTTTTTTTTTTTTTTGGGTTAGGGCCCCTCAACATTTTTTGATCAGATTCCCCAAACACAATGCACCAAGTTAGAGCAAAGCACAAGTTTTGGGACCAGCCTCGCCAAAATCGGATCAGCGGTTCAATACGATGACGTGGCCACGAAATTTGGTGGCCACAACATCGTATCGAACTACTGATCCGATTTTGATGAAACTAGTCCTAAAAGTCGTGGTTTGCTCCAACTCGTTGCATATTGTCCGGGCAGTATCTTGCCGAGACAAACATTTCAGTTCAAGAAATTTGAAAAATGGTTGAGAATTGAGGGAGCTATGGTCATTTTTGTAAATGTGGATATTTTTAATTTTAAAATTTGCATAGTGATTTTTTTATTTTTTTGACCTAAACACCCTTAAAAGCAGTCAAAATATGATTGAATTGTGTCACAATTTTACGTTTCAAAATACGGAAGCATTGTGTGTTATCTACGCACCACTGGTTGTAAATGACCACAGACGGACTAACGGACACACAGACACTTGTTCAGGAAGTGATTCTGAGTAAATGTGTATAAGAAAAAGTTTTTTCCGAAGCTCCGTTCCAATTCTCGATTTTAGGACGATTCCAATACTTCCAATTTTACTTTTCAAAATATGGAAGTATTGTGTGTTATCTACGCACCACTGGTTCACGTTTTTGCCAATTTGAGGGAGTCCTACTGAACCGATTTTGAATTTTTCGAGCTTGTTGGATTCCTTGAAGGTTTCCACTCCGTTTTCACGCCCTGTAAAGCCCGTATCACACGTCAGACCGTTCTCCTCCCCATCCCACAGACCGTCTGGACAGACCGATTCTTTGGTGATTTTAACGTGCAAATTCATTGAAAATTTTTCTTAGAAATAAGGATTTGGGATTCTGGATTCCTGGAAACGGCGATTCGGTTCTTAGAAAGTGAACCCGTTGTCTAGCCGCCAACTTAATTGCGTAGACAAAAATTAGGAAGGGGTGAGTGAACCTTGTTATTGGGGATAGATGGAGGGTGGGTGACGTGGGCCTAAATCACGTGTCATTGATCAAAATGTTTATAGCAAGATTCCGATAACATTTTTTTGGCAAATTTTTCTATTTGTATAAACATATTTACTCCAAGGTTATGATGATAAACCTACCCACTCCAACTATATGAACTTTATTTTCTGTCATACCCAGAAAAATAATGTACCCATGTCACTAATCTACTTAGCACCGTTTTTACTTCCATATTTACGAAGTGGGGTCAGGTGGGGTAAATGTAAACAAGGGGCAAATGTAAACAGGTGACATCACCTCCAACGTTACGGACTGAGGATCTAAAACGGCGTGAAACCTCCATGTGTCATCATTTCAAACCCATAGGTGCTTAGGCCGTAAAACCAAGAAAACTGAGAAAAAACCCGATTTTGGCCTTATCACTCTCCTGAAATTGAAACCATTGTCCAAAATCTTGGAAAAACGCCAAATTTCATATTTCTTAGTCAAATTTGGATTTTTCTGTTGGAATCGGTTTTTTGCATTTTTCTCAGTCCTGGAGAGTCGTAGAAAATTGTCATTTTTTTACTTCCATATTTACAGAGTAAATGGAAGTATTGTGATCGTCCTAAAATCGAGAATCGGAACGGAGCTTCAGAAAAAACTTTTTCTTATACACATATACTCAGTATCACTTACTAAACAAGTGTCCATTAGTCCGTTAGTTACAAAAATGACCATAACTCCCTCATTTCTCAACCTTTTTTCAAATTTCTTGAACTGAAATGTTTGTCTCGGCAAGACCTAACACCCTGTTTAATCGGAATTTGGATAACGCACAGTACTTCCGATATATTTGCAATTTCAGTGTTTTCTATTTTATTTTTTCCCGGTCACAAAAATGAAACGATTTGAGCGTTCTTGGTCTTAAAATCTTTGTTTTACCTTGGAGAATATGTGGATATTTTTTATATTCCGAAAATGTGACGTTTTTCCATTTTTGGCGAATTTTGAAATTTGCATAGTGAGTTTTTTGATATTTTTGACCTAAACACCCTCAAAAGCAGTCAAAATATGATCAAATCGTGTCACACTTTTACGTTTCAAAATATGGAAGTATTGTGTGTTATCTACGCACCACTGGTTGTGTCATGTACCTACCCAAAATCTACTCAGAAATATTTTTTTGGTCAAAAAAATATTTTTTAATGTCAAGAATCCAACCAGCCCTGTGCGTTTTGGCCTTGAGACGTTAGAAAGCTAATAGTGGAGGGGAAAACTGGCCCGATAAAACGGCACTACATTGTGTCATCCGGCATTCATTCAGGTATCGGTTTATCCAATGGATCCTTCGAATTCGTTAAAAGATTATAATTGAAAAAACAGTTTCATGTGAAAATTTGTAAACTAGGAAGCTCATAGCGTCGCCAAAGTTCAATAACTAAAGCTGCAATAAATACAATGGCCATGGCTATAATCAAAAACCCGGCATCGCTTATTGCTTCATTCTCGAACCAATTAGAATTTGAAGGCAATTCGGCCTGAGTCTCTGATCCCTGGATGGACATCTCTGTGGTTCCTTCATGCTCCGTAGTTGAATCGTCGTCCATATCGTTTACAGTCGAAGTTTTGTGTCTCGATAACGTGCGAACGCCTAGGAGAAAAAATTTCCACCCTGCGTGACAATCGTGGGATCGAAGATTCTTCCACGGCATTTTACATGATTCATTGTCTACCGCTAACTCGGGCGCCACAGTTGCGTATTCATCTCCCTTTTCGTGTAGTATTCTATTTTCACACCGAATGTCATCTTCGAGATTCTCATCTTCCAAACTTTTGCAGTTGACACCGCAGAGGGATTCGCACCTATAATTGGGAATGCGAAAAATACCGTGAGAAGACCCGTCACTGTAGGCAGTGTCAAGTCCTGTATTCATGTAGGCGATGCAAACTAGCGTTGGAATCTCCCAAAAAGTCACGTTGTATTCCTTTTTTGACAGTTCAGCAGCAAATTCGCATGGATCAAACACTTTAGACGAAACTGCCTTTAGGTATAGGACGATTCCAGCAGAAAACAGATAGCCAGATAGGCCCATTGTGAACTGACCGATCAACTAACTGTGCAGTTGCGATGCTTGGTGAGAAATCGAGACGAGATAATTGGAGTACGTACGATAACCCCTAGTTTGACTTATAGATTAGGTATGTAACTACGGGTCAAAATCTATTGAGATGAAAAGTTAGTTTTATCTAAGTTTTCTAACACGGGCGCCGACCAATTCGAACTAATGCTTTGGAATTTTGAAAAATAAAATCTGAATAAAATACAGCATCCGAATACGTGAATGATAGGAATGTTGGAATGAGGGATTTTAGGATTTTATTTATTGTATGAATCAAATCATTTGGGAAGAAGTTGTGGAACCCCATAATTCGAATTAGAAACTCAAATTGATTTTCTAATTCGTTTTATTTATTGAATTTGTATCTGACCGGTGTCGCAATGAAGTACAATGTACAATGTAGGCATGAAGGTGAAGATAAAATAAATATTTTTCTGGAGAAAAGATTACTTGAGCGTTAAATATTAAGCAAGCAGGTACCAAATACATCAATTGGCCAAAAGCGGAAAGTACGTAATACATTTTTTCCTCAGAAAACAGTTTCCTCTGAAACCACGAAGGCTCTGAGCCTAAGGACCGTCTGCAGGAAACCAATAAAACTTGCAGGGTTCGTGATAGTCATGGCTAGCAGCAATTGGCCCTCGGAGAGCGTGCAGCCATCCAAAAACCTGAGCCTCTCAGCTCGAAACACTGCGCATTCTGCGATCAGGTGTTCTTAGGTGTCTGGCCTTGGCAGATCACAAACTTGGCAGTTCCATTCTGCTGAGAGTTTTATACAGAGTCTGTTCAAGTATACCCGACAGAAGCAGAACCCTCTAGTCTAGTCTGAGCTAAAAGTCGCTTAGCGTACGGTGGCATGGCAGCCTCCAACTACTGACAGCATTAGCCCTCCTGACTGCCTCTTGGGACTCGGTTGAAAGAAGATTGGCTCGCGCCCTTAACGTCCTCCAGGAGGAGGGCACGCTACAGCCTCCCCCTAAGAGTTCTCTCTGTTGCTTCAGTCCGGCATAATCCTGCTGTTCCAGGAGTCCCTCACAGTCCGCCTGAGCAGCAGCTCTCAGTTATAGCAGGGGTCAGCCAGCGAGCTTTCAAGCTCTAGAAGCCTGTAAAAGCAAGTCCTGGGAAGCCGCTCATTGCCCATACTTTGGAGTTTCTGGAACCAGCTAAACATTCCCTTCCCAATTTGCAGTTTGAGGTGGATAAGCCCCAGCTCAGCCCTGAAGAGGTGATCCGGCGTGTTCCATCCCAAACCAAGCAGAGGTTTATACGTTCTGATTCGAACTCTTTTGAGCAGCGTACAGTGACAAAAACCCCATGCTTCTGCAGTGTAAAGGGCTTTACTCGCCATCACTGCCGAGAAAAGCGTCTTCCTTGTAGAGGCATGCTGTGTGAACAAGCCTGAAGAGGAGAACTCGACGCCCAGGAAGACAATAGATTTTTGGACAATGACAAAGGGTTACTGAGGAGAAACATTGGCAGAGCGCGAATCTAGAATCGACAGGTTTCTGCATGTCTATGCACGCTTGCGATGATCCCGGAATTGAGATGATGTAAGGGTGATTCTAAACCAGTGGTGCGTAGATAACACACAATACTTCCATATTTTGAAACGTACATTTTTGACAAACTTAGGAAGTAAAAAAAAACGCAATTTCCAAGGTCTAAATTCGCCCTAAATTCTCAACCTTTTTTCAAATTTCTTGAACTGGAATGTTTGTCTCGAAAAGACCTAACACCCTGTTTAATCAGAATTTGAATTACCCACAGTACTTCCGATGTATTTGTATTTTTAGTGTTTTCTATTCTATTTTTTCCGGCCACAAAAATGAACCGATTTGAGCGTTCTCGGTCTTAAAATCTTCGTTTTATATTGCAGAATATGTGGATATTTTTTTATATTCCAATAATGTTTTGTATTTTTATTTTGGGCAAATTTTAATAGTGAATTTTTTGATATTTTTGACCTAAACACCCTCAAAAGCAGTCAAAATATGATCAAATCCGGTCACAATTTTACGTTTCAAATTATGGAAGTATTGTTTGTTATCTACGCACCACTGGATTCCATTACAAACCCATGAACCTACCCAGGGTTACAGAGAGGAATGGTATCACATTGGTTGCACTTTTTGTGCTGGGCTCTTCGTCTATAAGTAGGTAGATACATTTGAAAATTTCGGCTAATTTCATGTGATTGATTAAGGGCCTTGTTATGGTGTTTTGAAGAAAAATACAAGCATTCACCCAAGACCAGATGACTCATGAACCATAGGGACTTTTCTACAAGCCACATGGTCCACTCTGGCCATCAAAATCGGCGGCCAATTTGCAGACGGACCATTTGAAAAGTTGCGCTCTCTCTTTTGGCACATTCGAGAACGAGTCAAATTTTAATAATAATTCGATAGATAGAGCAACCACAGACCCATTTCACTGTATAACTCATTTTCGGCCAGTTTGTGGAATGGTCCACTCTGGCTATCAACGCCTCATATGTATTTGGCTCTTTGGCAGTCTAACTATTACTTACACAATTTTTCATGAATTGTTATTGGATTTGGCTGGACAATTAAGATATGAACTACCAAACCAAAATCACTTTCAGTTTAAAGAATATCTATACCCCTGTTCTCTGATGACATGTGTTTCAGTTTACATTCTTGACCCTCATTGCTATGGAATTGCACGTGAATACGAGAGCAACCCTTTGCCCGAATCCAGAGTATGATGCTATTGAAGCCATTTTCTACACAATCACCAATGACGTTCCTGGAGATTGTGACTATCCGTCAATTAGCGCAGGTTTGTACCATAAATGAACTTACTCGTTGGACCTGACCTCCTCACCCCTACCGCTTCTTCTTTCTGTGTTAGATCCCTTCCTCCAAAGAACGTTGACACTAATGATACACATAATCACGACTGAGAGCTACTTTCACCCAAAAATTTTTTACTCGCCAAAGAAGTGAAGTAGTACGCCAAAGAAGTACTCGTTTGAAAGCTAAATGCACCAAATTTTTGGACCTGCACCTTCAACTAAATACATTCCATGATATGATCAAATTGTGTCACAATTTTACGTTTCAAAATATGGAAGTATTGTGTGTTATCTACGCACCACTGGTTTTGAATCTAATCCAATTGTCGAATCTAGGATGATTTCAATACTTCCATTTACTCTGTTAGTATGGAAGTAAGTTCAAAAGCAGTCAACATAATATTAACGATATTATCGTTGCTCATGCGGCACGAGATAACTTGGTTTCTGGTCATTTTCGGGTTTTGACAGTTCCTGACTCGATTTTCTGCAGAGAATCGATTGGTGAAGCCAGATTTTCGATAATATTACAGTTGGAAACCGGTATGCAAAACTATGGAGTTTTGAACAAGCCGGTACCTCTCCAATTATGAATAAAAAATGGTTTTTAATCTCGCCTAAAGGAAGTGTGAAAATCGAGTTATCTGGTGTTACCCCATAAGCGACGATATATCAAATTGTGTCACACTTTTACGTTTCAAAATATGGGAGTATTGTGTGTTATCTATGCACCACTGTTTTTTGTGCTAATGATCTGATCTTGTTCATTGTTTTGCAGGGGTGGTTATGGTTGATACGTCTGGAAACAGATTTTACTCTGATCAAAACAATGGTTACCATGTTCAGGTGGTTTCTACAGAAAATGATTTATTCCAACGGTTTATAGCCATTGTTCACCTACACGACCCAGATATTTTTGCTGGTTATGAAGTAAGTGTAGGAATTTTAGGAACTGGTATTAGTCCGTTATAGCTCTGAAAGGTTTCATTATAGTTGGCTTTTGGGGGTCTGGTGTGGTTGAGCGGTCTATGGCTCAATCAGTTATCCATCCACAGCAGACGGCTCTAGGTGTTTGAATATTTGCCCAGCCCCAGAATATTTGCGGAATACTTGCAGGCACATTTTTTCAGTATAATATTTTTGGATGAGCGCCTTCGTCATGTCATTCCTGTTGAGGTCATAAATCTTGACGTAAAGCAGTTTACAGAGTAAATGGATTGTCCTAAAATCGAGAATCGGAACGAAACTTCAGAAAAAACTTTTTCTTACACACATTTACTCAGAATCACTTCCTTAACAAGTGTATGTGTGTCCGACTGTGGTCATTTACAACCAGTGGTGCGTAGATAACACACAATACTTCCATATTTTGGAACGTAAAATTGTGACGTAATTTGATCATATTTTGACTGCTTTTAAGGGTGTTTAGGTCAAAAATATCAAAAAATTCACTATTCAAATTTCAAAATTCGCCCAAAATCAAAAAACGCCAGTTGTTCGGAACATAAAAAATATCCACATATTCTGCAAGGAAAAACAAAGATTTTAAGACCAAGAACGCTCAAATCGGTTCATTTTTGTAGCCAGAAAAAAACCAGTGGTGCGTAGATAACACACAATACTTCCATATTTTGAAACGTAAAATTGTGACACAATTTGATCATATTTTGACTGCTTTTGAAAGGGTTTAGGTCAAAACTATCAAAAAATTCAGTATTACAATTTTAAAATTCGCCCAAAATGAAAAAACGCCACATTTTCGGAATGTAAAAAATATCCACATATTCTGCAAGGTAAAACGAAGATTTTGAGACCAAGAACGCTCAAATCGGTTCATTTTTGCGGCCGGAAAAAATAAAATAGAAAACACTAAAAATGCAAATATCTCGGAAGTACTGTGCGTTATCCAAATTCCGATTAAACAAGGTGTTAGGTCTTGCCGAGACAAACATTTCAGTTCAAGAAATTTGAAAAAAGGTTGAGAAATGAGGGAGTTATGGCCATTTTTGTAAATGACCACAGACGGACAGACGGACACACGGACAGACGGACAGACGGACACACGGACACACAGACACTTGTTCGGGAAGTGATTCTGAGTAAATGTGTATAAGAAAAAGTTTTTTCTGAAGCTCCGTTCCGATTCTCGATTTTAGGACGATCACAATACTTCCATTTACTCCGTAAATATGGAAGTAATAAAAAAGAAAACACTAAAAATGCAAATATATCGGAAGTACTGTGCGTTATCCAAATTCTGATTAAACAGGGTGTTAGGTCTTGCCGAGACAAACATTTCTGTTCAAGAAATTTGAAAAAAGGTTGAGAAATGAGGGAGTTATGGCCATTTTTGTAAATGAACACAGACGGACACACCCACACACACAGACCAGTGGCGGCTCCTGCCCTTAAACCCAGGGGGTGCATAAGATAATATAATATATTATATATATAATAATATATATTATATTATATCCATATTTATATAATATTGGTCTATATAATAATATAGTAATATATATATATATAGGTCTAATATTGACCTATATATTATATATATAATAATATTATTATGGAACAATCGCGAAGGGAATATGTTATCATAAACAGTGCGCTTTTCTCAGCCAAATATCAATTTCAACTAAGTAAATGCTAATTAATAGGAAAGTTTTGCACACTTTCACGTCTCATTATTATAAAATGAACACTAAAAAAACGTTCACTAGTGATAACAGTAGAATTTTGAGATGATTACCATCTATCAATTTTCAGAAAACCTATTTTGGAAAAGTTGGAATTGAAGTACCTAGCTAAGTATTGTCGGTTGTATTTCCGAGTCGTGGAGCAATTTTTAGCTTTTACCTTCTGTAAAAGTCCTTCCAGTGCAGGTGAGTTGCGGCCGGGTCCCCGGATTGCTATTTTCTCCTCCCAAGTAAACTTGGAATCATTCAATTGAACTACCTTCACGTCATTCATTTTTATTATGCCACAGAAGAAAAGCAATTTTTCTTCCTTCTGCGATTTTTAATAAATCATATCAGTTTTTGAACTGATAAGATAAGATTACCTCGATTAGATCGCATTCGACCGTTGGTGCACTCAGAAAATTGCGCCTGGACGGTACGGTGAGCCTTTGGCTGGCTTACTAATACATCAAAGAAAACACTACCACTAATACCGTAGTCTACCGTAAGAGCAAACCTATCTCGTGCATTACTAGTTCGTGCACGAGCCGCCATACAGTTTAGCGCTAGTACCATAGCGAACCTCCTCCTATCCGTCGGTGATCCTGAGGCTTTGCCAATGACGTTGTTGTTGTTTTTCAGAGAGGATTAATAGTAAAGAGTTGGGAGTAGTGGGGCAGTAATAATGTTATTATTAAGGAAGGTCACTGTTTTTACATCCATATTTACACAGTAAATGGAAGTATTGTGATCGTCCTCAAATCGAGAATCGGAACGGAGCTTCAGAAAAAAACTTTTTCTTATACACATTTACTCAGAATCACTTCCTGAACAAGTGTCTGTGTGTCCGTTAGTCCGTCTGTGGTCATTTACAAAAATGGCCATAACTCCCTCATTTCTCAACCTTTTTTCAAATTTCTTGAACTGAAATGTTTGTCTCGGAAAGCCCTAACACCCTGTTTAATCGGAATTTGGATAACGCACAGTACTTCCGATATATTTGCATTTTTAGTGTTTTCTATTTTATTTTTTTCCGGCCACAAAAATGGACCGATTTGAGCGTTCTTGGTCTCAAAATCTTCGTTTTACCTTGCAGAATATGTGGATATTTTTTTATATTCCAAAAATGTACCGAATTGTTTTTGGCGAATTTTAAAATTTGCAAAGCGAATTTTTTGACATTTTTGACCTAAACACCCTTAAAAAGCAGTCAAAATGTGATCAAATTTTTTCAAATATGTACGTTTCAAAATATGGAAGTATTGTGTGTTATCTACGCACCACTGGTTGTAAATGACCACAGACGGACACACAGACACTTGTTCGGGAAGTGATTCTGAGTAAATGTGTATAAGAAAAAGTTTTTTCTGAAGCTCCGTTCCGATTCTCGATTTTAGGACGATCACAATACTTCCATTTACTCTGTAAATATGGAAGTAAAAATGGCCATAACTCCCTCATTTCTCAACCTTTTTTCAAATTTCTTGAACTGAAATGTTTGTCTCGGCAAGATCTGACACCCTATTTTATCGGAATTCGGATAACGTACAGTACTTCTGATCTATTTGCATTTCTAGTGGTTTCTATTTTATTTTATTCCTGCCACAAAAATGAACCGATTTGAGCGTTCTTGGTCTTAAAATCGTTGTTTTACCTTGCAGAATATGTGAATATTTTTTATATTCTAATAATGTATTGTATTTTTATTTTGGGCAAATTTTAATAGTGAATTTTTTGATATTTTTTAACGAAACACACTTAAAAGCAGTCAAAATATGATCAAGTGGTGTCACAATGTTACGTTTCATAATATGGAAGTATTGTGTGTTATCTACGCACCACTGGTTTTCTTTTTGTGTTTATTGATCCATGTGAAACGTACCACCTAAGCACCATTGAATGGACCATTAACCATTGCTATACAAATGATTTTGTATTGGCAAATAAAAGCATCTATCTATCATTGATCAAATTAGTGACTGCGTGGTTCCAATGAAATTCTTCTATTTGTATACAAATTTTGACTCCTATAATATGATAAACCCGACTAGGTACGCGTGCTATTTGAATTTCATTTTCTTTGATACTTAGAAGAATGATGCATCCACTAATCTACTTAACAGCGTTTTTTTCGTCCCTGTAGATTGAGATGGCTTCCTGGGGTTATCTGGTGCAACGCGGATTTGTAATTGGATTGAACATGTGCCACGAGTTATCCCGTCTTCTCGAGAGTCCGAATTTCAAACCAGATCCGGCCCAATGCCCAATAAGAGATTTTGATGTCAAAATTAGCGGCCGAATCGTACTTAATGTCTGGCGAATGATGAAACATGAAGTCAGTTTGGTGTTATCTAGTTCCCTTTCTCTACTTTTTTGCTTCATTATTATCTGTATTAATATCATTTTCTCTTGATTCCATAGGTTTCTTTGATGGGTTACTCATTTGAGAACATGGCTTACCACATACTTCACACGCGTGTACCGCACTACTCTTATGAAACGTTGACTCGATGGTGGAACCATTTATCGTTCAACAAGAGGTTCGCCTGGAAAAGCGCTTTTATTCATACAGGCTTTTTTTTTGTTGCTATTTCTGCCTTGCAAAGAACGGATGGCTGAAGAACTATAACGTCTGTGCTCAGTATTACGCCCGAAGCTTACTTGGGCGAAGCTAACATAGAGTAGAAGAAATCCGAACAAGTTCTAGTAGTAACCAATCAACTATCGTTACAGAACAAGTTATTTTCAAAACTTTCGAAATATCCGGAACTAGTATGCGTCGTGGCATGGATGCTCAGGTTCAAATCCCGTAAAAAACTTGAGGATCTGATCAGTGAAATTAAAATCACAACGGGAGTCATAAAAGTCCCTGAATTGTCGGGAAATGAGTTTCGACAAGCCGAATTAGTTATCGTCCGTTGGGTTCAAAAGGAAGCAATAGATAGATCTGTACTGGGAAAGAAGTTTTCATTGGTGATCGATGAGTCAGGAATACTTCGAGTTGAAACAAAATCAATCCTCAGAGACGACTCGCAGTCATTTAAATTCCCTATACTTCTACCTTCAAAGCATCCGTTAATTTTATTGGTAGTCATGCACCAACATTTGGAACACAACCATGCCAGTCCTCTCACATTGTTGAGTATTTCAAGAGAGGAATACTGGTTACTAAAAGGTCCACAAACTGACAATCCATAAACGACAATCAGTCAAACCAGCTCAACCAGAGCCAGCTCCACTTCCTCAAGACAGGATCATGAACATTGACGTTTTTGGTGCTACTAGTATCGACTTGACTGGACCACTTTTCTTGAGGGGCGGTGCCAAGATTTGGGTAGCCATATTTTCGTGTGCCACATATCGAGCTGTGTACTTAGAGCTCGTAGAGTATAGTTCTGACGGAGTAGTGTCTGACGTATAGTTCTGATCGAGCAAATGAGCTAATCCCTATCACTCCAGCTCATTTTTTGAAAAATATTTGTACAGACGAGACCATCGATTTGGACGAAATTGGTGCGAATCACCTTAATAATCGACTACGTTTACTGAATTCGACTCGTCAAAATTTATAATCGAGATTTTGAAAAGAATATCTGTCATTCCTAGTCCACCAAGGGAAGAGACATTCACCAAAGGCTATCAAAGTCGGTGATATCGTAATCATCAGGGATGACAGCACGAATTGGCCCTTGGGAAGGGTCTCCGAAGTGTTTGTTGGTGGAGATGGGGTTGTTCGAGTCGCAAAAGTGAAAACGTCGAAAGGAGAATGTACTCGGCCAATTCAAAAATTGTTCATGTTGGAGCTCAACAATGAGAGTCCCACAGCTTTGAAAAGGGAGACGACAGAGACACCAATCATTCCTGAAGAAACGCTGCTAAGTAGATCAGTGGCATGTGCACATCAGTTTTTGGTATAGCCGAAGAACTCTGCAAATTTTGCACAGGGGTTCATTTTTCGATTGCAAACACAAATCTTACGATATATAGGTTCTCCTCAAACACGGAATTTAGTTGTTATTATTCTAGAATTTCAGTATAAATTGGTATTCTAGATGGGGATTTGGAAAAACGTTTTTTCAACCCGGCAAAAAATAATCATCCTCTTTGCTTGGTCCTCCTTGCTTGACCTAGCTATCTATATTAGAGAGTTTTTGCAGCCAACGGGTGACGGGGTGACGTTTCTCACGGGTGACGTTTCGCGTGCGACGTTGACTACGACTAGGGGCAACAACGCCAGAGGTTGCTATGTCGGTTGCCATGGTAACCGTATTACCATTATTAGTCAGGGTTATTATTGGTTAGGCATTCAACGGGCCCGTCTCTTCGGCTCAACGGGCGACGCTGAATGGACCATTTTACCGGCACCCGTGGCTAACGTCATGTCGAGTTACCGTCACCCGGCTCTTACGGGTTCTGTCGCGAGGTTCTACCTTGCCCGTTAGTGGCTTGCAAAAACTCTCTCTTTTCAACGCAGCGCGTCGTTAATTTTTGTTGAAATCATCATTAATCTATTCTTATTTACCTACATAACTAACAGAATAATAATAATTATTAAATTCTCTGAATAATTAAATAAATTTATTTATTATTATTATTTTCATTTATATGTTATAATTCATTATTCATATTTTATAATTAAATAAAATTTATAATAATTAAATTAAAAATGCGTCAAGAATGCCTCAGAACCATTGTTGAAGCTTGACTCGCTCTCACGTTGCCAAGCGCAACTGGTCTAGTGTGAGTGCGTCACTTTGTTGGTGTCATAGGCTAGTGGTCGTAAGTAGATCAATCATCCGTATCTAAGAACCGAGGCCGAATTCCCAACTTTTTCCAATTTTTGTTTTGCTGATTTGTGTAATTCGACCAAATTCTTTAAATTGAAGATATTGGGAGGACAGAAATTTTTGTGGGGATTCCAACGAGTGGAAAACGAATTTTGTGGCTTGAGTAGTTTTCGAGTTATTAAGAATTGTAGAAATTTTGAAAAACTCAAAAATGTCTCACTAAAACTGCAATAAATCCTAAACGGTTGGAGCTACCGGCGTGGCGATGGTCTCATTCGATTCAGCATAGAAAAATCTATAGAAAATGATGCGTCACATGCCTATGTTTCAAATTTCCAGAAAAACACGAATTTTTTCCCACTTCAACAACTGTTTTACTGGCCTTAAAATTAAGGTAGGGTTCTGTCGAGATGTTAGGACCAACTAGATACGGAACTTGATTTTTGGTAAAAATTTCAAAATTTTTCGATAACTCCTTCCCCCTGAAAAACCCCGGACGGCGGACGGTGGACGGCGGACGGACAAAAAACTTTTATTGCAGATTCGGATTCTACACCCCTTGAAACGTAAACCAACAAATTTTCAGGGGGTGTTAAAATTTTTTTTTCCTGACCGATTACAAAGGTTCATTTCTATAGAAAAATGAACCAAAAAGAAACAATGGCTGAATCAACCGTTCTTCGACGTAGCCATTGAAAGACGACTACACCTAAACGCCTGGGATACTGACTCTTTGGCTCGGAGGATGTTGGAACTCAGACTACAGTATCTCCAACGTTCAAAATTCCCAGTTTACCAACACCTGTTTCTCGTTTGGAAACAATAACCCTAACTATTTATGGAAATAAATTCATTGTATTTTTCTACTGCCAACAGTAATCGAGTTCATTCCTGAAACTGAACACCACGAATCGTATTGCATCAGGAAGGGCCCTATGAAAGCGACCATTTAAAGCCCGTATCACCCGTCAGACCATTATCCTCCCCATCCCACGGACAGACACACAGACCCAATTATCCGATTGGCTGATCGTATGGATAATATCCATATTATGTTCTCTTTGGCGCACCTTCATCAATGTTTGTTATTGTTCATCTAAGGAACCTTATTTCTAGGAAAAATTATCAATGAATTTGCATGTGAAAATTCATTGATAATTTTTCCTAGAAATAAGGTTCCTTAGATGAACAATAACAAACATTGATGCAGGTGCGCCAAAGAGAACATTTCCATACGACCAGCCAATCGGATAATTGGGTCTGTGTGTCTGTCCGTGGGATGGGGAGGATAATGGTCTGACGTGTGATAAGCCCGTATCATACGACAGACCAACACGACATACAGACCAGCGTACAGACCAGACCCTATTCTCTGATTGGCTGATGCCATGGATATGTTCTTATTTGCGCACCTGCATCAACGTTTGTTATTGTTTATCTATGGAACCTTATTTCTAAGAAAAATTATCAATGAATTTGCACGTAAACATTACCAAAGAATCGGTCTGTCCAGGCAGTCTTATACTTATTTTACAACTTTTTACGCAAACTTATTTTACTTTGTAATTTCTCTACCTACTCGTTTTTCCAGGATTTTAACAATCAAGTACTACCTGACTCGAGTATCGGGCGTAGTGAATCTTCTTGACTCGCTAAATTTAATAGGCCGTACAAGTGAAATGGCGAGCTTGTTTGGAATCCAATTCTACGAAGTTCTGTCTCGTGGATCGCAAGTAACTTATAGTGGATTTCACTATCTCGTATTAAGTTTAATCCGGACAGTTGCTTTTGGTAACTTTTTTTAGAGCTATGTCATTGAAAACAATTATGTCTGTATTAAATTTAATCTGGTATGGTGAAATCCACAATAAACCTAGCCTAGTTTTTTCTTCTGACAAAAATTGTATTCTCTTGGTCTGCTAAAAACTGCAAAGTACAAACTCAATAGGTTGCCATAGGACTGCCCTCGTATGTTTTACATCAAGTACCTTACAATCGGAATAATACCTATACGTTTTCTCATTTATACGATTTTACTCAGGATCACTTTGTGAACAAGATCCCAATGAGGAACATGCATGAAAAAATAAACTGTTTTTTCGCCATAATATTCCTTGTTAGGCTTCGAAAATGGTGTTAAGGTGGATGACGGTTCGGAAGAGAGGTAATTAAAAGAGGAGGGAGGCTTAGTGAAAATCGCAGATTTGAAGTCAAGCGGGAAAATGGCCAGCCACAAGGTTACACAGTGTGATGACATCTTCTCGTGAACACCAGTGCAACCTCATCCGAGTTCATGTGTGTATGCTGTGATAGGACGGCGATAACGGATTTTTTTGCCGTTACATTAAGAAACTACGTGCAGTCTCGTCCGCACAGTGACGTCATACGGTTGACTGGCACTTTTCATTAGCGTTTTTCACCAGGAAAAATGTTGTTTTTTTGTTGTAGATCATCACTACATCATTTTCGCATCCTAAACAGCATCATTCTGGCGGAAACCAGTGGTGCGTAGATAACACACAATACTTCCATATTTTGAAACGTAAAATTGTGACACAATTTGATCATATTTTGACTGCTTTTAAGGATGTTAAGGCCAAAAATATCGAAAAATTCACTATTGAAATTTTAAAATTCGCCCAAAATGAAAAAACGCCACATTTTCGGAATGTAAAAAATATCCACGTATCTGCAAGGTAAAACAAAGATTTTAAGACCAAGAACGCTCAAATCGGTTCATTTTTGAATGAACTTTTTGAATGAATTTTTGATTTGAGCGTTCTTGGTCTCAAAATCTTTGTTTTACCTTGCAGAATATTTGGATATTTTTTATATTCCAAAAATGTGTCGTATTTTTATTTTGGGCGAATTTTAAAATTTGAAGAGTGAATTTTTTGATATTTTTGACCTGAACACATTTAAAAGCAGTCAAAATATGATCAAATTTTGTCACAATTTTACGTTTCAAAATATGGAAGTATTGTGTGTTATCTACGCACCACTGGTTAATTTTGCCTGGCCACAAAAATGAACCGATTCGATTTTACCATGCATAATACGTGGATATTTTTTTATAATCCGGCAACTCAACGTATTTCAATTTTTGGCGGGTTTTAAATAGGTACCAAAATATGGAAGTATTATGTGTTATGTGCGCACCACTGGTAAACTGTGATTCGGCTGTTAGGCACTGAACGTTTTGTGTAGTAGTCAGCTTAATTGAGTGGACAGAAATTAATTACGGGGATCAGGAGGGCTGCGTGAAGCTTCTGAAGCTGAAGCCAGCAGTCTGTAGGTTGGACGTGGCACTTCTGGAACCCAGAATAAATGTACCCATGTCACTAATCTACTTAACAGCGTTGCTTACTAAAAATTTTAGTTTCGAGTTGAATCCATGATGCTGCGGCTAGCGAAGCCAAGGAACTACATAGCCGTCTCACCGACTGTCGAACAGCGCGCTGATATGAGAGCCCCTGCTTGCCTCCCTCTTATTATGGAACCTGAATCCAGGTACGCTTTTCCGGGTCACTTGGTTGCTACAGAAAAACCATTCGGTTCTTGAAAACAATTAAAATAAAAAGCGGAATGTCCTCTTTTCCTAATTTGGAGGCTAGAGGTCGTTAGCCTCAGTTATTTACGGTGGGATGAGGAACCAGGAGCCGCCTGTTACCGCTCATTTGGAATGCGGACCGTTTCCTTGGGTTGCATCCATATGCACTTGGGCTTTGTGCCTTATCCACAAGGACAGGTGTTAATGATCATCCATCGCCTTAAGGCTAACTCTAGAAAACACAGTCACACTGTAAATAACGGAGGCTAATGAGCTCTATCCTCCAAATTAGGACAAGATTCCGCTCCATGGAGTAGCAGTAGTCAAAAACCAGAATTACGTTCTCTGCAGTTACTGTAAAAAAATGGATTGGGTTCCTATTTTCTTGAATTTTCTGTCACGTAGGTTCTATACCGATCCGGTGATAGTGTTGGATTTCCAGAGCCTTTATCCATCGATGATGATTGCATACAACTACTGTTTCTCTACCTGCCTGGGGCGAGTTGAAGAAATCTTGGAGTACGTTTAATATTTTACTTTTGGTCTGCTCAACTACAAAAATCTGTATTGTCAGCTGATCGGGATTAGGGTCTGACCCGAATCCTGATCTGCTGACAACTACATCAAGTTGTGGGTCGATACTTCCATCTTCAAAATCTGTGTAATTTAAAAGCTAAGATTTTTCTTAGTGTCACATAAGTAATTTACTAGGTACCATTGGTTTAAGTTCTCTTGAATTCACCTATCATATTAATTGATTTTCTAGGTTTGATACGTTTAAATTTGGATGCACAGAGCTAAGCGTTGATGTAAAAGAATTACACCGGGTGAAAAACAGCATACACATTAGCCCAGCTGGAGTTGCATTTGTGGGCAGCAACGTCAGAAAAGGAGTCCTCCCATGCATGCTGGATGAAATCCTGGAAACCAGATTAATGGTTACTATGGTTATTAACGAGGGGTTACTCCTTGAGTTTAAACAATGTTTCCGTCATTGGTTTCTGTACCTTTCTGTTAGAAGATCTTCCATATTTCAATGATGAAGTTGTCGTGGAGCTATATATATATATATATATCTTCGGCGACACCGCAATACCCCACATCGTCATTTTTGGCAAAAATGAGTTTCATACACCATCAGAAGCGAGCACTCATGCTCGATCGGTCTAGCAATGTATTTCAGCAAAAAAATTGGGCTTATTTTATCACCATCATGTTTATCTATAACTACATCATCGCCAAATTTTGGGCAAATTCACTTTTGGGGGGAAAATACATTCAGCATGATACTCGAGAATGTGAGGAACATAATAAATCCATAAAAGATGATTTAGGAGAACAAAAAATCATCTAAAACTCTAAACTGGGTTTTCGGCTCTCCTGAAAAGAAGCCAAATTGACGATGAGGAGTATTGCGGTGTCGCGGGGTATATGTATCCCCTGATTCTTCGTTCCCAAAGGGTTTGCAGAGTGCGTGTTAAAAAAATTGATGTTCAAAGAGTTCATACAGTGCTCAAAATATTTGTTTTTCTTTAATATAGTGGGGGTCTTCCCTGTATCACTTGAATTCTTTGAAATTTTTGAAAAATTTGCTTCATGCTTGTCTCACAGAAATAAATAGGTAGGTTAGTAACTCAATTGAAATTGAATTTTATTCAATCCTAAATTCAAGACATAGGTATTTCTCATGAATCAATCAATTTTAAAACTTGGAAAACTACACTTTATTTTACTACATTTTATTTTGTCCCGTTCCTAGTATAGATACAGATTCTTAAAACGCATTTGTAATAAAAGGTTTAGGTAGGAGAAAAAGGGAGATTTGGCGTATCAGTTCTTATCACTAACGCCATCCCCCGCCCATCCCATCTATGGGTCTTTAGACTGACGTCATCCCCTAGCCCTCCCGCCTATTGATTCCTGACCAGCCCTAACGATCTGTTGTGAAGAGGATGTTACCTCGACCCCCCTCTAGCCCAAAGGTTATCCGCAGACGGTTGGTAAATTTCCCCTGTAGGACAGTGTTGCCAACATGTTAGAGCTGATGACGCAGTGCTGCCAAACCCCCCCCCCCTCTCACATTAGGTTTGTTGTAAGTTTTTGTCCTAATCATTAGCCATGGTGAACATATATGGTTTTTACCCCCGTTTTTAAATAGTTTTTCCCCGATCGGAAAACCTTCACTTTCTAATTGCCGAATCGCATCAGTTGCGATTCTGCAGTTCCAAGCCTATAAACGGACGAAATCGTGTAAAAAGTCAGTATCGAAGGTGGGCATGCATCTGATGGAGAATTTACCACATTCTTCCGCATGACGTTTTTGCTTAACCCCATAGGTGCTTAGGCCATAAAACCAAGACAATGAGGAACATGCATGAAAACCAGTGGTGCGTAGATAACACACAATACTTCCATATTTTGAAACGTAAAATTGTGACACAATTTGATCATATTTTGACTGCTTTTGAAAGTGTTTAGGCCAAAACTATCAAAAAATTCAGTATTACAATTTTAAAATTCGCCCAAAATGAAAAAACGCCACATTTTCGGAATGTAAAAAATATCCACATATTCTGCAAGGTAAAACGAAGATTTTGAGACCAAGAACGCTCAAATCGGTTCATTTTTGAAAAAAATAAAATAGAAAACACTAAAAATGCAAATATCTCGGAAGTACTGTGCGTTATCCAAATTCCGATTAAACAGGGTGTTAGGTCTTGCCGAGACAAACATTTCAGTTCAAGAAATTTGAAAAAATGTTGAGAAATGAGGGAGTTATGGCCATTTTTGTAAATGACCACAGACGGACAGACGGACAGACGGACACACGGACACACGGACACACGGACACACGGACACACAGACACTTGTTCGGGAAGTGATTCTGAGTAAATGTGTATAAGAAAAAGTTTTTTCTGAAGCTCCGTTCCGATTCTCGATTTTAGGACGATCACAATACTTCCATTTACTCTGTAAATATGGAAGTAAAAACCAGTGGTGCGTAGATAACACACAATACTTCCATATTTTGAAACGTAAAATTGTGACACAATTTGATCATATTTTGACTGCTTTTAAGGGTGTTTAGGCCAAAAATATTGAAAAATTCGCTATTAAAATTTTAAAATTTACCCAAAATAAAAATACAATACATTATTGGAATATTAAAAATCCCAACATATTCTGCAAGGTAAAACAAACATTTCAAGACCAAGAACGCTCAAATCAGTTCATTTTGTGGACGGAAAAAAATAAAACAGAAAACACTAAAAATTCAAATATATTGGAAGTACTGTGCGTTATCCAAACTCCTATCAAACAGGGTGTTAGGTCTTGCCGAGACAAACATTTCAGTTCAAGAAATTTTAAAAAAGGTTGAGAAATGAGGGAGTTATGGCCATTTTTACTTCCATATTTACAGAGTAAATGGAAGTATTGTGATCGTCCTAAAATCGAGAATCGGAACGGAGCTTCAGAAAAAACTTTTTCTTATACACATTTACTCAGAATCACTTCCCGAACAAGTGTCTGTGTGTCCGTGTGTCCGTTACGTCCGTTACGTCCGTCTGTCCGTCTGTCTGTCTGTCCGTCTGTCCGTCTGTGGTCATTTACAAAAATTACCGTAGCTCCCTCAAATCTCAACCTTTTTTCAAATTTCTTGAACTGAAATGTTTGTCTCGGCAAGACCTAACACCCTGTTTAATCGGAATTTGCATAACGCACAGTACTTCCGATATATTTGCATTTTTAGTGTTTTCTATTTTATTTTTTCCCGGCCACAAAAATGAACCGATTTGAGCGTTCTTGGTCTTCAAATCTTCGTTTTACCTTGCAGAATATGTGTATATTTTTTATATGCCGAAAATGTGGCGGTTTTGTATTTTGGGCGAATTTTAAAATTTTAATACTGAATTTTTTGATATTTTTGACCTAAACACTTTCAAAAGCAGTCAAAATATGATCAAATTGTGTCACAATTTTACGTTTCAAAATATGGAAGTATTGTGTGTTATCTACGCACCACTGGTTATAAATGACCACAGACGGACACACAGACACTTGAAGAGTTTAATTTCAAACGGGCTTATCTCCACCGCATTTTTTTCGGGAAAGTGAGAAAAACAAAATTCAAGACGAAGCACATTTACCAGGGTTCTCAAATTTTCCCAATAACTTGAGTATACAACCTATCATTTTTTCATGAAATCATGAAATTTGAATTACGGTTTGTGTGGCTGTGGAGGCCATTTTGGTTCATTTTTCTATAGAAATGAACCTTTGTAATCGGTCAGGAAAAAAAAAACGCTGCTAAGTAGATCAGTGGCATGTGCTGATTAGTTTTCGCTATGTCCGAAGAACTCTGCAAATTTTGCACAGGGGTTCATTTTTCGATTGCTAAGACAAACTTCACGATACATCGGTACTCCTTAAACTCAGAATTTAGTTGTTATTATTCTATAATTTCAGTATAAATTTGTATTTTAGAGGGGGATTTAGAGAAACGTTTTTTCAACCCGGCAAAAAATAATCATCCTCTTTGCTTGATAAATACTTACCTATCTATCTTTTCAACGCAGCAGATCGTTTAATTCCGTTAAATTCACCATTTAATCTATTCTTAATCACCTTCATTATTAACTGAATAATAATAATTATTAAATTCTCTGAATAATGAATGAAATTAAAAATGCCTCAGAACCATTGTTAAAGCCTGACTCGCTTTCATGTTGCCAAGCGCAACTGGTCGTAGTGTGAGTGCGTCACCTTGTTGGTGTAATAGGCTAGTGGTCGTAAGTAGATCAATCAACCGTATCTAAGAGCCGAGGCCAAATTCTCAAATTTTTTCGATTTTTGTTTTGCTGATTTGTGTAATGCGACCAAATTCTTTAAATTGAAGATATCGGGAGGACAGAAGTTTTTGTGGGGATTCCAACGAGTGGAAAACTATTTTTGTGGCTCTAGTCGTTTTTGAGCTATTCAGAATTGTAGAAATTTTAAAAAACTCAAAAATGTCTCACTAAAACTGCAATAACTCCTAAACGGTTAGAGCTACCGCCGTGGCGATGGTCTCATTCGATTCGGCATAGAAAAATCTATGGAAAATGATGCGTCACATGCCTGTGTTACAAATTTCCAGAAAAGCACGAATTTTTTACCTCTTCAACAGCTGTTTTACTGGCCTTAAAATTAAGGTAGGGTTCTGTCGAGACGTTAGGACCAACTAGATACGGAACTTGATTTTTGGTAAAAATTTCAAAATTTTTCGATAACTCCTTCCCCCTGAAAAACCCCGGACGGCGTACGGCGGACGGCGTACGGCGGACGGACAAAAAAGTTTTATTGCAGATTTGGATTCTACACCCCTTGAAACGTAAACCAACAAATTTTCAGGGGGTGTTAAAATTTTTTTTTTTCCTGACCGATTACAAAGGTTCATTTCTTAAGAAAAATGAACCAAAATTTTAACACCCCCTGAAAATTTGTTGGTTTACGTTTCAAGGGGTGTAGAATCCGAATCTGCAATAAAAATTTTTTGTCCGTCCGCCGTACGCCGTCCGCCGTCCGGGGTTTTTCAGGGGGAAGGAGTCGTCGTAAATTTTTGAAATTTTCACCAAAAATCTGGTTCCGTATCTAGTTGGTCCTAACATCTCGACAGAACCCTACCTTAATTTTAAGGCCAGTAAAACAGCTGTTGAAGTGGGAAAAAATTCGTGTTTTTCTGGAAATTTGAAACATAGGCATGTGACACATCATTTTCTATAGATTTTTCTATGCTGAATCGAATGAGACCATCGCCACGCCGGTAGCTCAAACCGTTTAGGAGTTATTGCAGTTTTAGTGAAGCAGTTTTGAGTTTTTCAAAATTTCTACAATTTTTAATAACTCGAAAACTACTCGAGCCACAAAATTCGTTTTCCACTCGTTGGAATCCCCACAAAAACTTCTATCCTCCCGATATCTTCAATTTAAAGAATTTGGTCGAATTACACAAATCAGCAAAACAAAAATTGGAAAAAGTTGAGAATTTGGCCTCGGCTCTTAGGTACGGTTGATTGATCTACATACGACCACTAGCCTATTACACCAACATGGTGACGCACTCGCACTACGACCAGTTGCGCTTGGCAACATACGAATGAGACAGGCTTTAACAAAATTTGTTAATGTTCTGAGGCATTCTTGACGAATTTTTAATTTCAGCATTCAGAGAATTCAATAATTATTATTATTCTGTTGGTTATGTAGGTAAATAAGAATAGATTAAATCATGATTTTAACAAAAATTAACGACGCCTTGCGTTGAAAAGATAGATAGGTAGGTCAAGCAAGGAGGACCGAGCAAAGAGGATGATTATTTTTTGCCAGGTTGAAAAAACGTTTTTCTAAATCCCCCTCTAAAATACCAATTTATACTAAAATTCTAGAATAATAACAACTAAATTCCGTGTTTAAGGAGAACCTATATATCGTAAGATTTGTCTTTGCAATCGAAAAATGAACCCCTGTGCAAAATTTGCAGAGTTCTTCGGATATACCGAAAACTGATGTGCACATGCCACTGATCTACTTAGCAGCGTTTTTATGTTGGATATAAACCCGTTTGATGTAAAACCCTGGATATAAGCCGTTTTGAAAAAAAAAAGGGTCTTGGCGATTGAACAAAAAATTTCATTTTCATTCTTTTTATTTATGACATTAAATTTTAAATGAATTGTAATAAAAATGTAAAATGAAAACCGAAGATTGAAAACTGAAAGAACTGAGATTTTGAACTGAAAGTTGAAAAAGATTAGTATGTATTTTTAAAAATTTGAAAACATCAAAGTCACGGAAAAACTGAAAACACCACGGAAAGATGAAAAATACGGAGACGCACAAAACCCGCGAACAAAATACAACAATAATCGTATCACCACACACTTTTCAAACCGACCTTAGCACTGATAAGCGCGCCCAGCCATGAGCGAAAGTGCCCAAGAGCAGTGGCAACGCCATCTATCGCTAGAGTAGGTCACTACTGACTATTGTACAGTATGCATGGTGTTTCCCTCTATCGGTTGGGATATGAATCACATTTGAATTGGAAGCGGGAAATATTAGTTTGGATATAAGCCCCTTAGATGTGATATGGAATACGGACATAGCAGTAAGAGATGGATATAAGCCATTTTGATTTAAAATACTTTATTGATTATAAGGGAATGGATATGAGCCATTTCGATGGTAAACCTACTTTTTGGGAGGCTTTTAAACGAGGATCTGAACCTTATTGGAAGGAAAGCGGCTTGTGAGCAGATAGGCCTTATCCCAAAGAATCGGAATCCGCAAAAAAAACGAAAACTGTCAAAATTGGGTATGAGCCCGTTTGAAATTAAACTCTTCACTTGTTCAGGAATTGATTCTGAGTAGATGTGTATGAGAAACAGTTTTTTCTGACGCTCCGTTCCGATTCTCGATTTTAGGGCGATTCCAATACTTCCATTTACTCTGTAAATATGGAAGTAAAAACGCTGCAAAGGATTAGTGGCACCGGTAGGTACATTACTTTTCTGCATACTTATCGCAAAAAAAGTCAAGTTATTACTTCCATATATTTACAGAGTAAATGGAAGTATTGTGATCGTCCTAAAATCGAGAATTGGAACGGAGCTTCAGAAAAAACTTTTTGTGTGTCCGCCCGTCCGTCTGTGGTCATTTACTAAGATGGCCATAGCTCCCTCAATCCTCAACCTTTTTTCAAATTTCTTGAACTGAAATGTTTGTCTCGTCCGCACAGTGACGTCATACGGTTAACCGCCACATTCAAAAGGGCACTTTTCATTAGCGTTTTTCACCAGGAAAAATGTTGTTTTTACTTCCATATTTACAGAGTAAATGGAAGTATTGTGATCGTCCTAAAATCGAGAATCGGAACGGAGCTTCAGAAAAAACTTTTTCTTATACACATTTACTAAGAATCACTTCCTGAACAAGTGTCTGTGTGTCCGTGTGTCCGTCTGTCCGTGTGTCCATCTGTGGTCATTTACAAAAATGGCCATAACTCCCTCATTTCTCAACCTTTTTTCAAATTTCTTGAACGGAAATGTTAGTCTCGGCAAGACCTAACACCCTGTTTAATCGGAATTTGGATAACGCACAGTACTTCCGATATATTTGCATTTTTAGTGTTTTCTTTTTTTTTTTCCGGCCACAAAAATGAACCGATTTGAGCGTTCTTGGTCTTGAAATGTTTGTTTTACCTTGCAGAATATGTGGGGATTTTTAATATTCCAATAATGTATTGTATTTTCATTTTGGGTAAAATTTAAAACTTTGATAGTGTATTTTTTGATAGTTTTGACCAAAACACCCTTAAAAGCAGTCAAAATATGATCAAATTGTGTCACAATTTTACGTTTCAAAATATGGTATTGTTTGTTATCTACGCACCACTGGTTTTGAAATTTTTCCTTCCTTTCCTAGGAACTACCCAAAACCTACTCAAAAATATTTTTTTGAAATTTTAACATTTTTTAAAAGATCAAAAAAAATTTTTTTTTTAAAGGTGAAAAATTAGTTTTTAAACCAGTTTTTGATCACTAAAACCCAATCAACTTTGACTTTTAGGGAGTGAAAAAGTGTAAAAACCTTCAAGGAATCCAACGAGCTCAAAAAATCGGTTCAGTAGAACTTCCTCAACTCGCCAAAAACGCGAAAAAGGAGAAATCAAGAAAAACAGCAAGAAAGAAAATAAGAAATACAAGCCAAACCGATAAAAAAACAACATTTTGGAAAAAACCTCCTATCCTATGGTAAATCAAGCGGAAAAGCCGGGAAAAATACTCAAAAAATTCTAAACCCGTTTTTGTGGTTTTTAAAAAATATACCCTATTCATGGCAAATTGGACCCCTTAACCTTTTCGGATCGGATTGCCCGGACAATATGCACCAAGTTGGAGCAAACCACAACTTTTAGGACTAGTTTCACCAAAATCGTATCGAACCACTGATCCGATTTTGACGCGGTTGGTCTTAAAAGTTGAGGTTTGCTCTAACTTGGTGCATATTGACTGGGGAATCCGATCAAAAAATGTTGTTTCAACCTTATTTTCTGAGATCCCCAGACAAATAATGTACCCATGTCACTAATCTACCTGGCAGCGTTTTTTTTCTTTGTTAAATGATGCCCCTCCAAGCATCATTTTGTGTGCAACAGCCACCCCAACCCCCCTTTGCACTCCATTTTTGGTACATTATTTCCAGAAATAATGTACCTATGTAATTGTTCAAGAAAATTTTTTTTACAACACCCCCTGAAAATTTGTTCTTTCACGTTTCAGAGGTTCTAGAACAAGAATCTGCAATAAAAATTTTTTGTCCGTCCGCCGTACGCCGTACGCCGTACGCCGTCAGCAGCAAAACGCATAGAAGGAGTGGTCCGATTTCAAAAAAAAAAAACGAGCGTTTAGCAAATTTTCCTGTGACGTGCACCTCCTATAAGGGAATCCTCTGAATCAACTCTAGACTACTCAAAAACGATCAAATGTAAAAAAAGTCATGATCTCAAAAACAGTTTTTTTGGGTTTTCGACCCCTTAAAATTTTTTGATCGGATTCCCCTGACAATATGCCTCAAGTTGGAGCAAAACACAACTTTTAGGACCAACCGCACCAAAATCGGATCAGCGGTTCGATACGAAGTGGACGGACGAAATTTTGGCCAAAAATTTCGTCCAGCCACTTCGTATTGAAATACTGATCCGATTTTGACTAAATTAGTCTTGAAAGTTGTGGTTTGCTCCAACTTGAGGCATATTGTCCGGGCAATCCGATCGGAGAAGGTCAACGGGTCCATTTCGGCATAATTATGGTATATTTTTGAAAAAACACAAAATCTCAATTTTGAAGGTGATGCCGTGGGTTTAGAATTTTTTGAGTATTTTTCCCGTGTTTCTCGCTTGATTTACCATAAGATAGGGTGGTTTTTCCGAAAAAATTCGAAAATTTGGTTTTTGAATCGGTTTGGCTTGAATTTCTTAATGCGATTTCTGCGTTTTCGCGTTTTTGGCAATTTGAGGGAGTCCTACTGGACCGATTTTGAATTTTTGAGCTCGTTGGATTCCTTGAAGGTTTTTACACATTTTTCACTCCCTATAAGTCAAAATCGATTGGGGTTTAGTAATCAAAAACTGGTTTAAAGACTAATTTTTGACCTAAACAAAAAATATTTTTTTGACCCTTTAAAAAAAATGTTAAAATTCCAAAAAAATATTTTTGAGTAGGTTTTGGGCAGGTACATGACACAAAAAATTTGCAATTTTCTACAACTCTCCAGGACTAAGAAAAATGAAAAAAACCGATTTCAGCTGGAAAATCCAAGGTCCTAGCCTAGGAAAAATTTCAAAAAAATGATGGATTTGACTTCGGGGTTTTTTGGCGGGAATCTTTAGATATTGACTATGAAACATGAAATTTGGCATTTTTTCGAGATTTTGGTCAACAGGGTCAATTTTGGGGGCAGTGACACAGCTGAAATTGCGGTTTTGCAGTTTTCTTGGGTTCACGGCACATGTTCCAATCGGTTCAAGGCGTGAGGAATACGAAATGGCGGCTGTAACATTCCCACCCTTGATCTTGGTAGGGTGGGGAAGTAGGGGACTTCCCCTACCCCTACCGGCTCTTTCGTCGTCTATTGGCTCAGATTTATTAGAAACTGAAAGTGTGAAGCTGGGATTGGACAGCTTATGTTAATGGGGCGGATCTTGATAACAGTTGTCACCTGTTAACGCGGTTAACAAAATGGCTGCCTTCTTGCCGCCAGGCCTCAGGAAATATTTCTTTGAAAGCAGCCGCCAGGTATTTTCTTTTTATACCTACCTATTTATTATCATTGTGAAAACGTACCTTTTCGGCATAATTGAATTCACGATTGACCATTACTCCACAAATGATATGATGATAAACCGACCTACTCCAACTATTTGAACTTTATTTTCTGAGATACCCAGACAAATAATGTACCCATGTCACTAATCTACTTAGCAGCGTTTTTTCTTCTATTATTTACGATTAAAAAGTCAAGTTAAAAGAAAATAATGTCATAGGTTCGCCCTATTTTTCGTCCAAAAACTATGTAGAACCAGAGGTGCGGTGTCGCATTATAGGCGTATACGTCCTCTGACCGCAGAACGCGGCTCGCCCTTTTTGGAAGCCGTATTTTGAAGACATCTTCCTCGTCGTCCGCGTCTTTTTCTTGGACGAGAGCATACACCACGCCTGGAGATATGTAGTCTTTTGCTGGTTTCAGATGTGCGTTTTTCTCTGCGTCCTGCGTAATGAGATCTGATTGGCTGCCAGTTTTACGCGCGCGCATTTTACCAGGCAACTTTACCTGGCCAATCAAATCTCATTACGGAGGACGCAGAGAAAAACGCACATTTGAACCCAGCTTGACTCCAAGATGGGGTATGGTCACTCAGGTGATAACGCCTCAAGCGGTTTTAACTCCCATCCCAAAGCCACTCGTTTCAGGTTGTCAAGGATTGTAGTTAGATAGAACAGAAAACAAATTAATTAAATGCTCTCACATAATAAAAATTATAAATTTGAATAGGTATGATTAAGATGGTAATTACATCCGACATATCGTCTGTTCAGGTTCTATCTTGTTGGAATGAATACACTTCAACAGAGCATTTCACGAAAGATCTCCTCCGCTGATCATGAAATGGTTTAAGGGGTATAAAACCATCTTGGGTTGAATTTCTCGAAAATTCAGACTGTTCTCCTCCCCATTGAAGGCACAGACTCAATTATCCAATTGGCTGGTCCTATGGATATGTTCTCTTTGGCGCACCTGCATCATTGTTTGTGATTTATTTGTTATTATTCATCTAAAAAACCTTACTTCTAGGAAAAATTATCTATTAATTTTTCATGTAGAAATTACCAAAGAATTGGTCTGTCCAGACGGTCTGGGGGATGGGGAGGAGAATGGTCTGACGTGTGATACGGGCTTTAGGAATAAAAGACTGCAACGTTTACCCCTAGTACGATGAATGTCCGTTTGGGAGCACTAGTGTTGAGGTAGGTACGATCAGGGAAAATTTGATAAAAACGGTGGTAAAAATCAATATAAGAGGGTCGTCTCAAAAGTAAGGTTCCCTATGCTATAAAAAATTAAAAAAAAAATTTTTTTCAAAAATTTTCATTGCTTTGTGTTTAGTAACATCATATCACTTTTCAACATAATACCCAGCTCGATCGATGCACTTCTGGAACCGGGGGAGCAATTTATGTATGCCCTCCTTGAAAAACTGCGTGTCCAAACTAGAGGTCCAAGCACAGACGGCAGTATTGAGCTCGTCGTCGGTTCGGAAGCTTTTCCCCCCCAAATGAGCTTTCAGATGTGGAAATAAGTGAAAGTCACTTGGTGCCAGATCAGGTGAATATGGTGGGTGGCCAAAAACTTCCCATCTGAATGAATTGAGATGTTGAAGAAGATCTGCTCAATTCATTCAGATGGGAAGTTTTTGGCCACCCACCATATTCACCTGATCTGGCACCAAGTGACTTTCACTTATTTCCACATCTGAAAGCTCATTTGGGGGGGAAAAGCTTCCGAACCGACGACGAGCTCAATACTGCCGTCTGTGCTTGGACCTCTAGTTTGGACACGCAGTTTTTCAAGGAGGGCATACATAAATTGCTCCCCCGGTTCCAGAAGTGCATCGATCGAGCTGGGTATTATGTTGAAAAGTGATATGATGTTACTAAACACAAAGCAATGAAAATTTTTGAAAAAAATTTTTTTTTTAATTTTTTATAGCATAGGGAACCTTACTTTTGAGACGGCCCTCGTATGTACACCATGGCTAATGAGAAGGACAAAAACGTATTACAAAGCTGACATGAATGGGGGGGGGGTGACACAACTACGTCATCAGCTCACAGCTGTTGGAAGATACCACTATCCTAGGGAAAGAGGGGAAGGGAGGCTGGGATGACCAGGTTAGGAAAAAATACTGCTACGTGGACCCCCCTAGTACAATGAATTTCCGCTTGGGAGCGCTAGCGTCAAGGGAGGTAGCATTAGGGAAAAACTCTATAAAAACGGGGGTAAAAACAATATATGTACACCATGGCTAATGATTAGGACAAAAACGTACAACAAACCTAATGTGAGAGGGGGGGGGTTGGCAGCACTGCGTCATCAGCTCTAACATGTTGGCAACACTGTCCTACAGGGGAAATTTACCAACCGTCTGAGGATAACCTTTGGGCTAGAGGGGGGTCAAGGTAACATCCTCTGACGCCACATACAGGCTAACACCTCTGACGTCACAATAGATCGTTAGGGCTGGTCAGGAATCATTAGGCGGGAGGGGTAAGGGATGACGTCAGTTTAAAGACCTGGCGGGGAAATACTTCTGACGTCACAACAGAACGTTAGGGCTGGTCAAGAATCAATAGGCGGGAAGGGCAGGGGATGACGTCACTTAAAGACCCATAGACGGGAGGGCGGGGGATAAGAACTGATACGCCAAATCCCCCTTTTTCTCCTACTGGTTTAGCTTATATCTTTCGAGGTTGAAGTTAACAAATGAAGGGTACAGGGGAAGAAGGCGCAATGTCAAGCTCAGGGCGAAAATGAGATAGTAATGCCATCTTGTGGGGGATGGTCAGATCTACAACTCTGTATCATCGTTTTGGGGAAGAGAGGGCTAGGTTGGGAGAAAGAGGGGTGAAAAGTTTTGGGGCACTGGGGAAGAAGGCGCTAACTTTGAACAAACAAGCTAATTTCAATTCGCCTTCTTCCCCTGTACCCTTCAAATGGATCAGTTTTTCGCGTCTCCTGTGAAGTTGGTTAAACGGAGTCATAGCATGTTGTCGCTTAATTGACTGTGTGTGTTAGTGATTTAATTTATGTATTCGACTACCTACAATTGAGGAGTAATCTATCAAAAGGGAACATATCCACTTTTGGGAAAAACACGTTTTTTTTTGCATTTTTCGAATCGTCCAGATGAGTACGAACGGTCCCTCTAATCCTTAAGCTGGGTTCACATGGCGTACGGTTGACCGGATCCGGTCGGTACGGTCGGCCTCTCATTGGTCGACGGAAGAGCGCACGCGGTGCGGTCGCGGTGGTGAAGGGGGCACGCTCTCCCGTCGACCAATGAGAGCCCGACTCTCAACGAGAGCTCCGGTCAACCGTACGCCATGTGAACAAAGCTTTAGCATGCAAAATGGAAACCAGTGGTGCGTAGATAACACAAAATACTTCCATATTTCGAAAAGTAAAATTGAGAGACAATTTGATCATATTTTGACTGTTTTTAAGGGTGTTTAGGTCAAAAAATTCGCTATGCAAATTTTAAAATTCGCCAAAAAAAAAAATTTGTTACATTTTTGGAATATAAAAAAATACCCACATATTCTGCAAGGTAAAACGAAGATTTTGAGACCAAGAACGCTCAAATTGGTCCATTTTTGTGGCCGGAAAAAAATAAAATAGAAAACACTAAAAATGCAAATATATCGGAAGTACTGTGCGTTATCCAAATTCCGATTAAACAGGGTGTTAGGGCTTACCGAGACAAACATTTCAGTTCAAGAAATTTGAAAAAAGGTTGAGAAATGAGGGAGTTATGGCCATTTTTGTAAATGACCACAGACGGACAGACGGACACTCGGACACACGGACACACAGACACTTGTTCGGGAAGCGATTCTGAGTAAATGTGTATAAGAAAAAGTTTTTTCTGAAGCTCCGTTCCGATTCTCGATTTTAGGACGATCACAATACTTCCATTTACTCTGTAAATATGGAAGTAAAAACAACGAACTCCTGTGAAACATGGGACGCACGAACTCAAGCTTATCTGATAACGCCTTTGCCTAAGAAGGCGGCGAATGTAGGGAAGTGGGGGCGAAATCTGTCTTCTCCTTGAGTACACTTCTCCTGAGTACACATTTACTCAGAATCACTTCCCGAACAAGTGTCTGTGTGTCCGTCTGTCCGTCTGTGGTCATTTACAACCAGTGGTGCGTAGATAACACACAATACTTCCATATTTCGAAACGTAAAATTGAAACACAATTTGATCCTATTTTGATTGCTTTTAAGGAGGTTTAGGTCAAAAATATCAAAAAATTCACTATTCAAATTTTAAAATTCGCCCAAAATGGTAAAACGCCACATTTTCGGAATGTAAAAAATATCCACATATTCTGCAAGGTAAAACAAAGATTTTAAGACCAAGAACGCTCAAATCGGTTCATTTTTGTGGCCGGAAAAAAATAAAATAGAAAACACTAAAAATGCAAATATACCGGAAGTACTGTGCGTTATCCAAATTCCGATTAAACAAGGTGTTAGGTCTTTTCGAGACGCACATTTCAGTTCAAGAAAATTGAAAAAAGGTTGAGAATTGAGGGAGTTATGGTCATTTTTGTAAATGACCACAGACGGACTAACGGACTAACGGACACACGGACACACAGACACTTGTTCGGGAAGTGATTCTGAGTAAATGTGTATAAGAAAAAGTTTTTTCTGAAGCTCCGTTCCGATTCTCGATTTTAGGACGATCACAATACTTCCATTTACTCTGTAAATATGGAAGTAAAAATGGCCATAAGTCCCTCATTTCTCAACCTTTTTTCATATTTCTTGAACTGAAATGTTTGTCTCGGAAAGCCCTAACACCCTGTTTAATCGGAATTTGGATAACGCACAGTACTTCCGATAAATTTGCATTTTTAGTGTTTTCTATTTTATTTTTTTCCGGCCACAAAAATGAACCGATTTGAGCGTTCTTGGTCTCAAAATCTTCGTTTTACCTTGCAGAATATGTGGATATTTTTTTATATTCCAAAAATGTACCGAATTTTTTTTTGGCAAATTTTAAAATTTGCAAAGCGAATTTTTTGACATTTTTGACCTAAACACCCTTAAAAGCAGTCAAAATATGATCAAATTGTGTCTCAATTTTACGTTTCAAAATATGGAAGTATTGTGTGTTATCTACGCACCACTGGTTACGTTTTGTGCTAATTCGCGTGTGTTTTTCCGCGTAATGGAGCGTACTGTGGATGAATTAAATCAGGGATGTCGGAAGAGACGTAAACGTGACGTAAATTGAATAAGAAAGAAGAAAAAGTGGTTTTTGATTCCAGGAATTGAGTAGTTAATTTGAAATATCAGGAACGCTCTGGAAATATCAGGAATTTTTCGTAACGCTCTGTCCCGATGATCCAGTAATTTTTGTTTGGGTACTTAACTTAGGTGGTGGGAAGCAAAGTACAAGGTTTTCGGCGACATTTGAGAGATTAGCATCCACTTTTCAATCAAAAGGGCACTTATCCCAAATTTTCAATCAAAATGGCACATATCCAAAATTAAAATGGCGGCCTCTCCCTCACTTTTGGGTTTGAAACATTTGTATTCTGGGACATGATCTGTTATGCCAACAAGCTCAGCTCTTTATAAAAAAAAACATAATAAAACTGTACGAGAGGTAGCGCAATTGGTTTTCCTCCCTTCCTGAACAATTATGGAGAATGGATATGTTCCCTTTTGATAGATCACTCCTCAATTATACCTACTAATTTTCAACGTTATACTCATTCTAGGTAAAAAAGTCAATGAATGCCCATAAGGCGAATAAAATTCTCCACAAGGTCCTGAACGCAAGGCAAATGGGCTTGAAACTTATCGCCAATGTTACCTACGGCTATACATCTGCTAATTTCTCCGGGAGAATGCCCTGCATTGAGGTCTGCTTTTTTGTTTGAAGGTTAAGGGCAGGTTTATTAATTAATTTAAAGCTAGATTTATCCAAGGACGCTTGCACGACATTTCACCAAGGACATATATTCATTGACTGCCACTCTTGAAAATTTCTCAGAAATCAGTTAATTAATGCAAGCGCCCTTGAAAAAATCTAGCTTCAAATACATTGATAAACCTCCCTTGAAAGTTCCTACTTGTTAGGATGATGTCTGTCCTGACTGCCTTGTATAACAAGCAAACATCTGTGATTCTGAAAAATTGGGTAAAACTGATCACTAGGTAGAGTTTTTAATTTCGAGCCATGGTGCCTAAAGGTGCCCATACACTATCTGATTGCTGGTTGTGGGGCCAAGACCAATCATTGATTTAATTGGTCCGGATGACTCAATAAACTACTCAAATAAATTTCGTTGGCGTTCAAAACCACGTTCCCATGTTCATCCCAACGACAACATCCTGCAATCAGATAATGAGTGGGCACCTTTACTCTCAGCACCCTTGAGCATTGATATGACGAGTATAGTTCACCTGAGTGCCCATCTCGTTGTTGTGAAACATAATTGTTTTTCATCAACTACAAGATTTCTACATATCACCAATATTTCACCCTGTCCCTCACTAGGCCTGCATGAAACCGCTATTTCGACTGTTGAAGTTTCAATTGTTGGCACAAATGTCTTCAGCCAAGGCAATCATAAACGGCTCTAGTCTAAACTGGTAGCATCATGGCACAACTATCAGGGTACCCCTCAATATACTTTCATCTTCATGGGATTTTTGCGCACCCCTCAATGTACTTTCATGTTCATGTGATTTTTCATGTTGATTTGTAGTTCAGTGTCATAGCGTCAGGTAAAATTGATCATCGTTGGAACCGAAAAATATCCCCGCCCAGGGGTCCTTGACAACGAACTTGATAGTTAAAAGAGAAGTGGATGAATGATCGACCCGTGAAAACGTAACTGATGTCAGCAGATCAGGGGTAGGGTCATACGAAGAAAACTGCCTCTTTCGCCGAGCTTTCGATGTATTTTAACATCTTCATCAGGGCCTATGAAACAATGCAGAACAACCAAAATAAGGACATAACAAAACAAATAACATCAAACAAACATGAAACAATAACTTTAAAACATACTTAGAGAACGGAATTGCGCGGTCAAGCCATGATGACCACCGTCTTCAATGCTGTAGACCATGATTTTTCAAACTAAAACAAGCATTTTTTTGTGCAATTAACAATACAATTTCAAACAACCAACAAGTAACAAACTTTTCAGGTTGTGTCCAAGGCCCTGATGAAGATGTTAAAATACATCGAAAGCTCGGCGAAAGAGGCAGTTTTCTTCGTATGACCCTACCTCTGATCTGCTGACATCAGTTAAAAGAGAAGGGTGTACTTTCGCATCATTGGATGACACAAAAAATTTGGAATGAGCCAATGTTTCATTACTCTATTTGATCGCAGTAATTTTCTTTGCTAAGTCATTCTGATATTTTTCGAGTCAGTACAGTATGTCGACGATGAAACTGCAATACTGAGCTATTCAAAGCATCTTGTCTTTTGGGGGCGTCTGGGTTGCCTACTTCTCAAAACTTGGATTGGTGGCAACTTAGCAAATCACGCGTCCATAGATTGCATGGCAAACGAATTGGGCAGTATTGATTCCACCCTGTCGATGTACAGTACAGTATTAATCGAGAGGTACATTATTGCTAGAAATAATGCACCTATGTATTCGGTCGGAAATTTTTTTTTACAACACCCCCTCAAACTTTTATTTTGGAACATTATTTCCATATTTTGAAACGTAAAATTGTGACGCAATTTGATCAAATTTTAAGTGCTCTTAAGGGTGTTTAGGATAAAAATATCAAACCAGTGGTGCGTAGATAAAACACAATACTTCCATATTTTGAAACGTAAAATTGAGACACAATTTGATCATTTTTGACTGCTTTTAAGGGTTTTCAGGTCAAAAATATCAAAAAGTTCACTATTCAAATTTTAAAATTCGCCAAAAATGAAAATACGCCACATTATTGGAAAATAAAAAATATCCACATATTGTGCAAGGTAAAACAAAGATTTTAAGACCAAGAACGCTCACATCGGTCAATTTTTGTAGCCGGAAAAAAATAAAATAGAAAACACTAAAAACTTAATTATATCGGAAGTACTGTGCGTTATCCCAATTTCGATTAAACAGGGTGTTAGGTCTTGGCGAGACAAACATTTCAGTTCAAGAAATTTGAAAAAAGGTTGAGAATTGAGGGAGTTATGGTCATTTTTGTAAATGACCACAGACGGACAGACGTTCGTAACGGACACACAGACACTTGTTCAGGAAGTGATTCTGAGTAAATGTGTATAAGAAAAAGTTTTTTCTGAAGCTCCGTTCCGATTCTCGATTTTTAGGACGATTCCAATACTTCCATTTACTCTGTAAATATGGAAGTAAAAATTCACTATTCAAATTTTAAATTTTTCCCAAAATGAAAAACGCTACATTATCGGAATATAAAAAATATCCACATATTCTGCAAGGTAAAACGAAGATTTTACGACCAAGAACGCTCAAATCGGTTCATTTTTGTGGCCGTAAAAAAAATAAAATAGAAAACACTCGAAATGCAAACATTTCGGAAGTACTGTGCGTTATCCAAATTTTGATTAAACAGGGTGTTAGGTCTTGCCGAGACAAACATTTCAGTTCAAGAAATTTGAAAAAAGGTTGAGAATTGAGGGAGCTATGGCCATCTTTGTAAATGACCACAGACGGACACACAGACTAACGGACACATAGACACTTGTTCGGTAAGTGATTCTGAGTAAAATTCTATAAGAAAAAGTTTTTACTGAAGCTCCGTTCCAATTCTCGATTATAGGACGATCACAATACTTCCATTTACTCTGTAAATATGGAAGTAATAACTTGACTTTTTTTGCGATAAGTATGCAGAAAAGTAATGTGCCTACCGGTGCCACTAATCCTTTGCAGCGTTTTTACTTCCATATTTACAGAGTAAATGGAAGTATTGGAATCGTCCTAAAATCGAGAATCGGAACGGAGCTTCAGGAAAAACTTTTTCTTATACACATTTACTCAGAATCACTTCCTGAACAAGCGTCCGTCTGTCCGTCTGTGGTCATCTACAAAAATGGCAATAACTCCCTCATTTCTCAACCTTTTTTCAAATTTCTTGTTCTTTCTTCTTCGTTCTTGAACTAAAATGTTTGTCTCGGCAAGACCTAACGCCCTGTTTAATCGGAATTTGGATAACGCCCAGTACTTCCAAAATATTTGCATTTTTAGTGCTTTCTATTTTATTTTTTCCGCCCACAAAAATGGACCAATTTGAGCGTTCTTGGTCTCAAAATCTTCGTTTTACCTTCCAGAATATGTGGATATTTTTTATATTCCAAAAACGTAGCGAATTTCAAACTTTAACGTTTTGAAGTGAGCAAGTATTGTGCGTTATCACTGGGTTCATGCGTAGGTTACACAGTCTTGTACTTTTTCAGTTTTCCAAATTCATCATCAAAGTTATTGTTGGCTCCCTAATTTCATGGATATTGTTGAATAGGTCGGAGACAGCGTGGTGAGCAAAGGGCGTGAAACGTTAGAAAGAGCCATCAAACTGGTAAAGGAAACCGGCCGTTGGAAGGCTGAGGTCGTTTATGGAGACACGGATTCCATGTTCGTTTTATGTCCTGGACGTACAAAAGAAGAAGCGTTCCTCATTGGGCAAGAAATTGCAGATGCTGTTACCAATACCAACCCCCGGCCGGTTAAGCTGAAACTGGAAAAAGTGTACCAACCATGCATTTTACAGGTGAGCGCGATCCACTTGATTCACTTTCAACCACTAGGTACTTACGACCACTAGCCTATTACACACTATACTAGTTGGACTTGGCAACGTGAGATCAACCTAACCCCAACCGTTTAGGAATTATGGAGCGTCAACTATACTGGACACTGGGTCTCTAAGGGTGCTCCTGTTCCATTGATGAGCCCTTTTTTTTTTTTTTTTGGGGACGTAGGAGGGAGGACCTCTCCTAGTGGCCCCACCGACTGTGCTGCATAGAGAGACGACCTGGGGCTGTTGCGCACATTGCCTCGGGTCGACTCTCCAGAGCGGCTCTCTGCCATCAGCAGACCTCCTGGCCTGTCTCTTCGCCCTCCAGAGACATCTCGTTCTAAGTGGTTGCCATTTCCATAATCCTCCCATATTGCACGCCAAGGTCCAATTTGGGAGGTTCAGGAGCGACCTGGTTCAGCTTCTTCCGCAGTTCAATCTTCTTCGCTGCTGCTGGTACCCTCATGGGATGCTGGGCCTTGGCTCGCAAGCTCCATCCTCTTCTCGCTCAACACCGCCCGCGCAAAACTGGCGACGCGCTTCCAATTTCTATCCAATTCAATCATTTTCAGGACGAGCGTCTCCGGCTGAAGTCGGCCTAGCTCGTCCTCGACTGCGCGTCGCCATCCTGCCCACCTTTCGCAAAAAAAAAAGGTGTGGCAGGCGTCATCTTGCGCGTCACTGCAGTGCAGGCACATGGGGCTCCGTGCCCTACCCATCTTGTGAAGGTACGCCCTGAATGCTCCGTGTCCCGTGAGGAGTTGGGTGAGGAAGAAGTCTACCTCACCCTGGGAGCGCCCCAGCCATGGACCAAGACGAGGAATCAAGCGCTTGGTCCACTGGCCTTTCTGGGCAGCATCCCACTCCTCTTGCCACCTCCCTAGCGTTTCTTCTCTGCTTTCTTCTTTCTTCGTTGCGCGAGTCCCAGGCTGCCCCTTCTTCTGGTAGACTTCCTTCCGCTCCTTGGCTAGGAGGTGGATGGGAATGGCGCCTGCCACCACCATAACAGCCTCGTGAGAGACTGTGCGGTAGGCGCAGGCCACTCGCAGAGCGCACCTTCATTGATGAGCCCTCAAGTATGGGTAGTCTAATTAGATCAATTCAACAATTTTGACGCTTTATTTGTCTTCTTGGTACGTTTTTCCATTTCAACTGCAATTTAATTAGAAATATACTATAATATTGAAAATTATTGCACTTTGGATCCACGAGTCAGAAACTTTGAATTTGCTGTCTCTATGGCGGATTCTAAACGTCAAACACCGGCCTAATCATATCTGAAGGTATTTTTGGTGATGATGAGCAACAGTATTTGCCGAAAAAGTGGCACTGGCCACGGAGGGAAGGAGAAAAAGTGGTGTCCAGTATATTGGACACTGGGACCAAAAGGGTTAAATAGTAAATTTAAAAAAATCAAGGAGTTCTTAAGATTGGTAGATAGATACCTATCAAGATGGGTAGGTTTCTATCGAGCAGAGTGGATGATGTGGCTTTTTTGCCAGGTTGAAAAAATACATGTTTTTCTAAATCCCCATCCAAAATACAAAATCCAAAATTATGAAGTTCTAGAATAATAGCAACCAAATTCCGTGTTTCAGAAGTACCTATATATCATAAGGTTTGTCTTTTCAATCGAAAAATGAACCCCTGTGCAGAATTCTTCGGATACACAGAAAACTAATGTGCACATGCCACTGATCTACTTAGCAGCGTTTTTTCGGTACTTGGAATTTCTCGGTACGATTTCTTCTTTTTTGCGTTTTTGCCAATTCGGTGGAGGTCTACTGAACCTTTTTTTACTTCCATATTTACAGAGTAAATGGAAGTATTGTGATCGTCCTAAAATCGAGAATCGGAACGGAGCTTCAGAAAAAACTTTTTCTTATACACATTTACTCAGAATCACTTCCTGAACAAGTGTCTGTGTGTCCGTGTGTCCGTCTGTCCGTGTGTCCGTCTGTCCGTGTGTCCGTCTGTCCGTCTGTCCGTCTGTGGTCATTTACAAAAATGGCCATAACTCCCTCATTTCCCAACCTTTTTTCAAATTTCTTGAACTGAAATGTTTGTCTCGGCAAGACCTAACACCCTGTTTAATCGGAATTTGGATAACGCACAGTACTTCCGAGATATTTGCATTTTTAGTGTTTTCTATTTTATTTTTTTCCGGCCGCAAAAATGAACCGATTTGAGCGTTCTTGGTCTCAAAATCTTCGTTTTACCTTGCAGAATATGTGGATATTTTTTACATTCCGAAAATGTGGCGTTTTTTTCATTTTGGGCAAATTTTAAAATTTTAATACTGAATTTTTTGATATTTTTGACCTAAACACTTTCAAAAGCAGTCAAAATATGATCAAATTGTGTCACAATTTTACCTTTCAAAATATGGAAGTATTGTGTGTTATCTACGCACCACTGGTTTTGAGCTTGTTGGCTTCCTCGAAGGTTTCTACACCTTTTACACTCCCTATAAGTCCAAATTGGTTAGAGTTGAGTAGTCGAAAACTGGTTTAAAGACTTATTTTTGACATAAAATTTTTTTAAATCATTAAAAAAACCAGTGGTGCGTAGATAACACACAATACTTCCATATTTTGGAACGTAAAATTGTGACACAATTTGATCATATTTTGACTGCTTTTAAGGGTGTTTAGGTCAAAAATATCAAAAAATTCAGTATTCAAATTTCAAAATTCGCCCAAAATAAACCAGTGGTGCGTAGATAACACACCATACTTTTCATATTTTGGAACGTAAAACTGTGACACAATTTGATCATATTTTGACTGCTTTTAAGGGTGTTTAGGTCAAAAATATAAAAAAATTCACTATTCAAATTTCAAAATTCGCCCAAAATAAAAAAACGCCAGTTTTTCGGAACATAAAAAATATCCACATATTCTGCAAGGTAAAACCAAGATTTTAAGACCAAGAACGCTCAAATCGGTTCATTTTTGTGGCCGGAAAAAAATAAAATAGAAAACACTAAAAATGCAAATATATCGGAAGTACTGTGCGTTATCCAAATTTCGATTAAACAGGGTGTTAGGTCTTACCGAGACAAACATTTCAGTTCAAGAAATTTGAAAAAAGGTTGAGAAATGAGGGAGTTATGGCCATTTTTGTAAATGACCACAGACGGACTAACGGACTAACGGACTAACGGACTAACGGACACACGGACACACGGACACACGGACACACAGACACTTGTTCAGGAAGTGATTCTGAGTAAATGTGTATAAGAAAAAGTTTTTTCTGAAGCTCCGTTCCGATTCTCGATTTTAGGACGATCACAATACTTCCATTTACTCTGTAAATATGGAAGTAATATAAAATTCTAAACAATTGGTTCATTTTTCTTAAGAAATGAACCTTTGTAATCGGTCAGGAAAAAAAAAATTTTAACACCCCCTGAAAATTTGTTGGTTTACGTTTCAAGGGGTGTAGAATCCGAATCTGCAATAAAAATTTTTTGTCCGTCCGCCGTACGCCGTACGCCGTACGCCGTCCGCCGTCCGGGGTTTTTAAGGGGGAAGGAGTTATCGAAAAATTTTGAAATTTTTACCAAAAATCAAGTTCCGTATCTAGTTGGTCCTAACGTCTCGGCAGAACCCTACCTTAATTTTAAGGCCAGTAAAACAGCTGTTGAAGTGGTAAAAAATTCGTCTTTTTAAGGAAATTTGCAACATAGGCATGTGAGGTATAATTTTCTATAGATTTTTCTATGCTGAATCGAATGAGACCATCGCCACGCCGGTAGCTTCAACCGTTTAGGAGTTATTGCAGTTTTAGTGAAGCAGTTTTGAGTTTTTTAAAATTTCCCCAATTCTTAATAACTCGAAAACTACTCGAGCCACAAAATTCGTTTTCCACTCGTTGGAATCCCCACAAAAACTTCTGTCCTCCCGATATCTTCAATTTAAAGAATTTGGTCGCATTACACAAATCAGCAAAACAAAAATTGGAAAAACTTGAGAATTTGGCCTCGGCTCTTAGATACGGTTGATTGATCTACTTACGACTACTAGCCTATTACACCAACAAGGTGACGCACTCACACTTCGACCAGTTGCGCTTGGCAACATGAGAGCGAGTCAGGCTTTAACAACGGTTCTGAGGCATGAGGCATTTTTAATTTCATTATTCAGAGAATTTAATAATTATTATTATTCATTTAATTATGAAGGTGATTAAGAATAGATTAAATGGTAAATTTAACGGAATTGAACGATCAGCTGCGTTGAAAAAATGGATAGGTAAGTAAGTATTTATCAAGCGAAGAGGATGATTATTTTTTGCCTGGTTGAAAAAACGTTTTTCTAAATAACCCATCTAAAATACAAATTGATACTGAAATTATAGAATAATAACAGCTAAATTCTGTGTTTAAGGAGTACCGATATATCGTAAGGTTTGTCTTTGCAATCGAAAAATGAACCCCTGTGCAAAATTTGCAGAGTTCTTCGGACATAGCAAAAACTAATCTGCACATGCCACTGATCTACTTAGCAGCGTTTTGGTTCATTTTTCTATAGAAATGAACCTTTGTAATCGGTCAGGAAAAAAAAAATTTTAACACCCCCTGAAAATTTGTTGGTTTACGTTTCAAGGGGTGTAGAATCCGAATCTGCAATAAAAATTTTTTGTCCGTCCGCCGTCCGCCGTCCGCCGTCCGCCGTCCGCCGTACGCCGTACGCCGTCCGCCGTCCGGGGTTTTTCAGGGGGAAGGAGTTATCGAAAAATTTTGAAATTTTTACCAAAAATCAAGTTCCGTATCTAGTTGGTCCTAACATCTCGACAGAACCCTACCTTACTTTTAAGGTCAGTAAAACAGCTGTTAAAGTGGGGAAAAATTCGTGTTTTTCTGGAAATTTGAAACATAGGCATGTGAGGTATCATTTTCTATAGATTTTTCTATGCTGAATCGAATGAGACCATCGCCACGCCGGTAGCTTCAACCGTTTAGGAGTTATTGCAGTTTTAGTGAAGCATTTTTGAGTTTTTCAAAATTTTCCCAATTCTTAATAACTTGAAAACTACTCGAGCCACAAAATTCGTTTTCCACTCGTTGGAATCCCCACAAAAACTTCTGTCCTCCCAGTATCTTCAATTTAAAGAATTTGGTCGAATTACACAAATCAGCAAATCAAAAATTGGAAAAAGTTGGGAATTCGGCATCGGTTCTTAGATACAGTTGATTGATCTACTTACGACCACTAGCCTATGACACCAACAAAGTGACGCACTCACACTAGGCCAGTTGCGCTTGGCAACGTGAGAGCGAGTCAAGCTTCAACAATGGTTCTGAGGCATTCTTGACGCATTTTTAATTTAATTATTATAAATTTTATTTAATTATAAAATAATATATAAATAATAATAATAAATAAATTTATTTAATTATTCAGATAATTTAATAATTATTATTATTCTGTTAGTTATGTAGGTAAATAAGAATAGATTAAATGATGATTTCAACAAAAATTAACGACGCGCTGCGTTGAAAAGATAGATAGGTAGGTCAAGCAAGGAGGACCAAGCAAAGAGGATGATTATTTTTTGGCGGGTTGAAAAAACGTTTTTCCAAATCCCCATCTAGAACACCAATTTATACTGAAATTCTAGAATAATAACAACTAAATTCCGTGTTTGAGGAGAACCTATATATCGTAAGATTTGTCTTTGCAATCGAAAAATGAACCCCTGTGCAAAATTTGCAGAGTTCTTCGGCTATACCAAAAACTGATGTGCACATGCCACTGATCTACTTAGCAGCGTTTTTTACTATGTTTGAGAAGGCTTTGGGTAGGTACATGGCACAATAAATTGGTAATTTTCTACGCCTCTACTGGACTGAGATAAATGCAAATACCAATTCCACATGGAAAATTCAAAGCCTGGAACGGGGTTCCGGATTCCTGGAGATTGCGATTCAGTTTCTAGAGAGTGAACGTTTTATTTAGCCGCCACCTTAATTGCGTCGACAGAATTAATAAGGATGCGGGGATTGGTGGGGTGAGAGTTGATCCCTGGTGGGCGAGAGGGGGTGATGCTGGGCGCAGTGGGAGTGGGTTGGATGCTGGGCGGAGTGGGGGGGGGCACGCATTTTGTCCAGGCAACCCGATCTGAAAACAGGAAGTGGTCCAAATCGGCATTAGCCAATGTACTCTCCTGATGTTTATTTTCATTGTTGTTTCTAGACAAAGAAAAGATATGTGGGGTACATGTACGAGAGCGCTGACCAACAGGTCCCTTCATTCGAAGCAAAAGGAATCGAGACTGTACGAAGAGATGGATGCATGGCGGTTTCTAAGGTGATTTATTGATATTGATATGAATTTTTTCAGCATGGCAATGCCCATGGCTACAACGTTGTTTCCAAAGTACGCCAAATTATCGGAGTATAAAAAATATCCACATATTTTGCAAGGTAGAATAAAGATTTTACTACCAAGAATGCTCGAATCGGTTCATTTTTGAGACCGGAAAAAATAAAATAAAAAACACTAAAAATGCAAATATATCAGAAGTGCTGTGAGTTATATAATATCCGATTACACTGGGTTTTAGGTCTTGCCAAGACAAACATTTCAGTTCAAGAAATTTGAAAAAAGGTCGAGAATTGAGGGAGGATGGTCATTTTACTTCCATATTTACAGAGTAAATGGAAGTATTGGAATCGTCCTAAAATCGAGAATCGGAACGGAGCTCCAGAAAAAACTTCTTCCTATACACATTTACTCAGAATCACTTCCTTAACAAGTGTCTGTGTGTCCGTCCGTCCGTCCGCCTGTCCATGTGTCCGTCTGTGGTCATTTACAAAAATGACCATAGCTCCCTCAACTCTCAACCTTTTTTCAAATTTCTTGAACTGAAATGTTTGTCTCGGCAAGACCTAACACCCTGTTTAATCGAAAATTGGATAACACACAGTACTTCCGATATATTTGCATTTTTAGTGTTTTTTATTTTTTTCCGGCCACAAAAATGAACCGATTTGAGCGTTCTTGGTCTTAAAATCTTTGTTATACCTTGCAGAATAAATTAGAATGAAATATAATAAATAATAAGACGGTTGGTATGCATGCTCTCATGAGACTGAGTGAACAAAGACGAATCTCTATCTCGCGCAATTGCAATCACGAGCGAGAGCAGCTGCGAGAGCGGTCTCAGAAACTTAATCAGTCTGTATTGTACAAACTCGTAAACTTTCGTGGAACTGACAACTTCCATTCCCTCAATTTGAGTTTCTAATTCGAATTATGGGGTTCCACAACTTCTTCCCAAATGATTTGATTCTTGGAGATGGGCATACTTCAAAGAATGTCTTGGAGATGGGTATATTAACCTGATATTATCCTGATTGCAGGTGCTAGAAAAGTCACTGCGGATACTTTTTGAAACGTATGATGTCAGCAAAGTTAAGCAATATGTGTGCGATCAGGTATCTAAGATTTCCTCCTCTAAATTGACGCTCCAAGATTTGATTTTCGCTAGAGAATACCGTGGGATGAAAGGCTATAAACCAAATGCTTGCGTTCCTGCGCTTCAGCTTGTGAGGTGCGTACAATTTAGTTTATTCTGGTACCTACATTATTTCCTATGTAATCGGTTGGGAAAATATTTTTACAACATCCCTCGAACTTTCACCATTTACGTTTCAGAAGGTCTAGAACACAAATCTATAATAATAAAAGCAAGTGTATTGTGTGAGCTGAACGAGCTCTCCAGACAAATCTATCGCACGCAGGTCCCTGGAATTTTTTACACGGAAGCACAAAGGGGCTGGCCACCAGACCTCGAAGCCCAATTTTCAATTTTTGAATTGAAAAAATTAAAAATTTTTTTTTTTAATTTAAAGAAAATGACCTGTTCTCATTTAAACTAATTTTTTAACAGATTGTTTCATTTATCGCCGGGAAATGTTGTGTGTGTGTGTGGGGGGGGGGGGAAGAGAGCAAGACAGTCTACCTAATTAATTAGCAACGCCGGGCGGGTACAGCTAGTCTACAATAAAAAACCAGTGGTGCGTAGATAACACACAATACTTGCGTATCTTGAAACGTTAAATTGTGACACCATTTGATCATATTTTGACTGCTTTTAAGTGTGTTTCGTTAAAAAATATCAAAAAATTCTCTATTAAAATTTTAAAATTTGCCCAAAATAAAAATACAATAAATTATTAGAATATAAAAAATATTCTCATATTCTGCAAGGTAAAACAAAGATTTTAAGACCAAGAACGCTCAAATCGGTTCATTTTTGTGGCCGGAAAAAAATAAAATAGAAAACACTAAAAATGCAAATATATCGGAAGTACTGTGCGTTATCCAAATTTCAATTAAACACGGTGTTAGGTCTTGCCGAGACAAACATTTCAGTTCAAGAAATTTGAAAAAAGGTTGAGAAATGAGGGAGTTATTGCAATTTTTGTAAATGACCACAGACGGACAAACGGACACACAGACACTTGTTCAGGAAATGATTCTGAGTAAATGTGTATAAGAAAAAGTTTTTTCTGAAGCTCCGTTCCGATTCTCGATTTTAGGACGATTCCAATACTTCCATTTACTCTGTAAATATGGAAGTAAAAATGACCATAGCTCCCTCAACTCTCAACCTTTTTTCAAATTTCTTGAACTGAAATGTTTGTCTCGGCAAGACCTAACACCCTGTTTAATCGGAATTTGAATTACTCACAGTAGCTACTTCCGATATATTTGCATTTTTAGTGTTTTCTATTTTTTTCCGGCCGCAAAAATGAACCGAATTGAGCGTTCTTGGTCTTAGAATATTTGCTTTACCTTGCAGAATGTGTTGATTTTTTTTTATATTCCAAAAATGTAGCGAATTTTTTTTGGCAAATTTTAAAATTTTCATAGTGAATTTTTTAATATTTTTGACCTAAACACCCTTAAAAGCAGTCAAAATATGATCAAATTGTGTCTCAATTTTGCGTTTCAAAATATGGAAGTATTTTGTGTTATCTAAGCACCACTGGTTTTTTAATGCTTTCGCTACTCCTTGGTTGGTTTGCTTTGATAAGTGTTACGTAAGGTGCCCACTCACTATCCGATTGCTGGTTGGGGGCCCAAGATAATTCATTGGTTTAATAGGTCGAGATGACTCATTAAACGAATCCACTAAATTTCATTGGCGGGCAAAACCACGTTCCTATGGTCATCCCCTCGACAGTACCCTGCAATCGGATAGTGAGTGGGCAAATTTATGCTGGGAACCCATTATTGTCGATAAACGTGAGATAACGCGTACCTCCTTTTTTGTGCCTGAACATGCACATTAGAGTTGTCATAGAAATCCAATGTGGGTACATAGTGCGCCTTGCCACAGGAACGGTAGCGAGTGGCGGTTGATGTTTGGTTGAAAAACGTTGACATAGGACAATTTAATCTATACATATGTGGCGGCTAGATTGCTACCGTCATTGTCAGATTATAATACATAATAATAATAAGTAGATAATAATTACTTACTTACTTAGTAATTATTACTTATTTTTCTGGGACTTTTGAATAATTGCACAGGGAATGGTTAAGTAAGGACCCGAGAGCCGAGCCCAGAGTGGGAGAAAGAGTGGGTTACTGCCTTGTCTATGGTCCTCCTGGAGTTCCGCTCATCCGCCTCGTCAGGGATCCTAGAGAAGTGCTAACTGATCCGAACGCTCATATCAACAGCGAGTACTACATTACTAAGGCAGTTCTCCCTCCTTTACAAAGATGCTTCACCCTCCTAGGGGTGGACACTTTCGCCTGGTAAGTGTACAGTTTAGTATCTTTGTGATGGAAAATAAGTACAGCTCGAGTTCTGAATGAATTCTGAATATTTTATTACTTACAAAACACAACCAAAACTGTGCAACCAACCCTAAATAACCATGTCGCTACATCTTCTTCCCCTCTCATCTTAGCGTCTAAATTGCTCTATGTGCTTTCTTCTCGTCTGACCGTTTATCTCAACCAAGTAGGAATACAGTCCAGTTCGGCTTTTTATGACTCCTTCGGTATATCCCTTTCCATCAGTATTTAAAACCCACACAGGACTTCCCTCTTCAATTTCCTTTTCTTTTGCTCGTTGATCATGGTTGACCTTCTGACGAACAAGCGCTGTATCGATGGTGTTCTCTGTGTTTGGCTTCAACAACTCCAACCGTGTTCGTATCTTCCTTCCATACATCATTTCTGCAGGTGTTTTTCCAGTAGTACGCTGAGGTGTTGTTCTGTACGAGAGTAAGAAGGTTTGTAATCTGAGATCTATTGAGGTCTTCAATAGAATTCAGGAACAGTGTAGTCATACAAACGTTGGCTACACAACCCTAATTGTTTATTTCTAAACAATAAAAATTCATTCGGTGTTCAAAAGTCTAACTGACTAATAGTGTCCTCATTTAAAAATTCTCCTAAGTCCAAAAACACAAAAGGTTATGGCCTCCAGTCGCTCTTAGGCAAGTTTACAGAACTATTTCCATTCAAGAGACCAATTTATGTCAAAACCAAGGATGGATTCCACGAAAGTGAACATCGGTTTTCTCGAAGGCAAAAACAATTGGGCCACTTGGAAGTATAAAGTAACAGCCGTTTTTAGGGGAATTCCAGGAGCTCTCGAGCTTCTACAAGGGACACGAACACGACCTAATCCAGTCGATGAAAATGCAAGTGCATCGGAAAAGACGAAATTCGAAAAAGAAAACAACCTTTTTCAAAACTCGACAGTGAAGTTCTCATTGTTCTCGCAACAAATATGACGGAAGAGAACTTACAAAAAGTAATGCGTTTCGAAAATGCAAGGGACGTTTGGCTCGAGTTGGTAAGGTGTCGCGATCTGATATGGGTAATATTATTTAATTGACAGAACTTCTGAAACTCTTTTGATATAAACTGAGGTCCATTGTCCGACACAATGCAATGAGGCAATCAAAATCAGGTGAAAACGCTTCTAATCCACTTGGGGCCGCTTTATCAATTGTCGGTTAGTGGGATTTAACTCATCGGTTAGCGCTAGTCAACTGATAGCGGGCGAAGACCTCTTTATCATTCGTCGGCTAGGGCTTAGCTGACAGCTAACTTTAGCCGACGCTTCGAGGCTCAGTTAACGCCGTAACTGACTGGTTAACGCCATTACCACGGAACAACTGTAACATAACGCTTAATTGTTTGTTCAGCGCTTGTTCTGTCCATCGTCCAAATTTCCAGCCACTTAGAAGTCGCATTGACAACCATTAACCAGTTTTTATTTTGGAATGGACCACAGAAATCGATGTGAATTCTACTCCATGGTTCTTTTGGAACAGTCCAGGAATATAAAGGCACTTCCATCTCTTTTGGGCGTGTTTCTTGGCACAAGTCACACGTCTGAACATGTGTTTCAATATCCTTATCAATATTTGGCCAATATACATGACAGCGAGCCACTGCCCTCATACCACTGATTCGTAGATGCCCGTTGTAGTTTTGGGGATCACTAGTCGTCCATTCCACAATAAGATGTCTTCATAATATGAAAGTTCTTCTTTTTACTTCCATATATACAGAGTAAATGGAAGTATTGTGATCGTCCTAAAATCGAGAATCGGAACGGAGCTTCAGAAAAAACTTTTTCTTATACACATTTACTCAGAATCACTTCCCGAACAAGTGTCTGTGTGTCCGTTACGTCCGTCTGTGGTCATTTACAAAAATGGCCATAACTCCCTCATTTCTCAACCTTTTTTCAAATTTCTTGAACTGAAATGTTTGTCTCGGCAAGACCTAACACCCTGTTTAATCGGAATTTGGATAACGCACAGTACTTCCGAGATATTTGCATTTTTAGTGTTTTCTATTTTATTTTTTTCCGGCCGCAAAAATGAACCGATTTGAGCGTTCTTGGTCTCAAAATCTTCGTTTTACCTTGCAGAATATGTGGATATTTTTTACATTCCGAAAATGTGGCGTTTTTCATTTTGGGCGAATTTTAAGATTTTAATACTGAATTTTTTGATATTTTTGACCTAAGCACTTTCAAAAGCAGTCAAAATATGATCAAATTGTGTCACAATTTTACGTTTCAAAATATGGAAGTATTGTGTGTTATCTACGCACCACTGGTTTTTTTTTCAAAATAACTGAAGAACTCATTTTCCAGCTCTTGCCTAGATTTCGGATAGCTGGACTCTTGACAGAATATTGTCCATTCTGAGTGGTCGTAAGTACCTAGATCAATCAACCGCATCTTATAACCGAGGCCAAAATCTCAATTTTTTCCAATTTTTGTTTTGCTGATTTGTGTACTACGACCAAATTCTTTAAATTGAAGATGTTGGGAGGACAGAAGTTTTTGTGAGGTTTCCAACGAGTGGAAAACAAATTTTGTGGCTCGAGTGGTTTATGAGTTATTAAGCATTGGAGAAATTTTAAAAAACTCAAAAATGTCTCACTGAAACTGCAATAAATCCTAAACGGTGGAAGCTACCGGCGTGGCGATGGCCTCATTCGATTCAGCATAGAAAAATCTATAGAAAATGATGCCTCACATGCTGCCTAATAGGCAGAATAGGCGTGTAAGAACCCGCATCACACATCTAACATTTGACAACTTTTCAGGGGAAAGGAAAAATCAATTTTTTTCTAATGCATTAACATAGGTATCCAAGCGTATCCAAGGGATATTTCAGCGGGTTCCACGACGAGTTTAGCGAATCTGAAACCGAGCATTGATGTGTCACAGAGAGTAAACACGACGGGTTTCACGTTTTACCTAAAAACTGCCAAATTGTTAGATGTATGATGCGGGTTCTTACACGACGCTATGTTGCTTTTTTCCTGAAAGGCACGAATTTTTTTCCACTTCAACAGCTGTTTTACTGGCCTTAAAATTAAGGTAGGGTTTGTAGCCCCTAAGGTTCAAATAATTTAAAAAAATAAATTAAAGGCAAAATAAACCAAGAAAGAATTTAATAAAATTCCAGAGGCAAATTTTCCTCTCACCTAAAGGCTATCAATAAATTTAACCTCCGACTAGAGATCAGAAGGAGAAGGGGAGGTTCAAAAAAAAGATACGAGCCCAATACTGTCCAACTCAAAATTTAATAAATTGGCAAAGAAAAATTAAGTGATACGAAGACTCATAAAGATATTCAGCCAATGATTTGGTTCAGAATTAATTCGCCGATACAGTCTGTGGTCGAATTTTCTTCCAAGTGAACAAACGATGTTTCGAGTACAACTCAATTAAACTTAAATGTTATTTTAGTATCCACGTACCTTGTGGCGGGCACTCGAGGTGCTAATCGGTTACGACGATCAATATGATTATGGGTGGCCACCCTTACCAGAATAATAGGAAATAAATTTTTACTCTCTTTATTTCTATTCATAAATTGCGGTATCGAGGGGGAAAGACACCGAGTCACGAAGAACAGCTCCGATGGGAGCTCAAGGCCGATCTGGAAGGGTTCCAGGGGTGAGCCGACGAAGTGGGATGATGAATCCCCAAGAAGGTCCTCCAAATTTACTTCGGGAGGCTGCGAACAAATATATAAATTTGAGCGTCCCGAAAGGAGGATGGATGGATGGATGCCACCGTCTACCTACAAATTATAATGAAAGCCAACGGGTGACTTCCTACCTGCGAAGGCTATCCTGCACTTTTGTGGCGATCCGGCAATGGCGGACGACGTCGTCTCGGCGAGGCGCGTTGACGATGGAGAAAAACCCACAAAGTGACAATGACACAGATTTATTCTGTTGCGATCCGCTCGAGGCGAGAGACTGGCCAGACGGTGGCTGCGAGCGAGGACTACTCGTGGAGAAGGGAAAAAAATATAGGTGGGGGCGAACATGTACGTACATGTTGATCGCTACAGGTTCTGTCGAGACGTTAGGACCAACTAAATACAAAACCTGATTTTTGGTAAAAATTTCAAAATTTTTCGATAACTCCTTCCGCCTGAAAAACCCCGGACGGCGTACGGCGGACGGACAAAAGATTTTTGTTACAGATTCAGATTCTACACCCTTTGAAACGTAAACCAACAAATTTTCAGGGGGTGTTAAAAAATTTTTTTCCTGACCGATTACAAAGGTTCATTTCTTAAAAATGAACCAAAAACGGGCGTTTAGCAAATTTATAATTATAATTGATGTGCACCTCGGGTGCACCTCTCAATCCACTCTGATGTACTCAAAAAGGCTCAAATGTCATAAAAGTCATAATTTCAAAAACAGTTTTTATTGGTTTTGGACCCCTTAACATTTTTTGATCGGATTTCCCCGACAATATGCACAAAGTTAGAGCAAACCACAACTTTTAGGACCAACTGCGTCAAAATCGGATCAGCGGTTCGATACGATGACGTGGCCACGACATCTTTGGCTACTACATCGAACCACTGATCTGATTTTGATGAAACTGGTCCTAAAAGTTGTGGTATGCTCCAACTTGGTGCAAGTTGTCCGGGCAATCTGATCGGAAAAGGTCCAAAAAGGGTCCAATTTGGCATAATTAGGGTGTATTTTTGAAGAAACGCCAAAACTCAATTTTGACGGTGATGCCGTGGGTTTAAAATTTTTTGAGTACCTATTAAAAAAGTTTTTTTAAATAAAAAAAAATATATATTTTTGAGTAGGTAAGGAAAACGCAAAAAACCGATTCCACATGGAATATCCAAGTCCCCGGAAACTGCAATTTGGTTCTTAGAAAGAGAACGTTTCGTCTAGCCGCCAACTGAATCGCGTAGACAGGAGGGCGTGTGGTAGGTAGGTGTTGTGCCATCCAGGGCGTGTAATTGGAGAGGCGGATGTTGTAGGGGGTGGTAGGGGTGCAGGGCTCTGGTGAGAGTTGTATCCCGAGAGGGGTTCAGGCACCCGTATTTTGGTACATTATTTCCAGAAATAATGTACCTATGTAATTGATCAAGAAAAATTTTTTTACAACACCCCCTGAAAATTTGTTCTTTCACGTTTCAGAGGTTCTAGAACAAGAATCTGCAATAAAAATTTTTTGTCCGTCCGCCGTACGCCGTATGCCGTACGCCGTCAGCAGCAAAACGCATAGAAGGAGTGGTCCGATTTCAAAAAAAAAAACGAGCGTTTAGCAAATTTTCCTGTGACGTGCACCTCCTATAAGGGAATCCTCTGAATCAACTCCAGACTACTCAAAAACGATCAAATGTAAAAAAAGTCATGATCTAAAAACAGTTTTTTTGGGTTTTCGACCCCTTAAAATTTTTTGATCGGATTCTCCTGACAATATGCCTCAAGTTGGAGCAAAACACAACTTTTAGGACCAACCGCACCAAAATCGGATCAGCGGTTCGATACGAAGTGGACGGACGAAATTTTGGCCAAAAATTTCGTCCAGCCACTTCGTATTGAAATACTGATCCGATTTTGACTAAATTAGTCTTAAAAGTTGTGCTTTGCTCCAACTTGAGGCATATTGTCCGGGCAATCCGATCGGAGAAGGTTAACGGGTCCAATTCGGCATAATTAGGGTATATTTTTGTAAAAACACAAAATCTCAATTTTGAAGGTGATGCCGTGGGTTTAGAATTTTTTGAGTATTTTTCCCGTGTTTCTCGCTTGATTTACCATAAGATAGGGTGGTTTTTCCGAAAAAATTCGAAAATTTTGTTTTTGAATCGGTTTGGCTTGAATTTCTTAATGCGATTTCTGCGTTTTCGCGTTTTTGGCAATTTGAGGGAGTCCTACTGAACCGATTTTGGATTTTTTGAGCTCGTTGGATTCCTTGAAGGTTTTTACACATTTTTCACTCCCTATAAGTCAAAATTGATTAGGTTTTAGTGATCAAAAACTGGTTTAAAGACTAATTTTTGACCTAAACAAAAAATATTTTTTTGACCCTTTAAAAAAAATGTTAAAATTCCAAAAAAAATATTTTTGAGTAGGTTTTGGGCAGGTACATGACACAAAAAATTTGCAATTTTCTACAACTCTCCAGGACTAAGAAAAATGAAAAAAAACCGATTTCAGCTGGAAAATCCAAGGTCCTAACCAGCCCTAGGAAAAATTTCAAAAAAATGATGGATTTGACTTCGGGGTTTTCTGGCGGTAATCTTTAGATATTGACTATGAAACATGAAATTTGGCATTTTTTCGAGATTTTGGTCAACAGGGTCAATTTTGGGGGCAGTGACACTGCTGAAATTGCGGTTTTGCAGTTTTCTTGGGTTCACGGCCCATGTTCCAATCGGTCCAAGGCGTGAGGAATACGAAATGGAGGCTGTAACATTCCCACCCTTGATCTTGGTAGGGTGGGGAAGTAGGGGACTTCCCCTACCCCTACCGGCTCTTTCGTCGTTTATTGGCTCAGAACCGCAAAAATGCGATTCGGCTATTAGAAACTGAACGTGTGAAGCTGGGATTAGACAGCTTATGTTAATGGGGCGGATCTTGATAACAGTTGTCACCTGTTAACGCGGTTAACAAAATGGCTGCCTTCTTGCCGCCAGGCCTCAGGAAATATGTCTTTGAAAGCAGCCGCCAGGTATTTTCTTTTTATACCTACCTATTTATTCATCATTGTGAAAACGTACCTTTTCGGCATAATTGAATTCACGATTGACCATTACTCCACAAATGATATGATGATAAACCGACCTACTCCAACTATTTGAACTTTATTTTCTGAGATACCCAGACAAATAATGTACCCATGTCACTAATGTACTTAGCAGCGTTTTTTTTTGTGCCGATTTATTCATCATTTTGAAAACGTACCATTCAAGCATCATTGAGCTCACCATGGATATGATGAGCTCCACAAATGATATGATGATGAACCAACCTACTCCAACTATTTGAACTTTATCTTCTGAGATACCCAGACAAATAATGTACCCATGTCACTAATCTACTTATCAGCGTTTTTTTTTTTTACATTTGAGCGTTTTTGAGTACTTCTGAGTGTGTTTAGCAAATTCCCTTACCCGAGGTGCTCAACTATAATAAATTTGCAAACATTTTTTGGTACATTATTTGAAATAATTTATCTATGTAATCGGCTTGAACGTGGACTTTGATCTTGAAGTTGAGTTTGATCTCGAAGTTGTCTTTGATCTCGAAGTTTACTTTGATCTCGAAGTTGAGTTTGAACTCAAAGTTGAGTTTGAACTCGAAGTTGACTTTGATCTCGAAGTTGAGTTTGAACTCGAGGTTGAGTCTGAACTGGAGGTTGAGTCTGAACTCGAAGTTGACTTTGAACTCGAAGTTGACTTTGAACTGGAAGATGAGTTTGAACCCGAAGTTGACTTTGATCTTGAAGTTGAGTTTGAACCCGAAGTTGACTTTGATCTCGAAGTTGAGGTATTGACCAAAGAAATTCAAATTTGACTAATTTTTGAGACCTCGATCAACGAGGTCTTTCATTCAATGTTATTTTCCTGTGATACCCAGAAATCTAATGTACCCATGTCACTAATCTGCTTGGCAGCGTTTTCTTGTGCCTATTATCGCAAAAGATTGAACTTGGGTGCTCCCTTGGGCGATAAATTTAATGAACTTTCAGATGGTTGGCAACAAATTATTTGTTTCATCTTGAGCTCCTACATTTATCAATTAAATATTTTTGTTACAGGTACAAAACACTGCCTAAAGTCCAGAAAGCCCGGAAACACTTACTGCCAAATGATCACGACCAAAGAGCGACCTTGTCTCAATTTTTTGTCAACGTCAACTGCATAGTCTGTGGTGACAACACGACCAAGCCTGTTTGTTCAAAATGCATTCGAGACGAACAAATGGTATTTTCGCGGATAACTATGAAGATATGGAGAGCTCAAAGAAAAGAGTCTTTACTCAAAAAGGTACCCTTACTGAAATTATAACCCAAAAGAAGTTCCAAAGCCGCAGAGCAATGTTGATAACTATTGAAGTTGACTTTGATTACGGGGCTAGGAAAAACTTGATTAAATTTTTCTCTTTCCTTTCCTCTTTCAGATATGCGGCTCGTGTTGTGAAAGGCCTGATCTTCTCAATTGTGATTCCATGGACTGTCCAATTTACCACAGACGGTGTATTGTTGGTGCAGAATCTCGCGAGTTGAACTTCCTTCAAAACGTATTAAACGATTCTTAATTCCTAAATTGGCTTCTTTATCAATGAGGTGGGCTGTGACTATCGGAATGTTGATTTCAAGGCACAGAGTTTGATTTCACTATCACCGTTCAGCGTTCCAGCATGCATTTCTCAATAAATTGATCCTAAAATTACAGATTTTATTGGGTTTGTTCCAAAGGGATGAGTGTCGTTAATTTTTGCAATTGAAAAAATTTTTTTGACTCTTTAAAATAAAATTTAAAATTAAAAAAAAATTTTTGTGTAGGTTTAGGGTAAGTACATGACACAAAAAAATTTGCAATTTTCTACAATTTCCCGGACTGAGAAATACGCAAAAACCCGATTTCACATAAAAAATCCAGGGTAGATATGAGGCGTTGATAGCCAGAGTGGACCATTCCACAAACTGGCCAAAAATGAGTTATACAGTGCAATGGGTCTGTGGTTGCTCTATCTATCGAATTATTATTAAAATTTGACTCGTTCTCGAATGTGCTAAGAGGAAGCGCAACTTTTCAAATGGTCCGTCGGCAAATTGGCCGCCGATTTTGATGGCCAGAGTGGACCATGTGGCTTCTAGAAAAGTCCCTATGGTTCATGAGTCATCTGTTCACCCAAGAATGCTTGTATTTTTTTCTTCAAAACAAGATAACAAGGCCCTTAATCAATCACAAGAAATTTGTCGAAATTTTCAAATGCGATTTTCTCAGTTCGACACCTGTGTGGAATGGTCCACTCTGGCTATCAACGCCTCATATGAGCCTAGGAAAAATTTCAAAAAAAATGATGGATTCAACTTAAGGGTTTATTGCCACAAATCTTTAGATATTGACTAAGAAACAACAAAAGTGGCGTTTTACTTCCGTATTTACAGATTAAATGGAAGTATTGTGATCGTCCTAAAATCGAGAATCGGAACGGAGCTTCAGAAAAAACTTTCTTATTCACATTTACTCAGAATCACTTAACAAACAAGTGTCCGTGTGTCCTTCTGTGGTCATTTACAACCAGTGGTGCGTAGATAACACACAATACTTCCATATTTTGAAACGTACATATTTGAAAAAATTTAATCACATTTTGACTGTTTTTAAGGGTGTTTAGGTCAAAAATGTCAACCAGTGGTGCGTAGAAAACACACAATACTTCCATATTTTGAAACGTAAAATTTTGACACAATTTGATCATATTTTGACTGGTTTTGGGGGTGTTTAGGTCAAAAATATGAAAAAGTTCACTATTCAAATTTTAAAATTCGCCCAAAATAAAAAACCGCCACATTTTCGGCATATAAAAAATATCCACATATTCTGCAAGGTAAAACGAAGATTTTGAGACCAAGAACGCTCAAATCGGTCCATTTTTGTGGCCAGAAAAAAATAAAATAGAAAACACTAAAAATGCAAATATATCGGAAGTACTGTGCGTTATCCTAATTCCGATTGAACAGGGTGTTAGGGCTTGCCGAGACAAATATTTCAGTTCAAGAAATTTGAAAAAAGGTTTAGAAATGAGAGAGTTATGGCCATTTTTGTAAATGACCACAGACGGACAGATGGACACACAGACACACGGACACACAGACACTTGTTCGAAAGTGATTCTGAGTAAATGTGTATAAGAAAAAGTTTTTTCTGAAGCTCCGTTCCGATTCTCGATTTTAGGACGATCACAATACTTCCATTCACTCTGTAGGTAAATATGGAAGTAATTCGCCCAAAAAAAAACCAGTGGTGCGTAGATAATACACAATACTTCCACATTTTGAAACGTGAAATTGTGAAACAATTTGATCATATTGACTGCTTTTAAGGGTGTTTAGGTCAAACCAGTGGTGCGTAGATAACACACAATACTTCCATATTTTGAAACGTAAAATTTTGACACAATTTGATCATATTTTGGCTGCTTTTGAGGGTGTTTAGGTCAGAAATATAAAAAAAATTCACTATTCAAATTTTAACATTCGCCCAAAATAAAAAACTGCCACATTTTCGGCATATAAAAAATATCCACATATTCTGCAAGGTAAAACAAAGATTTGAAGACCAAGAACGCTCAAATCGGTACATTTTTGTGGCCGGAAAAAAATAAAATAGAAAACACTAAAAATGCAAATATATAAGTACTGTGCGTTATCCAAATTCCGATTAAACAGGGTGTTAGGTCTTGCCGAGACAAACATTCCAGTTCAAGAAATCTGAAAAAAGGTTGAGAATTGAGGGAGCTACGGTCATTTTTACTTCCATATTTACAGAGTAAATGGAAGTATTGTGATCGTCCTAAAATCAAGAATCGGAACGGAGCTTCAGAAAAAACTTTTTACTTCCATATTTACAGAGTGAATGGAAGTCTTGTGATCGTCCTAAAATCGAGAATCGGAACGGAGCTTCAGAAAAAACTTTTTCTTATACACATTTACTCAGAATCACTTCCTGAACAAGTGTCTGTGTGTCCGTCTGTCCGTCTGTGGTCATTAACAACCAGTGGTGCGTAGATAACACACAATACTTCCATATTTTGGAACGTAAAATTGTGACACAATTTGATCATATTTTGACTGCTTTTGAAAGTGTTTAGGTCAAAAATATCAAAAAATTCAGTATTAAAATTTTAAAATTCGCCCAAAATGAAAAAACGCCACATTTTCGGAATGTAAAAAATATCCACATATTCTGCAAGGTAAAACAAAGATTTTAAGACCAAGAACGCTCAAATCGGTTCATTTTTGCGGCCGGAAAAAAATAAAATAGAAAACACTAAAAATGCAAATATCTCGGAAGTACTGTGCGTTATCCAAATTCCGATTAAACAGGGTGTTAGGTCTTGCCGAGACAAACATTTCAGTTCAAGAAATTTGAAAAAAGGTTGAGAAATGAGGGAGTTATGGCCATTTTTGTAAATGACCACAGACGGACAGACGGACTAACGGACACACGGACACACGGACACACAGACACTTGTTCAGGAAGTGATTCTGAGTAAATGTGTATAAGAAAAAGTTTTTTCTGAAGCTCCGTTCCGATTCTCGATTTTAGGACGATCACAATACTTCCATTTACTCTGTAAATATGGAAGTAAAAATGGCCATAACTCCCTCATTTCTCAACCTTTTTTCAAATTTCTTGAACTGAAATGTTTGTCTCGGCAAGACCTAACACCCTGTTTAATCGGAATTTGGATAACGCACAGTACTTCCGAGATATTTGCATTTTTAGTGTTTTCTATTTTATTTTTTTCCGGCCGCAAAAATGAACCGATTTGAGCGTTCTTGGTCTTAAAATCTTTGTTTTACCTTGCAGAATATGTGGATATTTTTTACATTCCGAAAATGTGGCGTTTTTACTTCCATATTTACAGAGTAAATGGAAGTATTGTGATCGTCCTAAAATCGAGAATCGGAACGGAGCTTCAGAAAAAACTTTTTCTTATACACATTTACTCAGAATCACTTCCTGAACAAGTGTCTGTGTGTCCGTGTGTCCGTCTGTGGTAATTTACAAAAATGGCCATAACTCCCTCATTTCTCAACCTTTTTTCAAATTTCTTGAACTGAAATGTTTGTCTCGGCAAGAACTAACACCCTGTTTAATCGGAATTTGGATAACGCACAGTACTTCCGAGATATTTGCATTTTTAGTGTTTTCTATTTTATTTTTTTACGGCCGCAAAAATGAACCGATTTGAGCGTTCTTGGTCTTAAAATCTTTGTTTTACCTTGCAGAATATGTGGATATTTTTTACATTCCAAAAATGTAGCGTTTTTGCCATTTTGGGCGATTTTCAAAATTTTAATACTGAATTTTTTGATATTTTTGACCTAAACACTTTCAAAAGCAGTCAAAATATGATCAAATTGTGTCACAATTTTACGTTTCAAAATATGGAAGTATTGTGTGTTATCTACGCACCACTGGTTTCATTATGGGCGAATTTTAAAATTTCCATAGTGAATTTTTTGATATTTTTGGCCTAAACACCCTTAAAAGCAGTCAAAATATGATCAAATTGTGTCACAATTTTACGTTTCAAAATATGGAAGTATTGTGTGTTATCTACGCACCACTGGTTATAAATGACCACAGACGGACAGACAGACAGACGGACGTAACGGACATACAGACACTTGTTCAGGAAGTGATTCTGAGTAAATGTGTATAAGAAAAAGTTTTTTCTGAAGCTCCGTTCCGATTCTCGATTTTAGGACGATCACAATACTTCCATTTACTCTGTAAATATGGAAGTAAAAAATTCACTATGCAAATTTTGAAATTCGCCAAAAAAAATTCGCTACATTTTTGGAATATAAAAAATGTCCACATATTCTGCAAGGTAAAACAAAGATTTTGAGACCAAGAACGCTCAAATCGGTCCATTTTTGTGGCCGGAAAAAAATAAAATAGAAAACACTAAAAATGCAAATATATCGGAAGTACTGTGCGTTATCCAAATTCCGATTAAACAGGGTGTTAAGGCTTTCCGAGACAAACATTTCAGTTTAAGAAATTTGAAGAAAGGTTAAGAAATGAGAGAGTTATGGCCATTTTTACTTCCATATTTACAGAGTAAATGGAAGTATTGTGATCGTCCTAAAATCGAGAATCGGAACGGAGCTTCAGAAAAAACTTTTTCTTATACACATTTACTCAGAATCACTTCCTGAACAAGTGTCTGTGTGTCCGTCTGTCTGTGTGTCCGTCTGTCTGTGTGTCCGTCTGTCCGTCTGTGGTCATTTACAAAAATGGTCATAACTCCCTCATTTCTCAACCTTTTTTCAAATTTCTTGAACTGAAATGTTTGTCTCTGCAAGACCTAACACCCTGTTTAATCGGAATTCGGATTACGCACAGTACTTATTTGCATCTTATCTTGCATCAGTATATTTGCATTTTTAGTGTTTTCTATTTTATTTTTTTCCGGCCTCAAAAATGAACCGATTTGAGCGTTCTTGGTCTTAAAATCTTTGTTTTACCTTGCAGAATATGTGGATATTTTTTGCATTCCAAAAATGTATTGTATTTTTATTTTGGGCGAATTTTTAAATTTTAATAGTGAGTTTTTTGATATTTTTGGCCTAAACACCCCTTAAAAGCAGTCAAAATATGATCAAATTGTGTCACAATTTTACGTTTCAAAATATGGAAGTATTGTGTGTTATCTACGCACCGCTGGTTGTAAATGACCACAGACGGACAGACGGACACACAGACACTTGTTCGGGAAGTGATTCTGAGTAAATGTGTATAAGAAAAAGTTTTTTCTGAAGCTCCGTTCCGATTCTCGATTTTAGGACGATTCCAATACTTCCATTTACTCTGTAAATATGGAAGTAAAAATGACCATAGCTCCCTCAACTCTCAACCTTTTTTCAAATTTCTTGAACTGAAATGTTTGTCTCGGCAAGACCTAACTCCCTGTTTAATTGGAATTTGGATAACGCACAGTACTTCCGATATATTTGCATTTTAGTGTTTTTTATTTTATTTTGTTTCCGGTCACAAAAATGGACCGATTTGAGCGTTCTTGGTCTCAAAATCTTCGTTTTACCTTGCAGAATATGTGGATATTTTTTATATCCCAAAAATGTAGCGAAATTGTTTTTTGCGAATTTTAAAATTTGCGTTGTGAATTGTTTGATATTTTTTACCTAAACACCCTTAAAAATTGTCAAAATATGATCAAATTTTTTCAAATATGTACGTTTCAAAATATGGAAGTATTGTGTGTTATATACGCACCACTGGTTTCAAGATTTTGGTCAACGTGGTCAGTTTTGAGGGAGTGATAAGGCCAAAATCATGATTTTTCTTCCAGTTTTCTTGGTTTTACGGGCAAAAACGTGATGCAGAAGAAAATTTCGGGCGTTAAATTTCCTTCTAGATGCATTCCCACCCATGATACCAACTTTTTACTTCCATATTTACAGAGTAAATGGAAGTATTGTGATCGTCCTAAAATCGAGAATCGGAACGGAGCTTCAGAAAAAACTTTTTCTTATACACATTTACTCAGAATCACTTCCTGAACAAGTGTCTGTGTGTCCGTGTGTCCGTGTGTCCGTGTGTCCGTCTGTCCGTCTGTCCGTCTGTCCGTCTGTGGTCATTTACAAAAATGGCCATAACTCCCTCATTTCTCAACCTTTTTTCAAATTTCTTGAACTGAAATGTTTGTCTCTGCAAGACCTAACACCCTGTTTAATCGGAATTCGGATTACGCACAGTACTTATTTGCATCTTATCTTGCATCAGTATATTTGCATTTTTAGTGTTTTCTATTTTATTTTTTTCCGGCCTCAAAAATGAACCGATTTGAGCGTTCTTGGTCTTAAAATCTTTGTTTTACCTTGCAGAATATGTGGATATTTTTTGCATTCCAAAAATGTATTGTATTTTTATTTTGGGCGAATTTTTAAATTTTAATAGTGAGTTTTTTGATATTTTTGGCCTAAACACCCCTTAAAAGCAGTCAAAATATGATCAAATTGTGTCACAATTTTACGTTTCAAAATATGGAAGTATTGTGTGTTATCTACGCACCGCTGGTTGTAAATGACCACAGACGGACAGACGGACACACAGACACTTGTTCGGGAAGTGATTCTGAGTAAATGTGTATAAGAAAAAGTTTTTTCTGAAGCTCCGTTCCGATTCTCGATTTTAGGACGATTCCAATACTTCCATTTACTCTGTAAATATGGAAGTAAAAATGACCATAGCTCCCTCAACTCTCAACCTTTTTTCAAATTTCTTGAACTGAAATGTTTGTCTCGGCAAGACCTAACTCCCTGTTTAATTGGAATTTGGATAACGCACAGTACTTCCGATATATTTGCATTTTAGTGTTTTTTATTTTATTTTGTTTCCGGTCACAAAAATGGACCGATTTGAGCGTTCTTGGTCTCAAAATCTTCGTTTTACCTTGCAGAATATGTGGATATTTTTTATATCCCAAAAATGTAGCGAAATTGTTTTTTGCGAATTTTAAAATTTGCGTTGTGAATTGTTTGATATTTTTTACCTAAACACCCTTAAAAATTGTCAAAATATGATCAAATTTTTTCAAATATGTACGTTTCAAAATATGGAAGTATTGTGTGTTATATACGCACCACTGGTTTCAAGATTTTGGTCAACGTGGTCAGTTTTGAGGGAGTGATAAGGCCAAAATCATGATTTTTCTTCCAGTTTTCTTGGTTTTACGGGCAAAAACGTGATGCAGAAGAAAATTTCGGGCGTTAAATTTCCTTCTAGATGCATTCCCACCCATGATACCAACTTTTTACTTCCATATTTACAGAGTAAATGGAAGTATTGTGATCGTCCTAAAATCGAGAATCGGAACGGAGCTTCAGAAAAAACTTTTTCTTATACACATTTACTCAGAATCACTTCCTGAACAAGTGTCTGTGTGTCCGTGTGTCCGTGTGTCCGTCTGTCCGTCTGTCCGTCTGTCCGTCTGTGGTCATTTACAAAAATGGCCATAACTCCCTCATTTCTCAACCTTTTTTCAATTTTCTTGGACTGAAATGTTAGTCTCGGCAAGACCTAACACCCTGTTTAATCGGAATTTGGATAACGCACAGTACTTCCGAGATATTTGCATTTTTAGTGCTTTCTATTTTATTTTTTTCCGGCCGCAAAAATGAACCGATTTGAGCGTTCTTGGTCTCAAAATCTTCGTTTTACCTTGCAGAATATGTGGATATTTTTTACATTCCGAAAATGTGGCGTTTTTTCATTTTGGGCGAATTTTGAAATTTTAATACTGAATTTTTTGATATTTTTGACCTAAACACTTTCAAAAGCAGTCAAAATATGATCAAATTGTGTCACAATTTTACGTTTCAAAATATGGAAGTATTGTGTGTTATCTACGCACCACTGGTTACAGTAGGGCGTGCGTTTATAGGTTCATATCTGCAAAACTGCCGAACTGCAAGTAGCCGAATCGCTACTTGAAAGTGAACGTTCAATTTAAGGGATGGAAAGGGATGTGAGGCAGATGGAGGATTGCGTCTGGGCTAGCGGCGGCTCCTGCCCTTAAACCCAGGGGGTGCACTTAGGCCATAAGATAACATAATGTATGCATTATTATAACATAATATTATGGAACAATCGCGAAAGGAATATGTTATCATAAACAGCGTGCTTTTCTCAGCCACAAATCGATTTCAACTTGGTAAATGCAAATTAATAGGAAAGTTTTGCACACTTTCCTCATTATCATAAAATGAACACCAAAAAACGTTCACGAGTGATAACAGAAGTATTTTGAGATGATTAGCATCTATCAATTTTCAGAAACCCTATTTTGTAAAAGTTGAAAGTGAAGTACCTAAGTATTTTCGGTAATATTTCCGAGTCGTGGAGCGATTTTTTGTTTGCTTTTACCTTCTGTAAAAGTCCTTCCAGTGCAGGTAAGGAGCGGCCGGGTTCCCGGATTGCTATTTTCTCCTCCAAAGTAAACTTGGAAAAATTCGATTGAACTACCTTCACTCCATTCATTTTTATTAAACCTACCTACCATGGAAGAAGAATTCTTTTATTCTTCAATTATTATTATAATTATTCTTCCATGAAATCATCATCCCAACCCTTTCCTCGAATTAAGAGATGTGGACAGGGCCGTGACAAAACATAGGTTTTTCGACGCTCCTGTCCACACTGTAATTTTTTCCAAAAATTATTATCGTAATCGAAACTGCTCCACGCTGCGTACGAGGTACTGAGAAGTAAAAAAATTAAGTTTGAATACCGTAAACCGGGGTGACTCTGGTACACTTTTTGAAGGTTTTTTGGTTTTTCGGCGTTCTAATATTTTTTAATAGCCAAATTCTTATTTTTCTTCAGTAGGTATCCCTTTCAGGAGTGTTTCTAATTTTTTTAGAATTTTTTCAGATGAAAAGTGAAGGTGCTACGCCATTTTTTGTGTGTACTATTTTCACCACGTGATTCGGGGTGACTATGGTACACACATTTTTTTCACTGATCAACATACCCACGAGCGACGCTGTAATGTTTTCACCCCGTGTATAAGATTCTCCGACTTTTCAAAAGCATGTTCCACCCGAAAAAGTCGCTAATAGCCCATTTTTTCGGCTCGAATTTCAAAACTGAAATGGAAAAATGAGGCTTTTAGCGGCTGTTCATGGGTTTGAACATCTTTGAACGAGTCATGATAATTTAGGGAATCGGAAAAGAGGTTTTAGTGAAAACAAACGTTTCTTTTCTGAAATTTCAGTCTTGTATTGGTTTAAATCATCACAGATCGCCGTTATTTAAACTCAATTGGTATTGTCGAAACTCGAGCATATCATAGGTAGGATTATCACAGAGGAAAATCTTGGTGCAGGTACCGACCAAAGCTTAGCCCAAGAAAATACCAAACTGGAGGAAAAAAACCAAATCTGGAGATGTCGGGATTTTTCTTCTGAAATCCTTCCACCCAATCAAGCCCAGTTCAAAATATTGTTGACAGCAGTCATCAGGATCTCATGTGAATGATTCCGGTAGGGTCTTGCCCCAAGACGTCGTTAGTAGTGTCTGGGCCAGAGATTACAGATATATAGAGATTGGCCACTCCGCGATGTAGCAGTTTCACACACGACAAGTTGGAGCGCTGCGATCACCTTCGAAAATCGCAATCCCGCCAATATTTAAAATCTCGATTCCGCCAATATTCAAAACTGTTCTTGGGAGGCATCATTCTTCTTTACCTTTTAAATTTTTTTTCTCGGGTAGGATACAATTTTTCTCATCAGGTTTCACTGGAAATTCCCACATCCCTTTTTTTAGGGGAAACAGGAAAACCTGAAGTTGAAATAATCGAAAGAAGGAATGACACATAAAAATTTGAAAATTTCTAGAAAGTAAAATGTTTTATTAAATTACAAAGCAAAGTTACATTACAAAAATCACAGCCACAGGAAATAACAATCAGCTTGCAAAAAGATTTTCGTTCATTCCAGGAACTTAGCGTAGGGAGACGGTCGCATGTTTTGATTCGGCGGTTGAACTTCCACTTTTTGCAGTTTCAGCAGCTCCACCGACAAATGAAGTCTCATGGGGGTCGGTCTTGTCTTTCCATCGCTCACTTTGACCATACCCGTCCTAACCTGTTGGAAAGTATAAATTTATTGACTCCACGTCAAATTCGAATTTAGTCTGTTACTTCACAAAACCGGGGATATTTTGTAGAAATTTCAAAAATCTACTCCTATCTCAAAAAAAAAGCCCGAAGAACTTTTTTCGTTGATTTTGATTCTACAACTCTTGAAATTGAAACGCTAACCCTACGAATTTTCAGGGGTTTAGAAAAAAAATTCTAATCGCCCATGAAAGAGTTAAATTGTAAAAAATATTTTTGCTTCTATTGATAATGATGCGAAAATGTAAAAACCATTTTTCTAACTGTTAAAGTAGATTTTGCGGCAAATATTCAATAAGATAGGTACCAAATTCACGGATTTAATTTTTTAGCTATCAGCTACTTACTTTTATGTTATTGTCAAGTTCTTCTGTAATAGGGGTTGCCATTTTTCGTGCTGTGATTCGCATGGTTTCTGAAACAGAGCAAGCAAAAGTTTATTTTTTTATGAAAAATGTTTTTGGCACACTGGCACACAACAAATGCCGAATCCAAGTATTTAAACCAATGAAATTCGTCCTACCTAAGATTTGGCGTTTGTTAAGTGCCAGTAACACCATAGCATGACGTCACACTTCCGCAGCGTATTATGTCAAGATTAGGGAGGTAAATGCCATGGATTCGACACCCAAATTTGGAGTTGTTGAAATTCCGTCAACCTTTATTTTTTAACCATCTCCAACCATTTTTGATCAACACAAACGGTAAAAAGTAGAATCGTATTAGATATAGGTATATAATTTACTTAATGTAGGTACTAGGACATTATTTTCATTGACCGTCATACCGAAAATTTCCTTGAGTAAGTAGGTGGGTGATTCCAGAAAAAAATGCAATTTGACCGTACCGGGTTCTGACACCTACAGTATACACGCGATCTTTCTATTTTTATTTTTCTGTCGTTTGGCATAAGTTCGCCCAAGTCTCCTGATACTTTTGATCAATTTGGGCTTTGGATGGCGGAGAAAATCTGGTTAGAATGCCCAAAATCTCACGACCTTCACGCGAACTCAAGCACTATCACCTATTTCTGAACGTGTTTTCATCCAAATTTCTAGTGGTAGCCCCCCATTTTTTCTTCACTGGTTTGTCCACTGGATATTCTAGTTTATGAATTTAAGGCATTCAAGTGGTTTTGATCAACGAACGTTTTTAAAAAACCCTGTGAAGGTCGCGTCACTGGGGTCTAATCAAGACCTTCACACACAAAAAAGTATGTCTTCGCCTTGATGGTAGAGTTCAATGGTGTTGTTTATTGCGCTGCAACCAACTTGTCCTCAGTCAAAAACAATCCCTGGCGTGAATCACATCTGTCGTAGGACCGTCAGGAGGCTGAGATGAATAAAACGCGACGATTCCGGAGGGAAGTCATGTTTCTGAGATACTTTTTGTCACGACCTTCACAGCAGTGACAGTAATAATAAGTTAGATTATATTCGGAAATTTTTCATCTCCATTTGGTTGCAAATCATGTGCTGATGGTGACACGAGGCCGGTTTCCCCTCTACAAACAAAAGCCGCCGTCTTCTTTCTACATTAGGGGTACTTTCTCACGACCTTCACGGTCAAGACCGTCACGCGACCGTCACATTTCGTCGCTTAATTTCTAACATTTTCTATCCAAAACTTTGGGGAAAATGAGTTCGATACACTTATTTATATGCAAAATCTCGCGTTCCATGCGCTGAACTACTTATTTTTTCCGAAAATCCGCTAGAAGTCGCTCAAAACCTAAAAAAACGCCACATGTGCTAGCTGAAATTTGCGAGCACCACTGCTATCTTCCTAGAACTACCTGATGCCGCCTAGTTTAGATTCAGGAATTATCAATGAATGACTTTCCAACAATTTTGGGCATTTACCAGGAATCTTGAAACGATTTGAACGATTAATGTAGAGGAAATGGGGTGTGAAGGTCTCGACTCCAACTGTGAAGGTCGTGATCTTAAAATTAGGATTTTCTTTTTAATCTCTAAATTGGCCTTATTGCACGAAATAAGCCATTTCTAGTAAGTAGAATTAACTAAAATTACCAGATGTATAGCAGGCTTGTCACCTCTGACTTCCACAACTTAATTAGACTGATATGGCGAAATAGCAGTGATTTGCATGTTGTGTTTTTTTTTTATTGAAGTTCAACAATATAAATCAATCTAAGTTTATTTTCCCCACGTTCAACTTAGTAATATTAGATGTCTCGGATGATTTATTTCGTGCAATAAGGCTAATTTAGAGATTTAAAAAAAAATCCTAATTTTAAGATCACGACCTTCACACCCCTTGTCCTCTACATTAATGGTTCAAATCGTTTCAAGATTCCAGGTAAATGCCCAAAATTGGTTTTGGTATTAATCTGAAGGAATTATTCTATCAAATCACAGCGGAAATCCAGGTTTTGAACCAAATTTGTTGAAACCAGGAGCAAGTTCATCTACCGAAAATGCAATTTTTCGAAAAAGTTACCTTTGAAGCCCGTTCTGATGCATTAGTTTTTCACTTAGGGCCCAAAACTGTATTTCACATATTGGTTATGGTGACAGGTTATTTATTCCAAGAGGAATCAGGGGTTACAATCGTGTTCCCTTTTTCTCACAGGACTACCAAACTGTGTGACGGTCTTGACCAAATTTTGCACTTTTTTTCAGTTTTTCCATGATTTCTAATTTTGGGCTTTGTAAAGTATCTCGCCATTTATATTTTCCAAAACTAGACCTTTTTTTGGACCAGTTTCAATTAGGGGTATACGGAAAATCAAAGGTTAGTTTTTTGCCTTGGCAAACCCCCAAATTGCAGTTTTTTCTGGAATCGCCCAGGTATGTTTAGGTAAGTACATTACGCGTGAATAATAAATCAGTTTTCCTGATGAAGATCCTTCCCAATCTCCTGTCTTTCAGCTTCCCTCAACATACCAATTATATTATTATACTATTAATTATAATACTGTTAGTATAAAATGTGACTTACCTCGGATGGCATTCCGGCAGTCGTGGAAAACGAAACAATTTCAGATGAGGATGGCTGCTGAAATTTGTGCCGCAGTCTTCTGCCACGCGCCTCATTGAATTTAATAAGTACGACATCTACTAATTTAATAAGAGTTCTTGCACAACCGAGCACTTGCAAGATGAAAAAATAATTCGAGATGAAATAATGCAAATCGCGAAGGACTGTGGTAACGGACAAATCGCTAAATCAAAATGGCATCGCGTAACGAATGGAATGAGATGGGAAGGGATGAGTGGGGGGTATCCGGAGATTGCGATAGCAGCGCTCCAAACTGTCGCACAGCAAACAGCCGAACGTAGGGAGTGAGCCCCCCCTGTCTGGGCATGGTTTTCACTGATATTGGAGCAAGAAAACCATCATGTTCTGCGAAACCGCGAACTGACATCATGTACTATAGTCACCCCGTGATTTGCAGTTTATTTGCTCATTACTCAGTAATTATCCACCCAAGAACAAACCTGAACGTTTTTTGGCATGAATAGCTTCACAATGAGTTAGTTGATGCATAAAAAATACTTACACAGCTCGAATGACTCCCAGCATGGATCGGCTGAGCAACTTTGGCAAGCAACAACAACGGAGCCAGTTATCACGTCTCATCATTTTTATCAACCAAAAACGGGAAGTTCAGCTGGGGGGAGAACAGGTTAGCTGCGTGTGGCCACTAGCCCCATCTATCCTTACTACGGGAAAAATTGGAACGAGTCGTTCCGTCTACTTTTGAGTGCGTTAGGTAGGTTCAAAGTTGAAAACCGTGCATGTACCATAGAAGATGGTAAGAGTTGACTTGTGAGCGGTGCGTAGCGGTCACGGCCGGCATTTTCGTCCCACGGTCTGTGCTGTGAACATGTGTACCAGTGTTGCCAAGGTGTGGCCGTCAAAAAACCCCTGCGGCAGCGTCAAAAAAACCCCCAAATCCCCCCAAATATGAAAAAATCTCCGAAAAACCCAAAAGTTAAGGATGAATAATTCATTTTTAAGCATTAAAAATATAGGTACTATTTCACATAAAACATACCTAACTCCATATTATACAACTACAATTTTAAATATTACCTAAAACTATAAACTATTTAATACTCACTCTTCCTGACTACTTATCAGTAAAGTCAGTAAATTAACATACTAAAACGTCAATAAAAAATTAGGTTTGTACCTACCCACAAGTTGGTAGACGTACATCCCAAACCCAAATGGCTTTTATTTGAGTACCTACCTATCTCTCAATTCAGTTAGCTGTGCAGTGGCAGCAGAGGTGCAGTGGTATTTCTTCATTTTTATACTTTCTTCTAGTCCCTCTGACTTCCACAAAAACCCCCAAAATCCCCCTCTGGCAGAGAGAAAAACCCCAAATTTGGGGAGAAAACCCCACAACTTGGCAACACTGTAAGGTACCTACCTAGGCAAGTTTCACTTCAAGGTCAATCGATGCCGAGTCGAATCGAGAAAAATCAACAACACTAGGTACCGTTTCAATCCACCATAGCTTTTGAACGGATCAATCGATAATTTTCCGGCGGCCACCAATCGATACTGAGCCACTAATCGAGAATAAATGAGATTATGTGAGAAAATGCCGATAACCCAACAGTTTTCGAGCCAAAAGTAGTTACCTAGTTAAACCGTGTTCAAGGAGATATATCCCTAGTTTTGTCTTTGCTATCGAAAAATGAACCCCTGTGCAAAATTTGCAGAGCTCTTCGGATACACAGAAAACTAATGTGCAACGCCACTGATCTACTTAGCAGCGTTTTTAATTTCAATGTTAGGGAAGTTCTAGAATTTGCATAGGGTGTTTTTTGAGATATTTGTCCTAAACACTCTTACTAGCAGTCAAAACATGATCATATTTGGCCACACTTTTACGTTTCTAAATATGGAAGCATTGTGTGTTATGAAAATTCCCAAATAAGTGTCTGCATAACTGGCCAGAATGCAATAACTCGATTGTTCAAAATTAGTTCTGCAAAACATCTTAACTTGGGAAATAACGAACTGGGAGAGAACGGGTAGAAAACTGTTGTGCCGACAAACGGATTTATCCGTTATTAGTTATTTATTTATCTTATAAGAACAGTAACAGGCAGCGAGGCATAGGGACGTTACGATACTTCCGATAAATCGGAGTATCGATACTTTTCTTGCGATACCACCGATATTTGTATCGATATTTTACATACAATATTATCGTGGTATCGATACTTTCTCACGATAATATCGGAAGTATCGATATTTTGTGACCGATCCCACCGATATTCTCTGCGAAATTCGAAAAATTAACAATTTTGTATCCACCATAAAAACAGCTGGTTCCGACCGTTTTGCGGCATACGGTGATGCAGAAGAAGAGAATAAGAAGAAGTGGGAAAGTTCGTAGAGCTCTAATTGCCCTTAGCTCAAGACGTTGGGTCGGAATTTCGAGGGGGAAAATCCCATGGTGAAAGGAAAACTCCCCCACGTACTGGCTGCACTGAGCCCGTGGTGCGGCTGCCCTGAGTGTTGATATTAAATAAATTTTATTAGTGATCTCTGAGCCTCGTTGCTTTCTTTTCATTTATTTTTCTTTTCGTTTATTTAATTTATTTTCATTTTATTTTCTATATTGGGAATCGGTCAAATTGGCGTATATTTTTCGCTGTATTTGTCATCTTTCTAAAATGTTTTATTACTACACGACTTACTTTTTTATTCTGTTTCATGTGCTTGTGTAAACTGTCAAATATAAAATTCTGAAATACCTAGACGTTTATATCTAATTAATGTAATAATATGTTAATACTTCATTTCCCTTGTGATACCTAACGAATTTTTTCCCCAAGTGTAAAAGTATCGATAATATCGGCAGTATCGATATTTTTGATCCGATATTATCGCAATATCGATACTTTTTTGCCGATAATATCGGGTATCGATACTCTACGAAAAATATCGTATCGGAACGAGTATCGATACTTTGGTGGTATCGTAACGTCCCTAGCGAGGCATCATACAATCGGTCCAACCTGTTTCTTCAAACTGTTTCCTGACAACAGTTTCTTCATTTTAACGGACAGTTTCTGTGAAAGGAGGTAACACCCTCACAAACATGCCACCTTGGTGTTCCTACCCAACAACAACTCTTAACCTACCACCGAGCACTCTCTCCCAACCTCCTTCTGTCGATGTGACTGTCCTGTCCTCATAATTCAAGTCAATTTAATTATAATAAAAGTTTCTTCTCGCCATTCCGCTGCTTAATTACCCTCTGCTCCCAATCAGAGTTTCTTACATTTTTTCGAAAACAACAGAAATGCTATTAAGACTTGTTTTTTTTTGCAGTCCAGGGCTGGGCACACGTCAGAAAAAGATGCACACCCTCTCCCCAATCCCCAAGAATTAATAAACATTTTTGCGTTAAAAAAAAAAAAAAACAGAAACGCTCACCTGAGTGATCATGAACCTGAGTGATGAATCTGAGTTCATGAATCTGAGTGATCATGAACCAACAAAAACTACGTCGTAACACTGAAGACCGCTAGGAGCGCTTGGGTCGAGGCGTCTAGGACGCACCAGCTGGAGATCCAGACGCCTCTGTTGAAGGCGAGAGTTGAGGTAGCCATATTGATTTCTCACTAAAAATGCCACAACCTCACTACGTCTGTTGTCCAATCCGTACGTGTAAAAACTACTACTTTTAGATTGAAGAAACTATTGTATTCCATTTTCTTGAAAATGTGATCATATTATTCGTACGTTTTGTCTCAAATTCAAGTGAGTAATCGATTCGTTTCTTTGCAATTCTTTGAATTATATCCCGTCAATCTCTTCCTCTGTCTCCCGTCTGAGCAGCCGCGTTTCAGTTCTGCAAAGTTACGTGGTAGGTAGGTAGGTATGGTTTGCGCAATGCCACCACTTATGATTCACCTAATTCTGCCAGGAGTTCCATGCATTTTCCTGAAAAGTCTACATCTTCCCTAGTCCACAGTAAGTAGGAGATTCTCGATTAATTAATCGTTGAGCTTTCGGTAAATGAGCTTGTCGGTCTGTTGTCCATATCGATTTTTCCTCCGGTGTAGGACTTTCTTGGATTTATGAAGGTCGGATTCATGCCTAAAATGTCGTAGCTTGGTTTCATACCTTTCGCTTTTGCAATCCAATAAATAAATAAGTTAAAATTTAAAAAGTGGAAAATATTAGGTACCCGAAAATTTTGCCCCACCCGGGAATTGAACCTGGCATCTCAATGAAACAGTGCCTTCAGGAGATTCACGGCTCGGGTGGAATATTCCGTGTGCCAAATTTGTGTAATCGGTCAAGCAAAAAATTTTTTACAACACCCCTGGAATTTTTTTCTTTTACGTTTCAGAGGTTCTAGAACACATATCTGCAACAAAATGTTTTTGTCCATCCGCCGTACGCCGTCAGCAGCTAAACGCATAGGAGTGGTCCAATTAAAAACCAGTGGTGCGTAGATAACACACAATACTTCCATATTTTGAAACGTAGAATTGTGACACAATTTGATCATATTTTGACTGCTTTTAAGGGTGTTTAGGCCAAAAATATCGAAAAATTCACTATTAAAATTTTAAAATTCGCCCAAAATAAAAATACAATACATTATCGGAATATAAAAAATATCCACATATTCTGCAAGGTAAAACAAAGATTTTAAGACCAAGAACGCTCAAATCGGTTCATTTTTGTGCCCGGAAAAAAATAAAATAGAAAACACTAAAAATGCAAATATATCGGAAGTACTGTGCGTTATCCAAATTTCGATTAAACAGGGTGTTAGGTCTTGCCGAGACGAACAGTTCAGTTCAAGATTTAAAGAAAGGTTGAGAATTGGGGGAGCCATGGCCTATTTTGTAAAGACCACAGACGGACACACAGACACTTGTTCGGGAAGTGATTCTGAGTAAATGTGTATAAGAAAAAGTTTTTTCTGAAGCTCCGTTCCCATTTTCGATTTTAGGACGATTCTAATACTTCCATTTACTCTGTAAATATGGAAGTAAAAAAATTAGCAAATTCTCCCGTGACGTGCACCTCCTGTTTGGGAATCCTCCGAATTAGGACTAGAGTATTTAAAAACGTTCTTGAACGTTTGAAAATGTCAAAAAGTTATGATCCCACAAGCAGTTTTTTTTTGGGTTTTCCAACCCTTAAAATTTGATCGGATTCCCCTGATAATATGCTTCAAGGTGGAGCAAACCACAAATTTTAGGACCAACCGCGCCAAAATCGGATCAGTAGTTCAATACGAAGTGGCTGGACGGAATTTTGGCCAAAAATTTCCTCCAGCCACATCGTATTCGACTACTGATGAATAGTAAAAATGTTGTTTGAGCATATTTTTTGGACTAGTGGATGCCAAAATGACTGAATAATGAGCAAACCAGTGGTGCGTAGATAACACTCAATACTTCCACATCTGGAAACGTAAACGTTTGACAGTATTTGATCGTATTTTGACTGCTTCTAATGGTGTTTAGGTCAAAAATATAAAACCAGTGGTGCGTAGATGACACACAATACTTCCATATTTTGGAACGTACGTCATATTTTGACTGCTTTTAAGGGTGTTCAGGCCAAAAATATCGAAAAATTCACTATTAAAATTTTAAAATTCGCCCAAAATAAAAATACAATACATTATCGGAATATAAAAAATATCCACATATTCTGCAAGGTAAAACAAAGATTTTAAGACCAAGAACGCTCAAATCGGTTCATTTTTGTGCCCGGAAAAAAATAAAATAGAAAACACTAAAAATGCAAATATATCGGACTAACGGACTAACGGACACACAGACACTTGTTCGGGAAGTGATTCTGAGTAAATGTGTATAAGAAAAAGTTTTTTCTGAAGCTCCGTTCCGATTCTCGATTTTAGGACGATCACAATACTTCCATTTACTCTGTAAATATGGAAGTAAAAACTCACTATGCAAATTTCAAAATTCGCCCAAAATAAAAATCCACCAAATCATCGGAATATAAGAAATATCCACATATTCTGCAAGGTGGAAAAAAGATTTTAAGACCAAGAACGCTTAAATCGGTTCATTTTTGTGGCCGGAAAAAAATAAAATAGAAAACACTAAGAATGCAAATATATTGGAAGTACTGTGAGTTATTCAAATTCCGATTAAACAGGGTGTTAGGTCTTGCCAAGACAAACATTCCGGTTCAAGAAATTTGAAAAAAGGTTGAGAATTGAGGGAGTTATGGCCATTTTTGTAAATGACCAGAGACGGACAGTTGGTTTTTTAAATGATGGACTTGAGGAAAATTTTTGGAAGAATATATTTGAATTGTTCCCTTACGGGGGAAAACCATCAATGTCCACTTTTTAACAAAATGAAACAGACAGCACCATCTATTGGTGTTTTGAGAGTACTTTCAGATGGTCTAACCCCACGGGGAAAAAACCAGTGATGTCCCCAAGAAATGGGCGGCCAAAGATTGCTGGTGCTGGGGAAAAACAATCAAACTCCTCGAGCGTCGGGGGAATAACCATCAAGTTCCATATAACTAGGCTGACCAGAGGTACTGTTTTCAGCAGTACAGGTCCTACTTTCTAGGTCGTGGTCCTACTGTCCACAGAAACCTCGAAAGGACCCTAAAATGTACTGATTTCGTGTGAATGGTCCTGCCATGGGCCCTTCTTTCATCACTATAAATGTTACTTACTATGCCTTTCCCATCGAACCAAACCAAAAAAAAAAACGCTGCTAAGTAGATCAGTGGCATGTGCACATCAGTTTTTGGTATAGCCGAAGAACTCTGCAAATTTTGCACAGGGGTTCATTTTTCGATTGCAAAGACAAATCTTACGATACATAGGTTCTCCTCAAACACGGAATTTAGTTGTTATTATTCTAGAATTTCAGTATAAATTGGTATTCTATATGGGGAATTGGAAAAACGTTTTTTCAACCCGGCAAAAAATAATCATCCTCTTTGCTTGGTCCTCCTTGCTTGACCTACCTATCTATCTTTTCAACGCAGCGCGTCATTAATTTTTGTTGAAATCATCATTTAATCTATTCTTATTTACCTACATAACTAACAGAATAATAATAATTATTAAATTCTCTGAATAATTAAATAAATTTATTTATTATTATTATTATTTATATATTGTTTTATAATTAAATAAAATTTATAATAATTAAATTGAAAATGCGTCAGGAATGCCTCAGAACCATTGTTGAAGCTTGACTCGCTCTCACGTTGCCAAGCGCAACTGGTCTAGTGTGAGTGCGTCACTTTGTTGGTGTCATAGGCTAGTGGTCGTAAGTAGATCAATCAACCGTATCTAAGAACCGAGGCCGAATTCCCAACTTTTTCCAATTTTTGTTTTGCTGATTTGTGTAATTCGACCAAATTCTTTAAATTGAAGATATTGGGAGGACAGAAGTTTTTGTGGGGATTTCAACGAGTGGAAAACGAATTTTGTGGCTCGAGTAGTTTTCGAGTTATTAAGAATTGTAGAAATTTTGAAAAACCCAAAAATGTCTCACTAAAACTGCAATAAATCCTAAACGGTTGGAGCTACCGGCGTGGCGATGGTCTCATTCGATTCAGCATAGAAAAATCTATAGAAAATGATGCGTCACATGCCTATGTTTCAAATTTCCAGAAAAACACGAATTTTTTCCCACTTCAACAGCTGTTTTACTGACCTTAAAATTAAGGTAGGGTTCTGTCGAGATGTTAGGACCAACTAGATACGGAACTTGATTTTTGGTAAAAATTTCAAAATTTTTCGATAACTCCTTCCCCCTGAAAAACCCCGGACGGCGGACGGCGGACGGCGTACGGCGGACGGCGGACGGCGGACGGACAAAAAATTTTTATTGCAGATTCGGATTCTACACCCCTTGAAACGTAAACCAACAAATTTTCAGGGGGTGTTAAAAATTTTTTTTTCCTGACCGATTACAAAGGTTCATTTCTATAGAAAAATGAACCAAAAAACACCTGACATGGTTTTATAGAGTAGGACAAAAGTATAAGAGTTTTTCAGTATTTGAAAGTTGTCTTTTTGTTGGGTCCTGCTTTCACTGAAAAAATATCTGGTCACCCTGCATATAACCTGAGTAGGTAGGAACCTTCCACGTTCAACAGATTCTGTGATTGACTGTGGAAGCCTAAATTTCGAATTTCTTACGTGGACTGACCACTTCTTATGTGCCTGCTAAGTGTCCAACGCCAACAAGACCGATTCGAGTGCTTAAAATGAGAAAAGACAAACCGGATCTATTTTATCATATATCGGCATTCTCTGGGAAATACCACTGCTCACCATTTGGTGTTTTCAAAGAACCCTTTGAAGCACCTGCTACAAACAAACTTGAACATTTTTTTAACCCTGCTCTATCATAGATTACGGGGAAGAATCATCAATGTTCTGGACATTGATGAATCTTCTCCGGTACGAATGATACTCAGGTTAGTTATCCTCATGTATCACTCAGCTTATGATTTTAAGCAACACTTAGGTTGCAGAGTATTCAATAGAATTATTTTATGAAACTCTTGATGCTATAAAAAGTTTTTTTGGTGACTTATCATTGGGATTTTTTTAATAGCGAACTTTATTTTTTAATTTACTCAAAACTAGATCGCATGGACAAAGATGGTTATTCCCCCGTACCCTTCATTTTTGTTTGAACTCTGGAATACAAATGAATTGACAATTATTGTCAAGAGAATTGTTTCTCCATAGATCGAAAAAATAATATCATCCATGGATGAAACTGGGAGAGCATTTCAATAGATGGACCAAGCTTTTTTCAAATTTCTTGAACTGAAATGTATGTCTCGGCAAGACCTAACACCCTGTTTAATCGGAATTTGGATAACGCACAGTACTTCCGATATATTTGCATTTTTAATGTTTCCTATTTTATTTTTTTACGGTCACAAAAATGAACCGATTTGAGCGTTCTTGGTCTTAAAATCTTTGTTTCACCTTGTAGAATATGTGGATATTATTTATATTTCAATAATGTATTGTATTTTTATTTTGGGCGAATTTTAGAATTTTAGTAGTGAATCTTTTGATATGTTTGGCCGAAACACCCTTAAAAGCAGTCAAAATATGATCAAATTGTGTCACAATTTTACGTTTCAAAATATGGAAGTATTGTGTGTCATCTACGCACCACTGGTTTTTCATAGATGCATCTACATACATGCATTCAATAGTTTTTCAGCTGTTACTTCCATCTGGCACTTAAGGCTAAGAATCTAAATCCCCATTTAGACGAGCAACTAAATTGCCGAAACTTGAGCAATTCTCGTCAATTAAAATTGCCAGCAACTCCGATAGATTTGGGAATTTTTCCCTCTTCTCTTTTTTGAGAACCAACAATTAATTGCCAGCAATTTATTGCTTGAAAAAAGTGGAGCAACTCCAGGCAGTAAAACTCCATTTTCCATAGCTCCATTTTCGCGTTTACACGGTAGACGGACAATGAGGAACATGCATGAAAAAAATAAACTGTTTTTTCGCCATAATATTCCTTGTTAGGCTTCGAAAATGGTGTTATGGTGGATGACGGTTCGGGAAAGAGGTAATTAAAAGAGGAGGGAGGCTTAGTGAAAATCGCAGATTTGAAGTCAAGCGGGAAAATGGCCAGCCTCAAGGTTACACATCTTCCCGTAAACACCAGTGCAACCTCATCCGAGTTCATGTGGGTATGTTGTGATAGTGATAGGACGGCGATAACGGATTTTTTGCCGTTACGTTGAGAAACTACGTGCAGTCACATCCACGCAGTGACGTCATAATGTTAACCGCCACATTCAAACGGGCACTTTTCATTAGCGTTTTTCACCAGGAAAAATGTTGTTTTTTCGTTGTAGACCATCACTACATCATTTACGCATCCTAAACAGCACCATTCTGGCGGAAAAATGGATTTCGTTTTTCATGCGTGTTCCTCATTTGTGTTTTCTTATGAGCTCGTGATGTTTTTATATAATAATAAATTAAATAAAATAATATAATTAGGTAATAAATATGCCGTGTGTGTGTGTGTGTGGTTGGGTGAATTATCAGCAGAGGGACCCATTTCAGCATTTCCCATACCGCTCGACATACAATGCTGCAAATTGGTATGCAGCCACAGAGGAGCCCTATCACGAGATTTAGGTATTGAAAATCTTGTCTGATCAGCAGTGGGGCCCATGAAACCAATTTCCTTACCGTTGGTCGTACGATGCTGAAATTTGGTACACAGCCTCAGAGGAGTCCCTCAGCAAGATTGGCTGGGCCAAAATACGTCCTGATCAGCTAAGGAGCCCACTGCGCTAAATCCAATACCGTTGGTTGTAAGATGCTGGAATTCGGTATGATGCCTAAAAGAAGCCCCTCAGCATGACTGGCAAGGAGAAAATTCTTCCTGATCAGCTGAGGAGCCCACTGCGCTAAATCCAATACTGTTGTTCGTAAGATGCTGAAATGAGGAACATGCATGAAAAAAAAAATAAACTGTTTTTTCGCCATAATATTCCTTGTTGGGCTTCAAAATGGTGTTATGGTGTATGACGGTTCGGAAAAGAGGTAATTAAAAGAGGAAGGAGGCTTAGTGAAAATCGCAGATTTGAAGTCGAGCGGGAAAATGCCAGCCGCAAGGTTACACAGTGTGATGTCTTCTTCCAGTGAACACCAGTGCAACCTCATCCGAGTTCATGTGTGTATGCTGTGATAGGACGGCGATAACGGATTTTTTGCCGTTACGTTAAGAAACTACGTGCAGTCGCTTCCGCACAGTGACGTCATACGGTTAACCGCCACATTCAAAAGGGCCCTTTTCATTAGCGTTTTTCACCCTGAAAAATGTTGTTTTTTCGTTGTAGACCATCACTACATCATTTTCGCATCCTAAACAGCATCATTCTGGCGGAATAAATGGATTTCGTTTTTCATGCATGTTCCTCATTCGGTATGATGCCTCAAAGAAGCCCCTCAGCATGACTGGCAAGGCCAAAATTCTTCCTGATCAGCTGAGGAGCTCATGGCGCTGAATCCAATACCGTTGGTCGTAAGATGCTGAAATTCGGTACACAGCCTCAGAGGAGCCCCTCAGCAAGATTGGCTGGGCCAAAATACGTCCTGATCAGCTGAGGCTGTTTACCAAATTTCAGTATCGTACGACCAGCGGTATTGAAATTACTGACAATATTGCTCCACTCGGGGCAATTATTGTCGGCAATAATGAGCAACTTCCTAGTAGGGAAAAAGTTGCTGGGAGTAGGGAGAAAGTTGCCGGACGTAGGGAAAAAATTGCTCGGCAACTTTTTATTTGCAGCCGGCAATTCAGTTTGAGCAATAATTGCAGTGAAAAATTGTCCGTCTAAATGGGCCTTAAGAGAATTTTCCACTTCTTTAAGGCCCGGTTTATTGACAAAATGTATCCATCCGATATCCAAGGAAGCTTTAGATAAACATTTCCAACGAGATTTTTACTTTCAAATTTGATACGGATACTACCGTGGTGAATTTTATCTGAAGCTTCCTAGGATATCGGATTGATAAATTTTGTCAATAAACCGGGCCTAAATCTGGTTGTTTGGGATACCTATCCCAAGGTAGGAAGTTAACATAGGTACTGATACTGGAACGGGTTTGGGTAGGGAGGAAGTTAACATAGGTACTGAAAGATCCCGACCCTAGACCCAGCCGACAGGGAAAAGGAACTGGTTTTTGCTTGCATGCTTGGTAGTGCGAAAACTATTCGCTCCGCGTAAAATTTTACGTACGCAGCGAAGAGAGAGCTGATAAAATGTCATATACGAATTCTGAAAACGAGGATAGAGAGTGAACTTGAGGCCAATTTTGGTCAGAAAAGTGACAAACAGGCAGATTCTGGAAGTTGGCATTTTTAGAGTTCTGAAATTGAACAACTGATGAAAAATTGAAAAGGGTGGGGAAAATAATCTCAACCATTTCCCTATTGACTAGGGCTAGACTAAAGAAATTCAGTGTCAGTGGAAAATTTCCCATTCTATCTAGTGTAAACCTCAGGGCCTTGGGGGGCCTCCCCCCCCCTGAATCCGCCGCTGCCACCTTATATATTGCCTATCTAATGCTTGTTCTTGAAATTTTACAGAGAGAGCAATTCGCACCTGTCTTTGTGAACCATGGTGAGTGAGGGCATAATCTATTTTCAACCTTGCTTCAAGTTTACCTTACGAGATGTTTATTTTTTTATAAGCATGAAATTTTTACTAAAGGTTAATCATTATGAGAATGTATTGGAAATCGAATAGCAACGTCTGCACACCCTTGTAAATATGTTACAGTTACAAGTAGTAACATGTTTACAAAGACAACCAAAATTCCAAAATAATAAATCACTCTTGATTCTGGTGTCGTACTGATCTTGTGTACTCTCTGCCTACTCTGCTAAACATCTATATTTCTATTAGGTTATGGGCCCAGCACGCTTCCACTGCGAGCGTCAGAGTTGCTAGAAGTCATTCATACGGATTTATGTGGCCCTATGAAAATGAAGTCTAAAGGAGGAAAATATTATTTTCTGACACTTATCGACGATTTTTCTCGGTGGGGAGAAGTACGTTTCTTGACGAAAAAGTCTGAAGCACTTGAAGAGTTCAAGAAGTACAAAAATCAAATGGAAACTCTCACTGGAAAGAAAATCAAATTTATACAGTCGGATAATGGGACCGAGTACTGTAACAAAGAATTTGATCGATACCTCCAAGCTCATGGAATCTCCAGACGATTGACAATCCCACACACACCACAACAAAACGGGGTTGCCGAACGGAAGAATCGCAGTTTAGTGGAAATGGCGAGATGTTTGATGGTTCAAGCAAAACTCCCACCATCTTTCTGGGGAGAGGCCATCTATACTGTGAATTACATAAGGAATAGATGTCCTTCCAGAGGAATAGATGGAGAAACGCCCTTCAAACTATGGAAAGGTAAAGAGCCTAGTGTTCATCATTTTAGATCGTTTGGATGCAATGTATTTTATCTTGACAAACAACCTCAAAAAGATAAGTTTGCAAATCGAGCAAAGAGTGGAATTTTCATTGGTTATTCAGAGGTTAACAAAGGATACAGAATTTGGTCAAAACAAGAACAACGAGTAATTGTTTCCAGAGATGTGAAATTCGTTGATGAATTCTCTGATAACAAAGACTCTGACAGCTTCGTACCAATGAATCTTTTCAAACCAACCAACCGAAAAACTGGAAATGAAAACAAACAACAACAGTACTTGCTAGATGACAAAAATCCAACACGAGAGGATCATAATATCACAAACGAAGAACACAATATCGAAAACAACGAGAACATAACAAACGATGTAGACGAAGAAAGGATTGTCAACGACCAAAATATCCACCTCAACGAACCATCACCAGTTCCTACACCAGTTACAACACCAAATCCTGGACAGGAAAGAGTGAGAACCATTCGAGGAAGAGGAAGGCCTAGAATTGAACGTACTGGAAGCAGGGGAAGACCTCGGAAAATTTATCGTGAAGTGCCAGTAGCTGAACCTGATGTTGAATCGGAAGGAGAAATCGACTCGACTGAAGAAGCTGGACTAGCAGAACTCACGGTCAAGAAGGCTTTTTCTCGCGAAGACGCTCATGAATGGCGGAAAGCGGTCATGTCAGAATATTCGTCGATAATTGAAAATAAAACGTTTGTTATCGTGAAACGCCCTGAGAATAAAAACGTAATCAGCAGCAGAGTTATCCTCGCTGAAAAACTGAAAGCGGATGGTACTGTAGAGAGGAAAAAGGCCCGACTTGTTGCCAAAGGATATAGTCAAAAAATAATGGAAGACTATAATGAAACCTTCGCACCAGTAGTCAGGATGAGCTCTATCCGAACCATGATGGCTCTTGCGGTTGAAAATGATTTAGAGATTCACCAACTTGACGTCACCACAGCGTTTTTGAATGGAGATCTGTACGAGGAAATCTACATGGAAATCCCTGAAAAATTCGAGGAGATTGTGTCAGAGATCGTCGCAGATGAAAGTACTCCGAAAAACATTATGAAAGACGCCAAAGCCATGTTGGAAACCCTGAAAGTTGATCGAAAGAACAAAACTTGTCTATTGAAAAAATCGTTGTACGGCTTGAAACAAGCAGGACGACAATGGTACCTGAAACTTGACGAAAACTTGAAAAAGTTGGGTCTCATGCCACTGAAGTCAGAACCATGCTTGTACACCGCTCGAAGAGGAGATGACACTCTTATACTGTCAATCTACGTTGACGATTTGTGGATCGCTTCAGGAAACCCAGAATGGACCGAAGAAATGATTCAAATGTTGATGAAAACATTCAAGATGAAGAATCTTGGCAAAATACATTATGGACTGGGTATTGAATTTAGCCAACGCCTCAACGAGGGGAAGATTTTCATGAGTCAAAAGAAGTACACACTCGATATCATCAAGCGTTTCGGGATGGAAAATTCAAGACCAGTGAAAACTCCACTAGAAGTTGGAATCAAATTAACAAAACCTGAATCAGTCAGCAAAGAAGATTTGCAAAAGTACCCATATCAAAAGCTAATCGGTTCGTTAATGTACCTTGCCGTGTCAACTCGCCCAGATATCACATTCGCTGTGAACAGTCTCAGCCAGTTCAACACAGCCTACACCAGCGAACATTGGATGGCGGCTAAGCGAGTGCTGAGATACCTGAGGGGAACAGTGGACAAAGGCATAGTCTTCAAGAAAACCGGGAAGAAATTAACAGGATACGCCGACGCAGACTGGGGAAGTTGTCCAGAAGACAGAAGATCATATTCTGGATATTTTTTCGTCCTTGGCGGAGCTGCCATCACGTGGCAAGCTAAGAAGCAACGGACGGTAGCCCTATCAAGCGTAGAAGCTGAATACCTCGCACTAGGGGAAGCCTCAAAAGAAGCCCTATATCTTCGAGAACTCCTTGGTGAACTGAATTTCTTCGAAAAAGAAAAACCGACAGTCATCTTCAACGACAATCAAGGTGCTCAGATGTTGTCCAAGAATTCGAGTCATCACTCTCGGACGAAGCACATAGACATACGTCATCACTTCATCCGAGATTGCATAAAGGACAAGGAAGTTGAATTCCAGTACCGACCAACTGCGGAGATGCCAGCCGATGTCCTTACCAAAGCGTTACCAAGAGAGAAACATGAAAACTTTATCAAGGAATTTGGTATCCAGACAGACGTGCAATTTCGAGGGGAAGTATTGGAAATCGAATAGCAACGTCTGCACACCCTTGTAAATATGTTACAGTTACAAGTAGTAACATGTTTACAAAGACAACCAAAATTCCAAAATAATAAATCACTCTTGATTCTGGTGTCGTACTGATCTTGTGTACTCTCTGCCTACTCTGCTAAACATCTATATTTCTATTAGAATGCTGCGAATTGTTCCACAGGGGTGGCTTGCTTTTCTTGTTATTCTATGCATACCTATTATAGGTATAATACCTATTCGTCTAAGGTTTAACTTCTACTCACTGCCTACCTGTGTTGAAAACTTGTGTAATTGTATGATCAATGAACTTGTGTAGTTCGATCATAATTACATTAGGTACCTAGGTATTTTGTCTTCATATCACTTGACTAATTTTTACAATGTAGCTGTTTGAAGGATAGGTACCGGACCAAGAATTTTATTTTTCCAAACGCACATCTACCTGATTGTTTGCTCGCTTGCTACCTTAAAATTGGAACCTTGAAAATCGTGGTTGCGATTGACAGTACCTAAGTTGCTGTGATCGTCTCCATACCATGCGTGTGTTATGGAAACGGAATGTTTTTTTTTTTTTAAATTGACCTATAAAATGTGTAAAGGAAGTGCTGGCGCATCGCGAGGTTCCTATGCCCAGGAAGTGTTGTGAATACGGCCTTAATCTCGAGAGGGTCCGAAAAGAAAAATTTCGAACGCCACAATGAAACGCTTGTTTCTTGCAAAAGTCATTAACAAAAACTTTACTTAATGCTGATTCAGTTGAAAAACGCGTCGCGCGAACTCGTCCGGAGATTCAGTCAGTTGTCTGATATAAAAACCAGTGGTGCGTAGATAACACACAATACTTCCATATTTTGATACGTACATTTTTGACACAGTTGGATTATGTTTTGACTGCTTTTGAGGGGGCTTAGGTAAAAAATATCATAAAACTCACTATGCAAATTGTAAAACTCGCCTAAAATGAAAACGCGCTTAGTTAACGGGTTATTAAAAATATCCACTTATTCTGCAAGGTAAAACAAAGATTTTATGACCAAGAACGCCCGAATCGGTTCATGTTTGTAATGTGTAAGAAAAAGTTTTTTTCTGAAGCTCCGTTCCAATTCTCGATTTTAGGACGATTCCAATTATTCCATTTACTCTGTAAATATGGAAGTAAAAAGCTCCAAACTGATTCTTGATTTTAGGATGATCATAATACTTCCATTTACCCCGTTAACATGAAATTAATCAGTCAGAAACAATCACTCAGAAATAGAAACACTATCGTGGAGCTTCAAACAGTAAGCTCCTAAAGGTCACAAACATTTTACGCCCAATGCCCTGCTTAGCTGGTGTTGGTGACATAGCTATGGAAGAAGTTACCATTATCGATTATTCTCCATGTTAAGCTATTCAGCATGTTAAAAGTTCAGTAAAATTGGACCCCTGTATAGAATGGCTTCTCGCAAATTGGCCAATATCCTTACCTAGTTCTTTAGGAACGGTTTATCAATCTCTGGGCCTGACATGACGAAGTGACTTTTCTGATATAGTACTAACAGAAGGGAAAGGCTGGCTAGGGTCCAGAAAATTCCAAGGCTCATTCAAGAACGGATAGCTAAATGGAAAACTCGTTAATCCCAGGGTTTGTACATGATAAGTTTGGATAACCCCTTAAACCTCTCGGCCACACCGGGCCCCTATAAATTCAATTACTAAGTAGGTATTTATAATGGTTTTGTATATAAATAATATCCTTATCAATTGTACCGCATCGATTTTCATTTCAGTCCTCTTCGGAAGAAGAGATCCAATCTTTTTTGAGGAGATCAGCTAATCCTCTCCGCCGTAAGGTATGTTTTTGAATCACCTCCATATCGAACTATTTTGTTGTTGATAAATCAATAATCGTTCCTTGGGCCCGGTTTATTGTCAACATGTCTGATATCCCAAGTATCGACCCATTACCAAAGATATTTTTACATTGAAGTTAGATGCAAATACCACCTTGGTGAAGTTTATCCGAAGCTTCCTTGGTTATTGAATAGAAAAATTTTGTCAATAAACCGGCCCTTAGATTCTGAAACTGTCTAGTAGTCTAAGGTAGCCTCATTCTTTGAGTTGAGATTCTTGAGCGAACAAAAAAACGCTGCAAGCTCTTACACAGGGGTTTATTATTCATGCGGCTTGTTTAATTTTTACTCACTACTCAGTACCTACCTATGTTGAAAATTAGTCTAATATTATGAATGAATGAAATCGGTTTATTGGTGAAAATAATTTTACGTGGCTTCTTTAAATTAACCTATTTTCAGGCTGGCCTATACGGTCGTCGCCTGGTGTTGGCACGTACTTATTATTTTTTTTCTTTAAATAATAAAGAACATTAAATGTTAAAAAGAAAGTTACTGGCGGTTTGCCCTTTCTTCCGATAAGGCAGGCTGTTCTTCCAGGTAGGCTGTCCTCTTTCTGCCCGAAGTGCCTAGTAGTTAAACTGCTGTACCAGTTTCCATTGGTACCTGGTTTTCCTGTGGTACCTCCTTGCCACCGAGCAGAAGCCAGCCACCCTGACGAAGTCATCAGTTTGGAGCACTCCTCCGACGACATGAGGCGGGCCCCAAACCATTGCCATCTGAGCTCCTTCAAGATGAGGCATGCCCCCAAGAAGTGGAGTACGTCTTCCCTCTCGCCTGTGTTGCACATTGCACACCGCTGCTCAGCTTTACCTCTCCAGTTGACGTAATTGAGGTACATTGCGCCGCCTCTGGCCTTAAACATCCATCTCGCGCGGCTCAGGTTCAAGGAAGCAGCATACGGTGGTGGTCTCAGGGGGTCCAGTTGCTGATAGTGCTGGTGGTAGCGCGAGGTCGTTGCTCTCTGCAAAAAATCTGCCGCTCTCGATTCCGCAGCACCTCCAAAATAGCCTCCCAGGACTTCCAGGAGCAGGATCTGGAGATGAAGAGAGGATCGGTCTGTCTTAAGCATATAGCGCGGCGTATGGGCCGAGTGTATTCTCCTTTCGGCGTTTTCACTTTCGCGACTCGATCAACCCCATCCTCACCAACAATCACTTCGGAGACCCTTCCCAAGGGCCATTTTTTTTTTTTTTTTTTTTTTGCAATAATTGAAACGTTTATTTGGATAGTAGTGTAGTAGGGTTGTGGTTGCGGTGGCGTTGTTCGTTTGTGGCGTGCTTTTTGATTTTTCAATACAGTAATGGCATTGGGGCGCCGTCTTCCAGTCCTATGCATCGTATTTTCCTCCGACTTCCTCGAAGTCGCATGGACACTGCCCTTATAACGGCGATTTGAGTTTTCACTCTTACCCATTCCGTTACTTGTGATAGCGGTTTTGACCATTTTTCCGACAAAACTGTAGCCATTCTTTTCAAAAAACAATCGTATACCCTATGCAGGGCTCCATCGGACGATGTTACCAGAGGGGTGAGTAATCCTCTCAGATCCTCTGCTGCAGCATCATATTTTGCATGTTTTGTGTTAGCTGCATTTTGGGCAACTGTCGTCCAGTCTTGGGATACAGATGAGGGAGCGTCAGCGTTCACTATGCGAGTACCTATCAAAGTACGCCGCCCTTTCTGCATCCCAGACCCCATGGATTTTCATGTCTGCCACTAATTTTGGTGTTCCATCTTCGTTTTCTCTCATAATCGGTTCGATTCCCACTGAATTCCATGCAAGACTGGCTATTTTGGCACAACTGTCCCTTACACTGTCCCCAAGGGCCAATTGATTCTCTTCAAGCTGTCATCACCGATTAGTACGATATCACCAACTTTGATAGCTTGTCTCTTTCCTTGGTGGACTAGGAATGACAGGTATTCCTTTCTAAATCTCGATCATAAATTTTGACGAGTTGAATTCAGTAAACGTAGTCGTTTATTGAGGTGATTCGCATCAACTTCTTCCAAATCGGTGGTCTCGTCTGTGCAAATATTTTTTAAAAACGCTGCTAAGTAGATTAGTGACATGGGTACATTATTTGTCTGGGTATCTCAGAAACTAAAGTTCAAATGTACAGGTTGGAGTAGGTCGGTTTATCATCATTTCGTTTGTGGAGTAATGGTCAATCGTAAATTCAATGATGCCGAAAAGGTACCTTTTCACTATGATGAATAAATAGGTATAAGATGAAAATACCTGGCGGCTGCTTTCTAAGAAAGGTCTCCTGAGGAAAGGGCTAGAAGGCCGCTATTGTTAACCGCCTGTGACAGCTGTTATCAAGCTCCGCCCCATTAACATAAGCTGGCTAATCCCAGCTTCACACTTTCAGTTTCTAAGATCCGAATCACAGATTTGCAGTTCTGAGCCAATAAACGGTCGCGCTTGAGTAAAAAGGCGGTACCAAGGGCAAGGGTGGGGATGTTACAGCCGCCATTTTGTTTTCCTCACGCCTTGAACCGATTGGAACATAGGCCGTGAATCCAAGAAAACTGCAAAAACCACAATTTCGGCAGTGTCACTGCCCCCAAAATTGACCCTGTTGACCAAAATCTCAAAAAAATGCCAAACTTCACGGTTTTTAGTAAATAACTGAAGATCAATTCCATCATATCCATCATTTTTTTGAAAATTTTCCTAGGCCTAGGACCTTGTATTTTTCATGTGAAATCGGTTTTTGCATTTTTCTTAGTCCTGGAGAGGCTTACGAAATTGCCAATTTTCATATCATGTACCCACCTGAAACCTATTAAAAATGTTTTTTGGAATTTTAAAATTTTTTTAAAGGGTCAAAAAAAATTAGCCTTTAAACCAGTTTTTGATCACTAAAACCCAACTAATTTTGACTTATAGGGAGTAAAAATGCTGCTAAGTAGATTAGTGACATGGGTGCATTATTTGTCTGGGTATCTCAGAGAATAATGTTCAAATAGTCGGTTTATCATCAAATCATTTGTGGAGTAGGGTGATTCCAGAAAAAACTGCAATTTGACCGTACCAGGTTCTAATACCTACACTATACACGCGATCTTTCTATTTTTATTTTTCTGTCGTTTGGCATAAGTTCGCCCAAGTCTCCTGATACTTTTGATCAATTTGGGCTTTGGATGGCGGAGAAAATCGGGTTAGAATGCCCAAAATCTCACGACCTTCACGCGAACTCAAGCACTATCACCTATTTCTGAACGTGTTTGCATCCAAATTTTTAGTGATAGCCCCCCATTTTTTCTTCACTGGTTTGTCCACTGGATATTCTAGTTTATGAATTTAAGGCATTCAAGTGGTTTAGATCAACAAACGTTTTCAAAAAAACCCTGTGAAGGTCGCGTCACTGGGGTCTAATCTAGACCTTCACACACAAAAAAATGTTCAATGGTGTTGTTTATTGCGCTGCAACCAACTTGTCCTCAGTCAAAAACAATCCTTGGCGTGAAACTCCATTGACCTAAGCTCCATTGACCATTAACCATTGCTACACGACAGGGTTGATAAAAAAGGAATCCCATTACCCATTACGAATTCCCATTCCTTTGAAGAAATGTAATTGCAAGTTTATCTACCGAAAATGCAATTTTTCGAAAAAGTTGCCTTTGAAGCCCGTTCTGATGCATTAGTTTTTCACTTAGGGCCCAAAACTGTATTTCACTTATTGGTTCTGGTGACAGGTTATTTATTCCAAGAGGAATCAGGGGTTACAATCGTGTTCCCTTTTTCTCACAGGACTACCAAACTGTGTGACGGTCTTGACCAAATTTTGCACTTTTTTTCAGTTTTTCCGTGATTTCTAATTTTGGGCTGTGTAAAGTATCTCGCCATTTATATTTTCCAAAACTAGACCTTTTTTTGGACCAGTTTCAATTAGAGGTATACAGAAAATCAAAGGTTAGTTTTTTGCCATGGCAAACCCCCAAATTGCAGTTTTTTCTGGAATCACCCAGTAATGGTCCATGGTGAGCTCAATGAAGCTTAAATGGTACGTTTTCACAATGATGAATAAATAAGTACAAAGAGAAAATACGGGTGGCCCCACCCCGTCCCGGGGGATTCTACCCTCACCAGCGCCCGGCACCTCTACCCCTCCCAACCACTCCTTACTTCATCCGTCCCTCCCATACCTGCACCTGCTCCGTACGCCCCCATTCCTAATTTCTGTCTACGCGATCAAGTGGGCGGCTATGTTCTCTTTCCAAAAACCAAAACCCCGTTCCGGGGTTAAAGACCTTGGATATTCCATGTGGGATTGGTTTTTTGCACTTTTCTCAGTCCCGGAGGGGCGTAGAAAATTGAAAATTTTTTATGCCATGTACCTACCCAAAACCTACTCAATAGGTAATATTTATTCTGGAATTTTAAATTTTTTTAAAGGGTCAATAAAATATTTCTTTTAGGGCAGAGAGATACAACCTTTATTTTTTGTTAAATACAAAAAAATGCTGAGCTGCCCGAAAGTACGGGTTGCCATACGACACAGTCTTCATTTTAGACAGTATGTTACAGGTTTTTGTTTTCTATATAGTTTATGGTAACTGTTGCTTCGGACTTTACAGTGTTCAAACCAGTTTTCGATCACCCAACTAATTTTGACTTATAGGGAGTGAAAACTGTGTAAACACCTTTAAGGAATCCAACAAGCTCAAAATATTCAAAATCGGTTCAGTAGAACTCCCTCAAATCGCCAAAAACGCGAAAAAGGAGATATCGCGTTGTAGCGTCCCTACAGTTCATAGTGCATAGACACATTGTCCATTGACTGTTGTCAACTACAAAACAATTTCATATATTTTTTAAGTTCACGAGTTTCGAGGTCGATCTGTTTTCTTATCCAAATTCATCCGAAATATATACGCTTCTTTTTTTCGTTCAGCTGATACAATAGTCAGCAATGAACGATAATGGTGACTCCCTTGCATCTGGACTAGCAACCACCGACGATGGCGTAAGTGCAGTGACCATCAAGCTTCCGCCTTTCTGGCGTCGACGTCCTGACTTGTGGTTCCTTCAAGCCGAATCCCAATTCGAACTCCGTCGCATCACCCGTGAGCGAACCAAATACAACTACGTCATCGGCGCTCTCGACGTCGACTCCATGGAGCAAGTCAGCGATATCGTCAGTCAACCACCCGGTGAAAACTGCTACGAACAACTGAAAGCGAAGCTGAGCTCTTCTCGAACTTGGAGGAGGCCCAAATCCGACAACTCCTCCAGGAACTCGAGTTAAGCAGGGTTCACATGGCGTACGGTTGACCGGATCCGGTCGGCCTCTCATTGGTCGACGGGAGAGCGTGCCCCCTTCACCACCGCGACCGCACCGCGTGCGCTCTCCTGTCGACCAATGAGAGGCCGACCGTACCGACCGGATCCGGTCAACCGTACGCCATGTGAACCCAGCTTGAAATCGCCCGTCTCGTTCAAGCCATAGAAAACCTCGTCAGTCACATGAACCAGCTGAAAGCACAACCACGGCGCAGTCGATCGCGATCGCGGCCAGACCGATCAAACCCTAGGCGTCATCGCTCCAGCACTCCAGCTGAGGAAGATCTTTGTTTCTACCACAGCACGTATGGAGCTCGGAAGTGCAAATCTCCGTGCTCTCGCCGTCAACCTCCAAAAAACTAGACGTCGGCCGAATGGACAGAGCGGCAGCCATTCGGGACACATCAAGCCGCCTTTTCGTGACCAATCGATCATCAAAACGCCGATTCTTGATCGACACCAGCTACGACGTTTGCGTAATTCCTCCCTCGTTTGAAGACAAACGTGCAGGTCCCCACCGGCGCTCTCTCTACTCCGTCGACAACTCCCCTATGAACACCTATGACGAACGTCTTCTCACGCTTGACCTCGGACTCCATCGATCCTTTCGATGGGTTTTCCTAGTCTTCAATTCGCTCTTCAACCTTCGCGAACGGAAAATCTTGGACGCGGAAACCCGTCTAGCTACCCAACCCCTCCAGCTAGGTCCCTCCGCCGCCTCCGTCCAGTCCGTCCTCGCTATCAACCAAACCCACGAATACGCGTCTCTCCTCCCCGAATTCTCCGAGATCACGCGTCCTCCCACGTTCAACACAACCTCTCCTCCTCACAAAACGGTTCACGTCATCGAAACTGCCGGTCCTCCATTGTGCAGCCGCTTTCGTCGTCTTGCCCCAGACAAGCTCAAGATCGCCAAAGAAGCTTTCCAGGCTATGATGGATATGGGCATCTGTCAGCCATCCAAGTCCGGTTGGGCCAGCCCTCTCCACATGGTTCCGAAGAAAGACGGCTCATGGAGGCCATGTGGTGACTATTGTCGCCTGAACATAATCACCAAACCGGATCGTTACCCAATCCCCCACATCGTCGATTTCTCTGCCATCCTTGCTGGGAAGACAATTTTCTTTAAGATAGACCTATTCCGCGCCTAACACCAAATCACAGTCGACCCCGAGAGCATCAAGAAAACCGCAATCATCACCCCTTTCGGATTTTTTTTTTTTTTTTTTTTTTTTTTAAACCCTTTTGGATTATTCGAGTTACGGTCATGACTTTTGGTCTACGAAACGCCGGCCAGACGTTTCAGCGTTTCATCAACGAAGTCCTTTGCGACTTAGATTTCGTTTTCGTCTTCCTGGACGATATTCTAAACCGCTTCTTCGTCCGCCGACGAGCACAAACAGCACGTCTGCAAAGTGTTCGAACGCCTCCAGCACCATGCTTGAACCCAGCCAAATGTTTGTTTGGCTTCGAAACTCTCTCCTTCCTCGGTTTTCAAGTCTCCGCCGACGGCATTCGACCACTCCCGGATTGCATCAACGCCCTAGTCCAGTCAGAACGCCCCACGACCTGTGACCAACTTCGTCGTTTTCTCGGCACCTTAAACTACTACCGCCGATTCGTGAAACGTTCCTCGTGGCCTCAGGCGATCATCCACGACTACCTGGCCAAGAAGAAGAACAAGCATACCATCGATTGGACACTGGAACTCGAAAACGTGTATGAGAAATGCAAGGCCGACCTTGCAAACGCGACTCTCCTTGTACACTAGGGTGGAGCGAAAATCAAAATGAATTTTTTTCTTCTTCTAACGGGGCTAATTTGCTGCAATATGATCTCAATGAGACGTGTGCAAAACAATTTTTCAAAAACTCAATCCCTTCAGTTCCCACATGTGTCTATAAGATTCGGGGTTTTTTGTTTTTTTTTATTAAGTGAATAACGCACATTCTACTCTTCATTCAAATCAATTTTTCAAGAAAGTATGCTTTTTGGGGTCTTTTAAGATGGCCGGCTTGAAAACAGGTCCCACGCAATGCTGAAGAAGGTCAACAAACTTGAAACCAAGAAGAATTTGAGGGAATGTCCGGTTTTGCTTGTTTTACCCCTGTATGGTGTTTTGACGTTCTCGCTTCGTATTATTAGTATTTTTTGTGGCTTTAATGAGCCTTCAAACATTTTCTAGACAGTTGTAAAACAAAGGAGATAACTTTTATATGGTTCAAAATACATTTCAGTTAGTTTCATAATTTTTTTTTAAATTTAATTCCTCAAAGTTTCAAAGTTTGCCCCTCCTTGTACTTCAAGTCGTTTGTGGGAAGTGAAGGAATTTTTTATTGTGCCCAAAGTTTTTTGATTCTTCATCAGGAAGGCAAAACGCAACAAAAGCGCCCTGTTGGAACGTGAAAAATGAAAAAAAAAAAAATTATTTTCTCGATTCTCGCTCCACCCTATTGTACACCCCAAATCTGTCACCTATCACAAACCTCTAGTGCAAGCCTTTTCTCAGAGTCCAAAGAAAGCTTCCCCGCGCCAGTTTCGACACCTGGAGTTCATTGCCCAGTTCTCGACCGACATCCGCTATGTCGCAGGCGAAGACTATCAGGTTGCCGATTACCTGTCCCGTCATGAGAATGAACCCAGCCGAGTTGAAGCGATCGTGAAGAGCACTTTCTCCCCCGCCAACATCGAGCAAGTTCAGCAGTTCGACGCCCAGCTGAAAGAATTGTTGGATTCTGGCTCCTCCAGTTTACAACTGAAGAAGCTGACAATCGACGATTCCTCCCTAAATTGTGACATCTCCACCGGCCGAATCCGTCCCTTTGTCCCCACCCCGCTTCGATCCCTCATCTCCCACGCCGGCGGCCACGAATCATCCCGCCTCATCTCCTTGCGTTTCGTGTGGCTGAGCATGCATCGTGATCATGGCAGAAGCTTCGAGTCATCGCTTTTTCGCCAACTCTCCCAGCTCCTAGGCATCGAAGTCAGGCACACCACAGCCTACCTTCCCCAGTGCAACAGCCTCATCGAGAGAGCTCACCGAACGATCAAGGCAGCTCTAATGTGTTGGCTAGGAGACTCAAGGGAACGATGGCTCGAGGAACTTCCAGTAATCCTCCTTGGCTTGCGGACGACGTACAAGCCAGATCTTGGCGCGAGTCCAGCCGAATTGGTTTACGGCACGACACTTTGTCTCCCCGGAGAGTTCTTCGAAGTGACACCGCCATCCGTCCCAACAACACCCACCGAATACATTCATCGCCTTCGACAACTTTTCTCAAAGATCAGACCCGCTCCGACGAAGTGGCATTTGGGAGAGAAGCCATTCACGCAACCGGCCCTCGACAAAGCGTCGCATGTCTTCCTAAGGTTCGATGGCGACGCAAGAGCCTCCAGCGTCCTTATACAGGCCCGTATCTCGTCCTCAGGAGGACACCCAAGACCTTCACGATCCAAGTCAACGGCAAAAACGTCACCGTGTCGCAAGACCGCCTCAAGCCGGCACATATCGAAGCCACTCTACCAGTGACTTTGCTGACTCCCAAACCGCCCAATACAGATCTGCGCACACAATCGGGTCGCCGCGTCCGATTCCCCGACCGATTCCTCGCGGGACTGTGATTGGAAGGGGGAGTGATGTAGCGTCTCTACAGTTCTAAGTGCATAGACACATTGTCCATTGACTGCTGTCAACAACAAAACAATTTCATATATTTTTCAAGTTCACGAGTTTCGAGGTCGATCTGTTTTCTTATCGGATCTTATTCATCGGAAATATATACGCTTCTTTTTTCGTTCAGCTGATATAATAGTTAACAATGAACGATAGCGTCAAGAAAGTTTGAGCCAAACCAATAAAAACCAGTGGTGCGTAGATAACACACAATACTTCCATGTTTTGAAACGTAAAATTTTGACACAATTTGATCATATTTTGGCTGCTTTTGAGGGTGTTTAGGTCAGAAATATAAAAAAATTCACTATTCAAATTTTAAAATTCGCCCAAAATAAAAAACCCCCACATTTTCGGCATATAAAAAATATCCACATATTCTGCAAGGTAAAACGAAGATTTGAAGACCAAGAACGCTCAAATCGGTTCATTTTTGTGGCCGGAAAAAAATAAAATAGAAAACACTAAAAATGCAAATTTATCGGAAGTACTGTGCGTTATCCAAATTTTGATTAAACAGGGTGTTAGGTCTTGCCGAGACAAACATTTCAGTTCAAGAAATTTGAAAAAAGGTTGAGGATTGAGGGAGCTATGGCCATCTTAGTAAATGACCACAGACGGACGGGCGGACACACAAAAAGTTTTTTCTGAAGCTCCGTTCCAATTCTCGATTTTAGGACGATCACAATACTTCCATTTACTCTGTAAATATATGGAAGTAATAACTTGACTTTTTTTGCGATAAGTATGCAGAAAAGTAATGTACCTACCGGTGCCACTAATCCTTTGCAGCGTTTTTACTTCCATATTTACAGAGTAAATGGAAGTATTGGAATCGTCCTAAAATCGAGAATCGGAACGGAGCGTCAGAAAAAACTGTTTCTCATACACATTTACTCAGAATCAATTCCTGAACAAGTGAAGAGTTTAATTTCAAACGGGCTCATACCCAATTTTGACAGTTTTCGTTTTTTTTGCGGATTCCGATTCTTTGGGATAAGGCCTATCTGCTCACAAGCCGCTTTCCTTCCAATAAGGTTCAGATCCTCGTTTAAAAGCCTCCCAAAAAGTAGGTTTACCATCGAAATGGCTCATATCCATTCCCTTATAATCAATAAAGTATTTTAAATCAAAATGGCTTATATCCATCTCTTACTGCTATGTCCGTATTCCATATCACATCTAAGGGGCTTATATCCAAACTAATATTTCCCGCTTCCAATTCAAATGTGATTCATATCCCAACCGATAGAGGGAAACACCATGCATACTGTACAATAGTCAGTAGTGACCTACTCTAGCGATAGATGGCGTTGCCACTGCTCTTGGGCACTTTCGCTCATGGCTGGGCGCGCTTATCAGTGCTAAGGTCGGTTTGAAAAGTGTGTGGTGATACGATTATTGTTGTATTTTGTTCGCGGGTTTTGTGCGTCTCCGTATTTTTCATCTTTCCGTGGTGTTTTCAGTTTTTCCGTGACTTTGATGTTTTCAAATTTTTAAAAATACATACTAATCTTTTTCAACTTTCAGTTCAAAATCTCAGTTCTTTCAGTTTTCAATCTTCGGTTTTCATTTTACATTTTTATTACAATTCATTTAAAATTTAATGTCATAAATAAAAAGAATGAAAATGAAATTTTTTGTTCAATCGCCAAGACCCTTTTTTTTTTTCAAAACGGCTTATATCCAGGGTTTTACATCAAACGGGTTTATATCCAACATAAAAACGCTGCTAAGTAGATCAGTGGCATGTGCACATCAGTTTTCGGTATATCCGAAGAACTCTGCAAATTTTGCACAGGGGTTCATTTTTCGATTGCAAAGACAAATCTTACGATATATAGGTTCTCCTTAAACACGGAATTTAGTTGTTATTATTCTAGAATTTTAGTATAAATTGGTATTTTAGAGGGGGATTTAGAAAAACGTTTTTTCAACCCGGCAAAAAATAATCATCCTCTTTGCTCGGTCCTCCTTGCTTGACCTACCTATCTATCTTTTCAACGCAAGGCGTCGTTAATTTTTGTTGAAATCATGATTTAATCTATTCTTATTTACCTACATAACCAACAGAATAATAATAATTATTGAATTCTCTGAATGCTGAAATTAAAAATTCGTCAAGAATGCCTCAGAACACATTTACTCTGTAAATATGGAAGTAAAAACAATATTTTCAAAACTTTTCGGAAAAACCCCCTATCCTATGGTAAATCAAGCGGAAAAGCCGGGAAAAATACTCCAAAAATTCTAAACCCACCCATCACTTTCAAAATTGAGTTTTTTGTTTTTTTTTTTCAAAAATATAGGTACCCTAATTATGCCAAATTGGACCCCTTAACCTTTTTTGATCGAATTGCCCGGACAATATGCACCAAGTTGGAGCGAACCACAACTTTTAGGACCAGTTTCATCAAAATCGGATCAGCGGTTCGATTCGATGTCGTGGCCACAAAATTTTGACCGAAAATTGAGCGCAGATTCCGTTTTTTTGAAATTGGACAACTCTTTCCATGCGTTTTGCTGGAGACGGCGTACGGCGGAGGGACAAAAAAATTTTATTGGTTTGGAGTTGAGGAGCGACTTGATACCGGAAATGATAGAAGTGACCTGGCTACCCTCCTAGAACTCATAAACAACACGATGGGAGTCGTATGCACTCGTGACGATTTCGAAGAACCAATCCGTTTCGGCAGGATTCAGCGTGAGGGTGTCTGCCGTCCCATCTGCATAGAAGTAAGGCGGCTCGATTTGAAAGAAAAACTGTTATCTGCGCGTCCAACCCTCTCTAAAACCACTATCTACGTCAAGGAGGATCTTCCAAAGGAGGAACGGGAACGGAGAAAGGCCTGGCGAGCAGCAAATTTAAAGGAACCCCGCAAACGACCCCCTGCTTCACCGCTCGATGAGAAGGATCGTCACAACCCTCGGCTTGGAAACCTCAAATATGTACCAAAATGACCAGTGCGCATTTAGTCCCACCCTCCGCTTTTATTCTGAAACTGTCTAGATACGGAAAAATTTAGCACGGAAACACACTTTTCTTTTTAAATAAATCGTAATGTATTGTACCTACTATTTAATTGGAAAATGGTCATCAGATTGAGCTCGTTAATATTGGATGTGAGATAAATTTGGAAAATATGGAATGGGAACTTCGCTTTTGGTATTTTTTTTTTTGTACCTATTGTATAAGTTAAACGCTCCTCTTTGGCTAAATGTTGATATTTTCAATTTTATTTTTTATTTTCGGTCGGCCGCGTGTCAGTCCCTCTGGGCTAGGGAAGACGAACTTTAATTTACATTTAATCGAGATTGCAAAAGATGCTGTACCATCTATATAGCAATAAAGAGTTTTGATTGATTGATTGATTGATTATTGAATAATAAACCAAAACTTGGACAATGGTTCATTATAATAAACCACAGGCCTAATGCGAAAAGGAAACCGCATCACCTGTACCTAAGAACGGCATTCAGTTTTGGTTCATTATTCAATTATTGAATTATTCAATAATGATCAATTATTGAATAATGAACCACAACTGAATGCCGTTCTTAGGTACGTAATGTCTAGTCGAGATCAGGATTGGGGTCACGCAGAATAAAACGCCTCCTTTGCCGAGCTTTCGATTAATATGTAATCCTCATCAGGGCCTAAAAACCATAATGCACAAATTTTAATTTTAATGCCTACTCACTTTTCATCAATTATTTCATTCCTATATTATAACAATTTTTTAACATACTTGGATGCTGAATTATGGTGTCAACCGCTGACCACCGTCCGAATTTGTTGCTACTGTGAGCATTCTAATTTCTAAAAAACTAGAACAAAAAGAAAATAAAAACCGTAGAACCGTTTTTTTCTTTTTGTTCTAGTTTTTTAGAAATTAGAATGCTCACAGTAGCAACAAATTCGGACGGTGGTCAGCGGTTGACACCATAATTCAGCATCCAAGTATGTTAAAAAATTGTTATAATATAGGAATGAAATAATTGATGAAAAGTGAGTAGGCATTAAAATTAAAATTTGTGCATTATGGTTTTTAGGCCCTGATGAGGATTACATATTAATCGAAAGCTCGGCAAAGGAGGCGTTTTATTCTGCGTGACCCCAATCCTGATCTCGACTAGACATTACTTACTTGAGAGGGTCGATCATCCACACATAATAAGTTCTTAGGTACAGCAGGTTAGTACTTAGGTCTTTTTGCATTAGGCCTGTGGTTGTGCCCCCTAACCTAAAGTACAAAATCCTTGAGTGTTGACCCTCGAAAATGGCATTTTTTGGCTACACGTTTGTTTGATCATTTCAGCGATTACTCACTCCTTCATCTGAATCAATTGATGATGAGATTTTGACTCAACGCTCATCTCGACGTCGAAGATATATGGTTTGTGTTCTTTTGCATTTCAGTTATTTACTAAATTTTATGCCCCTTAGCACCTACTAAAGATCATTAAAATCTTAGGTTTCCAGTTCTTCCAACGATTCTGACAGCAGCAGTTTCTCTAAACCGTTAAAGAAGAAGTGTAAAGTGAGTTGTTGATCTGATTAAGATGTTACTTTACCGAGAAAATCCTTTGAGAGAACAGCCTACTGCTCTCGAGTACATTGCTATTGAATTATGTGGAGTAGTTCGACAGTTATATAAGTTGACAGTCGAAATTGTTTCAGGTACTCCCTGATACCAATTCGGAAAGCAGTCAGCCTTCTGGTTCTGACTCAGAGGACTATTTAGGCATCACTAACTCAGTAAGTACTGCTATGTGAGCACGATCATTCATAAAGAACTCTCATCTTAAATTCGCATTACTTCTAAGGGAGGAGTATAATGTTCGCACTTACTTCGCATATACTTGGGAGGAGTATAATGTTTGCACTTCAATTGCAGCACCGCAAGAAACAAATTATCTCATCAGGACCCGAGAGTTTCTCCGAAGGTAAGAGTTCATCCCAATGGTGATCCCAATTGAAAGCCCTCTCGTTAAATTATAAAATTTCTCAATTATGGATTCTTGTTTTCCAGGGGAGTCTTCACACAAGAATCCAGCCATGGTTAGTTACTAATTTTTGAAGTGATCATAAGTGTTGGTACATTATTCCCAGAAATATAATTATTCAGGAAAAATTGTTTCCCCACACCCCCCAAAACTTTCACACTTGACGTTTCAGAGGGTATAGAAGACAAATTCGCAATGTCAAAAAGTCATGATCTGAACAACAGTTTTTTGACGTTTTCAGCCCCTTAACCTTTTCCGATTAATATACCCTTGTCACTAATCTACTCAGCAACGATTCATGATTGTAAAACACTGTCAATTCTTAGGCTGGGTTGATTGTTTGCTTGACTCCTTCTAAATGACTTATTTGATGCCAATTCTGCTTGTAGTTCAAGTTTTACTCACTATGTTGGAAGTACTGTCTAATTTAGTAGGTCATTGGTAAATATTCTTGAAGTTGGATCGTACTCCTGTAAATTTGTTTTAAAGGGTGAAAAAATAATTTTTTTAGGTCAAAAATTGACCACTAAAATCCAACCAATTTTGACTTACAGGGAGTGAAAACGGTGTAGGAACCTTCAAGGAATCCTACCAGCTCAAAAATTCAAAATCGGTTCATTAGGACTCTCTCAAATTGGCAGAATCGTAAAAATGTAGAAATCGCATTAAGAAATCCTAGCCAATTTGATTAAAAAACATAATTTCTAACATTTTCCGGGAAACCCCTATTCTGTGGTAATTTGAGCAAGAAACCCGGGACAAATACTCAAAAAATTCTATACCCACGATATCACCTTCAAAATTCGAGATTTTTGGGTTTTTTTTTTCAAAAATATACCCTAGTTATGCGAAAAGTGGACCCCTTCACCTTGCCTATTCCGGAAATAATGTACCAAAATGGAGTTTGAATGGTGTTTTTCCGACCTTTCCGCAACGCACGGAGACGCGCACTTGTGAATCCGCCTTAAGCCAGAGACATACATTTTGGCCATGCTGTGGTACACAGTATCGTCTGTTAAGAAAAATCATGACAACCGATTTCTTTATCAGTAGAGTCTTTCTAAATCTGGAGTCATGTTAATTGTCCGAATCTTCTGCACAGTTTCCTTGTATTACTTGCTGTGAATTATGCTGTGAAGTGACAAATCAACTCATCGAGCTGAATGTGATGGTGCTATGACAAAATCTCAATTTGTTTTCTTTCGATTGATTCCTCTGTTCTATACTAATACGACTTTATATTCCAGGTCGCCGAAGCCAACTCATCGGACGATGATGGCGACAAATGCATCATATGCTTCAAAACCCTCAGACCCCCATTTGCTCACCCTTCTAATTGTGAACATAACTTCCACCCCGTCTGTCTATCAACTTGGTCGAAGGTGTGTGGAATTTGAGCCTCATTCAGTGTTCAGGCATTGTCAAAATGATCTCAAGTTGGTTCAATTTCATGAATGAGTTGAAAATTAAGTTGGAAAAAGGTTCAATTGGTTCAATTTTTACAATTCATTTCTTCTGCTCTGTTGTCTTTAATTTACTCAGACTTCAAGCCATGGTTGTTTATAATTTTAGACGTCCAACACGTGTCCAATCGATCGTGTCCAATACACAGCTGTTGTAGTTGTGGACCACAATGGCCGTTTAGTTTCCCGAGAAGGCGTTACCACTCCTCCTCCACAGAACCACAATGCAGACTTTGAATTGGACGATGCAACATTTTGTGAGGTATTGCGAATAATTGGAGAACAATTCTCAATTTTTAAAAGTGCTCATAATTGAGTTGGAAATCTCGCACCACAACATCACAGTAGATCAAAACATATCGACAGTCATAGTGTAAAAAAGTGTAAGTACGATTTTTGGCGAAAATGAGGTTTTCAGCTTTTCTAGTAGCTATTGGCCCTGCGCACCGTCTGGTGGCATCATAACTCAGCTGCACCAAATATTTTTGATTCTATGGGGGTTTGTAATAACCTGTAAATAATGAATTCGGTGTAAATCCCTGTAAGTAATGAATTTCTGTATAAAAACCTGTCTTGCAACAAAATTCTGACCAAAATACGTTTAAACTGTCGGTAATGGTCTTTGGCTTGAAATAAAAAAGGAACAATAAACTAAACGTCCATTCAAATGGAAATAAACTTTTTTTTTGGCCTCCTGAAAAGTTTTTGAAAATACACTTACAGGTTTTTACACTATGACTGTCGATATTATATTAAACACATTATCTAGCATCCACAAAACCGACATACAAGTATGTACAAGTATGAGGGAAGACATTTTATTTACGTTTATTTCAGCTCTCTATAGAAAAACGCTGCTACCTATAGAAACGGTGTTTTCTGCTTAGATATTTTGTTGCTGACAAAAATGCTGAAGAAATCGAGTTGTTTCATACTTCTTGTAATTTTGCCAGCGATCAAAAAATATCAAAGCCCAAACCACTGTTTCTATGAATTGTTGTAATCAAAGATGGAAAATATATTATTTTTTCACCATCAACCCATCTCGAGCATATCCTGAAGTGGGGTTCACAAGAGTATGGTCGGTCCGTGCGGTTTACATACAGTTCGGCTTCTTGTTGGTCAAAAATGGTCCTTAGGTCTGAGGGGAACCTTGGGGAAGCCGAACCATATTGTCGTTCGTCATGCAACACCGATTACTCGATTTTTTCAACTCTTCAGGAAATCCAAAAAACTGGTATCCACGCCAATTAAGTTGATTAAATTATCCCTACATAAATTGAGTAAAAATAAAACAAATAGTTGGATAATAATAAAAAAGTGGAGCTGCACCCAACTAACGTGAGAGCTTTGGAATCGCCGCAAAAGATAACCAAGTTAGCGGTGTTGTTCAAAGCGGTTTCCGGCAGCTTTTTCTCCCTAATTTGCGCGAACCAGTGGTACCACCAGATTCCCCAATAATTCATTTCACCGGAAAAACCAATCTAGTAATACCAATAATTAATTTTTGCCAAAAACTGAGTTAATCACTGTGGCATGCCGAATGCAACATTATTGTTCTACATTATGCAAAACCGTGTGGTCTGATCGTACTCTTGTGAACGGACCCTGCTTGAGTCTGTATTCCAGACTATCAGGTGGTTGGGGTGATGGTTGCTGTGAATTTGTGAAATCAAAGCCGTATCTACCCGCCGCATCTTGAAAAATCATCCAGGTCTTAACATGATATTTTCGGTGTAACCTATCTAATCCTTCATGCAGTCAATTGATTGGGTTTAGGGTCAGCCGGATTAAAACGCCTGAAACCTGCGATAGAGGCGTTTTAATCCTGTTGACCCTAAACCCAATCCATTGAATGCATACAGTTGCAAGTGGGTCAATCATCAGAATACATATCTAATCCTGCCTCAAATTATTTGTTTGATTGGGCAAACTTTTGTGTCGCTAAGTTTCTCAGAACTCCATCTATGGGGTATATTTTGCTTTTTGCAGGTGTGTAGTCAACACGACAGGGAGCATGAGTTGCTACTGTGCGACCGCTGCGAGGCTGGCTATCATCTCAACTGTTTGGACCCTCCTCTGTCTAGTATTCCGGAAGGCAACTGGTTCTGCCCACATTGTGCCGAAATCCATGATGTAAGGCTTGCACGTGCACTTATTAGCTGGCCATGAACAGAGAGTTTTGGTTCATTTTTTTAAAAACGCTGCAAATTCTTATACAGGGGTTTATTATTCACGTAGCTCGCTTCCCTCATCCAATCCGTAAAGCCTGTAACTGTTCAACAAAGAAAACACCTATTTGGCAATTGTCTCATTCGTTTCATTTTAAAAATACAATCAAAATTTGAATTCATTTAATGAAACATCATACTTGCGAGGCTGCAAAAGATTTAAAAACTCTGCTAAGTTAGTGACATGAGTAGGTAATTTTTTTTTTGTATCACAGAAAATAAATGAAAGATATTCATTCAACGAATTCGAAAGCAGAGCGAACTTTTATTTGGAAACAATAAACTGGTTACCGTGGGCGTAATGTTTTTGAGATTTTTCCTAGCCTCCCACCTTGGATTTTTCATGTGGAATCGGGTTTTTGCAATTTTCTCAGACCTGGAGAGGTGAAGAAGATTGCAAATTGTTGTGTCATGTACCGACCCATAATCTACTCAAGAATGTTGTTGGAATTTCAATTTTTACTTCCATATTTACAGAGTAAATGGAAGTATTGTGATCGTCCTAAAATCGAGAATCGGAACGGTGCTTCAGAAAAAACTTTTTCTTATACACATTTACTCAGAATCACTTCCTGAACAAGTGTCTGTGTGTCCGTCTGTCCATGTGTCCGTCTGTCCGTCTGTGGTCATTTACAAAAATGGGCATAACTCCCTCATTTCTCAACCTTTCTTCAAATTTCTTGAACTGAAATGTTTGTCTTGGCAAGACCTAACACCCTGTTTAATCGGAATTTGGATAGCGCACAGTACTTCCGATATATTTGCATTTATAGTGTTTTCTATTTTATTTTTTTCCGGCCGCAAATTTGAACCGATTTGACCGTTCTTGATCTTAAAATCTTTGTTTTACCTTGCAGAATATGTGGATATTTTTCACATTCCGAAAATGTGGCGTTTTTTCATTTTGGGCAAATTTTAAAATTTTAATATTGAATTTTTTGGTATTTTTGACCTAAACACTTTCAAAAGCAGTCAAAATTGATCAAATTGTGTCACAATTTTACGTTTCAAAATATGGAAGTATTGTGTGTTATCTACGCACCACTGGTTTTACTTCCATATTTACAGAGTAAATGGAAACATAGGAATCGTCCTAAAATCGAGAATCGGAACGGAGCTTCAGAAAAAACTTTTTCTTAAACAAAATTAACTCAGAATCACTTCCTGCACAAGTAACCGTGTGTCCATTAGTCCGTCTATCCGTCTGTGGTCATTTACAAAAATGACCATAGCTCCCTCAATTCTCAACCTTTTTTTCAAATTTCATGAACTGAAATGTTGGCCTCGGCATGACCTAACACCCTGTTTAATCGAAATTTGGATAACGCACAGTACTTCCGATTTATTTGCATTTTTAGTGTTTTCTATTTTATTTTTTCCGGCCACAAAAATGACCCGAATTGAGCGTTCTTGGTCTTGAAATCTTTGTTTTACCTTGTAGAATATGTGTATATTTCTTATATTCCAATAGTGTATTGTATTTTTATTTTGGGCTAATTTTAAAATTTTAATAGTGAATTTTTTGATATTTTTGGCCTAAACACCCTTAAAAGCAGTCAAAATATGATCAAATTGTCACAATTTTACGTTTCAAAATATGGAAATATGGTACTAACCGTTTTCTGAAACTCCAAGGGGAAAGAAGTATCTATGTCGCACAAAAGATTCAGTGTAAGGGGAAAAAACAAGGAGTTTAAAATACAAAACCTGCTGTTTCTCTAAAAGTACTTTTTGTGACATTCCTTGTTCCTTCAACTTACCCTTCAAATACAGAAGTAAAAATGACCATAACTCCCTCAATTCTCTACCTTTTTTCAAATTTCTTGAACTAAAATGTTTTACAGAGAAAAATTTACAGAGTACATGGAAGTATTGTGATCGTCCTAAAATCTAGAATCGGAACGGAGCTTCATAAAAAACTTTTTCTTGTACACATTTACTCAGAATCACTTCATGAACAAGTGTCTGTGTGTCCGTGTGTCTGTGTGCCCGTCTGTGGTCATTTACAACCAGTGGTGCGTAGATAACACACAATACTTCCATATTTTGAAACGTAAAATTGTGACACAATTTGATCATATTTTGACTGCTTTTAAGGATGTTTAGGCCAAAAATATCAAAAAATTCACTATTAAAATTTTAAATTTCGCCCAAAATAAAAATACAATACATTATTGGAATATAAAAAATATCCACATATTCTGCAAGGTAAAACAAAGATTTACGACCAAGAATCGGTTCATTGATTGAAGAATCAAATCGGTTCATTTTTGTGGCCGGAAAAAAATAAAATAGAAAACACTAAAAATGCAAATATACCGGTAGTACTGTGCGTTATCCGAATCCCGATTAAACAGGGTGTTAGGTCTTGCCGAGACAAACATTTCAGTTCAAGAAATTTGAAAAAAGTTAGAGAAATGAGGGAGTTATGGCCATTTTTGTAAATGACCACAGACGGACACACGGACAGACACTTGTTCAGGAAGTGATTCTCAGTATATGTGTATAAAAAAAGTTTTTTCTGAAGCTCCGTCCCGATTCTCGATTTTCGGACGATCACAATACTACCATTTACTCTGTAAATATGGAAGTAAAAAGAAAACCAGACGATGGCAACCATGAAATTCACATCTTCACTCGGTTAGTCATGCAAGGAAAGCTAAAAGATGCCACACGGTGGATAACGAAACGCTCAAACGGTGGAGTCTTGACGCCTGAAACCATCCTCGACAACGACATGACAGTATTCGAGACGTTAAAAATGAAACATCCCCCACAATTATTCAGCCCAGAACCAGACATTTTCTGAGATAACGAACCCCTCCCACGTATGCTAAATGTTGACATCACTTCAGATCACATTGAATCAGTGGCTTGACGAATAAGAGGCAGCGCATGGCCAAGCGGAACAGATGCAGAGCAATGGCGAAATATGCTGCTTTGGTACGGCACCCACAGTCAACAATTGCTGTTGCATCACTCGCAAGGCGGATGGCGAATGGAATTGTTGACTGGAACCAAATCAGAGCAATTTTAGGAAGAAGAGGCGTCGCGCTAGATAAATGTCCAGGAGTAAGACTAATAGGAGTGGGGGAAATGCTTCAGCGCATTTTAGCCAAAACGATGGCTTTACTCACAGCAAAGGACTTGAATGATAAACCTACCTTTTTCAATTTGTCAAATGAAATCCCTTCCCCGACAGATGATATTTTTTCTAGGAACTCAGTGAAGAAATGCAGAGTTTGCTGGATGACGCTGCCGTCTTATTGACTCCCAGATTTCGACCCAGAGCCCCAGTGACACGAACTTCTCGTGGTCCTCGCACTAGAGGAGCCCAAAGGGTTTTCAACATCATACACCATCAGGAGACTATTGGTCAAGTACGTATTATGAACCTATTGTATTTTCTTATTCAGTCTTTGTTATCACGATATTAGCATTGTAGGTATATCTATATACCTATAGATGCAACATCTATACCTAGATGCAAGCATTAATTGTAATTTCGGGTCAGTATTTATCAGTGCTGTCTTGGGTTTAGCAGGACTTCACCAAGGTGAACTCGAACAGCTAGTAAAACCTGTTTTTTTTAGCCGTCAACCTCTACATCTTCGGTAACTATTCAAAGACGGCAAATGACGTCACGCAGATCCAGTGGCCGGTCTAGAGGCAGTCGTTGTCCAAGAAGCGCTCGCTACAAAGTGGAGCTTATCACGGTCGAGGATGGAACCACACTTGAGGTTAAAGTAGCCGTCAATACTCGATCCAGGACTAAATCAAAGAAGCGTTTGAAGAAAAGTTCAAAAAAGAAATGTTCCAAGGTTACGTAAATGACCATTATTATTATTTTCATGTAAAAATTAGGTACTTATTTATGACAAAAAATGCTTCATGTAGGTAGTCATCAACGTCTCCTGCTGTTTCTTTGAGCCTGGGAAGAAATCAATGGTTATGTCATTGCCTTGCAACATTCAGCAGCGAGATACAGCTTTTTGATTTAGTCTTTATCCTACAGAGTTCTTGTAAAAATGAACCTTCATCAAGGAGCTGCGACCAAAGCATGTGCTCTTCTCAAGGCCCATCCCAGTCGTTGGATTTGTTCGGCAGCAGACCCCAACTCGATTATTTCTCTGGGTAAGTTGAGAGTTCAATTCGAGACAGATTGTTTTTGATTATCGCTTTATTTGGTCTGGCAGGCTTTGGTGGAAGTCCAAAATAGTGAAAATTCAATTACAAGATTCCAATGGATTTTTTTTTGTACATTTTTACTTCCATAATTACAGAGTAAATGGAAGTATTGGAATCGGGATCCTAAAATCGAGAATCGGAACGGAGCTTCATAAAAAACTTTTTCTTATACAAATTTACTCAGAATCGCTTCCTGAACAAATGTTAGTGTGTCCGTCGGTCCGTGTGTCCGTCTGTGGTCATTTACAAAAATGACCATAGCTCCCTCAATTCTCAACCTTTTTTCAAATTTCTTGAACTGAAATGTTCGTCTCGAAAAGACCTAACACCCTGTTTAATCAGAATTTAAATTACTCACAGTACTTCTGATATATTTGCATTTTTAGTGTTTTCTATATTACTTTTTTCCGGCCACAAAGATGCACAGATTTGAGCGTTCTTGGTCTTAAAATCTATGGTTTACCTTGTAGAATATGTGGATATTTTTTATATTCCGATAATGTGGCATAATTTGATTTTGGGCAAATTTTAAAATTTGAATAGGGAATTTTTTGATATTTTTGGCCTAAACACCCTTTAAAACAGTCAAAATATGATCAAATTGTGTCACAATTTTACGTTTCAAAATATGGAAGTATTGTGTGTTATCTACGCACCACTGGTTTGATATTTTTGATCTAATCACCCTTAAAAGCAGTCAAAATATGATTAAATGCTGTCAAAATTTTACGTGTCAAAATATGGAAGCATTGTGTGTTATCTACGCACCACTGGTTCTATTTGTATACAAATTTGGACTTATACAATATGATGATAAACCTACCTTCTCCAACTATTTGAACCTTATTTTCTGAACCCATGTCACTAATCTCCTTAGCAGCGTTTCCTATGCGTTTTCCTGCTGACGGCCTACGGACAAAAAATTGTTATAGCAGTTTTGTGTTCTATACCCTCCAAAAAGTGAAAGAAGAAACGCTGCTAAGTAGATTAGTGACATGGGTACATTATTTGTCTGGGTATCTCAGAAAATAAAGTTCAAATAGTTGGAGTAGGTCGGTTTATCATCATATCATTTGTGGAGTTATGGTCAATCGTAAATTCAATGATGCCTAAAGGTACGTTTTCAAAATTATGAATAAATTGGTAGGTATAAAAAGAAAATACCTGGCGGCTGCTTTCAAAGAAATATTTCCTGAGGCCTGGCGGCTAGAAGGCAGCCATTTTGTTAACCGCGTTAACAGGTGACAACTGTTATCAAGATCCGCCCCATTAACATAAGCTGTCTAATCCCAGCTTCACACTTTCAGTTTCTTATAGCCGAATCGCAGTTTTGCAGTTCTGAGCCAATAAACGACGAAAGAGGCGGTACCAAGATCAAGGGTGGGAATGTTACAGCCGCCATTTCGTATTCCTCACGCCTTGAACCGATTGGAACATGGGCCGTGAACCCAAGAAAACTGCGAAACCGCAATTTCAGCAGTGTCACTGCCCCCAAAATTGACGCTGTTGACCAAAATCTCAAAAAATTCCAGTCTCCACGTTTTTTAGTCAATGACTAAAGATTCAGGCCAAAAAACCCGAAGTCAAATCCATCATTTTTTTGACATTTTTCCTAGGCTGATACCTTGGATTTTCCTGCTGGAATCGGTTTTTTGCATTACTCTGTGTCCTGAAGAGTCGTAGAAAATTGCCAATTTTTTGTGTCATGTACCTGCCCAAAACATACTCAAAAATATTTTTTTTTTTTTGGAGTTTTAACTTTTTTTTTAAAGGGTCAAAAAAATATTTTTTGTTTAGGTCAAAAATTAGTCTTTAAACCAGTTTTTGATTGCTAAACCCCAATCGATTTTGACTTATAGGGAGTGAAAAATGTGTAAAAACCTTCAAGGAATCCAACGAGCTCAAAAAATTCAAAATCGGTTCAGTTGGACTCCCTCAAATTGCCAAAAACGCGAAAACGCAGAAGTCGCATTAAGAAATTCAAGCCAAACCGATTCAAAAACAAAATTTTCGAATTTTTTCGGAAAAACCACCCTATCTTATGGTAAATCAAGCGAGAAACCCAGGAAAAATACTCAAAAAATTCTAAACCCACGGCATCACCTTCAAAATTGAGATTTTGTGTTTTTTCAAAAATATACCCCTATATGCCGAATTGGACCCGTCAACCTTCTCCGATCGGATTGCCCGGACGATATGCCTCAAGTTGGAGCAAACCACAACTTTCAAGACTAATTTAGTCAAAATGGGATCAGTATTTCAATACGAAGTGGCTGGACGAAATTTTTGGCCAAAATTTCGTCCGTCCACTTCGTATCGAACCGCTGATCCGATTTTGGTGCGGTTGGTCCTAAAAGTTGCGTTTTGCTCCAACTTGAGGCATATTGTCAGGGGAATCCAATCAAAAAATTTTAAGGCGTCAAAAACCAAAAAAAAACTGTTTTTGAGATCATGACTTTTTTTACATTTGATCGTTTTTGAGTAGTCTAGAGTTGATTCAGAGGATTCCCTTATAGGAGGTGCACGTCACAGGAAAATTTGCTAAACGCTGGTTTTTTTTTTTTTTTTTTGAAATCGGACCACTCCTTCTATGCGTTTTGCTGCTGACGGCGTACGGCGGACGGACAAAAATTTTTTATTTCAGATTCGTGTTCTAGAACCTCTGGAACGTGAAAGAAAAAATTTTTAGGGGGTGTTGTAAAAAAAGGTTTCTTGATCAATTACATAGGTACATTATTTCTGGAAATAATGTACCAAAATGGGGGGCTATCACTAAAAATTTGGATTCAAACACGTTCAGAAATAGGTGATAGTGCTTGAGTTCGCGTGAAGGTCGTGAGATTTTGGGCATTCTAACCCGATTTCCTCCACCATTCAAAGCCCAAATTGATCAAAAGTATCAGGAGACTTGGGCGAACTTATGCCAAACGACAGAAAAATAAAAATAGAAAGATCGCGTGTATACTGAAGGTGTTAGAACCTGGTACGGTCAAATTGCAGTTTTTTCTGGAATCACCCTACTCCACAAATGATATGATGATAAACCGACTATTTGAACATTATTCTCTGAGATACCCAGACAAATAATGCACCCATGTCACTAATCTACTTAGCAGCATTTTTACTCCCTATAAGTCAAAATTAGTTGGGTTTTAGTGATCAAAAACTGGTTTAAAGGTTTTTGACTGAGGACAAGTTGGTTGCAGCTCAATAAACAACACCATTCAACTCTACCATCAAGGCGAAGACATACTTTTTTCTGTGTGAAGGTCTTGACAAGAACCCAGTGACGCGACCTTCACAGGGTTTTTTAAAAACGTTTGTTGATCTAAACCACTTGAATGCCTTAAATTCATAAACTAGAATATCCAGTGGACAAACCAGTGAAGAAAAAATGGGGGGATATCACTGAAAATTTCGATGCAAACACGTTCAGAAGTAGGTGATAGTGCTTGAGTTCGCGTGAAGGTCGTGAGATTTTGGGCGTTCTAACCCGATTTCCTCCACCATTCAAAGCCCAAATTGATCAAAAGTATCAGGAGACTTGGGCGAACTTATGCCAAACGACAGAAAAATAAAAATAGAAAGATCGCGTGTATACTGAAGGTGTTAGAACCCGGTACGGTCAAATTGCAGTTTTTTCTGGAATCACCCAATATATTTTTAGTCTCGTTTTACGTTATCAAGACAGTTTTACTGGCCCTCAGTTTTGAGTTGATCCATGTCAATTGCTTCCAGTTGCGAGGCTGAAGATGAGCTCGACGAAGATGGAGGTGGCGGCCTGGCGGTGCTGCGAAGTGCAGCCCGCCCTAACGTGCGCAGCATGGCCAACAGGAAGCAATGTGCGGCTCAGATTTTAAACACAAGCCAGAGGCGAGTGACCCCTCGTATCAACGTATCTCGAGCTCCTGTCGACCTCGTTTCGTCGATTATCGAACAACAGGAGAAATGGCATAATCCCAATGCCATTTACCATACAGATGGGTACGTCTTGCATTTTCATGGTCAAGTTGGTAGGCGTAAATTGGTGAAATCGGACCTTATTGATTCAAACAAAACCATCCAAGTTCAGATGAATTTTGTCGGTCTCGCTCAGAGAAATAACACATGAGAATGGTAACTCCCACGAGGTTTGCTTTGACCAAGTCCTTTGTGACAGTGGCCAGTAGACATGGGGAATTTTTCCCGTGTACGGAAATCAAAGGATCCTGTTTTATCCACATTATCGGAATATAAACCAGTGGTGCGAAGATAACACACAATACTTCCATATTTTGAAACGTAAAATTGAGACACAATTTGATCATATTTTGACTGTTTTTAAGGGTGTTTAGGTCAAAAATGTCAAAAAATTCGCTTTGCAAATTTCAAAATTCGCCAAAAAAAATCGGAGCATTTTTGGAATATAAAAAACGCTGCTAAGTAGATCAGTGGCATGTGCACATCAGTTTTCGGTATATCCGAAGAACTCTGCAAATTTTGCACAGGGGTTCATTTTTCGATTGCAAAGACAAATCTTACGATATATATGTTCTCCTTAAACACGGAATTTAGTTGTTATTATTCTATAATTTCAGTATAAATTGGTAGATATTTTAGATGGGGATTTAGAAAAACGTTGCCTCAGAATGCCTCTGAGAATGCCTCAGAACCTTTGTTAAAGCCTGTCTCGTTCTTATGTTGCCAAGCGCAACTGGTCGTAGTGTGAGTGCGTCACCTTGTTGGTGTAATAGGCTAGTAGTCGTAAGTAGATCAATCAACAACCGTATCTAAGAGCCGAGGCCAAATTCTCAACTTTTTCCAATTTTTGTTTTGCTGATTTGTATAATGCGACCAAATTCTTTAAATTGAAGGTATCGGGAGGACAGAAGTTTTTGTGGGGATTCCAACGAGTGGAAAACGATTTTTGTGGCTCTAGTCGTTTTCGAGATTTAAGAATTGCAGAAATTTTTAAAAACTCAAAAATGTCTCACTAAAACTGCAATAACTCCTAAACGGTTGAAGCTACCGGCGTGGCGATGGTCTCATTCGATTCAGCATAGAAAAATCTATAAAAATGATGCGTCACATGCCTATGTTTTAAATTTCCAGAAAAACACGAATTTTTTCCCACTTCAACAGCTGTTTTACTGGCCTTAAAATTAAGGTAGGGTTCTGCCGAGACGTTAGGACCAACTAGATACGGAACTTGATTTTTGGTAAAAATTTCAAAATTTTTCGATAACTCCTTTCCCCTGAAAAACCCTGGACGGCGGACGGCGGACGGACAAAAAATTTTTATTGCAGATTCGGATTCTACACCCCTTGAAACGTAAATCAACAAATTTTCAGGGGGTGTTAAAATTTTTTTTTCCTGACCGATTACAAAGGTTCATTTCTATAGAAAAATGAACCAAAAATATCCACATATTCTGCAAGGTAAAACGAAGATTTTGAGACCAAGAACGCTCAAATCGGTCCATTTTTGTGGCGGGAAAAATATAAAAACGCTGCTAAGTAGATTAGTGACATGGGTACATTATTTGTCTGGGTATCTCAGAAAATAAAGTTCAAATAGTTGGAGTAGGTCGGTTTATCATCATATCATTTGTGGAGTAATGGTCAATCGTGAATTCAATCATGCCGAAAAGGTACGAGGATTCCCTTATAGGAGGTGCTCGTCACAGGAAAATTTGCTAAACGCTCGTTTTTTTTTTTTTGAAATCGGACCACTCCTTCTATGCGTTTTGCTGCTGACGGCGTACGGCGGACGGACAAAAAATTTTTATTGCAGATTCTTGTTCTAGAACCTCTGAAACGTGAAAGAACAAATTTTCAGGGGGTGTTGTAAAAAAATTTTTCTTGATCAATTACATAGGTACATTATTTCTGGAAATAATGTACCAAAATGATGGATTTGACTTCGGGGTTTTTTGGCGGGAATCTTTAGATATTGACTATGAAACATGAAATTTGGCATTTTTTCGAGATTTTGGTCAACAGGGTCAATTTTGGGGGCAGTGACACTGCTGAAATTGCGGTTTTGCAGTTTTCTTGGGTTCACGGCCCATGTTCCAATCGGTTCAAGGCGTGAGGAATACGAAATGGCGGCTGTAACATTCCCACCCTTGATCTTGGTAGGGTGGGGAAGTAGGGGACTTCCCCTACCCCTACCGGCTCTTTCGTCGTTTATTGGCTCAGAACTGCAAAAATGCGATTCGGCTATTAGAAACTGAAAGTGTGAAGCTGGGATTGGACAGCTTATGTTAATGGGGCGGATCTTGATAACAGTTGTCACCTGTTAACGCGGTTAACGAAATGGCTGCCTTCTTGCCGCCAGGCCTCAGGAAATATTTCTTTGAAAGCAGCCGCCAGGTATTTTCTTTTTATACCTTTTTATACTTTATATAATCATTGTGAAAACGTACCTTTTCGGCATAATTGAATTCACGATTGACCATTACTCCACAAATGATATGATGATAAACCGACCTACTCCAACTATTTGAACTTTATTTTCTGAGATACCCAGACAAATAATGTACCCATGTCACTAATCTACTTAGCAGCGTTTTTTCCAGCTGAATTCGGTTTTTTTCATTTTTCTTAGTCCTGGAGAGTTGTAGAGAATTGCAAATTTTTTGTGTCATGTACCTTCCCAAAACCTACTCAAAAATATTTTTTTTTTTTTGGAGTTTTAACTTTTTTTTTAAAGGGTCAAAAAAATATTTTTTGTTTAGGTCAAAAATTAGTCTTTAAACCAGTTTTTGATTGCTAAACCCCAATCGATTTTGACTTATAGGGAGTGAAAAATGTGTAAAAACCTTCAAGGAATCCAACGAGCTCAAAAAATTCAAAATCGGTTCAGTAGGACTCCCTCAAATTGCCAAAAACGCGAAAACGCAGAAGTCGCATTAAGAAATTCAAGCCAAACCGATTCAAAAACAAAATTTTCGAATTTTTTCGGAAAAACCACCCTATCTTATGGTAGATCAAGCGAGAAACACGGGAAAAATACTCAAAAAATTCTAAACCCACGGCATCACCTTCAAAATTGAGATTTTGTGTTTTTTCAAAAATATACCGTAATTATGCCGAATTGGACCCGTCAACCTTCTCCGATCGGATTGCCCGGACAATATGCCTCAAGTTGGAGCAAACCACAACTTTCAAGACTAATTTAGTCAAAATCGGATCAGTATTTGTGGTGGCCTAATTGATGAATAATTGATGTAAACACGCTTGATGAACTAGGATGTAATTATAGAACATGATAAATTGAATAGGTGTAGATCTTGGTAAATCGGAACAATCGGATGAATGTCATTTTTCATTGTTTAGAATCGTTTCCAAGTGAGTTGCCACGCCGGCGGTTTCACTGTAGTCACTATATTCCTCCCACGCTACTTTATCCAACCACGTAGTCGTCAAGGTATCGTGGTGGACGACGAATCCGGCTTGATCGGCGTAGAGGAACCCGCGGTGTCGGAGGTCCAGGTGGAACTTCGTCTTGTCTAGTCGGCGTCTGTGGGGCTGGTGTAGTCGCAACATCAGGACGAAGACACACGAGGTCCTGAAGGATCTGTTCTTCTGGTTTTGCGGTGGTTGCTGAAGTGTTTGAGTCTTCTGTGTCTTCTCCCCGGGCGAAGGAAACTTGCTTGGGTAGAACGTGTGACCGCCGTAGCTGGTCAATATGCCTTTTGAAGGAATAGCCATCGTCCAGTTTCACAGTGTAGTGAAGCTGGCCCAGTTTGTCAATGATTACACCAGGTCGCCATTGCTGTTTGTTGTTCGAGTAGTAGCGTGCTTGAACCCTATCTCCCACGTCCAGCTGCCTAGCTGGGATTTTCGGGTCGGAAGCGTGCTCCTTGATGGCTGGTTTCAGGGCATCCAGTCGTATTCTGATCTGGCGGTTCAGAAAAAGTTCGCTAGGAGTTTTACCGTTGATGAGAGGAGTTGCCCTGTAACGGAACAAAATCTCGAAGATTTTCTTTCTCATTGATGACGTCTCGTTTTCCATCGCTGCTAGCCTGTGCTTCAATGTTTGAACGTTGCGCTCGGCAAGGCCGTTGGTAGCAGGGTGTCCTGGCGCTATAAATTTTTGAGTTATCCCGGCTGTTGAGCAAAATTGTTTGAACTCCCCGCTGGTGAATATCGTGGCGTTGTCACTGACCATAATGTCAGGAAATCCGAAGCGAGCGAATACTTCTTCCATGAGTTCGATTGTCGATTTTGATGTCGGAGCAGTTCTGCAGGGCAAGATTTCGGCCCACTTTGATTTTGCGTCTACCATGATGAGGAAGTGGTGATTTTGATATGGTCCGGCGTAATCAACGTGGATACGTTGCCAATTTCCTTCCGGTTCCATCCATGGATGAAGTGGGGCCTTCGGAGGGCTGTTTTGAACTCTGGCACACTCAGGGCAAGAGCGAACGAGATGCTCAATGTCCTTGTCAATTGACTTCCAATAGACATATCGTCTCGCCAACTGTTTCATCTTGGTCACTCCAATGTGAGTTCGGTGCAGTTCATCCAAGACGGCAGGTTGCATGGCGGTTGGTATGACGACTCTTGGCCCTCGGAACAGTATGCCGCTGTTGATGGTGAACTCAGTGTCTTCGATCCGATTTTCGCGAAGTTCTTGAACCAGCTGTGATAACTTCTCGTCGTTGCGATAAGCTTCCTGAAGAGCCTCGTAGGTCAGGGTTGATGATTCGATTTGATTGATGCTGGCTTCAAAAATTTGATGCACCTCCTTGTTGATGGCGGAATCTGTCTGGTTGACTGGACCTTTCAGTGGTGCTCTGGAGAGGCAGTCGACGTTGGAGTTTTCTTCCCCTTTCCGGAAGTTGACAGTGTAATTAAATCCTGAAAGGAACGCAGCGTATCGTTGTAGTCGCGCTGACGTCATCTTGGGGATTTTTGCGTTCTCGTGGAAGATGCGGACAAGTGGTTTGTTATCTGTGACCAGGGAAAATGGTCGCGCAAATAGGTACTGGTAGAAGTGATCCACGGCGAAGATGATGGCCAGAGCCTCCCTGTCGAGTTGCGAGTATCCTTGTTCTGCAGGTGTGAGAGACCTTGAGGCAAACGCAATCGGACGTTCCACTCCGTTCACGATGTGGGACAGGATACCAGCAACCCCATGAGGACTAGCATCGCATGCAAGTTGAACAGGCAGTTGAGGGTCGAACGGCATGAGGACCGTATCACTTGCGACTTCTTGTTTCAGGCGAATGAACGCAGCTTCATGTTTGGCCGTCCATTTGAATCGAGTGTTGTTCTTGAGGAGGTTTCGTAGTGGTGCAGTCAGGGTCGATGCGTTCTTGATGAAGCGTGAATAATATGTCACCATGCCTAGAAATCGTCGCAAGGCTTCGATATTCGATGGTCTCGGCATCTCCATAATCGCAGCAACCTTTTTCGGCGATTTTGATATGGCGTTGTATTTCACAACGTGACCCAGGAAGTCGATTTGTTCTTCGAAGAAAACACATTTCCGTTGATTGAGATGAAGGTCGAATTTTTGGAGTTGTCGGAGACAGGCATCCAAATTTTCGGCGCATTCTTCTTTTGTCTCTCCATGCACAACGATGTCGTCGAAGTAATATTCGCACTTGGGAATTTCTCGAAGAATTTGATCCATGATGCGGTTGAATTCGGCGGGTGCCGTTTTGATTCCGAAAGACAGGCGGTTCATCCGGTATGTTCCTTTGTGGGTAGTTATTGTTTGGATTTTGCTAGATTGATCGTCGCATTTGATATGAAGATATGCTTTATACAAATCCATTCGACAAAAATATTTGGATTTTCGGAGACTGTTCAAAATTTGATCGATTTTCGGGATAGGATAATGTGCGCTGACAAGACGTTCGTTTACGCCGATTTTGTAATCAACGCACAAACGCACACTTCCATCCGCTTTAGGAATTACAACTAATGGAGATCCCCAGTCGCTGTTAGCTACTTTGGATATTATTCCAGCAGTCTCCAAGTCTTGAAGTTCTTCCTCCACTCGATCCATAAGTGCATACGGCACTTCTCGTTCTCGATGGTACACCGGTTTCGCGTTCTCCCGCAGTTGAAGTGAAATTTCAAATCCTGGAACGCAGCCAATTTTCTGTTCAAAGGCTTGAGGATAGAGGGCGCTGATGTCGTCGATGCTGTTGATGGTCGATGAAGGAGAGTGTATGTTCGAACACCCGTTGTCAATTTTTCGCAGGTCGATGTCGAGGCGTCTTATCCATGCACGTCCAAGGATGGCAGCGAACCCCTGTGGGACAACGTAAATCTCGTCTTGAATAATTCGACCTTTATACTCAGCTGAGACAATTAACTTGCCATCTGGTACAAATACGGTCTGAGTATACGATCGAAATCCAATCGACGTTGGTTCCAAAGGCTCTTGAATGTTGAGTTCGTTGAATTTGTCTCGCGGTAAGAAGGTGTATGCTGAACCCGAATCCACTTCGAACTTGATTTGTTTCCCACTAACCTTGACATGTGCGTAGTATCGATCGATGTTAGCATGCTGGTTGATGTTTTGATAGATGTCGACTATGTGGCTAACGCCATAGGAATGGACGTATTCGGACTCAGAAGATGGACTTGATGTACGAGAAGAACGGGACACGTTTTGAATTTGATTGGTTATTCCCGATTTCGATTTTTTTTCAAGTAAGGTACTGATGCAAACTTTTGGGACGTGTCCGGTTTTCTTGCAGGATGAGCATTTTAGCTTGGATTTATCAGTGCGGCATTCTTTCGATAGATGATTGTCTTTTCCACACCGAAGGCAATAACCGTCAACCCCTAACTCAGAAAAATCGATTTGTGACGATCTGGATTTTGATTGGGCTCGGGCGCGGTTAAGTGACCTAGATCGGGGTTTGAAGGGTTGATCTCGTTTCTTCTCGTGGTTGATTTTGTTTATGTCGATAGGTGGAGGATTTGATTTTGGTGATAGTACCATTGAGTTTATTTTAGACGATTCGATCGCAACAGCGTCGGTGACGATTTCCTTGAAATTTGTTTTCTTTGATCTCAGAACATGTTCACGAATGGAATCATCTTTGATACCCCGAACGAATTGAGCTCTTAGAAACACGTCGGCTATAGATACTTGGCACTCGCAAGGGGATATGAAATTACAATCCCCGATTTCTGATCGTAGAGATGTGACGAACTCTGTAATTGATTGATTCTCCCTTTGATAGATCGAAAGAAACTTATGTTGAGCCACAAGTTCATTTTGTGGGGGAGCAAGATGGTCGTCGAGTAATTTGATCAATTCGTTGTAGGTCAGTTCCGTAGGATTTTTGGGTGCTCCTAGAGCAGCAACCATGTCAAAATACTTTGAACCAATGGAGTTGAGGAGTAATTTTACACAGTACGGTTTGTCTGCGAGGACTTTTTTCATTTCGACATAATTTTCAAACCTTTGTTTATACGTTTTGAATGATTCTTTTTTAGAATCGAAAGGTTCAAAGCTGGGAATAAGTGCTGTGTTGATACCTGTTATTGAACTTGAAGCTTCACTCGGGTTCGATGATTGCTGTCTCTGCTGAGTTGATTGGACGGACGCAAGTAACTGACTCATGAGCGAATTTTGAAGGGACATAAATTGTTGAAATTGATCGGCGTCCATGGTGCTCGATATTCGATGAAACTTTACCTCGTCGCCAAATTTGTGGTGGCCTAATTGATGAATAATTGATGTAAACACGCTTGATGAACTAGGATGTAATTATAGAACATGATAAATTGAATAGGTGTAGATCTTGGTAAATCGGAACAATCGGATGAATGTCATTTTTCATTGTTTAGAATCGTTTCCAAGTGAGTTGCCACGCCGGCGGTTTCACTGTAGTCACTATAGTATTTCAATACGAAGTGGCTGGACGAAATTTTTGGCCAAAATTTCGTCCGTCCACTTCGTATCGAACCGCTGATCCGATTTTGGTGCGGTTGGTCCTAAAAGTTGCGTTTTGCTCCAACTTGAGGCATATTGTCAGGGGAATCCAATCAAAAAATTTTAAGGCGTCAAAAACCAAAAAAAAACTGTTTTTGAGATCATGACTTTTTTTACATTTGATCGTTTTTGAGTAGTCTAGAGTTGATTCAGAGGATTCCCTTATAGGAGGTGCACGTCACAGGAAAATTTGCTAAACGCTGGTTTTTTTTTTTTTTTTTTGAAATCGGACCACTCCTTCTATGCGTTTTGCTGCTGACGGCGTACGGCGGACGGACAAAAATTTTTTATTTCAGATTCGTGTTCTAGAACCTCTGGAACGTGAAAGAAAAAATTTTTAGGGGGTGTTGTAAAAAAAGGTTTCTTGATCAATTACATAGGTACATTATTTCTGGAAATAATGTACCAAAAGAAAACACTAAAAATGCAAATATATCGGAAGTACTGTGCGTTATCCAAATTCCGATTAAACAGGGTGTTAGGGCTTTCCGCGACACACATTTCAGTTCAAGAAATTTGAAAAAAGGTTGAGAAATGAGGGAGTTATGGCCATTTTTGTAAATGACCTCAGACGGACACACAGACACTTGTTCGGGAAGTGATTCTGAGTAAATGTGTATAAGAAAAAGTTTTTTCTGAAGCTCCGTTCCGATTCTCGATTTTAGGACGATCACAATACTTCCATTTACTCTGTAAATATGGAAGTAAAAATATTTAAACATTCTGCAAGGTAAAACAAAGATTTTACGAACGAGAACGCTCAAATCGGTTCATTTTTGTGGCCGGAAAAAATAAAATGGAAAACACTAAAAATGCAAAAGTACTGTGAGTTATTCAAATTCCGATTAAACAGGGTGTTAGGTCTTGCCGGGACGAACATTTCAGTTAAAGAAATTTGAAACCAGTGGTGCGTAGATAACCCACAATACTTCCATATTAAATATTATTTCAAAATTTTTGAAACGTAAAATTGTGTCACAATTTGATCACATTTTGACTGCTTTTGAAAGTGTTTAGGTCAAAAATATCAAAAAATTCAATATTAAAATTTTAAAATTCGCCCAAAATGAAAAAACGCCACATTTTCGGAATGTGAAAAATATCCACATATTCTGCAAGGTAAAACAAAGATTTGAAGACCAAGAGCGCTCAAATCGGTTCATTTTTGCGGCCGGAAAAAAATAAAATAGAAAACACTAAAAATGCAAATATATCGGAAGTACTGCGCGTTATCCAAATTTCAATTAAACAGGGTGTTAGGTCTTGCCGAGACGAACATTTCAGTTCAAGAAATTTGAAAAAAGGTTGAGAATTGAGGGAGTTATGGCCATTTTTGTAAATGACCACAGACGGACTAACGGACACACGGACACACAGACACTTGTTCGGGAAGTGATTCTGAGTAAATGTGTATAAGAAAAAGTTTTTTCTGAAGCTCCGTTCCGATTCTCGATTTTAGGACGATCACAATACTTCCATTTACTCTGTAAATATGGAAGTAAAAACTACAGAGGGTTTTCTTTCATAAGTTGCATGGGCAAACTCTTTTCTTGTTTGATGGCCAATCGACTGACTTCCTTCGTGGAAGAAAACGGTGTGCTCACGGAGTGCCAGTCTGGTTTCAGCTGCAGGTACTCTACATTCGACTCAGTGTTTGTCCTCACGTCGGTTGTTTTGCTGAGGCTCTCTCAGCCTTGGGGAAAGGCATACGCGTTCTTTGCGATCTGAGGGCTGCGTTTGACCGATCGGACAGAGGCCATCTCTTCGGCAAGCTGCTGTCCGTGGGCGTCTCATCCAAGTTCGTCAGAGCTCTGCAAAATTTTTACGAGGGAGTGACCTCATCAGTTTGGCTAGGGGGTGAACGGTCAGAGTCCTTTGAGGTAGGGAGCGGGGTAAGGCAAGGCTGCCCCTTAAGCCCGATTTTATTTTCGCTCTTTATAAACGACCTGGTCGAAGGGTTTGAGTACGGAATCATGATCGGAGAGACCTTGGTGAAAGTGCTGCTCTATGCCGATGATTTGGTCATCTTGGCCAGTAGCCCCCTGCTGATGCAGCGTAATATTGATGCCCCGAGTGCTTATTGCTCTCGTTTGGATCTGAGCCTGTACCTCGAAAAATCAAAGATGGTTGTTTTCAAAAACGGTGGCCGACGGCAACGGGCGGAGAGGTGGTTCTTTCGAGGCGAACAGGTCGAGGTAGTCAAGGAGTATACGTACCGTGGGGTCACTCTTACTCCGAGACTGTCTTACGTGCAGCACACAAAGCGGAATGGCTCCACGGCAAAAACCGCCATGAACATCGTCTGGGGTAATGTGTATTCGGATACTGCCATCCCTGTTCCAGCGAAACTGAAGGTCTTCCACTCGGTGGTAAAGGCTATACTTTGCTACGGTGGGCAGATTTGGGGGGGCCAGGAGTACGCTTCCGTTTGTGAGATGCTTATTCCATCTGCCAAGCTATTCGCCCAACTATCTGATTTATCTGGAGACCGAGCTTGACACCTTGTCGGCGTACACACTGCGACTTCATTTGGACTATCTAGTCAAAATAGCTAAAATGCCGAGCGCCAGGTTGCCCAGGATTGTGGCTGCGGAAGTCATTCGTAAAGGGGTTGGTTGGGCGCAACGATGGGCTGCACTTGCCGCTGGCTGTGAGCTGCCGAATAATCTCCCCGGACTAAACCCCAGGATCTTGGCTGAGAATGCGGAATAACTTGTTGCAGCCTTCAAGAGCATCAGAAGAGCCGACTTTCAACGGAGAGCTGAGAACTCACAGGCGTTTACCCTTTACCGCGAGCTGGATAAGGGCTCGAAGTGTGCCAGTTTGATCGACGGGGCTGACTTCGACTTGTTTGTCCCAAGATGGGCCTTCAGGATGCGGGTGGAACTCGTTAGCTTGAACGGGAGACCTCATTCAAACACGGCTAGGGACGAATGCCCACTATGTAACCGCAGAGAGCGCGAAGACCTCATTCATTTTCTTTGTATTTGCCCCGTTTTAGGCGAATTTAGGGTGCAGGTGTTTGGCTCTGGGCGGTTGAGCCGTGATGACGCGATGAGGGCCTTGAATGACCCGAACTGGGGGTCATTGGCTCAATATGGCCAGTTAGCATGGCGGTATCGTACGATGTTGGTGAGGGAATTTAATTTTTGAAGATTGGAGAGTGCAATATTCTTTATTATGTTTCGGCCAATTTTGTTTTTTGTCTTATCCATTGGTTACCGAACTCCCGGCAGACAGTTGGAAAAACCATGCCGTATTGTTTATTGTAATTCCTCATCCGTGGAAGCGTATATTTATTTTGCAAATAAACGTTTTTCTTCTTCTTCTTCTTCTTCGTGACAGTAGCGCTTGAAACCCTTGGAGACTGGTGAAAGTCGAATCAGAAACCTGCACGATAACAAAATTAAATCTTATTGTATTTCCAATGCCGAGGTCCAACAGAGATCATGAAAGGAAATCGCGGTCGGGAGTTATGAAGTAAATTAATGGAGCGCAGAAATGAGAAATGTATGATGAGATCACAGATGATGGACTGACTTGATTGTGCTGCGCGCGCGGTTAAAACACGCAACATTCTGTCGAAATTCTCCTGTCCACAGCCTGGACTTACTGCCACACTGGCTCATGATATGTTAATATTACGGTCTGTTTGATGAGGCCGGTCTTAGGCAGTCCTTGGCTTGTTTCTAACGGCAAGCTAATTCACCCAGTCGTATGACTTGAATTTGTTTGCCGTCAGTAGTTACTCGCCTGAAACGGTCCAGGATTGGCCTCATCGAACAGACCCTTAGTTAGCAAGTGTTGCAGTAATAGGTACCGACGATTTATTCTTGAATATTTATACCGGCAACCGAAGAAATATGTGTAAACTGTGCCATGAGCCTCCTACTTTTCCATGATATTGGTAGTTTCTTGTCAACGTGAGGTAAATCTCGACTCTGTTGGACAGCAGAACCCTGGTCTCTTAGAAGTAGTACTCAAATGTTTGGCTAAGCGCTTTCTATCTGATCATTAGAAGTAATCAAGCCTGGTCTGATGAATGACTGTGGAGCCCGTATCACACGTCAGACTGTTCCCCTCCTCATCCTACAGACCGTCTAGACAGACCATTTATGTGGTAATTTCGACATGCAAATTAATTGATAATTTTTCAGAGAAACTAGGTTCTATAGATGAATAATAACAAGCATTGATGCAGGTGCGCAAAAGTGAACATATCCATGTCAGAGAATGGTCTATTTGTTTGTACAACGGATGGAAAGGGAAACGGTCTGACGTGTGATATGGTCTTAGCGTTTCGTAAGCTAGTTGTCAGAGATTTAATCCAAATTTTAGAAACCCGCCTAAATTTATTATCTTAGCTAATCCCTACGTCATTTTTATCTTCCAGTAAAAGTCATTTTTTCCTCTGAATGGTTACAAAAGATGTTATCATCAAGGTTTTTTATTCCTAAAGGAGAGGCCGGATTGACGTTACTCTCAAAGAAAACAGCAGAATCAGGCAAACAGCCGGAGGCAGCAGTGGCTCCACCAGCTCTGGGGGTGTTAGGCCCTCAGCTGATGGCTCAACTGCCCGGGCGTCTTCATCCAGGATGACGCCATCTGGACAGTCGTCGGCTGGCAGCAGCTGCACATCGGAGGAGGGCTTCCACCCGCTGCAGCCACCCCCCGAGCCCCCGTCCAGGCTCTACGAAGATGACGATTTTGATCTGTATGCAGACATCGAACCTCCCAACTCTAGGTCCGCCTATAAATCACTATAATTACCTCGCACGTCTTCCTATAATCACCAATAGGACCACTAATCAATGAAGTTTCGTTTCTATCTTTGACCTATCAGGTTGCTTCTTTTCACCTTTTTTGCTCTTTCATTTCCCCTATCGGTCAGTTGATTGTTGCTTTCAAGAACTGTTTAAGGTTGATTAAACTCTCTTGCAAACTGCGTTGGCCTTTTGTTTTCCAATATTCTATCGTCAGTGTCTTTGGACGCTGCTAGCTTGAAAAGACTGAGGTGTTGTGGACTTGAACATGATATGCTCATAAAAATGGGGCTTTGGAGTTGTGTAGAATCCTAGCTGTAAAAAATAGATTTTTTCAAATATTTGTTCACTTGTTGGTGTTTGTACAAAGTGTATTGTCAACGGTGTGTTGTCAATTTTGGATCATTAGACATAATTTGAAGAAAACCGCCTCCTTGTGGGTTTGCACCCATCGTTTCTGAGCTACTGGACGGGATTGGACAATTCACGGCTTGTTCTTTTGAGATCAGCCCTGTCCCTGCGCTGATAACCTGAAAACCCGGACAAATAATATTTTCACAATTTTTAAAAAATAAAAATTGGTCCTTTTGCTTTCATTTGAACGGAATAAATTGTATTGTAATCGTCCTAACATTTAAATTTGATTGAAGCTTCAGAAACCAGTGGTGCGTAGATAACACACAATACTTCCATATTTTGAAACGTAAAATTGTGACACAATTTGATCATATTTTGACTGCTTTTAAGGGTGTTTAGGCCGAAAATATCAAAAAATTCACTATTAAAATTTTAAAATTCGCCCAAAATAAAAACAGAATACATTATTGGAATATAAAAAATATCCACATATTCTGCAAGGTAAAACAAAGATTTTAAGACCAAGAACGCTCAAATCGGTTCATTTTTCTGACCGGGAAAAAATAAAATAAAAAACACTAAAAATGCAAATAATATTTGCATTTTTAGTGTTTTTATTTTATTATTATTATTTATATATAGTGTATTGGAAGTACTGTGCGTTATCCAAATTTCGATTAAACAGGGTGTTAGGTCTTGCCGAGACAAACATTTCAGTTCAAGAAATTTAAACCAGTGGTGCGTAGATAACACACAATACTTCCATATTTCGAAACGTAAAATTGTGATACAATTAGATCATATTTTGACTGCTTTTAGGCCAAAGCACAGGTGTTTAGGCCAAAAATATCGAAAAATTCACTATTAAAATTTTAAAATTCGCTCAAAATAAAAATACAATACATTATTGGAATATAAAAAATATCCACATATTCTGCAAGGTAAAACAAAGATTTGAAGACCAAGAGCGCTCAAATCGGTTCATTTTTGCGGCCGGAAAAAAATAAAATAGAAAAAACTAAAAATGCAAATATATCGGAAGTACTGTGCGTTATCCAAATTCCGATTAAACAGGGTGTTAGGTCTGGCCGAGACAAACATTTCAGTTCAAGAAATTTGAAAAAAGGTTGAGAAATGAGGGAGTTATGGCCATTTTCGTAAATGACCACAGACGGACGGACGGACGGACGGACTAACGGACACACAGACACTTGTTCGGGAAGTGATTCTGAGTAAATGTGTATAAGAAAAAGTTTTTTCCGAAGCTCCGTTCCGATTCTCGATTTTAGGACGATCACAATACTTCCATTTACTCTGTAAATATGGAAGTAAAAACGTTTACTCATACAGCCAGAAGCAATTCCTGGGGGCCTATTCTGTAAATTTGTCATATGTTGTTATTAGATTTGCCATGGCAAATCGATATTGATTTTCAAAGACCTGTTGCTTTCAGTTTACAGAATAGGCCTCCTGAACAAGTTCGTGTGTTTCCATCCGTCAGCGTTTACAAAAATACCCATATCTCCCTAAATTCTCAACCTTTTTTCAAATTTCTCGAACTAGAATGGTAGTCTCAACAAGACCCATCATCCCCTTTAACCGGGATTTGGATTACTCACATTACTTCCGATATATTGGTACTTTTATTGTTTTCTAATCTATTTTGTTCTGCCCACAAAAAGAAACGGATTAGAGCGTTTCTGGTCTTGAAATATCTGTTTTGATTTTGCTGGAAAACTGAAAAGGTGCATAGGTGATGCTTTATTGACATTTTTTATCCTTGTAGCCTCAAATCTAGTGATCAGTTTAGTAACTTGTTGAGGATCAACCCGTTATAATATTTTGATGTCAATTATCAGGGTTAGGGTCTTCAGAGAAACTGCCTCTTTCGCCGAGCTTTCGAAAACTTATATTTTCTTCATCAGGGCTTGGAGACAGGTCTATTCAGTCTCACTGTGACCACTGTCTGATTTTTAGGGGGAGATGCCCATAATTCTGGTTTCTATTGCAAAATTTTGAAGATTATTATTATTATGTAGCATCAGTGCACGGCAACACCAAATATAACAAAATATAAAAATATAACTGGCCAGGTTTTCAATTTTATGAATTTAAATAAGAGCTAGACTCAATACAGAGATAATAACACAGTCAACTGTCAACACAGTCAGTGTCAGGCAGTTGACTGTGTTATTATCTCTGTATTGAGTCTAGCTCTTATTTAAATTCATAAAATCGAAAACCTGGCCAGTTATATTTTTATATTTGGTTATATTTGGTGTTGCCGTGATGCTACATAATAACCACCAGAATTATGGGCATCTCCCCCCAAATATCAGCCAGTGGTCATAGTGTGACTGAATAGACCTGTCTCCAAGCCCTGATGAAGAAAATTTAAGTTTTCGAAAGCTCGGCGAAAGAGGCAGTTTCTCTGAAGACCCTAACCCTGATAATTGACTTAAAAAAAAAAGTGATCAGTTTTGTTTCTAAATTTCACCTTCCAAAATATTAAGTTATTGTGTGCTATCTAAGCATCACTGATTTTCTTTCTGGGATTATACACGACTCCTGTACCCCCTTGATCAACGGGATGTGTTGATTGCCAAAATTGTCTGTTACAGCTGATTAGAACTAGGAAAATTCATTTTAAAAAATCATAGGAAGCGTATTTTAAATATATCAAAAGTGAACTTGCAAAACCTCGTATGTTCAAAATCCAAAATTTTAGAAAAGGTGAAAAAATGGCTGCACAAATGGAGATGACCATGAGGACTTGGTATAGAAACGCCAATGAAATTTGATGGTTTCAACCTCGACCAATTAAATTAACGAATTGTCCTGACCCACGACCAAGAGTGAAAGAGCCCCAAAAAAGCAGCTAGAGTCCATTTTCTTGATTCGAGCAGATGCGCAAGGAGTTTACTAGTAGAACTCAAAACATCATTTGAGAAAATCGAATTGTGAAATGAATTGTGAATGAATTGTGAAACTCAACAGGTTCACTGTCGATATGATAGTGCTTTTAAACCAAGTATCCCAGCTTGGAGCTCTAGAATCTTGCCATAGAACAGGAATTGAAGAATAGAAGGAATCCTCTTAAGGGCATGGAAATACAAGAACGGCAGATAATGTGATATTCCTTGGGTTGTAGAAGCATGCTCGGTGGTGTTTTAGTTAAAGTTGGCTACACGCTATTCGATTGCTGGCTGTAGGAGTGGGAATGAACATGAGAATGTGGCTTGGAAACGCCTATAAAATGTGTTGGGTCCTACACTGACTGCACCTCAAACAATCACAGCAATGCATTTGCTTACCCCCTCCATCAGCAATCAGATAGTTTATGGCCGACTTAAGGGAAGCTAGATGAGTTCCATTGATAGTGGTGTCATTGGTGAAATTCGATTGCAGCGTCCTATGATGGAAGCTTTCTCACAAACATAACCTTCTATTAGCTGTCATGATTTGGCTTTGTCGCTAATCGTCTATCACCCTTCTATGCTTGTTACTGATCTAATGGAAATTTTTATTGTTTCCCCATTTTTAATGGTTATTTTAGAAGGAAACCCGTTTATTTGAATCAAACATCCCTAGGTCCCACTACCATTATTAATAATATTCTCACTACTGTGATGTGTACTTTACCAGAAGTTCTTTTTCAGTGCCAGTTCCTACAGTTCGGAACGGTTCTGCGCATGCAAAGTTCAATCTTGCCGTGGCAAACTACAAACCTGGACAAAACCTAGACGATTCTACACCTTGCATTCGCAGAACCATTCTGAACTGTACGGACTTGCACTGAGGTCTGGTTTATCATTTCATTTGAAGCTAGATCCAAGGACTCTTGCATTAACTAATTTCCAAGAAATGTTAGGTATGATGGTCAATGAAAATGTGTCCTAGGTGATATGTAGTGTAAGCGTGGTTGGATTAATCTAGCTTTAAATGAATTGATAAACCCGTAGATTTATCCTATTAATCCGTGTATAACCTAAGGCCTGGTTTATTGATAAAATTTATCTATCCAATATCCAAGGAAGCTTCAGATAAACTTTACCACGCTAAAGCAGAGTTTGAGTTCAAATTTAAGTTTTAGTTAGAGTTTTAGGGCCAATTCCACCAACAATTAAAACCTAGTTTTTCCTTGATTTTGACAGTAATGTCGTATCTTGACACAAACAAAACCATGATATTGAAATTTTTTTTGCTTGAACTAAATTTTCATTATTGGTGAAATTGGCCCTTAGTCTTAGTTTGATCAACTTAGCAAAATTTTAAAATTTAGGTGCGTTCTTGGGGCTTGGGGTGTTGAAATTTAGATAAACACACCTAAAACATAAACAATTTCCCAGAACAATACCTAATCGAAACTAATTTTTCTGGGGATCACAGAATATAAAGTTCAATTAATATAAGTACCTTGGCATAATCATACGAAGGGTACAGGGGAAGAAGGCGCATTGTCAGTCAGAGGAAAATTTTGGGAAATTAGCTTTTTTGTTCAAAGTTAGCGCCTTCTCCCCCAGTGCCCCAAAACTTTTCACCCCTCTTTCTCCGAACCTAGCGCTCTTTTCCCCAAAACGATGATACAGAGTTGTAGATCTGATCATCCTCCACTAGATGGCATTACTATCTCATTTTCGCCCTGAGCTTGACATAGTGCCTTCTTCCCCTGTACCCTTCATATCGTGGGCGTAAAAGGAAAACCCGCTAAGTCTGAAATTCGTCATTTCGAGATAAATGGGTTTGAAAATTCAATAAGTCGTGAAAAATCGCAATCACTAGCATTTCAATTTGAAATATATTTATTGGAATTATTTATTGGATTATTTATTTATTGGATATTTTTTTAATGGAGACCCGGTACTCTACTGCAGAACCCCCCAAACAGTATGTGGACGCAAAAAACGCATTTTTAGCCAAAAGTGGACTTGGCGGGTTTTCCTTCTATGCCTACGATATGTATTATAGGAATCGAAATTTGTATATATATTGAGAAATTTAATTGGAATCACGCGAAATGGCCAAAATTTTGTACAGCCACTTTCACTTGAACCGCAAATCCGAATTCGGCGCGAATGGTCCTAAAAATTGTGGTTTGCGCCAATTTGGGGCATATTGACGGGTGAATTCGATAAAAAAATTTTTTGACCGTCATTTAACGTTGAGGGGCCGAAAACATAAAAAACCTGTTTTTGAAATCATGCCTTTTTTTGAGTGTCCATCTGTCCATCTGTGGTCATTTACAAAAATGGCCATAGCTCCCTCAATTTTCAACCTTTTTTGTGGTCCTCTGCTGATTTAGTGTCTTTATATTATAATAATGGGTATAATGACGTATTTACAAGTACCTCGAACATCTAACAATTGTTTCCAGTATTTTAATATGTATTACCTATTTCTTCAGTAAACTAGCTCCTCCGCCTGAACCACCAGCCGCCCTATTTGCTCTTGACGGGGATGAGAAGGAAGTTGCAGAAGGAGGTGGGAACAGCTCGCCTGAAGATTCGGGCCTTGTTATCGACGATAGGCACGATACGTATGATCCTGAGATGCCCACGTCGCCTCCAACGTCTCCAGGGCCCAGTAAGTACGACCTTTCAACCTTCAAAATCTGCAAGAGTATGTGTAGCATCATTGATAATTTAGCCATCAGTGGTTTCTTCTTCCATTCCAGACAATCAAACCACTGATGCAAAAACTCGAGAAACAAATGATGGGCCAAATCGAATATCGGAGCCTCCGTCATTTTTGAACAGGCTACCGCCTCCGCCATCGCCTCCTGATCTGCTTGACGATGAGTTTGAATGCCCAAATCAAGGCATGTACTCCAAGATCAGTATGGAAATCGCCAAAGGCAACGAAAATTCGGATGAGGAAGAAATTTTGCCACCTCCCCCACCACCGCCGTTTGGTACTCTTGATTTGCGCACAGTGGGACAGCAGAAAAGGACATCAATCCCTGAACAAGAGGTTTTTGAGAGTTCCTCGTTCGTCAATGATAATGTTTCTAATGATGTAGATTTCAATCTGGCCAACATTCCACAACCGTTAGATATTCCTGTGCCAGACGGAATTCCATTTCCAAAAACTTTGCCAAAATCTCCAAATCACAACATTTTACAGGAAGATGTTGGCATAAATGCCAAAGTCAAAGAATGCGCTGCAGATGTTGAATCCAGTGTTGCCGAAGAGCTAATGGGAAATGTTGTACTTGATAAAATGAGGGAATCTGAAGACCACGAAGAGACTGACGAAGAAGAGGCTGTGGCTGAAGAGGCCACGGCAGTAAATGAAGAGGACACATCTCCTTCAACCAACCTCCATGTACCTGCAAAAGTCCTTCAGAGCAAATTGATGGATAAGGAACTCTCAGAGGGTGAATTGGATGAAGATGATGGTCCAGAGGAACAGATGGGAGATGTACATCAAGGAGGGCAGAATTTCTTCAGTGCATCAGCCAGTGCAGAATCTAACAAGGATCACGGTCACATGGATGATGACGAGCCTCAAGAAAATGGCTCAGCCGAAAAGTTATCCGACGATGGTGTTATGTCAGATGGCGACACTAAGGTTGAGAAGGATGCTAGCTTCCACTGCTCGCAAGGTAGTCTGTCACCTAGGGAGGATAAGGCCAGCCATTACACATTGAGTTCTGTGGTGAAAAAGGTGAATTCAAGTGGCTCTAACGAGGGTGACGATATGTTGGAACTTGCCTGCGAGGAAGAAAGGGACGGACTTGTTGATATCACTGACGAAGAGATCAGTAACTACGAGAAAAGCTGGGAGATGGAAGACTGCAAGAAAAGACAGAAAGGCGCAGGCCTGGATGGTCTAGAGACCGAGGCGATTTCAGATTGCGAATACCCACCACCTGAAAGCGATCCTGTTGGGACTGAGAAGCAGGAAGACCCTACCGATGCTCTGTCTGCTGAAGATGGCGCTGTTGAAAATGGTAACAAAGAGGAAGAAGGAGAAATTACCACAGAGGAAAAGGTTCCTGTACAGTGGAAGAAATTGCAGAAAGACAAATTGAAGGACCGTAGCTACCGTGGTGATAAAGACATGAAGAACAAAGAAAAGAAGAAAGAGATTATTAAGAAAAAGGAAAAACGAAAGGAACTCGAGCGGTACAACGTGAGAAAGCTTATTAGCGAGAAGCCAAGGCGAAAGGTGGATGAATTTGGTCGGGACATTTCATCGCACAGTGAGAGCAGCAGCCCTTCTCTGAGTCCTGTGAGCCGTGGCAGGAGGAGTACGTCGAAAACCAAGAAACGGCGCAGTCGTTCTCCTTCCATGAGTAGAGAAAGGTACAACATCTAATTCACCTTCTTTTGTCCTCAAATTGATATTTAGATTGGAGTTTCAGAAATCCAGCAATTGGGGGTAAGTCAAAGTCTAGTGTGGATTTGAAAGATTCAACAAATTAGTACATTGGGGTTTGTTATTTAACAGGCTCGCGCCCCAGCACAAGGGTTCATATTCATCATAAACCAGTGGTGCGTAGATAACACACAATACTTCCATATTTTGGAACGTAAAATTTTGACACAATTTGATCATATTTTGACTGCTTTTGAGGGTGTTCAGGTCAAAAATATAAAACCAGTCGTGCGTAGATGACACACAATACTTCCATATTTTGGAACGTAAAATTGTGACACAATTTGATCATATTTTGACTGCTTTCAAGGGGGTTTAGGTCAAAAATATCAAAAAACTCACTATGCAAATTTTAAAATGCGCCCAAAATGAAAAAACGCCACATTTTTGGATTATAAAAAATATCCACGTATTCTGCAAGGTAAAACAAAGATTTTGAGACCAAGAACGCTCAAATCAGTCCATTTTTGTGGCCGGGAAAAAATAAAATAGAAAACACTAAAAATGCAAATATATCGGAAGTACTGTGCGTTATCCGAATTTCGATTAAACAGGGTGTTAGGTCTTGCCGAGACGAACATTTCAGTTCAAGAAATTTGAAAAAAGGTTGAGAATTGAGGGAGTTATGGTCATTTTTGTAAATGACCACAGACGGACTAAGGGACTAACGGACACACAGACACTTGTTTAGGAAGTGATTCTGAGTAAATGTGTATAAGAAAAAGTTTTTTCTGAAGCTCCGTTCCGATTCTCGATTTTAGGACGATCACAATACTTCCATTTACTCTGTAAATATGGAAGTAAAAATGACCATAACTCCCTCAATTCTCAACCTTTTTTTCAAATTTCTTGAACTGAAATGTTTGTCTCGGCAAGACCTAACACCCTGTTCAATCGAAATTCGGATAACGCACAGTACTTCCGATATATTCGCATTTTTAGTGTTTTCTATTTTATTTTTTTCTGGCCACAAAAATGAACCGATTTGAGCGTTCTTGGTCTTAAAATCGTTGTTTTACCTTGTAGAATATGTGGATATTTTTTATATTCCGAAAATGTGGCGGTTTTCCATTTTTGGCGAATTTTGAAATTCGCATAGTGAGTTTTTTGGTATTTTTGACCTAAACACCCTCAAAAGCAGTTAAAATATTGTCACTTAAGTTCTAACACTACTCAACTCAATTTTTCAAGTTTTCAGGAGGTACAAAAAACTAATTATTTCAATATGGAAATACATTGGGCGGTGCTGTCTCTTCTCCATCTCCTTCTTCACTGGTTGGTTCAATCTCCTTGGCAGTTTCACCATGATATCGGCTATTGAAAAATCTATCGAGTGGTGTGTCCAACTCATTTTCGCCAAAAATTGAGTTAAGCTGGGTTCACATGTGCGTAAAGCTGGGTTCACATGTGCGTAAAAGTCTGCGTAATCTGCGTATGCGTTAAGTGCGTAATGAGATCTGATTGGCTCGCAATTTTACGCGCGCGCAATTTACCCGGTAAATTTACCTGGCAGCCAATCAGATCTCATTACGCACTGTACGCAGTACGGAGATTACGCAGACTTTTACGCACATGTGAACCCAGCTTAACAGCTTTGAAAAAATTTGGGTGAAACTTGACTGGTAATGAAACAAAACGTCGACAACCGCGAGTAGAAATTTGATGATATTTCTGTAGTCAGCGTTTTTACTTCCATATTTACAGAGTAAATGGAAGTATTGTGATCGTCCTAAAATCGAGAATCGGAACGGAGCTTCAGAAAAAACTTTTTCTTATACACATTTACTCACTGTACGCAGTACGGAGATTACGCAGACTTTTACGCACATGTGAACCCAGCTTAAAAGTCTGCGTAATCTGCGTATGCGTAAAGTGCGTAATGAGATCTGATTGGCTCGCAATTTTACGCGCGCGCAATTTACCTGGTAAATTTACCTGGCAGCCAATCAGATCTCATTACGCAGTACGGAGATTACGCAGACTTTTACGCACATGTGAACCCAGCTTTAGGCGGTGTTGTAACTTAAGTGACGATATGATCAAATTGTGTCACACTTTTACGTTTCAAAATATGGAAGTATTGTGTGTTATCTACGCACCACTGGTTTCATTTTGGGCGAATTTTAAAATTTCAATATTGAATTTTTTGATATTTTTGACCTAAACACTTTCAAAAGCAGTCAAAATATGATCAAATTGTGTCACAATTTTACGTTTCAAAATATGGAAGTATTGTGTGTTATGTACGCACCACTGGTTTTTTTCTGGTCACAAAAATGAACCGAATTGAGCGTTCTTGGTCTTAAAATCTTTGTTTTACGTTGCAGAATATGTGGATATTTTTTATTTTCCGATAATGTGGCGTGTTTTTATTTTTGGCAAATTTTAAAATTTGAATAGTGAATTTCTTGGTAATTTTGACCTAAACGCCCTTAAAAGCAGTCAAAATATGATCAAATTGTGTCTCAATTTTACGTTTCAAAATACAGAAGTATTGTGTGTTATCTACGCACCACTGGTTTTTTCGGTCACAAAAATGAACCGATTTGAGCGTTCTTGGTCTTTAAATCATTGTTTTACCTTGCAGAATATGTGGACATTTTTTATGCTCCAAAAATGTGGCTGTTTTTTATTTTGGGCAAATTTTAAAATTTGCATAGTGAGTTTTTTCATATTTTTGACCTAAAAACCCCTAAAAGCAGTCAAAATATTATCAAATCGTGTCTCACTGTTACGTTTCAAAATTTGGAAGTATTCTGTGTTATCTACGCACCACTGGTTTTAATGTTGGCCCGCCAAGCTGCTTCAGCTGAGAGAAATGCGGTGGCAGCTCTATGGCTCGCCTGGTCGAGCTGCTCCTCTCCGCGCGGTCTATTGTCGTTCATACTTTCATATATTCGTCTCTGTGAGAGTCTAACTTTGGACTAAGACTACATTTGTGATTTTTCCAATTTTTGAAATAAATTGAATCATGAGAAATATTTTTTTTTGAATTTAAGATTGAATAAAGTTAATTTTGATTCAATTATAATCTACCTATTTATTCTGTGACAAATGTAGCATTGGATGTAGGCCATCCCATTGGATTTGGAAATTTCGACTTGGAAATTTTGACTTTAGTTACGTCTGAATTATGTTTGAGTTTCTTTCATGTCCTCCCAAATTATTCATTTTACAGTAACTGTAGAGTACGAATTCTGGTCTTTCGACCACCTCTACTCTACTGAACAGAATCTATTCCTTGTTTGGAGGATAGAGGCCGTTAGCCTCCGCTGTTTACGGTAGGATTAGGAGCCAGGAGACTCCCCATGCCGCTCCAAATTATTCATATCGCCCTCCCAAAGTCGTGGGAGGAGTTGGCAACCCTAACTGGTCCGCTCTCCTGGATAGTAATTCCCCTAAGAAAATGTTTTGATTCTTGAATTGATTCCAATACCCCGATAAATTTCAGGATGAAGGAGCAAGGACGAAGTCGAGAGCGGGCGCGTGAACGGAGCAGAGGCCGCACCACTGAAACGAGTCAAGATCGAAGCAAGGAAAAGCTCCCACGAAGGGAACGAAGCAAAGAGCGCAAGAGCAGAAGTCGCAGCAAAAAACGAAGCAGAAGAAGCCGAAGTCCACGCAAGGAAAGAAATCGCTCGCGAGAAAAAAGCAGCCGTGAGCGCAAAAAGCGCAAAAAGTCCCCCTCGCTCAGTTGTTCTAGCTGTTCTTGTAGTTCTTGCGAGAGGGAGAAACGCCGTAGTAAAAAATTGACTGTTATCGTTCCTAATGAAAGCGTCGTCACCGAACGGTCCAGGGAAAAACCCAAGTTGAAATACAGAGAGAAACAGCGTGGTTCAAGCCCAAAAAGGAGAAAACGCAGCTCGCCAGTTCCTTCCAAAGAGGTTTTCACATCTGGGGATAATATTTTAGTGAGCGTCAACTTCAAATCGTCCAAGTCTGGAGAGTCGATGAGGACCAAAGAGTCGTCGCAGTCGTCACGGCGAAAGAAAGATGATGAATCACGCAAAAAGAAAGAAAAAGTATCCAAGGAAAACCAGCCGGTCAGAAGCGTCGTGGCTGACAAAAAATCCAATAGGCGAAAACTGAATACAAAAAACATAAAACCTATCGCAATTATCGACCTGGACGCGTCTCCGTTCCGAGAAACGATTCTTTCACCTAAAGAAGTGATAATATTGACTGATAGCGACTGTGAGGACAAGATGGCCCAGGATGGCGAAATCCAGGCTATACCGGCTTTGTCAATAACCGGGCCAAAGACACCGCCAGAGCCACATATTAAGTTCAACATTATCAACAACAAACAGCAACAGCTAAGACAGATGTCCAATCCGCTAATGGAATTGTCGATGGAACAAGAGGTAGGCGACTCAAACTTCTAAATCGATAGTATGTATATTAGTATGTTTATTCTCAGTGAGTGTTTTGCCAGTTTCAAACGGTTCTGTGCGTGCATAGTCCAATTCTGGTTTTTTATTGAATAATAAAGCATTGTGATCCTTCCAACAAAACCAAAGTAAAGAGTGACATTAGTTTTGAAATTAGAGTGATTCAACAGATCATGACATTTTTCAAAAACTCATAACCCAGAAAGTTTTTCAAGAAAAAACTATTGGTCTCAAATTGTTCACAAGAAGGGGGATTTTCTGTAGGTACTTATTATGTTTTGAAAATAACTCCGAGCTTGTGATGTTGCATCAGTCTGCAAGTTTGTAGTCTCTGGGTGAAGCTCTGCATGGTGCTCTCCAACATGTCCAGAGGGTTTTTTTTTACCGCAAATCTTTAGTTATTGACTAAAAAACATGCAATTTGGCGGTTTTTTGAGATTTTGGCCAACAGGGTGGATTTCGGGGGTAGTGATACAGTGAAAATCACGCTTTTTCACCGTTTTCTTGGTTTTACGGCCAAGTACCTATGTGTGTTAGGCAAAAACGTGATGGAGAAGAAAATTTCGGGTGTTCAATTTCTTGGTACATTTTTCTATTTGCCTACAAATTTTGACTCCTATAATATGATGATAATCCTCCCTACTCCTTCTATTTGGAATTTATTTTCTTTGATACGTATCAAAGAAAATAAATTCCATACATACATTATTTTTTTCTGAGTATACTCAGAAAAATAATGTACCTACCCATTGAATAAGCCGAGTGAATAATACAAGAATGGCAAATTTTTAGTAAAATTGAGTTGGCGACTAGAAGAATGAACTGAAACCTCTTGCTAACGTTAAGAACTTTGAACAAGCTTCAAGGAACGCAATTTAATCATAAGGTATGAAATAATCAACTTACCGTTTCCCCAGGCAATCTTACACCAGTCAAATATTTTTTGCTTATTCGTGAAGTGAGAACTGTTATGAGCTTGAGGCGGTTAGTTGTTGCTGGAATCTTGAAGGGATCTAATGTTGGCATCATATTGGTTTGCTTTTAGAGACCATACTCGAGTTTTTCCTCTTTCCATATCGACTGTGAAGGTGCAACACTGCCCAATCCGTTTGCCATGCTATCTATAGACGCGTGATATGGCAAGTAGCCACCAATTCAAATTTTGAGAAAGAGGCAACCCAGACGCCCCAAAAGACACAATGCTTTGACTTGGGCAGTGTTGCACCTTCACAGTCGATATATTGATATTGTCTCTGTCCCAAATAAAAATTACGTCCTGAGGTACACAAGTTTACTCTACTTGAAAGGGAATGTAGCGGGTTCATTTACCCGAGGTACACTTCAAGGGATGTGTAGCTACATTAACCTCTGCAACATCACAGGATGAGGAGGACGAGGGTGATGAAGATGAAAACGACGAGCTCAATGCCGGACACAAGGGCCCCAACACACCGCCTGAACCGCCCGTCCCTTACGATCCATTCGAGCCGACTAAATCAAGATCGCCAACCCCTGGCCCAGAGGCAGACGCTGATCGGCGATCTCCAGCTGACAGTCGGGGTCAGGATGAGCCCGCACAGACGTCTCATACCCCGCCTCCCAAACAGCAGCATGAAGCGCCAAAGACTCCTTCTCCACTGCACAGTCCGCCAGCCCCCAAAGTCTCCGACGGTGGTGGGGACAATGGAAATACGATTCAGAGCGAAAAAGGGGTCAAAGCTCCGATTTTTCCCCCCACGACTACGGTCACCGTTGACTCAGGTGATGACTCACCAGCAGCCGTTGGTGGAGGTGGGGACAGCCCTTACTCTCCTGGATCTTCAGAAGGTAGGCATTCTTTCACTGCAGGCATAATTTATTTTAAACCTCCATTATCTATTGATTGAAATGGGCTTATCGAGTCAATCTATTCTATTGCTTTTCTTCTTTATTAATTGTAATCGGAGAGGAAGAGTATTATTTTTATTACTTGCGTTTGAGGCTTCACTCAAATTCCTGAGATTCTTTGTTTGTCGAAGAATTGGTTCTTCGAAGAGTTGGTGGAATTGGTACGCAATTTTGAACCGAAAAATTGAAACCGTAATCGATATATACAAGTGGTGCATAGATAATGCACAATACTACCAGAATTTTGATTCGTAAAATTTTGAAACAATATTATAATTCGCCTTTTTACTTCCATATTATATATGGAAATTTATGTAAATTTATGTAATGGAAATTTATGAAAAATATGTAAATTTATGTAATGGAAATTTATGAAAAATATGTAAATTTTACATCTCAAAATCTTTGTCTTGGTCTTAAAATCTTTGTTTTACCTTGCAGAATATGTGGATGTTTTTTATATTCCGAAAATAAGGCGTTTTTCCATTTTGGGCGAATTTTAAAATTTTAATAGTGAATTTTTGATATTTTTGGCCTGAACACCCTTAAAAGCAGTCAAAATATGATCAAATTGTGTGTTATCTACGCACCACTGGTTTTGAGGTTGTTAAGGACAAAAATTTTAAATCACTAGGCAAATTTTAATACTTGCGTAAAATCAAAACGTATTCTGCAAGGTAAAACTAAGATTTTATGACCAAGAACGCTCAAATCGTTTCATTTTTGTGGCCAAGAAAAAACCAGTGGTGCGTAGATACCACACAATACATCCATATTTTGAAACGTAACATTGTGACGCAATTTGATCAAATTTTGAATGCAAAATAAAAATACGCCTTATTATCGAGAATCGGAACGGAGCTTCAGAAAAAACTTTTTCTTATACACATTTACTCAGAATCACTTCCTGAACAAGTGTCTGTGTGTCCGTCTGTCCGTCTGTCCGTTTTCCGTCTGTCCGTCTGTGGTCTTTTACAAAAATGGCCATAACTCCCTCATTTCTCAACCTTTTTTCAAATTTCTTGAACTGAAATGTTTGTCTCGGCAAGACCTAACACCCTGTTCAATCGGAATTTGGATAACGCACAGTACTTCCGATATATTTGCATTTTTAGTGATTTCTATTTTTACTTCCATATTTACAGAGTAAATGGAAGTATTGTGATCGCCCTAAAATCGAGAATCGGAACGGAGCTTCAGAAAAAACTTTTTCTTATACACATTTACTCAGAATCACTTCCTGAACAAGTGTCTGTGTGTCCGTGTGTCCGTTAGTCCGTCTGTCCGTCTGTCTGTCTGTCCGTCTGTCCGTCTGTGGTCATTTACAAAAATGGCCATAACTCCCTCATTTCTTAACCTTTTTTCAAATTTCTTGAACTGAAATGTTCGTCTCGGCAAGACCTAACACCCTGTTTAATCGGAATTCGGATAACGCACAGTACTTCCGATATATTTGCATTTTTAGTGTTTTCTATTTTTTTTTTTTCCGGCCACAAAAATGAACCGATTTGAGCGTTCTTGGTCTTAAAATCTTTCTTTTACCTTGCAGAATATGTGGATATTTTTTATGTACCAAAAAACTGGCGTTTTTTTATTTTGGGCGAATTTTGAAATTTGAATAGTGAATTTTTTGATATTTTTGACCTAAACACCGTTAAAAGCTGTCAAAATATGATCAAATTGTGTCACAATTTTACATTCAAAATATGGAAGTATTGTGTGTTATCTACGCACCACTGGTTTTTTTCCGGCCACAAAAATGAACCGATTTGAGCGTTCTTGGTCTCAAAATCTTCGTTTTACCTTGCAGTATATGTGGATATTTTTTACATTCCGAAAATGTAGCGTTTTTTCGTTTTGGGCGAATTTTAAAATTTTAATAGTGAATTTTTCGATATTTTTGGCCTAAACACCCTTAAAAGCAGTCAAAATATGATCAAATTGTGTCACAATTTTACGTTTCAAAATATGGAAGTATTGTGTGTTATCTACGCACCACTGGTTTTTTTTTTGTGGCAAACCTTCAGATTTTGACTGAGAAACATGAAATTTGGCAATTTTTCAAAATTTAGGTCAACAGGGTCAATTTTGGGGGATCGATAAGGCCAAAATCACGTTTTTTTGCAGTTTTCTTGGTTTTATGGCCCAAGTGCTAATGTGTTTAAGGCAAAAACGTAATGCAGAAGAAAATATCGGGTGTTAAATCCCCTATCAGATGCATACTATACTATACTTGCTGTACCCGCCCGGGTTGCCCGTATCAAAAAACCGTTATTAATTAATTAATAAATTAGGTAGACTGTCCCTCTCTCTCTCCCCCCCCCCCCCCCCGACACAACATTCCCCGTCGATAAAAAGAACCAATCTGTTAAAAAATTAGTTTAAATAAGAACAGGTATTTTTTTTTTAATTAAAAAAAAAACAGTGGTGCGTAGATAACACACAATACTTCCATATTTTGAAACGTAAAATTGAGACACAGTTTGATCATATTTTGACTGCTTTTGAAAGTGTTTAGGTCAAAAATATCAAAAAATTCAATATTAAAATTTTAAAATTCGCCCAAAATGAAAAAACGCCACATTTTCGGAATGTGAAAAATATCAACATATTCTGCAAGGTAAAACAAAGATTTTAAGACCAAGAACGCTCAAATCGGTTCATTTTTGCGGCCAGAAAAAAATAAAATAGAAAACACTAAAAATGCAAATATATCGGAAGTACTGTGCGTTATCCAAATTCCAATTAAACAGGGTGTTAGGTCTTGCCGAGACAAACATTTCAGTTCAAGAAATTTGAAAAAAGGTTGAGAAATGAGGGAGTTATGCCCATTTTTGTAAATGACCACACACGGACACACAGACACTTGTTCAGGAAGTGATTCTGAGTGAATGTGTGTAAGACCAGTGGTGCGTAGATAACACACAATACTTCCATATTTTGGAACGTAAAATTGTGACACAATTTGATCATATCTTGACTGCTTTTAAGGGTGTTTAGGTCAAAAATATCAAAACTCTCACTATGCAAATTTTAAAATTCGCCCAAAATGAAAAAACGCCACATTTTCGGAATATAAAAAATATCCACGTATTCTGCAAGGTAAAACAAAGATTTTGAGACCAAGAACGCTCAAATCGGTCCATTTTTGTGGCCGGGAAAAAAAAAATAGAAAACACTAAAAATGCAAATATATCGGAAGTACTGTGCGTTATCCAAATTTCGATTAAACAGGGTGTTAGGTCTTGCCGAGACGAACATTTCAGTTCAAGAAATTTGAAAAAAGGTTGAGAATTGAGGGAGTTATGGTCATTTTTGTAAATGACCACAGACGGACTAACGGACACACGGACACACAGACACACGGACACACAGACACTTGTTCAGGAAGTGATTCTGAGTAAATGTGTATAAGAAAAAGTTTTTTCTGAAGCTCCGTTCCAATTCTCAATTTTAGGACGATCACAATACTTCCATTTACTCTGTAAATATGGAAGTAAAAAAGTTTTTTCTGAAGCTCCGTTCCGATTCTCGATTTTAGGACGATCACAATACTTCCATTTACTCTGTTAATATGGAAGTAAAAATTGAGTTGAGTTGAGTTGGTTCGAGTTGAGTTGAGTTGATTTGAGTTGAGTTGAGTTGCTCACAACATTCCCCGTCGATAAAAAGAAACAATCTGTTAAAAAATTAGTTTATATGAGAACAGGTCATTTTTTTTAATTAAAAATTTTTTTTTTAATTTTTCTAATTCAAAAATTGAAAATTGAGCTTCAAGGTCTGGTGGCCAGCTCCTTTGTGCTTCCGTGTAAAAAATTCCAGGTCCCTGCGTGCCATAGATTTGGCTGGAGAGCTCGGTCAGACAGACAGACAGACAGACACATTACACTTGCTTTTATTATTTTAGATTTGGACTGCATTGAGCAGAAAGGAACCAACCCCAAAAACCTTGTTTCGAGTAATCAGGCTTCAAAGTTTTTTCAAGCATACAAATCCTGTGTTGATTGTGTTTTTCAAATTCAAATTTTGAACGGAAAGCCTTATCAAAACAGTTGCTTCTTTTTGTGGAAAGAGTAGTTGACCTAGCCGATTCTAATAGTGCTCTTATCTCATTTTGCCATTTTTTGTGGTTGGTTCCTTTCTTCTTAATGCCGTCCATTTTAGGCTCAGAACTGCAAAAATGCGATTCAGCTATTAGAAAGTGAATGTTGTCCAATTAGCGAGCTTTTATTAATACGGTTGACAGTTTAATTTATGGGCAGGTCTGTTCCCTTCTGAGAAAGCGGGTCCTGTTTCTCAAATCTCAGGTAGAGACCTATTGTCCCTATGAGAACTCACTGTCTGTGGGTCAGTGGGTATCACTCACTGTCTTGTTTACCTAATCATTCTGTGTTTTTTTTTTCTTTTTATACCTCTTTAATCCTCATTGTGAAAACATACCATTTGAGCATCATTGAATTCACCAATACCATTACTCCACAAATGATTTTGTATTGGCAAATGAAAGTATCAATCAATTTTTATCTATTGATCAAAATGTAAGCAAGATTCCGATAAAATGTTTTTGGCACATTTTTCCATTTGTATAATATACATATTATGTCGTACTCAACCACCAAAAACGGCCAGTGCCCGCAAAGTTTGCTCAAACCTAGGGCTGGGCATTTCGTTCTGCTCACTCTGCGGAGAGAGCACTCGGAAGATGCCCAATCCTAGGAACGGGCGTTTCAAAAGTGCACAACCGAGCTCGGTCAACATTTCCGGAGAGATTTAGGCTGGCAACTCTGCCAATTGAGTACAACATATACAAATTTTGACTCCTATATTATCATGATAAACCTACCTTCTCCAACTATTTGAACTTTATTTTCTTTGATACTCGAACTAATAATGTACCCATGTCACTAATCTACTTAGCAGCGTTTTTATCTTATTCTATCTTTCCAAGGTGATGACCTTTTCGAGCCACCGTTGCCTACTACTGTCCCAAGTGTACCACCTCCAACAAAGACCAAGTCTCGTTTGCCACCGTTGCCATCAGTAGGGACACAAAACAGCAAGCATCTACTCCCATTGCCCAAAATATCATCCTCATCATCGAAGAAGCGATTGTCTAAAATGCACAAAGAATCATCAAAAAAAGGTTTGCGAGCTCTCAAGTTATACCAAAATCATATTGTCTAAGCCCAACATTTTTAAAGCTTTTTGATTTCCAGGAGCCGGGAAGAAGGAAATTGGCATCAAACTGGATGAGGATCAGCTAAAAATATTGGACGAACTGCCCAACTCTGCTGTTGAAATGCAGGTTAAAGATAAGGTAGTTTTGCTACACACGAAATAAGCTTCGTTTTAATTCGGAGCATTGGTATACAAGGTGTACTGTAAAGCTGGGTTCACATGTGCGTTTTTGTCTGCGTAATCTGCGTATGCGTAAAGTGCGTAATGAGATCTGATTGGCTCGCAATTTTACGCGCGCCCAATTTACCTGGTAAATTTACCTGGCAGCCAATCAGATCTCATTACGCACTGTACGCAGTACGGAGATTACGCAGACTTTTACGCACATGTGAACCCAGCTTAACAGCTTTGAAAAAATTTGGGTGAAACTTGACTGGTAATGAAACAAAACGTCGACAACCGCGAGTAGAAATTTGATGATATTTCTGTAGTCAGCGTTTTTACTTCCATATTTACAGAGTAAATGGAAGTATTGTGATCGTCCTAAAATCGAGAATCGGAACGGAGCTTCAGAAAAAACTTTTTCTTATACACATTTACTCAGAATCACTTCCCGAACAAGTGTCTGTGTGTCCGTCTGTCTGTCTGTCCGTCTGTGGTCATTTACAAAAATGGCCATAACTCCCTCATTTTTCAACCTTTTTTCAAATTTCTTAAACTGAAATGTTTGTCTCGGAAAGCCCTAACACCCTGTTTAATCGGAATTTGGATAACGCACAGTACTTCCGATATATTTGCATTTTTAGTGTTTTCTATTTAATTTTTTTTCCGGCCACAAAAATGGACCGATTTGAGCGTTCTTGGTCTCAAAATCTTTGTTTTACCTTGCAGAATATGTGGATATTTTTTATATTCCAAAAATGTAGCGAATTTTGTTTTTTGGCGAATTTTAAAATTTGCATAGCGAATTTTTTGACATTTTTGACCTAAACACCCTCAAAAACAGTCAAAATATGATCAAATTTGTTCAAATATGTACATTTCAAAATATGGAAGTATTGTGTGTTATCTACGCACCACTGGTTTTGATGTGCCTTTAAGGTGAGCACACACTGCCAACGGGGCGCATTGCATTGCAAAATGCAAATAGTTCGGTTCAGTGTCGTTAACGCAGCAAATTCTAACACAGGTGTTCATTATTGGTTGTTTAAATTTTACTCACTACCTAACTATGTGAAAAACAAGTCAACAATTATTTTATACTCTACAGTAACTGTAGAGTACGAATTCTGGTCTTTTGACCACCGCATTTCTACGGAGAGGAATCTGTTCCTAATTTTTAGGGATAGGAGCCGTTAGCCTCCAAATTAGGAATAGATTCCGCTCCGTTGAGCAGCGGTGGTCAAAAGACCAGAATTTGTACTCCACAGTTACTGTAAAGTAATACTCTTGCTGTGGTAGGATGGCAAGGACGAGGTAGTTATCTACTGGATGTGGGATCGGGAGTTGGGTGTCTTCTCGAGCTAGCTCTAGGGGGATGGGTGATCATTAACCCCTGTCCTTGTGGGTAAGGCACAAAGCCCTTGTGCATATGGATGCAACCCAAGGAACCGATTCAAAATCTGGATGAACGGTATGGGGAACCTCCTGGTTCCTGATCTCACCGTAAATAACGGATGCTATCGGCCTCAATCCTCCAATTTAGAATCTAAACCTTTTTTCAAATTCGCTAATATTACAGTTGGAAAACGCTTTGTAAAACTAAGGAGTCTTGAACAAGCCGGTACCCCTCCGATTATGAATAAAAGATGGTTTTTAGGCTCTCCTAAAGGAATTGTGAAAATCGAGTTATCTGGTTTTGCCGCATAAGCGACAATATCGTCCCAGTCCATGTAGAAGGGCGTATGTGGAAAATGCAGGTTTTGGGAAATTCAAGTGTAGTTTTTGTTGTTACTATTTTCCTAGTTTTCAGAAACATTCAAAAAGGCACAAACCTGTGTGGCTTCTGGGTTAGGTGGAACCTCAAAAACAGCGAGACGTTTTTTTATTTAGGGCGACTTTTAAAATTTGCATAGTGAGTTTTTTTATATTTTTGACCTAAACACCCTCAAAAGCAGTCAAAATATGATCAAATTGTGTCAAACTTTTACGTTTCAAAATATGGAAGTATTGTGTGTTATCTACGCACCACTGGTTTTATTCTTTATTACGCAACGCTTAAACAAGCGGGTCGAGCGGGCCTCTGATTGGCTGAAGTGGAGATTGTCACTTTTGAACCTCAGGGCGCGGTGGAGATTGCAAGTTTTGAAACAAACTGTCATATTGGTCTTTGATTTTAAATGGGAGGTTGAAGGTTTTGACTCTAAATACCTCAGCAGCTCGATCGGGAATACTTTCAACTGCAAAGTCCCGCCTCTAACTCGTTTTGTGAAAAAAGTGGAGATTGCCAGTTTTGAATCTAGACCCCTCAAGTCCTATAATATAGGACTATTATCGAGGGTGCAGGATCAACACTGCCCAATTCAATTTTTGGCGGTTTTGAGTTAAGAACGTCATCTTATGGGAAATTTCGCGCTCGATCCAACGGTGGGGTCAAATTTTAAATTTGGACGGTGCAAATACGAGAAAAATCGCTTTAAGCAACACTGCCCAATTCCAAAGTGCAATCAACAGTGCCCAATCCTATGCTTTTGGCTTGGGAAGAGGAGACGCTCTCCCCCATCATCAGTTCAGGACTCGCCAGACAAGTATGATTCACAGTATGCGTGAATCAGTTTTATTCGAAGTCTTGGCCAAGTACCAAACTCAAAACTTGGTAGGGTACATAACTCCACATTGGGAAAAACTAATTTCCTCCATAAATAAATTAATTTGGGTTTCAACACACCTACAAAATTTAGACGTACCTACCTAGGTATGTACCTAAAGTCTGCCATGCACTATCCGATTGCAGGTCGTGGGGCCAAGACAATTCATTGTTTTAATTGTTCAATATGAATCAATAAACAACTCAACTAAATTTCATTGGGGTACAAAACCACGTTCCCATGGTCATCCTCAACACAGCATCCGCAGTCAGATAGTGAGTGGGCACCTTCAGAAAGTAAAAAATCAAGGGCTATGTTCTTAGCAGTTCCTTTGCATAGGAGCCGTTCGATGCACCAAAATAAATTTAGCGCGATTTATTGGTCAATTTCAAAAAACCAACATGCTTACCGTTCTCATGCAACTCACATGGTATGGAGACGATCACAGCAACCGAGGCAGAGACAATCGCAACCATATTTTTGCCGTCCCAATTTCAAGATTTCTTGCTAGCTACCTTTTGAAATTGACCAATATAATGTACAAAATTTATTCTGGCGCATCGAACGGCCTCTAGGAAAGTTAAGAAAGTTCTCATTTTGCTAGGAATACTCTCAATTTGACATGCATCCAGATAGGAAATTTTCCTATCGAATTGCTATAGAAATTTCTCAATTTGGTTTGGGAAATTTCTAATTTGACATGGAAAATCCTCAATTCGGCTTGAAAAACCTATGTATGTTGCTAATTCTAGCTCAATTTCTATTTTAACGAGGATTATTCATGACCAATAGTCTACAACAACACTCGATCAACAGTGCCCAAATTGGTGAATGTTGCATAAACACTGCATCAACACTGCCCAAATCGATGAATTTTATGATCCGAAGTGATCCAGCATAAAAAAACATTAAATTTTCATTTCAAACCAGCATAGAACCCCTATGGAGGAAAAAATTTGAGTATAAGTTGGATATAAACGCTAGGAATCAGTTTTATGGCTCTCCTGAAAAGTGGACGAAATTGAATTGGGCACTATTGCCGTTTCACCCGGATAATATGCTTCAAGTTGGAGCAAACCACAACATATTATGTTGTGGTTTGCTCCAACTTGAAGCATATTATCCGGGGAATCCGATCGGAAAAGGTTAAGGGGTCCAATTTGGCAAAAGTATGGTCCATTTTTGCAAGAACACAAAAAAGTCAAATTTGAAGGTGATGCCGTGGGTTGAGAATTGTTTGTTTTAGAGCCGGTTAATTGACAAAATTTATCTATGCGATATCCAAGGAAGCTGTCGATGAACATTTCCGTTGATTTTTGTTGAGTTGAGGGAGAGAGTGGTAGCTCATCGTACTCTCATAATCATATATTCTCCAAGCGCTTTCGCCCCACTCGGCCTCTTCAGGGAGCTACATTTTTTTTTGCCTTTTTACATTGTTTTTTATATAACATAATATGTTATATAAAGAAAAATATATTAGAAAATATATGTTAGAAAAACATATATGTATATTAGGGTGGAGCGAAAATCAAAATGAATTTTTTTCTTCTTCCAACGGGGCTAATTTGCTGCAATATGATCTCAATGAGACGTGTGCAAAACAATTTTTCAAAAACTCAATCCTTTCAGTTCCCACATGTGTCTATAAGATTCGAGGTTTTGTGTTTTTTTTTATTAAGTGAATAACGCACATTCTACTCTTCATTCAAATCAATTTTTCAAGAAAGTATGCTTTTTGGGGTCTTTTAAGATGGCCGGCTTGAAAACAGGTCCCACGCAATGCTGAAGAAGGTCAACAAACTTGAAACCAAGAAGAATTTGAGGGAATGTCCGGTTTTGCTTGTTTTACCCCTGTATGGTGTTTTGACGTTCTCGCTTCGTATTATTAGTATTTTTTGTGGCTTTAATGAGCCTTCAAACATTTTCTAGACAGTTGTAAAACAAAGGAGATAACTTTTATATGGTTCAAAACACATTTCAGTTAGTTTCATAATTTTTTTTAAAATTTAATTCCTTAAAGTTTCAAATTTGCCCCTCCTTGTACTTCAAGTCGTTTGTGGGAACTGAAGGAATTTTTTATTGTGCCCAAAGTTTTTTGATTCTTCATCAGGAAGGCAAAACGCAACAAAAGCGCCCTGTTGGAACGTGAAAAATGAAGAAAAAATTATTTTCTCGATTCTTGCTCCACCCTAATGTATATATATTTTTCTAATATGTTATATAGGTCAATATTAGACCCCTTTGTGTGCCCAGCAGCATTGGACGGGCGTTAAGTGAGCCAAAACGGGCACACAAGAAAAATATATTAGAAAATATATGTTAGAAAAACATATATATATATATTTTTCTATTTTCCTTTTACTGCATTAGACAATTGACGACCAAGGTGATACGTGTAAGACAAGGTCCCCCTGTGTGGGAATACCCTTTATTTTTAAAAAAATGTCGCTCCCTGAACAGAACCAGTGGGGCGAAAGCGCTTGGAGAATATATGATTATGAGAGTACGATGGGCTACCACTCTCTCCCTCACCTCAACAAAAATAACCGTTCACCATCAACCAACGTCAGATTTCCGTTGAGATTTTTACATTAAAATTTAATGTAAATACTACCGTGGTGAAGTCTATCTGATAGATAAATTGTTGTCCTTATATTAGTGTCAGAAAGTTCGTCCGAGAATTCGATTTTGTACTGGATAGTACCGTTCGGATTGTGTTGAATGATCCAAAGGTCAGTGACTGTGGGTTCTCCACTGTTTTCGCGGCCTGAATTGTAAAAAAGATCATAGGAGAGCGACCCTTCCTCAGGGGAAACCCCTATCCCATGACGACACGGCATGTTGCCGTCACTGTGACGATACGGGTTGTTATCTGATGAGTGAATTACGTGCAAACTATTAATTGTTTTCCCAAACTGGTTAGTCCATTCGATCCGCCGTGAGAAGAGCTTTCCAACGGTATGCATAACTCATTTTCGATGAAAATGACGATACGTGGTGTTGCTCTGACACCGACGATTTTGTGGATGCCATTTGGTTCATTTTTCTAAAGAAATGAACCTTTGTAATCGGTCAGGAAAAAAAAAATTTTAACACCCCCTGAAAATTTGTTGGTTTACGTTTCAAGGGGTGTAGAATCCGAATCTGCAATAAAAATTTTTTGTCCGTCCGCCGTACGCCGTACGCCGTCCGCCGTCCGGGGTTTTTAAGGGGGAAGGAGTTATCGAAAAATTTTGAAAATTTTACCAAAAATCAAGTTCCGTATCTAGTTGGTCCTAACGTCTCGGCAGAACCCTACCTTAATTTTAAGGCCAGTAAAACAGCTGTTGAAGTGGTAAAAAATTCGTCTTTTTAAGGAAATTTGCAACATAGGCATGTGAGGTATCATTTTCTATAGATTTTTCTATGCTGAATCGAATGAGACCATCGCCACGCCAGTAGCTTCAACCGTTTAGGAGTTATTGCAGTTTTAGTGAAGCAGTTTTGAGTTTTTTAAAATTTCCCCAATTCTTAATAACTCGAAAACTACTCGAGCCACAAAATTCGTTTTCCACTCGTTGGAATCCCCACAAAAACTTCTGTCCTCCCGATATCTTCAATTTAAAGAATTTGGTCGCATTACACAAATCAGCAAAACAAAAATTGGAAAAACTTGAGAATTTGGCCTCGGCTCTTAGATACGGTTGATTGATCTACTTACGACTACTAGCCTATTACACCAACAAGGTGACGCACTCACACTTCGACCAGTTGCGCTTGGCAACATGAGAGCGAGTCAGGCTTTAACAACGGTTCTGAGGCATGAGGCATTTTTAATTTCATTATTCAGAGAATTTAATAACAGCTAAATTCTGTGTTTAAGGAGTACCGATATATCGTAAGGTTTGTCTTTGCAATCGAAAAATGAACCCCTGTGCAAAATTTGCAGAGTTCTTCGGACATAGCAGAAACTAATCTGCACATGCCACTGATTTTTACTTCCATATTTACAGAGTAAATGGAAGTATTGTGATCGTCCTAAAATCGAGAATCGGAACGGAGCTTCAGAAAAAACTTTTTCTTATACACATTTACTAAGAATCACTTCCTGAACAAGTGTCCGTGTGTCCGTCTGTCCGTGTGTCCGTCTGTCCATCTGTGGTCATTTACAAAAATGGCCATAACTCCCTCATTTCTCAACCTTTTTTCAAATTTCTTGAACTGAAATGTTTGTCTCGGCAAGACCTAACACCCTGTTTAATCGGAATTTGGATAACGCACAGTACTTCCGATATATTTGCATTTTTAGTGTTTTCTATTTTATTTTGTTCCGGCCGCAAAAATGAACCGATTTGAGCGTTCTTGGTCTCAAAATCTTCGTTTTACCTTGCAGAATATGTGGATATTTTTTACATTCCAAAAATGTATTGTATTTTAATTTTGGGCGAATTTTAAAATTTTAATAGTGAATTTTTTGATATTTTTGACCTAAGCACCCTTAAAAACAGTCAAAATATGATCAAATTTTTTCAAATATGTACGTTTCAAAATATGGAAGTATTGTGTGTTATCTACGCACCACTGGTTTAAGCTTCTTTTTACTTCATATTTACAGAGTAAATTGAAGTATTGTGATTGTTCTAAAGTCGAGAATCGGAACGGAGCTTCAGAAAAAACTTTTTCTTATACACATTTACTCAGAATCACTTCCTGAACAAGTATCTGTGTGTCCGTCTGTGGTCATTTACAGAAATGGCCATAACTCCCTCATTTCTCAACCTTTTTTCAAATTTCTTGAACTGAAATGTTTGTCTCGGCAAGGCCTAACACCCTGTTTAATCAAAATTTGGATAACGCACAGTACTTTCGATATATTTGCATTTTTAGTGTTTTCTATTTTTTTTTCCGGCCACAAAAATGAACCGATTTGAGCGTTCTTGGTCTCAAAATCTTCGTTTTACCTTGCAGAATATGTGGATATTTTTCACATTCCGAAAATGTAGCGTTTTTTCATTTTGGGCAAATTTTAAAATTTTAATAGTGAATTTTTCGATATTTTTGGCCTAAACACCCTTAAAAGCAGTCAAAATATGATCAAATTGTGTCTCAATTCTACGTTTCAAAATATGGAAGTATTGTGTGTTATCTACGCACCACTGGTTTAACTAGGCTTTATTTTTTGTTAAAATTTTGGTTTTGTTTCTGCAGTTCCTCAAAAAGCTTAACAGGCAAGAACGCGTTGTCGAGGAGGTCAAGATGGTTTTGAAACCTCACTATGCGAAAAAACATGTGACTAAAGAGGAATACAAGGAAATCCTGCGGAAGGCTGTTCCCAAGGTAGGATATTCGGTTTAGTAGCGATTTATTCAGAATATAGTGTTGATTTTGGATTTTGATGAATTTAATTTCGCGTTCTAGATCTGCCACAGTAGATCTGGCGAGATAAACCCGATCAAGATCCATCGTCTGATTGAGGCGTATGTGAAGAAATATCGCCACAAGTCGGCCAAGAAGAAACCAGCAGTAGGAGGGCCTACTGGTGCCGTGACGCTGAGGCAAAACAAAACGTGAGTGCATGATTGAGTTTGGTTCACATTGAGGAGCCCAGAATGCGTTAGATAGCTCCGACCCTTCATGATCTCAAAGCTAGATCCAAGCCAGGACCAACCGCTGATCCGATTTTGATGAAACTAGTCCTAAAAGTTGTGGTCCACTCCAACTTGATGCACATTGACTGGGGGATCTGATGGGAAAAAGTGAAGGGGCCCAATTGGGCATAATTAGGGTATATTTTCGAAAAAAAGGACGCAAAAATTCTATTTTGAAGGTGATGGCGTGAGTTTAGAATTTTTTGAGTATTTTTCCCGGGTTTCTTGCTTGATTTACAGATTTACAGGTGTTTTTTCCAGGAAATTTTGAAAAATTTGTTTTTAAATCGGTTTGGGGAACGGAATAGTGCTTTGAATTTACGATTGGAATCATCGCCTTTTAAACCCACAAACCCCCGCTTCAGATCTTCTTCATATCGATTTTTCATTTTCCCATTCTGAACTTAGCTTCTTACTGTCAATTGTACCGTTTGTTCCAGAAAGACTCTTTGGTGTTGAGCTTCACATTTCTCCAGCTGGAATTAAATTCTTTTAAAAATGAAACTTGCCCTTGACAACAGTGGGGCCACTTCATCAATACCGATGAATAACGTTAAAAACGATCTATAAAATTTTACTTTCTGAGGTATTGATGGAAGTCAATACTATTTAGCTCTACTGTTTGTTCTACTAACATGTAAATAGAAATCGCAGGTTATGAATCAGTAAATCCTCGATATGAAATATAGATAATTGCTTTAATTGTTTATAGTTCAAGTAATGCTCTGCAATAACTTGTAGGAATTGTGTTCAAGAGTAGTTGTCGGTTCCACTGATTGGCTGAAACATTTTGACTCGTGGTTTAATTATGTTTGATTATTGTTTTTCCATTTATATCTATCTACGATCGGATATTTATAATGATGATGCTGATTGTAATATTGTAATAAATATTTGATTGTGCAGAATTAATGGTGCATCCTCTACACAAGACCATCATCAGGAACAGAGTTGTTAAGTAATCATTACTAATCGAATTACAATTTCGCTATGAGAAAATGTAATAACCATTACCCATTACAATTCCTCCAATGTAATGGTAATGGCCATTACTTTTCCAATTACATGTAATGAGCAATCGAACCTGGCCATTACCCATTACAAGTGATTGAAAAATGTAATGACCGAATTTCGATTACCAATTACAAGAAGTAGGTACCTAATGGAGTACTTGTAATCGGATCAATTCGATTACTTGAAAGTAATTGGAGTAATCCGATTACTCGAAATTAATCAGATTACAAAGAAAGAAATTGGAGTAGGGGAGAGGGGGGCACAATGAGACACTTTTCACTCAGCGCGCCCTAGCTCGCTAAATAATGCCTCAAGAAAGCTGAAATTTTGAAGGTATTTAGAGCAACTCTTTGGCTTCAAAACGGCATTTCGTGAACCCGCCGTAAACGGGTTATTTTCTAAGAAATTCATCATTCAAAAAATTCGGTTTTTGTCTCACTGTGACCCACCCCTGGGGTACAATGAGACACCCCGGGGCCCAATGGGACAAGTGGGTGAATCCATAAAAAATCATTGTAAAAACAGGAATTAATGTTTATTCATGTTGTTCTACGTTTTTTGTTTATAAATGTTCAGTTCCTCACAAACATTTTCTTAACAAAGTAATATTTCGTCGTGTAAGAACCCGCATCACACATCTAACATTTGACAACTTTTCAGGACAAAGGAAAAATCAATTTTTTTCTAATGCATTAACATAGGTATCCTAGCGTATCTAAGGGATATTTCAGCGGGTTCCACAACGAGTTTAGCGAATCTGAAACCGAGCATTGATGTGGCACAGAGAGTAAACATGATTTCACGTTTTACCTGAAAACTGCCGAATTGTTAGATGTGTGAAGCAGGTTCTTACACGACGATTTTCTTACATTCTTAGGGCCGTTTTATCAATTCACTTAATCAACTGATTACACTGGGTAACAGCCAAAAAATCGTCCGGGGTTTCTCAGCATTTTTAGACTCATTTTGGTGTCCTGATTCCAAATATCACCTTGGTTTTGCTTCATCAGGTCAACTTTTTGAGATACAGCCATAGCTACCTGACGAGCTATGCATACGAGAGGGGACTCAAAAGTCACGGAATTCTGTCATAACTTTTTTATTTTTCAATATTTTTACACCAAATGTTGATCACCTTTAAAGTAATTACCACTGACTGCAACGCACTTGTCCAATCGGGTTTTCCACCTTTAAAAATTTTGTTCAAATTCATTTAATGGAATGAGCTTGAGGCAATCCAGCGATTTTTGTTTTACCTCTTCCACAGTTGTAATTCGTTTTCCTTTCCAGTCCCTTTTGGGACGGGGGAACAAAAAATAGTCGCAGGGGGCAAAATCGGGTAAATAGGGGGGTGAACAATAGGGTGGAGCGAAAATCAAAATGAATTTTTTTCTTCTTCCAACGGGGCTAATTTGCTGCAATATGATCTCAATGAGACGTGTGCAAAACAATTTTTCAAAAACTCAATCCTTTCAGTTCCCACATGTGTCTATAAGATTCGAGGTTTTGTGTTTTTTTTTATTAAGTGAATAACGCACATTCTACTCTTCATTCAAATCAATTTTTCAAGAAAGTATGCTTTTTGGGGTCTTTTAAGATGGCCGGCTTGAAAACAGGTCCCACGCAATGCTGAAGAAGGTCAACAAACTTGAAACCAAGAAGAATTTGAGGGAATGTCCGGTTTTGCTTGTTTTACCCCTGTATGGTGTTTTGACGTTCTCGCTTCGTATTATTAGTATTTTTTGTGGCTTTAATGAGCCTTCAAACATTTTCTAGACAGTTGTAAAACAAAGGAGATAACTTTTATATGGTTCAAAACACATTTCAGTTAGTTTCATAATTTTTTTTAAAATTTAATTCCTTAAAGTTTCAAATTTGCCCCTCCTTGTACTTCAAGTCGTTTGTGGGAACTGAAGGAATTTTTTATTGTGCCCAAAGTTTTTTGATTCTTCATCAGGAAGGCAAAACGCAACAAAAGCGCCCTGTTGGAACGTGAAAAATGAAGAAAAAATTATTTTCTCGATTCTAGCTCCACCCTAGTGAACAATCGGTGTCATGCCATTTTTTGTAAGAAACCGCTTCACAGACAGGGCAGTGTGTGCGGGGGCATTGTCATGATGGAAGAACCAATCCCCTGACTACCACAAATCCGCCATTTTTTTCTATTATCAATGAGTTGATGATTCTACATCAATCAACATCAACATAAATGGTCAATGAGTTGATTTTCTCAACGTTGCCATCAGTTCTTGACATTGAAGGGCGGCCAGAACGAGGTTGGTCTTCAATCGTCATTTGCCCATTTTTAAAACACTGAAACCACTCGTAGACTCTTGTTTTGCTTAATGCAGCATCCCCATAAGCAGTATTTAGCATTTCGAGAGTTTCAGCTGGCGTTTTCCTTAACAGAAAACAAAATTTTACGGCCGCGCGTTGCTCCACGGCATCACACGTTTTCGCCAAAACGGAAAAAGTTGTTTCACTAAAAAAGATCTAACAAACGAACCGTTCAACTCACAGCGACCCAACTTTGCACACTGGCTCGTGAAATGTGTCCCTTTCAAACCCCTCACTTGTCAACGAACCACTCACAGCCGTCTTTCCCCTCCAGCTCGATTCCCGTTACTATTGGGTCCCCCTCGTATGTTAATTTAAGGGTTTTGAGCTCAATCCTGGTTTTCTTGAAGGATATAGCCAAGTATTCATATATAAATGGTTGCTTCTGATGTGTTTCTGTGTCCAAATGACGAAGTCATATTTTCTTTACTCCAAAATTGAAAAATCCAATATGAGCAGCATCAAGCTTGTCTGTATATCCGATATGTCTGTAGCGAACAAACCTGACCTGATTGAAACAAACAACGGGCATTTTCGAACTCAGAGCATCACCATTAGTCTAATTCCGGTAGAAAACTCTGGACGATTTTCCGAAAAATTTTTTTTGTTACGCAGTGTTATCCAAGGAAGCACCGACTAACTATTTTCCTGGTGACTTCATGCTGAAAAATCATACGTTTCCACGAAATCAGTTAGTCGGTGCGTCCTTGGATAATCATTTGATTAGGTGAATTGATAAAGCAGCCCTTAGTTCAGCCTTCCCAAGTCAAGGAAATCCGTTCTTATTTCTCAAGAAATGACTACGCAAACAATGACCTAGACTAATAATAAATATTGCAAAAAAATATTAACAAACAATATTGAACAAAATTCACTCAAAAAAAAAAATAAATAAATAAATAAAAAAATAAAACCCCTGGCGCACTCAAATGCACAATAAAATGGTGTCTCATTGTGCCCTGAGAGCAACAGTTCTGTACATATTGGATATTGAACAGCTGGTCTAGAGGGGTAATTTTTACAGAAAATCAACTGAAAACCCCTCATTAATCTACGATAAAAATTACGAGTCGATCGGAAGAATCTAAGTAGGCATTAAAGGGTTAAGTTCAAAAGTTTGAAAAAAAAAGACGATTTGTACAAGCTTTTTTCTGCTGAAGTGCTGGTTAGGAGACTTCTAGTGGTCGTGCACTGGAAACTTTTGTTGATTATGGTGGGTTGTTGTCTGTACATCGGTAAAAATGCGCTGGGGGGAGGGCTCTGGCACCCTCAGATTTTTAAAAACCCGCTTGTCTCACTGTCCCCGTGTCTCATTGTGGCCCCCTCTCCTCTAATCAGATTACGTGAAATTATAAAAAGGAAATTGATTTCAGGAACTGATGAATTGCCTCGTTCAGCCATTCTAGGAAACTTCTGGCAGCAGTGGGGAAGCGGAAACCCTGAAAAATCAGCAGCGGGGCTTACTTCGCCATAACCCATACAGTCGGACCTACTGAGTCGGTTCTATAGGGCTCCTATACAGCTGGAATGTGGTATGAACCCGTTGAGGGCCTCTATAAGCAAGATTGACGATGTTCCCCAACTATCTGATCAGCAGAGGAGCACATGGCGCTAAATCCAATACCGTTGGTCGTACGATGCTGAAATTTGGTATGCTGCCTCCAAGAAGCCCCTCAGCATGACTGGCAAGGTCAAAATTCTTTCTGATCTGCTGAGGAGCCCACGGCGCTAAATCCAATACCATTAGTCGTACGATGCTGAAATTTGGTACACCGCCTCAGAGGAGCCCCTCAGCACTACTAGCAAGACCAAAAATCTTCCTGATCAGCTGAGGATTTAGACCGTACCAATCTTGCTGAGGAGCTATCCCGAGGATCCATCTTCATATGTTTTCATAATATGTTCATAATGTTTTCATATTATGACCTTTCTCAGCCTTCCTTCCGTTGGACTCTCGACTCGTTATGTTGTAACTTGTTTTTCGATAACTCTCTTTTCCTTTCTTCTGTTCGCCGAGCCCGAGATGGCTAATCTGTTATTGCCTTAGACTCCTCGGCCAAAGGTCGGGTTTAGTCTATAATATATTAGCTCTATATATTGATAGCTATATTAGCTATAATATAGTCTATTATATATTATATTATTATGTATCTTTTTTTATTATTCCAATCAGTCTGTAAATGAGCCCCTACGTACTGCTGTCTTAATGTCTTGTGAGTTCCCTAGCACTGTCCGTTGCCTATCGTTATTTTTCGAGCCTGTAAATCCTACGCCCCGCTCGAGTATATTCTGGTCAGAGTTCCTTCGGGATACGACACCATACCAAATTTCAGCATCATCTGACCAACGGTATTAAAATTACCGCCATGGGCTCCTCAGCTGATCAGAACGATTCAGCCAATCTTGCTGAGGGACTCCTATGTGGTTGTGTACCAAATTTCAGCGTCATACGACCAACGGTAAGGAAATTAGCGCAATGGGCTCCTCATCTGATCAGAACGTATTTTGGCCCAGCCAATCTTGCTGAGGGACTCCTCTAAGGCTGTGTACCAAATTGCAGCATAATGCGATCAACGGTATTGAAATTAGCGCACTGGGCTCCTCAGCTGATCAGGAAGTATATCAGCCATGAGCTCCTCAGCTGATCAGAACATATTTTGGCCCAGCCAATCTTGCTGATTCGGTCGTCTGAGGCTGCGTACCAAATTTCAGCATCTGGTAAAATGGGCCCCTCTGCTGATCTTCTTGGGTAAATTTCTTTCCTATAATCCGATTAATTTGAAGTAATCTCATTACTCCAATTTCTTTCAGGTAATCGAAATAATCCGATTACAATTACTCCATTACTTTTTGTTAATGGTAATCAAAATTCGGTCATTACATTTTTCAATCATTTGTAATTGGTAATGGCCAGGTTCGATTACTCATTACATGTAATAGGAAAAGTAATGGCCATTACCATTACATTGAAGAATTGTAATGCGTAATGGTTATTACATTTCTACAAAGTAATGTGTAATGGGTAATGAGATAACTTTTTTCGCAACTCTGATCAGGAAGAAGGTATGGTAAAAAACAACGATTTTGGGCATTTGGTCAAAATAAATCGAAGTAGACTTGAGAATGATTTATGTACATGTCACTTGGCGCAAACAATTGAACTTCATCAACTGGAGTAAGCGAGCATTAGTCTTTATCAAAAGTTTCCCTATGATTCTCACTCATCCAAAGGCTAATTATAAAAATATTATACCATGTCTATATTACGTTTTTAATTGTTACAGAAATATAAATGCGCTTTACAAATAGGGAAAGTAACGCTAATAAATATTATCCCTAGATATTAAAATAAAGCAGTTGCTAAACTAATATTGACTTGACAGTACATTTATTGGCACACTTCGTCGTCGGTCGGCCGACCGGTAAATTTTTATGTACACAATATAGTGGAATACGTCGAAACTATACACATCATTCCTTACAAGTCGAGAGAATTAATGCTAAATTGACTCTATGTACAGTCAGGTTAACAATAACAAGTTTTTCCACACGAGCAAAGCAACGATGAGCTTAGAGGTGTGCGATGACGTTGGACTAATCACAAAATATAAAATGCATCAACACCATTTCCTATCGAATATTCAACCAGAGAAATGATGAAATTTGTCAAATGTAAAACGTCGAATAGACGGGATTCAATGAAAATATTTCAATCCTGCACTATTATTTTTCCGGCTCTGTCAGTTGTATGGAATTTAATCCTTAAAATCCATAGGACAATAATGACTCAGGTTAAACCCCTCGGTAATGATTAGGTACGTCATTACGTATGCCTACTGAGTTCCGACTATCGGTCCCGACTCGGATTAATGTTTTCTGGTAACGTATTTAGGTGTTTTACCCATGGGTCAACAGCAAAATCGAACGTTGAGTTTTCTTGGGAAGCGTATAAAAAGGTACATGTGCGCTGTTTGCCAGAAGTAGCCGTAGGTGGGTTGTGAGCGGTAGCGATTGTTCTAGCTGCAAAAAAAAATCGCTCGATCAGGAAGGCAAAATATCTTCATTTGGCAAGCAACAGTGATAAACTCGATTTTTGGCAAAAATGAGTTATCGGTGTCACTGGATTGGTTTTCCCACGGGGAATCCGGTGGTACCACTTGTTTGCGCGAATTCGGGAGAAAATGCTGTTGGAAACCGTTAACCGGAAACTCATAAACCCTTCAACTTTATTACCTAACACCTACATGTCTATGCCCACCTGTAGATAGGTAAACTTAAACCAATATTCCTCTATTTTATTTCATTGCAACCGACCTGTGGAAGCTAACAATTGTTGAGGAAAGACTGGATATACGTGGTAGGGACGAAACCTTCCATCTGATCAGCAGGCCTCCGAACTCTTGTCCACCCGTCACCTTGATCCACTTCAATTACAAGCAATTCTTCTCCGTCGCTCATCGCCATTGACCCTTCGCTCGTTGCTGTAAAATTGCAAACAAAAATTTATCAAGGCGACTTGGTTCGATTGAAGAGCTGAACCAGAGTCGTGCAGATCATCACACACAAGTACATCTATATTTTGGCGAGAAGTAGGCACATGAAATTTTTGGGCAGGGGGAGCGGGGCAAGAAGACGGGGTTTTAGTAGTTACGGGGTTTCGTCTCAGTGCCTATAAATCATAAACAATTTTTACAGTTTTATGTTTGTGTGACTTTTGTTCAAGAGGATTTATTATATTTTCAGTGGGAATTTATTATTTCTTCCATATTTACAGGTATTGGAATCGTCCTAAAATCGAGAATCGGAACGGAGCTTCAGAAAAAAACTTTTGCTTATACACATTAAATGTGTATAAATTGCTTATACACATTAAATGTGTATAAATTGCTTATACACATTAAATGTGTATAAATTGCTTATACACATTAAATGTGTAGTAAATTTTACTCAGAATCACTTCCCGAACGAGTGCCTGTGTGTCCGTCTGAGGTCATTTACAAAAATGGCCATTGCTCCCTCAATTCTCAACCTTTTTCTTGAACTGAAATGTTTGTCTCGTCAAGACCTAAGACGCTGTTTATTCGGAATTTGAATAACTCACAGCACTTCCGATATATTTGCATCTTTAGTGTTTTCTATTTCATTTCTTTCCGGCCACAAAAAAAGAACCTTTAGTTTTTCGCCTAATTACGAACAAAAACTAATACGCCGTCAGACGGGAATGAATTTTATTTACAGAAAAATTGAAGGACTAAATGACGCGATATTGCGGAATAAGGAAAGTCGCGGTTAGTTCCGGATGTTTCTCGATTCGCGAATAATGGAAATACGAAAGTCCCGAAATTGTCGGATTCACGAAAGTCTCCATTGAAATTGTTTGTTCCGGTCGCAACGATATTCGTTGCTTCGCGCGTGGTCCCTAGTTACACATATGTGCGAACTGGTGAAGCCACAAACCGATTTGAGCGGTCTTGGTCTTAAAATCTTTGTTTTACCTTACAGAATATCGTCGCTTAAGCGGCCACATGCTATAACTCAGTTTTCTCAACTTTACAGGAGACCCAAAAAACTGTTTCGATTGCTGGCTGTTAAAGATGAATGGACATGGGAACGTGGCTTGGAAACGTCAATAGAATTTATAGAAACGATAATGTGGCGTACTTTTATTTTGGGCGAATTTTAAAATTTGCATCATGAGTTTTTTCAAATTTTTGACCTAACACCTTTAGAAGCAGTCAACATATGATCAAATTGTGTCACATTTTTACGTTTCAAAATATGGAAGTATTGTGTGTTATCTACGCACCCCTGGATTTTACACCAGATGCGAACATTGTAATAAAATGCTGTTCTACCAAGCTGAACGCAGCAATCTGCGGGAAGAAAGTTCACAAAAGCGCATTTAATGGTCCTAAAAATCGAAACTCGGATTTGGGCTTCAGTGTGAACTTTTACTCGCTTTTACGCTTTAACTCAGAATCGCTTCCTGAACAAGTAGGTATCATCTGTTCGTTTGTCCGAGTGTGGCCATTTACAACCAGTGGTGCGTAGATAACACACAATACTTCCATATTTTGAAACGTAAAATTGAGACACAATTTGATCATATTTTGACTGGCGACAAAAATGAACCAATTTGAGCGACCTTGGTTTGAAATCTTTGTTTCATCTTGCAAAATACGTGGGTAATTTTTATATTTTGATAACATGATATATTTTTAGTTTAGACGAGTTTTAAAATTTGCATAGTGGGTTCACAGTGGGAGTATCACTCGAGAGCTCGAAGAGACAACATCTCGCGATTAAATTAATATTGTTTCGCCAATGTGAGTGTCATCAGCAGCAGGACGATGAGCCAGCCGGAGCCGATCTCCGCGGAAAACGTTGTTGAAGAAACAAATGACCGCGTTTCGCAAGTGAAAACGGAGCTGAACAAGGTCACCGCACTTGCTTCTCTACCAGTCCAGAAGCCAATAGGTGAACTATTCAAAATTATCCACTTATTGCAGGGATATTTACAAGACGCGAATGTCAAGATTGTGAACGACCAAAAGGCTGCCGCCGCATATCAGAAGAAAACAGATGAACAGATTGCTCATCTCTTAGCCGAGATTGAGAATTTAAAAAGTCAGGATTACTATAATACTGACGATGAGGAATTTACAGTAGTAAAATCTTCTAAAAGGAAGAGGAAAGACGGGTCCCCGCCAGCCGACCGGATTGCTAATAAACCAATCAGCAATCAACCCCAAAACAAAGTAAAACTTCCCAATGTCAGCAGTTGGGCAAATAAAAAACCCCTCCAATTTACATATCAGGTTTAAAGGAAATAGGAAAATTATCCAACCTTGCCACTGAAAATCAGATAAAACCGACTGTGACGATCATGAACAAAACCAGAACCAAAGTAAATGTCGATTCATCTGACGATTTTCGTAAATTAACTAAGCTTTTAGCAAGCAATCAAATCCCTCATCACACATATGAGAATAAACAAGAAAGAAACGTCAAAGTAATGATGAAAGGAATTCCAATAGATCTTGCAGAATCAGATGTAAAAGCTTCACTGGAAACGGCACTTGCAATAAACAATGTTGGTGTCACCAGAAAACTTGACAAGAAAACCAAAGAAAAATTGAGCATGTGTCTTGTGGAATTTCCACAAAACACTGACATAAAAAGTATTTACAACTTATCTGTACTCGATCAAATTTATAAAATAAAAGTTGAACCTCTAAGGACGTCAAAATTAGTCGTACAATGCAAAAATTGTCAGGAATTTGGGCATACCAAAAATTTTTGCGGCAAAAATCCGAAATGTGTAAAGTGTGGGAAGCCACACGATACAGCAAGTTGTACAAAACCTAATAGTCCGAAATACCCTCCATGTTGCGCCAACTGCCTATCGGAGAATGTGAAGCCTGAAGATGCACAGCATACTGCAAACTGGAGACAGTGCCCAGTAGCTATTAGAGCCCAAGAGGTCTACAAGAAAAAAGTTACTGGAATTACTACGCATCTTCCAGAGCAAAAAAGTAGTCAGCGCATTCAAAGTGAAGACACCTTCCATGAATAGAGGAGCTGCAATTAATTTCAAGGACCCTAACCTGAAATCATTTGCTGCCATTACAAAAAACGCTCACAAGCAGAACCCAGCTTCAGAAGACAACTATAGACATGAGGAAATTTCTCTCCAAATGATTATGGCCGAAATTAGAAGTATTAGCAAGCGCCTTGCGGTGCTTGAAAAGCAAGGTCATGCAAGAAAGTCATGAAGCCTACAATCAGAATAATGAGTTGGAACGCCAACGGATTGTTGCAGAGATCAAAAGAATTAGAGGTGGTTTTAAACCTCAGCAAAATTGACATATGTCTGATATCCGAAACTCATTTTACCAAAGAGACATTTTTCAGAATGAAAGGTTACAAATGCTACCATGCCTTGCACCCGAGTAATCGAGCTCGTGGAGGTAGTGCAGTGCTGGTGAAGGAGACCATCAAGCATTATGAATCCACTAAAATTGAAGCTGAGAAGTATCAAATCAGTGGTATAAAAATCATAACACCTGTCTACTCTCTCGAGGTAGCCAGTATCTATTGTCCACCCAAACATAGCTTCAGACAAGAGGAGTATGAAGACGTTTTCATCAAACTTGATAATCGCTTTATTTTGGGAGGCGATTTTAACGCAAAGCACACTAGATGGGGGTCACGTCTATGTACTACCAAAGGCATAGCCCTCAATAAAGCCATCACTAACTACAATTGTGAACCATATTCAACTGGGAAGCCGACGTACTGGCCAACAGATACAAACAAGTTACCTGACCTCGTTGACTTTTTTATAGCACGAAACCTCTCAGCAAACTACTTGTTGGTGGAAGAAAACGATGACCTCAGCTCGGACCACTCCCCAATCATTATCACATTAAGTGAGTACATCATTCAGAGACCTCATAACCCTTCACTTGTCAACAGTAAAACAGACTGGGGGAAGTTTAAAACTGATCTCAGCTCTACAATAGATCTCTCTATCCCTATCAATAGTAGAGAAGATACTGATAGAGAACTCGAACTCCTCACAATATCTATCCAGGATTCAGCCAGGAGAAATACACCAGTTGTCAAAAAGAGAAACAAAGGTATTAACTACCCACAAGAAATTGTTGAGGCAGTCAAAGAAAAGCGCAAAGCCAGAAAGCATTGGCAGGCGACACGTTGTCCTGCCCAAAAAGCTGAATGGTACAAAGCAGCAGCCAGGCTTAGAAATATGATTAGAGAAATAAAAGACGAAAATACAAAAGTATTCCTGAGCGAGCTTACCAGCGATCAGCACACAGATTACTCCCTCTGGAAGGCTACAAAACACCTCAAAAGACCAACCATTCATGCACCCACGGTTAAAAAACCCGATGGAGAATGGGCACGCGATAATCAGACAAAGGCAGATGTTTTCGCTGAGCATCTTGCAAATATCTTTACACCTAATCCTGCTGCACCAAATGAAGAAGCACTAGAAGATATTCCAGAAAAGGAACCATTGACTGATATACCTCCTGTTCGGGTACAGGAAGTAGTTAAAACGATAAAACTTGAAATCAACCCAAAAAAGGCCCCAGGTTATGACCTCATAACTGGCCAGATACTAAAACATCTTCCAAGAAAAGCAGTTGCGAAAATCACTCAGATATTCAATGCAGCAATTTTTCACCGCTATGTCCCTCAACAATGGAAGATTGCTGAGGTGATCATGATCCCAAAACCAGGGAAACCAACGGATCAGTTGACATCATATAGGCCCATCTCATTGCTGCCAGTGATGTCCAAGCTCTTTGAGAAGCTCATAAACAAGAGATTGTTAGCTCTGATCAATGAGCGCAAGCTCCTACCAAACCACCAGTTTGGCTTCCGACAGAAGCACTCCACAATAGATCAAGTACACCGGATCGTCAACATCATTGAAGAAGCTCTAGAAAAGAAGAATGTCTGCTCAGGCATCTTCCTGGACGTAGCTCAAGCGTTTGACAAAGTTTGGCATGAAGGCCTCAACCACAAGCTGAAGAAGATGCTACCCTATCAGTATGTCGAGTTACTCGAATCTTATTTGTCGAGGAGATATTTTTGCATCAAACAGGAGGATGCATACTCAGAACCTAGAACAATTAACGCGGGAGTACCGCAAGGAAGTGTTATAGGCCCACTACTATACCTTCTTTACACCTGCGATTTGCCCGAGACTGAAGAGAACACAACAGCGACGTTTGCTGACGACACTGCTATCCTAGCAGTTGGAGAAAGCAACGAAGAATCTACCCAAAAACTGAATAGAGCGATCTCCAGGATCAGCAGTTGGACTGCAAAGTGGAGAATCAGATTAAATGAAGCAAAGTCGGTCCACATTGACTTCACCAACCGAAGCATTGTGTACACCCCGACTTTCATAAATGGTGTGGCCATTCCCTATGTGAATGAAGCCAAATATCTGGGTATGACGTTGGACGCCAAGCTCAGATGGAAAGAACATGTAAAGAAAAAGAAGACTGAACTTGTCCTCAAGCTTAGAAAAATGTACTGGCTGATTGGCCGGCAATCCACCATGACCATCGGCAACAAGCTGCTTCTGTACAATCAAGTGCTTAAGCCAGTTTGGTCCTATGGAGCGCAGTTGTGGGGCTGCACAGCTCCAACCAATAGACAGATCATTCAGAGGTTCCAGAACTCAGTGCTACGATGCATCACCGACGCGCCGTGGTACTTCCGAAATGATGCCCTCCACCGAGAACTCAACGTGGATAGTGTCGATCAAGTGATTAAGCAGAGAGCATCTGCCCATCTGACCAGACTGAGAGATCATCTAAACGAAGAAGCAGTCAAACTGTTGGACGTAGAAGATCTAACTAGGCGCCTAAAGCGCACAAAGCCACATGAACTTGCATAGGAAGTGATTGTGAACTATATAAATGAGAATGACAATGACCTAAGCTATGTATCTTAAGTCTAGTAAAGCATGTATTAGGAAATATCAATTTAATATTGTTGATGAGTTATTACTCGGTGCAATAAAAATTATTACAGGAAAAAAAAAAAAAAATGAGTTTTTTCAAATTTTTGACCTAACACCTTTAGAAGCAGTCAACATATGATCAAATTGTGTCACATTTTTACGTTTCAAAATATGGAAGTATTGTGTGTTATCTACGCACCCCTGGATTTTACACCAGATGCGAACATTGTAATAAAATGCTGTTCTACCAAGCTGAACGCAGCAATCTGCGCGAAGAAAGTTCACAAAAGCGCATTTAATGGTCCTAAAAATCGAAACTCGGATTTGGGCTTCAGTGTGAACTTTTACTCGCTTTTACGCTTTAACTCAGAATCGCTTCCTGAACAAGTAGGTATCATCTGTTCGTTTGTCCGAGTGTGGCCATTTACAACCAGTGGTGCGTAGATAACACACAATACTTCCATATTTTGAAACGTAAAATTGAGACACAATTTGATCATATTTTGACTGGCGACAAAAATGAACCAATTTGAGCGACCTTGGTTTGAAATCTTTGTTTCATCTTGCAAAATACGTGGGTAATTTTTATATTTTGATAACATGATATATTTTTAGTTTAGACGAGTTTTAAAATTTGCATAGTGGGTTTTTAGATATTTTGACCCAAACGTAGTAGACCTATAGGTAATCGAATTGTGTCAAAATTTCACATATCAAAATAAGGAAGTATTGCGCCCCACTGGTTTGGATGAATGTGGCCACAATTTTTATTTTTAACCAGCAACTAGTTTGAATTTATTTTGGCGAATCTAAGTTAAAACCTGTGGTGACTCCAGTCACTAAGCGTCGCGTCACTACGGTACCATGGCAACCGAGGACGGATGATCCGGTTGTTTTCATCTCCGTATGAAAAAGACTTCAGCATTCAATATAATATATTGAATATTAATATATTATATATTATAGTTATTATTATATATTATATATTAACTTAAATTATTATTATATAAATATAATATTTATTATATTATATTAGTATTATTACTTAATATATTATTATATAAATATAATTATATATTATATACACTATTATATATTATATTAACCATTGTGTTCCGTGAATAAATAATAGTTCCGTGTTCAAATAAATTGTTTTCATCGTATATATAATTCACGAAGCGTTAAGATACAACAACTGGCGACGAGGATGCACAAGAATTCATCGATTGCAGCAATCTGATCATCATGCCACCGAAAAACAGCAAAGCCGAAAAGGAGAAAGGATTTCACCTGAATTTCCAGGTTGAGACTTTTGATTAATCGAAATGCACATGGAGAACGTACGTACGTATCCTTCAAAATAAATTCAAACTGCATGACGTCCCGGCTTCAAAGAAGACTGAGATTTTGCTTGATGCTATTGGTAGCTCAAATTTTGAACGCCTCCTGGATCTTTGTGAGCCAGAGGATCCAGAAAATAAATCTTTCGACGACCTTATCACTATTTTGACAAATTATTTTAGTCCTACTCCGAACAAATACTCCGAGAGATATCAGTTCCACAACCGTTTTCAAAACGAGGGTGAATCGGCCAAAGATTTTGCCTTAGAAAATTTTCTAGGTACTGTGTGTTTCCAGCAACATGGCTGACCGACGCACTAATCACCCAGTTCATTGTTGGTTTGCGGAACGAAGAATTGCGTTTACAAATATTTAGTCACACCGATTTTACGAACTTTGACGATATTGTTTCCTTTGCTACTCAATTTGAAATCAGCAAGAGAGCTGCGGGTAGTACGCCCTCTGAAAATCTGCCTTCCGAAATTCACGCTCTCCGTCAAAATTCCTTCAGGAAACGCCGCGAACCGCGTTCTCTGCCACCATGTGAACACTGCTCATATACAAATCATAAATCCAGCGAATGTAATTATCGCGATTGTACTTGTGATCATTGTGGGGAGGAAGGACATATAAAACCAGCGTGTCCCTCAAAAGATACCCATCCAAAAAACACAAAATTTCGGAAAGGGGGCAAACGCTCTTTTAAACCTAAATCGAATGTGAACGCTCTCGATTTTGACTCTTCCGATTCTGAAAAATCAGCTGTAAATATGTTTCATATCTCAAAAATCAAAGAGACTGATCGTAAAATAATTATTCCGATCAAAATTCATAACGAAATTATTCCGATGGAATTCGATCCGGGTGCAGGTGTGACTGCGATGTCGACAAAATTGTTCGAACAGCACTTTCCTGGCGTCAAATTGAAACCGTCAAAAATCATTCTCTCGTCATTCTTCAAGGTATCGAGAAGACCTATGGGAGTGGCTCAAATTTCTCAAATCACATTCCAAAATAAAATTGCCCACGATCTGGAGCTTCATGTAGTCCAGGAAGACGTAAATCCTGTCATAGGTCGACCTTGGTTGCGAGCATTAGGAATAATCGACGCGCACAATAACGTACATCTCCAAATGAACTCAATTTCGATTGACTCCGACTCTTTCAAAGAAAAATTGGAAAATCTCAAGAAACGCTATTCTTCGCTGTTTGACGGAAAGATCGGTGAGGCCAAAAATTTCCAATGTTCAGTAAAACTACAGGACAATGTTCAACCCATTTTTCTGAAACATCGGACGGTACCATTTGCCATTCGAGATGCTGTCACAGAAGCAATAAAAAAATTGGAAAGAGATGGTGTGATTGAAAAAACGAACGAAGTCGGTTGGGGTACCCCTATTGGCGACTCAGATTACCGATGAGTGCGCTGCGGTCGCCTCTACAATGGTGGCTATTGGTTGGACAGTCTCTCATCCATTTACTAATATGACCGTAACTCCCTCAATTCTCCACCTTTTTTCAAATTTCTTGAACTGAAATGTTTGTCTCGGCAAGACCTAACACCCTGTTTAATCGGAATTTGAATAACGCACAGTACTTCCGATATATTTGCATTTTTAGTGTTTTCTATTTTATTTTTTTCCGGCCACAAAAATGGACCGATTTGACCGTTCTTGGTCTCAAAATCTTCGTTTTACCTTGCAGAATATGTGGATATTTTTTATATTCCAAAAATGGAGCGATTTTTTTGTTGCTAATTTTAAAATTTAATAGTGAACTTTTTGATATTTTTGACCTAAACACCCTTGAAAACAGTCAAAATATGATCGAATTTTGTCAAATATGTACGTTTCAAAATATGGAAGCATTGTGTGTTAAGCACCACTGGTTGTAAATGACCACAGACGGGCACACAGACACTTGTTCGGGAAGTGATTATGAGTAAATGTGTATAAGTGATAGTTTTTTATGAAGCTTCGTTCCAATTTTCGATTTTAGGACGATTCCAATACTTCCATTTCCTCCGTAAATATGGAAGTAAAAATTTCGTAGGAAACCTGCGATTAACATTTTGATCAATAGATAGATGCTTCTATTTGCCTCAAAAGCAGTCAAAACATAATTCAATTGCGTCAGAAATGTAGGTACCTACGTATCAAAATATGGAAGTATTGTGTGTTATCTACGCACCACTGGTTTATATTCCGAAAATGTAGCGTTTTTTAATTTTGGGCGAATTTTGGAATTTGCATAGCGAATTTTTCATATTTTTGACGTATTTTTGACCGAATCCGGTTTCCAGATACCAACGATCCTACATCAACTGAAAGAAATCATCAATCCTATTCATCTGTCCTTAGATCAGCAAACCAACCCGCAACACAGGAGAACAACTCACTCATACAAAAAATTGATCAACTTCTGTCAGTCATCACTCCGCTGATCGAAATGCTAACCAAAATTCTACCGTCCATAATCAAAGCATGAATGTCTCCACAAGAAAAGACATCAGAGTGAGCACTTGGAATTGCCGAGGAATCGGAAATAAATACGACGAACTAACACTGTTTCTCAATTCTAATAATATCGATATTATGCTGCTGACCGAAACAAAATTAAACAGTAGCGCTAATTTGTCCATTAACAACTACAAAATCCACAGAGCCGACCATCCGAGTGGGAGACGTAAAGGTGGATCGGCCATTCTGGTGAAGCGGTGTATTGGACATGACGAGCTTCCCTCAATCGTCGAATCCAAATACCAAATCGCTCAAATCAATCTACACACAGAGAATAACAGCATCAGGATAGCTGCATTCTATTCGGCCCCCGAAAATCAGGTGACTCAAAATGATTTCCTTGTCATGCTTAGAGAGTTGAGTGGCAGGTTCCTCATGGGTGGAGATTTCAACTGCAAGCACCCAAGATGGGGATCAAATATAGTGAATCCACGTGGGAGAGTTCTTCACGACTCAGTCATTAGGCACTCACTAGAAGTGATCGAGCCACAAGAGCCAACATTTTACTCCTTTGATGGGCACATGCCAGACATACTTGATTTCTTTTTAGGCAAACAAGTGGAACAACTGATCAAAAGCAAATGGGTCCAGCACGAAATGAGTTCGGATCATTACCCATTCACACTGGAACTCGAAATCGACTACCCTGCTGTGACAGAGAACCATGGTCTGATAAAATATCCGTTCGACTGGGCGAAATACAAAGAGGCCACTGGTCAGTTGGCCAATCTCAATTTAAGATTGAAAACGAGACAAGAAATCGATAAAGGCGTTTCAGAACTAACCAACATGATACGCGTAGCAGCAGGGATAGCCTCCTCCGCCAACCCCTTGTCGAGACCTCAACCTACCTAGGTACCATTTCTCAGCCAACATCTTGGCTCTTCTAAACGCCAAGAAAGTAGCTCGGAGGAGATGGGAACAAACACGATTCCCAAGCGATAAAACCACCTACAATCGAGCGAATACGGAGCTGAAGAAAGTACTCAAGGAAGAGAGGGATAAGTCGTACAGGACTCAAATAGAGTCTCTCAACGCTCGTGATGGATCACTCTGGAAAAAACCAAAGCAATAACCAAAGAAAAAGTCAACATCCCACCCCTACACACACCAAACGGATGGTGTACCACAGCCCAAGACAAGGCAAATCTCTTCGAGGGAATCCTGGTTGAGCAATTCTCTCCATATCCAGCGACCGACCATGAGTTCGACGAACTACTGGACACAAAAGTGAGCGAACCTCATCCGCTAAGCCTGCCAACTATTTTTGTAAGCCCAGGACAAGTTAGAAATGCCATTAATCGATCGAGAGGCAAAAAAGCCCCAGGACACGATGAAATCACGCAACCGTTACTGAAAGGGCTACACCGCAAGGGCGTAGTCATGCTGACACATATTTATAACGCAGTAATTCGAACGACCTACTTTCCCAGCAGGTGGAAACATGCTCATGTCGTCATGGTGAAGAAACCCAATAAAAGAAGCGATGACCCCGAAAGCTACAGACCTATAAGCCTTCTTCCGCTCTTCTCCAAAATTCTGGAAAGACTTCTACTGCCCCACCTGATGTCAGCTCTCGCCCATCTCTTACCAGACACACAATTCGGATTTCGGCAAAACCATTCTTGCTCTCACCAGTTACACAGAGTAGTGAACACGGTTCTCGAAGCATATGAGAAAAAGAAGGTGTGTTTGGGAGTATTCCTGGACTCCGAAAAGGCGTTTGATAAAGTTCTACACAAGGGTCTCCTTGTGAAGATTAAGCCCCACGTTTCGGATACGTTGTTCAGGATCCTAAAATCATATTTAGATGGAAGAACGTTTGCCGTGAAATGTGAAAAATCACTGTCAGCATCCAGAAGGATTGTATCTAGCGTGCCGCAAGGTTCGGTGTGGGGACCTTTTTTGTATCTCATCTACATGCACGACATTCCTCTGTCCGATGGCATTGTCTCAGCCCAATTTGCTGATGACACAGCAGTGCTAAAGCTGGCAAGAAACTTCGACGAAGCAGGTGCCACCATGCAACGTCACTTGGACGATATACAGGACTGGTCGAGAAAGTGGCGTCTCAGACTCAATCCAGATAAATCTTCAATGGTGCCTTTCTCCTGTCTACGAGATCCCCTAACCACCCCGCTTCAAATCAACAATTCTGCAATACCCATAGAATCGTCAGTTAGGTACCTAGGTCTTCAGCTCGACTCAAAACTGCTGTGGAACGCCCACATTAGCAACCTCGTAAAGAAAATCCGTCAGAGAATCCATCAACTCAAGGCACTGCTATCCAGAAACTCTCCACTATCCATGGACACCAAAAGACTGCTGTTCCTCTCCCTGATCAGGCCAATATGGACTTACGCGTGCGGGCTCTGGGGTTCAGCAGCTGCTTGCCACATCAGGAGGATCCAGGTAACTCAAAACCGAGTCCTAAGAATGATAGCTAATGCCCCTTGGTATGTGCGCAACTCGGTTCTCCACAGCGACATGGACATACCGTACGTGACGGACGTCATCAAGGAATTGTATGGGCGCATGAACAGCAGTATGACCGGGCACGTAAATCCTCTCATAACAGCAATACCAGAAAATCCACCTCCCCCAAGGAACAGTCGGCGCCTGAAAAGAAAATACCCGCAGGACTCCATCGTTGAATAGAACAATTTAAGTTAGGTAACAAGTTAAAGTGTTAATCTGGTGGAGGACGGCCAATGGGTCGTACCTCAAGTGGTGTGTCAAGTTAATTAGGCGACATTTTGTCGACCTACTATATTATTGTTGTTGTTACAACTGGAATGTTAATTATTAACAATAAAGTTTTCTAAATTAAAAAAAAAAAAAAAAAAAAAAAAGAACTCGAAAAACGTCAATTCTTGATCATAGTAGACGCGTACTCAAAATGGCTTGAAATTTTACCAATGTCGTCCACAACTACCCAATCCACTATTGAGGTTCTACAGTCTCTGTTTGCGCGCTACGGGCTTCCCCAGACTATCGTTAGCGATAATGGGCCTCAATTTAAATCTCCAGAATTTGGTGTTTTTATGCAACAAAATGGAATAAATCATCGATTTACTGCGCCATACCATCCCAATTCAAACGGGCAGGCCGAGAGGTATGTTCGGACCTTCAAAGAAAGTGTGAAAAGTGATGGCTCGCGCTCCCTGTCAGAAAGGCTGGCTAAATTTTTGGTCAGTTACCGAAGGGCTCCAAACACAGCCACAGGTCGTTCTCCATTGGAAATGTTTCTACATCGCCAAATCCGTTCAAGGATTGACTTGCTTAAATGTGACTTGAGATGGTCACCCATGGACGATGGAATGGCAACTCGAAGTTCCTTCAGCGATGGCGACAGAGTACTCGCAAGAATGTTTGGATCAAGTTATCCCAAGTGGATGCCTGGAACGGTAGTTGGTCGCGAGGGATCTTCAATGTATCTTATTCAGCTCCAAGGTACAACAGATACAATTCGACGCCATATTGATCAACTAAGAAACAATGTCATCTCGGCAGAACATGCAGTCGAACCTTCGAACCAATCGACCACGTTCAACGTTGACCCTCCTAACCGCCGTCCAAATCAACCAGAAGATGAAGGTGATCAAAATCCAGCTATCCGGCGGTCAAGCCGGGTATAGGGATGGGTCACATAACGAGAAACTAGTTAGAAATAACTAGATCGAAAAAATAACGTTATAACCGTTTTTCGTTTAGGAAAAAACTAGTTACAAAATAACGACGGTAGTAGGTGCCAAGACCGGCATAGCGTTTCTCTAAAAACTTGCAGATCAGGACATTCAAATGATTTTGCTCTCTACTCTATTGTGTGCTGCATTCGATAATCTCAATCTGACTTGTATTTTAACCAAGGAATTGGTTCCGAAGAAGAATTTGGGATACAGGTAATCGAAGACGAAGAGAAATGGAACTTAGTTAAAAGTGAAAGCAACAATTGTGTCCATTGTGGCGTGTGAGCAAGGCCTCTAGAGCGGAGAAGGACAAAGGACTCACACGTTGTCGTTTCTTTGTCGTTGCGTTGTCAGTTGCCCAAGCCGACCGTTTTGGTATGTAACTAGTTATTCGGAATAACTTATTCCGTTATCCGTTATTTTTCATCCTTTCGTTTCTGGTACTTCATTTACAAAAATGACCATAACTCCCTCAATTCTCAACCTTTTTTCAAATTTCTTGAACTAAAATGTTTGTCTCGGAAAGACCTAACAAAGACAAGACCTAACACCCGGTTTAATCGGATTTTGAATTACTCGCAGTACTTCCGATATATTTGCATTTTTAGTGTTTTCTATTTTATTTTTCCGGCCACAAAAATGGACCGATTTGAGCGTTTTTGGTCTCAAAATCTTCGTTTTGCCTTGCAGAATATCGACGGCTAAGAACCAGCATCACATAACTCAATTTTCTCATTTTGAGAAGTGCACTTTACGATTCAAATTTTCGCACCCAATTTGATGGAAGTAAAAATACGGAGTGATGGAAAAACTAATACGGAACGCTCACGTTCCTCGTGAGTTTTCAAAAAACTAATAGTTCCATCAAATCGGGCGCAAAAATTGGGATCAGAAAGTGCACTCCTCAAAATGGGGAAATTGAGTTATGTCATGCTGGTTCTTAGCCGTCGATATGTGGATATTTTTACTTCCATATTTACAGAGTAAATGGAAGTATTGTGATCGTCCTAAAATCGAGAATCGGAACGGAGCTTCAGAAAAAACTTTTTCTTATACACATTTACTCAGAATCACTTCCTGAACAAGTGTCTGTGTCCGTTAGTCCGTCCGTCCGTCTGTGGTCATTTACAAAAATGATCATAACTCCCTCATTTCTTAACCTTTTTTCAAATTTCTTGAACTGAAATGTTTGTCTCGGCAAGACCTAACACCCTGTTTAATTGAAATTCGGATAACGCACAGTACTTCCGACATATTTGCATTTTTAGTGTTTTCTATTTTATTTTTTTCCGGCCACAAAAATAAACCGATTCGAGCGTTCTTGGTCTTAAAATCTTGGTTTTACCTTGCAGAATATGTGGACATTTTTTATGTTCCGGAAAACAGGCGTTTTTTATTTTGGGCAAATTTTGAAATTTGAATAGTGAATTTTTTGATATTTTCGACCTAAACACCCTTAAAAGCAGTCAAAATATGATCAAATTGTGTCACAATTTTACGTTCCAAAATATGGAAGTATTGTGTGTTATCTACGCACCACTGGTTTATATTCCGAAAATGTAGCGTTTTTTAATTTTGGGCGAATTTTGGAATTTGCATAGCGAATTTTTCATATTTTTGACCTAAACACCCTTAAAAACAGTCAAAATATGATCAAATTTTTTCAAATGTGTACGTTTCAAAATAAGGAAGTATTGTGTGTTATCTACGCACCACTGGTTTTAACTACTAACAACGCATAATATGCGTTGTTAGTACCTAGTTAAAAAAAAAACGAAATACTGTCTTTATATTATAACGACTATGAGGAGGTTAAAAAACCTACAATACTGTTTTTACACGTTTTTCTCGTAAGAAAAGAAACTAGTTATTTTGTAACTAGTTTTTTCTTCAGTTATTTTTTTGCAACGAACGTTATTTAACGTTACTCAAATATAACCGTTATGCCCATCCCTAGCCGGGTACGAGTTCAACCAACCCGATTATTTTTCGGGAGGAGAGAATGTTGTGGTGACTCCAGTCACTAAGCGTCGCGTCACTACGGTACCATGGCAACCGAGGACAGATGATCCGGTTGTTTTCATCTCCGTATGAAAAAGACTTCAGCATTCAATATATATTAACCATTGTGTTCCGTGAATAAATAATAGTTCCGTGTTCAAATAAATTGTTTTCATCGTATATATAATTCACGAAGCGTTAAGATACAACAAAACCCAGTGGTGCGTAGTTAACACACAATTCTTCCATAATTTGAAACGTACATTTTTGGGACAATTTGTACGGCCTGACAACGGTCTGACGCCCGATATGGGCTTTGGCATCAAGTGAAGCTCAGGACATCCATTCAACTTATCCAAACATCAAAATAGGCTTCCAAATCGGCCGGAGCGAGCGTAAATGAACGCGAATCCCTTACATCTATTCACTCCAATCCCTTACATCTGTTCACTCCAAAATTGAAATACCAACAAACGCTTGCAGATTGCGTTTGCTAAGGGTCGCTCGCTCCATGTGGACGTGGCTACAGCAGAAGTTTTAAATCGTGTTCAAAACAGGAAAAGTACCTACAGTAATTTTCCAAAAATTGTTTCCACATGAACTTGAGATAATATCTCATCTGTAGTTCATATTATGAACTACATCGAGAATAAATTCCTCACTCTAAATCAACGACAAACTTTTCACTGCATCATAACTCTCTATAATTTTCCTTACCTTCGAATGCATAGAGGGCACGGCAGGTCCCTAAGGGTGGTAAAAGCTCAGTGTCGTAGTAAGGCGGTGGCGCGTCATCTGATTCGGGTAGCGACGAGTGCGAGGCTCCTATCCCGCTTTCGGGACTGTCAGAAGTGAACCTGCCAACCGTGATGAAGCTTATTCTTTGCTAGGCCAGGCAGGTAATGATTTTTAGTAGAACTGTAGGCAAGACTTAACATTTTTTCTGAAGCTGCGTTTCGATTTTAGGTCGATTGCGTACCTAATGCTTCCATTTACTTTCTAAACATGGGTAAAACGTAAAATTTAGCATGCTCTCTTGCCAGAGGTGCATACAGAGGGAAGTGTGGCTTCCCGTTCGTAATTTTTCTAAAATCGGAAGACCCCTTCCATGCGTGCCCAGCCACAGCTTACAGCAGAAGTATTCTAATCGTCCTAAAATTGAATCGGAGCCATAAAAAAACGTTTACTTCTACACTTTTACCCACAATCACTTTCTGGACAAGAAGCGTCTGTGTGTCCATCTGTGAGCTTTTTTTTTTAAAAAAAGGCTCTCAATCTTTATCCCACTTTTTTGAACTGAAGGTTCGTCTCAGTAAGCCACATCACCCTATATAATCGGAATTTCTGTTTTCTTTTTCCTCCAAGCAAACAAACCAATTGAGGTTTCTTGTACTCCAGATTATTGTAGAATCCGTGGATATTTTTTTATCTTCCAGTAACCTGGCGACTTTTGATTTTAGATGTGTTTGAATATTTCTATAGTGATTTTTGGTACATTCTGAAGCTATGATCCGATTTTAGGACGATTACAATACTTCAATTTACTTCGTAAATATGGGTGAGTTCATCAATTCAGTTTATTCATTGAATATCCATTATTCTCCAAATTAACTTTTCAATGGGTACCTTGAAACGGAAATCAATCTGCATTTCCTAGAAACTTCTTATTCGGAGATCTCTTTATTGTTTATCCGCCAAACAAACTGAATTGATGAACCCTAAATGGTTATTTCTCTGTATTTGCTATTTGGTCACGCCTTAGTTTCAGCTCATTGAAATGATAATATCATTCATTGACATTGAATCACTGACATTGAAAAGATAATATCATTGACATATTATGTCAACATATTAATATGTTGGATCCCGTCTAGATGATTCATAAGAAATAGTTACCATTTTTCTCACGGGTAATTCCGGCGTTTTATAGCCCCGAATGTTTTCTATTGAGATATCGTTTACGCTATACTGGAGATAGTCAAGGGCCCCCTCCTCCGAATACTCAGGTTGGCGGTTGGTTATATAAGCCACCGTCACTCCAGGCCGAAATGACTGCATGAATATCCCTTTATTGCGTTTCTTCGCGTCTCCCATCCTCTCTTTCAAACTCGCGAGTTACAAAGCAGCCAAAAGGGACAGTAATACCACAAACGCCGGTGCCCTCTAGGAAATTTCACATATTGCGAAAGCGACTGGCTCTGGATATTGCTATCTACATCCGCCATTTTTGGCCCTTGAAGACGATTGGTAATGCGGGTGATTCCTGCCCGAGGGAGGGGGTGCAGTTTTCAATTACGGATTCCTTACCATTTCGTAAAAAGTGGACCCACCCCTCCCATACATTAGTCTGATCCCTCATCCAGAATGTAATCAAAGATTTCTATATTGATTTCTTCCAAGGTCTTATAAATGTTTAATGATTGAATGAATGAAACCGCCCTGAAACACCTTAAAATGCCTTTACAGATGGGTTTAATGATAGGGCTTTTTTTGCCCTTTTATTTTATTTTTCTATGTTAAGCACTTGAATTTTTTATTTACAGAAATGATGTACCCATGTAATCGGCATAGAAGGAGTGGTCCAATTTCAGAAAAAACAACGAAAATTTAGCAAATGTATCCTTGACGTACGCCTCGGGTAAGAGAATCCACTAAATACTTTAAACTACTCAAGAACGTTCAATTGTCAAAAAGTCATAATTTCAAAAACAGTTATTTTGGGTTTTGAACCCCTTAAAATTTTTCGAACGGATTCCCCGACAATATGCATTAAGTTGGAGCAAACCACTACTTTTAGGACCAACTACGCCAAAATGAGATTAGCGGTTCAATACTATGTCGTGGCCACAGATTTGGTCAAAATTTTGTTGCGAAAAAACAAAAATTGTAAAAAATTGCTGCGATTGGTCGAGGTGGCGTCGGCGTTAGACTTGATTTGGGTTTCGAAGTCACGTTCACATGTTTATCTTCACTCTAACAGCCAGCAATCAGATAGTGTGTGGTCGACTTAAGCTTACCATGGCGAAAAGATGATATTACCATCTTAGTTCATTGATATTGACAATTTGGCGTAACAATGTTGGTGAAATTGGACATGACATTCTTAGCAAAAGAGTGCAGTTCGGGGTAATTTTGGTAAAGGAGATCAACTGACCCGTGAGACGGGAGCGGAGTGCCAGGTGCTGAATGTTTGTGGCTGTGATTTGCTGACACGCTAGAGTCTGAGGCTGATCTGCTCAGCGAATCGTCATCGCCACCCGATTCACCACTATTCCTGCGTGCAAATGTACATGTAGGAAAAAATAAACAACAAAAAAGCTCAAAGTAAAACAAAAATTGACTTCTGAACGAACACCAACAAACACTTCACCAAAGTTTCAATGAAATCGTAAGGTAAGGTAACATAGGGTCTGTTCTATCAGGCCAGTCCCAGACTAGTCACTAACGACGCCAAGCAAATTCATCCAACCACATGGCTTGAATTTGTATGGCGTCAATAATTACTGGTCTGGCACTGGCTTGATCAAACATAGCTAGTTTGCATAAAATTGAAGCAAATGCTTGAAGTAGAAGGTAAAAGTGAATGCATTGACTCGATCTTTGAGTAGAAGCATTACCTTCTATATTGTATGCAAAAGATAAGGGCTTTGAAGAACTAAATCCACTCCTTAAGGGTTAACACAATTGAATCATAATTTACACTTGAAGTTATACGTAGAAATCTCGAGTGATTTTTCAACTTTCTTTCCCAACTGCATAACGTAAAGTATGATGGGTAAAAATGTATTGTACCTGTACCTACTACAAAATCACTTGAGATTGCAGCAGTAATTCATGAGGTTCATGTAGGGGCCGAGAGGAGAGATTTGGAGTAACTAACTTTGGGAGATTTTAGGGTTAATTATTCATGAGTAGTGATTCTACCCTCGCCGCCCGAAATTTCTCCTTTGTGAAATAGATCGGTCAACAAATCTAGCGCATGTCGATGAGTTCAAGGCATTCCTACATGGTAGAGGTTTGTGATGGACGGTAGCAGTGTTGGTGATGGGCACGTTCATTGCGGCTAGTGTGAGTGGTTGTAGGGACGGTGATGTATCTACCGTTGCAGTGTTTTCAGGTCGGTGGGATGGGGATACTATAGAGAAATGGTAGTTTTTTTGTTGAAATTTTTTAATCTTTTCAGTCGTGATTTTAAGGAATGAGCAGTTTGGTGCTGTGAGCTTGACTCCTTGGCTATGGAATCTGGTAGAGCACGTAATCCATTCAAGCTTTCAGTACCCCTTGGGTTCTTTCCAGGAGTCTGAGCATGAGGTGAGTCTAGGCATGAGGTAGGCAGTTTTGGTAGGCAATGGCCCAGCAACGACATTTATGTAAGTTTTGTATTACTACTTATTAATTGGATAATACGCAAGAGAATCACAAATAGCTTCTGCATTTTGAAAAATTCTTGAGAAGCGTATAATGTGCAAAAACTAAAACAGGGAAAACCATGAATAGCAAAGGCAGCAAAAACAATAGTGAGACCATGGAAAGTGTGTACTTATCCGTTTTAGGCAGAAACGATCAGTGACAAATGAATCGATTAACACCAAGCCATACTTAGCTCTAGGAAGCCGCAAAGAGCTTCGAAGTCTGGCCCATTCGAACCTGATCAAGGTATAAGGAATGGAGTCAGTCTGATGCAACGCTTCTGAATCAATCAAGCCGCTAGGAAAATGACAATCAAATGTCCGATGCAATGCCTCTGAATCGTTCAGGTCACTAATAAAATTACTGTTCAGTTGAATGTGATGTTTCTGGATAGGGAAATTTGTTGCCTATCTTTCGGGACAATTCGCGTGGCTAGCGACCCTGCCGGGACTTTTCTGTCGCCGCGCCATTTTTACACTCTCTCGATCTCGAACGTTCTATGTTATTCTTTGCTGTTCGCTTATTCGTTAAAATTAAAACCAGATCATATACAGTCCGCTTTTTTGTCACCTTATGTATGTAATTGCATACATAAAATGGTCCTACGGGACGGATAAACAGTGAACCGGAAACGAAAAGTGTTTTCAAAAGTCGGCATCGTTTGAAAATTGCGATCGCGACGCGTGTGAATTAGAATTTTGCTGGCAGCGTCGACCGACCACAGTCACATTGACGTCGAAGTTCGCGTTCGCAGCTACTATAACTGTAAGTCCGTTCCATCTTACATATATCCTTTCTCGCTTAAAATGGAGAAAGAAGAATACCAAAAGTTGATCGTGAAAAGAAAGTCGATCTTGTCCAAGTTGGAAAGATTTGAAAAGTTCATGGCTGCACAAGCTGTTCATAATCCCGACTGTGACCAAATTTCGGTTCGTCTCGCAATTATCGAACCTCTTTATTTTGAATTTGATAATATTCAGTCGTCCATTGAACTCATGGACTCTCATGAAGCTGCAGCTAGCGATGACGAGTCCCAAACTGACGATCCTCGTTTCAAATTCGAAACTCTATATTATCGATTGATCAGTCAAGCTAAAAAATTACTCAAGCTTGAGAAAACAGAATCTGAAACTTCGATTCCGGATCCTGGTAGGATAAAACTCCCAGATCTTGTTTTGCCTGACTTTGATGGAAAATACGAAGAATTTCGTTCATTCAAAGAAGAATTCACGTCCATTATCGATTCTCGTACCGATTTGGCACCTGTTCAGAAATTCAGGTACCTTATTCGAGCCCTCAAAGGAGACGCGGCTGCCGCGCTGAAAGGAATGGAGGTAACCAACGAAAATTACAAATTGGCCTGGGAGCAGCTTGACCAGCGATTCGATAATCGAAAACGTGTTGTTTCAAAACACATCAAATCGATTATCGATTGTGAAAAAATCGATAAACCCAATTCTTTCAAATTACAGCACCTTCTTGACACTGTTACATCAAATTTACGGTGCTTGACATCGTTGGGTTTGCCTGCTGACAATTGGGATGCGATTCTAATCCATATTTTGGTCAGAAAATTAGATCCTCTGTCCCGCCAGCGATGGGAACAGGTTGGCGACAAAAATGATTTACCCACCATGAAAGAATTCACTTCATTTTTGCAAGATCGCATCAACGTGATTGAGACCATCGATGAAGAAAAAATTCCCAAGGGCAATTTTCCTGGATCACGAACCCTGGTTGCACATGCCCAGGGAAATTCTGACAATGATAGGACTCTGAAGTGTACGTTTTGTGGAAAGCACCACAAAATATATTTTTGTCGCAGCTTCAAATCACTCTCTCTGTCGAATCGAAAAAATGAGGTAAAAAAGCTGGGACTCTGTGAGATGTGTCTCATTCCTCATAAAGACGGAAGCAAATGCGCCCAATATCATTGTCTGATCTGTGGGAAACCCCACAACAAATTACTTCACGGGGACGAACATCCTGCAGGAGTCAGCGAACCTATCGTCGGAGCTATTTCTGCTTCTTCCACGGAGATCTCTCTCAGCTCATCGCAAGTCCGCCGTCCTCGAGTGCTACTGTCAACGGCCATCGTTCATATCAATCGAGCTGATGGAACAGTCCTCCCCTGCAGATTGCTCCTGGATAGTGGCAGCATGTCAAACTTCATATCCAGCAGATTGGCCAAAGAACTAAATCTGGACCATGAGCGCACCAATGTTTCCATCAGCGGTATTGGTGGCAACATTGCAGGAGCTCCATCGTTTCGTACAAACTGTTTGATAAAATCTCGATATGAGCCATTTGAAATAAATCTCGAATTTCTGGTGATTCCCAGGATCACTCTTCCCATTCCTGAGAGTCCAATTGACATTTCTAAGTGGAACATTCCGTCCGGAATTTTTCTGGCCGACCCTGATTTCATAACACCAAAAAACATCGACATGTTAATTGGTGCCGAGCTCTTTTTCAATATTCTAAAAGGAGAGCAAATTTCCTTGGGCCCAGACATGCCGAAAATGAACCACACTATGTTTGGATGGGTTGTCGGAGGAAAAATCGGCAAGACACCGCCAAAGGAGGATGAAATCACTTGCGTCAACACGTGCATTGCACTCGACGAAGCTCTGAAGAAATTTTGGGACATAGAAGAAGGATTCCTGCATCCTCGCCTCAACAAGGAGGAACGATCGTGTGAGAAACTGTTTGTGGAAACCACAACAAGAGATTCCAGCGGTCGATTCATTGTTAAATTACCGACCAATGAGAAACTTCCTTCCTTGGGAAATTCGAAGACAACTGCCTACAAGCGGTTCCTGAACCTTGAGAAGCGACTAAACCGTGATCCCAAACTTCATGCCAGCTATGTGGCATTTATGTCAGAGTACAAAAAATTGGGTCACATGGAATTAGCGTCAGATTGTCCTACCAATCTACCGTCCTACTATTTGCCACATCATTGTGTAACAAACGCCAACAGCTCTACGACAAAATTAAGGGTAGTTTTTGACGGGTCCGCCAAAACGTCCACTGGTATTTCGTTAAATGATGTACTCATGACAGGCCCAACCATACAAGATGACCTGTTGTCGATTATTCTCAGATTTCGAAAATATAACTTTGTTATCACGGCCGACATCACAAAAATGTACCGCCAAGTGATCGTTCAGCCAAACGACAGACATCTGCAAAAAGTATTCTGGAGAGAATCTTCTGCGGAACCCATCCAGGAATTCCAGTTGAAGACGATTACTTATGGCACCACTCCAGCATCTTTCTTGGCTACTCGATGTCTGCAGGAAGCTTCAGATTCAATGAAAGACACTTATCCTGATGCGGCCAAGGCGATAAGACGAGACTTTTACATGGATGACTACATAGGTGGTCACGATGACTTGAACGAGCTGAAAAGAATTAAAGAAGGAGTGATCTACATTCTCAAAGGAGCTGGCATGGACCTGCATAAATGGTGCTCAAACAATCCAAAACTTCTGGAAGATATTCCTCGGGACAAACAGGAAGCCAAATACATCCCAGACAGCAAGGACATCTGCATCAAGGCCCTAGGATTGTGGTGGAACCCCTCTGAAGATGACTTCAAGTACTCCGTCAGCGTTTGTAAAGATCGAGATCAAGTCACTAAACGCCAAGTCTCGTCTATGACTGCTCAGATATTCGACCCATTAGGTTTAATCGGGCCAGTAATCATCAAGGCGAAAATGTTTCTTCAAGCTCTGTGGAATGAAAAACTTGACTGGGACGATCCTCTACCGGAGGCATTGCTTCAAGAATGGAATGTATTTCTACAAGACTTGCCTAATCTACAGCATCTGAGAATTCCAAGACAAGTTTTCAAGAATGGTGGTCTACGCGTTGAGCTTCACGGCTTCGCAGATTCATTGGAACGAGCATACGGCGCAGTCCTCTACGTAAGAACAGTGCATGATGGTGTCTTCTCAAGAAACAAGATATTGATCTCCAAATCGCGTGTGGCTCCCACAAAGAAGATAACTCTTCCTAGACTGGAGCTATGTGGGGCTCTTCTTCTTGCCACTCTCTATCAAAAGGTGAAACAATCCATACAAGTCGACTTTTCCCAAGTCTTTCTATGGACGGATTCTACTATCGTCCTCTCATGGCTCAAGGCTCCATCATCACGTTGGAAAACGTTTGTTGCAAATCGGGTCAGTGAGATTCAGGACCTTACCACAGGATGCACATGGCTCCATGTGAACAGTAAGGACAATCCAGCTGACAAAATCTCAAGGGGGTTGTCCGCTTCAGATCTCATCAGCGACGACCTATGGTGGAGTGGCCCAGAGTGGTTGAGAAAAAATGATGTCCATTGGCCAAAACAACCAACGGATTTTGAAGTGAATGAAGACGAAAGAGTCACAACACTTACCACAACGAAACCTGCTGAAATAATCACGTGGGAACGCTACTCATCTTTTTCAAGACTGCTGAGGATCATCATTTACATCAAGAGATTCATCAAGATTCGTCTGGAAAAGAAACTAAGGATACCTCTGGATTTTTCTCCGCAAGAGTTTCGGGAGGCTGAAGTGACCCTACTCCGTATGGTGCAATCTCAAAGTTTCAGTGACGAGATGAAACAATTATCGAAGTCGGAACCTCTTCAACGGAAAAACAAAATCAGCAATCTCTGCCCCTTTTTGGATGATGAAGGTCTAATAAGAGTCGGCGGGAGGATTCAAAATGCTCCAGTTCCTTACGATCAGAAACATCAGGTTTTACTCCCAAAAAATCATCACGTCACCAAATTGATAATTCGAGCAGAGCATCTGCGTGCCTTGCACGCTGGTCCTCAATCGACGCTGTCTGCTGTTCGTCAGAGATACTGGCCAGTCGATGGTAAAACTTCGGTCAAGAAAATCACGCGAACGTGCATCACATGTTATCGAAATAAACCCAAACCTGGGCAACAGCTGATGGGAAATCTACCAATCGATCGCCTGACATCGACTCGCGCCTTTTTGAGAACGGGCGTTGATTATTGTGGGCCCATTCGAATAAAATCTGGCACGACAAGAAACGCCAAACCTTGTAAGGCCTACGTAGCAATTTTTGTATGTCTTACTGTCAAGGCAATCCACATCGAACTAATCACTGACTTGACTTCCGAATCCTTCCTGGCTGCCTTGAAACGATTTTCATCTCGCAGAGGAAAACCGGCTCTGCTTGCGTCCGACAACGGAACCAATTTCACCGGCGCCAAACGAATACTCCATGACCAATTCCTCAAATTGAAAGAAGATCCCGTTCTCTCTCAGCATCTCGCGTCGGAGCAAATGGATTGGAAGTTCATTCCTCCTTATTCACCGGAATTCGGAGGCTTGTGGGAAAGCGCAGTTAAATCCTTCAAGCATCATTTCAAGAGAATCTGCGGTGATACTCTGTACACCTACGAAGAAACTTACACCTACCTGACGATGATTGAGGCTTGCCTAAATTCGCGGCCAATCACACCGATGAGCGACGACCCAAATGAGGTTTCTGCCCTGACTCCAGGACATTTTTTAATCGGAGATGAGCTTACTGCTCTGCCTCAACCTGACGTTCAAGATTCGAAGACTCTATCTCTACCCCGATGGCATCGAGTTCAACAGATGTTCCAAACCTTCTGGTCACGATTTACTCGCGAGTATTTGACGACACTCCAGCCAAGACCGAAGAACCTCAAGGCAGCTCCTAATTTGCGTCCAGGACAACTTGTTCTTATTAAGAACGAAGACCTACCACCCATGAAGTGGCCTCTTGGGCGAATCCTACTGGTCCATCCGGGCGACGACGGCCTAACCCGAGTTGCAACAATCAAGACTCAATCCGGAACTTTCAAAAGAAGCATCAACAAATTGTGTCCGCTACCTATCGAAGATGAAAGCAGTCAATTGTGAGCATTCTGTGCCTACCCCAAATCCAACTGGAATGTTGTTGAACCAAGTTGTTTCAAGGCCGGGTGTATGTTCAGTTGAATGTGATGTTTCTGGATAGGGAAATTTGTTGCCTATCTTTCGGGACAATTCGCGTGGCTAGCGACCCTGCCGGGACTTTTCTGTCGCCGCGCCATTTTTACACTCTCTCGATCTCGAACGTTCTATGTTATTCTTTGCTGTTCGCTTATTCGTTAAAATTAAAACCAGATCATATACAGTCCGCTTTTTTGTCACCTTATGTATGTAATTGCATACAATTACGATCGTTGAAGCAGAAAATAAAATTTATGATTCATTGTCATTGGTATTTGCAAGTCAAGCCTTGAACTCCTGCACTGGGTCACTCGGAACGCGTGAATCTTTTGTCTGCAACCGCCCTAGTCATTTCCAAATGGCCAAAAGTGGGTTCGGACAGCTTCATCCAACAAACCTCGAGTCGTGCAATGCAGATAGAAGCTCACATGGCTTGAATTTGATTAGCCTTGTTAGGAACCAGACTTAGGAAAGCCCAGAACTGCCAGTACAAACAGACCATGAGCCTCCCTTGGAAAGTCTATTGGTGACAAAGAGTTTTTTTTGCAATTAGTGGCTAAGAGTTAAATCTTAAAAACTGCAGGCCTGGATCAGTCCCATGCCCAGGGAAAGGGGGGCCCAAGGGGCTATGCCCCCAAAAATTTTCTGGAATTCGTTCACATAAATACTACGAACATGATATATTTTTCATTATCATACGGTAGGTACCTAAATCCTACCGATAAATAGGTTGTTTCCTAATGTTGATAACCTAATGCTGATTGTTAAAAGTGATTTAATTTTTGGGCGCCACCCCCCCTCCACCCCTCCTCCCTAAATGAGCCGCTCAGTAGCCAAATGGGATAGGTCCATTTTTCCGATTTTTGTTTTATTGCGCCAAACGGAAGGAAATGTCATATTCTTCCAGTTGACGAACGAGTTTAGTCCAAGTTAGCTCGAACACCGCTCGATCGCGTTGTTCGTTTTGGCAACTTCCTCATTCCTTGAAATGTTCAGTTGCCAATGGAGACATGTCCAATAGGGTGGAGCGAGAATCGAGAAAATAATTTTTTTTTCATTTTTCACGTTCCAACAGGGCGCTTTTGTTGCGTTTTGCCTTCCTGATGAAGAATCAAAAAACTTTGGGCACAACAAAAAATTCCTTCAGTTCCCACAACCGACTTGAAGTACAAGGAGGGGCAAATTTGAAACTTAGAGGAATTAAATTTAAAAAAAATTATGAAACTAACTGAAATGTATTTTGAACCATATAAAAAATATTTCCTTTGTTTTACAACTGTCTAGAACATGTTTGAAGGCTCATTAAAGCCACAAAAAATACTAATAATACGAAGCGAGAACGTCAAAACACCATACAGGAGTAAAACAAGCAAAACCGGACATTCCCTCAAATTCTTCTTGGTTTCAAGTTTGTTGACCTTCTTCAGCATTGCGTGGGACCTGTTTTCAAGCTGGCCATCTTAAAAGACCCCAAAAAGCATACTTTCTTGAAAAATTGAATTGAATGAAGAGTAGAATGTGCGTTATTCACTTAAGAAAAAAACACAAAACCCCGAATCTTATAGACACATGTGGGAACTGCAGGGGTTGAGTTTTTGAAAAATTGTTTCGGACACGTCTCATTGAGATCATATTGCAGCAAATTAGCCCCGTTGGAAGAAGAAAAAAATTCATTTTGATTTTCGCTCCACCCTAATGTCCAACTCGAAGTCAAACTCAAACTGAAGTTCAAACGCGAACTAAAACTCGAAGTTAAACTCAAACTGACGTTCAAACTCGAACTGGAAGTCGAAGTCAAACTCGAACTGAAGTTCAAACTCAAACTGAAGTTCCAACTCGAACTGAAACTCGAAGTCAAACTCAAACAGAAGTTCAAACTCGAACTGAAACTCGAAGTCAAACTCAAACAGAAGTTCAAACTCGAACTGAAACTCGAAGTCAAACTCAAACAGAAGTTCAAACTCGAACTGAAGGTCGAAGTTAAACTCAAACTGAAGTTCAAACTCGAAGTCAAACTCAAACAGAAGTTCAAACTCAAACTGAAGGTCGAAGTTAAACTCAAACTGACGTTCAAACTCGAACTAAAACTCAAAGTTAGACTCAAACTGAACTTCCAACTCGAACTGAACTCAAAGTCAAACTCAAACTGACGTTCAAACTCGAACTGGAAGTCGAAGTCAAACTCGAACTGAAGTTCAAACTCGAACTGAAACTCGAAGTCAAACTCAAACAGAAGTTCAAACTCGAACTGAAACTCGAAGTCAAACTCAAACAGAAGTTCAAACTCGAACTGAAACTCGAAGTCAAACTCAAACAGAAGTTCAAACTCGAACTGAAAGTCGAAGTTAAACTCAAACTGAAGTTCAAACTCGAAGTCAAACTCAAACAGAAGTTCAAACTCAAACTGAAGGTCGAAGTTAAACTCAAACTGACGTTCAAACTCGAACTAAAACTCGAAGTTAGACTCAAACTGAACTTCCAACTCGAACTGAACTCGAAGTCAAACTCAAACTGACGTTCAAACTCGAACTAAAACTCGAAGTCAAACACAAACAGAAGTTCAAACTCGAACTGAAAGTTGAAGTTAAACTCAAACTGAAGTTCAAACTCGAACTAAAACTCGAAGTTAAGCTCAAACCTTTTAGGGACCAACATACCTAACTTACTTGAACAGGCACATACGAGTACGGAGCAACATTACTACAATAGGTAATAAAGTTAATACTCATGTTTGAAATTATTTTCTACGAATCATTTTCAACTTTTGACTTTCGTCTTTTTTTTCAGTTGACAAACGAGTCATGTCCATAAAAAAGGGGGGTTCTGAAGGATTTTTTGATTTTTGGACTCACCATTAGCCATTTTGAGTAAAAATGGTAGTGGAGTTATGTTTTATTGAGTAATTGAACACAGAGAAATGATAGATTTTGTCGATCTTTAATTTTTTACAAAACTACAGCACCAAACTCAAATACTTCGCTCCTGTAAAATTTGAAAAAATGGACATATTCTACTTGGCTACTGAACAGCTCAAATAAAATCCTGGGTACGAGCCTGGCCTGGATTGTTCGTTTGTGGTCTAAGGATGTTAACAGTTGTAGACTCCTTGTTCAGCTCCATCCACGACAAGTTTGGTTTTTGGATTCAACGTTTGAAAACCGCAGGCCTGGATTGTTGTACACCACCCACAAACATTCCAGGACTTCGGGTTTTGTACTTGGAAAACCACGGGTTCGTTTTTGGAGTAGGTATTATATTTATATGAACAATCAATCAATTAGATATTGTTAATAATATTTATGATATAAAGAGGTTATACCCAGTAAATCTATAATAATAAAAGCAAGTGTTTGTTTGACCGAGCTCTCCAGCCAAATCTATCGCACGGAGGGTCCTGGAATTTTTTACACGGAAGCACAAAGGGGCTGGCCACCAGACCTCGAAGCCCGATTTTCAATTTTTAAATTAGAAAAATTAAAAAATTTTTTTTAATTTAAAAAAAATGACCTGTTTTTATTTAAACTAATTTTTCAACAGAGTGTTTCTTTTTATCGGCAGGGAATGTTGTGTGCAGCTCAACTCAACTCAAAATTTTTTTAAATTCTAAAAAAATTACCTGTTTTTATTTAAACTAATTTTTCAACAGATTGGTTCTTTTTATCGACGGGGAATGTTGTGTGTGTGTGTGTGTGTGTGTGTGTGGGGGGGGGGGGAAGAGAGAGAGACAGTCTACCTAACTAATTAATTAATCACGGTTTTTTGACACGGGCAACGCCGGGCAGGTACAGTTAGTTACAGATAACAAAAACCAGCTCAACCCAAGCACGGGTCAAACGACCAGACCAATTCAGAGGCAGTACTTGAAAACATGCAAACGTCAACCCTTATGTCAAAAATCAGGGATACCTGTGCTGCCGCCGGAGACCATTCACATTGTTATGATGAAGCGGCGTGTGATTGTGCGAGTTGTTTTGGTTAGTACTATTTTCCTCAAGATAGGCTTGGTATTTGTGCAGTTCCTGCCTCAGTTTGTCGAGCCGTATTCCATTTTCAGCCAACTGGCCCTCAACGGTCATCGGGTCGCCAAGATCGGAATTTTGTTCGTAGACTCCCTTCATTTTCATGAGGCCATCCCTAAATGCATTAACTTGATTAATAAGCGGTGGATGCGAAACAGTGTCCAAACAAAAGAATTGGGAACAATCGTATTAGTTGAATATGAATGAATCTATTTACAATGATCCATTTTATTCACTCCAGCCCTGTTTGGTAAATCTGAATACAAATACATCTGTAATAAAGTGAATATTCAAAGTGAATATTTTCGTATCCACGCCGGAGATTACTAATATCATTGTATTCATCAGGGTAAATACAAATATGTCCACATTAAATTTTGTAAATACAGAGAATACATTTGAGGAGTGTTTTTTCAAAAGGGAACAGATCCCAATTCTTGCAAAACCGTTTTTTACTACTTATTTTTAGTGTTTTCTATTTTATTTTTTTCCGGCCACAAAAATGAACCGATTTGAGCGTTCTTGGTCTTAAAATCTTTGTTTTACCTTGCAGAATATGTGGATGTTTTTTATATTCCGAAAATGAGGCGTTTTTCCATTTTGGGCGAATTTTAAAATTTTAATAGTGAATTTTTGATATTTTTGGCCTGAACACCCTTAAAAGCAGTCAAAATATGATCAAATTGTGTCTCAATTTTACGTTTCAAAATATGGAAGTATTGTGTGTTATCTACGCACCACTGGTTTTTTCTGAATCTTTTAGATAAGCCTCATTGAACCCTCCGTACTGCAGGATTCAAAACGGAACGATTCCCTGGTGGTTTGATAGGCTGAAGCAGGGTTCACATGGCGTACGGTTGACCGGATCCGGTCAACCGTACGCCATGTGAACAAAGCTTAAGTAAGCGATTTCAATAATGAGGTAACAAATCCACTCCCTTCTAGTCTAGTGTACTGAATTGAAAGTTTTTCTAAAAGGCAATTATCCACCCCACCACAAGGGCTCTGTTCCGGTAGTAATAGTAATTGATAGATTGACGCTTGAGCCAATAGATGACGTATGAGGTATCCTATGTTTCATGGACAAGGTTAGCATAGCTTTCGACAGAGAGCGCGCTCCGTCCTTTGGCAACCTGATTATGGGATAACCTCTCCGGTGTGAAAAAAATTAACAACCAGTGGTGCGTAGATAACACACAATACTTCCATATTTTGAAACGTAAGATTTTGACACAATTTGATCATATTTTGACTGCTTTTGATAGTTTTTAGGTCCAAAATATCAAAAAATTCAGTATTAAAATTTTAAAATTTGCCCAAAATGAAAAAACGCCACATTTTTGGAATGTAAAAAATATCCACATATTCTGCAAGGTAAAAATGCAAATATATCGGAAGTACTGTGCGTTATCCAAATTCCGATTAAACAGGGTGTTAGGTCTTGCCAAGACAAACATTTCAGTTCAAGAAATTTGAAAAAAGGTTGAGAATTGAGGGAGTTATGGCCATTTTTGTAAATGACCACAGACGGACAGACGGACACACGGACACACAGACACTTGTTCAGGAAGTGATTCTGAGTAAATGTGTATAAGACCAGTGGTGCGTAGATAACACACAATACTTCCATATTTTGAAACGTAAAATTGTGTCACGATTTGATCATATTTTGACTGCTTTTGAAAGTGTTTAGGTCAAAAATATCAAAAAATTCAGTATTAAAATTTTAAAATTCGCCCAAAATGAAAAAACGCCACATTTTCGGAATGTAAAAAATATCCACATATTCTGCAAGGTAAAACGAAGATTTTGAGACCAAGAACGCTCAAATCGGTTCATTTTTGCGGCCGGAAAAAAATAAAATAGAAAACACTAAAAATGCAAATATCTCGGAAGTACTGTGCGTTATCCAAATTCCGATTAAACAGGGTGTTAGGTCTTGCCGAGACAAACATTTCAGTTCAAGAAATTTGAAAAAAGGTTGAGAAATGAGGGAGTTATGGCCATTTTTGTAAATGACCACAGACGGACAGACGGACACACGGACAGACGGACAGACGGACAGACGGACACACGGACACACGGACACACAGACACTTGTTCAGGAAGTGATTCTGAGTAAATGTGTATAAGAAAAAGTTTTTTCTGAAGCTCCGTTCCGATTCTCGATTTTAGGACGATCACAATACTTCCATTTACTCTGTAAATATGGAAGTAAAAAAGTTTTTTCTGAGGCTCCGTTCCGATTCTCGATTTTAGGACGATCACAATACTTCCATTTACTCTGTAAATATGGAAGTAAAAACGGTGTGAAAGTCTTGTAAATTTTCTAAATAAAATTATATTGTATTTTTGCTGTTCTGTGTTGTTATAATCATTATTTCTGAAGGTGAACTTTGATCATCCGTTGCACATTGGTCTCAGCTTCCAGCTTGGTACCCGCCACGTGTAAATAACCCTCTACTTCCCGCCTGCCCAGCCATGACAAAAAAATGTTCCATTTCGTTTTGATTTTTGCACAGTGAGTGTGTAAAAGTAGCCAGGAGTGTCAAACACCCCACTGTGAGGTCAACGCTAACATTTTTCCTGGGCGTTTTTAAGCTGTGCTGCATTGATTTTCACAAAATAGAGATAAGGAAAGTCTCAACCGATGTGGAAATTGCGCCAAATCGATTCCAAAGATGAAAAAACCAAATGGTGGTCTCAACGTTTTGGTTTTTTCATGCTAGATCAAGTGGGAGTTAGCGGCTTCATACTTCATTGCATGACAAAATGGGAATCTATGGCCTTATGGGCAGTAATGGGCTCATTTCGTGACAGGAAAAGATATTTTTAATTATCAACCAAATCAAATTAATCACTTTGTTTGTACCTATGCAAATATTTTTTCTCGTTAAACTATTCCTCCTCCCCCCCTAAGTAGATTAATTACTTGCGGTCAACCCTATACGCCCAGTACTCGAATTATTTGTTTTGACTTCAATTTTTGTATCTTTGGAAAATCTTAAAATTCCTCAAAATTCAGGGTTTTAATCAAAAGGGCACATCATGCCATTTTTTGTTTGAAAGGGCACACATCCAAAGTTGAAATGACGATTCCTCCTCCATTTTTTAATACAAGCAGTCGATATTTTGGGTTAATATACGCAATTCTTGTTTGTACAATACTACACCCAGAAACCATGAAAAAGTATGAAACTGGTTATACATTTCGGTTTTGTTTCCTCCTTAACGTTTTTCAAAAATGAATATCGTCACTTCAGTTCTAACACCGCCTAACTCAATTTTTGGCGAAAATGAGTTGGACACACCACTCAATAGACTTTTCAATAGCCGATATCATGCCACCAAGGAGAAGAGAGGACACCGCCTAATGTATTTGAAGGGTAAGGGGAAGGAACGAGGAATGTCACAAAAAGTACTTTTAGAGAAAAAGCATGTTTTGTATTTTAAACTCAATGTTTTTTCCCCTTACACCGAATCTTGCGTTGCTTCTCAGTGCGACATTTATACTTTTTTCCCCTTGGAGTTTCACTATACGGTTAGAACCTTTGAATTCCTACAAAATGCGCTATTAAGCTGGTTTTTGGGAAAAATGGACATTTCCAGTTCTTTCCCCTTACCCTTCATTTCAAAGTTGAAATAATTAGTTTTTTTGTACCTCCTGAAAACTTGGGAAAATTGAGTTAGGTGGTGTTAGAACTTAAGTGACGATATGTTCCATTTTGAAAAAACACCCCTCATTAGTGTTCAAACACCGTAATACAAATTCACTGAACAAGATAAAGTTGATATATTAATATTCGTATTCACTTAAAGGAGCGGTTACACTTGCGGTGTTGGGCCCAACACCGAATATTCGCCCATACTCGCCCGAACATTCGTCTATACTCGGATTATCCCGAATATTGACGCGCAACCCGCACACACTTGCGGTGTTGGCGCTCGACCCCGAGCATCGACGAATATTGTCAAGCGACGATGAAGTTGACCAGTCAACGTTAAGACCACGGGAGGGTCCAACCAAACACTCGGCCGCAAGTGTAGACGCTGCACGAATACACAAGTTGGCCAATACTCGCCGCCTTTGACGCGGGACAAAAAACCGCCTTTTGACCGTGCATCCCCGAGCACCGACATTGGCGAACATTCGGGCGAATATCCCGCGGTTACACTTGCGGGAAGAGGCCGACGAATATTCGGTGTTGGGCCCAACAACCGCGGGATATTCGCCCGAATGTTCGCCAATGTTGGTGCTCGGGGATGCTCTGTCAAAAGGCGGTTTTTTGTCCCGAGTCAAAGGCGGCGAGTATTGGCCAACTTGCGTATTCGTGCAGCGTCTACACATGCGGCCGAGTGTTTGGCGGGTTTGCTTCCCGATGCAAGTTGAAGGCGCTGAGCTCTCGTACCCCGGAGCGTGAATCATCGGAAGGGAGTTAATCTTTCTCACCCAAGGTATCCCTCCGGTGGGTGTCTGTAGTGACATTTCGATACCCCCATATACTCGATACTCGGTATCCAATGAGTATCGAAATCTCAGTACTGATATCGATATTTTATCAAAACATAAGTACTCGATACAATGGGTATCAATCGATACTTTCTATGGGTGTTTTCCCTGACAAACTATGAAAGAACGAAATGATTTCTCAATTAAATTGTCCCAAATGCAACCAAATGCAAATTCATTCACCAGTGGTGCGTAGATAACACGCAATACTTCCATAATTTGAAACGTAAAAGTGTGACACAATATGATCATATTTTGACTGCTTTTGAGAGTGTTCAGGTCAAAAATATGAAAAAACTCACTACCTATGCCAATTTTAAAATTCGCCCAAAATTAAAATACGCCATGGTATCGGAATATCCTCATATTCTGCAAGGTAAAACAAAGATTTTAATACCAAGAACGCCCAAATTCATTTCAAGTTCATTTTTGTGGCCGGAGAAAAAAAAGAAAACACTAAAATTGCAAATATATCGGAATTACTCTGTGTTGACTGCTAAACTTCATCGTTGGTTGACAATATTCGTCGATGTTCGGGGTCGAGCGCCAACACCGCAAGTGTGTGAGGGTTGCGCGTCAATATTCGGGATATTCCGAGTATAGACGAATGTTCGGGCGGGTATGGGCGAATATTCGGTGTTGGGCCCAACAACGCAAGTGTAACCGCGCCTTAATACGTATAAACCCAACTCTGCCAAACGATTTGATACTGACGGAGATGTGTATGGAGAAGAGCTAAAACTCTAAAGGTAGGATTAGAATTCAAAAAGCTACGACCAACTTCGACGACTATTACCTATCCACAAAAAAATTATCCAAGAGATTATTACATCAAAATAATGATTCATCCACAAATTTATTGGTGGTATTTATTGGTATACCTTGTTGCCGTTTCTTGGTGGATTTTCGATTGAATTTCTTCTATTTTGGTTTGCAGTTTTTTTTTTCTTTGATTAGGAGGCAGGTCACTGTAGTCGTCCTTGTTTTCACCAATGCCAGATATGTTGTTCTGAAAATTGAATGTTCCATGAGGACAATAAAGACAGTCATCAAATCATGGGAATAAAAAATGATGTGGTTGTCGGCACCTAGAAAAAATATAAGATAAATACCTAACACGGTTATGTCAAGTTTGATACAGATTGGCCAGCATTTTTCATTCTTTAAATTAATAATTACACACTTTGGCGTAACGTAATGTGGCTACCCCATGGAGCGGAATCTTCCTCCTGAATCCTCTGGAATCCTCCTGATTTGGAGGATTGAGGTAGTTAGCCTCCGTTATTTACTGTGGGATCAGGAGCTCTATCCTCTAAATTAGGAAACAAACGCTGCTAAGTAGATTAGTGACACGGGTACATTATTTGTCTGGGTATCACAGAAAATAAAGTTCAAATAGTTAGAGTAGGTAAGTTTATCATCATTATATAGGAGTCAAAATTTGTATACAAATAGAAAAATGTGCCAAAAAAATGTTAACGGAATCTTGCTATTAACATTTTGATCAATAGATGAAAAATAGATAGATGCTTTTATTTGCCAATACAAAATCATTTGTGGAGTAATGGTCAATGGTGAATTCAATGATGCTTAAGTGGTACGTTTTCACAATGATGATTAAAGAGGTATAAAAAGAAAAAAAAACACTGAACGATTAGGTAAACAAGACAGTGCCGGCCAGAAGGTAGGGACAATGCCGCCGTATACCTGGAAATTTCCAAGAAGCGGGGCCTGCCTTCTTCATAAAACTGTCCCTTTAAACTGTTTACCGTAAGCTGGCTAATCGGAAAACCTTCACTTTCCAAGTCAATCACTTTCAATTTCTAGCCGAATCGCATCTGCAGTTCCAAGCCTGCATTAAACGGACGCCCTCGTGAAAAAGTCGGTATCAAGGGTGGGGATGCATCTGATAGAGAATTTAACACCCTGATACACTCTGATAGGTGCTTAGGCCGTGAAACCAAGAAAATTGCGAAAAAAAACGATTTTGGCATTATGACTCCTCCGAAATTGACCCTTATGACCAAAATCTTGAAGAAACGCCAAATTTCATGTTTCTCAGTCAAAATTCAAAGATTCGCGCCAAAAAACCCCAAAGTCAAATCCATCATTTTTTTGTGAAAATTTTCCTCGGTTGAAATTCCTAGGTTTCCACCTTGGATTTTCCAGCTGGAATCGGGTTTTCCGCTCAATGGCGTAGACAGTAATTACAAAGGGGGGCGTAGGTAGGTGAAGTGGAGGTAGATAGTGGACGGGGAATGGGAATGTGAATGGGAAGATAGGGGTGGATGTTGTAAGGGTGGTTGGGAGGGGTAAAGGTGCCGGGCGCTGGTGAGGGTGGAATACCGGGAGGGGTTTGGGCAGGTGTATTTCGTCGCCTATGCGGCAACGCCAGATAACTCGGTTTTTGTTCATTTTCTGGGCCAAATCGGCATTAGTATGGTCCATTTTCATTTGAAGGTGATGCCTTGGGTTTAGAATTTTTTGAGTATTGATGAAACTAGTCCTAAAAGTTGTAGTTTGCTCCAACTTGGTGCATATTGTCCGGGCAATTTGATCGGAAAAGGTTAAAGGGTCCAATTTGGCATAATTAGGGTGTATTTTTGAAAAAACGCAAAAACTCGATTTTGAAGGTGATGGCGTGGGTTTAGAATTTTTGGGAAAGTAGAAGTATTGGGTGGTGAATTCCATATCAGATTCATTCCCACCCTTGATACCGGCTATTTACACGAGAGCGTCCGTATATAGACTCGGAACTGCAAAAAATGCGATTCGGCTAATAGAAAGTGAATGTTGCCCGATTAGCCAGCTTATATTAGTACGGTTGACAGTTTAATTAACGGGCAGGTCTGTTCCCTTTGAGAAAACTGGTCCTGCTTCTCGGAAATCGCAGGGGACCTATCGTCCAAATGAGACCCCACTGTCTGTGGGTCAGTGAGTATCACTCACTGTCTGGTTTACCTAATCGTTCAGAGTTTTTTTCTTTTTCTTTTTAATTTAACCTCTTTAATCATCATTGTGAAAACGTACCATTTCAGCATCACTGAATTCACCATTGACCGTTACTCCACAAATGATTTTGTAACGGCAAATATCAATCAAAGCATCAATCAATTTTTATCTATTAATCAAAATGTATGTTAGAGTCCAATAAAGTTTTTTTGGCACATTTTTCTGTTTTTATACAAGTTTTGACTCCTATATTATGATGATAAACCTACCTACTCCAACTGTTTGAACTTTTGTTCTTTGATACCCAGACAAATAATATACCCATGTCACTTACCTATCTACTTAGCAGCGATTTTAAAGGGTTAAAAAAGAATTTTTTTTAATGTCAAAAATAAGTCTTTAAACCAGTTTTTAAACACTGAAATCCAACCAATTTTGACTTATAGGGAGTGTAAACAGTATAGATACCTTCAAGGAATCCAACTAGCTCAAAAAATTCAAAATCGGTTCAGTAGGATTCCCTCAAATCGGCAAAAACGTGAAAAAGGAGAAATCGCATTAAGAAATTCAAGCCAAACCGATTCAAATACAAAATTTTCGAATTTTTTGGACAAAAAACCCCCAGTCCTATGGTAAATCGAACAAGAAACCCGGGAAAAATATTCAATAAATTCTAAACCCATGGCATCACCTTTTGGTGTTTTTTCGAAAATGGACCATACTAATGCCGATTTGGTTCCCTTAACCTTTTCCGATCGGATTGCCCGGAATATATGATCAAGTTTGAGCAAACCACAACTTTCAAGACTAATTTTGTCAAAATCGGATCAGTGGTCAATACAAAGTGGCTGGACAAAATTTTTCGCCAAAATTTCATAAGTCCACTTCGTATTGAACCGCTGATCCGATTTTGGTGCAGTTGGTCCTAAAAGTTGTGGTTTGCTCCAACTTGAGGCATATTGTCAGAGGAATCCAATAAAAAAATGCTAAGGGGTCGAAAACTCAAAAAAACTGTTTTTGAAATCATGACTTTTTACATTTGAACGTTTTTGAGTCCTCTAGAGTTGATTCACAGGATTCCCTTATAGGAGGTTCGTCACAGGAAAATTTGCTAAACGCCCGTTTTTTTTCGAAATCAGACCACTCCTTCTATGCGTTTTGCTGCTGACGGCGTACGGCGGACGGACAAAAAATTTCTATTGCAGGTTCGTGTTCTAGAACCTCTGAAACGTGAAAGAAAAATTTTTCAGGGAGTGTTGTAAAAAAATTTTGCTTGACCAATTACAGAGGTAGGTACATTATTTGGAAATAATGTACCAAAAATTAATTTCTGTCGGACGTAATATGTTATTATATAATGATAAATTTATTTAACTCAATCCCAAGAAATGGCTGAGGTCACTATTGAATTCTTATGATGGTGGGAATGACTGGGAATCCTTAACCACAATCGATCGGCTGGTACATAAGTAAAAGGATATTGTCCCACTCCATGCAGAGGGGCGAATGTGGAAAAATCGGTTTTTGGGTTATGCTTGAATCTTAAAGGTTTTTTCGCGGGGAATTCGAATTTGAAGAGAGCGGGACGATCTGACCAACCAGAAAGGAGTTATTTGGGGAGAAAGAGGAGAGAGTATGGGGCGAATGTGGCCGTTTTTGAGGTTCCGCCTAACCCACACAGGTTTGTGCCTTCTTGAATGTTTCTGAAAACTAGGAGAGATACAACCTTTATTTTGGTACATTATTTCCAGAAATAATGTACCTATGTAATTGATCAAGAAAATTTTTTTTACAACACCCCCTGAAAATTTGTTCTTTCACGTTTCAGAGGTTCTAGAACAAGAATCTGCAATAAAAATTTTTTGTCCGTCCGCCGTACGCCGTCAGCAGCAAAACGCATAGAAGGAGTGGTCCGATTCCAAAAAAAAAAAAAAAAAAACCATCATTTAGCAAATTTTCCTGTGACGTGCACCTCCTATAAGGGAATCCTCTGAATCAACTCTAGACTACTCAAAAACGATCAAATGTAAAAAAAGTCATGATCTCAAAAACAGTTTTTTTGGGTTTTCGACCCCTTAAAATTTTTTGATCGGATTCCCCTGACAATATGCCTCAAGTTGGAGCAAAACACAACTTTTAGGACCAACCGCACCAAAATCGGATCAGCGGTTCAATACGAAGTGGACGGACGAAATTTTGGCCAAAAATTTGGTCCAGCCACTTCGTATTGAAATACTGATCCGATTTTGACTAAATTAGTCTTGAAAGTTGTGGTTTGGTCCAACTTGAGGCATATTGTCCGGGCACTCCGATCGGAGAAGGTTAACGGGTCCAATTCGGCATAATTAGGGTATATTTTTGAAAAAACACAAAATCTCAATTTTGAAGGTGATGCCGTGGGTTTAGAATTTTTTGAGTATTTTCCCGTGTTTCTCGCTTAATTTACCATAAGATAGTTTGGTTTTTCCGAAAAAATTCGAAAATTTTGGTTTTTAATCGGTTTGGCTTGAATTTCTTAATGCGATTTCTGCGTTTTCGCGTTTTTGGCAATTTGAGGGAGTCCTACTGAACCGATTTTGAATTTTTTGAGCTCGTTGGATTCCTTGAAGGTTTTTACACATTTTTCACTCCCTATAAGTCAAAATCGATTGGGGTTTAGTAATCAAAAACTGGTTTAAAGACTAATTTTTGACCTAAACAAAAAATATTTTTTTGACCCTTTAAAAAAAATGTTAAAATTCCAACAAAAAAATATTTTTGAGTAGGTTTTGGGCAGGTACATGACACAAAAAATTTGCAATTTTCTACAACTCTCCAGGACTAAGAAAAATGAAAACCAGTGGTGCGTAGATAACACACAATACCTCCATATTTTGGAACGTAAAATTGTGACACAATTTGATCATATTTTGACTGCTTTTAAGGGTGTTTAGGTCAAAAATATCAAAACTCTCACAATGCAAATTTTAAAATTCGCCCAAAATGAAAAAACGCCACATTTTCGGAATATAAAAAATATCCACGTATTCTGCAAGGTAAAACAAAGATTTTGAGACCAAGAACGCACGAATCGGTCCATTTTTGTGGCCGGGAAAAAATAAAATAGAAAACACTAAAAATGCAAATATATCGGAAGTACTGTGCGTTATCCAAATTTCGATTAAACAGGGTGTTAGGTCTTGCCGAGACGAACATTTCAGTCCAAGAAATTTGAAAAAAGGTTGAGAATTGAGAGAGTTATGGTCATTTTAGTAAATGACCACAGACGGACTAACGGACTAACGGACACACGGACACACAGACACACGGACACTTGTTCAGGAAGTGATTCTGAGTAAATGTGTATAAGAAAAAGTTTTTTCTGAAGCTCCGTTCCGATTCTCGATTTTAGGATGATCACAATACTTCCATTTACTCTGTAAATATGGAAGTAAAAATGGGTCCAATTTTTCATTTTTTGGTGAGATTTTGTTAACTTTTCATTCTGGAGTCACCTGATGCAACAACGAGAGCAAAAAGGCCCGAATCGGTTCATTTTTGCGACCATTAAAAAACCAAATCTTAAAAAACACAGTGTGCAAATTTGAAACCCCGCTTAAAATCAGAATACCTTAAGTTACAGGTAAAAAAAAAAAATATCCACATATTCTGCAAGGAAAAACAAAGATTTCAAGACCAAGAACGCTCAAATCGGTTCATTTTTGTAGCCAGAAAAAAATAAAATAGAAAACACTAAAAATGCAAATATATCGGAAGTACTGTGCGTTATCCAAATTTCGATCGAACAGGGTGTTAGGTCTTACCGAGACGCACATTTCAGTTCAAGAAATTTGAAAAAAGGTTGAGAATTGAGGGAGTTATGGTCATTTTTGTAAATGACCACAGCCGGACTAACGGACACACAGACACTTGTTCAGGAAGTGATTCTGAGTAAATGTGTATGAGAAAAAGTTTTTTCTGAAGCTCCGTTCCGATTCTCGATTTTAGGACGATCACAATACTTCCATTTACTCTGTAAATATGGAAGTGAAAACCGATTTCAGCTGGAAAATCCAAGGTCCTAGCCTAGGAAAAATTTCAAAAAAATGATGGATTTGACTGAGTTTTTTGGCGGGAATCTTTAGATATTGACTACGAAACATGAAATTTGGCATTTTTTCGAGATTTTGGTCAACAGGGTCAATTTTGGGGGCAGTGACACTGCTGAAATTGCGGTTTTGCAGTTTTCTTGGGTTCACGGCCCATGTTCCAATCGGTTCAAGGCGTGAGGAATACGAAATGGCGGCTGTAACATTCCCACCCTTGATCTTGGTAGGGTGGGGAAGTAGGGGACTTCCCCTACCCCTACCGGCTCTTTCGTCGTTTATTGGCTCAGAACTGCAAAAATGCGATTCGGCTATTAGAAACTGAAAGTGTGAAGCTGGGATTAGACAGCTTATGTTAATGGGGCGGATCTTGATAACAGTTGTCACCTGTTAACGCGGTTAACAAAATGGCTGCCTTCTTGCCGCCAGGCCTCAGGAAATATTTCTTTGAAAGCAGCCGCCAGGTATTTTCTTTTTATACCTACCTATTTATTCATCATTGTGAAAACGTACCTTTTCGGCATAATTGAATTCACGATTGACCATTACTCCACAAATGATATGATGATAAACCGACCTACTCCAACTATTTGAACTTTATTTTCTGAGATACCCAGACAAATAATGCACCCATGTCACTAATCTACTTAGCAGCGTTTTTTAAACAAAAAAATGGCGAGCTGCCCGAAAATACTGGTTGCCATAGTAACAACAAGAACTACACCAGAATTTCCCAAAACCTTCATTTTCCACATACGCCCTTCTACCTGGACTGGGACGATATCGTCGCTTTTGCGGCAACACCATATAACTCGATTTTCACGATTCCTTTAGGAGAGCCTAAAAGCCATCTTTTATTCATAATTGGAGGGGTGCCAGCTTGTTCAAGACTCCCTAGTTTAACATGGCGGTTTCCAACTGTGACATTATCGAAAATCTGGCTTCACCAATCGATTCTCCGCCGAAAATCGAGTCAGGAACCGTCAAAACCCAAATGACCAAAAACCGAGATATCTGGTGTTGCCGCATAAGCGACGATACCTATGTTCAATTTCGATGAGGCCAGTGCAGGACAGTCCCAGACTAGTTACTAACGACGCAAAGCAAATTCACCTAATCACATGGCTTGAATATGTTTGGCGACCGAGAATGCCCAGGACTAGTCAGATCAAACAGACCCATAGTATCTCCATAACTCAACAACAAGCGGTTATAATAAGGATAAAATATAAATGAACGGATCGATTGCACCTCTTTTTATCAAAAATACGTAGCTTGCCATACGTGAAAAATTTTTAAAAACGTTTTTCCAAGTTCTTGGGAGGAAATTGCTCAATCGACACCATCCTATAAACATTCATTAGGCAATAATCCTATGTAATGCTACAAGGCGGTCCATGGACAAAACTCTTGGATCGTAAAAAAAGTGAACGGCCAGCTTATGAGCGGATGCTTATAGATTATTTTGCCCATTAGCCATTTTGGCACCCTGCATTTTCGCAGGCAGACCAATCAGACATCAGACCTTCCCCCTCCCCATCCCACAGACCGTCTGTATAGATCGATTCTTTGGTAATTTTAACATCAAACTTTATAATTGTGTCGTGTAGTTGCAAACCCGCCCAACTCCTTAATGCGGAAATGCGGTTTTTCTGCTTTCTGAGTCCTAATACACATGATCCATCCATCGGAACTAAGAAAGCATGTTAAAACCAGCCGAATCCCAGTTCTCCAACTTTTGCGTTTGAAAATCATGATGTGCTGCAGAAACGGCCAAATCCTCTTTTTCATGAGTGTCCGTTAAATGCCCTCGAAATGATGGACGCCGTAGGTAACCAAAAACCGTGAGTGTCAAATATTTCATTTGTTGGAAGAAGAAACCAGTTCCTGTATGTAGAGAGGCTTTTCTTGGTGTGCCAGGAATAACAAAACACCAAGTAAATACAGTCGTGAAAAATTTCAAGACCTCCGGCGCAACGCCTAAGGAAAAGAGAGGAAGACCAAGAATCCAGATTATTTGAGGAAAGAAGGGCTGCTGAAGTTAACTTCATAAAAACGTTCAAATGCATCGAATCTCACTATTACCGTGGTCAAGCCACTGAAACTTAGAGATGTCCAAAACCTAAAAAAACATTTTGGACCAAGTTGGGACAATGATGACCGACTGAGTTATTACAAAAACATTATCGCATCAGCGACGGAAGGAGGGCCCACAGAAGATGAAAAAGTAGGAGAGGAAGAAGAAAGAGGTGTAAAAAAACATCTGGACCAAATTTGTGAGCCGATTGAAGAGGATGACGCTTCAAGGGTGTGAAATTTCATTTTTTTAAATGTATCTTGAACCAAGGTTTTGAGTTTTTATTTCAATTTATTGCAAATAAATATTTTTTTTACTTTTTTTAAAAATTTGGCATTTTGAAGGTGGCTGGGTTTGCAACTGTGACAACACGGAAAGCTGAGTCGGCAGAAAACCCAACACTGAGCCATGACACAATTAATTCTCCCAAGAAACAAGCTTCCATACATGAGTAATAACAAACATTGATGCAAGTGCGCAAAAGTGAACAGGATCAGCCAACCAGAGAATTGGGTATGTGTGTCCGTACCTGAGATGGGGAGGGGAACGGTCTGACGTCTGATAGGGGCTGTTGCTCTCACTTCAGGGAGGATACATACATTAATAAGCTCAACGATTAGGTCTTAATTAGGTAGGGAGGTTTGTAAACCAAAGACTCCCGTTATAGTTCACAAACTGGCCCCAATTTTCAATTATTTGAGACTGATATGGCCAGTGTCGTCACGGCAAGGTCGGTGCCTTGTCTATCCCTCTATCCAACGAAGTCAGAAATTAGGCAACAACACAAACCGTTAATATTGACAATTGAATAGGTGTCTGGAGCAACGTTCGATGTTGAAAATCTCTACTTTCAGGAACGCTGTGATTAATGAAAATTTCCTTTTAATTTCAAATTCTCTCATCGCGCATACATTGAATGAATGAATGAATGAATACTTTATTGCTTATTAGATATACATCCATAGCATAGTTTTCACGCAACCAACAATGCACACTGGCAAAGTAACAAATAGAACCGAATTGAAGTATACAGTCGATATCAATCATTAGAATCTACAAATTTACAGAACGACACAACAGTATTAATTTAGTCAAATTTATCTTATTTTTTTTTTAGCCGATTCTTGAGCTAGCGCACCCGCTTGTTTGCTCCTCCCCATCAGTTCTCGCTGTTGAGTGCAGTAGAGGTAGCTCAGGCTGGATCCATCCTGAGGACTTGTTTCTTGGGCGGGGAGCATATTGCCAAATTGGGCTCACCCTTGTTCACAAGCTTGATATGCATAATGTATGCTGGGCAAATTTCCGGCGTTAGGACGTTGTGTTTGGTAGCGTCCTTTTTCAACTTGAGCCTGATGCATTGAACGCATCGCGTCGATGAGCCTCTGTTTGGGCAGGTTTCTACCTTGTGCCCTTCAGACCCGCAGTGTTCACAAGCTGCTACTAACGAGAGGCACTGACTTGTTGTACGCCCATATTTAAGGCAGTGCCTACATAACTCCTTCCGAGCAATCTCAGTCCCCTCCGACCTTCTTCTGGGCGTAACTGGAGGTTCAGACCTGTCCAAGTCTGTAATGACTCGTTTCTCTGAGGGGCCCTGAGGGGAGGCCTCTTCTCTGTCCCTCTTGGCATTCCCCCCAGAGTCACAGTTCCGGGGGCACGGTGTTGGCGGCTGTTGGGTTCCCTGCTGCTCCACTTCCTTTCCATAGTTGGTTCTACGGAGCCTCTTACGAACTGCCCAATTGTAAGCAGGACAGTTCTCAGAGGTCACTGCATGGCCGTCGTCCTCCTTAGCTCTTCTGCAGTTGCTGCACTTGGGTGGCTCATTTTTTGCAGGGCAAGCCTCCTCCTTGTGTCCCTCGGCTGCACAGTGTTTGCATATTTCCACACCCCTGCAGAATTTTGCGACGTGGTCAAAAGCCTGACACTTGAAGCACCTAGAGACATGTACAAAGTCCGCAACCCAGCAGCTGTCCCATTTGATGTACAGTAGGGTGAAGAGAGAATCGAGAAAATAATTTTTTTTTCATTTTTCACGTTCCAACAGGGCGCTTTTGTTGCGTTTTGCCTTCCTGATGAAGAATCAAAACACTTTGGGCACAGTAAAAAATTCCTTCAGTTCCCACAAACGACTTGAAGTACAAGAAGGGGCAAATTTGAAACTTTAAGGAATTAAATTTAAAAAAAAAGTATGAAACTAACTGAAATGTATTTTGAACCATATAAAAGTTATCTCCTTTGTTTTACAACTGTCTAGAAAATGTTTGAAGGCTCATTAAAGCCACAAAAAATACTGAAAATACGAAGCGAGAACGTCAAAACACCATACAGGGGTAAAACAAGCAAAACCGGACATTCTCTCAAATTCTTCTTGGTTTCAAGTTTGTTGACCTTCTTCAGCATTGCGTGGGACCTGTTTTCAAGCCGGCCATCTTAAAAGACCCCAAAAAGCATACTTTCTTGAAAAATTGATTTGAATGAAGAGTAGAATGTGCGTTATTCACTTAATAAAAAAAACACAAAACCCCGAATCTTATAGACACATGTGGGAACTGAAGGGATTGAGTTTTTGAAAAATTGTTTTGCACACGTCTCATTGAGATCATATTGCAGCAAATTAGCCCCGTTGGAAGAAGAAAAAAATTCATTTTGATTTTCGCTCCACCCTAATGTACAGTCGCCCTTGGTTCAGAACTGCTCTCCTCATCTCTGGTGAGGTTTCGACAACCCAGATCACCGTGTCCAAATCCCTCTTGCCTGTTTTGAACAACGGCTTGAGAGAGGCCCTGAACATGGACTCGGTCCATTTGCCCTGGAAATTTTGAGCAAATGCAGCACGTACGAATTCCTCGGGAGCGAGCTCTGCTTGAACGCCATGCACTCTAAGTCTGGGGTTGTCGCCCATTGACTCTTGTACAGTAAAACCGGCATTGTGAAGCTGGACGTTGCTCTGGATCTTCACGTTGTCCTCTTGGCTTGCCGTCGCTAATACAACTCCTTCTTTGCCCTTTGTTCTCATTGCCCTAATCTTTATGCCCTGAACAGCAGGGTCGATTGCTTTCATAACCTCTCTCCTCGTTGACTGTGGGCTGAGGTAGGGTTCGAAACTAAGATCGTACTCGCCCTGTCGTTTGACACGTTCCTCTTGATTTCCGACTTGACCATTTGAGCGAATGTTCGGGGAGCTCTTCTTTTTTTTTTTACTTAGAACCTCAGACCACTCCTCTGTTGAGATCGCGCCATCCGAGGTCGTGTCTTCTCTTGCTGCATTCCTCCTTGAGAAACCGACCGCTTCCTTTTTAAGGTCATTCCTCGCCTTTTCAATGGCTTTTTCCATCCGGCCGATCCCAGTTGAAATTTGCGCAATATCCTGCTTCCTGTGTTTGGCCTCGTTGTCCAGCCTCTCAAGTACGTACTGGAGTATGTTCTCTTTTGATATCTGCTCAACCTTCTCATTTATCTTCTCAATCTCTTCAGATAATAAATTGAGCCTTGGTACGACCTCATGCCTCAAATCAAAGGCTTCGAGCACCTCGCTGTACCCCTTCGCTGCGGCCAATGCAAAATCTGCTAATTCCTCGACCTCTCTCAAAATTGAGCCCATCTTCACCTCTCCCAAGGTGGCTCTTTCACTGCGAATCATAGAGATCAAGTCACTCTTTGTTTTCTCCATAGATCTCATGTTGTTCTCTAAGAGCGAGGCTCACCCCACTACTCTTAGCACAACGCTAGCGGCCGACTATACTGCCGTCCTAAGATAAAACGTCCTAAGTCCATTCAAATTGTAGGTGACTTAGGACGTTTTAACTAAGGACGGCAGTATATGCCACTGCAGCGCGACCGACTACACTCCAATCGTCACCGCGGGCTCCACGTAATGAGGAAAACTGCGGACAATTAACTAGGTCACCGGCTAGCCTTCCAATAGCTTGTATTTATCCAACTTGTCTTTATACCAGTTAAACAAAGCTCTACGGTCAAAAAGATTTCACTGACATATGATCAGTCATGAGGGCGAAGCATTTGCCACTTTTTCACAAGTTTTAGCACTTTAAACTCACTGAAAACCGGTACAAAACGTAGAGCGCGCGTCATGAGGTCATCACCCTAGCCCATCCAAGCCCGAAGCATACATTGAACGTTGCAAGAGGAAGGTTATGCAGCAGTTCCCTTCCCTAATATTCTTACATAATATTGTGAAGAGGAGGATCAGAATATTATTCTGATCCTCCTCTTCACAATGAACGTTGTCCAACCAAAAACCGATTTTGTCTGTAAGTAACATTGAACGTTGCTCCAGCCACCTATTCAATTACATTATACAAGATAGATAAAACTGAAAACCAGTATTTCCCAGCCTAAACGCCAACGGTTTCAATCGTTTTTGCCGCTCACTGAATACTAGCGGAGGGCAGATAATGGGCAGATGATAATTAAATATTGGGCATTCGAAATTTCAGACCAAATTGAAAGGTAGGGTGACACTGACAAACACAGTCCCTTTTGAAAATCTTTCGGAAATAGCAGTTGTACATTTTCTCCATCAGGGCTAAAAGACAGTACGCAGTCAGGCTGAGATCACTGTCTGGTGTGATCTATTGCAGGTGGTTTTTGTATAGTCAGACGTTAAGATTGTTTTTTACTATAACATCAATAAAATATTGCAGGTGGAGGTTTTGGTTCACAACTAATAAGAAATGACCCAGGCATTAATGCTTGGGAGCACGCTGTTCTCTATCTAACCATAATCTTTATCCTTTAAGAAATACAATGGTTGCCTTTGATAGGCTAAAATTTCGGAATTTGTTTCCACATTAATAAATTTAAACATGCGTTCAAGTTGATGATTCTTGCATATTGAATTAAATTATTCAATTCAATTATTATTTTTGGTATTTTTATGAAAAGCAAAAAACTCCTAGCCAACATGAGTTTTGATTGAAACAGCACAGTTTAGACTCCTTCCCAAGCTAGTGTATGGTTGGACTACACAGTTTTCTCATAGCTCCGACCCGCTCCCGAAGGGCGGCAGGGCACGTTCGGGACAAAAGCCAACGTCTGGAACGGCGGTTTACTTTACATCACTTGGGCGATGGAAGATTCGGCCCAGACCCCTAATACCTGTAGAAGATTCGGCCCAAGCGGATTAGAGACCCTCCGGTCAGTGGAAAATTCGGCCCAAACAAAATATTACCTGAGGTTTAGGTATTGGGTAGTGGAAAATTTGGCCCAGAGGAACTGCTACTGTTTACAAGTATATTTAGAGATCGTCACAAGAACATATATAATTGTCACATTCAAGTTTTCCTAATGTATACTAGAACATCGCAAGGTTCAGTCAAAAGTGACTATCGTCAAACGTCAAATCGTCAAACCGCACATACATTCGGCGCATAATGGTGGCTTACTCTGGCCACAAACCCAAATGGTGTAAGGGCCCCTGCGAGGTATTTGTTGAGTTGCCTTGTGAGGAACCCCTGTCTTTTCTTGGTATGAGAGTTTTTTGTATGTGGGGTATCTGAGCTGAAGCACTCAGTGATTGCACGATCTCTAACATCACACTTCCCCTTTCACTAATCACTGGTGTGACAGACAAGTGCTCCATTGCTACTGAGAATCATGGGCCGAGTTTTCCATACGGCTTATCGCCCGACTCGAGAGAGGGGAAGTGAATGGGTTACTCCTGTGATAATACGAGGAGTAATTATCTCTACGGACCAGGGCTGAATCTTCCACCACCCCTTCACACGACTGCGCACGTGTACAATGAGACATTCTGCTTGTCCACCAAACAGGGATATCAGTCCTGATTAATCCACATAATGTCCCTGAAGTGGGGAAACTTAACATATACAGCTTTTTCAAATTAGTCCATGAAAAATCAAAGCGAATTGGAGGAGCGTGCAAATTAAGAAATATGGCTCTAACAATCACGTTCTGCAAAGTGCCTACCTTGATAGAGTTGCACATATCGAATAGCTTCTGAGTGAAGGCATGAACAAACCCAAGCATGTTACTTACAGTTTCGAGGCAGACAAAAAATCGTCGTTACAGTTCGTTCGGCAGCCAACAGTGATGAACACAATTTTTTCAACTTTTCAAGAAATAAAAAAAATGGTACCTATCCATCCAAATTAGGTTATTTGAATTATCATTTAGAAAATTGAGTAGAAATGTAACAAAAAGTTGGATAATAATCAAAAAGAGGAGCTGCACCCAACCAACGTGAGAGCTTTTGAATCGCAGCGAAAGATCACCATTTTTACATCCTAAGAAAAGTTGGCAGTGTTGCTCAGAAAGGTTTCTGATAGATTTTTCTCCCGAATTCGCGCAAACCAGTGGTAGCACCGGGAAAACTAATCCAGTGATATATTAGTATCAGTAAAAGATTATTAATCTTTTTCTGCCCGAAATCGAGTTAATCACTGTTGCGTGCCGAATGATGAAATATCATAAAAGCATACTCTTCACTGCAAATCGTCCCTCAAATCGGGGTCCCAAATCAGCTGGCCAAGAAATATGAAGATTATAAAAAATCAAAGATATGCCCCATTTCAAGATACATACAGGAAGAGAGGTAGGTAGAAGGAGAAGAAACTTTGACTGGTCAAAATCGAGTTGCATAGCATCCCAAACGTAGAAGATCATAGGTTAAGGCTCAGATGATTCTTAGATCAACTCCTTCCCCCAACAGCAACACAAGAAGCCATTGGTGCACAGACAACACTCCATATTTTCCATATTATACTTCCATATTTTGATACGTAAATTTTCGACACAATTTGATTATATTATGACTACTTTTAAAGCTTTTTAGGCCAAAAATATCACAAAACTCACTATGCCAATTTTAAAGCACGCCAAACATCAAATACTGCCAAGTTACCGGAGCATAAAAACATCCACATATTCTGCAAGAAAAACTAAAGCTTTGTTCACATGGCGTACGGTTGACCGGATCCGGTCGGCCTCTCATTGGTCAACGGGAGAGCGCACGCGGTGCGGTGGCGGTGGTGAAGGGGGCACGCCTACCAACCGGATCCGGTCAACCGTACGCCATGTGAACCCAGAAGTTCGAGAACAAGAAGGCTCAAATCGGATCATTTTTGTGGCCAGGAAAAAATAAACTAGAAAACACTCAAAGTGCTGATATACTGGAAGTACTTCGAGTTATTCAAATTCCGGTTAGACAGGGTGATACGTCTTGCCAAGACAAACCTTCCAGTTTAAGGAATTTAAGAGAAGGCTGAGAATTGAGGGACCTATGGCCATTTTTACTTCCATATTTACAGAGTAAATGGACGTATTGTGATCGTCCTAAAATCGAGAATTGGAACGGAGCTTCAGAAAAAACTTTTTCTTATAGGTACACATTTACTCAGAATAACTTCCTGAACAAGTGTCTGTGTGTCCGTGTGTCCGTCTGTGGTAATTTACAAAAATGGGCATAACTCCCTCATTTCTCAACCTTTTTTCAAATTTCTTGAACTGAAATGTTTGTCTCGGCAAGACCTAACACCCTGTTTAATCGGAATTTGGATAACGCACAGTACTTCCGATATATTTGCATTTTTAGTGTTTTCTATTTTATTTTTTTCTGGCCACAAAAATGGACCGATTTGAGCGTTCTTGGTCTCAAAATCTTTGTTTTACCTTGCAGAATACGTGGATATTTTTTATATTCCGAAAATGTGGCGTTTTTTCATTTTGGGTGAATTTTAAAATTTGCATAGTGAGTTTTTTTATATTTTTGACTTAAACCCCCTTAAAAGCAGTCAACATATGATCAAATTGCGTCACAATTTGACGTTCCAAAATATGGAAGTATTGTGTGTCATCTACGCACCACTGGTTTGATATTTTTGACCTAAACGCCCTTAAAAGCAGTCAAATATGTTAAAAAATGTGTCACTCTTTTACGTTTCAAAATATGAAAGTTTTATGTGTTATCTACGCACCACTGGTTGTAAATGAACACAGACGGACTAACAGACTAAAGGCCGTATCACACGTCAGACCGTTCTCCTCCCCTGCCCACGAACGGACAAGCCGCTGGAGCAGCACCGGCACCGGCACCGGCACCGTGGAGCGAAGGGGAGAAGGCATCAGCCAATCAGCGACGCTTTCCGAACCCCCACTACCTACGACGGCAACGGCACTGTGAACATTCGATCGAGAGATCTTTGCCGTGCCGTTGCCGTCGTAGGTAGTGGGGGTTCGGAAAGCGTCGCTGATTGGCTGATGCCTTCTCCCCTTCGCTCCACGGTGCCGGTGCTGCTCCAGCGGCTTGTCCGTTCGTGGGCAGGGGAGGAGAACGGTCTGACGTGTGATACGGCCTTAACGGACACTTGTCTAGGAAGCGATTCTGAGTAAAAGTAAAAGTTCTTCCTGAAGCTCTGATCCGATTTTCGATTTCAGGACAATTACAATACTTTCATTCACTCTGTAAGCATGGAAATAAAAAGGGGTCCATTCGCACAAAATCAGGACAAACTTGAATCGACAGTCAAAAATCACATTGAATAAACTTCAAGTCACCCATAACTATCCAGACAATGGGTTTGACCTATCAAATCTCTGGATGAACTATCCAGACTGTTGAATAGGGTGGAGCGAAAATCAAAATGAATTTTTTTCTTCTTCCAACGGGGCTAATTTGCTGCAATATGATCTCAATGAGACGTGTGCAAAACAATTTTTCAAAAACTCAATCCTTCCAGTTCCCACATGTGTCTATAAGATTCGAGGTTTTGTGTTTTTTTTTTATTAAGTGAATAACGCACATTCTACTCTTCATTCAAATCAATTTTTCAAGAAAGTATGCTTTTTGGGGTCTTTTAAGATGGCCGGCTTGAAAACAGGTCCCACGCAATGCTGAAGAAGGTCAACAAACTTGAAACCAAGAAGAATTTGAGAGAATGTCCGGTTTTGCTTGTTTTACCCCTGTATGGTGTTTTGACGTTCTCGCTTCGTATTATTAGTATTTTTTGTGGCTTTAATGAGCCTTCAAACATTTTCTAGACAGTTGTAAAACAAAGGAGATAACTTTTATATGGTTCAAAACACATTTCAGTTAGTTTCATAATTTTTTTTAAATTTAATTCCTTAAAGTTTCAAATTTGCCCCTCCTTGTACTTCAAGTCGTTTGTGGGAACTGAAGGAATTTTTTATTGTGCCCAAAGTTTTTTGATTCTTCATCAGGAAGGCAAAACGCAACAAAAGCGCCCTGTTGGAACGTGAAAAATGAAGAAAAAATTATTTTCTCGATTCTCGCTCCACCCTACTGTTGAATGCGTTTTCAGCATTTTCTACTAAATTCTCCCTTCTTTGTGGTGCACGAAAAATCGCGTTTTTGTGGCACTTGGCCAGTAGTAACCACTCCTAACGTTAAGACTTTAGTTACGCATTTGGCTGCAATCAATCTAAGAAGCTGGCCAATTTTTCTCATATTGACTGGGAATGGCCGACACTCATGTTTCAAAGCATCTACATTGAAAACGCTTATGCACTCGATGCTCACTATTAAATTGAAATCAAACGGACCCACCATATTCTCAAAAATGATTGGTGAAAATGTGGACAACGATATCTGCCAGCAAGATACTTTCAACTTTCAACAACCGCTACAAATTCTTAAGCAGGGGTTTATTATTCACGTAGCTTGCCTCCCCTATTCATATGCATATTCTGTCTAAGGTTTTTTACTCATTACAATTGCACAATTTGATCATATTTTGACTGCTTTTGAGGGAGGACTATGGAGGATGTTTAGGTCAAAAATATCAAAAAACTCATCATGCGAATAGTAAGACTCGCCTAAAACAAAAATACGATAGTTGTTGGAATATAAAAAAATATCCACATATTTTGCAAGATAGAACAAAGATTTTAAGGCCAAGAACGCTTAAATCGGTTCATTTTTTCTGGGCAGAAAAATGGAAAACACCAAAAGTGCCAATAAATTGGAAGTACTGTGAGTTATTCAAATTCAGGTTTAACAGGGTGTCAGGTCTTGACGAGACAAACATTCCATTCAAGAAATTTAAAAAAAGGTTTGGAATCTAATTTGGAGGATAAAGGTCGTTAGCCTCTGTTATTTACGGTGGGATCAGGAACCAGGAGACTCCCCATACTGCTCATCCTGATTTTGGACCGGTTCCGTGGGTTGCATCCATATACACATAGGCTTAGTGCCTTAACCACAAGGACAGGGGTTAATGATCACCCATCCCACTAGGGGTAGCTCGAGAAGACACTCAACTCCCAATCCCACGTCCGGTAGATAACTACCTCGTCCTTGGCATCTAGCCACAGCAAGAGTATCATTTTTTAGTAACTGTAGAGTACGAATTCTGGTCTTTCGACCACCGCCACTCTACGGAGCGGCGAATTTTGTAAATGACCATAGACGGACATTTGGACAGACACTTGTTCGGGAAGTGATTCTGAGTGAATGTGTATAAGAAAAAGTTTTTTCTGAAGCTCTGTCCGATTTTCGATTTTAGGACGATTCCAATACTTTCATTTCGTGGGCGTGGAAGGAAATCCCGCCAAGTCCAAAATTCGTCATTTCGAGATAAATGGGTTTGAAAATTCATTAAGTCGTGAAAAATCGCAATCACTAGCATTTCAATTTGAAATATATTTATTATTGGAAAGACACGAACTTTGAGAAAACCTACACGAAGTGAAAAATACAAAATAAATCATAGGAACATGGCGGATTCTCCTATACAAAAGAATTATTCCTTCAGGACTTGTCTGATTGACGTGGGCCACGTCACGTGGCCTGAAGTACGGCCAACGGCTGACTTTTTTTAATGGAGACCCGGTACTCTACTGCAGAACCCCCCAAACAGTATGTGGACGCAAAAAACGAATTTTTAGCCAAAAGTGGACTTAGCGGGTTTTCCTTCTACGCCCACGATTTACTCTGTAAATATGGAAGTAAAAACCTATTGATTTTTCTCCCAATTTTAGATACACAACCAACCATGCTAGGTACCTACTCTTACCATAGGGATCATTTCACCTAGCTAGGAAAAAATTTTTGTGTTCATAAGGCTGTCAGAAGCAATATCGTCGGCACCACGCCATAACCGCAAAACTGTACAGTAATAATGAGCAGTTTCGCAGTTATGGCGTGGTGCCAACGATATGATTTTGTGTTTAGGGGCAAATGGGTAGGGGGATTGAAAAAATGTCAATAGGTCAATAGGCTATCGATAGTCCGATATATCCAAAGGCTATCAATATTTAGCCAGCCCTATGGAAAACTGCTGCTTCAACATTCATAAAATAAAAATATTTTTTGACAAAAATGATCAAGTAAATGGACAAAATTTGGTTCAAAATAATCTTGCAGAGTTATTATCTGTGGCTGAAACTATGCTATTATTAGAAGATGATGGAATTTAGGAGTCATCGCAGTCTACCCTAATGGCCGCCCTGCCCACTCACCAAAATGGCTACATCTCTTTCTTCCCAGCAATCAAATCGGACCAATTTTTTAGTCGAAGCATAGCGATTTAGCAGAAGCACATAACAGAAGCGAAATTCAATTTTTTCAACGTGATAGCGATGATTTGGCATCTATCTATGGTGGATGAAGCGTTGTGCAACTAATCGATAGTTAGTCGATTATCATTGTCAGGTTAGTTGGACTTGTAATGAGTGAAAGCCATGAAATTCTGTGCGTGAACCCAGATGACGTCAAAATTATAACTGGACACATGTTTTATTCAGATACTTACAATGTGATAACCGGTTGCAAACACCATCCACCATTGTAAATTCGGAAGTAATGGTCATAATCGGAACATAACAGAGAAAAGAAAACAAAAATTACCAACAAACAATAAGGTCATCACAACAATTTTAGTAAAATCACCTATGTTTTTAGTGTCAAAACAGTAGTTAGAGCTACATTCAATTAGCTAGGTAGGTGGCCGATTACAATAAAAGCAAACTATATCCTAGCCCAGGGGTCTCATACCTTTTTTCAAGGTAACTAAAATTGAAATGCATCCTCAACTGAGCAGGCCGAACCTTATCAAGAGTGTTCATCCTTAAGATTGTCTTTTATGAGGGGGTCCATTCTTCAGCTCAATTATAAATTATATATGCTCTACACATTTTTTTGAGAGACTATTCAGAGCACTTTCTAGGCATAGAAGCCATTCCTTTGCGCATCTCAACACAGGTCAATTTTGAAACCAGTGATGGGTAGATAACACACAATACGTCCATATTTAGAAACGTGAAATTTTGATTTGATCATCTTTTGACTGCTTTCAAGGGTGTTTAGGTCAAAAATATAAAAAAACTCACTATGCAAATTTTAAAACTTGCCTAAAATAAAAATACGCCATGTTATCGGAATATGAAAAATGTCTACATATTCTGCAAGGTAAAACAAAGATTTTAAATCAAATCGGTTCATTTTTGTGGCCGGAAAAAAATAAAATAGAAAACACTAAAAATGCAAATATATTAGAAGTACTGTTAGCTATTCAAATTCAGATTGAACAGGGTGTTAGGTCTTGCTGAGACAAGCATTTCGGTTCGAGGAATTTGAAACCAGTGGTGCGTAGATAACACACAATACTTCCATATTTTGAAACGTAAAATTGTGACACAATTTGATCATATTTTGACTGCTTTTAAGGGTGTTTAGGCCAAAAATATCAAAAAACTCACTATTAAAATTTAAAAATTCGCCCAAAATAAAAATACAATACATTTTTGGAATGTAAAAAATATCCACATATTCTGCAAGGTAAAACAAAGATTTTAAGACCAAGAACGCTCAAATCGGTTCATTTTTGAGGCCGGAAAAAAATAAAATAGAAAACTCTAAAAATGCAAATATATCGGAAGTACTGTGCGTAATCCGAATTCCGATTAAACAGGGTGTTAGGTCTTGCCGAGACAAACATTTCAGTTCAAGAAATTTGAAAAAAGGTTGAGAAATGAGGGAGTTATGACCATTTTTGTAAATGACCACAGACGGACAGACGGACAGACGGACACACGGACACACAGACACACGGACACACAGACACTTGTTCAGGAAGTGATTCTGAGTAAATGTGTATAAGAAAAAGTTTTTTCTGAAGCTCCGTTCCGATTCTCGATTTTAGGACGATCACAATACTTCCATTTACTCTGTAAATATGGAAGTAAAAACGCCAGTTTTTCGGAACATAAAAAATATCCACATATTCTGCAAGGTAAAACCAAGATTTTAATACCAAGAACGCTCAAATCGGTTCATTTTTGTGGCCGGAAAAAAACCAGTGGTGCGCAGATAACGCATGATACTTCCATATTTTGAAACGTAAAGGTGTGAAAAAATTTTATCATATTTTGGCTGCTTATAAGGGTGTTTAGGTCAAAAACATAAAAAAACTCACTTTGCAAATTTTAAAATTAGCCCAAAATAAAAAAAACGTAGATAACACACAATACTTCCATATTTTGAACGTAAAATTGTGACACAATTTGATCATATTTTGACTGCTTTTAAGGGTGTTTAGGCCAAAAATATCGAAAAATTCAGTATTCAAATTTCAAAATTCGCCCAAAATAGAAAAACGCCAGTTTTTTGGTACATAAAAAATATCCACATATTCTGCAACGCAAAAGAAAGATTTTAAGACCAAGAACGCTCAAATCGGTTCATTTTTGTGGCCGGAAAAAAATAAAATAGAAAACACTAAAAATGCAAATATCTCGGAAGTACTGTGCGTTATCCAAATTCTGATTAAACAGGGTGTTAGGTCTTGCCGAGACAAACATTTCAGTTCAAGAAATTTGAAAAAAGGTTAAGAAATGAGGGAGTTATGGCCATTTTTGTAAATGACCACAGACGGACAGACGGACAGACGGACAGACGGACTAACGGACTCACGGACACACGGACACACAGACACTTGTTCAGGAAGTGATTCTGAGTAAATGTGTATAAGAAAAAGTTTTTTCTGAAGCTCCGTTCCGATTCTCGATTTTAGGACGATCACAATACTGCCGTCCTAAGTTAAAACGTCCTATCTCAGTTTTTTGCGTTTCGAGAAAAACGCGGTTAAGTGAGATTGTTTGCACCGTCCACGTTTTTAACCCTAGCTATTTGGAATTTTCACGATAGCTCCTTGACATCACCCCCCAACTTTGTCAGTTGTCAACAAACCTCAATATTAAACCAGCAGGTAGAAATTATCAATTGAAGTGCAAGAAGTCGAAGATAAGACTTTGTTGTTGTTGTTCGTTTTCTTGTCGTGTGCCTTAGGCCACGTTCGACATTCGTTTTTATACCTAGGACTTTTTAACCTAGTAGTAGTAGTTTTTGGAACTCAGTATTCGAAGATTGAATATCTTGCCCACATCCATGACACACACAGCTTTGCTACTCACTAGGCCAGAAAGTCCTAACTCCTTTATTTGAGACCTCCTTTATTTGACTTAGGACGATTTATTCTAGCACAAGTTACTGATTTTTTTCAGTTATACAAGGTCAAAGTGTCCTAACTTTCTGCTACTTAGGACTTTTTAGCCTAGGACTACCAAGTTAGGACTTTCTGTTCTTGGATGGAGGCGGAAATTGACAAAAGTGAGATAGGACAAAGCCATTTTTCAGTCCTTTCCAATGAAGATGAGACTTTCTAACCTGGCCCATCAGACGCGTCATGTCAAAATCTATACTACCACGTCCTTAACTCAAAAAGCGAAAAAAATGAGATAGGACGTTTTAACTAAGGACGGCAGAATACTTCCATTTACTCTGTAAATATGGAAGTAAAAAAGGTTGAGACCCCGGACAATATGCATCAAGTACAGTCCAAGTGCAATGCAAGAGCAATCCACACCTATCAAGATTAGTTTCGTCCAAATCGGATCAGCGGTTCAACACGAACTGGCCAAAAATTTCGTCCAGCCACTTCGTATTGAACCACTGATCCGATTTGGACGAAACTAATCTTGATAGGTGTGGATTGCTTTTGCATTGCACTTGGACTGTACTTGATGCATATTGTCCGGGGAATCTGATTGGAAAAGGTGAAGGGGCCCAATTTCGCATAAGTAGGGTTTATTTTTGAAAAAACATAAAAACTCAATTTTGAGGGTGATGTCGTGGGTTTAGAATTTTTTGAGTATTTTTCCCGTGCTTTTCGCTTGAATTACCTACCATCGGAAAGGAGCGTATTTCCGAAAAATTTTGAAAATTTTGTCTAATAGGTTTGGCTCTTTTTTGGCTCCGTTTTCTTAATGCGATTTCTCCCTATTCACGTTTTCGCTAATTTGAGGGAGTTGTACTGAACCGAATTTGGATTTTTTGAGCTTGTTGGATTCCTTGAAGGTTCCTACACCATTTTCACTCCCTGTTAGTCGAAATTGATTGAATTTCAGTGGTCAACAAATTGTTTTACAACTAATGTTTGACAAGTAAAAAAATATTTTTTTGACCCTTCAAAAAATTTAAAATTCCAAAAAAAGTTTTTGAGTAGGTTTTGGGTAGGTACATGACAGAAAAAATTGAGTTTTCTAAGCCTCCCAAGGACTGAGACAAATGCGAAAACCCAATTTCAAATGACTAATCCAAGGTGTGAGCCTAGGAAAAATTTCCAAAAAAATTATGAATTTGATTTCAGGTTTTTGGCGTGAATCGTTAGATATTGACCACAAAACATGAAATATGATGTATTTGGAGATTTTGGTCAACAGGGTCAATTCCAGGTCTAATGATACAGCCAAAATCGCGTTTTTTAACGGTTTTCTTGGTTTTATGGCCCAAGTACAAATGTGTTTAAGGCAAAAACGTGATGCAGTAGAAAATGTTGGGTGTTAAATTCTCTATCAGATACATTCATACATCAGTATACCTTGATACTGACTTTGTACATGAGGGCGTCCGTTTATAGGCTCAGAACTGCAAAAGTGCGATTCGGCTATTAGAAAGTGAATGTTTTCTGATTAGCCAGCTTACATCAATATGGTGGACAGTTTAATTAACGGACTGTGTAGATGTGCAGGATGAGGCGAGAGGTGTGCGTCTGCACCCTTCCGAGAAAGCGGGTCCTGCTTCTTGGAATTCCAAGGTATAAAGGCTTTGTCCCTATGAGACCTCGTCAACGGGTATCACGGGTATGTCTTGTTTAATCGCTCAGTGTTTTTTTCTTTTTATACCTATTTATTCCTCAAAAGTAGTCAAAATATTACCAAATTAAATCAAAATTTGGAAGTATTGTGTGTTGTCTACGCGCCACTGGTTTGAATTGGGGATTTGGATTCTAACACTTTGAAACTTGAACCATTTTTAGGGTGTGTAACAATTCTTTTTTTGGGCGATTACAATGGTATATTATTGAATAATTAACAGAAAATCAAGAGGAGCTTACAAATGAAGGGTAAGGGGAAGGAACGAGGAATGTCACAAAAAGTACTTTTAGAGAAAAAGCAGGTTTTGTATTTTAAATTCTATGTTTTTTCCCCTTACACCGAATCTTTCGATGCTTCTCACTGCGACATTTATACTTTTTTCCCTTTGGAGTTTCACTATACGGTTAGTACCTTTGAATTCCTACAAAATGCGCTATTAAGCTTGTTTTTGGGAAAAATGGACATTTCCTGTTCTTTCCCCTTACCCTTCAAATAGATTGGCCAACTTGTCCTATACCTATAAGATGGTGTACATGTAGATGTATGACTCCACTAACTCTTAACAAAGAAAGGAACTTTACGTTTTGTCTATTATCTTGAATGGTAGTGGTTGCTAATCTATAAATAGTTTTGCCTAACGATCGTCATTAAGCTGTTGGACATAGGAAAAGCCTATTGAGTACAGCAAGGCAAAGGCAGGCCGAGATTTGAACTTGTACTGCTTGGACAAGGGGGTTCCTAATGGCTTCCTGGGATCATCTTGAGTACAGGGGGCCTATTCTGTAAAATTGAAGCAAAATGTCTTGGCAGTCGCTATCGATTCAATACACAAATTGTCATACGTTGTCATTAGATTTGCCATGGCGAATCGATATTGATTTCCAAAGACATATTGCTTTCAGGTTACAGAATAGGCCCCCAGGAATGAATAAAAAATTTGTTAAATTATGGTATGCTGCCCGAGGGACACTCATTATATATCGTCAATTAAGAACCATCATAGCACATCTAACATTAGACAACTTTTCAGGAAAAAGGAAAAACCAATTTTTTTTTTATTGCATGACGAGTTTAGCGAATCTGAAACCAAGTAGTGATGTGGCACAGAGAGTAAACATGATTTTCCGTTTAACCTAAAAACTGTCAAATTGTTAGATGTGCTATGATGGTTCTTAAACGACGATATGTTCCATTAGCAGGGACACTAGTAGGGGCACTCAGCTTAATGGTTCCTGGGAAAAGTCAGCTTAAACGATCAATGCAAATTTTTCTATTTAACCGTTCAAGCCCATTGATGGACTCCGAATAAATGGATTAATAAACGGGCCCTGAATAGATCACAAATACGTCCTTTATGCAAGGCAAAGAAAGAGAAAATTGAAGAATGGCAAGAAAAAGATTGAAAGTTAACAATAGCGATATTGCTTATCCTAAAACAGATTCTCAGAAAGTACCTTGTTTGATGAAAAAATCCCGAAAATCCCCACCCGTTTTTTGAACTTGGCCGATGACATGGTGCCTTTGACAGTGACAGCTTCCGGTTTCAGGACCAGTGCTGGGTGTATTGTGGGCGTGTGGTGGACACCATCAGGTCTGCTCAAGTCGTCAAATGGAAAATCAGCTGGTGGGTCGAATCCAGACTTGTACCTTTCTATAACCAGCAACGTATCCTGAAAAGCGATCGGCAAATATTAGAACATGGAAATCGTCCATATCTGAGATACTTTCGCAGAAGAAGCAGCGACAAGCCCTTGTAGTGCAGATTGAGTTTTATCAAAGCCTATAAGCTACTTATTAGACACTAATAACACAAATAATTGTCCAATGATAAACTAATAATGGTGGTGGCAGAAGAAACTCTTCTTTCTTCCTAAAACAATGGATACTCCCCGTATCGTCATTAGACCAACTTTTCAGGAGAGCCAAATCTGTGGTTACCAATGATTTTCTCGGTCACCAGAAGACTTATTCAACAATTTCTTAGTGTTTCTTCATCAGAATAGCAATATCCTCATCCCTTTGAATTAAATTTCCGCAAAAACTGTCTGAATAAAAAAAAACGTGCCGATAGAGTGTGTTGTTGTCCAAGTTCTTGACGATACGGAGCGTTGCCTATCAAACTGAAGTGAAGGAAGGGGTTCCATGTCATCAAACTACCAATGTGAAGGGCAAAAATCCACAATAAAAATGAACAAAATTAACGAATGAAAACGTTAGTTTTTATGAAATTCACATGAAGCGCATTGAGTTAACTCGTCATGACTTGTGAGACATTAACTTTTGGCAAATTATTTCTAGAAATCTAGAAATAATGTAATCGGTCGGGAAAAAATCTTTTACAAAACCCTCTCAAACTTCTTTGTTTACGTTTCACAGGGTCTAGAACACAAATCTGCAATAAATATTTTTTGTCCGTCCGCCTTACGCCGTCTGCAGCAAAACGCTTTGAAGGAATTGTCCGATTAAAGAAAAAAAGAAAATGTAGCAAATTTATTCTAGTTGTGCACCTCGGGTAAGAGAAACCACTAAATTCATTTTAAAGTACTTAAAAACGTTCTAATGCCAAAAAAGTCATAATTTCAAAAACAGTTTCCTCGATTTTTCGACCGGAATCCCCAGACAATATTCTTCAAGGTGGAGCAAACCACAACTTTTAGGACCAACCCAGTGGCGGCTCCTGGCAGGAGCAGAGGAGCATGTGCACCCCCTGGCCAAAATGAGAAAGAAAAAAACAGTGACCTACCTTAATAATAACATTATTACTGCCACACAACTCTTCACTATTAATCCTCTCTGAAAAACAACAACAACGTCATTGGCAAAGCCTCAGGATCACCGACGGATAGGACTAGCGCTATACTGTATGGGGCGGCTCGTGCACAAACTAGTAATGCACTAGATCGGTCTTAGTGGTCGTGTATTTCTGGAAGTGTATGAGTGAGCCAGCCAATGCCTCACCGTACCGTCCAGGTGCACATTTTCTGTCTGCTCCGCCGGTCGAATGCGATCGAATCTGCGGTCGAATGCGGTCTAATCGAGGTAATCTTATCTTATCAGTTCGAAAACTGATATGATTTAGTAAAAATCGCGGTGTTTTCTTCTGTGGTTCAATAAAAATGAGTGATGTGAAGGTAGTTCAATTGAATTTTTCTAAGTTTACTTTGGAGGAGAAAATAGCAATCCGGGAACCCGGCCGCTACTCACCTGCACTGGAAGGACTTTTACTGAAGGTAAAAGCTAACCAGTGGTGCGTAGATAACACACAATACTTCCATATTTTGAAACGTAAAATTGTGACACAATTTGATCATATTTTGACTGCTTTTGAAAGTGTTTAGGTCAAAAATATCAAAAAATTCAGTATTAAAATTTTAAAATTCGCCCAAAATGAAAAACGCCACATTTTTGGAATGTAAAAAATATCCACATATTCTGCAAGGTAAAACGAAGATTTTGAGACCAAGAACGCTCAAATCGGTTCATTTTTGCGGCCAGAAAAAAATAAAATAGAAAACACTAAAAATGCAAATATCTCGGGGATTTTTACTGAAGGTAAAAGCTAACCAGTGGTGCGTAGATAACACACAATACTTCCATATTTTGAAACGTAAAATTGTGACACAATTTGATCATATTTTGACTGCTTTTGAAAGTGTTTAGGTCAAAAATATCAAAAAATTCAATATGCAAATTTTAAAATTCGCCAAAAAAAGCTACATTTTTGGAGTATAAAAAATATCCACATATTCTGCAAGGTAAAACGAAGATTTTGAGACCAACACCGCTCAAATCGGTCCATTTTTGTGGCCGGAAAAAATGAAATAGAAAAGCAATATATCGGAAGTACTGTGCGTTATCCAAATTCCGATTAAACAGGGTGTTAGGTCTTGCCGAGACAAACATTTCAGTTCAAGAAATTTGAAAAAAGGTTGAGAAATGAGGGAGTTATGGCCATTTTTGTAAATGACCACAGACGGACAGACGGACAGACGGACACACAGACACTTGTTCAGGAAGTGATTCTGAGTAAATGTGTATAAGAAAAAGTTTTTTCTGAAGCTCCGTTCCGATTCTCGATTTTAGGACGATCACAATACTTCCATTTACTCTGTAAATATGGAAGTAAAAATCGCTCCACGACTCGGAAATGCCACCGACAATACTTAGGTACTTCAATTCCAACTTTTACAAAATAGGCTTTCTGAAAATTGATATATGGTAGGTAATCATCTTAAAATTCCTCTGTTATCACTAGTGAACGTTTTTTGGTGTTCATTTTATAATAATGAGACGTGAAAGTGTGCAAAACTTTCCTATTAATTTGCATTTACTTAGTTGAAATTGATATTTGGCTGAGACCAACTGACTGTTTATGATAACATATTCCCTTCGCGATTGTTCCATAATATAATACATTATTATCTATATTATAGATCTAGATAATATTATTATCTTATGGCCTAAGTGCACCCCCTGGGTTTAAGGGCAGGAGCCGCCACTGGACCAACCGCACAAAAATCGCATCAGCCATTCAATATGAAGTCCTGTCCACAAAATTTGGCCAAAAATGTCCGACCTTGATGAAACAAGTCCTATAAAGTTGCGGTTTGCTCCAACTTGATGCATATTGTCCGGGGAATCCGGTCGGGAAATTCTAAGGGGTCCAATTTTGCATACGTACGGTCCATTTTTGAAAAAACACAAAAAAGTCTAATTTGAAGGTGATGCCGTGGTTTGAGAATTGTTCGTTTTGAGCCGGTTTATTGACAAAATTTATCTATGCTTCAGATAAACTTTACCATGGTGGTATTTAAATCAAATTTCAGGGTAAAAATCGCATTGGTGATGGGTATCTTTGAGGCTTCTTTGGGTTACAGATAGATAAACTGGTCAATAAAACCGAGCCTAAAGCTGGGTTCACATGTGCGTAAAAGTCTGCGTAATCTCCGTACTGCGTACAGTGCGTAATGAGATCTGATTGGCTGCCAGGTAAATTTACCAGGTAAATTGCGCGCGCGTAAAATTGCGAGCCAATTAGATCTCATTACGCACTTTACGCATACGCAGATTACGCAGACAAAAACGCACATGTGAACCCAGCTTTAGGCCCAGTTTATTAACAAAATGTATCAATCTGATATCCAAGGAAGGTGTAGATAAACATTTCCGTTGAGATTTTTACATTAAAATTTGACATAAATACCACCGTGGTGAAGTCTATCTGAAGCTTTCTTTGGGATCTGATAGATAAATTCTGTCATTAACCGGGCCTCAGAGTTTTTCCCGGGTTTCTCGTTAATTTGCCATAAAATAGACGGTTTTTCTGAAAAATTTTCGAAAATTTGTTTTTGAATTGATTGGCTTATATTTCTTGGTGCGATTTCTCCTTTTTCAACTTTTTGCCGACTTGAGGGAGTTCTACTGAACCGATGGGGCCATCAAGGGTTTCAAACTCTGTAAATCGTTCCATTTGTCAAAAGTTTTGTTGTAGGGCTTTCGGAAAAGTCAAGATCGGACTGTGTTTTTGGGGCCTTATACTTAGGATTGTCAGAAAATTCGCCCGAGAATTTGATTTTGTACTGGATCCACTTTTTTCCTGGGCCGAATTGTGGGAACGATCATTGAAGAGCGACCCTTCCTCAGGGAAAACCCCGACGGAGGACGATGGGGCATGTTGCCGTCACTGTGACGATACGGCGTGTAATCTGATAAGCGAATTACGTGCTAACTATTAATTGTTTGCTCAAACTGGTTAGTCTATTCGATCCGTCGTGAGATGAGCTTTCCAACGGCATATGGATAACTCATTTTCGATAAAAATGACGATAGTGGGTGTTGCTCTGACAACGATTCCAATAATTTATTGGAAGGAGATTCAAGAAACTGAGAAATTTGATCTGGACCAGTAAAGCGTAGATAACACACGCACCACTAATAAATTTTAATACGTAAACTGTATACAGAATTTGATTGGTTTTTGACTACTCTGCAGGCTGTATGGATCAAAAATCTAAATTTAAAACCCGCCTGATATCAAAAGTAGTCAAGTTACCAGAACATGAGAAACATCCACGTATCTCTGCTGAAGGTGAAACAAGGATAACAATACCAAGAACGCACAAATTGGATCATTTTTGTGGCCAGTAAAAATGAAATAGAAGACACAAGTGCTATTATATTGGAAGTACCTATATATTATTATAGACAAAGACTTAATTGCCTGCCAAGTACCTCTTTTTCATTAATCTGTTTAGCAGCAACAACAATGCCGTCCAAACATTGGTTGATGATAGGGAACACGTTTCGCTCGACTTCGACGCTTTGAACCATGAAATTTCTAATATTTCGTATCCTCTTTTCGTCGAGTTCTTGCAGTTGTCGGAATATCTCTGGCATAAGGTGTTGGTAGTGTTGTCGCTGAAAAAACCAAAAATTGATTATAAATCAATCAAGGTACCTAGGTAGGTACCTGATTATAAATTTTGTCAAACAGGGTGTCCCAAACTTGGTGTAAAACCATTTGGGTAAAACTAGGCCAAGAACCTGCCAACTACTTTTTACTATCTCGATACCTACATTCTTTAAAGGTATCAATCTACAGAGGTCTCATATCTTGTGATTCGATTTTTCGAAGGCTTTTCTAGAAAAACCAAACGTAGATTCATAAAAGCCCGCATCAAAACCATTTTGGTTCATTTTTCTTAAGAAATGAACCTTTGTAATCGGTCGGGAAAAAAAATTTTTTAACACCCCCTGAAAATTTGTTGGTTTCTGTTTCAAGGGGTGTAGAATCCGAATCTGCAATAAAAATTTTTTGCCGTACGCCGTCCGCCGTTTTTCAGGGGGAAGGAGTTATCGAAAATTTTTGAAATTTTTACCAAAAATCAAGTTCCGTATCTAGTTGGTCCTAACGTCTCGACAGAACCCTACCTTAATTTTAAGGCCAGTAAAACAGCTGTTGAAGTGGTAAAAAATTCGTCTTTTTAAGGAAATTTGCAACATAGGCATGTGAGGCATCATTTTCTATAGATTTTTCTATGCTGAATCGAATGAGACCATCGCCACGCCGGTAGCTTCAACCGTTTAGGAGTTATTGCAGTTTTAGTGAGACATTTTTGAGTTTTTCAAAATTTCTGCAATTCTTAATAACTCGAAAACTACTCGAGCCACAAAATTCGTTTTCCACTCGTTGGAATCCCCACAAAAACTTCTGTCCTCCCGATATCTTCAATTAAAAGAATTTGGTCGCATTACACAAATCAGCAAAACAAAAATCGGAAAAATTTGAGAATTTGGCCTCGGCTCTTAGATGGGTCATTCTCACAGAAAGGGCAGAAGTGATGTCCAGAAGGTTTGTGGGGGCCCTCTAATAAATTTGAAGTTGGGTAAAATTTTAAATTGTACTATTTCACTTTTCGCAAAATGCGATTTTTTTTTGTTACGATCAATTAAGTCTTTCACTAAGAAAAAAAATTAAATGCGTCGATTTGTCACGGCCCTGTCCTGTCCAGGCACGAGGTTCCCAACTTCAAGCTTCTTTCCTATGTCTTTCCGATGCTACCAAATACCCGGCGCTTCTAGAATAGGTCAAAATTGGTCTCAAGATACCTAAATGACAGTTTTTATAATTTTAGAACGGAAAGATTACGGTACTGAGATGAAAATAGGGGTGTCCAGAGGTTTGCAGTCACGGCCCTGTCCTGTCAAAGAATTCGAATTTTTGCGGTCCTCTCAGGGTTTTTTCCGGATTTTCTTCCCTCCATCATTTTGGCACGAGTCTCAACGGTCCAGAACACCGGCTAGCTTTGGATTTTTGTCGAGATTTAACCCAGTGACGAGATAGAACGTCGGCCGGAACCTTGTTGGTCGGACACAACTGTCACGGCCCTGTCCTGTTTCTCAAAGTAGGTATTCAAACTTAATTTTTTTTACTTCTCAGTACCTCGTACGCAGCGTGGAGCAGTTTCGATTACGATAATAATTTTTGGGGAAAAAATTACTGTGTGGACAGGAGCGTCAAAAAACCTATGTTTTGTCACGGCCCTGTCCGTCACGGCCCTGTCCACATCTTTGAATTCGAGGACAGGGAAGGGATGAGGAGGACAGGACCGTGACAGTTCCAGCACTCTGCAGGACAAAATAGTTCCATTCTACCCTCTTTTAGCTAGAATTTCGCCATTTTTAATCGGAATTTGAATAACTCAAAGTACTTCCGACATATTTGCATTTTTAGAGTTTTCAATTTTATTTTTTTCCGGCCTCAAAAATGAACCGATTTGAGCGTTCTTGGTCTTAAAATTTATTTTTTTTCCGGCCTAAATAAGGCAGCCACTGTTTGGATAGTTTTCGAATTTCACTTAGAACATTCAAGAGAGGGTTTCCAAATTTTTTGCGCAGAATTGGAGGAAAATTTTTATTTTGAAAACTCCAACCCGAAACTGCCCCGTTCTGTGAGAATGACCCAGATACGGTTGATTGATCTACTTACGACGACTAGCCTATTACACCAACAAGGTGACGCACTCACACTACGGCCAGTTGCGCTTGGCAACGTGAGAGCGAGTCAGGCTTCAACAATGGTTCTGAGGCATTCTTGAGGCATTTTTAATTTCATTATTCAGAGAATTTAATGATTTTTATTATTCTGTTAATTATGAAGGTGATTAAGAATAGATTAAATGGTGAATTTAACGAATTAAACGATCTGCTGCGTTGAAAAGATAGATATTTAAGTATTTATCAAAAGAAGAGGATGATTATTTTTTGCCGGGTTGAAAACGTTTTTCTAAATCCCCATCTAAAATACAAATTATACTGAAATTATAGAATAATAACAACTAAATTCTGTGTTTAAGGAGTACCGATATATCGTAAGGTTTGTCTTTGCAATCGAAAAAATTGCAGAGTTCTTCGGACATACCGAAAACTAATCTGCACATGCCACTGATCTACTTAACAGCGTTTTTTTAACTGCTGAGGACATTTCTGGGTTCAGCGTAGAATTTCGTTCAAGTAAGCTTAGGTCACATTCATGGTCAAAAACCAACTCCTATGTACTGCTATTGCAATTCGAATTTGCTGGGTCTTTTGGTTTCGCGTTGAAATTTGAGATAGAATGTGGAGAAACAGTATTCACATACAGGAACACAATGTCTAAAACATGCGTTTTTGTGATTCTTCGAGAGAAGCAAGAGAACTCCAAAGTCCTATGATAATATCATATTATTATTATTATCATTATTATTATTATTATTATTATCATTATTATTATTATTATTATTATTATCATTATTATTATTATTATCATTATTATTATTATTATCATTATTATTATCACGATATTATCGTTCACGTTGAACTAGCTCTTATCAGTAGCCAGAGCAGGGCCTTACTCAGGAGACATTCCAACAGTCTTGGCTCAAGGCTATTTTACCGTATTGAACCTGGTGGGGATCAAATACGGGATCACTTCTACGTCAATTCAAACATTTTCTTACGTTATTTCGAGAAATAATGTAGGGGAGAGGGGGGCACAATGAGACACGGGGCAAAGTGAGACAAGCGGATTTTTAGAAAATCTGAGGGCGCATGAGCCCCTCCAGCGCATTTTTACCGATGTACAGCCAAAAACCCACCATAATCAGCAAAAGTTTCGGGTTCACAATAGGGTGGAGCGAGAATCGAGAAAATGGGAGAACACCATTCGCCCCATCGTCATTTGACCCGAGATCATTCGCCCCACTGTCAAACGCCCCAGCGTCATTTCCCCCAGTAATATTTTTTATTAATTAAAAATAAGATGGGGCGAATGACGGTGGGGCGAATGACACGTTTTGACACTTTTTGATCATTCGCCCCATCGTCATTCGCCCCATCGTCATTCGCCCCACTGTCATTCGCCCCAGTTAATATTAAATAAATAAGAAATTAAAAATGGCGTCATCCGTCCCCATGTTAGGGATGGGTATCGATACCCGATATTTGAAAACATCGATATTTTACCATCAAGCATCGATATTTTTGTATCGATAAGGGAAAAGCACCAATATCGGACATGACAACAGTAGTGGACACTTGGGTTAAAAATCGATAAAATAAGGGTTTGAGACAACTTGGGGGGTTCTTTTTTTTGTGCCACAACTATTCAAGATTAGGCACAACAAAGAAGAACCCCCCAAGTTGTCTCAAACCCTTATTTTATCGATTTTTAACCCAAGTGTCCACTACTGTTGTCATGTCCGCTATTGGTGCTTTTCCCTTACTGTGCCTCTAGATAATATCGAGTATCGATACTTCAATTCCGATACTTGGAAATATCGGCACATTGTTCATACTTATTTGCCTAAAAAAACTTGGTTTTAAAATTTTTCTTCGGTTATTTTTTTTTTTGTGAAACACCCATCAACCGATCTTTGACTACTTATTATGGAATCTGGAATGTCAAAAAATAGGTACTGGCTTTGATACTATGTAGATTATAAGTAGGAAAAGAAGGAGACAGGTGAGGAGGTTATATTGTGGCCTGTTACCTTACACCACACAGGACCTGCAGAAAATAATGTAAACAAAGACGATCTTTTGTTCTATTTCAGTACGATACAGTATACACATAAATGTAGAGAAAAATTGATGTTGAAAATGTCAGAAAAACAGATTCAGAGCAACAATGTGTATAATATACCTATGTATATTATAGGTATAAGTATCGATACTCGATATTAATAAATATCGATACTGCGCTTGGCCGATATTTGAAGTATCGATACCAGCCGTTCGATACAGTACCGATACAAAATATCGATACATTGTCAACGATACCCATCCCTACCCCATGTCATTCGATCCAACAACAACTGATAAGGAATAGATGTTCAGTCGATCGGATCGTATTATCGTACTTTCAAAAAGTTTCCGTACACTAAATTATACACCGCACCATCATTATTTCCATTTAAAATTAATTCTTGTGCTATTAATATTTTCTTTTGAGTCTTAAACACCTAAAGTATTGAGTATTAAACACCTTGGTGTATCCAACACCTACTCGAATAAGTGGGTAGGCTATAAAATATCTTGCTTGATTAGCGTTTGATTGATGAGTATGTCGAATTGGACTGATGAGGGATGTTTTTCTGTCTTGGAGATGCGAGTGCAGCGAGCATCCAGGTCACCTGATCTGTAGGTAGTGGGGGTCTCTAAAGAATTAAATTCTTACGCAAATTTTGCGAGTTTTGTGCACTAAGTCTTACCTAATGAGTGTACAAAAATACGATAATTTCTACCACCCTCGAATTTCCGTACGCCACGAGAGCTGGGAGGTGGGTGCTCAGTAGCTTCTTCCGCTTCAGCTTACTTATCAGTAGGGATCGGATCCGTATGTGTTCACATATTTTTTTCTAGGCAATGTACTGATGTTTTTCAAGTAGGCGTGTTCATATTGACATTTTCTGAACCGTTTAAGCCCACTTTCATTTCACATATTTTGATATATTCCACAATAAATCCATATTTTTCAAATATTTGGTCCACAAAACCACATATTTGCTAATTTTGGGTAGTTTTCCCGAGGTTCACAACTAGAATGAATTAAATTAGGAAAAAATTTAGCAAATTTTGCTAAATTTTCGTTTTTTTTTTAAATTGGACAACTCTTTTTATGCGTTTTGCTTCAGACGGCGTACGGGAAAAAATTATTGCAGATTTTTATCTAGACACTCTGAAACGTAAACGAAAAATTTTCAGGGGGCGATGAAAAAAAAAACCTGACCGATTACACAGGTACATTATTTCTGGAAATAATTTAACAAAATCTTGTTGTTCATTTGAGCTTAAACATTTTTTTGAAAATATTTAAACCTTTTTACATATTTTCCGCATATTTTTTGAAAATATTTAAACCTTTTTACATATTTCCACATATTTTTTGCAAATATTTCAACCTTTTTACATATTTTCCACATATTTTATGAAAATTAATACATATATAGGTATGTCACATATTTGGCATTTTTAAATACATAAAAATCCGATCCCTACTTATCAGTTTTGGCTAATTGCCCGTGGGCGTTTGATCCTGGGGCGTTTGATGCTGGGGAAAATGACAGTGGGGCGAATGACACAGTATTTATTTTCAATATAATATTTACCATAATTATTTTGAAAAAATAAATTAAAATAAGAAAAAAATTGGGGGAAATGATCGCGGGTCAAATGACGCTGGGGCGAATGACAGTGGGGCGAATGATCTCGGGTCAAATGACGATGGGGCGAATGACAGTGGGGCGAATGATCTCGGGTCAAATGACGATGGGGCGAATGATAGTAACCCGAGAAAATATTTTTTTTTTCATTTTTCACGTTCCAACAGGGCGCTTTTGTTGCGTTTTGCCTTCCTGATGAAGAATCAAAAAACTTTGGGCACAATTAAAAATTCCTTCAGTTCCCACAAACGACTTGAAGTACAAGGAGGGGCAAATTTGAAACTTTAAGGAATTAAATTTTAAAAAAAATTATGAAACTAACTGAAATGTGTTTTGAACCATATAAAAGTTATCTCCTTTGTTTTACAACTGTCTAGAAAATGTTTGAAGGCTCATTAAAGCCACAAAAAATACTAATAATACGAAGCGAGAACGTCAAAACACCATACAGGGGTAAAACAAGCAAAACCGGTCATTCTCTCAAATTCTTCTTGGTTTCAAGTTTGTTGACCTTCTTCAGCATTGCGTGGGACCTGTTTTCAAGCCGGCCATCTTAAAAGACCCCAAAAAGCATACTTTCTTGAAAAATTGATTTGAATGCGTTATTCACTTAATAAAAAAAAACACAAAACCTCGAATCTTATAGACACATGTGGGAACTGGAAGGATTGAGTTTTTGAAAAATTGTTTTGCACACGTCTCATAGAGATCATATTGCAGCAAATTAGCCCCGTTGGAAGAAGAAAAAAATTCATTTTGATTTTCGCTCCACCCTAGTGCACAACCAGTAGAAGTCCCCTAACCAGCACTTCAGCAGAAAAAGTTAGACAAATCGTCTTTTTTTTAAACTTTTGAACTTAACTAATGCCTACTTAGATTCTTCCGATCGACTCGTAATTTTTATCATGGATTAATGAGGGTTTTTTTAATTGATTTTCTATAAAAATTATCCCTCTAGACCAGCTGGTTCAAACGCAAATCCAGTGTGTCCAGAACTAGTGCTCTCGGGGCACAATGAGACGGCAACAATGAGACACCATCTTATTGTGCATTAGTGTGCCCCAGGGGTTTTATTTTTTTTTATTTTTATTTTTGAGTGGATTTTGTTCAATATTGTTAGGTAATTAATATTTTTTGTGCAATAATAATTATTGCTAGGTAAAATAATTATTGCCTAATTATTAGGCTAGGTAATTGTTTGCGTAGTCATTTCTTGGGAAATAAGAACTGATTTCCTAAACTTAGAGAGGCTGAACTAAGAATTTAAGAAAATATTACTTTTTTAAGAAAATTTTTGTGAGGAACTGAACATTTATAAACAAAACACGTAGAACAACATGAAATAAATATTTATTCCTGTTTTTACAATGATTTTTTTATATTTACCCACTTGTCTCACTATGCCCCGGGGATGTCTCATTGTACCCCAGGGGTGGGTCACAGTGAGACAAAAACCGAATTTTTCGAATGTTGAATTTTTTAGAAAATAACCCGTTTACGGCGGTTTCACGAAATGCCATTTTGAAGCCAAAGAGTTGCTCTAAATACCTTCAAAATTTCAGCTTTCTTGAGGCATTATTTAGCGAACTAGGGCGCGCTGAGTGAAAAGTGTCTCATTGTGCCCCCTCTCCCCTACCTATGCGATCGGTCGGAAAAATTTATTTTACAACACCCCCAAAAACTTTTATTTGTTACGTTTCAGGAGGTCTGAACACAAAACTGCAATAAATATTTTTTGTCCATCCTCCGTACGCCGTGGTGCTCACAGGACCCAAGTCAGGTTCTCACCCCAATCAAAATTGAAATTGCTCGTGAGGATGGCCGAGCGACCGAAAGCGTCCATGTTATGAATAAAAAGACTTTTTAAAAGGGTAACCTAATGGGTGCCCTAACGATAAGTCCAATAATATCAACCCACCATAATACCATTAGACCTTTTGCAACACTTCTTTGACAACTTCTAGCACGTTTCTCCAAAGTGCACGCACAAGTATTCTGCCGTCCTAAGTTAAAACGTCCTATCTCAGTTTTTAGCGTTTTGAGAAAAACGCGGTTAAGTGAGATTGTTTGCACCGTCCACGTTTTTAACCCTAGCTATTTGGAATTTTCACGATAGCTCCTTGACATCACCCCCCAACTTTGTCAGTTGTCAACAAACCTCAATATTAAACCAGCAGGTAGAAATTATCAATTGAAGTGCAAGAAGTCGAAGATAAGACTTTGTTGTTGTTGTTCGTTTTCTTGTCGTGTGCCTTAGGCCACGTTCGACATTCGTTTTTATACCTAGGATAGGACTTTTTAACCTAGTAGTAGTAGTTTTTGGAACTCAGTATTCGAAGATGAATATCTTGCCCACATCCATGACAGACACAGCTTTGCTACTCACTAGGCCAGAAAGTCCTAACTCCTTTATTTGAGACCTCCTTTATTTGACTTAGGACGATTTATTCTAGCACAAGTTACTGAATTTTTTCAGTTATACAAGGTCAAAGTGTCCTAACTTTCTGCTACTTAGGACTTTTTAGCCTAGGACTACCAAGTTAGGACTTTCTGTTCTTGGATGGAGGCGGAAATTGACAAAAGTGAGATAGGACAAAGCCATTTTTCAGTCCTTTCCAATGAAGATAGGACTTTCTAACCTGGCCCATCAGACGCGTCATGTCAAAATCTATACTACCACGTCCTTAACTCAAAAAGCGAAAAAAATGAGATAGGACGTTTTAACTAAGGACGGCAGTATTCACCAAATAACTTTCTTTTTTTTTTTTGTTGGAACTCAGGCCTAGCAATCCAATGGATCTACAGTTCCATAGCATTCTGCGGTTACCAAGTCCCTAAAATGTACATGAGGAATCAGTAGAGCACTCGAGCACCGATGAATAATATTAAGAAACAGTTGCCACCATGCACAATGTGCATTGCACATGCCCTAAACTCATACAATAGATTGAGGGCCCGATAATCGAATCATTTCAAGCTAGATTTCTCCAAGGACGCTAGCACTAAATTTCACCTAGGACGTATTTTCATTGACCGTCATACCAAAAATTTCATGGAAATGCAAGAGTCCCTATTGACTCACTTGTTGCTCGTTGGTTCGCTGCAGTTGGTTGGCATACTCATTTTTGGCGTCTTCGCATTGTTGCTGTTTGATGGTCATATTCATTTTCTGTTTTTCCACTTCAGCTCTTGACAGGTTCAAATCGGCGTCTGCCCTTTTGAAACTGTCCGTTGCTCGGTCGGCCTCTTTGGAGGCTTTCTCGTAGTTTTTCCTTGATCGCTCAAGATTGGCTATTTGCGAGCTCAGCTGGGTCATCATCCGCGCTCCTTCCGCAAGTAACTAGTCAAATTTAAATAAGTAAAAAACTGATACATTATGCATGATACATGAAACACACAGAACGGCAAGGTAAAATCTTTAAATGATCACCAAACTTAATAAAGCTCACAAAGTCAAGCTTCTTGAGGCGTGAACCAGCAATTTTCATCATTTTTTAAGAAAAATGAACCTTTGTAATCGGTCAGGAAAAAAATTTTTCAACACCCCCTGAAAATTTGTTGGTTTACGTTTCAAAGGGTGTAGACTCCGAATCTGCAATAAAAATTTTTTGTCCGTCCGCCGTCCGGGCTTTTTCAGGGAGAAGGAGTTTCAAAATTTCTCCAATACTTAATAACTCAAAAACTACTCAAAATTCGTATTCCACTCGTCGGAACCCCCACAAAAACTTCTGTCCTCCCAATATCTTCAATTTAAAGAATTTGGTCGTATTACACAAATCAGCAAAACAAAAATTGGAAAAAAATTGAGGATTTGGCCTCGGCTCTAAGATACGGTTGATTGATTACGACCACTAGCCTATGACACCAACAAGGTGACGCACTCACACTAGACCAGTGCGCTTGGCAATGAGAGCGAGACAAGCTTTAACATGACACTGATCGCGTAGAGCAGTATCAGCCGCGTCTACACCATGAGCCCTGAGAGCGCTAGAGTGAGTTTCTGAGACCGCTCTCGCAGCTGCTCTCGCTCGTGATTGCGAGAGCAGTTGCGTGAGTGTGTACACTACCGCCCTTTCTTCCGAATCCTTCCCCACCATCGACCCGAATTCGCCATCGCTCTCGCAACTTGTTTCCCGCAGGTGAAACTTCTCGAGACTAATTCCGAGATAGGTTGCAGTGCCGTCCACACGTCGAGAGGGAAGGGGGAACGCGAGAGCCCAAGAGCACCACGAGACCGCTGTCGCAACTTCTCTACGGGCCGTCCACACTTCTCTCGAGAGCTCGAGTGCTCTCTAGGCTCTCGCTGTACTGCAATAAGTGTCCCCGTGCAGGCCGGCCTTAAGAATAGATTAAAATTTAGGCCCGTATTCACAACACTTCCTAGGCATAAGGAGCCGCTCGATGCGCAAGCACTTCGTTTGCACGTCTCATTGGTCAATTTCAAAAAAACAAACATTCCGTTTCCATAAAACTCGCAAGGTATGGAGACGAGCACAGCAACCTAGGTACTGTCAATCGAAACCACGATTTTCGAGGTTCCATTTTTAAGGTAGCAAGTGAGCAACCTTGAAATTGGGACCTCGAAAATCGAGGTTGCGAGGGCTGGCGCATCGAGCGGCTCCTTATGCCTAGGAAGTGTTGTGAATACGGCCCTTAATGGTGAATTAACAATATTGACGATGAGCTGCGTTGAAGAGATTGGTAGAAAGATACCTATCGGGATAGTAAAGTGAACAGTGTAGCTTTTTTCGCCGGGTTGAAAAAAAAGTATTTAAAAATCCCATCTAAAATACAAATTTATACTTAAATTCTTAAATAATAACAACTGAAAACCATGTTTAAGGAGTACCTATACATCCCTAGGTTTGTCTTTGCAATCGAAAACGCTGCTAAGTGGATTAGTGACATGGGTACATTATTTGTCTGGGTATCACAGAAAATAAAGTTCAAATAGTTGGAGTAGGTAGGTTTATCATCATATCATTTGTGGAGTAATGGTCAATGGTGAGTTCAATGATGCTTAAATGATACTTGTTCACAATGATGAATAAATAGGTATAAAAAGAAAAAAAACACTGAGCGATTAAACAAGACCCGTTGACGAGGTCTCATCACGAGGGGACAATGCCCCTCCCCAATCCCTTCCCTTATACCTGGACGCAAACCAGGTCCCTGCGGGTCCCATATATATATATAGGGTGACCAGAGGTACTGTTTTCAGCAGGACAGGTCCTACTTTCTAGGTCGTGGTCCTGCTATCCACAGAAACCTCGAAAGGACCATAAAATGTACTGCTTTCGTGTGAATGGTCCTGCCATGGGCCCTTCTTTCATCACTATAAATGTTACCTACTAAGCCTTGCCCATCGAACCAAACAAAAAAAAAAAAACGCTGCTAAGTAGATCAGTGGCATGTGCAGATTAGTTTTTGCTATGCCCGAAGAACTCTGCAAATTTTGCACAGGGGTTCATTTTTCGATTGCAAAGACAAACCTTACGATATATCGGTACTCCTTAAACACAGAATTTAGCTGTTATTATTCTATAATTTCAGTAGAGGAAAGTGCCCAAAAGTGGACCCCCATTTTGTTTTTTATCAATAAAAAATATAGAACAACGAAAAACACATTTTTAAATGCATGTAACGATAGCACAGTAATGTTTTGTATCATTTCAATCTCAATTTATAAAATTATACTAAGAAATAGTAATAAAAAAATATATTTTTCAAAACCCTGCAATTTGGCAATCCCAAAAAAAGTTGCCTAAAGTGGACCCCTACTAAATATTACAAAAATGGATGGAAAATTACATGGAGGAATGAGATTAAATCACGTAAAACAATGCTAAGTCAATAGTAAGTATATAATAACAATAAATTATCCTTTAATGCTAATGAATATATCGATTTCCGATTAGGCATCATCATTTTTTGAAGGCGTTACTCCAGGCAAAGCCTCCATCACGGACGACCCAGACGAAACGCTGTCTTCTTCACTGCTTGATTTCTCTTCGAAGTTGAGACGTTTTTCAGATTCAGCAGGTGTTTGAACATGAAAAATAAAGGGGGGTCCACTTTAGGCGACTATAGCCTAATTATTCATTACTCTTTCAATGTTCAACAGACCGTTCAATTGAGATAACTTGATGATAAATATTACCCTTATTCCTTACTATTTCAGAATAATACATGCTGGAAGCCTTACCTTCAAAAGTGTAGGAGAAATGTCGAATAACGTATGACACTGTAATAATTCTAAAATACAAGAAATCACATAATGCCGAACTGAAAGCCGGCAGATGAAGTAGACGACGTGAGGGCTCCTACATGTTGTCACAGAAGTGGGAACTACTAGTTGCGATTGGTTTCGGTAAAGTTCAGCACCGTAGAGAGCCTAAAATGCCAGGGGTCCACTTTTGGGGAGGGGTCCACTTTTGGGCACTTTCCTCTATCAATTTGTATTTTAGATGGGTTATTTAGAAAAACGTTTTTTCAACCAGGCAAAAAATAATCATCCCCTTCGCTTGATAAATACTTACTTACCTATCCATTTTTTCAACGCAGCTGATCGTTCAATTCCGTTAAATTTACCATTTAATCTATTCTTACTCATCTTCATAATTAACTGAATAATAATAATTATTAAATTCTCTGAATAATGAAATTAAAAATGCCTCATGCCTCAGAACCGTTGTTAAAGCCTGACTCGCTCTCATGTTGCCAAGCGCAACTGGTCGTAGTGTGAGTGCGTCACCTTGTTGGTGTAATAGGCTAGTAGTCGTAAGTAGATCAATCAACCGTATCTAAGAGCCGAGGCCAAATTCTCAAGTTTTTCCAATTTTTGTTTTGCTGATTTGTGTAATGCGACCAAATTCTTTAAATTGAAGATATCGGGAGGACAGAAGTTTTTGTGGGGATTCCAACGAGTGGAAAACGAATTTTGTGGCTCGAGTAGTTTTCGAGTTATTAAGAATTGGGGAAATTTTAAAAAACTCAAAACTGCTTCACTAAAACTGCAATAACTCCTAAACGGTTGAAGCTACTGGCGTGGCGATGGTCTCATTCGATTCAGCATAGAAAAGTCTATAGAAAATGATACCTCACATGCCTATGTTGCAAATTTCCTTAAAAAGACGAATTTTTTACCACTTCAACAGCTGTTTTACTGGCCTTAAAATTAAGGTAGGGTTCTGCCGAGACGTTAGGACCAACTAGATACGGAACTTGATTTTTGGTAAAAATTTCAAAATTTTTCGATAACTCCTTCCCCCTGAAAAACCCCGGACGGCGGACGGCGTACGGCGTACGGCGTACGGCGTACGGCGTACGGCGTACGGCGGACGGACAAAAAATTTTTATTGCAGATTCGGATTCTACACCCCTTGAAACGTAAACCAACAAATTTTCAGGGGGTGTTAAAAATTTTTTTTTCCTGACCGATTACAAAGGTTCATTTCTTTAGAAAAATGAACCAAAAACACCCGACATGGTTTTATAGATAAGGACAAAAGAAGAGGATCGTATACAACAGCAACAACCGATTAAACGCCTGCCTTTTTGATTATCTCATTTTTTTCTGTTAATAAATTATTTCTAGTTGTTTCTTAAATCAGAATAGAAATGGCTACTACCTACTTCAACTGAAAAATTAGATGAACGTTTTTGTGGTAGGTATTTCAAAGACTGAATTGTGCAATGATAATGAAAGAATAAAAGTATATTTTATGCATAGTTACCTAGTTATTCTGTTTTGAGGATGGTTTTAAAAAGTATAAGAGTTTTTCAGTATTTGAAAGTTGTCTTTTGTTGGGTCCTGCTTTCACTGAAAAAAAATCTGGTCACCCTACATATATACGGTATTGATACCTGAGATTTCCGAGAAGGCCTGACTCGGGATCGCATCTATTCACCTCGCAGCTCTTTAAATTCCCCTAATTAATCTGTCCACCCTATTAATATGCGAGACTGGCTAATCCCAATAACGTTCACTTTCTAATAGCCAAATCGCAGTTTTGCAGTTCCAAGCATATAAACCGACGCCCTCGGATAAAAAGTCGTTATTAAGGGTGGGAATGTATCTGATAGGGAATTTATCACCCGACGTTTTCTCCTGTATCACGTTTTTGCTTAACCCCATAGGTGCTTAGGCCGTAAAACCAAGAAAATTGCGAAAAAATTGACCCTGGTGACCAATATCTCAAAAAAATGCCAAATTTCATGTTTCATAGTCGATAATTAAAGATTTCCGCCAAAAAACCCCGAAGTCAAATCCATCATTTTTTTTGAAATTTTTCCTAGGCTAGGCCTAGTTTCCAAGGTCCTAGCTTGGATTTTCCAGCTGGAATCGGTTTTTTGCTTTTTTCCCAGTCCTGGAGGGGCGTAGAAAATTGCAAATTTTTTATATCATGTACCTACCCAAAACCTATTCAAAAATACTTTTTTTGGAATTTTAAAATTTGTTTTAAAAGGGCAAAAAAATATTTTTTTTAGGTCAAAAATTAGTCTTCAAACCAGTTCTCGATCTCTAAAACCCCACTGATTTTGACTTATAGGGAGTGAAAAATATGTAAAAACCTTCAAGGAATCCAACAAGCTCAAAAAAATAAAAATCGGTTCAGTAGAACTCCCTCAAATTGCCAAAAACGCGAAAAAGCAGAAATCGCATTGAGAAATTCAAGCCAAACCGATTCAAAAACAAAATTTTCGAATTTTTTCGGAAAAAACCCCCTATCTTATGGTAAATCAAGTGGAAAAGCCGGGAAGAATACTCAAAAAATTCTAAACCCACCGCATCACTTTCAAAATTGAGATTTTGTGTTTTTTCAAAAATATACCAGTATAGTACATTAATACCGTAAATATATAGTATATATTACTACTATAGTATTATATCGACGGTGTAGAATCAATACTGCCCAATTCGTTTGCCATGCAATCTATGGACGCGTGATTTGCCAAGTTGCCACTCCAAGTTTTGAGAAGTAGGCAACCCAGACGCCCCCAAAAGACACGATGCTTTGAATTGGGCAGTAATGCAGTTTCATCGTCGATATAGTAATTATTACTTTATAGTATTATATAGTAATATTATACGAGTATCTATACTAGAAAATTTTTTTTACAACACCCCCTGAAAAGTTTTTCTTTCACGTTTCAGAAGTTCTAGAACACGAATCTTCAATAAAAATTTTTTGTCCGTCCGCCGTACGCCGTCTGCAGCAGAATAAAGCTGGGTTCACATGGCGTACGGTTGACCGGATCCGGTCGGTACGGTCGGCCTCTAATTGGTCGACGGGAAGGCGCACGCGGTGCGGTCGCGGTGGTGAAGGGGGCACGCTCTCCCGTCGACCAATGAGAGGCCGACCGGATCCGGTCAACCGTACGCCATGTGAACAAAGCTTAAGTGGTCGGACCACTCCTTCTATAGGCCGTATCACACGTCAGACCGTTCTCCTCCCCTGCCCACGAACAGACAAGCCGCTGGAGCGGCACCGGCACCGGCACCGGCACCGTGGAGCGAAGGGGAGAAGGCATCAGCCAATCAGCGACGCTTTCCGAACCCCCACTACCTACGACGGCAACGGCACGGCAAAGATCTCTCGATCGAATGTTTGCATGAAATGAACCGATTTGAGCGTTCTTGGTCTCAAAATCTTCGTTTTACCTTGCAGAATATGTGGATATTTTTTACATTCCGAAAATGCGGCGTTTTTTCATTTTGGGCGAATTTCAAAATTTTAATAAGGGAAAAGCACCAATAGCGGACATGACAACAGTAGTGGACACTTGGGTTAAAAATCGATAAAATAAGGGTTTGAGACAACTTGGGGGGTTCTTTTTTTTTGTGCCACAACTATTCAAGATTAGGCACAACAAAGAAGAACCCCCCAAGTTGTCTCAAACCCTTATTTTATCGATTTTTAACCCAAGTGTCCACTACTGTTGTCATGTCCGCTATTGGTGCTTTTCCCTTACTGAATTTTTTGATATTTTTGACCTAAACACTTTCAAAAGCAGTCAAAATATGATCAAATTGTGTCACAATTTTACGTTTCAAAATATGGAAGTATTGTGTGTTATCTACGCACCACTGGTTAATTCATGATCCAAAAACACCGTCAAGTTTTAAACCGTTTTCACTTCCTGTAAGTCAAAATTGGTTGAAGCTTTTTGGTCGAAAACTGGTTTGAGAACTAATTTTTGACATGTAAAAAATATATAGTTTTTGACCCTCTAAAAAAAAATTAATTTTGTTAAATTCTCTATTCAATCAATTGAGGCGTTGATAGCCAGAGTGGACCATTCCACAAACTGTCCAAAAATGAGTTATACAGTGCAATGGGTCTGTGGTTGCTCTATCTATCGAATTATTATTAAAATTTGACTCGTTCTCGAATGTGCTAAGAGAGAGCGCAACTTTTCAAATGGTCCGTCTGCAAATTGGCCGCCGATTTTGATGGCCAGAGTGGACATTGTGGCTTGTAGAAATGTCCATATGGTTCATGAGTCATCTGTTCACCCAAGAATGCTTGTATTTTTTTCTTCAAAACACTATAACAAGGCCCTTAATCAATTACAAGAAATTAGTCGAAATTTTCAAATGCGATTTTCTCAGTTCAACACCTGTGTGGAATGGTCCACTCTGGCTATCAACGCCTCAATTCTTAATAACCAACGAAAAGGGTTAACAAAGAATTCTCTTTTTAATTCATGATCCAAAAACACCGTCAAGTTTTACACCGTTTCACTTCCTGTAAGTCAAAATTGGTTGAAGCTTTTTGGTCGAAAACTGGTTTGAGAACTAATTTTTGACATGTAAAAAAATATATAGTTTTTGACCCTCTAAAAAAAATTTAAATTTAATAAAAATTGGCAATTTCTAAGCCTTTTTAGGATTGAGAAAAATGCAAATAACCTATTGCGCATCTCAGCCCAGGAAAAATTTTGAAAAAATTATGGATTACTTAACAGTAACTGTAGAGTACGACTTCTGGTCTTTCGACCACCGCCACTCTACGGAGCGGAATCTTTTCCTAATTTGGAGGATAGGGGTCGTCAGCCTCGGTTATTTACGATCCTGGTTCCTGATCCCACCGTAAATAACCGAGGCTAACGACCTCTATCCTCCAAATTAGGAAAATCATGGATTAGATTTCTGCGCGAATCTTTAGGTATTCACTAAAAAACATGAAATTTGGAGTTTATGCGAGATTTTGGTCAACATAGTCAATTTCAAATGTACGGTCAAAATGGGAAATACGGTCATCGGTGGGATGTGTATTAGGGTGGAGCGAGAATCGAGAAAATAATTTTTTTTTCATTTTTCACGTTCCAACAGGGCGCTTTTGTTGCGTTTTGCCTTCCTGATGAAGAATCAAAAAACTTTGGGCACAATAAAAAATTCCTTCAGTTCCCACAAACGACTTGAAGTACAAGGAGGGGCAAATTTGAAACTTTAAGGAATTAAATTTAAAAAAAATTATGAAACTAACTGAAATGTGTTTTGAACCATATAAAAGTTATCTCCTTTGTTTTACAACTGTCTAGAAAATGTTTGAAGGCTCATTAAAGCCACAAAAAATACTAATAATACGAAGCGAGAACGTCAAAACACCATACAGGGGTAAAACAAGCAAAACCGGTCATTCTCTCAAATTCTTCTTGGTTTCAAGTTTGTTGACCTTCTTCAGCATTGCGTGGGACCTGTTTTCAAGCCGGCCATCTTAAAAGACCCCAAAAAGCATACTTTCTTGAAAAATTGATTTGAATGAAGAGTAGAATGTGCGTTATTCACTTAATAAAAAAAAAACACAAAACCTCGAATCTTATAGACACATGTGGGAACTGGAAGGATTGAGTTTTTGAAAAATTGTTTTGCACACGTCTCATTGAGATCATATTGCAGCAAATTAGCCCCGTTGGAAGAAGAAAAAAATTCATTTTGATTTTCGCTCCACCCTAATGTGTATACGGTCAAAATCGCGTTTTTTAACCGATTTCTTGCTTTTACCACTTAAGTACCTAAGGGTATCAGCCAAAAACGTGATGGAGATAAAAATTTCTAGAAATAGTGTACCAATAAATTCAGCAATATTAAGTACGGCAAGAGGAAATGAATTGGCATAAAGGTGAATTCGAAAAACTTACTTTTTTTCGCTCATCCTTAAAATCTTTCACTAAAATTGTGACTTCTCTAATGACTTCGGTTTGAAGGTTTTCAGCAATGACTTCGTGCTGACCCGCAAGGTCGTTGACTTCATTCATGACGAGCTTGAAAGCCTTGCATGGGCTATACCTGAAAGTAGCAAGTTGTATTATAAGATTTCGTGATCAAGTAATTCAATAGCCATAAGAAGTCGAGTTGAACTGGAAAACCACGTATTCTGGGTTTTAGACATAAAAGGTTTACCAGGTTTACTATCGATACTAAACAACATTCTTCACTACATTGATGATTGGTTGTGTCTAATCTCTATCTTCTGCTCATTGGACCGGCTAATTGAGTAGAACTCCATAGTCGAGTAAATATAGGTGTGTGAATAACTGTTTAATGTAAACTCCGTTTTGTTTAATGTTGAAAGCTTTTTGCTCTCTCTAATCTCTCACAAACTCTTGCCCAGAACTCCATCGCGAAGCTTATTGGACTTTATGGTGATGGAATCTCCCACTAATTCTCTACTTCTACAAGTGCTGAAGAAACAAAGGTTCGTATCCATGATAATCCGCAATTGATACACTCCCAATATTTAAACGGCCTCTACGCGGGCGATTTTTGCTGCGGCAATTCGAGCTCACGACGCTTCTGAAGAAAAGTGCTGCACCGCTCACACTCTTTCTGTCATTGTGATCAGACGCCCAATCGGTATCAGCGTATCATTTTTTTTAAATTTTTCCTAGGCTCCATATTCCTTGGATTTTCCAGCTGGAATCGGGTTTTTGCATTTTTCTCAGTCCTGCAGAGTCGTAGAAAATTGTAATTTTTCTGTGTCATGTACATACCCAAAACCTAATCAAAAATATTTTTTGTACATTATTTCCAATAATGTACCTATGCAATCGGTCAAGAAATTTTTTTTACTACACCCCCAGAAAAATTTTTCTTTAACGTTTCAGAGGTTGTAGAACACAAATCTACAATAAAAATGTTTTGTTCGTTCGCCGTACGCCGTCAGGCGCAAAACGCATAGAAAGAGTAGGTAGTCCGTTTTCAAAAAAAAAAAAAAAAAGGAAAAAAAAAAGTAAATTAGTGGCATGTGCACATTAGTTTACCTACATAATTAACAGAATAATAATTATCACTAAATTCTCCGAATGATTGAAGAGTTTTCCTTCAAAACTGCATATATCCACTTTCGAGTTTTGTCGATATCGATTTCGTTTTTTCGATTGCTTATAGGTACCAAAACTGCTATGAATCGAAATCGAAAAACGAAATTGATACCGACAAAACTCGAAAGTGGATATATGCAGTTTTGAAGGAAAACTCTTCAATTACATTAAAAATGCCTCAAGAATGCCTCAGAACCGTTGGTAAAGCTTGTCTCGATTTCACGTTGACAACCGCAACCGGTATAGTGTGAGTGCGTCACCCTGTTGGTGCGATAGGTAGTGGTCGTAAGTAGATCAATCAACCGTATCTAAGAACCTAGGCCGAATTCTCAAATTTTTCAATTTTTGTTTTGCTGATTAGTGTTATACGACCAAATTTTTTAAATTTAAGATATTGGGTGGACAGAAGTTTTTGTAGGGATTCCAACGAGTGGAAAACGAATTTTGTGGCTCTAGTCGTTTTCGAGTAATTAAGATCTGTCGAAATTTTAAAAACTCAAAAATGTCTCACTAAAACTGCAATAAAATTTATTGCAGTTTTAGTGAGACATTTTTGTGTTTTTTAAAATCCTAAACGGTTGGAGCTACCCCCGTGGCGATGGTCTCATTCGATTAGGCATCGAGAAATCTATAGAAATTGATACCTCACATGCCTATGTTGCAAATTTCCTTGGAAAGATGAATTTTTTCCCGATTTTGTTTTAAAATTATAAAGTACTAGCTGTACCCGCCCGGCGTTGCCAGTGCAAAAAAATTAGAAAATGCAGATAAGTGAATAGCGCAGGAATCTCTCTCTCTTCCCCCCCCCATAGCTATAGCTTCCCCCATAGGATAGCTGTACCCGCCCGTGTCCCCGTGTGCCCATGTTGTCACTTTTTTCACTTGATTCACTTTTTTCACGTTTAAAACTCACTTTTTTTGCTTTTTTAAAACTTAAAAGTTCACTTTTTTCACTTTTTTGAAACAAAAAAAATTTTTTTTTCCAAAAATTGAAAATCGGGCTTCAAGGTCTTGTTGCCAGCCCCTTTGTGCTTCCGTGTAAAAAATTCCAGGTAACTGCGTGCTATAGATTTGGCTGGAGAGCCCGGTCAAACAAACAAACAAACACTTGCTTTTATTATTATAGATTGGAGGAATTTTGAAAAACTCAAAAATGCCTCACTGAAACTGCAATAAATCCTAAACGGTTGAAGCTACCGGCGGACGGACAAAAAATGTTTATTGCAGATTCGGGTTCTACACCCTTTGAAACGTGAACCAACAAATTTTCAGAGGGTGTTGAAAAATTTTTTTCCAGACCGATTACAGAGGTTCATTTCTTAAGAAAAATGAACCAAAAAACGGGCGTTTAGCAAATTCATTCTTGATGTGCACCTCGGGTAAGAGAATCCGCTCAATTCACTCTGAAGTACTCAAAAACGGTGTAATGTCAAAAAAGTCATAATTTCAATAACAGTATTTTTTGGTTTTGGACCCCTTAACATTTTTTGATCGGATTCCCCAGACAATATGCACCAAGTTAGAGCAAACCACAACTTTTAGGACTAGTTTCATCAAAATCGGATCCGTGGTTCAATACGATGTGGTGGTCACACAATGTTGACCAAATTTTGTGGCCACGTCATCATATCGAACCGCTGATCCGATTTTGACGCGATTGGTCTTAGAAGTAATATTGTCTGGGCAATCCGATCCGAAAAGGTTAAGGGGTCCAATTCGGCATAATTAGGGTAGGTATATTTGTGAAAAAACACAAAAACTCTATTTTGAAGGTGATGCCGTGGGTTTAGAATTTTTTGAGTATTTTTCCCGGTATTTTCACTTGATTTACCATAGAAAAGGGTTTTTTCCGAAAATGTTTGAAAATATAGTTTTTTTATCGTTTTGGCTCAAAATTTCTTGACGCGTGTAAAGGTTAGGTCAGGCCCGGATTTATGGTCTCAGCCGCCCTGTGCCCACAATTTCATGCCGCCCCCTTCCCGTCATGAATTCTCTTTTATATTTCTTCTGAAGCGGGGAAAAAAATTGGCCTGTTTCAATAAATAGGTACTGCAAAAAAGAAAGCCTGTTAGAGGAAGCGATGGCATTAAACTAAGTATTTTGTACGGGTCGTAGGCATACCTGCTCAATTTTAAAATTTTACGATTTGTGTAGGTTGGATAAATAGGTAGGTACTCATCCTGGAAGGGCAATTTATCATTCCAGTTTTAATATTTTTAATAAATAAATAAAATCACAAAATTATTTCAAAAAAATAAACTCTTTTCGTAAGTACGCTGGAGTTACATAAATCAAGAATCAGTCTTTCTCTATTCAGATTGGTTTTCTTCGGGATTTTGTTTTGGAAAAGATTTCAATCACTTCTTCAAAGTCCATCCGTTGGGTTAAATCCTTTTCCGTGCACATTATGATGAGGGCGTTCAATTTACCTTCTAAGAGTTCCTTCCAGAGAATGGTGCTTAATGTATCTCCTCAAAAATGTGTGATTAAGGTCCACATGTAGCAAAGGATATATATTTTTATTGATTAATATTCAAGTATAAATTAATTAGGATAAAATTATTTGGTTGCTAGGCGCTTGAAAAATCAACCAGCTAGAAGGTGGGAAAATTCCCCGGCTTCCGGGGAAAATTTTTCCATGGGAACGTCAGTACTGAGCGGCGCCCGCGGGTGGGTCAGGGCGAGTAGAGTGCTAAGGAGCTAGGGGCCACATGGACAGGATTTGGTTTCGGGGAAAATAATTATTGAGTAATATTAATCAGTGGTTATCTTTTATTTTTTTAAATAGGACTTTAATTTTCAATTTCATTTTTTCAATTTTAATTTTTTACGTATTTTAATTTTTTACGTATTTTATTTTTTTCCCTCGGAGTGCCGCCCCCTCTAGGCTGGCGCCCTGTGCTACAGCACAGTGGGCACATAGGTAAATCCGGGCCTGGGTTAGGTATGTAATATATCGACGGTGTAGAATCAATACTGCCCAATTCGTTTGCCATGCAATCTATGGACGCGTGATTTGCCAAGTTGCCACCAATCCAAGTTTTGAGAAGTAGGCAACCCAGACGCCCCCAAAAAACACGATGCTTTGAATTGGGCAGTATTGCAGTTTCATCGTCGATATAACGCAGCTCAGGCTGGAATGAATGTATATTCGTTCAAATATCATAATCATGGGGTTCATAGATAATACTGATAGCCTGTTGCATGAGACTGTCGATATAAACTGATTGATATTCATGATCAATATGACATCTCCCTTTTTTTTTTTGAGAGTATAGTATTAAATCAACAAAAATAATTAGTTGGAATTAGTATTGGTTAAGTGTCGTTAGAACATTAGTACAGCTTTACAAAATTTCCAAACATAGAAAATTTGGATTAGGAACATTTTTGAAATATGACGACTTTTGCTTATGAGAAAAGATAGGATACATTTATCACAGTAATGATTAATAGATTGGCTTTAGTAATATTAATTAATCACAGTGGTAGTCCTCAAATTGAGTTGGCCTTTTGACCACTCTTCCAGATCTAGTCTTCACCAACTCTTTCCCAGTCGGAGCATGATTTGCCACATCATTGGTACAGACATCATTTTCCAAGACAGAATCACTATCATTATCAGGCGAACCCTTGTACAGATCTTTCCTATTCCTTTCGATGACAGTATTCCTGTCAGTCAGAATCTGATATGATCTAGGTCGATCACATGCCTTAATGACCTTGGCTGGGGACAGAGAAGTTTTATTTTTCTCTCGATAAAGTACATTTTGACCAGGTAGGAGAGAATCCAACAGTTTGGTATGCCTATCAAAATACTGCTTTTGGATACACTGTCTCTGTTTCAATTTGCTGGCAACTTCAAAATTAGCATTATCTGTGAAGAAATAGGATCTGTTTGGAAGAAGACCTGCGATTTTTCTTTTATACAAAATCTCAGCAGGAGATTGAATTTGGTCACTGATCGGTGTGTTCCGCAGTTCGAGCAATGCATGGGTCATTATTGTCTTCATCTGCTTTGAGGAGAAGCTTCTTGACTATTTGAACACATCTTTCTACCATCCCGTTAGATTGTGCAAAATGCGGGCTGGACGTTCGATGCTCAAATCCCCATTTCCGCGAAAATTCTCTAAAACGTGCGGACACATATTGCGGACCACCTTCAGAATAGACGATACTGGGAATACCATGTCTGGCAAATATAGATTTCAAATGTACAATGACTTTTTCACTTGTGGTATCTGAATTCAGATTTGCTATTTCAATAAATTTGCTAAAGTAATCAACGACAATCAAATAATTGCTATTTTTATACTGAAATAAATCAGTACCAACAACTTTGAATGGTACAGTAGGCACTTCTTTAGGCATAAGCGGTTCCTTCTGTTGCATTCGTTGAAATTTTAGGCACACATTGCAATTTAAGACAATGTCTTCGATTTGTTTTGCCATACCCGGCCAATACACTACCTCTCTTGCCCGTTGTTTGCATTTACTTACACCTAAATGATTATAGTGAATTCTCGATAGGATTTCTTTTCTCATCGAGCGTGGTACAATAACACTGCCGTTTTTAAACAACAAATTTTTATGCTCAAAAATTTCACTCTGGCAAGAGAAATATTGCTTGACTAGGTCAGGAACCATAGCCTTATTGGAAGGCCAACCGTTGATGACTAAACTCTTTAAAGCTTGAAGCTCTTCATCTTTCTCAGTTTCGCGAAGAAATTCTGTGAAGCGTTTGTCCGTCATTCTGGCGGGCAAATCTATAATCGTTGAAACGTACAACTCTATGTCTGATGTTAAATCCGTATCTCCCTCAGAATTCGCATCATAATTTCGGGACAGCGGATCGGCCAGATACAATTCTTTCCCAGCTTTGTAAATAACATTGAGATCATATGGCTGAAGCCTAAGTAACATCCTTTGTAGTCGAGGTGGGCATCGATTTAGAGGCTTTGAGAAGACAAATTTCAAAGGTTTGTGATCGCTTTCCACGAGCACATTCTTAGATGCAAAAATATACTTGTGGAATTTTTCACACGCGAACACAATAGCATAGCACTCTTTCTCTATTTGGGCCCATCTTTTCTGAACCGCATTGTACGCTTGCGATGCATATGCACAAGGAAGGTTATTCTGTAGGAGTACAGCTGCAACGCCGTTTTGTGACGAATCAACCGAGAGCACTAGTGGCTTGTTTAGGTCTACGAATTGCAGTACAGGTTTGCTGGATAAAGCTCCTTTAATATCATCGAATGCATTTTGTTGCTCATGTTCCCACATCCATGCAGAGTCTTTTTTTAATAAATCTCTAAGAGGCTCAGTTATAACGCATAGGTTGGGTATGAACCTTGAAACATATGTAACCATACCTAAAAGAGATTTAAGTTCTTCCACATTGGATGGGGGTTTCATGTCCAAAATACCCTGTAGCTTATCCATATCCGGTTCTAAACCATTTTCAGAAAATTTATGCCCAAGAAACTTCATTTCCTGAACACCAAAATGACACTTTTCAAAATTGAACGACACCCTGTATTCTTGTGCTCGTTTCAGGACTTCTAATAGCGTTTTTCTATGTTCCTTTTCAGTCTCGGTAAATATAATTAACTCGTCCATGAAAATGGCTGTGTGCTCAATATCACCAAAAATGTCGCTAAAGCACTTGTTGAACACTTCCGAACTTGAATTTAGCCCGTATGACATTTTATTGAAACAAAAGCGACCATAAGGAGTATTGAAGGTACTTGGCACTCTTGTCCGACAAACGAACCTGCCAAAATGCCTTATTGGCATCTAGTGAGGAAAAAACTTTCGCTCTACCGATTTTGGCCGCTATATCTTCAAATGTAGGCATTTCGAAGTGTTGCCTCAATATATTTTTGTTCAAGTGCTGAGGATCAATGCAAATTCTCAAAGAGTTATCTTTTTTACGCACTATGACAAGAGAGCTAACGAACTCAGTGGGCTCTGAAACTTTTTGGATTACTCCTGATTCCTCCATTTTCTGTAGCTCTATTTTTAAAGGCTTTAATAGATTTATCGGGACTCTACGACATGGTTGAATCTTGCCCACATACCCTTCTTTCAGTTTTATGTCGTATACACAGTCTTTTATCCCTCTGATTTTGTTGTCAAACAAATCCGGAAAGTTTTTTATGAAGGAGTATTTACAATTGTCTAGCGAGACTACTCCAATTCTTCTAGCTAAGCCCAATTCATCAATCGTTTAACAACCCATCACAAATTCGATATCGTGATGCTCTGCTTTCAAAGTGGATGCTAGTGAAATTTTGCCCAAAATTCTTATTGATGAGCCATCATAATTTTTAAGCCTAATACCAGTGGGTACTAAATTCTGGCTAAGTCCTATGGAATCTAGGACATGGGATGGCATGACATTACAATCTGCTCCCGTATCTAGACGTACAGCAACACTATGGCCATTAATGAAAATTGGCATCGACCACCTGTCGTTAATTTTCGATCTTACTTGACCGACGGTTGTCGTTTTCTTGATCATTCCCAGGAAAAGCTCTTCATCAGAGACATCTTTTCCGTCATTTTCGTATTCGAGAGCGTCGTCGTCCTCTATTGTGCGAACGTGCCGACGTTGAGGTGCGCTTCGACGATTTTTCCCTCTGGGCAGCTTCCTGGTCCTCGTATCCTGGTTCGTTGACGACGAACTCCTCATTTGGGTCGTTTGGTCGCCTTTCTTCAATAGGCACATTTTGGCATAGTGATTGCGAAGTCCACAGGCCGAACAAATCTCGCCGTAGGCAGGGCATTCACGGAACGGATGTCTTGTTCCACATTTAGAACATACGATTTTCGACGGTTTGGATTTTCTAACCAAGCTTATACTCTCGGCTCCGGATTCCTGTAACGTACGAAGTTGAGATTCCGCCAGTACGCTAGCCTTGCAAATTGTCTCACATCTTTCTAATGTTAGATCAGGCTCACGGAGAAGACGACCTTTAAGATTCTGGTCTAAAATGCCAGTAATGATCCGATCACGAATTAGACTCTCGCGTAAATTTTCAAAAACCGCAGTTTATACTGAGCCTTTTTAACTCAGTGAGATAGTCATTTAAGATCTCACCTTGCCGCTGGTTTCTGGTAAAGAAAATGTAGCGCTCTACCGTCTCATTCAGCTTTGGAGAACAATAGGCCTCGAAAAGAGCCAAAATTTCCTTCGGATCTTTGGTCTGCTCGTCCGTTTTTTCGAAGGTTTCGTAGCGATCTTGCGCTTCCGAGCCGATCACGTGCAAAAGAACGGCACATTGCACTTCCTTGGACCTTGCTTGAACACCGGCCGCCGTTGCGTAGATTTCATAAGCTTTTTTCCACTTAAAGTTGTCCGGGAGGTTCCCGTCGAACGACAACGGACTCGGAGGTTGCAAATTCTGCATAACGACTAGGGATGGGTCACATAACGAGAAACTAATTAGAAATAACTAGTTCCAAAAAATAACGTTATAACCGTTTTTCGTTTAGGAAAAAACTAGTTACAAAATAACGACGCTAGTAGGTGCCAAGACAGGCATAGCGTTTCTCTAAAAACTTGCAGATCAGGACATTTAAATAATTTTGCTCCAACTCTTGTGTGCTGCATTCAATAATCTCAATCTGACTTGTATTTTTACCTTGGAATTGGTTCCGAAGAAGAATTTGGGATGTAGGTAATCGAAGACGAAGAGAAATGGAACTTAGTTGAAAGTGAAAGCAACAATTGTGTCTATCGTGGTTACATATCAATCCTACCGTTTTGATATGTAACTACCTAGTTATTCCGTTATCCGTTATTTTTCATCCTTTCGTTTCTGGTCCCAGTCGTACAGTTACCAGTTAGCTGTTTTTTCGACGGTACCCCTAAAGGTCGATAGTACGACAACATGTACCCTTAAAATACTGCATACATTAAAGAAAACCCATAATTCATAGAAGTCGTATTTTCGTTTACTTCAACCTCCTACCTTCTCACCTCCTACCTACGTTCTCAACCTCATATCTCAATCTCAACCTTACCTATTCATGCCGAAACTTGACACTTCACAAATATGTTGTATGATCCAGTAAAAATATTCCCCTCTATAACTTAGAACCAACTTAATCCTCAATTCTTCAAGAGCTGAAAAAATTTCATTTTTCCTAGTATCAATTAAAAGGGGGACAGTTTTTCGTTTTTTTAACTACTAACAACGCATAGGACCTATAACGACCATAAGGAGGTTAGAAAACCTGCAATAGGACCTATTGTACCTAGTACCTGGTACTGTTTTACACGTTTTTCTCGTAAGAAAAAACTAGTTATTTTGTAACTAGTTTTTTTCTTAGTTATTTTTTTTGTAACGAACGTTATTTCACGTTACTCAAATATAACCGTTATGCCCACCCCTAATAACGACTGGTCCCACTGATTTTAATGTAAATGTACATACCTACAAATAACTAAATTTGCCGCAGCGCCATGTAAAGGTTAGGTATGTAATATATAACGCAGCTCAGGCTGGAATGAATGTTCGTTCAAATATCATAATCATGGGGTTCATAGATAATACTGATAGCCTGTTGCATGAGACTGTCGATATAAACTGATCGACATTCATGATCGATATGACAACGCGAATTCTCCTTTTTCGCGTTTTTGGCAATTTGGAGGAGTTCAACTGAACCGATTTTGAATTTTTTGAGCTCGTTGGATTTCTTGAAGGTTTTCACACCTTTTTCACTCCCTAGAAGTAAAAATTAGTTGGGTTATGAGCCCGTATCACACGTCAGACCATTCTCCTCCCCATCCCACAGACCGTCTGGACAGACCGATTCTTTGGTGATTTTTACGTGCAAATTCATTAAAAAATTTTCATAGAAATAAAGTTCCATAGATGAATAATAACAAACATTGATGCAGGTGTGCCAAAGTGAACATATCCATAGGATCAGCCAATCAGAGAATAGGGTCTGTGTGTCTGTCCGTGGGATGGGGAGGAGATCGGTCTGACGTGTGATACGGGCTTAAAGGATAAACCGACCTACTCCAACAATTTGAACTTTATTTTCCGAGATACCCAGACAAATAATGTACCCATTATAAATTCCAAAATAAATATTACCCAAGTACATGGCACAAAAAATTGGCACTTTTATACGCCCCCCCCAGGACTGAGAAAAGTGCAAAAAACCGATCCCACATGGAATATCCAAGGTCTTTAACCCCGCAACGGGATCATTGTGAAAACGTACCATTTAAGCACCATTGAGCTCACCATGGACCATTACTCCACAAATGATAATATCATCATATTATAATGATCATGATAAAATCATGATAATATTATATTATTATGATGATAAACCGACCTACTCTAACTATTTGAACTTTATTTTCTGAGATACCCAGACAAATAATGTACCCATGTCACTAATCTACTTAGCAGCGTTTTTTTAGAATTTTATAATTTTTTTAAAGGGTCAAAAAATATTTTTTTAATGTCAAAAATTATTTGTCAAACCAGTTTTTGACCACTAAAATCCAATGAATTTTGACTTCCAGGGAGTGAAAACGGCGTAGAAACCTTCAAGGAATCCAACAAGCTCAAAAAATTCGGTTCAGTACAGCTCCCTCAAATCGCCAAAAACCCGAAAAAGGATAAATCGCGTCAAGAAATACAAGCCAAACCGATAAAAAAACTATTTATCGAGTCGTTCCAAACTGCACTAAACGAGGTAGGCATGCAAATCAACCCCTCAAAGTCCGTTGCCATAAACATAAAAGACGGCTCTCTGGCAACGGAAAACATCACCCTGGCCGACGGCACCAACATCCGGTCCATTACGTCTCAAGAAAAGATCTTCTCGATGATTCGTTCCTATCATCCGTTGACTCCTGTATCCGGCAGGGAGTGCGGGAAATCTCGGGACTGCCCGCTGACTCACCGATACCCATGTACTACGCTCGGCGTAACGTGAGAGGTTTGGGTCTTGTCAGAGTTTCCTGGGAAGCCTCGCTCCAACACATTAACATATGCCAAACTCTCAAACAGTCCGACGACCCACATCTTCATGCCGTCCGGAATATCGACGAGGAGCTTGATCAATGCAAAACCCGATTGGAAATCACATCCACCAACACCGTCCGTGCGATCCGGTCAGAGCTACGAGACCGAGAGTTCGAGAAATGGGCTGCAATGCCACAAAGGGGTATAGGCGTCAAGTGGTACAAAAGCACACCCTTTACCAACAGTTGGGTCTCCAACAAAGGCGGCTTAACGAGCTCAGAATGGACGAACGGCATCAAACTGTCGATGAATTTGATGTCGAACAGAGGGACAGGAGGGCGGAGTCAAGGGAATCGCCTCTGCAGGAACCCCACCTGCGGAGAGAAGAACCAGATTGAAACAATCCCTCACATCCGCGGATCCTGCCCCAAGTCCGAATTACTCCGAAATTCCGCACATCACAAAATCCGTTCTGCGGTTGCCAGCATCTTCAGGTGCAAGGGATGGGAGGTGCACGAGGAGATCCACTGCCGGAGCCAGGACGATGAAGGAGGGGAGCAGAATCGCCGAGCCGACATAGTCGTCATCGATCGCACACAAGATCGAGCCATGATCATCGATCCCACCCTCCGCTGGGAGTCCAACGCGGACTCACTAGACATTGACATAGACAGGGAAAAGAAGAGTATCTATGAACCCACCGTCCCGTATTTCCGAGAGAAATACGGTGTTACGAATTGGGAGGTCCACGGCCTCTGGTTTGGAGTGAGGGGAACAGCATCGCCACTACTCCGCGGATTCTTCAAAAGATTCCAGATCGCCAACACCACCCTGGCCGAACTCTGCCTCACCGTTCTTCGCGATACTCTGCACATCATCCACCGCCATCTTTATTCATGAATCCTCCATCATTCCCCTATTACATTCACTCAACCCACTTCACTCAACTCCATCCCATTACCTAACCATATTAACCCCATTCCACCGAAGCAACGATTTACACAAACTATATAAAGAAACAGAAAAAAAAAACCTGTAACAAGAATGTTTGAAGAAGAATGCTGTGTCGTCCGGCAACCCGTATTTTCGGGCAGCTCGCCATTTTTTGTTTAAAAAATAAAGGTTGTATCTCTCTCAAACATTTTCGAAAAAACCTCCTATCCTATCCTATGGCAAATCGAGTGAAAATACCGGGAAAAATACTCAAAAAATTCTAAACCCACGGCATCACCTTCAAAATAGAGTTTTTGTGTTTTTTCAAAAATATACCTACCCTAATTATGCCGAATTGGACCCCTTAACCTTTTCGGATCGGATTGCCCAGACAATATGACTTCTAAGACCAACCGCGTCAAAATCGAATCAGCGGTTCGATATGATGACGTGGCCACAAAATTTGGTCAACATTGTGTGACCACCACATCGTATTGAACCACGGATCCTATTCTGATGAAACTAGTCCTAAAAGTTGTGGTTTGCTCTAACTTGGTGCATATTGTCTGGGGAATCCGATCAAAAAATGTTAAGGGGTCCGAAACCAAAAACCAGTGGTGCGTAGATAACACACAATACTTCCATATTTTGGAACGTAAAATTATGACGCAATTTGATCATATTTTGACTGCTTTTAAGGGTTTTAGGTCAAAAATATCAAAAAATTCACTATTCAAATTTCAAAATTCGCCCAAAATCAAAAAACGCCAGTTTTTCGGAACATAAAAAATATCCACATATTCTGCAAGGTAAAACAAAGATTTTAAGACCAAGAACGCTCAAATCGGTTAATTTTTGTGGCCGGAAAAAAATAAAATAGAAAACACTAAAAATGCAAATAGATCGGAAGTACTGTGCGTTATCCAAATTTCGATTAAACAGGGTGTTAGGTCTTGCCGAGACAAACATTTCAGTTCAAGAAATTTGAAAAAAGGTTGAAAATTGAGGGAGTTATGGTCATTTTTGTAAATGACCACAGACGGACAGACGGACTAACGGACACACAGACACTTGTTCAGGAAGTGATTCTGAGTAAATGTGTATAAGAAAAAGTTTTTTCTGAAGCTCCGTTCCGATTCTCGATTTTAGGACGATCACAATACTTCCATTTACTCTGTAAATATGGAAGTAAAAACTGTTATTGAAATTATGACTTTTTTGACATTACACAGTTTTTGAGTACTTCAGAGTGAATTGAGCGGATTCTCTTACCCAAGGTGCACATCAAGAATGAATTTGCTAAACGCCCGTTTTTTGGTTCATTTTTCTTAAGAAATGAACCTCTGTAATCGGTAAGGAAAAAAATTTTTCAACACCCTCTGAAAATTTTTTGGCCGATCTGATTACCCGGACAATATGCACCAAGTTGGAGCAAACCACAACTTTTAGGCCCACTTTCATCAAAATCGGATCAGTGGTTCGACACGATGTCGTGGGCACAAAAGTTTGACCAAATTTTGTGGCCTCATCATCGTATTGCCACCTAGCCATCAAGAGGAGAGCACGCGCATTGTGGGAATCCACCAAATACCCTCCCTATAAAGCTAATTTCCGCTCGGCATCAAAAGATTTAATTAAAGCTCTCACCCAAATGACAGCTGACAATGACCGCCAATCCCTAATGCGTCTCGACTCGAAAGACGGCTTCCTTTGGCGAAAATCTAAATCTCTTCTGTAAAACAAGGATAGTATCCCCCCATTAAAATTAGACGGAAGATGGTATGCCACAAATGAAGAGAAATCGGATCTCTTCTCGAACCGACTCGAGGCCCAGTTTTCACCGAACCCGTCCCACTCGCAAGAATTCGACGAACACGTTGCAGAGAACCTCCAGGAACCTCTACAACTATCAATTTTCAAGGACTTCCTCACGCCAGCTCAAGTAAAAAACGCTATACGTCGATCTGGACGGAAGAATCGCTGGATACGACCACATTACGCAGCCCATGCTCAACCACCTTCCACGAAAAACCCTGGTCCTCGTCACCCAAATCTACAATGCCATACTGAGAACTGGATATTTCCCGTCCAAATGGAAACATGCTTGCGTAATAATGATCCCGAAACCCCAGAAAAATCCTAGAGACCCCACAAGCTACAGGCCCATAAGCTTGCTCCCATTGCTTGCAAAAATATTTGAAAAGCTGGTAATTCCTAAACTTTTCAGCTTCCTCGCACCCAGCATCCCAGAGTTCCAATTCGGATTCCGGCCAATGCACTCTTGCAGCAACAAATCCACTGCGTGGTCGAAGAGATCCTGGATTCCTATGAGCGTAAGCAGGTTTGCCAGGGAGTTTTCCTGAACACACAGAAGGCCTTCGACAAGGCAGGGCACATAGGCATCCTCTACAGGACTAAACCCCTCCTCCCAGACTCCTACTATCGCCTCGTTCAGTCCTATCTAGCCGGCAGGGCATTCAGCGTCAAGATAGAGAATGCACTCTCGACGAGCAGGACGATCCGCTCGGGGGTGCCGCAGGGCAGCGTTTGGGGTCCGCTATTGTACCTGCTTTACGTCAGCGATGTGCCCACCAGTCCAACCACGGTTTCGGCAATGTTCGCCGACGACGAGGCCATACTATCGCGAGATAGGGACGGATTGGTGGCAACCACCGGACTGCAGGAGCACCTTGACGAAATCGCCCTATGGTCAAAGAAGTGGAGGCTGGTCATGAACTCGTCGAAATCCTTCAACGTCATATTCACGTATCGACGCAACCACGTCGTCTGCCCTCTTTCCTTGGATGGTGCCATCATCCCAACCACGGACGCCGTGAGATACCTCGGGATGACTCTCGACCGACGACTGACCTTCCGTTCCCACATCACTGACCTGGTAAAAAGAATTCGGCAGCGCACTAGAATGCTCCTCCCATTACTGGGACGACGGTCGACCCTGGGGATGCCAATAAAGAGGCTCCTCTACTTGATGCTCATACGCCCAATCTGGCAATACGGCTGCTCGATCTGGGGAGCTTCCTGTACAACGCAAATAAGACGCATCCAGGCCCAACAAAACCGGGTCTTACGGCTGATCACCGATGCCCCATGGTTCGTCCGCAGCTCCATACTACACCGAGACCTGGACATACAAACGGTTCATGAAGTGATCCAATCGACGTCGACCCGTACCCACCAGATGATGGCCAATCATCCCAACCCCGTATTCGTCGACTATGAGGACCTTTTGGAAAGCTCTCGGGGTGACCGCCGTCTCAAGAAACGCTGCTAAGTAGATTAGTGACATGGGTACATTATTTGTCTGGGTATCTCAGAAAATAAAGTTCAAATAGTTGGAGTAGGTCGGTTTATCATCATATCATTTGTGGAGGATCAATCGTGAATTCAATGATGCCGAAAAGGTACGTTTTCACAATGATGAATAAATTGGTAGGTATAAAAAGAAAATACCTGGCGGCTGCTTTCTGAGATACCCATTAGAAGGCAGCCATTTTGTTAACCGCGTTAACAGGTGACAGCTGTTATCAAGATCCGCCCCATTAAGATAAGCTGACTAATCCCAGCTTCACACTTACAGTTTCTAATAGCCGAATCGCAGTTTTGCAGTTCTGAGCCAATAAACGACGAAAGAGGCGGTTCCTAGAGCAAGGGTGGGAATGCTACAGCCGCCATTTTGTTTTTCTCACGCCTTGAACCGATTGGAACAGAGGCCGTGAACCCAAGAAAACTGCAAAGCCGCAATTTCAGCAGTGTCACTGCCCCCAAAATTGACCCTGTTGACCAAAATCTCGAAAGAATGCCAAATTTCATGTTTCATAGTCAATATCTAAAGATTCCCGCCAAAAAACCCGAAGTCAAATCCATTATTGTTTTGAAATTTTTCCTAGGCTCGGACCTTGGATTTTCCAGCTGAAATCGGTTTTTACTTCCATATTTACAGAGTAAATGGAAGTATTGTGATCGTCCTAAAATCGAGAATCTGAACGGAGCTTCAGAAAAAACTTTTTCTTATACACATTTACTCAGAATCACTTCCTGAACAAGTGTCTGTGTGTCCGTTACGTCCGTCTGTCTGTCTGTCCGTCTGTGGTCATTTACAAAAATGACCATAACTCCCTCAATTCTCAACCTTTTTTCAAATTTCTTGAACTGAAATGTTTGTCTCGCCAAGACCTAACACCCTGTTTAATCGAAATTTGGATAACGCACAGTACTTCCGATATAATTGAGTTTTTAGTGTTTTCTATTTTATTACTTCCATATTTACGGAGTAAATGGAAGTATTGTGATCGTCCTAAAATGGAGAATCGGAACGGAGCTTCAGAAAAAACTTTTTCTTGTACACATTTACTCAGAATCACTTCCCGAACAAGTGTCTGTGTGTCCGTGTGTCCGTCTGTCCGTGTGTCCGTCTGTGGTCATTTACAAAAATGGCCATAACTCCCTCATTTCTCAACCTTTTTTCAAATTTCTTGAACTGAAATGTTTGTCTCGGCAAGACCTAACACCCTGTTTAATCGGAATTTGGATAACGCACAGTACTTCCGAGATATTTGCATTTTTAGTGTTTTCTATTTTATTTTTTTCCGGCCACAAAAATGAACCGATTTGAGCGTTCTTGTTCTCAAAATCTTCGTTTTACCTTGCGGAATATGTGGATATTTTTTACATTCCGAAAATGTAGCGTTTTTTCATTTTGGGCGAATTTTAAAATTTTAATAGTGAATTTTTCGATATTTTTGGCCTAAACACCCTTAAAAGCAGTCAAAATATGATCAAATTGTGTCACAATTTTACGTTTCAAAATATGGAAGTATTGTGTGTTATCTACGCACCACTGGTTTTCTTTTTTCTTAGTCCTGGAGAGTTGTAGAAAATTGCAAATTTTTTGTGTCATGTACCTGCCCAAAACCTACTCAAAAATATTTTTTTTGGAATTTTAACATTTTTTTTAAAGGGTCAAAAAAATATTTTTTGTTTAGGTCAAAAATTAGTCTTTAAACCAGTTTTTGATTACTAAACCCTAATCAATTTTGACTTATAGGGAGTGAAAAATGTGTAAAAACCTTCAAGGAATCCAACGAGCTCAAAAAATTCAAAATCGGTTCAGTAGGACTCCCTCAAATTGCCAAAAAACTCAGAAAACTCAGAAATTCAAGCCAAACCGATTCAAAAACAAAATTTTCGAATTTTTCCGGAAAAACCACTCTATCTTATGGTAAATCAAGCGAGAAACCCGGGAAAAATACTCAAAAAATTCTAAACCCACGGCATCACCTTCAAAATTGAAATATTGTGTTTTTTCAAAAATATAACCCAATTATGCCGAATTGGACCCGTTAACCTTCTCCGATCGGATTGCCCGGACAATATGCCTCAAGTTAGAGCAAACCACAATTTTCAAGACTAATTTAGTCAAAATCGGATCAGTATTTCAATACGAAGTGGCTGGACGAAATTTTTGGGCAAAATTTCGTCCGTCCACTTCGTATCGAACCGCTGATCCGATTTTGGTGCGGTTGATCCTAAAAGTTGTGTTTTGCTCCAACTTGAGGCATATTGTCAGGGGAATCCGATCAAAAAATTTTAAGGGGTCGAAAATAAAAAAAAAAACTGTTTTTGAGATCATGACTTTTTTTACATTTGATCGTTTTCGAGTAGTCTAGAGCGGATTCAGAGGATTCCCTTATAGGAGGTGCACGTCACAGGAAAATTTGCTAAACGCTCGTTTTTTTTTTGAAATCGGACCACTCCTTCTATGCGTTTTGCTGCTGACGGCGTACGGCGTACGGCGGACGGACAAAAAATTTTTATTGCAGATTCGTGTTATAGAACCTCTGAAACGTGAAAGAAAAAATTTTCAGGGGGTGTTGTAAAAACATTTTTCTTGATCAATTACATAGGTACATTATTTCTGGAAATAATGTACCAACCAGTGGTGCGTAGATAACACACAATACTTCCATATTTTGAAACGTAAAATTGTGACACAATTTGATCATATTTTGACTGCTTTTGAAAGTGTTTAGGTCAAAAATATCAAAAAATTCAGTATTAAAATTTTAAAATTCGCCCAAAATTAAAAAACGCCACATTTTCGGAATGTAAAAAATATCCACATATTCTGCAAGGTAAAACGAAGATTTTGAGACCAAGAACGCTCAAATCGGTTCATTTTTGCGGCCGGAAAAAAATAAAATAGAAAACACTAAAAATGCAAATATCTCGGAAGGATTTATCCACTTATTCTGAGAGGTAAAACAAAGATTTCAAGACCAAGAACGCTCAGATGTCGTCCAATCTTGAAGAGATGTGAGAAAGTCAGCCGACTACGGAAATCCTCCATTGGATCAAATTGGCAAATGACAGAGGATGAGCAGTCTCCAGCACTTAGCTAAGTGGTCACATTATCATAGCTGTCTGTTCTATTAGACAACTTATACAGATTTTTCATACATTCTGAAAGACTCATCAGTGGATATTTGATGCTTTGGGCACATTCCCAATCAATAGCTTAGGCCCGGTTTATTGACAAAATTTATCGATCCGATAGCCAAAGAAGAAATTCTCCATTCCAGAAGAAGTTCTCCACTTATGCCTTAAACTATTTGGGTTTAGTTTTCCTCCGTCATTTTAGGAATTCGAAACGGGTCTGTCGGATTTTTGGGACTGTTTCTCCCTACTGGAGCAACAGTTGCAGTAGTTACTATCGCTTGGGCCTTATGCGTAAAATATCGAATTTTTTGATATTTGCGTACGCGCGTCAACTGCGTCAAGTGCGTTAAGTGCGTTAACTGGCAGCCAATCAGATCTCATTACGATGTAGGCAGGACGCAGACAAAAACGTACATGTGAACCCAGCTTTACTTCCTGTAATTTGCTTTTTGGCCAGGACCGCACCCACTTCCGCTTGAGGCAAACTCGTATTTTCGGAAATTTCTTTGATCGGAGGAACGCCGTCTTTTCTCTCCGCTTTTCAGTTCACGTCTCAATTAATAATTTGCCAAATTTTCTTGGGGTCATGTTCGGCCATATACAATTTTTTTCGAAAAATACTGTTCCTTTGCTATTTGAAGAAGAGCTTTTAAAACGAAATGTAGAAGGCTTTTGATGCTGCTTTTAATGTGAGAAAAATGTGGATGGAACTTCTGTTTTAAAAACATCATTGAAATAATTCAAGATTACCTTCCAATGACTATACAAGTACATTATTTTCCTACCCGCTTATCTTGGTGTGTCAATATCTTAATCGGTATAAGGCCATGAGTTTCAATTGTGAAGAGGAACCGATCATTACTTCATTGAAAAAATGAGCGTTCATACCGCTCTATCTGATAAAGTATTGCTATGATTTCTCGGATTACATAAGGAAACAAGATAGCCGGCTATTACGAAGAAGTTAGCAGCTCGAATGAGTTGAAAACACAATTTGTAGGTATATTAGGTAGTACCAGAGAAGCTCCTGATGCCATTTTCGGGCAAGCTCAGAAACGTAGTTACTGATTAAACTTTTTCGTTTTCGATCAGAACGCACTCTTTGGAAGAACGCTGCTAATTAGATTAGTGACATGGGTACATTATTTGTCTGGGTATCTCAGAGAATAAAGTTCAAATAGTTGGACCATACTAATGCTGATTTGGACCCTTTAACCTTTTCCGATTTGATCGCCCGGACAATATGCTTGCTCTCCCCCATCCTGCCGCCCCCCACTGCACCACATCCTACTAGCTTCCATCTCCCCCCCCCCCCCCAATCCATTCCATCATTCAATGATTGTGGCTAGATGACTAGATCCTACTCCTTTGCGCTAGATTCCCTCTACGGTTTGGGGTGATGCTGTTTGTCTCTCCGTCCCTCTTCATGATGCAATAAAACCGACCAAATGACTGGACCTCCAAGGTAAATGTGAGTTCTAGGTAATTCAATCCTTCGGTAAGAGCATCCGACTTTTTCAATCCAGATGGAGATTCACTCTTTCTCATGGAAACATCAGGCTACACGTAACAATTCGCTCACCTCTCAGACGCTTGATACTTTCGTATCCTAGTTGCATAACAAACCGCGGTGGTCACGTTCGTGTTATTTTACCAAGAGATGGTAGATCACTGAAAATCGTTCGAACTTGTTCATCTTGAGGATCCCAGCAATAAGTTGTTCTCTACACCATTTTCATAATATGAAAATATTATATTATTATTGTTATTATTATTATTATTATTATATAATATTATATTATTATTATTATTATTATATTATAATTATTATTATATTATAATCATTATTATTATATTATTATCTATTATTATTATTATTAATATTATTATTATTATTATATTATTAAAATATTATTATTATATTATTTTCATAATATGATAATATTATTATCGACTAAGTAATCCAATCCTTGGAACATTTGCATTATATCCAATATCCCATATGCATTGATACCACCAAATCATTGAGCATAAAAACGACAGAAACTAGTGGTGCGTAGATAACACACATTACATTCATACTTTGAAACGTAAAATTTTGACACAATTTGATCATATCGATACCAGAGAGCAAGAAGGGCGAACCTGCTTCTTTCCTAAATAGCAGCTTCTTGCTCTGGTATCGATATTTTGAATACAATGGAGAATGTCTATAGACATAGATATAGATATAGAAAACCAGTGGTGCGTAGACAACACAGTTACATAATATGTAACTTTAAAATATTATTTTAAAACGTAAAAGTGTGACACAATTTGATCATATTTTGACTGCTTTTGGGGGTATTTAGGTCAAACATATCAAAAAATCAGTTTCAGTTTCTGTTTCATTGTGAGTTCGACTTCCAGTTTGACAATGAGCTTGAGTTACGGTTTCATTGTGAGTTTGACTATGAATCTGTTCGTCTCTTGTTCTTCGATTTCTTGTTCCATTTTTAATAACACACAATACTTCCATATTTTCAAACGTACATTTTTGACAAAATTTGATCATATTTTGACTGCAATTAAGGGTGTTTAAGCCAAAAATATCAAAGAAATCACTATGCAAATTTTAAAATTCGCCCAAAATGAAAATCGCCGCATTTTTGGAATATAAAAAATGTTCACATATTCTGCAAGGTAAAACAAAGATTGTAAGACCAAGAACACTCAAATCGGTTAATTTTTGTGGCCGGAAAAATGAAATAGAAAACACTAAAAATGCAAATGTATCGGAAGTAGGTACTGTGAGTTATTCAAACTCCGATTAAACTGGGTGGTAGGTCTTGCTGAGACAAGCATTTCAGTTCAAAAATTCTGAAAAAAGGTTGAGAATTGAGGAAGCTATGGCCATATTTGTAAATGACCAAGGCGGACAGACGGACACACAGACACTTGTTCGGGAAGTGATTCTGAGTAATTTTGTATAAGTAATAGTTTTTTCTGAAGCTCCGTTCCGATCTTCGATTTTAGGACTATGCCAATACTTCCATTTACTCAGAAAACACTAAAAATGCAAAGACATCGGAAGTACTGTGCGTTATCCGAATTCCAATTAAATAGGGTGTTAGGTCTTGCCGAGACAAACATTTCAGTTCAAGAAATTTGAAAAAAGGTTGAGAAATGAGGGAGTTATGGCCATTTTTGTAAATGACCACAGACGGACACACGGACAGACGGACACACGGACACTAGTTCATGAAGTGATTCTGAGTAAATGTGTTTAAGAAAAAGTTTTTTCTGAAGCTCCGTTCCGATTCTCGATTTTAGGACGATTCCAATAGGTACTTCCATTTACTCTGTAAATATGGAAGTAAAAATCACATCAAAATCAACATCGATCGTCTCAAAGCGCCCCCTTTTTCTTTCTTACAATGTCTATCAAAACAAAACCCCTACCAACAATACTAAAAATCAATTAGGTAACAATAGCACTCCAGCACATTGGAATTTGTCACTACTGTTCCCTTTGGTCTCTCCCTATTGTAAACCAGTGGTGCGTAGATAACACACAATACTTCCATATTTTGGAACGTAAAATTGTGACACAATTTGATCATATTTTGACTGCTTTTAAGGGTGTTTAGGTCAAAAATATCAAAAAATTCACTATTTAAATTTCAAAATTCGCCCAAAATTAAAAAAAGCCAGTTTTTCGGAACAAAAAAATATACACATATTCTGCATGGTAAAACAAAAATTTTAAGACCAAGAACGCTCAAATCGGTTCATTTTTGTGGCCGGAAAAAAATAAAATGGAAAACACTACAAATATATCGGAAGTACTGTGTGTTATCCGGAATTCGATTAAACAGGGTGTTAGGTCTTGCCGAGACAAACATTTCAGTTCAAGAAATTCGAAGAAAGGTTGAGAATTGAGAGAGCCATGGTCATTTTTGTAAATGACCACAGACGGACACACCCACATACACAGACACTTGTTCGGGAAGTGATTGAGTAAATGTGTATAAGAATAAGTTTTTTCTGAAGCGACGTTCCGATTCTCGATTTTAGGACGATCACAATACTCCCATTTACTCTGTAAATATGGAAGTAATTTCTAGTAGTAATTTAATCGAAATTTGAATTACTCACGGTACTTCCGATATATTTGCATTTTTAGTGTTTTCTATTTTATTTTTTTCCGGTCACAGAAATGGATTGATTTGAGCGTTCTTGGTCCCAAATCTTCGTTTTACCTTGCACAGTATGTGGATATTTTTATATTACAAAAATGTAGCGAGTTTTTTTGGCGAATTTTATAATTTGCTGTGAATCTTTTGATATTTTTGACCTAAACAACAGTCAAAATATGATCAAATTCTTTCAAATATGTACGTTTCAAAATATGGAAGTATTTGGTGTTATCTACGCACCACTGGTTGTAAATGACCACAGACGGACAGACGGACTAACGGACACACAGACACTTGTTCAGGAAGTGATTCTGAGTAAATGTATATAAGACCAGTGGTGCGTAGATAACACACAATACTTCCATATTTTGAAACGTAAAATTGTGACACAATTTGATCATATTTTGACTGCTTTTGAAAGTGTTTAGGTCGAAAATATCAAAAAATTCAGTATTAAAATTTTAAAATTCGCCCAAAACGAAAAAACGCCACATTTTCGGAATGTAAAAAATATTCACATATTCTGCAAGGTAAAACGAAGATTTTGAGACCAAGAACGCTCAAATCGGTTCATTTTTGCGGCCGGAAAAAAATAAAATAGAAAACACTAAAAATGCAAATATCTCGGAAGTACTGTGCGTTATCCAAATTCCGATTAAACAGGGTGTTAGGTCTTGCCGAGACAAACATTTCAGTTCAAGAAATTTGAAAAAAGGTTGAGAAATGAGGGAGTTATGGCCATTTTTGTAAATGACCACAGACGGACAGACGGACACACGGACACACAGACACTTATTCAGGAAGTGATTCTGAGTAAATGTGTATACTAAAAAGTTTTTTCTGAAGCTCCGTTCCGATTCTCGATTTTAGGACGATCACAATACTTCCATTTACTCTGTAAATATGGAAGTAAAAACGTTTTTCCTGAAGCTCCGTTCTGATTCACGATTTTAGGACGATTCCAATACTTCCATTCACTCTGTAAATATGGAAGTAATAACATGAAATATGTCAAGGAACATGGGTAAAGATACATTAGGATTTAAATTGCTTTAAAGTCAATACTATCCCGACTATTTTCACTAGAAGCCCGGCCGACGATTCATCACAAAAAAAATACAGAGATTATACCTTTGAGTCAGATAAACTGCGATTTTGACGGACCCAATTGATTTTTTGGGACCATTTCTCTCCAGGTGCCAATTAGCTGCAAAACTCACAAAAGTTTTTTTGAAAGCAAGTTGTTGTCTGTCAGGCGCTATAGGACACTTCTGGCTCTTTTCGATACAGAATTATGCCAATAGCCCATTTTGCCTAGTTTTCTGGGGTTCAATTGTAGAAGTGATGAAGTAATAAGTAACTTTTTTCCCCGAGAACAAACCTGAAAATTTCAAAGGCTCGGGAGGTACCAACTATGGGGCTCTAACGATCTTAGCCTCTGCTATCATAATTCGTGGTTATTTGATGCATTCCATCAAGTTATCCTACATGACATGTATAACATATATTGTAATTACATACATAGTAAATACAATGTATTTCCCAGTAGCCTCGAAAACAGTGCGAATAACAAATTTTGTCAAACATTCGCCACAAATTATGGAAATCTGTGTGGTTATCGAAGTATGGCTGGTACATCATTCCCCCATTCTGCCGTAGTTATCAAGAGTGCAGAAACTCCACTTTTTGGGTCTTGAGTTAGACCGCTCGAGGTTTATGGGAGGGTTATAAATAGGGTGACCAGAGGTACTGTTTTCAGCAGGACAGGTCCTACTTTCTAGGTCGTGGTCCTGCTATCCACAGAAACCTCGAAAGGACCCTAAAATGTACTGCTTTCGTGTGAATGGTCCTGCCATGGGCCCTTCTTTCATCACTATAAATGTTACCTACTAAGCCTTGCCCATCGAACCAAACAAAAAAAAAAAAACACCCGACATGGTTTTATAGATAAGGACAAAAGAAGAGGATCGTATACAACAGCAACAACCGATTAAACGCCTGCCTTTTTGATTATCTCATTTTTTTCTGTTAATAAATTATTTCTAGTTGTTTCTTAAATCAGAATAGAAATGGCTACTACCTACTTCAACTGAAAAATTAGATGAACGTTTTTGTGGTAGGTATTTCAAAGACTGAATTGTGCAATGATAATGAAAGAATAAAAGTATATTTTATGCATAGTTACCTAGTTATTCTGTTTTGAGGATGGTTTTAAAAAGTATAAGAGTTTTTCAGTATTTGAAAGTTGTCTTTTGTTGGGTCCTGCTTTCACTGAAAAAAAATCTGGTCACCCTAGTTATAAACCACTTGCAGGGTCAAAGTTCACCAGAAACAGCCGTTTTTCCTCCAAAATCGGCAAGGAATTTGGCCGTAAACGGGTTGGCCTCATCGAACAGACCCTGTGAAAAACCCGTTGCAAAGAAACAGGTGGCCTGGCCAAAAAACAAATCGACGATGAAACTGCAATACTGCCCAATTTAAAGCATCGTGTGTTTTGGGGGCGTCTGGGTTGCCTACTTCTCAAAACTTGGATTGGTGGCAACTTGGCAAATCATGCGTCCATAGATTGCATGGCAAACGAATTGGGCAGTATTGATTCTACACCGTCGAAATGCTCTTTCTCGCATTTTGTATTTTAGGAGATAGGTACTGCACTCTTCCTGAGCACGACAGTATAATGGTGCTCCCAAGCAACTTTTTTTGGCAAATTTTTCTCCAGAACTACAACATACTAGTGTGTAGTGGCTATCAGAGGTTACCAAGTACCGCCTCAGAAGATAGTAACTCAAAAAATTTGAACAATCGTTGAGAATTTTGAAAAAGCGAATTTTAAATACAACAATTTTTGTAGAATGGTTAATGCACATTGTACTCATTGTACATTGAGAACAGAGGAAAATTCGGAAGATAAAACTGAATTTCTTTTATCAAAAAACATTATTCTCTTTGATATAACTATGTACCTTCTCTTCCCACAAATCGCAAAAGCCAATACAATTTTAACACACAAAAACTTACTGGTAATCTTCCTCGTCTTTTTTCTTTGGCTGGTAATTTTTGACAAGCCTCCTGCAAAAGATAGGAATATAATTTAAAATTCTTAGTGGTCAGACAGTAAAAACAGGGGACATCATGCAAGAAGAAAAACATGACGGGGACTGCGAACCAGTAGTACAACTCATTTTGGAGCATCACTACTCCCACATTCCAAAGCTATCAAAACACCTACTGTAATCGTCAAAAACTCTACGAGTTTAACACGGGTTTCTTATTTATTGAGGCATTACGGTTACACGACGCTGGATGGTTTTTTAAATCAATAGCTGGCCATACGCAATATGAATTCTTTTTAAAAGTTTTTCCGAGTTTTCATTAGTTGTTTTTCATGATCTTTCAGGTTTTTGTTGTTCTGAATTCAATTTTGTCGTAAATGGTCAGATTTGGCAAAAGCAGTTTCATCAGCTTCCTACTTGATTTTGAGTTGAACAAGGAGAGAAGAATCCCTTCCGGAATGTCTGCCCTGGATTGGTTCTCAAGGATGAATAATTGAAATGAATGTGTTTTGTTCCGAATTCTTCAAATGAAAAACAATTCGTCTTTTAGGATGAGCTTTGATCTTTTGTGTGGAAATATGAGAATGTCATTCACCGTGCAGCCCCGAGCCCCGTATTTGCATCAGCAATCAGATTTATGAGTTGTCGACAGAATAATGAGGAACATGCATGGAAAAAAATAAACTGTTTTTTGCCATAATATTCCTTGTTAGGCTTCGAAAATGGTGTTATGGTGGATGACGGTTCGGAAAAGAGGTAATTAAAAGAGGAGGGAGGCTTAGTGAAAATCGCAGATTTGAAGTCGAGCGGGAAAATGGCCAGCCGCAAGGTTACACAGTGTGATGTCATCTTCTCGTGAACCAGTGCAACCTCATCCGAGTTCATGTGTGCATGCTGTGATAAGACGGCGATAACGGATTTTTCGCCGTTACATTAAGAAACTACGTGCAGTCACGTCCGCACAGTGACGTCATACGGTTAACCGCCACATTCAAAAGGGCACTTTTCATTAGCGTTTTTCACTCGGAAAAATGTCGATTTTTCGTTGTAGACCATCACTACATCATTTTCGCATCCTAAACAGCATCATTCTGGCGGAAAAAATGGATTTCGTTTTTCATGCATGTGAGTGATCTATCAAAAGGGAACATATCCACTTCTGGGAGAAACACGTTTTTTCGCATTTTTCGAATCGTCCAGATGAGTACGAATGGTCCCTCTGATCCTTAGCATGCAAAATGGAAAAAATCCTATGTTATTTGAAGCGCTAAGTGCGGCTTTTTGATCAAAAGGTCACATATCCATCCTTCATAATGTATTCAATTCGTTTCGATCATAACGAAAAACTTGTTTCGATCAAAAGGGCACATATTCAAACAGCTCGAGTTTTCCTCATCCAAAAACCTGGATAACTAAGAGACTCCGAACAGATACAATAGGTGTCGCAAACGTTTCAAGGAGAGGACAGATTTCGCCCCCACTTCCCTACATTCGCCGCCTTCTTCGGCAAAGGCGTTATCAGATAAGCTTGAGTTCGTGCGTCCCATGTTTCACAGGAGTTCGTTGTTTTTACGTTTTGTGCTAATTCGCGTGTGTTTTTCCGCGTAATGGAGCGTACTGTGGATGAATTAAATCAGGGATGTAAACGTGACGTAAATTGAATAAGAAAGAAGAAAAAGTGGTTTTTGATTTCAGGAGTTGAGTAGTTAATTCGAAATATCAGGAACGCAATTTTTCGTAACGCTCTGTCCCGATGATCCAGTAATTTTTATTTGGGTACTTAACATAGATGGTGGGAATCAAAATACAAGGTTTTTGGCGAAATTTGAGAGATTAGCATCCACTTTTCAATCAAAAGGGCACTTATCCCAAATTTTCAATCAAAATGGCACAAATCCAAAATTAAAATGGCGGCCTCTCCCTCATTTTTGGGTTTGAAACATTTGTATTCTGGGACATAATCTGTTATGCCAACAAGCTCAGCTCTGTATAAAAAAAAAACATAATAAAACTGTACGAGAGGTAGCGCAATTGGTTTTCCTCCCTTCCTGAACAATTATGGGGAATGGATATGTTCCCTTTTGATAGATCACTCCTCAATTATATTTATAACAAATTGCTGTTTGATAAATGAAGACAAATTAATGGAAGAGCGTTCGGAGAGCCTCAAGCAGGGTTCACATGGCGTACGGTTGACCGGATCCGGTCGGTGCGGTCGGCCTCTCATTGGTCGACGGGAGAGCGCACGCGGTGTGGTCGCGGTGGTGAAGGGGGCACGCTCTCCCGTCGACCAATGAGAGGCCGACCGGATCCGGTCAACCGTACGCCATGTGAAAAATGCTTCAGGTGCAGGAGCGGGCTAGTGCGCCCGAGTGCAGCCTTTTGAAGGGCTACCTGGCTCTATGACGTCACAAACCTCGGGCAACCCGGCCCTGGGCTGCTTTGGGCTTGCCTCATCGAACGAACCTTTAGTTTCGAGTATCCATCAAATTTGCAAAAGCGTAACGAATTAGAAAGCCAGTTTCTGGTTGAAAAACCGCAACAACAACAACTAAAATCACCATTTGGGTTTTTCTCACCGGTTCTCTAAGAACCGAATCACAGTTGCCAGGAATCCGGAATCCCCGTTCCGGGCATGAAGACCTCAGATTTTCCATGAGAAATCGTTTTTCCGGGAGTCCGGGAAAGTCGTAGAAAATTGCAAATTTTTTGTGCAATGTACCTAGGTACCCATAAACTTTTTTTTGAAATTTTAAAAAAATTTTAAAGGGTCAAATAAATATTTTATTTAATGTCAAAAATTATTTGTCAAACCAGTTTTTGACAACTAGGTAACATCCAATCAATTTTGACTTAAAGGGAGTGAAGACGGTGTAGAAACCTTCAAGGAATCCAACAAGCTTCTTCATTTTTGTGGCCGGAAAAAAATAAAATAGAAAACACTAAAAATGCAAATATACCGGAAGTACTGTGCGTTATCCAAATTCCGATTAAACAAGGTGTTAGGTCTTACCGAGACGCACATTTCAGTTCAAGAAAATTGAAAAAAGGTTGAGAATTGAGGGAGTTATGGTAATTTTTGTAAATGACCACAGACGGACTAACGGACTAACGGACTAACGGACTAACGGACACACGGACACACAGACACTTGTTCGGGAAGTGATTCTGATTAAATGTGTATAAGAAAAAGTTTTTTCTGAAGCTCCGTTCCGATTCTCGATTTTAGGACGATCACAATACTTCCATTTACTCTGTAAATATGGAAGTAAAAACAAAATTTTCAAAATTTCAACTTGTTCAAGAAAGAACAAGTCAATCAACCAAGAACCAAGGTTTAATTCTCAACTTTTTCCAATTTAGTTTTGCTGATTTGAATAATACGACCAAATTTTTTAAATTGAATATATTGGGTGGACAGAAGTTTTTGTGGGGATTCCAACGAGTGGAAAACGAATTTTGTGGCTCTAGTAGTTTTTGATTTATTAAGAATTGGGAAAATTTTGGAAAACTCCAAAATCTCTCACTAAAACTTCAATAAATCCTAAACGGTTGGAGCTACCACCGTGGCGATAATCTCATTCGTTTCAGTATCCAGACATCTATAGAAAATGATAACTCACATGCCTGTGTTGCAAATTTCCTTAAAAAGACGAATTTTTTCCCACTTCAACAGCTGTTTTACTGGCCTTAAAATTAAGGTAGGGTTCTGTAGAGACGTTAGGACCAACTAGATACAAAACCTGATTTTTGGTAAAAATTTCAAAAATTTACGACAACTCCTTCCCCCTGAAAACCCCGGACGGCGGACGGACAAAAAATTCTTATTGCAGATTCGGATTCTACAGTGTAGAATCTACACCCCTCGAAACGTAAACCAACAAATTTTCAGAGGGTGCTAAACAATTTTTTTCCTGGCCGATTACAAAGGTTCATTTCTCAAGAAAAATGAACCTAAAACTTCATGAGAAGAACAATTTTTAGAAAATAAGCTCAAGCGAATTACAAGTTAGGCAAAAAATGTTGAAAAAATCGTCTCTGGGAATGGCTGTCCGTTTCCACCACGGAAGAAAGATGTTTCTCACGTGTTGGCATAATAATCAGCCGGAAATAACCGGTCCTTCCCACGTCTCCTGATTGTTGATAATACTTTTAATAACTTCACTCGGGATTCACGTGACTCGTTGTGAGTAGAGAGTTATGGCTCATTATCCTTCAGATTACCTATTTCGATATATTCTATTTATTCTAAGAATGTGATGCCTTTATGAACGGCGACAAATGGAGGCAACGTGGCCACTACATTCACCTAAATGAAAGATACAGCTACACGTTCCTATAAATGAAGAGTTTTTCTTCCAAAACTGCATTCTTCCACTTTCGAGTTTTGTAGATATCGATTTCGTTTTTCGATTTCGATTCACAGCAGCTTTGGTACCAATTAGCAATCGGAAATCGATATCAACAAAACTCGTAAGTGGATGAAAGCAGTTTTTTAAGAAAACTCTTCAAATGACCTTTCGTCATTCGGCATGCAACTGTGATTAACTCGAGTTTTGGCAAAAATGAGTTATTGTTATTACCTACTGGATTGGGGTTTCCACGGGGAATCTGATGTTACCACTGGTTTGCACGAATTCGGGGAAAAAAGCTGCCAGAAACCGTTTTGAACAACAGCACTCCCTTTTCTTAGGCCTGTAAAAGAGGTTATCGATTCGAAAGCTCTCACGTTGGTTGGGTTTACATTTTTACTCAATTTTCAAGGCGATAATTCAATATTCTTTCATTTGCATGAATACTAGTATCTTGGATTTCCTGAAAAGTTGAAGAAATCGAGTCAATCGCTGTTGTTGCATGCCGAACGACGGTACGTGGCAACATGGAAAGTTGAGTCGGCAGAAAACCCAACACTGAGCCTCCAATTGAAACCCTGGGGAAATTCATAATTCGACAGACGGTCGCCCCGTAGTCTAGAGGTGTAGATTTTCGATTAACGACGATAACAATACATACATTTACTACAATATGACTTCGATAGTTATTATTTATAATAACTATCACCTGTGCTACCTTGGTTGACTTCAGTGTGTGTCTGTGTGTGTTTGTTGCCTTGTAATGAAATCTGAAATTAATTCATTCTTGCGTTGTGCTTCCTATGAAATTGCGAACAGTATGATTCTTGAAACTTTGAACACAGGCTCTTTAGTTGGTGAGTAAATCATTACTATGTCATTCGTCATAGGTACGGCAGATTTTCTTGATGAACTTGGGTTAGCCGTCCTCACCTAACTACTTTTGAAAGGTTTCAGCCGGCAGAATAGGTATTAATCATGTTCTCCGGGAAGATACCAGAAGAGGGATGTATTGATGCACCGCTTTCACGGGTAAATCTCTATACAATAAGAACCGACAGTTCCCAAGATGGCACGTTTTCTCACGAATCCGTCGCCTGGGCCTTGTTCGGATGAAGGTTTTTAAAAGGAGTTTTCCCAATAATTTTAAAACTTTCACCATTACATTTTATCCACATTCCACATGAAGTTAGTACACGGAACTGTCGACGGTAAATTCACATGGTGGGCAACGAATGTTTTCTTGCCGACGTTCGGAGGCGAATCTGATTGGCTGATGAGAAAATACGACTCGAGTCGATCGCAATACGGCACCTACCCGAAACCTACTCAATATACCTTCGATTTGAGGATTGTTATGAGCCAATAATCACCATGGCACGACGTCACACTTCCGCAGCGTATTTCATAAGGTAGGGCGATTTCCACTAGTTTGGACTTGGATTCGACATAACAAATTTCAATAACAAATGTCATAACAAATTTTGACTTTAACATTTGATCTTGAATTAACAAATATTCCAAGTCGAAATAATTAGTTTTTTGTACCTCCTGAAAACTTGGGAAAATTGAGTTAGGTGGTGTTAGACCTTAAGTGACGATATTGTAGGATTCAAAATTTGTATGCAAATAAAAACCCCTGAACGATATAAACACAACAAAGATACTCGTTGACGCGGTCTTATAGGGGCGATGGCTTCTACCTGAGATTTACTTGGAAGGGCTCTGACGCCCCATTCACTCTATACGCTTCTCCATACATCTCTCCACTTCCTTCTTAAACTGTCCGCCCTATATAAGCTGGCTAATCTGAAAAACATTCACTTATAATAGCCGAATCGCAGTTTTCCAGTTCCGAGCCTATAACCGGATGCCCTCGCATAAGAAGTCGGTATCGAGAGAGGGAATGGATCAGATAGACTTCAACACCCGACATTTTCGTCTCGATCACGTTTTTGCCTTAAAACCATAGGTACTTTGGCCGTAAACCAAGAAAACTGCGAAAACCCGTGATTTAGGCCTTTTCACTCCCCCGAAATTGACCTCGTTGACCGAAATCTTGAAAAACGCTAAATTTTATGTTTCTTAGTTGATATCTAAAGATTCGTGCCAAAAAATCCCGAAGTCGATTTCATTATTTTTTGAAATTTTTCCTAGGCTCATACCTTGGATTTTCCAGCTTTAAATATGATAATAATAATGATATGATTTCATTATTTTTTGAAATTTTTCCTAGGCTCATACCTTGGATTTTTCAGCTTTAAATATGATAATGATATGATTTCATTATTTTTTTTGAAATTTTTCCTAGGCTCATACCTTGGATTTTCCAGCTTTAAATATGATGAAATCGAAAAGTCATCGCACTCTACCCTGCGCGCTCACCGTACAGCCAGTAACTTTTGAACTGAACGAAGAAAGCTACCGATCTAGCAATGGTCCGGTTTGATTCAGCATGTTACGCCATGGAAATAATAATTCCCATCATGATGTTTTGCGTTCTGAAATGGTTCGCAGTGCGGGTTAGACAAAGTTACACAGTGTGATATCATCTTCCCGTGAACACCAGTGCAACCTCATCCGAGTTCATGTGTGTATGCTGTGATAGGACGGAGATAACGGATTTTTTGCCGTTACGTTAAGAAACTACGTGCAGTCGCGTCCGCACAGTGACGTCATACGGTTAACCGCCAAAAGGGCACTTTTCATTAGCGTTTTTCACCCGGAAAAATGTTGTTTTTTCGTTGTAGACCATCACTACACCATTTTCGCATCCTAAACAGCATCATTCTGGCGGAAAAAATGGATTTCGTTTTCCATGCATGTCCCTCATTGTAGATGGATGATCGACCCTTGAACGAATATTGTTGTCAGCAGATCAGGGGGAGGGTCTACTGTAAAAACTGCCTCTTTCGCCAAGCTTTCGATATATTATGACATCTTCATCAGGGCTTACGTGAAACATTTACGTGGTCAAGCCGTGATGACCACCGTCCTTTTCAATGTTGAAAATATTATAATGTACCGAAAGCTCGGCGAAAGAGGCAGTTTATACAGCAGACCCTACCCTTGATCTGCTGACAGCAATAATGCAAGTTATCGGCGATTACTCAAGCTAAGGACCGGTTTTTCAATTCATTTAAAGCTAGATTTATCCAAGGACGCTTGCACTCACCTAGGACATACTTTCATTGACCGTCATACTGAAAAGTTCTTGGAAATTTGTCAATGCAAGCGTCCTTGGATGGATCTAGCTTTAAAAATATTGAAAAACCGGCTCTAAGTAAATCGATCAGCGAAAAATAACCCAAGGAAGCTGGCGCAAGCCGGCATGTGTGACTCACGATCCCTAGGACACGGGCACATCAGACCTCATGAGGGCGCCCTTCAGGGTCAGGGAAAGGATCGATATAGGGCGAATGAGTCACCCTTCGTCCCTTTACGGCCTTGTGACGTCACTCTGACATCCCTTTGAGTCATCCCACCCGTCTGATGCGAGTCCCGGATTTTTGAAATCTAAGAGGTCAGTAAAAAACAGACGATATCGTCACTTAAGTTCTAACACCACCTAACTCAATTTTTCCAAGTTTTCAGGAGGAACAAAAAACTAATTATTTCAACATGGAAATACATTGAGCGGTGCTGTCTCTTCTCCATCTCCTTCTTCACCGGTTGGTTCAATCTCCTTGGCAGTGTTACCATGAGATCGGCTATTGAAAAATCTATCGATTGGTGTGTCCAACTCATTTTCGCCAAAAATTGAGTTAGGCGGTGTTAGAACTTAAGTGACGATATGCAACAATTTTTCTGTCATTCCGGCGCACCAAGCCAAAAATAAAGGGCCAAAACCAGGAGAAATGTCGGACTTCATTGTTTGCCTGTCTATACAGTGAAAACTATGCGTCCCACAAAAAAAAACCTCGAACATCGATCCACGAAAAATTTTACCTAAGCAGAAAAGAGAAAGCTGATAAAAGGTCCTAAAACAAAGAAAAACAAAGATGGGGAGTGAATTCGAGGCCAATTTAGGTCTGATAAGTGACAAACAGGCAGGTTCCCAGTAATCCCAAACGAATCCATATTGACTGGGACTAGACTAAAGAGCATAAAACTTCAATGTGAGTGGAAAATTTGCCATTCTATCTAGTGTAAACGTCGAGGCTTTAGATGAGGGGGGGGGGGCTCTGCCCCTCCCCCTGAATCCGCCATCTATAATCTATAATAGGTAATAAAAGCAAGTCGTCACTTAAGTTCTAACACCACCTAACTCAATTTTTCCAAGTTTTCAGGAGATACAAAAAACTAATTATTTCAACATGGAAATACATTGAGCGGTGCTGTCTCTCCTCCATCTCCTTCTTCACTGGTTGGTTCAATCTCCTTGGCAGTTTTACCATGACATCGGCTATTGAAAAATCTATCGAGTGGTGTGTCCAACTCATTTTCGCCAAAAATTGAGTTAGGCGGTGTTGTAACTTAAGTGACGAAGTGTTTGTTTGTTTGTTTGACCGAGCTCTCCAGCCAAATCTATCGCACGCAGAAACCTGGAATTTTTTACACGGAAGCACGATGGGACTGGCAACAAGACCTCGGAGCCCAATTTTCGATTTTTGAAAAAAAAATGTTTTTTTTTAATTTTAAAAAAGTGAAAAAAGTGAATTTTAAAAAAGTGAGTTTTTAAGTTTTAAAAAAGTGAGTTTTAAACGTGAAAAAAGTGAATTAAGTGAAAAAAGTGACAACACGGGCACACGGGTGGGTACAGCAATCTAGGCGGGGGCGCTATTCACTTAACTGCATTTTCTAATTTTTTTGCACGGGCAACGCCGGGCGGGTACAGCTTGTATTTAATATAACACATCAACAGTGAATCCGCAAAACCATAATATGGTTGTACATATTGAGTACTTTTTCGGAAATTTTACAGGATGCGAGAAAAACCGTAGAGATCACCTAGAAATGACGTTTACCCTCAGTTTTCGTCAAATTGAGGTAGTAATGATGCCACCTGCTTGCTATGTTACTTTCACGTGTTCTGAAGTAACGACTTCCATAATTGAGGCGTTGATAGCCAGAGTGGACCATTCCACAAACTGGCCGAAAATGAGTTATACAGTGCAATGGGTCTGTGGTTGCTCTATCTATCGAATTATTATTAAAATTTGACTCGTTCTCGAATGTGCCAAGAGAGAGCGCAACTTTTCAAATGGTCCGTCTGCAAATTGGCCGCCGATTTTGATGGCCAGAGTGGACCATGTGGCTTGTAGAAAAGTCCTTATGGTTCATGAGTCATGTGTTCACCCAAGAATGCTTGTATTTTTACTTCCATATTTACAGAGTAAATGGAAGTATTGTGATCGTCCTAAAATCGAGAATCGGAACGGAGCTTCAGAAAAAACTTTTTCTTACACACATTCACTCAGAATCACTTCCTGAACAAGTGTCTGTGTGTCCGTGTGTGGTCATTTACAAAAATGGGCATAACTCCCTCATTTCTCAACCTTTTTTCAAATTTCTTGAACTGAAATGTTTGTCTCTGCAAGACCTAACACCCTGTTCAATCGGAATTTGGATAACGCACAGTACTTCCGAGATATTTGCATTTTTAGTGTTTTCTATTTTATTTTTTTCCGGCCGCAAAAATGAACCGATTTGAGCGTTCTTGGTCTCAAAATCTTCGTTTTACCTTGCAGAATATGTGGATATTTTTTACATTCCGAAAATGTAGCGTTTTTTCATTTTGGGCGAATTTTAAAATTTTAATACTTAATTTTTTGATATTTTTGACCTAAACACTTTCAAAAGCAGTCAAAATATGATCAAATTGTGTCACAATTTTACGTTTCAAAATATGGAAGTATTATGTGTTATCTACGCACCACTGGTTCTCCTTGCTTGACCTACCTATCTATCTTTTCAACGCAGCGCGTCGTTAATTTTCGTTGAAATCATCACTTAATCTATTCTTATTTACCTACATAACTAACAGAATAATAATAATTATTATTAAATTCTCTGAATAATGAAATTAAAAATGCCTCAAGAATGCCTCAGAACCTTTGTTAAAGCCTGTCTCGTTCTTATGTTGCCAAGCGCAACTGGTCGTAGTGTGAGTGCGCGTCACCTTGTTGGTGTAGAAATTTTTAAAAACTCAAAAATGTCTCACTAAAACTGCAATAACTCCTAAACGGTTTGAGCTACCGGCGTGGCGATGGTCTCATTCGATTCAGAATCGAGAAATCTATAGAAAATGATGCGTCACATGCCTATGTTTTAAATTTCCAGAAAAACACGAATTTTTTCCCACTTCAACAGCTGTTTTACTGGCCTTAAAATTAAGGTAGGGTTCTGCCGAGACGTTAGGACCAACTAGACACGGAACTTGATTTTTGATAAAAATTTCAAAATTTTTCGATAACTCCTTCCCCCTGAAAAACCCCGGACGGCGGACGGCGTACGGCGGACGGACAAAAAATTTTTATTGCAGATTCGAATTCTACACCCCTTGAAACGTAAACCAACAAATTTTCAGAGGGTTCTAAAATTTTTTTTTTCCTGACCGATTACAAAGGTTCATTTCTATAGAAAAATGAACCAAAAAAAAATGAAATGTTCAACTCATACCATATAACAAGCCGGAAGACACTGAATATCTGTTGGGAAAGGCCGCAGGACGTTCTCTTCCCGCCACTGCGACTACAACGCTCTCTCTTATCTACAGCGGGAAATAAAGGCTGTGTGCGAACTAGCCCCTTATGCCAACACGCCCTGGTCTCCCCTAAGGTATAAATTATCTGCCCAAAATATTTGTTCTCCCGACTGCACACGTAGTGTGCTCCTTTGGGTGGCCAATCTACGTCCCATCGTTGATGTTGGGACTAGCATGGAAAACTTGCTGGTAAGTTCGGCACTTTTCAATAATGGAAAGCTCTCTGTTGGAGGCGAGTTAAAAGTCTTCTCCACCCGGGGATAGAAGTTGACCACTCATTTCCTTTCAGTTAAAGTTCCGATTGAACCACTTCAATCTCAACACACACGGACACAGAAAACTCGTTCAGGAAGCGAGTATGAGTGAAAGCGTCTCAGTATACGTTTTTTCTGAAGCTCTGATTGGATTGACGATTTTAGGACGATTACATTACTTCCATTTACTCTGTAAATATGTAAATCTCATAAAGAATGAGACAGATAGGAAGCCCGTTATACGGGTTACAAGGGGTTTTCAGACCTAGGTGGGGTATTGCATATCGATTACATTTTGATACAGAAATGTCGCGTAACATCTCGTGGCCTTGATATTCATGAGTGGAGAATCCAGATGCCAGAAGGTGCCATGGAGAGGAAAGTTGCGTCTGTAGGCTGAGACGTAGGCTGGTTCACTTTCATAACACGAGCGCTTCTACGCGGTCCTTGATCTTGAATTTCTTGAATAACTGAGTTACTTAATCCCGTAGTCCTCCCACCATTTCACGAGCACAATGCCTAACTGATGGTGTACGTACCTATTCATATGTGAATCGATACTATCTCTCGCAACTGAACGAATTTTATTGCTGCGTGAAGTAACGATCATACCTTAGCCCAATATTTGAAAACTCGACTGAACTTGTTGGTCGGGATTGCTGCTTATCCTTATACAGAGCAAGGCTTTCTCTACCATATCACCACAACTCGAATCTGAAGGGACAGCCACCGTAATTGTTGGATGGTTTACGAACATGCCCAAGTGCCGAGTCGTTAACCACCAACAATCCATTAGCCTCGCCTCAACAGCTGTTAAGACGCCTGCGCCTTTTATTGGCTTATTCCGCGAGAAAATCTTGCAGAAAAGTTTTTCTGGTAGCGTAAATACTAACCTATTAGAATGCGGTTACTAACTGATTAGAAAAGCTTTTTTAACATCCACATTTACAGAGTATATGGAAAGTGGATGTCATCGTTGTAGTCCTAGAATTGCATTTTTCAGAAAGCGCAAAACTGAATAATTGGCTTGTTAAAGAATCGGGCTCCAGGGAAGGGGGATTTTTTTGAAGGGGGGGGGGAGGTCCGGAAACCTACCTGAATTTTGGGGTTTTATCAACGGCGAGAATTTTTACCGAGGTAATCAATGAGTAAATCTTACTCAGTACCTACTTACCCAATTAGTCATAGATCCTGGACATAAAAAATAAACCCTTCTCCAGAAACGCAAACCGCGTGAATAATAGACCCCAGTGTAAGAATTCGCAACGTATTATAGAATAATTACGAAATTAATACAACTCCCTGAATTCCGAACCTTAACACAGTGGGTACAACCGGCTCAAGACAGAGACCTGGGTAAAACTAATTTCAATAAGCGTGAGAGAATATCAAGAAGTAAAATTATGACTTGAAAACTTTCGACTAGTTCAGGCGGTCAGCTCGATTCCAATGCCTATGGGCTGTGTGAAATGAATGCCATACACTTGCCCTGACAGCAACAACGGCATTTCAGACAGAACTTAAATAGAACAGACTAACAATGAATGGGGTCTAAAATCTTTCAGTCAATTCAATGATGCGAAAAAAATAGAAAGGGAAATAGGAGGGGGGGGGGTTTGGCGTAAGCGACGAAAGAGGGCCGTAGGGGTCATTAGACTCAACCCTGCAGTCGACAGTACAACATGTCAACACAGTACCTGAAGGTGAGAAACGCTGAGGTCTTTCAAATGAGGGATGCACCCTGGGGCCCGAAGGGATGTGCGGCTTATAGCCACAGTACTATAAGTATAAGCCACGGCCTTTAAGGCCGTATCACACGTCGGACCGTTCGCCGCAGACACGGCAGCCCGGCACAAGGGTGGGGACGGAGTTGCCATGCGTTGAAACGTTAACCTGACACAGACAGCGGAGTGCTATCGATACCCTCAGTATCGCGATATAATGAAATCGATCGTGTCACAGGGAAATGCAATCGATATATCGTTTGGGACAACAAAAACCCCGAGTCTCGATACGATACGTTATAACCAGTGGAAGGCTACCGTTCGCAGACACGTCAGAGATCTCTCGATCGAATGTGCTTGCCGTGCCGTTGCCGTCGTAGATAGTGAGGGTTCGGAAGCGTCGCTGATTGGCTGATGCGTTCTCCCCTCCGCTCCACCGGTGCCGTTACGTTGGTCTGTCCGTGGGGTAGGAAGGAGAACGGCCCGACGTGTGATATTGCCTTTACAATACATCTTCCACAATCGACGAGCATAAACTTGAACCACGGGCAACTTCCATTCACTAATCCAATCGCCACAAAGCAGTTTCCCCTTTCTTCGTCATGCGTCATAATTCTGTTCAATATTTCTCAAAGGACAATCCTACCACGATTCCATTACTGTTATTGAAGCAGGTATAAAATTTCAGCGCCTAAAGATATGTGCTCGTTATCATGAATTATGATTTGGCTATACAAAACTATAATATTGTGTCACCTATCGTAAAACATAAATATCGACGGCGAAGTGGTGAGACCTCGTATCTCCATTTTGTTAAGACCGCCACTGTTCCTATGGCACCCTATGTAACCACATAGAATTTCCATGACATCTCTAATGTGCACGTGCAGGTACGAAATTGGAGGTACGAGGTCTCACCACTTCGCCGTCGATATAGCTTTTCCAGGTTGAATTGTGAGCTTTTTCATCCAATTCTGTTTGAAGAAATACTCAAATTGGTTCGAAAAGGTTTCAATTTGACTTGATAATGTCGCATCACATTATTGACATATATCCAAATTGAGCTCACCTGAGTTTTGTTGCGTACTCATTCTCGATGGCGCATCGATCTCTGATGAAATGGCTGTACTTCTCCAAAAAATCTATCCCTTTTTGGGTGTGTAAGGACAAGTTTTCATACTGGTCCTGAAATTGGAGAGAAAACAATTACTAGGCATTCAAAAGAAGGCAAATAGTGTTGTGTGACAAGAAAACTCCACAAACAATAAGTAAATATACGATTATCGACGAGATTAGACGATTTGAGACCTCGGCCCTTTAAAAGCGTAAATTTCGAACCAGTTGTAAGCAATAATAATATTATTATGATAATAACATATAAAAATAACAACATAACTAATGATAACATAATATGCTATCAATATTATAAAATAATGTTAAAACATAATATTATTATGTTCCTTCAACGACACAAGGGGTTCAACATGACAAGAGAGATGAAGTCTATCTATCTATCTATCGTTGCAGCTTCTGACACTGCCTGACGCGATAGGTCTTTCGTTTCATCTTCTGAGTTCCCATTCAATTCTCGCCTTTCGGCTCACTGACTGTCGGTAGAAACAACTGGGGAAAACCCCAATTTCATCCGAACCTCAAAACAGCCAATCCTGACCACGATAGTCTTGTTGCGCATTTTCTCAATTCTTCTCGATTGTCAATCTCATTTTCTCAAAATCTTATTGTCTCAAAGTCTTGTTGTGCATTCTCCTCAATTGTCAATAATCGACTGATTGATTTTGACTGATTGATAATTGATTTATAGGTCCGTTTGCCTATAAAACTTTATTCGTCACTCACTGTACTCGAAATTAAATGAGTCTCAATTAACGATTTTTATTTTCGACTCTTGAGAGAAAGATTGTTCAATTTATGGCTGGGAGTGATTTCACTTCACCGGTGAAAATCACCTATTACCGACATTTCACTGCTACCCCAATCACCTGTTACTGAAAAAACCCCGTTACTAATTTCACTGCAAAAAAATAAAGAAGGAATTTGCCCGCGGGAGATTTTTTCAGGAGAAATAGAAAAAATTGAAAAACAGCTATAATTATCACTGATGAACGCACCACAAGAGACTTGAACGCAAGCATTAAAAAGCTCATTACCTACAAGTTTTGAGAAGAAAACAATAGTGGAGTTAATTTATAAATACCTAATTCAATTTCACTAGAAACTGGGTGAAAAAAGGATACCCAACTTGAGATTAGATGAGTTTGAAAATTGTTCAAGCAAAAGGAATCAATTTATCCAAAACGAGACGAGGAGGTGATAGGATCACAGGGGAGTTACAAATAATACGAATCACAGGCGACTTACAAACGCGCCAGATCACGAATAACAGCCGATAACGACAGGCAACTAGGTGAGCACAACAACAAGGAGGTGACTGGATCACGCAGGTGACTGGATCACGTCAGTAACATGGCTGCTACCGATAACAGGGCACATGACGAATCACGGCATCTGCCAACTAGGCGAGCCAATCACCGATCACTGCAGAGTAACACCCCTGTGAAAATCACTGGGGGTGATTGAGTAACACCCCTGTGATTTTCATTCTCTGCAGCCCATAGGTGATCGAGAGAGTGATCCAGGGAGGTGGATCCGCTCTGATTTTAGGCAGGTTGTTGTTGTTGCTCATCTCCTTGTTGGCATTTACCCTTAAGGACGTAGTTTGTGTTGAAATCTATTTTTTTTTTTGCAGCGTAGTTGTTAGTTGAATCTGATGATTTTGCTAACGTTAAAATATTTATGAAATTAGTTTTTACTTCCATATTTACAGAGTAAATGGAAGTATTGTGATCGTCCTAAAATCGAGAATCGGAACGGAGCTTCAGAAAAAACTTTTTCTTATACACATTTACTCAGAATCACTTCCTGAACAAGTGTCTGTGTGTCCGTTAGTCCGTCTGTGGTCATTTACAAAAATGGCCATAACTCCCTCATTTTTCAACCTTTTTTCAATTTTCTTGAACTGAAATGTGCGTCTCGGTAAGACCTAACACCTTGTTTAATCCGAATTTGGATAACGCACAGTACTTCCGGTATATTTGCATTTTTAGTGTTTTCTATTTTATTTTTTTTCCGGCCACAAAAATGAACCGATTTGAGCGTTCTTGGTCTTAAAATCTTTGTTTTACCTTGCAGAATATGTGGATATTTTTTACATTCCGAAAATGTGGCGTTTTTTCATTTTGAGCGAATTTTAAAATTTTAAAATTGAATTTTTTGATATTTTTGACCCAAACCCCCTTAAAAGCAGTCAAAATACGATCAAATAGTGTCACAATTTTACGTTTCAAAATATGGAAGTATTGTGTGTTATCTACGCACCACTGGTTTGAAACTGAAACATGACCTTAGTGTTAAGGCTTTTTTTGCCAGAAAGTGAAGCGATTTGTGCGTTCTTGGTCTTAAAATCTTGGTTTTACCTAGATACGTGGGTGTCCTTTATGTGTGGGAATTTTTTATATTCTGATAACTTGACGTGTTTTGATTTTAGGCTAGTTTGGTTAGTGAGTTTCTTGACATTATCGATCCAAACAGCCTCCAAAGTAGGCCAAAATTCAGTAAAGGTGTGTCTAAAATTTGCGTATTAAAATATGGAAGTATTGTGTGTTACCTATGCACCACTGGTTACCCCGTGAAACTAACGTAAGAATGAGGTAGGTCCAAAGTTCGTTAAAAATCGTTGAGCCGCCCTGACAGTGATTATTGTCACCGGTGATTTCACCCTGTTACTGGTGAGTAACAGGAACTTGGTAACAGGTGATTGGGAAATCACCGTTTTTCCCAGCTCTAGTTCAATTAACAACTTTTTTTTTAAACTTCGAAAAATCAGATTGTTGTTCTGTTGCTCGGAGGCTTTTCCATAGCAACGAGCATATGCAGGTAGTTCATGGGGATTCTGAAGCACCCACATGATTGATTTCAATCAGAGTTGGATAGTAATGATTACTTTTTAAATTACTTTTTGAATTACGCTGAGATTAATTGCAATTCCCATTCCAATTCCTGTAATGGTAATCGAAATTCCAATTACTTTTTTAATTACATGTAATGGGAATGGGTTTTTTGAATTCCCATTACAGGAATTGGAATGGGAATTTAGTAATCCGATTACTCGCGAGTAATCCGATTACTCGCGAGTAATCCGATTACTTCCCTGTAATCCAATTACTCGCGAGTAATTAGAATACACTGCATAAACATTGATTCCTCTGGAGATGTCATGGAAATTCAATGTGGTTACATAGGGTGTCATAGGAACAGTGGCGGTCTTAACGAAATGGAGATACGAGGATTCACCACTTCGCCGTTGATATGCTAGTTGCGTTTCTGTCGTGTACCTTTATCGACAATCACTCGGGACTCAAAATTACAATTTTTGTCCGAGAGCTGATTCGACCTTGGGGCATTTGTCATGGTGGCGAAAGAAAAGAGTCTTTCAACTGTAACCACATTGAAGTTCCATGACATCTCCAGAGAAATCAATGTTTATGCAGTGTATTCTAATTACTCGCGAGTAATTGGATTACAGGGGAGTAATCGGATTACTCGCGAGTAATTGGATTACAGGCGAGTAATCGGATTACTAAATTCCCATTCCAATTCCTGTAATGGGAATTCAAAAAACCCATTCCCATTACATGTAATTAAAAAAGTAATTGGAATTTCGATTACCATTACAGGAATTGGAATGGGAATTGCAATTACATTTCTTCAAAGGAATGGGAGTTTGTAATGGGATTCCTTTTTTATCAACCCTGATTTCAATTAATGAAAATCTCATTTCCTCAATATTCATAAACTATTGAGCTTCCCTCTTCCCGAGAGTTTCTCCAATACAAGGAAGGCATATAGCTGCAGAATGGCAAATTAGAAATCACTTTCGAAACCTAACATCTGGCTCATCGAACAAATCTGCTCTTCCTGACCGACAAAAGGCCTAGTCCAAAAAACTCCTCCGAGAATAAATTCACTCCGAGGGCCAGTTTATTGACAAAATTTTGTTCGAATCAATTCGATATCCAAGGAAGCTTTAGATAAACTTCACCAAGTAGGAATTGGCATCGAATTTCAAGTAATGGAATGAGTATCGGGTGCTTCTTTGGATATCGGACAGATAAATTCTGCCAATAAACCGGGCCTGAATATGCTAACTCTAAAAGTAGCAAAAGAATTAAATCTGTCTAACTACATCAACATGAAAGAAAAAACATGCCCACCCGTGGCAAACAGTCAAATCATTTCTTCAGAAGGGACTCTGATTCTAGAAATATTTATCAACGAGCAACCTTTCCATCAGAAATTTACAGTATTGCCACATTATCGGAATATAAAAAATATCCACATATTCTGCAAGGTAAAACAAAGATTTTAAGACCAAGAACGCTCAAATCGGTTCATTTTTGTAGCCGGAAAAAATAAAATAGAAAACACTAAAAATGCAAATATATCGGAAGTAATGTGAGTTATTCAAATTCCGATTAGAAAGGGTGTTAGGTCTTGCCGAGACAAACATTTCAGTTCAAGAAATTTGAAAAAAGGTTGAGCATTGAGGAAGCTATGGTCATTTTTGTAAAATTTTGTAATTTATTTGTCATTTAATGACCACTGACGGACACACCCACACTTGTTCGGGAAGTGATTCTGAGTAAATGCGTATAAGAAGAAGTTTTTTCTGAAGCTCCGTTCCGATTCTCGATTTTAGGACGATCACAATACATCCATTTAAATATTAAATATTATCCATTAGGGCTCTGTAAATATGGAAGTAATATCAATGGATATGCATGTTAAAATTACCAAGGAATCGGATTTAGGATGGAGAGGAGAACGGTCTGAATTGTAATAGGCTCAAGTGTGGAAGTAAAAATCAATTGTAACTCACGAAGGCGAAGTAATCGTTAGGCCACACGCAATCTTTTGGAGGGCTTGGCCTTGACTGAGGGTAATCACTCCACTGTTTGCTAATTTTTTTCCAAACGCTCATTTTTTAAATTTATCGAAAACCGAAGAAAGTTCTAATCAGCAATTATTGGATGGAATTAACACCCAATCTCACGACAAAGCCAGATATATTAAAAAATTGGAACGCGTTGAACGCCGCAAGCGATGGAACTGAACTGATGGAATGAAAGCACTCGCCCACATAGATCCGGAAACAGTCTGATATATCAGTGTGGTGAAGGGTGCATTGACCGTCACACGGAGATAAGAGCTGCAACAGTTTAGGCAGCATTCGATCGTGTGGCTTGAATACGGCTGATTTGAATGTGAATGCGTTTACCTACTCAAGGGTGGCTTCATGAATTCAGTTTATTCATCGAATATCCATTATTATCCGAATAAATTTTCCATCGATACGTTGACACAGAAATCCATGGTCTGCATTTCCAAGAAACTACTAATTCGGAGAATAATGAATATTCGGTGAATAGGGGGGGGGGGGGCACAATGAGACACTTTTCACTCAAGGCGCACTAGCTCGCTAAATAATGCCTCTAGGAAGCAGAAATTTTGGCGGTATTTAGAGCTACTCTTTAGCTTTAAAATGGAGTTCGTTTAACCGCTGTAAACTAGCTACTTTCTCAGAAATTCAATGTTAAAAAAATTCTGTTTTTTGTCTCACTGGGTACAGTGAGACACCCTCGGGGCACAATGAGACGAGTGGGTAAATCACCATTGTAAAAACAGGAATAAATGTTTATTTCATTCTATCTTAAGTTTATTGTTAATAAATGTTCAGTTCCGCACAAAATATCACTAAAATTTTCTTAACAAAGCAATATTTTCTTAAATTCGTAGATCAGCCTTCCAAAGCTAAGGAAACCAGTTATTATTTCTCAAGAAGTGACTTCACTCAACTATTACCTACCCTAATTATCGTAAACATAATAGATATTAATAAATGAAATAGGACAAAGTTTGCTCACAAATATAAGGGAAATAAGTAGATCAGTGGCATGTGCACATCAGTTTTTGGTATAGCCGAAGAACTCTGCAAATTTTGCACAGGGGTTCATTTTTCGATTGCAAAGACAAATCTTACGATATATAGGTTCTCCTCAAACACGGAATTTAGTTGTTATTATTCTAGAATTTCAGTATAAATTGGTGTTCTAGATGGGGATTTGGAAAAACGTTTTTTCAACCCGGCAAAAAATAATCATCCTCTTTGCTTGGTCCTCCTTGCTTGACCTACCTATCTATCTTTTCAACGCAGCGCGTCGTTAATTTTTTTTGAAATAATCATATCAATAATCATTTCATCATTTCATTCATCTATTCTTATTTACCTACATAACTAACAGAAAAATAATAATTATTAAATTATCTGAATAATTAAATAAATTTATTTATTATTATTATTTATATATTATTTTATAATTAAATAAAATTTATAATAATTAAATTAAAAATGCGTCAAGAATGCCTCAGAACCATTGTTGAAGCTTGACTCGCTCTCGCGTTGCCAAGCGCAACTGGCCTACCTAGTGTGATTGCGTCACTTTGTTGGTGTCATAGGCTAGTGGTCGTAAGTAGATCAATCAACTGTATCTAAGAACCGATGCCGAGTTCCCAACTTTTTCCAATTTTTGTTTTGCTGATTTGTGTAATTCGACCAAATTCTTTAAATTGAAGATATTGGGAGAACTAGTGATGGGCAAATTCCCGGGAATTTATTTTTGGGGAATATTCCCGAGTGGGGAATTTATACGGGAATTTATGTTTTTCCTCATTAAAAATGTTAATATTAAGGAAGTACACACCCAGTAACATAATTAGGTACAAAGTAAGTGCGAGGACGAGTAAAAAATGAAATTTTATTAAATAATTATTGATTACAAACTTCTGAAAATGAAAAAATGAAGAAATTTTAGTCGAAGTCCGAGCCGGATTGAGTCATTTCTTCAGAAGAATCCTCGGATCCAGATGGGATAGGTAGAGGTGGGTTAGTGGGCAGCTCGTTGCTGGTTGATTCCACAGTGTCTTTGAGGATGGAGTAATTGTGGCCAATGTACGTTATTTTTCCCGCCCTTTCCAACGTTAGCCGGTTTCTTTTGGTTCATTTTTACTTCCATATTTACAGAGTAAATGGAAGTATTGTGATCGTCCTAAAATCGAGAATCGGAACGGAGCCTCAGAAAAAACTTTTTCTTATACACATTTACTCAGAATCACTTCCTGAACAAGTGTCTGTGTGTCCGTGTGTCCGTGTGTCCGTGTGTCCGTTAGTCCGTGTGTCCGTCTGTCCGTGTGTCCGTCTGTGGTCATTTACAAAAATGGCCATATCTCCCTCATTTCTCAACCTTTTTTCAAATTTCTTGAACTGAAATGTTTGTCTCGGCAAGACCTAACACCCTGTTTAATCGGAATTTGGATAACGCACAGTACTTCCGAGATATTTGCATTTTTAGTGTTTTCTATTTTATTTTTTTCCGGCCGCAAAAATGAACCGATTTGAGCGTTCTTGGTCTCAAAATCTTCGTTTTACCTTGCAGAATATGTGGATATTTTTTACATTCCGAAAATGTGGCGTTTTTTCATTTTGGGCGAATTTTAAAATTTTAATACTGAATTTTTTGATATTTTTGACCTAAACACTTTCAAAAGCAGTCAAAATATGATCAGATTGTGTCACAATTTTACGTTTCGAAATATGGAAGTATTGTGTGTTATCTACGCACCACTGGTTCTTAGAAATGAACCTTTGTAATCGGTCAGGAAAAAAAAAATTTTAACACCCCCTGAAAATTTGTTGGTTTACGTTTCAAGGGGTGTAGAATCCAAATCTGCAATAAAAATTTTTTGTCCGTCCGCCGTACGCCGTCCGCCGTCCGCCGTACGCCGTCCGCCGTCCGGGGTTTTTCAGGGGGAAGGAGTTATCTAAAAATTTTGAAATTTTTACCAAAAATCAAGTTCCGAATCTAGTTGGTCCTAACGTCTCGACAGAACCCTACCTTAATTTTAAGGCCAGTAAAACAGCTGTTGAAGAGGTAAAAAATTCGTGCTTTTCTGGAAATTTGTAACATAGGCATGTGACGCATCATTTTCTATAGATTTTTCTATGCCGAATCGAATGAGACCATCGCCACGGCGGTAGCTCTAACCGTTTAGGAGTTATTGCAGTTTTAGTGAGACATTTTTGAGTTTTTTAAAATTTCTACAATTCTGAATAACTCGAAAACGACTAGAGCCACAAAAATCGTTTTCCACTCGTTGGAATCCCCACAAAAACTTCTGTCCTCCCGATATCTTCAATTTAAAGAATTTGGTCGCATTACACAAATCAGCAAAACAAAAATCGAAAAAATTTGAGAATTTGGCCTCGGCTCTTAGATACGGTTGATTGATCTACTTACGACCACTAGCCTATTACACCAACAAGGTAACACACACACTACGTCCAGTTGCGCTTGGCAACATGAAAGTGAGTCAGGCTTTAACAATGGTTCTGAGGCATTTTTGATTTCATTCATTATTCAGAGAATTTAATAATTATTATTATACAGTTAATAATGAAAGTGATTAAGAATAGATTAAATGGTGAATTTAACGGAATTAAACGATCTGCTGCGTTGAAAAGATAGATAGGTAACAGGATAGTAGTAACAGGATAGTAATAGGATAATTATCAAGCAAAGAGGATGATTATTTTTTGCCGGGTTGAAAAAACGTTTCTCTAAATCCCCCTCTAAAATACAAATTTATACTGAAATTATAGAATAATAACAACTAAATTCTGAGTTTAAGGAGTACCGATATATCGTGAAGTTTGTCTTAGCAATCGAAAAATGAACCCCTGTGCAAAATTTGCAGAGTTCTTCGGACATAGCGAAAACTAATCTGCACATGCCACTGATCTACTTAGCAGCGTTTTTTTTTAATGAATCCAGCTGAATCTGCTGAAGGTCCTTTCGGTAGCTGCAGATGAAGCTGGTGCAGAGAGGATTCGACATGCTACCTTCGAGAGCTCGGTATTTCCCAGGAAGCCTGTCCACCAATCGATCGGGGACATTTTTCTCCCTGCTTCATCATTCAGGCATTTCCACAGAAAAGGTTTTCCCCAAACCCCATCTCGTTTGCTTCGGTAACCCGCAAGTTCTGCCATAGCCTGGGATTCATTAACTGGCATTTTGTCTGCCAGGTCACTGATGAATTCCATAGCGTCAATGATTTCCACGCTAGTACACTCAGATCCCTGGGAATGAGGATTAAGCAGGCAAGCGGCCAAATGAATGGGTTTTACAGCATTTGCTTTTCGATTTTGGAATTTGTTTATTCTTCCATCTTCTTCCTCTCCTTCGATTTCTGATTTGGGGTTGACATCTGACATGGCGGATTTAACGCTTAAGCGTTAAAGGCAAGGTAGGTAAGTAGCAAAAGTACGGGCGAACAAGCATCAAGCAATCAATCATCAGCAAGATTTTATACAATAATTATAAAAATATTTTTTATTAAATTTAAGAAGAAAAAAGTAAATTCCCCATTTTTGCCGGGAATATTCCCCATTTCCGGGGCCCATTTTGGGGAATATTCCCGGGAATTCCCCAGTTTCCCGGGAATATTCCCCGGGGAATATTCCCGGTGCCCATCACTAGGGAGGACAGAAGTTTTTGTGAGGATTCCAACGAGTGGAATACGAATTTCGTGGCTCGAGTAGTTTTCGAGTTATTAAGAATTGTAGAAATTTTGAAAAACTCAAAAATGTCTCACTGAAACTGCAATAAATCCTAAACGGTGGAGCTACCGGCGTGGCGATGGTCTCATTAGATTCAGCATAGAAAAATCTATAGAAAATGATGCGTCACATGCCTAAGATTCAAATTTCCAGAAAAACACGAATTTTTTCCCACTTCAACAGCTGTTTTACTGGCCTTAAAATTAAGGTAGGGTTCTGTCGAGATGTTAGGACCAACTAGATACGGAACTTGATTTTTGGTAAAAATTTCAAAATTTTTCGATAACTCCTTCCCCCTGAAAAACCCCGGACGGCGGACGGCGGACGGAAAAAAAATTTTATTGCAGATTCGGATTCTACACCCCTTGAAACGTAAACCAACAAATTTTCAGGGGGGGGGGGTAAAAATTTTTTTTTCCTGACCGATTACAAAGGTTCATTTCTATAGAAAAATGAACCAAAAATCGAACTCTTGTCTAATTTTTGCCGTCTCATTGTGCCCCGAGATCACTAGTTCTAGGAATATTGGATTTGCGTTTGAACCAGCTGGTGGTCTAGAGAGGTTATGTTTACAGAAAATCAACTAAAAAACCCTCAATTATTGATTGGATTATTAAAATCCATGATAAGTCTACTTAAGTCTAAGGTCAAAATTTAAAAAAATAATACGATTTTTCTAATTTTTTTGCTGGAGCGCTGGTTTGAGGACTTCCACTGGTTGTGCACCGGAAACTTCTTCTGATGATGGCTGGTTGTTATCAGTACATCGGTAAAAATGCTCTGGGGGGGGGGCTCTGGCCCCCTCAGGTTCTATAAAAATCCGCTTGTCCCACTGTGCCCCGAATCTCATTGTGCCCCCCTCTTCCCTACACATAAATTGATGAAGCCACCCTAAGAATAAAATAGAAGGCAAAAGACTTCCTATGCTAAAGGGCCGCTCGATGCGCCAGCACTTCCTTTGCACATTTCATTGGTCAATTTCGAAAAAAGAAACATTCCGTTACCATAAAACTCGCATGGTATGGAGACGAGCACAGAAATCTAGGTACTGTCAATCGCAACCACGATTTTCGAGGTTCCAATTTTAAGGTAGCAATTGAGCAGCCTTGAAATTGGGACCTCGAAAATCGAGGTTGCGATTGACAGTACCTAAGTTGCTGTGATCGTCTCCATACCTTGCGAGTTTCATGGAAACGGAATGTTTGTTTTTACTTCCATATTTACAGAGTAAATGGAAGTATTGGAATCGTCCTAAAATCGAGAATCGGAACGGAGCTTCAGAAAAAACTTTTTCTTATACAATTTACTCCGAATCACTTCCTGAACAAGTGTCTGTGTGTCCGTCTGTCCGTGTGTCCGTCTGTCCGTCTGTGGTCATTTACAAAAATGGCCATAACTCCCTCATTTCTCAACCTTTTTTCAAATTTCTTGAACTGAAATGTTTGTCTCGGCAAGACCTAACACCCTGTTTAATCGGAATTTGGATAACGCACAGTACTTCCGATATATTTGCATTTTTAGTGTTTTCTATTTTATTTTTCTTCCTGTGATCAAATTGTGTCACAGTTTTACGTTCCAAAATATGGAAGTATTGTGTGTTATCTACGCACCACTGGTTATATTCCGGTATGTCAACGCTTTTGATTTTTGGCGGGTTTTAAAATTTGCATAATGTGTTTTTTGACATTTTTTAAAATTGTAGCAACCAAATTTGTCAGAATCAAATCGCTTTGGTTTAAAAATTTACGTATATCAAAATATGGAAGCTCTGTTTGTTATCTACGCACCACTGCTTTCTACCACTAGCGTCCAGCAGCCACTCACCAAAAATTGTACCCCACTTGGCCATTATTGTCCGCAGATAACACACATTACTTCCAACACAGTAATGTCTTATCAGCTTTTTTTGCTCGATAGAATAAATTTGCGATTGATCAGATAGGACCAAGGTTTGGGGGTCATAAGAGAACGAGTGGGCCCCGTTAGTTGGCTGACCCCCTTCCAGGAATCCGACTCGCGGCGGGCCCCTCGTCACTGGCGTTCCCATCGGATCGGCCAACAGTCCTGTTCAACTAGCCATCCTGCAGACTGGCAACCGACGAAGAATACCAGGCGTTACCCCAGCCGCTTTCGAAGCACTGCGAAAGCCGCGTGCATGAACTGGAGCGCCACATTTTTAAAGAAATATTCGGCAACCGCCAAAGCGTCGAAATATCTAGTTTTGTGATAATTTTGAGATTCAAATTTGTTACACCTTTTTTTACACGTTCATTGGCCGCCTGTAAAAAATCTGAAATCTCGCATCCCAAAATACTGGTCAAGCTTCAATAAGGCTCACGGACAGCCTGAGAGTTAGCGCTACCGAGTTACCGACTCTAGCTGCAGGCTGCCGTGAGTTATGGCTTATGGGTTCGATTCCCAAGAGTAACATGAAAAATTACGCCCATAGCCTTGTAATTCTTTTTATACGAGCTAACGAGTGCCGCTAAAAAACATGTGTTAAAATTGGAGAACTAAACCGTTTCCTCGTCATACCCCTAATACAATTAATAAAACATCTTTTTACTAATCCGTCAATAATTATGCAGACGAATTTTCCCAAGCTTCAGCGGAAAGAGAGATGATAGTAGGTACGTAACTACTATGGATATAAGGAAGCCGTTCAGCGCATTCCTGGAGTGTTGGCTGCACAAGAGGAATGCGACGGATGCCACAACTTGAGGGACTACTTCTTTTTCATTTACTGCTCTCTTGAAAGAGAGAATACACAAGAACCCTTCCGAGCAGACATAATCACATTGCCTTTAGAAATAAGTCTTCTCCTATATAATAATCAAATTGAAATAAAAAAACAGTCATTTTACGGCAAGATTTATGACCTCAGCCTGGAGTGACATGACGAGGGTGCTTCCTGATAACATGATAAGGAAATACTGAAAGGATGGGCCAGCAGAGGTTGCAAAAAATTCAGGACTCAAGGGGCATACAAGACAATACTTCTATATGGTATAGGTTGCTGTTATATATAATAGGTATATTATTTAATATATATATCTATATTATAAATAGTCATTCTGAGCCCATTCATAAAGAGTCATTCTGAGCCCAAAATATTCATCAAAATGCCTCCTCAAAATGCCTCTTTGATGAGGCTGAAAGAGCCTTATATGAGGCAAAATGAAGCTGAATATACCTATTATATATATTATATAATAAATAGGTATTATTTTGAACCAAATTGATTCAATTTCGACTGAATTGGAGGCTACAATGATAAAAAATGTCAACACGCATACTGAGCATATTTTAAAAACTGTCAAAAAATCGTAAGCCAAGTTTCAGCAAAAAAAAAATAAAAATAAATAAATCTCTTATTCTGCACGGTGAACCAAGATTTTATCACCAACAACGCACAAATCGGTTTATTTTTGAGCCCTGGGGGTCTATTCTATGCATGCAACTCGCTGGGTGTTAAATTTCTCTCCGGGTGTGTTGCAAACACAGAATAGACCCCCAGAACAATGAAACGCTAAGGGCAGGTTAATCTACATCTACATTTGAACGGATCGATAAACCGGCCCTATAAAATGTATAGCATTAAATGCTTCAGAAATACTGTGAGCCCGGGGAACTCCGACGAAACAGGATGATGGACAGGACAGTTCAAGAAATTTGAGCCAAGGGTGGAATTTGAGAGAAAGCCATTGAGGTTATGGCCATTTTGTGACTGCTCACAGAAGAACACACCCACACACACACATTTGTTCAGAAAATGGAAGGAAAAATAAATCAGGTTCTCAATAGCCGATAATCCAAAAATCATGACTCAAGTGTCTCTGAGCCATTAAATTCTTGCAAACAAGGCCTATAGGCATATACGCGGATCCAGCCAAAAATCACCTACAAATTAGTGGCCTTTCGAATTATAGACAATAAAGCAGCCTAAAATTGCCGAATCGGAAAAATCAGTTATGTACCTACCCATTTAGATACAGTAGCTCGATCACATAATATTTTAGCGGAAAAATTTATCTGAATGAATTCCAGTCAACGCAATCGTGTCACCAAAGCATAGGATTTTAGCCCTCACGCGAATTACTGAAAGGCGTCCTCACCCAATTCCGCCGGTGGATTGTCCAATATTCAACAGAAATGCCCCAACACAATTGTGTACCAACCGGTGGTACCGTACGGATTTCACGGCATAATAGTTAATGGTCGGTCGATTTCAGGAGGTGAAAGAAGGCACGGACGGAACGCGGAGTCGTTTCGTCGAAGATTGTAAGGGACCCCGCTATTTTGTGAACAGGAATGTGGGCTAATAGTGCGGTCAATGGAAATGGTCATCCTGGCCAATATAGCCATGCTAGGCTGTCCTGGAACCTTCAGTCTACTGCGCCAGGGTGTACGACGTAGCCGAGACGGTTGTCCGACGTAACCCCCGTTCACTAGACAGACCGTTCTCCTTCCCATCCCACGTGCAAACGCACAGACCCTATAGTCTGGCCACAAAAATCTTAAAATCTTTGTTTTACCGTCTTTACCGGTTTTTTTACCGTTTTTACCGGTCTTATAATCTTTGTTTTACCGTAAAGAATACATTTATATTTTTTGTACTCCGGTAACTTGAAACTCTCTTATTTTTACTTCCATACTTACAGAGTAAATGGAAGTATTGTGATCGTCCTAAAATCGAGAATCGGAAAGGAGCTTCAGAAAAAACTTTTTCTTATACACTTTTACTCAGAATCACTTCCTGAACAAGTGTCTGTGTGTCCGTGTGCACGTTAGTCCGTCTGTGGTCATTTACTAAACCATAACTCCCTCAATTCTCAACCTTTTTTCGAATTTCTTGAACTGAAATGTTTGTCTCGGCAAGACCTAACACCCTGTTAAATCGAAATTTGGATAACGCACAGTACTTCCGATATATTTGCATTTTTAGTGTTTTATATTTTATTTTTTTCCGGCCACCGGTTTGAGCGTTCTTGGTCTTAAAATCTTTGTTTTAGCTTGCAGAATGTGTGGATATTTTTTACATACCGAAAATGTGGCATTTTTACTTCCATATTTACAGAGTAAATGGAAGTATTGTGATCGTCCTAAAATCGAGAATCGGAACGGAGCTTCAGAAAAAACTCTTTCTTATACACATTTACTCAGAATCACTTCCTGAACAAGTGTCCGTTAGTCCGTTAGTCCGTCTGTGGTCATTTACAAAAATGACCATAACTCCCTCAATTCTCAACCTTTTTTAAAATTTCTTGAACTGAAATGTTCGTCTCGGCAAGACCTAACACCCTGTTTAATCGAAATTTGGATAACGCACAGTACTTCCGATATATTTGCATTTTTAGTGTTTTCTATTTTATTTTTTCCCGGCCACAAAAATGGACCGATTTGAGCGTTCTTGGTCTCAAAATCTTTGTTTTACCTTGCAGAATACGTGGATATTTTTTATAGTCCGAAAATGTGGCGTTTTTTCATTTTGGGCAAATTTTAAAATTTGCATAGTGAGATTTTTGACCTAAACACCCTTAAAAGCAGTCAAAATATGATCAAATTGTGTCACAATTTTACGTTCCAAAATATGGAAGTATTGTGCGTTATCTACCCACCACTGGTTTTACTTCCATATTTACAGAGTAAATGGAAGTATTGTGATCGTCCTAAAATCGAGAATCGGAACGGAGCTTCAGAAAAAACTTTTTCTTATACACATTTACTCGGAATCACTTCCCGAACAAGTGTCTGTGTGTCCGTGTGTCCGTCTGTCTGTCTGTCCGTCTGTGGTCATTTACAAAAATGGCCATAACTCCCTCATTTCTCAACCTTTTTTCAAATTTCTTGAATTGAAATGTTTGTCTCGGCAAGACCTAACACCCTGTTTAATCGGAATTTGGATAACGCACAGTACTTCCGATATATTTGCATTTTTAGTGTTTTCTATTTTATTTTTTCCCGGCCACAAAAATGGACCGATTTGAGCGTTCTTGGTCTCAAAATCTTTGTTTTACCTTGCAGAATACGTGGATATTTTTACATTCCGAAAATGTGGCGTTTTTACTTCCATATTTACAGAGTAAATGGAAGTATTGTGATCGTCCTAAAATCGAGAATCGGAACGGAGCTTCAGAAAAAACTTTTTCTTATACACATTTACTCAGAATCACTTCCTGAACATGTGTCTGTGTGTCCGTATGTCCGTCTGTGGTCATTTACAAAAATGGCCATAACTCCCTCATTTCTCAACCTTTTTTCAAACTTCTTGAACTGAAATGTTTGTCTCGGCAAGACCTAACACCCTGTTTAATCGGAATTTGGATAACGCACAGTACTTCCGATATATTTGCATTTTTAGTGTTTTCTATTTTATTTTTTTCCGGCCGCAAAAATGAACCGATTTGAGCGTTCTTGGTCTCAAAATCTTCGTTTTACCTTGCAGAATATGTGGATATTTTTTACATTCCGAAAATGTGGCATTTTTTCATTTTGGGCGAATTTTAAAATTTTAATAGTGAATTTTTCGATACTTTTGGCCTAAACACCCTTAAAAGCAGTCAAAATATGATCAAATTGTGTCACAATTTTACGTTTCAACATATGGAAGTATTGTGTGTTATCTACGCACCACTGGTTTCATTTTGGGCGAATTTTAAAATTTGCATAGTGAGATTTTTGATATTTTTGACCTAAACACCCTTAAAAGCAGTCAAAATATGATCAAATTGTGTCACAATTCTACGTTCCAAAATATGGAAGTATTGTGTGTTATCTACGCACCACTGGTTTCATTTTGGGCGAATTTTAAATTTTAAAAGTGAATTTTTCTATATTTTTGGCCTAAACACCCTTAAAAGCAGTCAAAATATGATCAAATTGTGTCACAATTTTACGTTCCAAAATATGGAAGTATTGTGTGTTATCTACGCACCACTGGTTGACATTTTCGATCTTCGCAAAGTAGCCAGAATGAAATCAATTTGTGGTAAACATTTACACATAGAAATAGGTAACACACAGGATTTCCGTGCAACATTCGATTTGAAACCGAGAGCTGAAGAATACCTAGTGGCAACTGGCACAGACTTCAGGTCAATATCTTCTGCAGTGCAAGTAGGTCATGGACTTGTTCGCCACCCCACCCTCCTTACTCTCTCATCCGCTATTCGCCTTCTGCTCGTACAGAACAATTTGACTGGCGTAGAAGCTTTAGAAACGATCGCCCACTGGATCTTCTGACAGCGCAGATACGAAGTAAGTAGGTAGGTAGCAACAGCATTTATTTTAACGCTGATTTCATTTTTACTTCCATATTTACAGAGTAAATGGAAGTATTGGAATCGTCCTAAAATCGAGAATCGGAACGGAGCTTCAGAAAAAACTTTTTCTTATACACATTTACTCAGAATCACTTCGTGAACAAGTGTCTGTGTGTCCGTCCGTCCGTCTGTCCGTGTGTCCGTCTGTGGTCATTTACAAAAATGACCGTAACTCCCTCAATTCTCAACCTTTTTTCAAATTTCTTGAACTGAATGTTTGTCTCGGCAAGACCTAACACCCAGTTTAATCGGAATTTGAATAACTCACAGTACTTCCGATTTATTTGCATTTTTAGTGTTTTCTATTTTATTTTTTCCGGCCGCAAAAATGGACTGATTTGAGCGTTCTTGGTCTCAAAATCTTTGTTTTACCTAGCAGAATATGTGGATATTTTTTATATTCCGATATTGTGGCGTATTGTTATTTTGGGCGAATTTTAAAATTTGAATAGTGATTTTTTTTTCTTTTTTTTACCTAAACACCCTTGAAAGCAGTCAAAATATGATCAAATTGTGTCTCAATTTTATGTTTCAAAATATGGAAGTATTGTGTGTTATCTACGCACCACTGGTTTTCATTATCATTCATTTCATTTTCATTTCATATTTCATTTATTCATTCATTTATTTCATTTTCATTTTTTATTATCTATCGGTCGGTAGTATAACGTCACTTAAGTTCTAACACCACCTAACTCAATTTTTCCAAGTTTTCAGGAGGAACAAAAAACTAATTATTTCAACATGGAAATACATTGAGCGGTGCTGTCTCTTCTCCATCTCCTTCTTCACCGGTTGGTTCAATCTCCTTGGCAGTGTTACCATGAGATCGGCTATTGAAAAATCTATCGATTGGTGTGTCCAACTCATTTTCGCCAAAAATTGAGTTAGGGCCGGTTTATTGACAAAATTAATCTCTCCGATATCCAAGGAAGCTTCAGATATACTTCACCACGGTGGTATTCACATCAGATTTCAATGTAAAAGTCTCATTGGTGATGGGTATCGGGTGCTTCCTTGGATATCGGGAGGATAAATTTTGTCAATAAACCGGGCCTTAGGCGGTGTTAGAACTTAAGTGACGATAAACAATCATCATTTTACCAAACATTCTTTAAATTATTATTACCTACTACCACCTAAAGCATTCGTTTCTATTTCACTACTGACCATTGCAAATTTGGTATCTGGATAATGAAAAAGTAACCATAGCACTAGAATTTACTAGAAAATTTTAAACAAACCAGAACTTATAGGTTAATTCGTGATTTTTTGTGCCTTATTGGTTCTTGGATTGAATCGGGAGCATGGCACACTCACAATGAGCTGAACACAATGTCATGCCGCACCCTTCAAATCATTTTATGCAAATTAAGAGACGAACTTGAGCAAGCCAAAACGTTGAATAGACGTGCCTACTACTAACTACAAACTGACAAGAACAAAGCATTTTATTCAATGATTAGATGTCATAAGGTTCTAATGAAATTAGAACCAGCAAAGAAGGGCAGAAGGTAGTTTTACATCTAATCCATCACAATGCGTAAAGAATTCCTCTCCAGTTGCCTAGAAAATGTTCACATTATATGAAGTGAAAGAAAATCAAGACCACCAACCTACCTATCAAAGGTCAACATTTCAAATCAATTCATCAATTAATTTCTACGGCCAGTAAAAACCCAGATTATTTCATGTCCTATCATCGAATTTCCTAGCGAAATTTGGTCCTAAAACCTAATCGGTATCAATATCAATACGAATTCAATACATTTCACACATCAATACATTTTAATACACATCAATACATTTCAAGGGATTGAGGAAGATTATATCTCCCCCACCGCCAATACGTCGTCCATATCCATATAGGCGTTATATCTCCCATCGTTTGCAATACGAACGGACGGACGCACAGCAATTTTGGGATTCTGAGCAGAGAGAATTTTTCTGAACCTTCAAACCGATTTTCAATTGTATACAATTGAAAATCGGTTTGATGATATATGATGATTATAATAATTACTTACAGCACCAGCTGTAACTACGGAGTAGAAAATGAAACAAATATGGCGAAGATTAGCAATAAATCATTATGAACGTGCCCTAGACTTTTTACTGGTACTGCGCTCAAATTTAGTGGTTTGGGAGAGAATCTGAGGCTTTTTTCAACGCAATCGGAGGGTTTTCATAGCATTCACTGCTCACACTCAGAACTGCCCCTTTCTGTGAGAATGCCCCACTACGAAGTAAATGGAAGTATTGTATCCGTCCTAAAACCGAGAAACGGAAAGGAGCTTAAGAAAAGAAAGGTTGACGAAGAAGTGATACCGATAAAAACCAGACACGTATAGCGTGCCGGTGGGAAAGATTCCAATGCTTCATTCATCTTCATTCAAGTTGTAACGAAATCCCTGAAATATTCGATTCGAGTAAACCAGACTGGTACTGTTTATTGTGGCAGTTCCTCAAACAAAGTCAGCGATCCCCCGTTTTTACGCCGATTCGGAAAAGGACAGAGGATTGGAGTCAGGAATTCCGGCATTTTGACCCCATATCAGGTTCAGAGACCTTCGATTATCCTTTTTGCTCCAGAAAAAAATCCGATACCACAACTCAATCCAATCAAATAAAATTTATTTGATTGGATTGAGTTGTGGTATCGGATTTTTTTTCTGGAGCAAAAAGGATAATCGAAGGTACAAAAACGGATTCGAAACGTGCGGATGGCTAAATGATCTAGTTTTAAAGAAACATCCATATTATGCCCGAATGTATTGTTCAGTTTCGACGTAACGAGGTAACGAATCGATATCTTCAGCAAATCAAACATATTTGGATTAAATATTACAAAAATGGATGGAAAATTACATGGAGGAATGAGATTAAATCACATAAAACAATGCTAAGTCAATAGTAAGTATATAATAACAATAAATTATCCTTTAGTGCTAATGAATATATCGATTTCCGATTCGGCATCATCATTTTTTGAAGGCGTTACTCCAGGCAAAGTCTCCATCACGGACGACCCAGACGAAACGCAGTCTTCTTCACTGCTTGATTTCTCTTCGAAGTTGAGCCGTTTTTCAGATTCAGCAGGTGTATGAACATGAAAAATAACGGGTTCCGCATTAGGAAACTAAGGGGGGTCCACTTTAGGCGACTACAGCCTAATTATTCGTTACTCTTTCAATGTTTAACAGACCGTTCAAGTGAGATAACTTGATGATAAATATTACCCCTATTCCTTACTATTTCAGAATAATACATGCTGGAAGCCTTACCTTCAAAAGTGTAGGAGAAATGTCGAATAACGTATGACACTGTAATAATTCTAAAATACAAGAAATCACATAATGGCGAACTGAAAGCCGGCAGATGAAGTAGACGACGTGAGGGCTCCTACATGTCACAGAAGTGGGACCTACTAGTTGCGATTGGTTTTGGTAAAGTTCAGCACCGTAGAGAGCCTAAAATGTCAGGGGTCCACTTTTGGGCACTTTCCTCTATCAATTGTGGAATTTCTATGAACAGAAATATCGACAGTGAACCTGCAAAACCTCGTATGTCCAAAAACCAAAATTTTACAAGAAATGAAAAAACTTCTGATTGCTAGCTGCGCAAATAGGGATAACCATGGGAATTGGCTTAGAAACGCCAATGAAATTTGATGGTTTCAACTTGGAAGGTACCTCAACCAATTGAACTAATGGATTTTCACGACCCACGACCAGCTTTTAAATAGTGAATGATCGCCTAAAAAACAGCTTAAGTCCATTTTCTTGATTCGAGAAGATGCGCAAGAAGCTGTTTCACCAATAGAGCTCAAAACATCATTTTCCCGAAAAACTAGACTTACGAGGTTTTGAAGGTTCACTGTCGATATATTATGATTAGGGTGAAGGCACCAGTATCAGACACTTTAAGCGGAGATTCTCACGTTTCTTTACACCACGAGACATGATTTCATCAGGCATTTATCAGGGGGGCATAATTAGGTGCCCCAACTTCTTGACAACCCACCAAGACACGGAAACCGACGGATTTATGGTTTTTTATAGATTTTAATCGGTTTTTTCAAAACCATGTTTTTGCACCAGTGTCAGACACGGAATATTTTGGATGGCGCCAGTATCAGACGCCCTCCAGATCCAAAAACAGACACTTCAATAAAACTCCAATACACGTCTTTTATTGCCCAAGTACGTACATTTTTATTTGGCATTTGCTTTTTTCGTAGAAAGTAGAGAGGAAACCAGTGGGGAGTAGATAACGCACAATACTTCCATATTTTGAAACGTAAAAGTGTGACACAATTTGATAATAATTTGACTGCTTTTGAGGGTGTTTAGGTCAAAAATATCAAAAAACTCACTATTCAAATTTCAAAACTCGCCTAAAATAAAAATACGCCAAGTTATCGGGTTATAAAAAATATCTACATATTCTGCAAGAAAAAAAAAACGATTTGAAGACAATGAACGCTCAAATTGGTTCCTTTTTGTGGCCGGGAAAAAAATAAAATAGAAAACAATGAAAATGAAAATAATATTTGCATATTATATAATATATTATGCATATTATATCAGTATTACACTCGTTCGGGAATTGATTCTGAGTAATGGCTAGTAATAGGAGCTATAGCTAGGAACTTCATATTACAATAAATAAATCCCAAACAATGAGGCCTTAAAATAACGGGCCAAGAGAATTCACGAATTCAGTTCTGATTTAGTGAAAAATCATTTAATTAATCCAAAGACGAGTACCCTATTATCAAATATCAATCATAAATAAACATAAACATCAATTTAAAAAATCATAAAATCAATAATAATAGGTATATCATATAAAAAAAACGCTGCGAAGTAGATCAGTGGCATGTGTACATTAGTTTTCTGTATACCCGAAGAATTCTGAAAATTCTGCACAGGGGTTCATTTTTCGATTGAAAAGACAAACCTTATGATCGTTATATAGGTACTTCTGAAAAACGGAACTCGGTTGCTATATTCTAGAACTTCAGTATATATTTGTATTTTAGATGGGAATTCAGAAAAACTTTTTTTTCAACCCGGCAACAAAGCCACATTATCCACTTTGCTCGATAGAAACCTACCCACCTTGATAGGTAGGTATCTATCTAATAATCTTATCAACTCAGCCCATCGTTTAATTTTTACTTCCATATTTACAGAGTAAATGGAAGTATTGTGATCGTCCTAAAATCGAGAATCGGAACGGAGCTTCAGAAAAAACTTTTTCTTATACACATTTACTCAGAATCACTTCCTGAACAAGTGTCTGTGTGTCCGTGTGTCTGTGTGTCCGTCTGTCCGTCTGTGGTCATTTACAAAAATGGCCATAACTCCCTCATTTCTCAACCTTTTTTCAAATTTCTTGAACTGAAATGTTTGTCTCGGCAAGACCTAACACCCTGTTTAATCGGAATTTGGATAACGCACAGTACTTCCGAGATATTTGCATTTTTAGTGTTTTCTATTTTATTTTTTTCCGGCCGCAAAAATGAACTGATTTGAGCGTTCTTGGTCTCAAAATCTTCGTTTTACCTTGCAGAATATGTGGATATTTTTTACATTCCGAAAATGTGGCGTTTTTTCATTTTGGGCGAATTTCAAAATTTTAATACTGAATTTTTTGATATTTTTGACCTAAACAGTTTCAAAGGCAGTCAAAATATGATCAAATTGTGTCACAATTTTACGTTTCAAAATATGGAAGTATTGTGTGTTATCTACGCACCACTGGTTTAAATTCACCATTCAATCTATTCTTATTTGCCTACATAATAAACAGAATAATAATTATCACTAAATTCTCCGAATAATTACATTAATTGACAAAATTTATCCAACCGATATCCAAGGAAGCTTCAGATAAAATTCACCATGGTGGTTTTTACATCAAATTTCAATGTAAAAATCTCATTGGAAATGTTTATCTAAAGCTTCCTTAGATATCGGATCGATAAATTTTGTCAAAAAAACCGGGCCTAAAAATGCCTCAAAAAAGCCTCAGAACCGTTGGTAAAGCTTGTCGATCTCACGTTGCCAAGCGCAACTGGTATAGTGTGAGTGCGTCACCTTGTTGGTGTAATAGGCTAGTGGTCGTAAGTAGATCAATCAACCGTATCCAAGAACCAAGGCCAAATTCTCAACTTTTTCCAATTTTCGTTTTGCTGATTTGTGTAATACGGCCAAATTCTTTAAATTGAAGATATCGGGTGGACAAAAGTTTTTGTGGAGATTCCAACGAGTGGAAAACGAATTTTGTGGCTCTAGTGGTTTCCTCCGAGTTATTAAGATATGGGAAAATTTTGGAAAACTCAAAAATGTCTCACTAAAACTACCATAAATCCTAAACGGTTGGAGCTACCGCCGTGGCGATGGTCTCATTCGATTCAGAATCGAGAAATCTATAGAAAATGATACCTTACATGCCTATGTTGCAAATTTCCTTAAAAAGACGAATTTTTACCCACTTCAACAGCTGTTTTACTGGCCTTAAAATTAAGGTAGGGTTCTGTCGAGACGTTAGGACCAACTAGATACGGAACCTGATTTTTGATGAAAATTTCAAAATTTTACGACAACTCCTTCCCCCTGAAAAACCCCGGACGGCGGACGGACAAAAAATTTTATTGCAGATTCGGATTCTACACCCTTTGAAACGTAAACCAACATATGTTCAGGGGGTGTTAAAAAAATTGTTTCCTGACCGATTACAAAGGTTCATTTCTTAAGAAAAATGAACCAAAAGCAAGTGTTTGTTTGTTTGTTTGACCGAGCTCTCCAGCCAAATCTATCGCACGCAGGGACCTGGAATTTTGGTTCATTTTTCTTAAGAAATGAACCTTTGTAATCGGTCAGGAAAAAAAAAATTTTAACACCCCCTGAAAATTTGTTGGTTTACGTTTCAAGGGGTGTAGAATCCATATCTGCAATAAAAATTTTTTGTCCGTCCGCCGTACGCCGTCCGCCGTACGCCGTCCGCCGTCCGCCATACGCCGTCCGCCGTCCGGGGTTTTTCAGGGGGAAGGAGTTATCGAAAAATTTTGAAATTTTTACCAAAAATCAAGTTCCGTATCTAGTTGGTCCTAACGTCTCGACAGAACCCTACCTTAATTTTAAGGCCAGTAAAACAGCTGTTGAAGAGGTAAAAAATTCGTGCTTTTCTGGAAATTTGTAACATAGGCATGTGACGCATCATTTTCTATAGATTTTTCTAAGCCGAATCGAATGAGACCATCGCCACGGCGGTAGCTCTAACCGTTTAGGAGTTATTGCAGTTTTAGTGAGACATTTTTGAGTTTTTTAAAATTTCTACAATTCTGAATAACTCGAAAACGACTAGAGCCACAAAAATCGTTTTCCACTCGTTGGAATCCCCACAAAAACTTCTGTCCTCCCGATATCTTCAATTTAAAGAATTTGGTCGCATTATACAAATCAGCAAAACAAAAATTGGAAAAAGTTGAGAATTTGGCCTCGGCTCTTAGATACGGTTGATTGATCTACTTACGACCACTAGCCTATTACACCAACAAGGTGACGCACTCACACTACGACCAGTTGCGCTTGGCAACATGAAAGCGAGTCAGGCTTTAACAATGGTTCTGAGGCATTTTTGATTTCATTCATTATTCAGAGAATTTAATAATTATTATTATTCAGTTAATAATGAAGGTGATTGAGAATAGATTAAATGATGAATTTAACGGAATTAAACGATCTGCTGCGTTGAAAAGATAGATAGGTAAGTAATTATCAAGCAAAGAGGATGATTATTTTTTGCCGGGTTGAAAAAACGTTTCTCTAAATCCCCCTCTAAAATACAAATTTATACTGAAATTATAGAATAATAACAACTAAAATCTGAGTTTAAGGAGTACCGATATATCGTGAAGTTTGTCTTAGCAATCGAAAAATGAACCCCTGTGCAAAATTTGCAGAGTTCTTCGGACGTAGCGAAAACTAATCTGCACATTAGGGTGGAGCGAGAATCGAGAAAATAATTTTTTCTTCATTTTTCACGTTCCAACAGGGCGCTTTTGTTGCGTTTTGCCTTCCTGATGAAGAATCAAAAAACTTTGGGCACAATAAAAAATTCCTTCAGTTCCCACAAACGACTTGAAGTACAAGGAGGGGCAAATTTGAAACTTTAAGGAATTAAATTTTAAAAAAAATTATGAAACTAACTGAAATGTGTTTTGAACCATATAAAAGTTATCTCCTTTGTTTTACAACTGTCTAGAAAATGTTTGAAGGCTCATTAAAGCCACAAAAAATACTAATAATACGAAGCGAGAACGTCAAAACACCATACAGGGGTAAAACAAGCAAAACCGGACATTCCCTCAAATTCTTCTTGGTTTCAAGTTTGTTGACCTTCTTCAGCATTGCGTGGGACCTGTTTTCAAGCCGGCCATCTTAAAAGACCCCAAAAAGCATACTTTCTTGAAAAATTGATTTGAATGAAGAGTAGAATGTGCGTTATTCACTTAATAAAAAAAACACAAAACCCCGAATCTTATAGACACATGTGGGAACTGAAGGGATTGAGTTTTTGAAAAATTGTTTTGCACACGTCTCATTGAGATCATATTGCAGCAAATTAGCCCCGTTGGAAGAAGAAAAAAATTCATTTTGATTTTCGCTCCACCCTACTGCACATGCCACTGATCTACTTAGCAGCGTTTTTACACGGAAGCACAAAGAGGCTGGCAACAAGACCTCGAAGCCCAATTTTCGATTTTTGAAAAAAAAAATTTTTTAATTTTAAAAAAGTGAAAAAAGTGAATTTTAAAAAAGTGAAAAAAGTGAATTTTAAAAAAGTGAAAAAAGTGAGTATTAAACGTGAAAAAGTGAATTAGGTGTGTGGGGGGGGGGGCAGAGAGAGAGATTCCTGCGCTATTCACTTATCTGCATTTTCTAATTTTTTTGCACGGGCAACGCCGGGCGGGTACAGCTAGTATATAATATAATTGATCATCATTAGCAAATTCTACCAATCACATTTTCAACAGAAGGATTGAAATCGAAGATGGATGCACTGAAAACCAATTCAGGACTCCTTGAGAGCTCTCAAGTCTGTTCGCGACCGTACTTTACTATAAACGAAGAATTTTAAGGGAATAACATAGGAATATGGCCATTATGTTCTCCCTTAAGAGCCAGGGGAAGTTTCTGAATTGGATCTCTTGTTTAGAAGTTCACTAGGTAACTCATAAGTTACTGGAAGAAAGGACTGGAAGAGCTTTCTGAATACGGCCCTAAAAGTGCTAATATTTCGGAAGTACTGTGAGTAATTCCAATTACGGTTGAACATGGTTTGTCTTACAGAGACAAACGTCCCAATTCACAAATTTGAATAAAGGTTGACACGGACAGAGGGATACACGCTCTTGTATTCTGAGATTCTGAGAACAAGAGTTGATAACAATTCCTTTTTATAATCCTACCCGATGTTGAATTTCACGGTGATTAAAACTACAATAATTGGCAACTACTTGGTGGCAATAATAATGTAGCATATATTTTTATATATTACTTTGTGAACATGAAAGTTGGAGGCAAGTTCTCAGCCAAACTGGAGAACTGGTCACTGACCAGTGGTCAGTGTGGTGGTAGCAATCTTGACAGTAAGCTCCGGCCAGTTAGAACGTTACCTCCCCCCCCCCACGCCTAAAGGAACATCGACCTCCGATGTCCTTGAACGGCTAACTAAACAGCAGTTTGGGGCCGAGCAACGGCAATGAGGCCAGCCAAAACTGCCGAAGCATTGTCTGAAAATAGAAAATCTGAGAGGAAGTTTAGAAAAAATTCTACTCATACATTTTTCTTTACTCACGTCCATCTAGCCGCATTTATAGAAACGCTCAGTCTTCCACAATTCTCAAACTTCACAAATATTCTCTCCCTGATCGTTTGTTCAAGAGCGTCCCATAATCCAGTAGAACCACAATTTGGGTTAGTCACGGCACTTTGTAACGGCTATTAGAGGTAAGTTTAAATATTAGAAAAGTGAGTTCACCTAATGTTTGAGTCAATATGGCCTTCTTTATCTGCTCAGCAACCGATTCAGTGCATTTCAATGGACGAATGGAAGTTTTATTGTTCAAACGCGTTTTCACTACATGTTAGGCACATAATAATTACCTATGATAATAACAACAATGCAATAATATGGGAAAAGTAAAAACTATAGCTTCTAAAGCCCCATTTAGACGGGCAACTAAATTGCCGAAACTTGAGCAATTATCGGCAATTAAAATTGCCGGCAACTCCGATCAATTCGGCAATTTTTCCCTGTTCTCTTGTTTGAGAAAAAGCAATTAATTGCCAGCAATTTATTGCTTGAAAAAAATGGAGCAACTCCAGGCAATAATTGTTGCTCCATTTTTGCGTTTACACGGTGAACGGGCAATTAGTGTTTTCTTGTGAGCTCGTGATGTTGTTATATAATAATAAAATAAATAAAATAATATAATCAGGTAATAAATATGACGTGTGTGTGGATGTGTGTGTGTGTGTGTGTGTGGGTGGGCGAATTGTCAGCAGAGGGCATTTCGCCATTTCCCATACCGCTCGTCATACAATACTGAAAATTGGTATGCAGCCACAGAGGAGCCTCTCAGCAAGATTGGTAGGGCCAAAATCCTCAGCTGATCAGGAAGAACTCAGGTCTTGCCAGTCATGCTGAGGGCAGTCTTGGAGGCAGCATACCGAATTTCAGTATCGTACAACCAACCGTATTGGATTTAGAGCAATGGGCTCCTCCGCTGATCAGGAAGAATTTAGGCATTGCTGAGGGCTTCTTGGAGGCAGCATACAATAATAGTAAATACCTACAACAATAAATAAATACAATATAAAAATACAGATGTTTTCCATCCAATTCTGTCTGTTACGAAAAAATTGCCGAAAACAAGCAATTAAAACCCACGGGCGATGGGTTTCAAAAATTGCCTGAAAATAATTGCTGGCTTCACGTCAATTCCCGAAAATATTGCTCCACTCGGGGCAATTATTGTCGGCAATAATGAGCAACTTCCAGTAGGGAAAAAGTTGCTGGAAGTAGGGAGAAAGTTGCCGGACGTAGGGAAAAAATTGCTCGGCAATTTTTTTTTTGCAGCCGGCAATTCAGTTTGAGCAATAATTGCCGTGAAAAATTGCCCGTCTAAATGGGCCTTAAGAGTAGAAATTCGCAAGTTTCAATATCAACAATTCACAGTGTATTTTTTGCCCAATTTATTCTTTCAAAGCATCGCTACGTAGGACGCTGAAATATCAACTTTCTTGCGATATTCAATTTTCAGAATTACCTTTCTAGAGTATTTGCTAAAATTTAGATAATTTCGTCCATTTGACCGTCCCAAAATCCCCAACCTCTCGGCACAGACACCCAACGTGAACTGATATATACCAGGATAATATCCTATATTCTATATTAGGATCCGGGAGCACAAAAACTTCACGGCAAACAAAAAATCGATCCCTCTATATGAGATTTAATAATAACTCCAGCTCAAGAAGTCTAGAGGAGAAGAAACCAGGGGAAAACAGCAAACAAGGCTCCCTTACCAGCTGGCGATCACTCATTTTCTTGAAAGCCGTAAGTAGACATTTCCGAACCAGTGGTGCGTAGATAACACACAATAATTCCATATTTTGAAACGTTAAAGTGTGACACAATTCGATCATATTTAGACTGCTTTTAAGGGTGTTTGGGCCAAAAATATCGAAAAACTCACTATGCAAATTTTAAAATTCGCCCAAAATAAAAATACGTCACATTATCGAAACATAAAAACGCTACTAAGGCGGGATTCACACTGCACGCGAAGCGAAGCGATGCTATGCGAAGCGATCGGAGGCGGAATCTCGAAGCGGTGCGAAGCGATGATGACATCATTGTGTTCACATTGCTAGCGATTACGGACGGGTCGGCCAGTCGAGTGGGTCGGGCCGCTCGATGCGCCAGCACTTTCTTTGCACATTTCATTGGTCAATTTCGAAAAAACAAACATTCCGTTACCATAAAACTCGCATGGTATGGAGACGAGCACAGAAATCTAGGTACTGTGATCGTCTCCATACCTTGCGAGTTTTATGGGAACGGAATGTTTGTTTTTTTGAAATTGACCAATGAAATGTGCAAACGAAGTGCTTGCGCATCGAGCGGCTCCTTATGCCTAGGAAGTGTTGTGAATACGGCCCCAAATCGCAAGGTTGCTTGCGATTGCATCAGCCACCCGCTCGAAAACGCACGCTACCTCTCCCCTTCGCTTGCAGTGTGAACACCCCACGCTCCGTCCCCTTCAAAAACCCTACTCGCCCGCCTGTTGTCTTTTCCGCGGGAAATCGCAGGTCATCGCATCGCTCCGCTTCGCCCCAAATCGCAGGCAGTGTGAAACCAGCCAGTGGATCAGTGGCATGTGCACATTAGCTTTCCGTATAGAACTCTGCAAATTCTGCCCATGGGTTATTACTTCCATATTTACAGAGTAAATGGAAGTATTGTGATCGTCCTAAAATCGAGAATCGGAACGGAGCTTCAGAAAAAACTTTTTCTTATACACATTTACTCAGAATCACTTCCCGAACAAGTGTCTGTGTGTCCGTGTCTCCGTCTGTCCGTGTGTCCGTCTGTGGTCATTTAAAAAAATGGCCATAACTCCCTCATTTCTCAACCTTTTTTCAAATTTCTTGAACTGAAATGTTTGTCTCGGAAAGCTCTAATACCCTGTTTAATCGGAATTTGGATAACGCACAGTACTTACGATATATTTGCATTTTTAGTGTTTTTACTTCCATATTTACAGAGTAAATGGAAGTATTGTGATCGTCCTAAAATCGAGAATCGGAACGGAGCTTCAGAAAAAACTTTTTCTTATACACATTTACTCAGAATCACTTCCCGAACAAGTGTCTGTGTGTCCGTGTCTCCGTCTGTCCGTGTGTCCGTCTGTGGTCATTTACAAAAATGGCCATAACTCCCTCATTTCTCAACCTTTTTTCAAATTTCTTGAACTGAAATGTTTGTCTCGAAAAGCTCTAATACCCTGTTTAATCGGAATTTGGATAACGCACAGTACTTCCGATATATTTGCATTTTTAGTGTTTTTACTTCCATATTTACAGAGTAAATGGAAGTATTGTGATCGTCCTAAAATCGAGAATCGGAACGGAGCTTCAGAAAAAACTTTTTCTTATACACATTTACTCAGAATCACTTCCTGAACAAGTGTCTGTGTGTCCGTGTGTCCGTCTGTCCGTGTGTCCGTCTGTCCGTGTGTCCGTCTGTCCGTCTGTGGTCATTTACAAAAATGGCCATAACTCCCTCATTTCTCAACCTTTTTTCAAATTTCTTGAACTGAAATGTTTGTCTCGGCAAGACCTAACACCCTGTTTAATCGGAATTTGGATAACGCACAGTACTTCCGGGATATTTGCATTTTTAGTGTTTTCTATTTTATTTTTTTCCGGCCGCAAAATTGAACCGATTTGAGCGTTCTTGGTCTCAAAATCTTCGTTTTACCTTGCAGAATATGTGGATATTTTTTACATTCCGAAAATGTGGCGTTTTTTCATTTTGGTCGAATTTTAAAATTTTAATACTGAATTTTTTGATATTTTTGACCTAAACATTTTCAAAAGCAGTCAAAATATGATCAAATTGCGTCACAATTTTACGTTCCAAAATATGGAAGTATTGTGTGTTATCTACGCACCACTGGTTTATTTTATTTTTTTCCGGCCACAAAAATGGACCGATTTGAGCGTTCTTGGTCTCAAAATCTTCGTTTTACCTTGCAGAATATGTTGATATTTTTTTATATGCCAAAAATGTAACGAATTTTTTTGGCGAATTTTAAAATTTGCATAGCGAAAATTTTTGACATTTTTGACCTAAACACCCTTAAAAACAGTCAAAATATGATAAAATTGTGTCTCAATTTTACGTTTCAAAATATGGAAGTATTGTGTGTTATCTACGCACCACTGGTTTTTCGATTGCAAAGACAAACCTTGTGATAGGTACATAAGTACTTCTGAAACACGGAATTTAGTTGTTATTATTCTACTATTATTAAATGGTGATTAAGAAGAACGTTTTTTTTCATCCCGGGAAAAAAGCTATATAATCCACTTTGCTTAATAGAAACCTACCTATCTTGAAAGGTATCTCTCTACCGATCTTTTCAACCAGCACATCGTTTAATTTTTACTTCCATATTTACAGAGTAAATGGAAGTATTGGAATCGTCCTAAAATCGAAAATCGGAACGGAGCTTCAGAAAAAACTTTTTCTTAAACAAAATTAACTCAGAATCACTTCCTGCACAAGTAACCGTGTGTCCGTTAGTCCGTCTATCCGTCTGTGGTCATTTACAAAAATGGTCATAACTCCCTCATTTCTCAACCTTTTTTCAAATTTCTTGAACTGAAATGTTTGTCTCGGTAAGACCTATCACCCTGTTTAATCGGAATATGGATAACGCACAGCACTTCCGATATAATTGCATTTTTAGTGTTTTTTATTTTATTTTTTTCCGGCCTCAAAAATGAACCGATTTGAGCGTTCTTGGTCTTAAAATCTTTGTTTTACCTTGCAGAATATGTGGATATTTTTTATATTCCAATAATGTATTGTATTTTTATTTTGGGCGAATTTTAAAATTTGAATAGTGAATTTTTTGATATTTTTGGCCTAAACACCCTTAAAAGCTGTCAAAATATGGTCAAATTGTGTCAAAATTTTACGTTTCAAAATATGGAAGTATTGTGTGTTATCTACGCACCACTGGTTTTTTTTTTAAATTCAATGTTTAATCTATTCTTATCTACCTGAATAATCAACAGAATAATAATTATCATTGAATTCTCCGAATAATTAAATTAATAATTGTTTGAGGCATTTAATGCCTCAAGAATGCCTCAGAACCCTTGTAAATATAGTAAAAATAGGTAGGTAGGTCCAACAGAAAAATAGATTCGCCGAGCGCTGTTAACTGAATTCTGGGCAAAATTATTAGTAATTCTCTAGGCCTAAAATAAAAAGGTATTTTCTTCAAGCGTATCACAGCACCCCAACCCACACGATCACAGCATGAACCGTTTGATAGGAAGCACCTATCCGTGCTTCTCTCATTTCCTATAACTACAAGGGAGTTTTTGGCAGGTTCGTGAGCGAGAAGATGCTCATCCACCGTTCGATTGCTGGCGGTTAGGTAGGGGTCCATGGAGACCATGATGAATTTCGGTTGATTTTTCTTAAAAAATGAACCATAGCGATCGCCCAGGAAAAAAAAATTCGACACCCCCTGAAAATTTGTTGGTTCACCTACGTTTCAAGGGGTGCAGAATCCAAATCTGCAAACAAATTGAATTTCTGCAGTTCGCCGTCCAGGTAAGGAGGTAACGGAAATTTTCGAAATTTTCATGAAAATACAAGTTCCATATCTATCTCGTAGTTGGTCCCAACGTCTCGACAGTTCCCTACCTTAATTTTAAGGTCCGTAAAGAAGCTGCTGAAGATAGTGGAGTTGAAAGACAGGTTATCAAATCGTAGGACATATTCGTCTAGTAGCTTGTACGTATTTATGATTCGAGTCGCTATCTCATAAGTGTAAACCTTTACCATGAAAAATACATTTTTCTATTTTTGCAAGGATATGGCGACAGTCATTCTTGCCCTAGGAGTGAATGAAGTTAGCCTCGAACTTAGTGGAAGTTGAAAATAATATTTTACATTACAATATTAAACATATTATGTTGGAAACGTGGAAACGCGCGGAGAGGCCAAGTGGCGGAGAAATTGGCAAATCCGAAGTTAAGAAGACATATATGGAAGACTGGACAAGTGGCAAGTCAGGTTGAGGCTCTCGGTTGCCTTCTGGCTAAACCTGTTCCATTCCGCCTACCTACTTGGCTTGGGCTCAAATATCAAATACCTGCCATTGGCCAGGCAGCGCCTCGCCTTCTCAACCGCCTTCTTGTCCATTATGCACGTGATTCGCCATTAAAGTTATTCGAGGGAGGCAAAAACAACTGAAATCCAGCAGTGGCCCAATTGACATTTTTTTAATGGAATTGCACTCAATTAGAAGACATATAAAACCAAAAGCCTAGCGATTAGGCCCGAAATGAACAACAAAACTCATCGGAACGGAGCTTCAGAAAAAACGTTAGGTATCTTATGCACTTTTACTCAGAATCACTTCCTAAACAAGTGTCTGTGTGGCCGTCTGACTACACGAAGCACTACCTACTTCGTAAAAGAGGAGGCAAAAATGAACCGATTTGAGCATTCTTGACCTTGAAATATTTGTCCTTCCCCCCGAAAACCCCGGACGGCGGACGGCGCACAGCAGGCGGACAAAAAAATGTTTATTGCTGATTTGGATTCTACACCCCTTGAAACATAAACCAACCAATTTTCAGGGGTGTTAAATTTTTTTCCTGACCGTTTGTAAAGGTTCATTTCTAAATTAAAATTAACCAAAATAACAATCAAGGTGTTGAGTCACTACTGGCTATTAAAGTGGGTCTGAGTTAAGGCCATGGCTTAAAAAGACGTTGAGATTAATTTGATTCAACGCCGATGCCCAGTGTTCAATTTCACCAAACTTCCACCATTGCCATTAGCTTACCATGGTGATGGTTTCTCACAACGGCACGAAGTACCTATGTGTAATTGGCGTTACTTTTGTTAACTAAATTAAAAGTATGTCCGGATGTCCGGGAGGGGGCGGGCTTCCTCTTTTTTCACTAGCACCCTGCCCTGGACTGCGAAAAAGGTCAAAAAGCGAGCGTCATCAGCCTGGACTCACATGCTAGTGGGCCGGTGAAGAGGTGAGGGTGGCTGCCCTTGAAAAGTTGTTGATGAAAAGAGTAGCATGGTGGTGAGTTGATAATGGAAACTTAAGTATACATTTATATCTAAAGATCCGAAAAACAAGGTACAAAACAGTGATGCCAAAGTCTGAAAATCCACAAAAAAATTGATCTTCATGGACAAATAATTAGGTAGTTGCAACTATTGCCAGCGGGACGATTGAAAAAGAAAAAGGAAGTTACCTACCTATCTAGGTTACCGATTCAAAAGGTAAGATACCCTGATTACTACGTCGGGAATTTCCTGCAACACTTAGTAGATCAAAATCTACGTTCACGTAATGAACTCCAAACGAATCTCTCAAACGTTGTTGTTGATTCGCTGCTTGGAGCTTAGATGTCCCCTTGATTAAGCGCATGCTTATCATAGAACGATCCGTACATTTCGCGTGCAAAAACCGTATCTTACTCATCCGTGCAAAAATCCTACTCCACCCACAAAGACTCGAATGGAATCCGCACAGCTGACATGGACACAGCGTATGCGTAACACAGGTAGGAAACCATGGTGCGCATCGAATTCAAGTTGTGTGCCCCAAATTTTGAAGCATTAAGCGTCAATCTTCGTACTGCGTCAACAATAGCGAGTAAACAGCTCATCTACAAGTTGAAATTTTAGAGGGATTGAACTTGATTCACTCATCTGCTTGATTCACCCCATCTGCTACCAGCTCACAACAAGGTCTCAGCTATTCCTAATTATATCCTAGCTAGTTTGATTACCACAATTTCTCTTCCCCGATAGCGTTTCTTTTCAGCCGAAGGCCAGAGCCATTAACTTACGTATACCTACAGTTTAGGAGCAGACCTCCTCGTGCCAGCGAAAAAAATGTAATGTAGGTATATATACTCCATAAATGGAGAGTGATGACCTAATATTTTAGTTTCAATTCGGCATTTCATTATCCCATTCTTCAAATCAAGTAGATACGTAACAAGATGACGAGGGTCCAGCTACTAAGACTAAACGCGTGCCTGCTAAACAGACGGTAAAGTTACTTACCCAAAGTTCGGTTCCCCAGCTCATTTTGGATGATAATCCAACAGCACTGTCCAACAAAAACACTTCACTCAACACATCACCAAATTCTGAGCAATAACGGATTAGCAGATTGAGTAAAACAATTTCAGCAGTAGGACATCCGCGAGAACGCGTCACGATGTCAAAGTGGGAGCGACAACAGGAAAACTGACACTACTCTGACTCATACAGATACAGAGGCGACAGAGCAAAAGCCCAAAGGGGGAAGGAAGGGAAAACAGGGAGCCGGACAAAAATGGCGAGGTTCTACGCAGTGTTGCCAACGTAGAAATTTTCAAGAAGAAGTAGAGAAGAAGAAGACTGAACACGTCCACCCCTTGTTTCAATCCTCGGACCTGTATTGCAGTTTATTAGCGAGTAGTTTGCTTCAATTTATTATAATTAATTAAGTTGCTCAAGTTGTTTTCTAAAATAATTAAACTTATTTTAAACAATCTACTGACGGGCAGATGAGGGATGTTTTTTCCTTGGAGATGCGAGAGCAGCGAGCATGCAGAACGCTTGATTAACAAGCTCAAATTAACGAGCACAAAAAATTCAAAATCGGTTCAGTTGAACTCCCTGAAAGCGGGCAAGAACCTGAATAAAGAAAAAATTGCTATCATAAAATTCAAACCAGATTGATTTTAGCGAGTTTTGAAAATTACATAGTGAGTTTGTTGACATTTTTGACCTAAACACCCTTAAAAGTAGTTAAAATATAATCAAATTGAGGCAGTTTTTACGCATCAAAACATGGAAGCGTCAGTGGGTGATTCTTAAACTAGGGGCAATTTTGCGTCTAAAGCCTCTGAAATTTTTCTCATTAGACCGACGGTTTTGATTTTTTCCCCCAATTTTAGGTTCTGATCAGCTCTACGTTGGGAATGGTAGCAACAAAAGAATAGTTGGTTTTTAAAGAACGTAATTAGGTGATTTACCTACCAATTCACATTGTCGTGGCAGGTCTAAAAGTTTAAATTCTCGACTAAGCAGTTGATTTTCATCCATTTTGTCGCTACGGTCATGAATATGACTTGTAGCGAAATAAGATTGATACACATACGAAATACTGTACGATAACACATGGCTATACGATAATTATACGGAATATGCTGGAGAATGCTTCCCGCGCTATGACAGCTAGAAAAGGCGGGTTCAACAGCGATGAGTGCGTTGGTGCCCGCCCTACTGGTAAGTACACGCTTATTTCTACCGAACAATTATACCCACAATCGTGTTTAATGAGCTTTCCCTTGTAATAATACTTTACTTAAACCATCTCTACTTACTCTGCACTCTACCCTGGCTTGTACATAATCCATCGTGCAGTTATTCCAGTACACGGTAGTACCCTATACCCTGGCTTACCTATAAGCCATTTATATGCATAAATACATAAACCACGATACATAAACATGACGTACTTACTCTACACTATAGCTTGGCTTACACATAAGCCATTTTACCAGTCCTCTACAATACTACCCTTGGACATTTAGTGATGGGCGATACCACAAAATATTCGATACCAGTACTCGATACTAGTATCGAAACAAATATTCGATACTACTCAGATATCGAAAGAAAATATTCGATACTGAAGAGTATCGAATCATATGAGTACTTTTTCATTTCACACACCGAATAAAATGGTAATAAAATAGAAATAACAGATTAAATAACACTATTAAGCCCTGACGTTATTCATTTTACGTTATATTACTTTTCAACAAGGTTAACAGGTAATTTCTATGTGTAAAAGTTATTTACCTATAAGATCAAACGAATGTCGAAGAAGTGGTGATGGAGATGGGGAGGAAAACGACATCAACGGTGTCATTCACACTGTCAAGTCCCAGAACTGCTTCCCTACTCCACGCAGGAATGTCAATTTGTCAACCATAGCTGGCGAAAGTCGGTCCCTTTTGTAAATTTTATTAGTTAGTATAAATAAAGTAGGCAGGTAATTTTGAGACTATCCATTTGAGTATTTTTTCTGAAGTCGGGATAAATACTCGATACCGATACTAGTATCGAAGCAAAATATTCGATACCAAATGTACTTGGTATCGAAAGAAGATATTCGATACCATACTCATATCGATAGGTATCGCCCATCACTATGGACATTACGCTCTGTACCCTACCCTGGCTTACACACAAGCCATTTTACCATTCCTCTACAATACTACCCTTGGACATTACGCTCTATACCCTACCCTGGCTTACACACAAGCCATTTTACCATTCCTCTACAATACTACCCTTGGACATTACGCTCTATACCCTACCCTGGCTTACACACAAGCCATTTTACCATTCCTCTACAATACTACCCTTGGACATTACGCTCTATACCCTACCCTGGCTTACACACAAGCCATTTTACCATTCCTCTAAATACTACCCTTGGACATTACGCTCTATACCCTACCCTGGCTTACACACAAGCCATTTTACCATGCCTCTACAATACTACCCTTGGACATTATGCTCTATACCCTACCCTGGCTTACACATAAGCAATTGTACACCACACAAGTACACTCAAATTATAGTAAACTTCACGCTTGGGTCAGGGGACGGCTAAGGGGTCGTTGGGGAGGCCGTCATACACAAAACCATAGAATGGAAAACTAAACTATGGACATGGAAGGCTAAACAATGGACATGGAGACATGGAAAACATGCTACAGAGGATAAACCCATAAATTAAGTTATTATTCGTAAGTAAGATTTTATTTATTATTATCATCATTTAACATCAATTCGCACGGCTCCAGACGGCCGTGACGACATTTTTTTTTAATGCGATTTTTTCCTCATTCAAGTTAGGGATCTTACGTTTAGAAAAAGAGTATTGGAATGCTCAAGTAAAAATCATTTCAACAATTACGATCAATGAAAAGTTGTCTATAACTTTTCTTAACATTGTCGTGGCTAGAATAAATCCTCGGCTATGCAAAAAGGATTCGGGTTATTTTGGATTTTGAGGATAGTTTCGGAAAGCGGCAACCCTGGCGGTCTCTGCCAGTGTGCGCAAAACGTGCCAGCGGCTCTTTCAGTCATGAACCAACCCTCTTGAAGAGAATATTTCAGGTGCGTAGGTTTATTCGTAACATTGTCGTGGTCGTTTCTAGTTCTATAATTTTAATAATCATGATTCCATCTAATGCATGTTTTCACAACGTCGTTAGAGACTGTAACCATCGACCGCGCCTAACATCGAGGGAAATTTCCCTTTTCGAGGGAAAACAGCCTTTCTGAGGGAAAAAATGGGAAAAATAATTTTGAGGGAAAAAACGAGGGAAAATGGCTTTTTTCCACAGAAATGCGTAATTTCATTTCTGGATGAATCAAGCCAGTGTTCAGCCGTTTCTTACCTACCCAGCTATCACTATATTACCCTATTACTATATTACCCAGACTTTTTTGCTACCTACCCAGCTACTACAGACTGTAGGACACCGAGAACAAGCATAAACCATCTGAGAAGCTGAAGAAGAAGAAGATGTACATGTTGATGTTTCCCTCCATTCTTGCTTTTTTTTTTTGTTGACCTCCGTTTCCCGTGCGTTTCGAGTCCCCTTGACGTCCCTCTCCGTCACATATCCAGGTGAGTTGACCAAGAGGACTTTTCATTGTGAAGACCTAGGTGGGTTGTAGGTATATCAACTCGTTGCTTGATTGATAGAGACACTCCCCGGTGTGATTTTCAGGCAGTAGGTATAATATACCTACTATACTACCTACTACTATACTATATTACTACTTCGGCGATGAAACTGCAATACTGTCCAATTCAAAGCATCGTGTCTTTTGGGGGCGTCTGGGTTGCCTACTTCTCAAAACTTGGATTGGTGGCAACTTGGCAAATCACGCGTCCATAAATTGCATGGCGTAGCGAGTCCTATGTGAGCTTCTTTTTATGTAAAACAGTCATGCGGCATTACTTAAGGAGCGAATTTTCTCAGAAAAGTAATTGAAAAAGTGAAAGAAGTCATTATGGTAATCAATATGAGGATAGGTGAGCAGAATGACAACCACTGTATCAACTTTCTGGCGGCTGTGGCCGCTCATTGCGGCTTGATAGGCCGCATATCGCACTTTGAGATCAATAAATTCCTTTGAAAATTCGCTAAAACGCTAGAAAAAATTGCTGATGCCTCAGTGAACGAGCAGGAAATAATCCGTTTCTCGAGGGGAATCGTTGTGAGAAACGATAAAAGTTTGGAGGGAAAAAAAGGGAATTTTGCTCGAACTTGAGGGAAATTGGTTGCGGTCGTGTGGAAACACTGAACCCTCTCGAAGATAATATTTCAGGTGCGTAGGTTTATTCGTAACATTGTCGTGGTCGTTTCTAGTTCTATAATTTTAATAATCATGTTTCCATCTAATGCATGTTTTCACAACGTCGTTAGAGCTGTAATTAATGCCAATTGGAACAACCTTGAGACATAAGAAGTTTTGACATAATTTGATCTTAACAAAAGTCAAAATCTTACGTAATATTTAGGGGGGAGCCTTTAAAGGGCGTCAATTGTTATATTGACAATGTTATTATCGCGGCTAAAACTAGAGATGAGTGTTCAAATATTTTGGAAAAAGTACTTTTGCGGCTCAACTAATATAACGTGAAAATAAATTCAGAAAAATGTAAACTTTTTCAAAATTCTCTGGAATTGCTTGGGTATCGCGTAGGTAGATGCTACAGGGCTTCACCCATCACCAGATAAAGTTAAAGCAATTAAATTTGCTCGCGCGCCAACTAATATTTCTGAATTGAAAAGTTTTTTGGGTCTCATAAATTTTTACCATCGGTTTGTTCCAATGAGCGCCGATTTGTTGGAGCCATTGTACTCGTGATAAAAACCCTTGGTGTTGGTCGGATGAATGTGAGTCAGCTTTTGTTAAAGCAAAAAACGCAATTTCTGATAAAAGTCTCCTGGTATTTTATGATCCGTCAAAACCACTGCTGCTTACTTCAGATAGCAGTGCTTACGGTGTAGGTGCAACGCTTTCTCATCTGATCGGAGGGGTCGAGTATCCTATAAGTTTCGCTTCTTCAACTCTTTCTCCGTCGGAAAGAAATTACAGTAGCCTGGATCGAGAGGGCCTCGGATGCATTTTTGCTGTGAAGCATTTTCATAAATTTTTGGTAGGTCGACGCTTCACCCTGGTAACCGATCATCAGCCATTGCAAGCAATTTTTAATCCAAAAAAAGGTGTTCCACAGTTGGCTAGTGCGCGTCTCCAGCGCTGGGCCCTTATCTTATCAGCGTATAGTTACGATATCAAGTACAAAAAGGGTACTAGTATTGCCCATGCGGATGCGTTATCCAGATTGCCGCTTGATAGCCCAACTGAGGTTCCTGAGTGCATGGCCGTTGTTGAGAATTTCGAATCCAAAGTTCTGACCTTCAAGGAGGTCGCAAGGAAGACTGCCGTCGATCCGGTTTTGTCGCAAATTTTCGAGTGGTTTAGAACTCAGTGGCCACAAAATGTGCTCGCCAAGTTCACGCCATATTTTAAATTGCGTTTGTCTTTCACAATACAAGAGGGCTGTATCCTCTTTGGGTCACGGGTCGTGATACCCAGCGCCCTACAATCGAGAGTATTGGACAGAGATTACAGATATATATATGGTATTGGATTTGCTCCATTCAAACCATCCAGGTATAGTTTGTACCAAGCTTCTTGCGCGTCAGTTCGTCTGGTGGGTCAACCTTGATCAAGATGTCGACCGTAAGGTAACAGGTTGTTTTGCCTGTCAAGTCACTCAGAAGGACAATGTGCCAAAATCTGTCAGGGAGGTGTAATTCCCACAGTCTTGCGTATACTATTCTCGAGAAGTTTTACCGCCTTTTTCTTTTTTTGGCGGACTTCGTGTTGCGTAGAAGCTTTCTCCTCTCCCCTGTTCTCATCGAGCCTTCATTGTGTTCATACGTGTATTATTCATTCTATAAAATTTCGTTTGGATATTGATGGTTTTAAAGTAAGTTCATTCGATTCAACCTTTTACCTATTAAGAAGAGGATCCTAGGTAAGTCAATGCACATGCAATATTATTCCCCATTGTAGGAAATGGAGGAATATCGCGATATGTCGACATTCAGCAGGTTCGATTTCTTTCAACGAGTTCATCACGAACCCTCCGCGATTTCACCCTTTTAGAATGGCATTATTGAATTGATTGACCTTGCTTGCCCCATTGTAATACGGATTTAGCAACCTAAGAAAGCCCAGTCTGTCAGTGGGCTCAGAGATTTTTCGAGGCAAGGTGCAGAGGCGGATGCAGCAAAGTTATGGTGGAGGTTGCCAATATGCGCTGACTTTAGCTTTTTCATTCAACGATCACAGCATACGAACTCTGCACTCGAAGTGGGAAAACAAATCTCTGGGCTTGGCCATATAAACGAGGTCAGAGATCGTAAAACCATGGTAGATCTGCATAAATCAACGAGTCAGTTTTCCCCAACATTAAGTCCAAGGGTTTCGATGAACGATTCAAATTTAAACGAGGCCCCAAAAACTTGAAAGTTTTTGGTCTGACAGACATGTAAACGATTCAAAATTCGATGGTTAACGATTCAAATTTTCCTTGGCAAAGCGACTCACGATCGATTCAAATTCGATGTTAAACGATTCAATTTTTCGAGACATTCAGCGGTGCCCATGCACTCTACTACACGATTACATTTGTAATCGTAAATTACTACCTACCTATTTAATAGGTAATTACGATGTAAACGAGTCACCCCCCCCCCACCTTTTGCGCCGAGGATTTTCAATCAACTTTGAACTCTTGAGTTGTTGGAAATGACAATTCGTTCAACGAGTCACTGATGCGAGGCGAAGGTAAGTATTTTTTATTAAGTAGGTATTTCTTAAGTAAATATTTCTTTATTATTTTTCTTGTAGATGTGCGTGTTCAGTCAACGAGACAAATTTAAACGAGTCAAATGTAAACGAGCCAACTTTAAACGAGTCAAATGTAAACGAGACAAATTTAAACGAGTCAAATGTAAACGAGTCAAATGTAAACGAGTCAATTGTAAACGAGACAAATTTAAACGAGTCAAAGGGCTAGACGGTCTTTCCGTTTGTGGGGCATGAAGGGTCAAGTCATTGTAATAAAATGCCATGTTAAGATCAATCGAATCATAATTTTTCAAAAATTATGATTAAGTTAATCAACGAGCCAATTTCGGCATTATTCGAGTCAAACACTCGAGTCAATATTGCGAGTCAACTTGGGTGGTTTGCGGTGACAATGCTGTATGCATGCGCATTGTGACTGTCTATGGATGGTTCTTGTGACGAGTAGTCCATAACCTCATGCTCGAATGAATGGTTCATGGACGGAACTATCTATGGAGAGTCATGCATGTGCAAAACATTTTGTCTGTAATAACACTGAGTTTCATTCGAAGTTGAACCATTTTTTTACATTCTGCTGGCTACATGGACCAGAAGAGTCTGCGCAGGAAGAAGCTGAATTTATGCATGGACCAGAAGAGTCTGCGCAAGAAGAAGCTGAATTTTAACAGTCAGCTTGGTGGACATCTCTCAACGCTGGACGTGCATACCAGACAGCTTACCAGGAACAGGAATTAATTCAAACTTATATTAATTATTCTATGATTTTGATGATTGCTTGCGACATTGAACCTTTAATACGCCCATGTTATGAGTTGATTCAGAATTCAGGCTGCAAATTATGCAATATTTTTGATTCTAGATTTGAAGAATTGGGTGCTTCTCCCAGTATTTTTTTCAGGATTGATTTTTCAATCTGCCTTTTGACCTTTGTTCTGGAAGTTAGAATTCACTTCTTGAGAAATTGATTGGATGTAATAATGGGTATCTGCCTACCCCAGATAAACATACCCACCTTGATTTTTGTCAGGCATTAAAGAATGCTTGTCTCATACCAAAAACAGTTTCTCTTAAATGGGTTGTATATGGATTATATGGCTATTGTGTGTCTATTGGTAATTTAATGAATTCCAGAATGGACGAACATCTTGGGACAAACTTATTCATTACTGCTGCTGTTGCGTTAACGAGCCAAACACCTTCAACTTCCGCCAAGCAATCAATCAACAAGTCAGCTACACATTCGACGTCAATCAACGAGTCACATTCATTCCAGCAGATCAACACTGAAAAACCATGGTCTTTGCTGAAAGAACGAAGAACGAATTTGCAACCACTGTCAACGAGCCAATTTCAAGAACATTTCTCAAGGGAGATCTTCGCTACCTTATTGATCTTACGTTCACTTTGATTGATGTTTTTTGTGTAAATCTCAATTTGATTTAAGCCTGTGAGGACTTAGGGGGGACTGTCAGGGAGGTGTAATTCCCACAGTCTTGCGTATACTATTCTCGAGAAGTTTTACCGCCTTTTTCTTTTTTTGGCGGACTTCGTGTTGCGTAGAAGCTTTCTCCTCTCCCCTGTTCTCATCGAGCCTTCATTGTGTTCATACGTGTATTATTCATTCTATAAAATTTCGTTTGGATATTGATGGTTTTAAAGTAAGTTCATTCGATTCAACCTTTTACCTATTAAGAAGAGGATCCTAGGTAAGTCAATGCACATGCAATATTATTCCCCATTGTAGGAAATGGAGGAATATCGCGATAAAATCATATTTTCCCATGGAAAAATCGGAGTGTGCTTGGCAAAGACTGCACATCGATTTTTTGGATGCTTTCAACTGCAAACTCTTCCTTTTGGTGGATGAACACACCAAATGGCTGGAGTGGTGTTTTGTTCTTAAACAGGGTTCCGCCTGTAAAATTATACCAATTTTGTTGGAGGTATTTTCGCGTTTTGGGTACCCTCATACCGTTGTCAGCGATAATGGTCCGCCATTCAATGGTGAGTACATACGTGGTGAGGAAATACGTCGTTTTTTCAGCAACAACAATGTGCAATACGTCCTGGCTCCTAGCTACCACCCTCCTTCTAATGGTCAGGTAGAGAGAATGGTGCAGGAGATTAAAAAGATGCTGGTGAGAGACGTGCTATCTAGTCCATCCAATTCTTCGAGGCCAATGGAGGAGCGTTTGGCGCAATGCTTGTTTGCCTATCGAAACACTCCTAACACAGTCACCGGCAAATCCCCTGCTGATATGCTGTTGAGTCACTCTCCTCTGACACATCTCTCCATGTTATCCCCAAAAGACCAGGCTGAAAGTTTTCCCGATGAAAGATACATACCTCGAAGCTTTGAAATCAATCAAAAGGTTTTGGTTAAAAATCCTCATAAAGTTTTATGAAATGGTTGCCTGGGAGAGTCATGAGTCGCGTCGGAAGAGTGGTATATTTGGCTAAACTGATTGGTGGTGCTATCAGGAAGTGCCACGTCAATCAGATGAGGCTTAGTGGTCTGCCTGATTCCGCGCATCCGGAGCGCCGGGACTTGGATTGGTGGCGGCCTAAGAGGAATGGGCAAGCGGTGAACGGTGAGTCCCCAAAGCGTGGACAGTCCGGTAGCCGTTCTCCGGTCCAGCTTCCCAGAAGCCCTAGGCCACAGAGGGAGAAGCATCCACCCAAGAGATTTTCTCATTCAGCCTACGACCATATATCTGTAATCTCTGCCTACGACTAACATTAATCTGTTGTTACATACTTTGTGTTTACATAAATCAATCTAATTTTCTGTAAGGCGGAGGATGTAATGTATGTGCTACGCTGATACCCTAAAGGACGTTACATCGTATATAACCTGCCCTGTTACCTACCAGGTGTTACAAGGACGTATCTGTAATCTCTGGACCTCTGGACGTTAGGTACCGAGAGTCATTCCGAATGACTCATTCGATGTGAGCCCGTGCTAGCTATAATATAGGTAGCACATGTTATGTGCTGTCCTCATTAAAACCAGTTTTCGTCATTCTTACTAAGACGTGTAGTCTGTGTGACTTTATTGCGCCCGACCATAATATCCAATTCGACATACTCATCAGTCAAACGCTAATCAAGCAAGATATTTTATAGCTAGGCTATATACGCTGTACGAACTGTATGACTGGTGGCACAATTTTAAAATTGCCATAAATGTGTTCCCTAGAATCCCAAGAGTCCGAAAATTTAGAACAGTAACACGCAGAGATAAGGGACTTGTCAGAATCGCAATCATCTTCAGTTTACCTAGGGCCGCTTTATCAATTCACCTAATCAACTGATTATCCAAGGACGCACCGACTAACTGATTCCGCGGAAACGTGACGTATGATTTTTCAGCATGAAGTCACCTGGAAAATAGTTTGTCGGTGCGTCCTTGGATAATCAGTTGATTAAGTGAATTGATAAAACCAGCCCTAGAGTCACCATTGGTGACTCACCAAGTATTCTTTTACATATCGTGGGCTCAGTGCTAAAAGTGGCTAACTAGCTTTCAAATGCTACAACTAGATCAAGAGAGCGCTAGTGGTGGTGAACAACACAGCTTGGGGTCCAACCTCTTCGCTGCAGACAGCGCTCGAACGGAAGGAATGGAACTAATGCTCCCTGTGGGCACTAGCATGGAACAACTATGTTGTTCCATGGCACTAGCCTGTCGTGCACTGGGCGGAGTATTTAATAAATAATACAATATGTATGTATAATATACAACTGGTCAATATTTTCTCCTGAAAAATCAAATGATTGTATTTCAATAATGTTCGAAAGATCAGTCAACGATGGTTCCACAAGACTTGTTCCACAACTTAGTTGTATTATTAAATAGGTACTACTAGACTCTGAAGAATGACATCTGTTGTTTACAATGTTTCATCGTCGGATGACGAGGACGATATTCAGGTTGGTTTATCATTTACCTAACTATCTATTTACCGATACCTACCTGCTACTGCTATTGTTTGAGCTTAGTGAAGTTAGCAACGGTTCAGCAACGGTCAACTGCGTGTTTCTTTTTCAACTAATTGGTCTCTAGGGACGTCTTGGAACACATTTCTGGCTGTACAAGAATTGTGCCACCAGCCACATTGTACGCCTTAGGATCAAACACCTTGGTGTATCCAACACAGTCTCGGATAAGTAGGTAGGCTATAAAATAACTTGCTTGATTAGCGTTTTACTGATGAGTATGTCGAATTGGACTGATGAGGGATGTTTTTCTGTCTTGGAGATGCGAGCGCAGCGAGCATCCAGGTCACCTGATCTGTATAAGGAATGTGTGAAGGAAGTTAGCAACGAGCTTTACGGACTGTATGACTGGTGGCACAATTTTAAAATTGCCATAAATGTGTTCCTAGACGTCCCTAAAGACCGAAAATTTAGAGAAGAAACACGCAGTTGACCGTTGCTGAACCGTTGCTAACTTCACTCTGGTTATTGTTTGGTTTGTTACCTATTAATTTTAATTTCTTACGTGCTCAACGCATCAAATAAATCAAGCCATGATTGGGTAAATTTGCTTAGTCTTGAGTAGAGATGGGTTAGAAATTCCAAGTATCAGGTTCATCTATTCTAACTTAGAATAGATCAACCTGATACTTTGTATCAGGTACTGAAGAGTATCATGTCCCTCTGAGTGTTACTAGAAAAAGCTCTGGCCTCCCCCCCCAAAGTTCTGGAATTAGTTCACACAAGTTTTTTTTTTAATGTTTTATTTGTTCGTTTTACAAAGTATTTGTACAAAATTTTACAATTTACAAAATAGTATTTCGACGGTGTAGAATCAATACTGCCCAATTCGTTTGCCATGCAATCTATGGACGCGTGATTTGCCAAGTTGCCACCAATCCAAGTTTTGAGAAGTAGGCAACCCAGACGCCCCCAAAAGACACGATGCTTTGAATTGGGCAGTATTGCAGTTTCATCGTCGATTTACATTCAATTAATAATCAAATAATATTTACAGAATGTAGGTACATTTCAGAATTTACAATAATAGGCGCAATAGCCTGTGTGTGGGCTTAACTCTAGCTCATTTCTCAAGCTCAAAACGCAAAATCAACCTACTAACTCAAATCTCATTCAATCTCACACAATTCACAACTCAACTTATGACTTCTAAACACAAACTCTACTCTCAAAATCTACTCGCAAACTCAACTCACAGACTTAACCCACTAACTCAACTCTCATACTCAATTCACTAACTCAAAGTCCAACTCAAACAGAACTCCCAAATCGTCGCCTAAGAAACTACACTGCTTATCAACCATCAGCCCAACTTTACAGGTGAAAGAAAAAACTTCCCAAGCCAAGTTTTTTTCTGAAAAAGAAAACACAACCGGCTGTCCAGTAGGGTGGAGCGAGAATCGAGAAAATAATTTTTTTTTCATTTTTCACGTTCCAACAGGGCGCTTTTGTTGCGTTTTGCCTTCCTGATGAAGAATCAAAAAACTTTGGGCACAATAAAAAATTCCTTCAGTTCCCACAAACGACTTGAAGTACAAGGAGGGGCAAATTTGAAACTTTAAGGAATTAAATTTAAAAAAAATTATGAAACTAACTGAAATGTGTTTTGAACCATATAAAAGTTATCTCCTTTGTTTTACAACTGTCTAGAAAATGTTTGAAGGCTCATTAAAGCCACAAAAAATACTAATAATACGAAGCGAGAACGTCAAAACACCATACAGGGGTAAAACAAGCAAAACCGGACATTCCCTCAAATTCTTCTTGGTTTCAAGTTTGTTGACCTTCTTCAGCATTGCGTGGGACCTGTTTTCAAGCCGGCCATCTTAAAAGACCCCAAAAAGCATACTTTCTTGAAAAATTGATTTGAATGATGAGTAGAATGTGCGTTATTCACTTAATAAAAAACCAGTGGTGCGTAGATAACACACAATACTTCCATATTTTGAAACGTAAAATTGTGACACAATTTGATCATATTATGACTGCTTTTAAGGGTGTTTAGGCCAAAAATATCGAAAAATTCACTATTAAAATTTTAAAATTCGCCCAAAATGAAAAAACGCCACATTTTCGGAATGTAAAAAATATCCACATATTCTGCAAGGCAAAACAAAGATTTTAAGACCAAGAACGCTCAAATCGGTTCATTTTTGCGCCCGGAAAAAATAAAATAGAAAACACTAAAAATGCAAATATCTCGGAAGTACTGTGCGTTATCCAAATTCCGATTAAACAGGGTGTTAGGTCTTGCCGAGACAAACATTTCAGTTCAAGAAATTTGAAAAAAGGTTGAGAAATGAGGGAGCAACGGCCATTTTTGTAAATGTCCGCAGACGGACACACGGACACACAGACACTTGTTCAGGAAGTGATTCTGAGTAAATATGTATAAGAAAAAGTTTTTACTTCCATATTTACAGAGTAAATGGAAGTATTGTGATCGTCCTAAAATCGAGAATCGGAACGGAGCTTCAGAAAAAACTTTTTCTTATACACATTTACTCAGAATCACTTCCTGAACAAGTGTCTGTGTGTCCGTGTGTCTGTGTGTCCGTCTGTCCGTCTGTGGTCATTTACAAAAATGGCGATAACTCCCTCATTTCTCAACCTTTTTTCAAATTTCTTGAACTGAAATGTTTGTCTCGGCAAGACCTAACACCCTGTTTAATCGGAATTCGGATTACGCACAGTACTTCCGATATATTTGCATTTTTAGTGTTTTCTATTTTATTTTTTTCCGGCCACAAAAATAGACCGATTTGAGCGTTCTTGGTCTCAAAATCTTTGTTTTACCTTGCAGAATATGTGGATATTTTTTATATTCCAAAAATGTATTGTATTTTTATTTTGGGCGAATTTTAAAATTTTAATAGTGAATTTTTTGATATTTTTGGCCTAAACACCCTGAAAAGCAGTCAAAATATGATCAAATTGTGTCACAATTTTACGTTTCACAATATGGAAGTATTGTGTGTTATCTACGCACCACTGGTTTCTGAAGCTCTGTTCCGATTCTCGATTTTAGGACGATCACAATACTTCCATTTACTCTGTAAATATGGAAGTAAAAACACAAAACCTCGAATCTTATAGACACATGTGGGAACTGGAAGGATTGAGTTTTTGAAAAATTGTTTTGCACACGTCTCATTGAGATCATATTGCAGCAAATTAGCCCCGTTGGAAGAAGAAAAAAATTCATTTTGATTTTCGATCCACCCTACTGTCCAGCTCCATTGAAATTCCCAATCGTAAGCCTAATCGTATATCGCTGGTCGTAGGGCCAAGACCCCAGGAGATTCATTGTTTTAATTGGTTGTGATGACTTAAACAACTCAAATAAATTTCATTAGTATTCAAAACCACTTTCCAATGGTCATTCCCCAGCCCCACCCCCCCATCGGATAGTGAGTGGGCACCTTAGGATTAACCGTCAAACTTGAACCCACTTTCTCTGGTTTGTCTTCTCTGGTTTTCTCCAAAATGGCAGAGTCATTTAAAATGAACAGACAAACCATAAGAAAGGGTTCACATGTATGGCCTCCCCTATTGACATCCGAAGACTCCACACAGAGATAACCTGTATTATTGTTTCATAGCTCATAAAATATCCCACACTTCAATTAGTTACCGACATTTTGCAATCAATTTGTCAGTGTTCAAAAGTGTTATAGGTACGCCTGTTGAAGGCTTCCATCAGTGCCCGATTCACCATTTGAATAGGTTCCCAGGTGTTACTGACCTGGAGAATTAAAGTTTGTTGTGATGCGTATATTTGTGCAAGTTGATGTTCACCTGTCATTATTCCAAGTTATTTTGTTCTTTAGATAATTCGTACCAGAAAATCGGAAACACTACCTAACCTCCCGTCGGTAACAATTATTAAAACTGTCGAAACGACAGTCAAAACTACTTCAGTCGTGAATGGTGTGAAGAAACTGGCTCCAACTTTATTATCGTCTTCGGTAAGGGACACTACTTTGATCTCAATCCTCTGATTCTGTCCAGAGATCAAATTAAAAATTTTTCAATTTTTCCCCTAATGTTCGGTGCATTATTTATTTAATCACCTATGTGATTGGTCGTGAAGAATTTCTTACAACAGCCCCTTAATCTTTTATCTTTTACGTCTCAGAGGGTCTAGAGCACAAATCTGCATTAAAAACCAGGCGTTCGTTGATAACCTACAAGACTTCCATATTTTGAAACGTAAAAGTCTGACACAATTTGTTCGTTTTTTTGACTGCTTTTGAGGCTGTGTAAGTCGAAAACATCAAAAAACTCCCTATGCAAATTTTAAAACTCGCCAAAAAAGGAATATGCCAAGTTATCAGATTTTTAAAAAAATCCGCATATTCTGCAAGGTAAAACAGATTTCAAGACCATGAAGGCTTAAATCGGTTCATTTTTGTGGGCAAAAATATAAAATGGAAAACACTAAAAATGCTAATATATTGGAAGTACTGTGAGTAATTTGGAATCTGGTTAAACATGATGATAGGCCTTACCAAGGCAAACATCCTTGTTTAAGAAATTTGAAAAAAGGTTGAGAATTGAGGGAGCTATGGCTATTTTTGTGAATAACCACAGACCGTCTAACAGACACACAGACACATGGTCGGGGAGTGATTCTTGGTGAATGAGAACCTGGTAATGAACCAGCGTTGATGGCCTGTACACAGAGTCTCATCAGGCTTGATAAAAAAATAATTCCTAAACTACTATAGAGGGGTTCTGGAAAACCATCCATAGAAACTGATTCATCGTGAATTCCCTATTCCTTTTTCAATTGTAGTAGGTAAGTTCCTCGAATTTATCAATCATTCTTGATGTTTGTTCGCAAATGTTAATTTATCCTCTTTTAAGGTTACTTTGACAAAAAAAAGTGCCAAATCCTCTGCCGACCATGACGTCCTTCCAGCAACAGCTTTGCTTGGAAATAGCGTGAAAAATGAAGATGCAAAGACTAACAAATCGGCCGTAATCAAACCGCCAAATAAAACGGAAGTGAGTTACTGTAGCTGTAAAAATTTCAAGTTGGCTGTACTGGAATTATTTGGCGGATCCAAATTGTTGTTTATGGATGTAGCTCAGTGTTGCATGTGTCATAATAGAACATATTGGGTACACATGTACCCGACTGTCTGGTGGTTTTAGAAACCCATTGAGGAGATTGTGGTCGACGATAGTGACAATGAAATCGAATGGCTTGGCCCTGTGAAGAACAAGGTATCATCACCAACTAGCGAAGCCTGCGAAAAGAACAGCACTAAGTCCGTCCAAACCAAAAGAAAATCCACCTTTGGCGATGTGGCACCTAAGCAGGCTACGGTTAGTCATCAATTTGTGCTAGACTGATAACTCTAGCCAAGGTGGAGAGGCCTAAGTTTGAGATATTAGTGGTCAATAATATCGTTATTGTCATTAGGTACCCGATTATAGTTTGTGAATAGTAGAAACCACGATGTTTGTTGTTGTTCTGAAATTTCTGGCACCCACTCCCAGGAAAGTGGAGGCTATAATTCTCATAAATTATTCTGAACTTTTTAATTCCATATTTGCCGTCTTAAATAAGAGATCTCATAAGATTGGCTGGTTCTGCAAAATTCTCTGGAGTTTTGTTTGAAGTGGCCAAGAACAAGTTTTTGGGGAGTCAAAATCTGTTGGGCTTCAAAATAACCCCATTTTGGGACCCTAGTTGTGCAATAACTCAAAAACACAAAATTGCTGGTGATTTTCTCCTACAGAATACCCTGCTTTGTATTCCTAGATGATAAGCCTGGGCCATAATTAGAGAGTTTTTGCAAGCCATTAACGGGCAACGTAGAACCTCGCGACAGAGCCCGTAAGAGCCGGGAGACGGTATATCGACATGACGTTAGCCACGGGTGCCAGTAAAATGGTCCATTCAGCGTCGCCCGTTGAGCCAAAGAGACGGGCCCGTTGAATGCCTAACCAATAATAACCCTAACTAATAAAGGTAATACGGTTACCATGGCAAAAAACATAGCAACCGCTGGCGTTGTTGCCCCTAGTCGTAGTTAACGTCGCACGCGAAACGTCACCCGTGAGAAACGTCACCCCGTCACCCGTTGGCTGCAAAAACTCTCTATTGTAAAGGAAAGTAGCTGGCCTTGGTATGTGGTGTCATTGGTCATTCCCCTTGAAAATCAAATTTCACCAGAAGTTCAACGTCTAATCCTCTGCTAAGTTGATGCTGGTGACATATCTAGCAACTAAGTTGTCATTATCAACTAATAGAGAGTTTTTGCAGCCAACGGGTGACGGGGTGACGTTTCGTGTGCGACGTTAACTACGACTAGGGGCAACAACGCCAGCGGTTGCTATGTTGGTTGCGATGGTGACCGTATTACCATCATTAGTTAGGGTTATTATTGGTTAGGCATTCAACAGGCCCGTCTCTTCGGCTCAACGGGCGACGCTGAATGGACCATTTTACCGGCACCCGTAGCTAACGTCATGTCGAGTTACCGTCTCCCGGCTCTCACGGGCTCTTTCGCGAGGTTCTACGTTGCCCGTTAGTGGCTTGCAAAAACTCTCTATTATCTTTGTTAAACTTATCATGATGTTAAATGTTTGTTGATATTGGGCCTTAGAGTGGGGATGAACATGGGAATGTGGCTTGGAAACACCAATAACAGTGACTGGTTTCTACCCCAATGGCACCTCGACCAATCACAGTAATTCGTTTGCCCACCGCTCCACCAGCAAACGGATAGTGTATGGCCAACTTTATTAGAAAGCTGGTTTCTAGATAGAAATCATTATCAAGTCTTAACCATTTATTTTGTTTTAATTTTTTGGTTCATTTTTCTCGAGAAATTGGTGATTTTAAACATTTCCTCAATACTTAATAAATCGAAAACTATTTGAGCCAAAAATTCGTTTTCCACTCGTTGGAATCCTCTCAAAAACTTCTGCCCACCCAGCATCTTCAATTTGAAGAGTGTGGTTGTATTATACAAATCAGCAAAACAAAAATTGGAAAAATTTGAGAATTCGGCCTTGGTTCTTAAGGCCCATTTAGACGGGCAATTTTTCACGGCAATTATTGCTCAAACTGAATTGCCGGCTGCAAAAAAAAAATTGCCGAGCAATTTTTTCCCTACGTCCGGCAACTTTCTCCCTACTTCCAGCAACTTTTTCCCTTCTGGAAGTTGCTCATTATTGCCGACAATAATTGCCCCGAGTGGAGCAATATTTTCGCGAATTGACGTGAAGCCAGCAATTATTTTCAGGCAATTTTTGAAACCCATCGCCCGTGGGTTTTAATTGCTTGTTTTCGGCAATTTTTTCGTAACAGACAGAATTGGATGGAAAACATCTGTATTTTTATATTGTATTTATTTATTGTTGTAGGTATTTACTATTATTGTATGCTGCCTCCAAGAAGCCCTCAGCAATGCCTAAATTCTTCCTGATCAGCGGAGGAGCCCATTGCGCTAAATCCAATACCGTTGGTCGTACGATGCTGAAATTCGGTATGCTGCCTCCAAGAAGCTCCTCAGCATGACTGGCAAGACCTGAGTTCTTCCTGATCAGCTGAGGAGCCCATGGCGCTGATTTCAAAACCGTTGGTTGTACGATGCTGAAATTTGGTACACAGCCTCAGAGGAGCCCCTCAGCAAGATTGGCTGGGCCAAAATACGTTCTGATCAGCTGAGGAGCCCATGGCGCTGATTTCAATACCGTTGGTCGTACGATGCTGAAATTTGGTACACAGCCTCAGAGGAGTCCCTCAGCAAGATTGGCTGGGCCAAAATACGTTCTGATCAGCTGAGGAGCCCATTGCCCTAAATCCAATACCGTTGGTCGTACGATGCTGAAATTCGGTATGCTGCCTCCAAGAAGCCCCTCAGCATGACTGGCAAGGCCAAAATACTTTCTGATCAGCTGAGGGGCCAGTGGCGGTAATTTCAATACCGTTGGTCGTAGGATGCTGAAATTCGGTACTCAGCCTCAGAGGAGTCCCTCAGCATGACTGGCAAGGCCAAAATTCTTCCTGATCAGCTGAGGAGCCCATTGCGCTAAATCCAATACCGTTGGTCGTACGATACTGAAATTCGGTATGCTGCCTCCAAGACTGCCCTCAGCATGACTGGCAAGACCTGAGTTCTTCCTGATCAGCTGAGGATTTTGGCCCTACCAATCTTGCTGAGGAGCTATTCCGAGGGTCCATATCAAATTTCTGCATCATACGACCACTGGAAATTACCGCCACTGGCTCCTCAGCTGATCAGGACGTATTTTGGCCCAGCCAATCTTGCTGAGGGACTCCTCTGAGGCTGTGTACCAAATTTCAGCATCCTACGACCAACGGTATTGGATTTAGCGCAATGGGCTCCTCAGCTGATCAGAACGTGTTTTGGCCCAGCAAATCTTGCTGAGGGACTCCTCTGAGGTTGTGTACCAAATTTCAGCATCATACGACCAACGGTATTGAAATTAGCGCAATGGGCTCCTCAGCTGATCAGAACGTGTTTTGGCCCAGCCAATCTTGCTGAGGGGCTCCTCTGAGGCTGTGTACCAAATTTCAGCATCTTACGACCAACGGTATTGAAATTAGCGTAATGGGCTCCTCAGCTGATCAGGAGGAAATTTGGTCTTGCCAATCTTGCTGAATGGCTCCTCTTATTCTGCAAATCAAATTTCAGCATCCTACGACCAACGGTAAGGAAATTGGTGTCATTGGGCCCACTGCTGATCAGACATTCCTCGTGATTTTCCTCGTGATTAATTTTCAAAATCTCGTGATAGGGCTCCTCTGTGGCTGCATACCAATTTTCAGTATTGTATGACGAGCGGTATGGGAAATGGCGAAATGCCCTCTGCTGACAATTCGCCTACCCACACACACACCCACACCCACACACACGTCATATTTATTACCTGATTATATTATTTTATTTATTTTATTATTATATAACAACATCACGAGCTCACAAGAAAACACTAATTGCCCGTTCACCGTGTAAACGCAAAAATGGAGCAACAATTATTGCCTGGAGTTGCTCCATTTTTTTCAAGCAATAAATTGCTGGCAATTAATTGCTTTTTCTCAAACAAGAGAACAGGGAAAAATTGCCGAATTGATCGGAGTTGCCGGCAATTTTAATTGCCGAGAATTGCTCAAGTTTCGGCAATTTAGTTGCCCGTCTAAATGGGGCTTTAGGTACAGTTGATTGATCTACTTACGAGTACTAGCCTATTACACCAACAAGGTGACGCACTCACACTAGACCAGTTGTGCTTGGCAACGTGAGATCGAGACGCTTCACCAACGGTTCTGAGGCGTTCTTGAGGCATTTTTAATGTAATTATTCGGAGAATTCAATGATAATTATTATTCTGTTGATTATTCAGGTAAATAAGAATGGATTAAACAGTGAATTTAAAAAAAAAAATTAAACGATGTGCTGGTTGAAAAGATCGGTAGAGAGAAACCTTTCAAGATAGGTAGGTTTCTATCAAGCCAAGTGGATAATGTAGCTTTTTTGCCTGGTAGAAAAGAAAAAGTTTTTCTAAATCCTTAGGTATCTAAAATACAAATATATACTGAAGTTCTAGAATAATAACAACTAAATTCCTTGTTTCAGAAGTACCTATACATCATATGGTTTGTCTTTTCAATTGAAAAATGAACCCCTGTGCAGAATTTGCAGAATTCTCCGGATACACAGAAATGAATGTGCACATGCAACTGATCTACTTAGGCACGGTTTATTGATAAAATTTATCAATCCGATATCCTAGGAAGCTTCAGATAAAATTCACCACGGTGGTATCTGTATCAAATTTGAAAGTGAAAATCTTGTTGGAAATGTTTATCTAAAGCTTCCTTGGATATCGGATGGATAAATTTTGTCAATAAACCGGGCCTTAGCAGCGTTTTTTTTCTTTCCAATGTTTTACATAGCTTCCCACCTGGCCTGTGCGTAGAAAGCCTCTCATGATTGATTTGAGCCTGGATGATGATATTGATGATGGTGAGGTCACCATAATTGAAAACCCGGAACCTACGTTCAAGGTGAGCAAAAACATTTTTTTGCCTCGAGATTTGTTACTCTTTATTTAGGTATACCGGTAATCGTGCGTCTTAACATCAAGTTACAATACTGATTGAATTTTCCTGCTTCGAATTTCCCGTAATGCAGTTCCATCTTCAAGGTTGAGGTACCTTAATGTTCTGTAGCTGCCTCTTACTCTTAAGAAAAGGCATCAGCATCAACCTATCTTTGCCCGAGTGAATTTTTACGATTCCAAATTTCCAACTCCCACCTACGCTCAGCAGGTCGTCAGGCAGGCAAAAAAAAGTGATATTTCAACCTCCGTTTTTGCTGTGTAATAGCCGAGTTTTACCAAGTTTCTTTACAGTTTTGAGTTTTGCAGTTAATCCAGACCTAGTTGATAATTAATATAATAGGTAATTAATTAATTATATTATATTAATGTAATAATTATATATTATTATATTAATAATTAATTTTCTCAACCGCATGAGTGCTTGGCTCTGGAACAAATCTTTTGATCCTTCACTGCTCACCCACGATAAGATTACAATTGATTACAGGCTACAACTGCTGGCATTCCAAAGTTGCATTCCAATCGAGATTTAACTAGCATTTGCAGTCTACCAGAAGAATCAATATCACAAGGCAAAAGCAACGATCAACAGGATTCGGTAAGTTTCCTCTTCTTCAGGCCAATTTCTCACACTATGAAACTTAGTTTGAGCTAAATAAACAGATCTGAGCGCATGAAAGACCTCCCCCCCCCCTAACAAGTGTCCGTGTGTCCGTCTGCGGACATTTACAAAAATGGCCGTTGCTCCCTCAATTCTCAACCTTTTTTCAAATTTCTTGAACTGAAATGTTTGTCTCGGCAAGACCTAACACCCTGTTTAATCAGATTTTGAATAACTCACAGTACTTTCAATATTTGTGTATTCTATTTTATTTTTTCTGGCCACAAAAATGAACCGATTTAAGCGTTCTTGGTCTTTAAATCTTTGTTTTACCTTGTAGAATGTGTTGATATGTTTTATATTCCAATAATGTTGCGTATTTTTATTTTGGGCAAATTTTAAAATTTGCATAGTAAGTTTTTTGATAATTTTAACCAAACAGCATAGGAGTGCAATCCAATGTCAAGAATTTGTATTGAGTTACCTATTAAATAATATTGGACTAGTTTTTAACTAGTGGCAAACTCTCAGTTAGAAACAGGGCAAGCAGTGTCAAGGATATTTGTAACTTAAGAACCATAGACATGAGTTATTATGGTATGCTAGTTCTTGAGTAACGATTGTCAAGGCACTGCTTGCTCTGGTTGCCCTATGAGACCTCACCACTGTTTTTAACATAGGTAGGTAGTGAGTAAAAATTAAACAAGCTATGTGAATAATAAACCCCTGTGTAAGAATTTGCAGCGTTTATTCACAGGAATCCCACAAACAACCGATTGCTGATTCGGACGAAGATGACAAGCCAGTTGTTGGCAACGCTACTGAATCTCTTCTGAACAAGGTCGGTTTTTCTTACATCCTTCAAATACATCCAGCTATTACTTGAATTACGCGCTCCCATGCAAATTTTCCCCAACATCTATACAGTTTCACAAAGAACAACTTTTGGTTCCCACATTCCTTTGTATCTGTTGATGTATTTATCTTGGGACCCTTCGCTCAAACTTATCCCCAAATTTCATTAAAATCTTTCCAAAACTTGTCAAGTTTCCGATAGATGTTACATCTGTCTGTACAAACTCTTGAGCATGATTATCCTGATTTTATGGTTTCGACCATTGCAGTAAGGTGATATACAAACACCTTCAATCGCTAATAATTTAGGAACAATGGCTTTTTCGATCCTTCTACTAAGATTTCTTGTTGTTCTAGCCCTCCCTGAAATGTTAATATTAAGGTATCATACTCACAAAAAAAAGAGGGCCGGTTTGATTAAGCTTGATGAAACGGGTAATTGAAAATACCCTTCCTCCCTACTAGGTATATCACCTAATCTGAATGAAGCATCTTCATCTGCCTTCCAAGGGGTGAAATATTTCTGCTTGTACTGTTTGCCTTCACGCTGTGCCCTTATCTTATCGCTTGATATTTCCAGCTGATCAGGCTCATCGAAAAAGTTGGATTTAGCCAAGAAGCCAAGAAGAGAGTCATCCGGAAGATCACGAATTACTATAGCAGTTCCGAATCGAATTTCACAGAAAGCCAAGAGTTTATCAGTTCTGTCGGGAAACTGATAGCTGGTATCAAAGATCTGATCCGTCAAGGACCCAATAAACCTATGGTTGTTGATGAGATTGCCCAGAAAGTCCGCGAATTCCTGGCGTCTCTTGTGAGGCATACTGGCAAGGTACGTCAAGTTTGCTGAAGTGTGCACAGATAACACAATACTTCTGTCGTTTTATCATCAAGCAGTGGCTTCTGAAACATCACAACTAGATGGTTAGTGTTTCACTGTCCAGATCCCAACTATTTTTGACGACGCCAAAAAACCGATTACTCAAGTTGACTTGTCGTAGGAATTTTTTTGTCGCTTTTTTTGATAGGTATGTTTGTTCCGCTCTCACGCATGTGTATAATCCGATTTCAAAAATGATACGTATGATCCGATTACTAAAATTCTTCCACTAGGGCCCGTATTCACAACACTTCCTAGGCATGAGGTTCCTCTACAGAAATCGCCCTGGATCCGGATGAGCTGAATGATTTTTTTGTGGCGCAGCCTGAGGTGCTCCTGAATGCCTTGCCTGCTCCGGACTACGACCCTGAATATTTTCTTCAGAACCTACCTCCACCTAGGACTACATTTAGTTTCCGTCCTGCTACCGTTGAAGAGGTATTCAAAATAATAATGTCGATGAAGCGCTCTAAATTTATGGACGCCTATGGATTCAACGCTGAAATATTGGCTGCAACAGCGCAGTTCATCTCCGAGCCGTTAACCAGCCTTATCAACGACTGCCTCGAGCTGGGGGTCTTCCCAGACATCCTCAAAATCAGTAAGGTGATCCCTGTCCACAAGACAGGGCCAACCAATAGGGCTGAAAACTTCCGGCCGATCGCTCTGATTCCACTACTGGCGAAAGTTTTCGAAAAAGTACTCCTTGCTCGCCTTTGGGACTTCATAGATGACTTGGGGATTTTAGCTGAGGAGCAGTACGGCTTCCGGTGCGGCAGGACGACGCAGCAGGCTGCGGCTGCTTTGGTGCGTGGATGCTTTGGAGGTTTGGAGGAGAGGAAAAAGGTGGGAGCCTGGTTCCTCGATCTCTCTAAGGCTTTCGATTGCTTGTCTCCGGTGATCCTCGTGGAGAAGCTCCGTCATTATGGCTTTGAGGAACGCGCCACATCCCTCGTGCAGCAACAGGTTGACGCTGAATCAGCAGAAGACTCAGGAGCTGATTTTGGACTTGCGGGGTCGCTCGGCGGCGGTTGTGGAGTATCTTGGCCTCGTCATCGACTCCCGGCTATCTTGGAGGCCTCACTGTGAGCGTGTTGCGGGGCGGCTTGCGTCCGTGATCTACATGCTGCGCCGGGCCTCTGCGTCGGTCTCTTCGTCGGTGCTGAGGACCCTGTACTTTGGATGCTTCCAAAGCCTGCTGCACTACGGTGTGCTCCTATGGGGGAACGCGGTGGATTCATACCGCTTGCTCGGCATGCAGAAGAGGGCAGTCCGGGTAGTTGCTGGCGTTGGTCGCCACGACTCGTGTCGGCCCCTCTTCAGGAGACTGGGGATCCTGACCCTTCCTGGAGTGTTCGTCCTGGAGCTGCTGACGACGATTCATCGCTCTGCTGGAGAGTTTCCACACTCTGGTCTGCTCCACGAACATGGCACGAGGGGCCGTGAGTTTCTCCGACCTGACCGCTGCCGCCTGGCAGCATCTCAGCGCCTCAACATCAATTTTCTCGGGTCCAGCTTGTACAATGGCCTTCCCGGGGCCTTCAAAGCGTTGTCGCATGGTAAATTAAAACGCAGGCTGAAGACCATTCTAGTCAGTTATCCCATATATAGTGTGGATGAGTTTTGTGCATTGAACCTGAACGCCATGTAGTGTTAAGTACAGTTGTACAATTGCACTTATAATAAATAATAAAATAAATAATAAATAAGGGCTGCTCGATGCGCCACCACTTCCTTTGCACATTTCATTGGTCAATTTCAAAAAACAAACATTCCGTTTCCATAAAACTCGCAAGGTATGGAGACGAGCACAGCAACCTAGGTACTGTCAATCGCAACCACGATTTTCGAGGTCCCAATTTCAAGGCTGCTCAATTGCTACCTTAAAATTAGAACCTCGAAAATCGTGGTTGCGATTGACAGTACCTAAGTTGCCGTGATCGTCTCCATACCATGCGAGTTTTATGGAAACGGAATGTTTGTTTTTTGAAATTGACCAATGAAATGTGCAAAGGAAGTGCTGGCGCATCGAGCGGCTCCTTATGCTTAGGAAGTGTTGTGAATACGGCCCTAGGATGTCGAGGGAGTCTGCCATTTGTTACCACTATTTTTTCCATTTTTTACTTCCATATTTACAGATTAATTGCCATGGAGTAATTGTTCAAAATCTAGAATCGGAACGGAGCATCAGAAAAAACTTTTATTTGTACACATTTACTTAGAATCACTTCCTGAACAAGCGCCCGTGTGTCCGTCTGTGGTCATTTACAAGAATGGCCATGGTTCAATTCTCAACCTTTTTTCAAATTTATTAAACTGAAATGTTAGTCTCGGCAAGACCTGTCACCCTGTTCAATCAGAATTTGAATAACTCGCAGTACTAGAATTTTGTTTGGCCTAGTGACAAAGTAAGGAAAGGATCTTGAAATCAAACCACTCAACTTGTGAAAACCGCTTAAAACCTACCCAATCTAATATTGATCTAACATATCCACCTATTCTTCATGCTCAGGCCAACATTGTAGAACAGCATTTGCTCAAATGGTTAAACGGGATTACTGGCCCTTGCCAAGACAAACATTCCGAGTCAAGAAACCTAACCGTGCCCTTACAGTGGTTCTACTTTCTGAGCCTCTGATCTTCAATTTTAGGACTTGCAATTCTCAATACCTTAGTTCATTCCTGAGTACTCACACTCCTCCTGAATAAAGAACATCGATATTTCGCTAGTACTGAGATGATTTATTTTCTTGGATTTCCTGATTGCAGGCATCTTCAAAATTGAAGAAACTTTACAGTTTGTACGAGGTGAGTTTCAAGATTTAACTTATTCCTTTTTTTAGTGATTTACTGACTCATTTAGTGAACTATTCCAAATCCAATCAATTCAGGTTCCTAGCTACTACATGAGTATTGGTTATCCGATGTGATCGAGTGATATGAGGGATTACCCGCTATCGGTTCACAGTTCGAATCCCCCTCCGTGCCCTGGAATTTTCGTGGCCCTAACAGCTCCATCCTTTCAGTAGGACGTTTTCAGAAAAGCCCCTTCGTCATGTCTGGCACAATCAATTATTGAGATATTAAGTCTAGACCTAAAGCCAAATTTAATTTTTTTCATGAGTGTTGAACATTACAGTATTGAAGTACTGCAAAGATAAAAGGTCAATCATCTCTATCGGTATCAATTGGTTCAGGCAAGTTGAAAAAATTCAGAAAATGTATTTTGTATGTATAACTAATGAGAGCAAGACAGGCTTTACCAACGATTCTGAAGCCTTCCATTGTCCTGTTAATTTAATAATTTTGGTACATTATTTCCAGAAATAATGTACCTATGTAATTGATGAAGAAAATTTTTTTTACAACACCCCCTGAAAATTTTTTCTTTCACGTTTCAGAGGTTCTAGAACAAGAATCTGCAATAAAAATTTTTTGTCGTCCGCCGTACGCTGTCAGCAGCAAAACGCATAGAAGGAGTGGTCCGATTAAAAAAAAAAAAAACGAGCGTTTAGCAAATTTTCCTGTGACGTGCACCTCCTATAAGGGAATCCTCTGAATCAACTCTAGACTACTCAAAAACGATCAAATGTAAAAAAAGTCATGATCTCAAAAACAGTTTTTTTTGGGTTTTTGACCCCTTAACATTTTTTGATCGGATTCCCCTGACAATATGCCTCAAGTTGGAGCAAACCACAACTTTTAGGACCAACCGCACCAAAATCGGATCAGCGGTTCGATACGAAGTGGACGGACAAATTTTTAGCCAAAAATTTCGTCCAGTCACTTCGTATTGAACTACTGATCCGATTTTGACTAAATTAGTAGGTATTGAAAGTTGTGGTTTACTCCAACTTGAGGCATATTGTCCGGACAATCCGACCGGAGAAGGTTAAGGGGTTCAATTCGACATAATTAGGGTATATTTTTGATAAAACACAAAATCTCAATTTTGAAGGTAATGCCGTGGGTTTAGAATTTTTTGAGTATTTTTCCCGGGTTTCTCGCTTGATTTACCATAGAATAGGGGGTCTTTTCCGAAAAAATTCGAAAATTTTGTTTGGCTTGAATTCCTCAATGCGATTTCTGCTTTTTCGCGTTTTTGGCAATTTGAGGGAGTTCTACTGAACCGATTTTGAATTTTTTGAGCTTGTTGGAATCCTTGAAGGTTTTTACATATTTTTCATATAGTCAAAATTAGTTGGGTTTTAGAGATCGAAAACTGGTTTAAAGACTAATTTTTGACCTAAAACAAAAAAATATTTTTTTGACCCTTTAAAAAAAATTTAAAATTCCAGAATAAATAGTACCTATTGAGTAGGTTTCGGGTAGGTACATGACACAATAAATTGGCAATTTTCTACGCCCCTCCAGGACTGAGAAAAGTGCGAAAAACCGATTCCACATGGAATATCTAAGGTCTTTAACCCCGGAACGGAGATTCCGGATCCCAGAAACTGCGATTCGGTTCTTGGAAAGGGAACGTTTCGTCTAGCCGCCCACTTAATGGCGTAGACAGAAATTACGAAGGGTGCAGGAGCAGGTATGGGAGGGACGAATGCTGAAGGGTGATGGTGCCGGGCGCTGGTGAGGGTTGTGGCGGGGTTTCAAGCACGCGTATTTCGTCGCTTATGCGGCAATACCAGATAACTCGGTTTTTGGTCATTTTCGGGGCCAAATCGGCATTAGTATGGTCCATTTTCGAAAAATCACAAAAACTCAATTTTGAAGGTGATGTCGTGGGTTTAGAATTTTTTGAGTATTTCCCCCGGATTCCTCGATTGATTTACCATAGAATAGGGGGTTTTTTCCGAAAATTTTTGAAAATTTTTCTCTCTTATCGGTTTGGCTCGAAATTTCTTGACGCGATTTCTCCTTTTTCATGTTTTTGCCAATTTGAGGGAGTCCTACTGAACCAATTTTGGATTTTTCGAGCTTGTTGGATTCCTTGAAGGTTTCTACACCGTTTTCAAACCCTGTAAGTTAAAATTGGTTGGATTTCAGTGTTTGAAAGCTGGTTTATAAGCTAATTTTTGACATAAAAAAATATTTTTTTGCCTTTAAAAAAATGTTAAAATTCCAAAAAAATATTTTTGAGTAGGTTTTGGGCAGGTACATGACACAAAAAATTGGCAATTTTCTATGACTCTTCAGGACTGAGAAAAATTCAAAAAACCGATTCCAGCTGGAAAATCCAAGGTATCAGCCTAGGAAAAATTTCAAAAAAATGATTAATTTGACTCCAGGTTTTTTGGCGTGAATCTTTAGTCATTAACTAAAAAACGTGAAGTTAGGAATTTTTTCAAGCCTATTGGCCTATTGGTTCAAGGCGTGAGGAAAACAAAATGGCGGCTGTAACATTCCCACCCTTGCTCTTGGTACCGCCTCTTTCGTCGTTTATTGGCTCAGAACTGCAAAACTGCGATTCGGCTATTAGAAACTGAAAGTGTGAAGCTGGGATTAAACAGCTTATCTTAATGGGGCGGATCTTGATAACAGTTGTCACCTGTTAACGCGGTTAACAAAATGGCTGCCTTCTAGCCGTCAGGCCTCAGGAGATATTTTTTTGAAAGCAGCCGCCAGGTATTTTCTTTTTACACCTACCTATTTATTCATCATTGTGAAAACGTACCTTTTCGGTATAATTGAATTCACGATTGACCATTACTCCACAAATGATATGATGATAAACCGACCTACTCCAACTATTTGAACTTTATTTTCTGAGATACCTTGACAAATAATGTACCCATGTCACTAATCTACTTAGCAGCGTTTTCTGTTATTTATGTTGGTAATCAAGAATTGGTTAAAATTTAATTTAATACTATTTAATAGTGAATTCAACAAAACCCAAAACCCATTTACAAAAAATCTGAAGGGAGGTTAAAGAGCTGGAAACGGGAATATTGGAAACACAAAAACTTGGCACTGTTCCAACGAAAATAATAATAGCTTAATCCACAAATTCACCACATACAAAACTTGAAAACTAGGAATCAAACTTTTATTCCATTCAAAATTCGATGGCTAACTTATGACTTTCAAAATTCGAAGTCCAAAATTCTAAAAGGTAATGGCAATTCCGACATATGTGTGTAGCGATGACAATGGAGGAAAAGTTCTTTGGTAGCCAGGGAACTAGGTGAAGTTGAGAGTAGAAACTTTTGAAGCATTGAAACTGAGTTGAAGTATTGAAGCAGTTTCCGAAAGGGAATATTTAATTCTCCCGTGCTTGTAGAAGATTATGGAGAGGTAGCTATAATAGATGCCAATTCAGAATTATCCTAAGCTGATTTTACGCATCAATGAGTCGCCAATTGCTGTGTTAAAAAGAGAGGTAGATACTTACCTATCTAGATTAATCACCTACTACTACCACCGTCGTTACCATGTACCAACTTTTTTTGCTGTTTTGAAAAAAAAAAAGGGTTTTTCTAAATCCCCTCCTAAAATACGAATTTATGCTCGAATGGTAGAATAATAATAACTGAATCCCGCGTTTCAGCAGTTGTTATAAGGATTGTCTTTGCAGTAGAAAAATGAAACGTTGTGCAGAATTTGCAAAGTTCTTCAAAAACACTGATAATAATGTGCACATGTCACACATAGCGATTTTTCATTCGTCTTTTCATTGTTTTAGAAACTGAACAGAAGAATTGAAAAACTCGAACAAGCAGAGGTGGGTTCATCGTCTGATTCCGACTACGAGAATGCGTATGAATTATGCGGCAGGTTCGTACCTATTTGGTCAAATAAGGTCCAATAAACTTGTATTCGTCATCACTTTTCTTGTCTCAGCTTTTAGATGTGTTTCAAAGTGAGGTGAATCGGACAATGGCTATACCTAAAGAACCAAATTTGATTCATTTAGGCCCGGTTTATTGACAAAATTTATCCATCCGATATTCAAGGAAGCTTAAGATAAACATTTCTGACGAGATTTTCACTTTCAAATTTGATACAGATACCTACCACCGTGGTGAATTTTATCTGAAGCTTCCTAGGATATCGGATTGACAAAATTAATCTCTCCGATATTCAAGGAAGCTTCAGATATACTTCACCACGGTGGTATTTACATCAGATTTCAATGTATAAGTCTCATTGGTGATGGGTAGGGGATTTTTATGTATTTAAAAATGCCAAATGTGTGACATATAATATGAATATGTATTCATTTTCTTGAAATACGTGGAAAATATGTAAAAAGGTTGAAATATTTTCAAAAAATATGTAAAAAGGTTGAAATATTTTCAAAAAAATGTTTCCTTCAAAAAAATGTTGCCTCAAATATTTTCAAACAAATATTTTTGAAAAAAGCACAAAATGAACATTACTACAAGATTTTGGTAAACTATTTCCAGAAATAATGTACCTATGTAATCGGTATGGTTTTTATTTACAACACCCCCTGAAAATTTTCCTTTCACGTTTCAGAGGGTCTAGATAAAAACCTGCAATCATTTTTTTCCCGTCCGCCATCTACAGTAAAACGCATAAAAGGAACCTAAACTGATGTCAAAAGATCAGGGGTAGGGTCACACGAAGAAAACTGCCTCTTTCGCCTAGCTTTCGATGTATTTTAACATCTTCATCAGGGCTTAGAGAACGGAATTACGTGGTCAAGTCATGATGACCACCGTCTTTAATGCTGTAGACCATGATTTTTCCAACCTATTGCAAATATTGTTTAATAAATAAACCAGTGGTGCGTAGATAACACACAATACTTCCATCTTTTGAAACGTAAAATTGAGAGACAATTTGATCATAGTTTGACTGTTTTTAAGGGTGTTTAGGTCAAAAATGTCAAAAAATTCGCTATGCAAATTTTAAAATTCGCCAAAAAAAATCGTTACATTTTTGGCATATAAAAAAATATCCACATATTCTGCAAGGTAAAACGAAGATTTTGAGACCAAAAACGCTCAAATCGGTCCATTTTTGTGGCTGGAAAAAAATAAAATAGAAAACACTAAAAATGCAAATATATCGGAAGTACTGTGCGTTATTCAAATTCCGATTAAACAGGGTGTTAGGGCTTTCCGAGACAAACATTTCAGTTCAAGAAATTTGAAAAAAGGTTGAGAAATGATAAAACTCATAAAACTCGCAAGGTATGGAGACGATCACAGCAACTTAGGTACTGTCAATCGCAACCTGGACAGACCGATTCTTTGGTGATTTTTACGTGCAAATTCATTGAAAATTTTTCTTAGAAATAAGATTCCATAGATGAATAATAACAAACATTGATGCAGGTGCGCCAAAGTGAACATATCCATAGGATCAACCAATCAGAGAAAAGGGTCTGTGCGTCTGTCCGTGGGATGGGGAGGAGATCGGTCTGACGTGTGATACGAGCTTAAAACCAATATTTCAAAACCAAGGTTTGGTTCATCTTTGTGTACAGGAAAAAAACGCTGCTAAGTAGATTAGTGGCATGGGTACATTGTTTGTCTGGGTATCACAGAAAATAAAGTTAAAATGGTAGGAGTAGGTAGGTTTTTCATCATATTGTAGGAGTCAAATTTTGTATACCTAGGTACCAAAAAAATTCATCAGAATCACGCGATCAACATTTTGATCAATAAATAGTGAGATAGATAGATGCTTTTATTTGCCGGTACAAAATCATTTGTGGAGTCCTTGGATTTTCCATGTGGAATCGGTTTTTTGCATTTTTCTCAATCCTAGAGAGGCGTAGGAAATTGGCAATTTTTTGTGCATCTTATTCCACGGTAAATCGAGCGAGGAACGCGGAAAAAATACCCTAAAAATTCTAAACCTACAACATCACCTTCAAAATTGAGTTTTTTAATTTTTCAAAAATAGACCATACTAATGCCGAATTGGACCCCTTAACCTTTTCCAATCGAATTGCCTGTAGGATATACATCAAGTTGAACCAAACCACAACTTTGAGGACCAAACGCGCCAAAATCGGATCAGTGGTTCGACACGAAGTTCCATCTCTAATTTTTCAGCCATAATTTAGAGGCGGCACTTTGTATTGAACGGCTAATCCGATTTTGGCGCGGTTGGTCCTGAAAGTTGTTTGCTCCAACTTGATGCTCATTGTTTGGGGAATCCGATCAAACAATTCTAAGGTCTCAAGAACCAAAAAACTGTTTTTGAGATCGTGATTTTTTGGTTTTTGGTTCATTTTTCTATAGAAATGAACCTTTGTAATCGGTCAGGAAAAAAAATTTTAACACCCCCTGAAAATTTGTTGGTTTACGTTTCAAGGGGTGTAGAATCCGAATCTGCAATAAAAATTTTTTGTCCGTCGCCGTACGCCGTCTGCCGTCCGGGGTTTTTCAGGGGGAAGGAGTTATCGAAAAATTTTGAAATTTTTACCAAAAATCAAGTTTCGTATCTAGTTGGTCCTAACGTCTCGGCAGAACCCTACCTTAATTTTAAGGCCAGTAAAACAGCTGTTGAAGTGAGAAAAAAATCGTGCTTTTCAGGAAAAAAGCAACATAGGCATGTGAGGCATCATTTTCTATAGATTTTTCTATGCTGAATCGAATGAGACCATCGCCACGCCGGTAGCTTCAACCGTTTAGGAGTTATTGCAGTTTTAGTGAAGCATTTTTGAGTTTTTTAAAATTTCTACATCTCTTAATAACTCGAAAACTACTCGAGCCACAAAATTCAGAATTAAACGATCTGCTGCGTTGAAAAGATGGATAGGTAAGTATTCATCAAGCGAAGAGGATGATTATTTTTTGCCTGGTTGAAAAAACGTTTTTCTAAATACCCATCTAAAATACAAATTTATACTGAAATTATAGAATAATAACAACTAAATTCTGTGTTTAAGGAGTACCGATGTATCGTAAGGTTTGTCTTTGCAATCGAAAAATGAACCCCTGTGCAAAATTTGCAGAGTTCTTCCGACATACCGAAAACTAATCTGCACATGCCACTGATCTACTTAGCAGCGTTTTTTACATTTGAACGCTTTTGAGTACTTTGAAGTGAATTTAGTGGGTTCTCTTACCCGAGGTACACATCAAGGATGAATTCGCTACATTTTCGATTTTTTTTTATTGGACCAGTCCTTTCATGCGTTTTGCAGCACATGGGATCATGGCGTACGGTGGACAAACAAAAAAATTGTATTGCAGATTTATGTTCTAGACCCTCTGGCACGTGGAAGAAAAAATTTTGAGAGGGTGTTGTAAAAACATTTTTCCCGGCTGATTACATACCTAGGTACTTTATTTTTGGAAATAATTTTTGTAACTGACCACAGACGGACAAATTGACACACTGACACGTTCAGGACGTGATTCTGAGTAAAAGTGTTTAAGTAAAAGTTTTTTCTGAATCTCCGTTCTGAATGTCTATTTTAGGTGATTATAACACTCCCATTTGCTCTGTAAATATTGAGGTAAAAATGTTCATAGCTCCAAGTAATTTTGAAAATATACTAGCAAAATAGTCTTACACATACAGGTACAAGGCAAAGGCTGTCCAGGTTTATTCCCGTATCTGCCAACTGGAAGGCAAGGCCGACCATGCTGATCGACTCATCAAGCGCCAGTTCCAGTACCGAGGTATTCAATCCCGACATATTAATATAGTTATAAACCAGTGGTGCGTAGATAACACACTATACTTCCATATTTTGGAACGTAAAACTGTGACACAATTTGATCATATTTTGACTGCTTTTAAGGGTGTTTAGGTCAAAAATATCAAAAAATTCACTATTCAAATTTCAAAATTCGGGCGATTGCAGACTGGGCCCTAATCCTCACCCCCTGTTGTAGACTGGGCCCACACATCTCACCACTTAATCCCTTCCTCAGGTTGGAGTTGTAGACTGGGCCCACCCCCGAAACCGAGTTAATGAGGAAAAAGTGAAAGCATACACATTGCAGACATTTATTGCGTCACGCTGGTCATATCACAGTCTTAAAAATATCAGAAAATATCACAATGAGTGTGGTCGTCAGTAAAACTGCTGTCTTTTTCGGGTGTGTGAGTTTTTAGTAGACGGTGTTGGTGCATTTGCATGACTATTGATTTGACTTAGATGGGGGGAATTTTGATTTTGAGGTGGCGTAATTTTTGCGTAGGTAAGCCGTGAACAAGTTCAGAGGCTTAGTCGTACGAGGCCGTTCGGCAGCAATAATTTCAAAGCAGGGTTCGACGTGTTCTGGCTTCAGAAACACCAATCCGAAAAACGTCTTGAGCCATTTTGCATTGTCGTGCGTTCTTTGTAGTCTGCTGCCAAACCTGGGGTGGGCCCAGTCTACACATTGGATTATCTCCTTGCCCTCTGCCCCTCGGACTCGGGGCCCAGCCTACACACCGCATTGACTCCTTTCCCTCAGCCCCTTGGACTCGGGGCCCACTCTACACCCGCCCCAAAATTCGCCCAAAATAAAAAAACGCCAGTTTTTCGAGACATAAAAAATATCCACATATTCTCCAAGGTAAAACCGAGATATTAAGACCAAGAACGCTCAAATCGGTTCATTTTTGTGGCCGGAAAAAAATAAAATTGAAAACACTAAAAATGCAAATATATCGGAAGTACTGTGCGTTATCCAAATTTCGATTAAACAGGGTGTTAGGTCTTGCCGAGACAAACATTTCAGTTCAAGAAATTTGAAAAAAGGTTGAGAAATGAGGGAGTTAAGCTTTGTTCACATGGCGTACGGTTGACCGGATCCGGTCGGCCCCTCATTGGTCGACGGGAGAGCGTGCCCCCTTCACCACCGCGAACGCACCGCGTGCTCTCTCCCGTCGACCAATGAGAGGCCGACCGTACCAACCGGATCCGGTCAACCGTACGCCATGTGAACCCAGCTTTATGGCCATTTTTGTAAATGACCACAGACGGACTAACGGACACATGGACACACAGACACTTGTTCAGGAAGTGATTCTGAGTAAATGTGTATAATAAAAAGTTTTTTCTGAAGCTCCGTTCCGATTCTCGATTTTAGGACGATCACAATACTTCCATTTACTCTGTAAATATGGAAGTAAAAAGCGCAATTTCGTGGTGCTTTCTCTTTGTTTTCCCCCCATTCCTGCACCTTTTGAAAACGAACCTTGGTGAGCTCACACAGCACAAAGGTAGAAATTTTGGAATGGAAAAATCATTTACCTGCCTTTGGTCCCAACTAATAATTAGGTTGACAATACTAGGTTGCAATACAATTATACTGCAAAAGTTCTGTTGCCATCTTAATCTAAATTGCTGGAAAAATAGCTTTGGCTCTGTGGTCTTTAGTCGGCTGGCCAGTCACTATACGATTGCAGGATTTTAGAGATGGTATGAACATGGGAAAGTGGCTTGGAAACCCCAATCAAATTTATCGGGTTCAACGCCGACGCCACATCGGTTGACAATGCATTTTCTTACCCCCTCCACCAGCAATCTGATAATATATGGCTTTATTTACACCAGTGGTGTAAAGCTGGGTTCACATGTGCGTAAAAGTCTGCGTAATCTCCGTACTGCGTACAGTGCGTAATGAGATCTGATTGGCTGCCAGGTAAATTTACCAGGTAAATTGCGCGCGCGTAAAATTGCGAGCCAATCAGATCTCATTACGCACTTTACGCATACGCAGATTACGCAGACAAAAACGCACATGTGAACCCAGCTTAACTGGTAATGGACATAATTCTTCCATATTTTGATACGTGAATTTTCTTCACAATTTGATTATATTTTGACTATCCTTGAGGCTGTTTGGATCAAAAATATCAAAAAACACGCTATGCAAATTTTAAAACTCGTCTGCAATCAAAATATGTTGAGTTACTGGAATATAAAAAAGGTTCACGCATTTTGCAAGGTAAAACAAAGATTGGAAGACCAAGAGCGCTCAAAGTAGTTCATTTTTGTGACCGTAAAAACACGCACAGACCGTGATTCTAAATGAGTTTTTTCTAAAGCTCCGTTCCGATTGTCAATTTTAGGTTGATAACAATACTTTCATTTACTCTGTAAATATGGAAGTACGAACGTTAATGACTCAGCCCCCAAACCAAATCTTCATCCATCAGCGTGTATTGTGTAAACAGTCCTTGGGATGTAGAAATTGGAGGGATAGATAGAATTTTCTCCAGTGGGCAGGAAGTTTGAAAAAGACTAGTGTCTGAATGGTGTATGGAGGCTGTTTGAGTTGCATGTCCTCAAAATTTGGCAATGCCTGCGATGCGCTTTCTTTTTCAGGCCCAGGTCCAGTACCCATCACCAGAGCGTTGGAAAAATTTGTCAACAAGACTCGTCAGTTTCCTAACTTTCGTGATGTACTGCAGTTGGTGAAGAAAGTCAACTCTGACGAAGGACTTGGCTATAATGCTGCTCAAGTGATGACACTCGGTAATTGTATTCCCTCACTTACGATCGCCTCCACCACTTGTCTAATAGGGCTGTTATTCCTTCACCTGTTACTAAACCAGTGGTGCGTAGATAACACACAGTACTTCCATATTTTGAAACTTAAAGTTGTGACACAATTTGATCATATTTTGACTGCTTTTAAGGGTGTGCTTTTAAGGGGCTATTCATATTTTCAAATTCACCCAAAATAAAAGTACGACACATTTTCGGAGTATAAAAAATATCCACATATTCTGCAAGGTAAAACCAAGATTTTAAGACCAAGAACGCTTTTTGTGGCCGAAAAAAAAATAGAAAACGCTAAAAATGCAAATATATTGGAAGTACTGAGCGTTATCCAAATTTCGATTAAACAGGGTGTTAGGCCTTGCCGAGACAAACATTTCAGTTCAAGAAATTTGAAAAAAGGTTGAGAATTGAGGGACAGACGGACACACAGACACTTGTTCGTGATGTGGACACTTGATTCTGAACAAATGTGTGTGAGAAAAAATTTTTTCTGAAGCTCCGTTCCGATTCTCGATTTTAGGACGATTCCAATACTTCCATTTACTCTGTAAATATGGAAGCAAAAACAGCTATAATTATCACTGATAAACGCACTACTAGAGACTTGAACACAAGCATTGCAATTGAGGATGTTAATTCCAAAAGGTACTATATCCATTCTGACAAGTTTTGAGAAATACGAGGAAAACTGATATTACCATTCACAACACTTTACCGGTCTAGATTTTTTTGCCAAATGTTTGTAAATTATTTTCAAATTTGTTGGGAAAATTTTGGAAATTATGAACTGCAGAGAATAATTATTACAGCAATTTGAAACTTGAAGTTTTTGAATAAAGTACCTACTTTTTTTAAATGAAAACTGGTTTATAGTACTTTTTGAAATGAATATGCCGGGATGTAGTATTTTTTGAAACGGAAAAACGCTGCTATGTAGATCAGTGGCATGTGCACATTAGTTTTCGGTATATCCGAGGAACTCTGCAAATTTTGCACAGGGGTTCATTTTTCAATAGCAAAGACAAACCTTACGATATATAGGTACTCCTTAAACATGGATTGGTTGTTATTATTCTAGAATACCAGTATAAATTTGTATTTTAGAAGGGATTTAGAAAGTTTTTTTTCAACAGGGCAAAAAAGCTACATTGTCCACTTGGTTTGATACTATCAAGTTGATAGATACCTATTTCGATAGGTATCTGTCTAGCAATCTCCTTAACGCAGCAGATCGTTTAATTCCGTTGAATTCACCATTTAGTCTATTCTTAATAACCTATCAGCGTGTTATCCACGCACCACTGGTTTATTTTATTCCAGGCTCAATTTATTGCCACCAAAATGAGCCGATTAGAGTGTTCTTGGTAATAAAATCCTTGTTTTACCTCGCAAAATATGTGGTTATTACTTCCATATTTACAGAGTAAATGGAAGTATTGTGATCGTCCTAAAATCGAGAATCGGAACGGAGCTTCAGAAAAAACTTTTTCTTATACACATTTGCTCAGAATCACTTCCTGAACAAGTGTCTGTGTGTCCGTGTGTCCGTCTGTGGTCATTTACAAAAATGGCCATAACTCCCTCATTTCTCAACCTTTTTTCAAATTTCTTGAACTGAAATGTTTGTCTCGGCAAGACCTAACACCCTGTTTAATCGGAATTTGGATAACGCACAGTACTTCCGACATATTTGCATTTTTAGAGTTTTCAATTTTATTTTTTTTCCGGCCTCAAAAATGAACCAATTTGAGCGTTCTTGGTCTTAAAATTAATTTTTTCCGGCCTAAATAAGGCAGCCACTGTTTGGATAGTTTTTGAATTTCACTTAGAACATTCAAGAGAGGGTTTCCAAATTTTTTGCGCAGAATTGGAGGAAAATTTTTATTTTGAAAACTCCAACCCGAAACTGCCCCTTTCTGTGAGAATGACCCATGTATCGGCTATTGAAAAATCTGTCGAGTGGTGTCCAACTCAATTTCGCCAAAAATTGAGTTAGGCGGTGTTAGAACTTAAGTGACGAGATGTAGAAATTTTAAAAAACTCAAAAATGCTTCACTAAAACTGCAATAACTCCTAAACGGTTGAAGCTACCGGCGTGGCGATGGTCTCATTCGATTCGGCATAGAAAAATCTTTAGAAAATGATGCCTCATATGCCTAAGTTGCGCTTTTCCTGACAAGCACGAATTTTTTCCCACTACAACAGCTGTTTTACTGGGCTTAAAATTAAGGTAGGGTTCTGTCGAGATGTTAGGACCAACTAGATACAGAACTTGATTTTTGGTGAAAATTTCAAAATTTTTCGATAACTCCTTCCCCCTGAAAAACCCCGAACGGCGGACGGACAAAAAATTTTTATTGCAGATTCGGATTCTGCACCCCTTGAAACGTAAACTAACAAATTTTCAGGGGGTGTTAGAAAAAATTTTTTCCCGACCGATTACAAAGGTTCATTTCTTAAGAAACCAGTGTTGCGTAGATAACACACAATACTTCCATATTTTGAAACGTAAAATTGTGACACAATTTGATCATATTTTGACTGCTTTTGAAAGTGTTTAGGTCAAAAATATCAAAAAATTCAATATTAAAATTTTAAAATTCGCTCAAAATGAAAAAACGCCACATTTTCGGAATGTGAAAAATATCCACATATTCTGCAAGGTAAAAAAAAGATTTTAAGACCAAGAACGCTCAAATCGGTTCATTTTTGCGGCTGGAAAAAATAAAATAGAAAACACTAAAAATGCAAATATATCGGAAGTACTGTGCGTTATCCAAATTCTGATTGAACACGGTGTTAGGTCTTGCCGAGACGAACGTTTCAGTTCAAGAAATTTGAAAAAAGGTTGAGAAATGAGGGAGTTATGGCCATTTTTGTAAATGACCACAGTCGGACAGACGGACGTAACGGACACACAGACACTTATTCAGGAAGTGATTCTGAGTAAATGTGTATAAGAAAAAGTTTTTTCTTATCACAATACTTACTCTGTAAATATGGAAGTAAAATGAACCAAAATTGAAATAGACCCGTTGCTAAACAATCGATTTATTCATAATAGCGACTCTGATTTAAAAAACTTGTCAATCGAGAACATAATTTTTGACAAACAAAAAGAATGTATTTTTTCAATTAATTTTCTCTGGTCAGTAGCACTATTGTTCTTCAGAAACTTAGTCGACATAGGAAGGTCGCCAGCGATCGCCGCCACTACCTTCTGGCTCGGAACCCATCTCGAGTGGTTCAATCATGTTTGATAAAATAGTTACAATAAAAAAATTTGCCGGTAGATTCAATAAAATAGCGAAAACTGAAAAGAACTAGTACAGCTTTATGTGGATTATGTACTTTTTGGTTCGAAACGACCATCGCGAAGATTGTCTCATCTCGATTTTAAAACCAGTGGTGCGTAGATAACACACAATACTTCCATATTTTGAAACGTAAAATTGAGACACAATTTGATCATATTTTGACTGCTTTTGAAAGTGTTTAGGTCAAAAATATCAAAAAATTCAGTACTAAAATTTTAAAATTCGTCCAAAATGAAAAAACGCCACATTTTCGGAATGTAAAAATATCCACATATTCTGCAAGGTAAAACGAAGATTTTGAGACCAAGAACGCTCAAATCGGTTCATTTTTGCGGCCGGAAAAAAATAAAATAGAAAACACTAAAAATGCAAATATCTCGGAAGTACTGTGCGTTATCCAAATTCCGATTAAACAGGGTGTTAGGTCTTGCTGAGACAAACATTTCAGTTCAAGAAATTTGAAAAAAGGTTGAGAAATGAGGGAGTTATGGCCATTTTTGTAAATGACCACAGACGGACAGACGGACAGACGGACACACAGACACACAGACACTTGTTCAGGAAGTGATTCTGAGTAAATGTGTATAAGAAAAAGTTTTTTCTGAAGCTCCGTTCCGATTCTCGATTTTAGGACGATCACAATACTTCCATTTACTCTGTAAATATGGAAGTAAAAATGGCGTTCAGTACCTTAGAAGCTCCTCAATTCGTCCAGCTTGAGATTGGCGTAGAACAAAAACAGTACTTGGATTAAAATTTCAGCCCAGGACGTTTTCGTCAAGTGCGGGGATGAACTACAGCGGAGACGTATGCACGATGAACGATGCGCCGCATATTCGTATTTACCAGATAACAGCACCGATCCTGCCGAAAACGATCCTGTGCTATTTGAAAAATTGGAAAAGAACCGCTTGGCAGCCAGGAGCGAAAAAGAAGTGAGTCTTCCATAGTTTTTAGGTTGTCTAGTTGGTGTCGGAGCTGACCAAGGATGAGTCCATTTACTTGCCTGGCTATTCAGGTACATAATAATTATTTATTTCCCTGTTTTCAGGTGTTGGCTGAGTTTAGAGCCCGTTCTGAAAAAGAAGAACGACAGGAGGAGGCCATTCAAGCGACTGAGGATAGCGATGTAGTTGATTCAGATGATGAGGTTGAAGAGGAGACACATGCAGAGCAGTTCATGGACAGTGAAGAAGAGATTTCGTACCTTGGCAGCGTTGAGGAGAGGCGCCAGAAAAGCGTAGAAGACTCACGACCTCCCAGTAAAAAATCCAAAACGGCAGACTAGTTCAGATTTCAACGGCACGGATTTTATATTCAGTATTTTATATTTTTCAGTTATGGGTACGACTTATTCCAGTAAACCTTAAAGGCATTATCGTTAATGATGGTTTAATGTGTTTTCCTATTCCTTCAAGGTTCCCTAATAAATATTATGTTGTTTCCTCCAAAAATTTATGGGTACAGCCCAATGCTTTATTGCAGATGTCCATCCTAACCTTTTGTTATTTGGGGGTTGGTGAAGTCAATCGCCCAGTAACTATTGTCGCTGAACAAATTCAAGCCACGTGATTAGGTGAATTTTCTCAGCGATGTTAGTAACTAGCCCAGGACTGCTCAGTGCTGGCCTCATCAATGAAACCCAAACAGTTTACAATATCATTTTTCTCGTTTCACTTCCATAGTCACAAAGAAAAAGGAAGCATTTAAACGTCCCAAAATTGAGAATCGGAATGGAGCTTCAGAAAAACTTTTACCTTAACACTTTTACTCAGAAAAAATTCCTGCACATCCGTCCGAGGTCTGTCATTTGGTCTATGAGTCAAGAGGTTCATTTGCAGTGCGAGTTCCTACAGTTCGGAACGGTTCTGCGCATGCGCTGTCAAGTTTGGTTGTTTGCAGGGACAGAATTGAGTAATTCTCCTCTTCATCATCATCAATGTAATTGAGCTCCAATAGAATTAGATATACTGTTCGGAACTAGGGGAATTGTCGCATGGGGAACGCTGAACCCAGTTCCTCACGCTTATGACAGTTCCTTTTTTTCGAACTGCAGAACTGGAACGCAGAAACATAGCAACATCAGATGAAAAGTGAGTAGTAACGCCGTGCAGAAGTGATGCCACAGTTCTGGAACGCCATGGCATTAATAAGTTCTGAGAATCCGGGTTCTGTGTTTGCAGAGTGACAGTTTCCCTAGAACAGAGAATTCCCAGTCACTGCGAACAAAACTCGACAGCGCATACGCAGAACAGAAGGAATCCGCACTGCAGACAAACCTATTAGTTTTTTGAGCTTTGAGAATTCGCACTGAGAACGAACTTAGGTGACTATCACTGGTGATCGGAGGAAACTACCTCAACGTTTTAGGTAGACGATTAGTTTTAGTATAAAATTTTTACTAGCAAAATCTTGTACATGATTAAGGTTGTCCAAAAATTTAAAGCACCTATTTAAATGAGACGTCACATTATTTTGGTGGATGTGCGTATCAGAAAGAACAGATGGAAATGTAAATTTTGATGTGGCTGTTTGCCAAAATATTGTCAAAATCAATAATTCTCCACTAGGATCCAAGCACACTTTCGTAGTGAAATCTGATTGACGTCAGTGATGATCCTGATGTAGTCATCTGAAATATAAATAAAGAAAAATATTACCACGCTGTAATTGTTACGTAGTATACTTAAGGTTTGTTTACATGGGATGACATCATTGTATGCTTTGTACGTTGCCTTCATTCGGCAAAATTACATAAAAAAAAGACGACTACAAATAATAACAAATCATATATAATACAATAGTGATACATCGTAAAAAGTAATAACAAGAAAAATCAAACAGCAAAACGTGCTGTGGGAGGAAATAAAATGCAAAGGGGGGAAATGAGAATGATTGGATTCATTGCTGCCTTGACCAATCACATTGCTGGGCAAGCCACGCCCCCTCGCACTTGGCCCCCTTTTTTCATTTACCTCCAAATGAATTGATATTTGTCAGTGAAATGGGCGCCAGGCACATCTCTTCTTCAATGCACATCAAGATATGTTTTAATGCGCAAAATTGAGGTGAACGCAAGTCTTCAAAAATGACACAGTACCCAAGGTCACTAGGGTTGGCAAATCCAATCTGAAAATTATCAAAAACAATTGGCAATTGTTGAAATTGCAATTTGGATTGCTGATTAACGATTATTTTCTTTTTCCTAATATGGAGGATAGAGGTCGTTGGCCTCGGTTATTTACGGTGGGATCAGGAACCTGGAGACTCCCCATACCGCTCAACCGGATTTTGGACCGGTTCTTTGGGTTGCATCCATATGCACATGGGCTTAGTGCCTTACCCACAAGGACAGGGGTTGATGATCACCCATCCTCCTAGAGCTAGCTCGAGAAGATTCCCAATCCCACATCCGGAAGATAAGTACCTCGTCCTTGCCATACTGGCCCAGCAAGAGTAACCCAAATTAAGGACATTAACCCCTGTCCTTGTGAGTAAGGCACTAAGCCCATGTCCATATAGATGCAACCCAAGGAACCGGTCCAAATCTGGATGAGCGGTATGGGGAGTGGGTATATAAAATATCCACATATTCTGCAAGGTAAAACGAAGATTTTGAGATCAAATACTCTCAAATCGATTCATTTTTGTGGGCAGAAAAAAAATAGAAAACACTAAAGTGCTAATATACTGTAAGTAATTTGGAATCCGGTTCAACAGGGTGATAGGTCTAACTGGGACAAACATCCCAGTTCAAGAAATTTGAAAAAAGGTTGAGAATTGAGGGAGCTTTGTCCATTTTTGTCAATTCCTAAACAAGTGTCTGTGTGTCCGAGTATAAGTGTATAAGTAAAAGATTTTTCTAAAGCTCCGATCCGATTTCTGATTTTAGGATGATTACAATACTTTCATTAAATGAAGTAAATTTTACTTTGTAAATATGGAAGTCAAAATGGCGTGGTTTTTCGATGACTGCTGACGATTCAAGTCAGATCGGATCACGCAAATTTGGACTAGGTTTACCTATTTACCTCCTAACTATCATCATCAAGTTTTTATTGAGTAAACGATATTTACTCAATAATAACTTGATGATTACAAACTATATTCTCTCATATATCAAAAATCCGGGTCACCCCAATTCATGTAGCGTAGCTCCAGTAATTTTATCACGATTCGATCTAATTGACTGGACTATAAAAAGGCCCCCCATCCTCAGAATGGACTATGTTTTCATAGTTTGGGGTTAAACCTTATCTCAAAATGAATAGCGATTTTCCAGGTTTGACGCCAGTACTTTCAGTACCAGTTTGAGTTTCAGATTGAGTATGAGGTTAAGTTTGAGTTTCAGTTTGAGTTGACCTTTCCTTCTACCTTTGAGTTTGCCTTTCTTTTGACCTTTGACTTTGAGTATCAGTTTGAGTTTGAATTTACCTTGCCTTTGACCTTTGAGTTTGCCTTTCCTTCAACCTTTGAGTTTGAGTATCAGTTTGAGTTTGTGTATCAGTATCAGTTTGGGTTTGGAACAATATCAGCTTGAGGTTAAATTCGAGTTGGAGTATCTGTTTGAGTTTGTTTATCAGTATCAGTTTGAGTGTTTGTGTTAGTTCGATTTGCCAACTCTTCAGGAAGACATTTGGGAAGGTAAATAATCAACATACTCATCTACTCAGTTATAGCTACCCAACAGAACCATGGATTTGACTACAACTGTTATGCTTGGGTCACATTTTCGTACCTCGATAGCGTTACATGTTTTTCTCTCATTAGGTCAAGACTGTACCATGTTCTACGCTAAGAAAATTCAGATCTTTCAGAAGAGTTTTAAAATTCAGGGAAACTTGTTTTCTGAGTTGTTACTCCTCCAGTACGTGAGCAGAGAAAAAGGTGGAAATCAGACTCCCAATAAGATATTTAAAGAATAATTTCAAAAAAATGAAGGATACTATAGTGCTTTTTTCACGAATCTTCAATGTTCAACAAAACTATACTGACTGTTTTTAACTGTCTGTTTTACTTATAACTTTACTGACTGTCTTAATTTGAGAGGCGAGTCTCGTTTTGTCCGTTTTTCTGTTTTTCAGCAACAAAATAGGATTTTAGGCATAATTTTAATCGAAATGAACAGGTATGGCGCTAGTACAATACTTAACGCGTTTTTAGCCATACCAAATCTCGATAGGCCCGTTTTTTCTATGTTTCCTGGGGTGGAAAAATCCACGTACACGCCCCTGTTGCTTGGATGAATGAGTAGCTTTGAAGTTACCATGAAACTGAATGGACTTACCCTGCAAAAATGTCGAGCGAGGAAAAAGACTAGACCGACGTTGAATTGAGTCAAGAGCGGAAGTCCAAGGACGATAAGATTTATGGATGTTTCCAATTTGTAGAAAATATCTTCTAGCATTTTCAAGCACTTAGCCAAAGCTGCGTGGTAGTCGTCCAGCCACGGAAGTCCTCGGACGTCTAATGTCACTTTGGCCGAGTATGTCTGTGCTATCATTCTGAGACCAATATCATCTAAATTATTGTACACAATTTAATACAAAATAATTTTGGCGAATTTCCCGATCAACTTTTTTTTTGGCCGTTCGGGAGCTAGATAAATTTAAACAATATTCTCTCTTGTTTCAATTATTAGCAATTTTGGCAGGGTTTCCTTCATCGAATTAGGATTTTTGAGGGCTCGTTGGATTCTGCTGAATATTTTCCACTCCTTGAACGTTAAAATAGATTGAGTTTTCAATCCAAAAAGTGCATTCAGAACTGGTTTATGTAATTTACCAAACAAATTTTTTTTACCCTCAAACCAAAATTTTAAAATTCCAGAAAAAATATCTTTGTATTGTATTTAGGAACTTAAATACTGGGAAAAATCGGCAATCCTCCACCACGACCCTAAGGGGAAAAACGAAAAACACTGCTCCTGGCAAACATTTTCAAAGGATGCTTTTGGAAAAACGCTGCTAAGTAGATTAGTGACATGGGTACATTATTTTTCTGGGTTTCACAGAAAATAAAGTTTTAATAGTAGGAGTAAGTAGGTGTATCATAATATGATTATAGATGATGATAATAATATTATTATAGGAGTCAAAATTTGTACATAATAGAAAAATTTCATTGGAATCACGCGATCAACATTTTGATCGTTAGATAGGGATATAGATAGATGATTTTATTTTCCGATAGAAAATCGTTTGAAGCAATGGTCAATCCTAAATTCAATGGTGCTCAGTAGGGTGGAGCGAAAATCAAAATGAATTTTTTTTCTTCCAACGGGGCTAATTTGCTGCAATATGATCTCAATGAGACGTGTGCAAAACAATTTTTCAAAAACTCAATCCCTTCAGTTCCCACATGTGTCTATAAGATTCGGGGTTTTGTGTTTTTTTTATTAAGTGAATAACGCACATTCTACTCTTCATTCAAATCAATTTTTACTTCCATATTTACAGAGTAAATGGAAGTATTGTGATCGTCCTAAAATCGAGAATCGGAACGGAGCTTCAGAAAAAACTTTTTCTTATACACATTTACTCAGAATCGCTTCCTGAACAAGTGTCTGTGTGTCCGTCTGTCCGTCTGTCCGTCTGTCCGTCTGTCCGTCTGTCCGTCTGTCCGTGTGTCCGTCTGTCCGTCTGTGGTCTTTTACAAAAATGGCCATAACTCCCTCATTTCTCAACCTTTTTTCAAATTTCTTGAACTGAAATGTTTGTCTCGGCAAGACCTAACACCCTGTTTAATCGGAATTTGGATAACGCACAGTACTTCCGATATATTTGCATTTTTAGTGTTTTCTATTTTATTTTTTTCCGGCCACAAAAATGAACCGATTTGAGCGTTCTTGGTCTTAAAATCTTTGTTTTACCTTGCAGAATATGTGGATATTTTTTACATTCCGAAAATGTGGCATTTTTTCATTTTGGGCGAATTTTAAAATTTTAATAGTGAATTTTTCGATATTTTTGGCCTAAACACTCTTAAAAGCAGTCAAAATATGATCAAATTGTGTCACAATTTTACGTTCCAAAATATGGAAGTATTGTGTGTTATCTACGCACCACTGGTTCAAGAAAGTATGCTTTTTGGGGTCTTTTAAGATGGCCGGCTTGAAAACAGGTCCCACGCAATGCTGAAGAAGGTCAACAAACTTGAAACCAAGAAGAATTTGAGGGAATGTCCGGTTTTGCTTGTTTTACCCCTGTATGGTGTTTTGACGTTCTCGCTTCGTATTATTAGTATTTTTTGTGGCTTTAATGAGCCTTCAAACATTTTCTAGACAGTTGTAAAACAAAGGAGATAACTTTTTTATGGTTCAAAACACATTTCAGTTAGTTTCATAATTTTTTTTAAAATTTAATTCCTTAAAGTTTCAAATTTGGCCCTCCTTGTACTTCAAGTCGTTTGTGGGAACTGAAGGAATTTTTTATTGTGCCCAAAGTTTTTTGATTCTTCATCAGGAAGGCAAAACGCAACAAAAGCGCCCTGTTGGAACGTGAAAAATGAAAAAAAAATTATTTTCTCGATTCTCGCTCCACCCTAGTGCTCAGGTGGTTTATTTTCACAATTATCAATAAATATGAAAATTTGCACACTATTTCCAGAAATAATGTGGGTAACAATGTAATCGGTCAGGTAAAATTTTTTGTTGTTGATACATTCCTATGGTATAGTCACGTGATCAGGGTTAGGGTCAAAACGTCACGATCACGTGACTACAGCATAGCAATACGGGTCGATTATTCATCATCAATACATTCCTATGGTAGGTACTGGTTGCGTAATCTGTGTACCGACCTGTTGAACACCAGCGAGTTGAGCGGAGCACACCAAAAGTCGTAACTGACCACAGGTACAGTGTTCAAGTGGATTTCATTGAAAATCGTCAGTAAATCGCCAGGACAAAATCTTGAACTGAGTATAGTCTTGAACGGTTTGCCCAAACGGAGTTCTGGTTCAATGAATGTGTCAGTCTGGAAAATTCAGGTAAACCAAATCAGAATGCAGCCCGGAGTCTTTAGGGCCATGGCTACCATGGCCACCCTCCCCATCTTTGACAGCACGATCAAAACAAAATTCAGGATCTCCAAACAAATCCAACTCCGGATTTCCACATTTCAACGTCAGAATTCCCCTGGCCAATTAACTAATGATGGGTTTCTTCCACAAGTGTGAGTAAAGGCAATTGGAGATTTGGTAGGCAGCGCCCCAGCAAATTTGCCTAGTTTTTCTGGGCTCAATCACTTTCTCGGCTGGAGACAAACCTATTGTGTTGTCTCCAACAGTTCGTGGTGAAAACTGCAAACATCTTTGAAGCGCTTACGGGGAAAAGAGACTTTGAATCGAGGTAAATGACATCGTGATCTGACGGCCATTGGTAATGCATTAATTCCAGTTTCGATTTGTTGAACGCGACTACACCTTGAGAATTGTTGTCTTTCAATTGCTGCATTTCAGCAAACGTACCCGTTTCCCCTTTTGGCGAGAGGTGATGCCCGAGCCTGTAGTACTGAAATATTAATAAAGGCAGACATTTTAGACAATGAGACCACAATATTGGTATGCACATTGTATTTCTATATTATGAACCCAAGTATTCAACCAGGAAACTCAACAACTCATCATCCCTTCCAACTCGCACATTAAATGTGAAACGTGAAATTTTCACGTTTAAACCAGTGGTGCGAAGATAACACACAATACTTCCATATTTTGGAACGTAAAATTGTGACACAATTTGATCATATTTTGACTGCTTTTAAGGGTGTTTAGGTCAAAAATATCAAAAAATTCACTATTCAAATTTCAAAATTCTCCCAAAATAAAAAAACGCCAGTTTTCCGGAACATAAAAAATATCCACATATTCTGCAAGGTAAAACAAAGATTTTAAGACCAAGAACGCTCAAATCGGTTCATTTTTGTGGCCGGAAAAAAATAAAATAGAAAACACTAAAAATGCAAATATGTCGGAAGTACTGTGCGTTATCCGAATTTCAATTAAACAGGGTGTTAGGTCTTGCCGAGACAAACATTTCAGTTCAAGAAATTTGAAAAAAGGTTGAGAATTGAGGGAGTTATGGTCATTTTTGTAAATGACCACAGACGGACTAACGGACACACAGACACTTGTTCGTGATGTGGACACTTGATTCTGAATAAATGTGTGTGAGAAAAAGTTTTTTCTGAAGCTCCGTTCCGATTCTCGATTTTAGGACGATCACAATACTTCCATTTACTCTGTAAATATGGAAGTAAAAACCTGAAGCGAGGTCAATGATTGAAGGGTTCATTACAGGAACAACTCCACAGCGAATCTGCAAAACCTTGTAAGTTGAGTTTTTTGGGAAAATTATGTTTTGAGTTCTACTGGTAAAACAACTCCTCGCGCATCTCCTGGAGTCAAGAAAATGGACTCAAGCTGAGCTGCTTTTTAGGCGCCCACTTACTATCCAAAAGTTGGTCATGGGGTCGGGACAATTCATTAATTTAATTCTGTCGTTGGTTGATGGTGAGCAGTTATTTTTGTTGAGGTGAGGGAGAGAGTTATAGCCCATCGTACTCTCATAGTGATATATTTTCCTCCGAGCGCTTTCGCCCCGTTGGGCCTCTTCAGGGAGTGACATTTTTCTTAAAATATAAAGGGTATTCCCACACGGGGCACCTTGTCTTATTGCGTATCACCCTGAGGGGGGGTCGTCAATAGTCTTATGCAGTAAAGGGAGATAGAAAAATATATTTTTTATATAAAACAGTGTAAAAGGGACAGATGACTAGGGGATTTTTTCCAAAACAACTAACGCGGGAAGCCCCCGCGGGAGGCTTCCCGCGTTAGTTGTTTTGGGAAAAAAAATCCCCTAGTCATCTGTCCCTTTTACACTGTTTTATATAAAAAAAAAAAAAAAATATATATTTTTCTATCTCCCTTTACTGCATAAGACTATTGACGACCCCCCCTCAGGGTGATACGCAATAAGACAAGGTGCCCCGTGTGGGAATACCCTTTATATTTGAATACCCTTGAATACCCTTTATGTTTTGACGTTTTTAAGCCATCCTCATGGCAATCTCCATTTGCGCAACCAGTTATCAGAAGTTTTTTCATCTCTTCCAAAATGTTGGGTTTTCAACATACGAGGTCTTGCAGATTCACTGTCAAATTGGGAAAAAAAAACTTGACTGGATATTATGAAAACTCCTAGCATAACTCCTCGCAACCTTACAAGAGTTATCCAGTTGAACTTTCCTGATGAACTCAACTAACGTAATATAGGGCAAGAAGTAGTTTTGAACTCAGCAGGACACTAAAAAAATGAACTTGTTATAAACTAGTTATTTTTTCTTTTTTCACAAATCAAACATATTATTGAATTTTCCCGGAAAACGCCCTTTCTGATGGTAAATCAAGCAAGGAATCCAAGAAAAATATTCAAAACCAGTGGTGCGTAGATAACACACAATACTTCTATATTTTGAAACGTAAAAGTGTGACATATTTTGATCATATTTTGACTGCTTTTAAGGGTGTAGGTCAAAAATATCAAAAAACTCACTATGCAAATTTTAAAATTCGCCCAAAATAAAAATACACCACATTTTCTGAATAATAAAAATATCCACATATTCTGCAAGGTAAAACAAAGATTTTAAGACCAAGAAATTTGAAAAAAAGGTTGAGGTGTTTTTGAAATGTGTGTGGTTTGTTACACTGGCTGTAGCGCCGCCAAAAATAATCCTAAAAAATGGAAAAAATAGTGGTAATCAATGGCAGTCTTCTTCGACAACTCATTTTTGAAATCAGATTAAAATTGGCTGCGTGAAAGCCCAACATAACAGTTTTTTTCTCAATTACATTATTTGTTTTTTAAATTACGAAATTCAATTATTACAATTATTCATACCCCTAAATCTACTCGAGTTTGGAGTTCTACTCAATAAGCCGGTCCAATGAACAAAAGATAGCTAACCGTTTTTTTTTTTTTTTTTTTGAAGTAGGTTAGAGAGTTATGAGAGCTTGATGGACTGTCACTCTTCTCCACATCTCTGAACACCATCTTTGCCATCAACCAATGACAAAAGTATGAAATGTCTCGACAAACACGCTTTTACTTTTCAAATCTGGTAACACCGGTTTTAATCTCCGGCGAAGACAAGAGGAAGAAATTTTCAGTTTTCATACAAACACAGAACTGCTTATGAAAACCAGTCACATTTACTTACAGTCTGTTTTCCCAGCAATTGGCTGTTCTCAGGCAATGATTTAATCCGAAAAGTTCGCACATAGTGGTCAGCGATTTTTCGCCTGATTCTGCTTATTACCAACTGATCTCGCTGAGTCATGTTCATAAATAACCGAATATTTCTCTCAATCACACTCATCTGAAACGACAAGTCAATGGTAAGGGTGGATCGCAACAAAAAGTTCAATGATTTTGCAAATAAAGTTTTATAGGTTCCCCTACTTTTCAAGCGCGTGGGGAGAACACCATTCCCCTCATCGTAACTGACCTGGGAATATTGGCCCCACGTGCATTTGCCCCAACGTCTTTTCCCCGAATATTTCATATTAATTAAAAATAAAATGGGGAACATGACGATGCGGGGAATGCTCCAAAAGTGACTCCCCCGCAGTCATTCGCCCCATGTGCATTTCCCCGATATTATTTGAAATAAAGTCATTCACCCCTATGCCAATTTGCCTAACAACAACTAACAAAGAATAGCAGTTCAGACGATTGGGAAAATGCACATGGGGCAAATGACTGCGAGGAGACACTTCTCGAGCATTTACCCCAAGTGCATTTCCCTAATATAAATAATATCAAAGGTGAGTATCAACTCAGCCCAATCCTTCTGCCGCGCAATCTATAATGTCAGCCCCAATCTATAAACGGCTGACATGCCGAGTTGCCAGCAATCCAAGAATTGAGAAGTAGGCAATCCAGACTCCCCCAAAAGACACGGTGCTTTGAATTGAGCAGTATTGCAGTTTCACCGTTGATATAATATATCAATTATACATTAATATTATTAAAAATAAAGTCATTCACCCCCATGCGATTCCCCCCAACAACAACAACTGATGAAGAACAGGAGGCTTATTCTATAAATTTGAAGCAAATAGAAATTTGTGTAATGTGTTAATCGCGCCTGCTAAAGCCCGTATCACACGTCAGACCGATCTCCTCCCCATCTCACGGACAGACACACAGACCCTATTCTCTGATTGGCTGATCCTATGGATATGTTCACTTTGGTGCACCTGCATCAATGTTTGTTATTATTCATCTATGAAACCTTATTTCTTAGAAAAATTTTCAATGAATTTGCACGTAAAAATCACCAAAGAATCGGTCTGTCCAGACGGTCTGTGGGATGGGGAGGAGAACGGTCTGACGAGTGATACGGGCTTAAAGTCCAAATGATCAAATTTTTTCAAATATGTACGTTCCAAAATATGGAAGTATTGTGTGTTATCTACGCACCACTGGTTATAAATGACCACAGACGGACACACAGACACTTGTTCGGGAAGTGATTCTGAGTAAATGTGTGTAAGAAAAAGTTTTTTCTGAAGCTCCGTTCCGATTCTCGATTTTAGGACGATCACAATACTTCCATTTACTCTGTAAATATGGAAGTAAAAACACTGATAAGTAGATTAGTGACATGGGTACATTATTTGTCTGGGTATCTCAAAAAATAAAGTTCAAATATTTGGAGTAGGTCTGTTTATCATCATTTAGGCCAAAAATTAGTCTTCAAACCAGTTTTCGATCACTAAAACCCAACTAATTTTGACTTATAGGGAGTGAAAAAGGTGCAAAAAATTCAAAATTGGTTCAGTAGAGCTCCCTCAAATTGGCAAAAACTCGAAAAAGGAGAAATCGCGTCAAGAAATTTCAAGCCAAACCGATTAAAAAACAAAATTTTCAAAAATGTTAGGAAAAAACGCCTTGATCAAAAAATGTTAAGGGGTCCGAAACCCAGAACAACCAAAATTTAGAGACGGCACTTGTATTGGACGGCTAATCCGATTTTGGCGCGGTTGGTCCTGAAAGTTGTTAGCTCCAACTTGATGCTCATTGTTTGGGGAATCCGATCAAACAATTCTAAGGTCTCAAAAACTGTTTTCAAGATCGTGATTTTTTTTACATTTGAACGTTTTTGAAAACTTTAGAGTGAATTTAGCGGATTCTCTTACCCGAGGTGCACATCAAGGATAAATTTGCTAAACGCCCGTTTCTCTTTTTTGAAATTGGTCCACTCCTTCTATGCGTTTTGCGCCTGACGGCGTACGGCGGACGGACAAAAAATTTTTATTGTATATTTGTGTTCCAAAACCTCTGAAACGTGAAAGAAAAAATTTTCTGGGGATGTTGTGAAAAATTTTGCTTGACCGAATACATAGGTACATTATTGGAACTAATGTACCAAAAGTAAAAACGCACTGTGAAAATTTCAAGGCCCACCTAAAATCAAAATACGTCAACTTATCAGAATATAAAAAATATCCACGTATTCTGCAAGATAAAACAAAGATTTCCATTTAAAGACCAAGAACATTCAAATCGCTTCATTTTTGTCACTAATAGTGCTAGGTAATGTTTTGGACATACCTACTGTGGGCAGTTCAAATTTTGGTTAAACAGGGTGATAAGTCTTGCTGATAATTCCAGTCCAAGAAATTTGAAACAAGGTTGAGAGTTGAGGGAGCTATGGGCATTTGTGTAAATGACCTCAGACGGACACACAGGCATTGTTTGGGAAGTAATTAAAGTGCATTTGTGAACATTTTTCTGAAGCTCCAATCCGATTCTTGTTTTTAGGGCAATTAAAATTACATTTACTTTTTAAAGTTAAGTTTTTTGAAGTAATAGACTAAAATAGGAAACCAGTGGTGCGTAGATAACACACAATACTTCCATATTTTGAAACGTAAAATTGTGACACAATTTGATCATATTTTGACTGCTTTTGAAAATGTTCAGGTCAAAAATATCAAAAAATTCAGTACTAAAATTTTAAAATTCGCTCAAAATGAAAAAACGCCACATTTTCGGAATGTAAAAAATATCCACATATTCTGCAAGGTAAAACGAAGATTTTGAGACCAAGAACGCTCAAATCGGTTCATTTTTGCGGCCGGAAAAAAAAATAAAATAGAAAACACTAAAAATGCAAATATTTCGGAAGTACTGTGCGTTATCCAAATTCCGATTGAACAGGGTGTTAGGTCTTGCCGAGACAAACATTTCAGTTCAAGAAATTTGAAAAAAGGTTGAGAAATGAGGGAGTTATGGCCATTTTTGTAAATGACCACAGACGGACACACGGACACACAGACACTTGTTCAGGAAGTGATTCTGAGTAAATGTGTATAAGAAAATGTTTTTTCTGAAGCTCCGTTCCGATTCTCGATTTTAGGACGATCACAATACTTCCATTTACTCTGTAAATATGGAAGTAAAAACTTCGGGGTAATACACATGGGGTGAATAACAGTGGGGCCAATAGTTCCTTTGAAAACCTGACAAACCTGAACATCAGTGAAGAAAATTGCACACTGCTGGATTTCTTTGAGAAATTCTTCACCGATATCTTCCATTGTAAATAAAGCGGGGCCGGCTGGAGCGGCGTCCATTTTCTTGATCAGCTCGCGAAGGATACTTTTACACGATGTGCGTCCCAAAAATTCTTGGCAAATCACGTACACTTCGGAATTGCCTTCTTTGCTTGCCACCGGCTTGTAAATTGCGACTTGCTTGAAGGTGGATCGCAGGAGGAACATCAAGCAGATGGTCGGGCATTCGAAAATTGTGAAGATCTTCAAGACAAAAGAACCGCCTGGGGCGAGGATCCGGAGTGCAGTAATCGCTTCGGAATACAGCAAAGGAAGAACGTTGGTCTCTTGTTCGGCCGGATCGCTTGTACAATCGAAGCTTCCATCAGCCGTCACCTGGTGACAGTAATAAAAAAAAAGAGAGAATGCACGATTCGTTTTTGAAAGCAGGTATCGAAAGTAGAGAGAGCAGGGGGCCTATTCTGTAACCTGTTGAAACGTTTTCGCCATCAAATATTTGTCTACCCCAAATAAATACCCAATTTGTCAAAGGATTTTGTACAGCAACAGAGATATCAAAACGTTGAAGAAAAGGGCCCAGAAAGCCAATTATACGCGCAGTAACGAGCGGGTCTTCTAAATTTGTTGTTAATCACCAGATGAATAGGACCGATTTTCAACACTTCTCTTCGCAGACTTTCCAAATTCTTCTCTTCGTAAATGTTTCCAGTGTAATCATCGCCAAACAGCCACTTATCAAGTGTTTTCATAAGGAAGCGGTCGTCGTTTATCATTTTTTGCAAAGGGTTTCCCTCGTAATAAGGATTCAAAGTAGCAGCTCTCCATTGCCACTAAAATTTTTCAAGAAATTCGTTAAAGGCCCAGTTTATTGACAAAATTTATCCATACGATATCCAGGGAAGCTGCCGATTACCGACATTACCAACGAGCTTTTCACATTGAAGTGAAGTTTATCCGGAGCTTCCTTTAATATCGGAAGGATAAATTTTGTCAATATGACCGGTTTATGAATTAATTTCAAACTAGATTAATCCATAGACGCTTGCACGAATTAATTATCAAGCAATTTCCTGTGTGACGGTCAACGAAAATTAAGTACCTTGATTTCAGGGTAGTTCAACGTCAAATTGTGATTCAGAGCAGTAATGAAAGCTCCAGGAGCTTCACACAGATGTATACTATTTAGAGCACCCGAGTTCACCGCAGCTCGTGGTAGCAACTCCACAAAATTTTCCAATATCTCATAAAATTTACACCAAGCCTAGAAAATGAATTGCAGCATCATTGGTGGCTCCTGCGCCGAGATCATAAGGAAGAGACTGTCATTAGTCAAATAGATAACATTCAGTTTTTCATAGGTATTTTAAAACAAAAAAATTTGGGCCAAACCCATGCACTTGGATCTGATTTGATGCTGCCACTATCAAAAACTCAGAACAGTTGGGTGATGCTCCGAAAGTAGGGAAATTCGTGTCTCGAGCTTCAACTTATGTCTACTGAACGGAATTCAAAAATGTTTAATGTTACATCATAAATAAGCTTGAATTTATCACGTCCAGTCATTTTTGTAGTTTTTATTCAGACCCTCACATTAGGTAGAAAATCACAACTTTTAGGACCAACCGCGCCAAAATCGTATCAGAGGTTCAATACAAAGTGGCCATACAGTAGTGAACTACTGATCTGATTTTGACGAAACTAGTCTTGAAAATTGTGGTTTGCTCCAACTTGAGGCATATTGGCTAGTATGCATAAAATGGAAGCTGATGCTTGAAGTAGAAAGTAGAAGTAAATGCTTTACCTCGTGCTTCAAGTAAAAGCACTGCCTCCTAATTGTATGCAAAAAAATGAAGGATCTGCTACGAAGCAGATGCTAAGGGAAGGTAGTAAGAACTCCACCTGTGGATGCCGTCACGTACGCCACCCCCCACCCCCTTCATTGGAACTCCGGTGAATCACAGTCGCGTGTTGTTTGGTTCCGTTTTCGGTACCCCGCATGAATCTGTATACCGCACTGTTTCTCCAAATGCGAGAATCATGAACAGATCCAGGCCAACGTATATCGACACTGGTGAATCTCTCAGCACCATCACATGTTGCTTGTACATTAATGCTAGCCACGCCTTTTCTATTCACATATTCATCCCCGTGAATTTTAGGTTTAATTATTTTAATTTGGGTGCAATCGAGGGCACCGATAGCAAAAGGAAATGATTTCGACAGTTGCCACACCTGTCGACTTTCTTCTATTGCTTCCTGATTTCTCGGAAACTTAATCCATAAATCTGCCTTTTCTACGATCTTATTTGAGACGAATTCCACTGTACGAGAAACGGTGCTCTGGTGCACCCCTACGTCTTCTCCCACTCCAACCTGGAATCCTGGATCTGCCAAGTATCTGAGGAAAGTTTTCATTTTTTGTTCAAGCGAAAGCGCCCCACCTCTAGTTTCGATTTCTGGGCCCAAAAAGTGATCGCTTATCCACTTCACGTTCTCTTCTTCAAACCGGAATAACTTTTTAAACTCACTCACTCTGCACGACCTCCGTTCTTTATAAACTTTAGCACTACGCACTTGCATGAATGCGGCCATTCTGGGCGGCTTCCACTTGCAGACTGAGGACCGTAGTCTGCTCTGGACCATGCTGCGATTTTTCGAAGCATTACCTTCACCAAATACTTTTTATGCATACAATGTGGAGTCGATGCTACAGCACCTGCACCATTTACTTCACTTCGGAGTAAACTGTGGTAGCAAGTGCTATAGCATTTACTTTTTATGCATAGAAATCGAAGCATTTACTGTAGTATTGAAGCATCTACTGGAGGAAAAGCATCTGCTTCTTCTTTATGCATACTAGCCATTGTCAGGGCGATCCAATAACTAATTATTTACTCACCACTGGTTATTATTACTATTTTTATACTTATAGAAGTATTATTGGGTAATTTTAATAACTTGATGCCAACCCTCCCAAGTTTTTACGAGACATCCACCCGTTCTATGCAGACGAGTTCTCCAGTAAACCGAAGACAGTGAGACAGTAGCTCACACTGTAATGACCAGCTGAATTGCAAAAATTTTTATCAAAATCAGTTAACAAACCCGGGGCCCTTTTGCATTGGAATCGGCGCTGCTATCCACATAGCTACTGGTCGATTGTCAAACCTTTTAATTCAGCTTGTCTTGTAGATATTGGAAACTCAACCTGATGCTCTCCTTTATCCGACCTTTACAGTACGAAACGGCATAGGACTGGCCTAATAATATGCAAAGGTAAAAGGAGGTTTGCAAGAGCCCATACGACTGTTGCCAGTTGTCATGCAGCGGTCATCGAATGCTGATAGAATCATGTGATTCATGTAAACCCGCCAGATTTTCCCAACTGTGATGTGAGGTAAAAGAATAATGATTGACGAACCTGGGTGAGGAGTTCGGTCCTTAAATTTCTGACAGCCGGTATGATGGCACCTCCATAGTTTGTATATCGCGTATGAGAATGCCATTTGTCCAAATTGAAATGGTTCAATTTACTTTTCACAGCATTAAGTGCCTCCTTCTGCTCGCGCAGAGCATCAACCTGAAAATACCATTTTCCAGGAAGGGGTCATGTTTCCCAAGTAACTTTAACTTAAAGTCATCACCGAAGTGAAGTTAGCAACGACCCAGCACCAGTGCCTGCAATAACTTCACCAAAAACAGCTGACAGAGAAGTTGAAACGTCATGATGATAAAGCCGACCATACGCTATCCGATCACTAGTGGAGGGGGTAAAAAATGAATTGTTGTGATTGGCAGAGGTGTTGTCAGAGTAGAACCCAATAAATTGGTTCACCATTGGCCCATGTTCGTTGGGCAACGTTCAACTACCAGTGATTCTTTCCAGACGGGTGATAGCCCGGTAGGTCGTAGCCTCGTTTTGGATTTTCGGGTGTGCTGTATGGTTCCACACAAAATTGGTGTTGCAGGTAGGGTTACCAGAAAAGTCTCAGTGGAATATAGTAACTTTGGTAAAAAAGACGAAAAATATATAGTATGTATAGAAAAAATATAGTATAATATTTTCGACTGTTTTCGTGGTTTATAGGTATGATTTTATTGTATAGATGAATAAACGGAAATTGCACAAACACAAAACGCACACATACAGAATAACAGAATTTGTGATCTTGGAATTGCCTTCACAAGATCGATTGTCAAAAAGGCATCGATTGTCAAAGATGCGTGTCGATTGTCAAAGAGGCGTCAATTAACTATCAATTCCTAATATATTCCATTCTTTCTGAAAAAAAATTTAAACCAGTGGTGCGTAGATAACACACAATACTTCCATATTTTGGAACGTAAAATTGTGACACAATTTGATCATATTTTGACTGCTTTTGAAAGCGTTTAGGTCAAAAATATCAAAAAATTCAGTATTAAAATTTTAAAATTTGCCCAAAATGAAAAAACGCCACATTTTCGGAATGTAAAAAATATCCACATATTCTGCAAGGTAAAACAAAGATTTTAAGACCAAGAACGCTCAAATCGGTTCATTTTTGCGGCCGGAAAAAATAAAATAGAAAACACTAAAAATGCAAATATCTCGGAAGTACTGTGCGTTATCCAAATTCCGATTAAACAGGGTGTTAGGTCTTGCCGAGACAAACATTTCAGTTCAAGAAATTTGAAAAAAGGTTGAGAAATGAGGGAGTTATGGCCATTTTTGTAAATGACCACAGACGGACACACGGACACACAGACACTTGTTCAGGAAGTGATTCTGAGTAAATGTGTATAAGAAAAAGTTTTTTCTGAAGCTCCGTTCCGATTCTCGATTTTAGGACGATCACAATACTTCCATTTACTCTGTAAATATGGAAGTAAAAATGATTTCACCCCCCAAATATAGTATTTTGCATACTATATAGGACCACATTTTTACATAGTATATATGTCTCAATATATAGTATAATACTATATATATAGTACGTCTGGCAACCCTAGTTGCAGGGCTCCATTTCTGGTTTCACTTTTTAGTGAAGTCAGCATCGCTTCAACAGCAGGCAATTATTTTGGTTTGGTTCAACCAGGCGGCTTTATTTTTTTAGACACCAACATGAACTTCTAGCAGTGTTACCTGGAGGCCTATTGTAAAATTGAAGCAATATGTCTTGGCAGTCGCTATCGACTCATTACACAAATTGTCAAAATATGACAATGATGACAATGTCATAGTATGACAATGACATATTATGTTGTCATTTGATTTGCCACGGAGAATCAATTTTGATTTTCAAAGACATACCTATTGCTTTCAGCAAAATTTGCTATTAGTAGCACACGGAATTTGGTTGATGCAGAGCTCCGTTGCTCGGCCGTTGCTATATATTTACTGTGAGCTGTTTTTTGTGAAACCAACGTTTCGGCAACGGACCATATTTTGGTCCCCCAGTGGCTTAATTTTTTAGACCACCAATTTGGTCAGTCAGGAGCCGCTCCTGAGGAGCGTCATATTACTGCAGGGCACCGTTGCTGTGTCGTTGCTAACTTAACGTGGCACTGCTGCGTTGAGTAGCAGCCCCCAGGGCAGAAAAATAATTACCTTCCACTGCGGACAGCTAAAACACCGGTCAACGGCTGGAAGGCCATTTCTCGTTCCGTCTCCAAGTTCAAACAGTTTTGATACGTGATTACGTATTTCATCTTCGATGTAGACCCAGTCAGAGCGGTTCAGGACGTATTTGCCACTGTCTTTCTCGGAAGAAGCATCCCCAGCACCAAATGATGGGTTGAATGTTCGACTATCCGTCACCCTAATCGGTGACAGACGTCCTTCCTTCGGATCAGGATCGCCGTCCGTCGTCATCGTCAAAAATCTGACGCCACCGGTGAACAGGGCATGATTAACTCAACACTCACCCGGTTTCGACGATTGATTAGGTAATCCAACGACGAATCTGGTAGGGCCAACTTACCAAGCCAATCACCACTTCTCTAATCTAGTGATGGGCGATACTTATCGATACGAGTATGGTATCGAATATTTTCTTTCTATACCAAGTACATTTGGTATCGAATATTTTGCTTCGATACTAGTGTAGGTATCGAGTATATTTCCCGACTTCAGAAAAAATACTCAAATGGATAGTCTCAAAATTACCTGCCTACTTTATTTATACTAACTAATAAAATTTACAAAAGGGACCGACTTTCGCCAGATATGGTTGACAAATTGACATTCCTGCGTGGAGTAGGGAAGCAGTTCTGGGACTTGACAGTGTGAATGACACCGTTGGGTCGTTTTCCTCCCCATCTCCATCACCACTTCTTCGACATTCGTTAGGTCTTATAAGTAAATAACTTTTACACATAGAAATGACCTGTTAACCTTGTTGAAAAATAATATAACGCAAAACAAAGAACGTCAGGGCTTAATAGTGTTATTAATCTGTTATTTCCATTTTATTAACATTTTATTCGGTGTGTGAAATGAAAAAGTACTCATATGATGCGATACTCTTCAGTATCGAATATTTTCTTTCGATATCTGAGAAGTATCGAATATTTGTTTCGATACTAGTATCGAGTACTGGTATCGAATATTTTGTGGTATCGCCCATCACTACTCTAATCTGCACGACGCGGTGTGACCCGCTTATCATGTTAGATTAGACGCTTTTTTTTTCATGTTAGATTAGACGCGGAAGCTATTTTTTAGACGCACTGAAGTGTAGACGAAATGACGCACTCCACGGGGTGTATATCATTCCGTCTACACTTCAGAGCGTCTAAAAATCCTTATCAGTCACTGCGTCTAACAATTCTTATCAGTCACTGCGTCTAACAATTCTTATCAGTTCTTGCGTCGAAAAGTACATTCGGGTCAGCCCGACTAAGATTAAAGCAATCGATAGTGGCGTTTTTATCGATAGTGAGTTGAACTTGTTCAGCGGAGGAACGCGATGTAACATCGATTGTTTAATCGATTAAAATAATTTCTCGACGGACTGACCCGCCTCGTGATTTCGACGCTTTTTCGGAAGACATTTTTTCGACGGTCGGTCGCGTAGACGCTTTGTTGGCCACTGTAAAAGTGACTAATTTCATGTATCGATCGATATATCGATTGAATTGATGCGATTATTCGCTGGAAGTTTTTTTACTTCGCCGTTCGGTTTGAGATTGTTCAAGACGTTGAGAATATATCCGCGTAGAGCGCATGTGTGTCAACGTCCACACATTTGTGCATTTGCGTGATAGGTATCAATTTATGATATTTCTTTGCTTTGGCATGAGACTGGATTAATTAGAAAATCCTGTCTTTGGTTTTTGAATTTTCAAAGTCATTTTGAGTTTTTTAACGGTTTACCTGCCCAATTAACTTAAATTAACTTAAATTGGGCAACTCAAAAATTGAAGTGAAAATTGGGCAAAAACTCAAAATTGAAGTGAAAAATCTCGTCTTTGGTAATAAACCCAATTTAAGTTTAATTGAAAAATCCCGTCTTGGTATAAACCTATTAGGTATTTTGAGTTTTCTCACGATTTACCTACCCAGGTAATTATGACATGGCTCAGATGGCATGAAAAATCGTACGGTAGGTAGGTCACCCTCCTATTTTTTCAAGTACCTACCTAAATTTGTTAGAGGTAGGTAGGTACCTTAGTTCTGAAAACAACAGAACGTCTTCTATTAGGTACCTATTGCTGGTATTTTGCGCTCTAAGGCTTTCGGCCAATTCTTTGGCCTTCAATCTTGATAGACTTGAAGACAATCAAAGTTTTCTTTGAAGACAGTCCCCCTTCTTCCGACGATTGCGTGCCACGAGTGGCATGCTGTCATCCCTTTTATCTTCGAATCAAAGCTCGCTTATGCAGTTGATGTTAATGTAGGAGTTATTGGGTCGTTTTTGTGCAATGAGGGATGCGATCACAGAGAGGGCACGAGGCAATGTAAAATACTAATTTACTAGGTAATGTGAACAATAGCAGTTTCACCCATTTCAGGGTGTTCATAGGAACTTCGTCGTTAAGAGGAAGTTCATACGGAGCCTGCCATCCCTGTTGTCGGAATCTGAAAGGAAGTTATTTTTTCGACGCACCCCCTTCAGGACTAAGTTCTCCAGAAACAGCCGTTTTCCCTCCAAAATCGCTAAGGAATTTTGCCGTAAACAACTGAAAAGATTGAAATTTTCTGAGCTTAATTGCAGCTGCTCTTTGCACGTTGTGAAAAAACGGTTGTGAAGAAACAGGTGGCATGGTTAAAAAACGATTAAAAGTTTTTTTAAAAGATTTTTCTTGCATTTCGTATTTTTGATGATATTGCACTCTTCCTAAGCACGGCAGTATGAGCATTTTGAGTAATTGAATAAATAACCCTGAGCTACCTGCGAAATTGCAACCTCCCAGAGATGGCAGTGCGGTGGATCAAATTCCTCGAGGAGTGGGGTCGCTCCAGCGACCAGTCAGAGAAACGTTCTTTTCTTCTTCTACATAATTAGATTACGTAGGTAGGTGTTAATAACAGTTTCCGATTTGATAGGTACCTATGCACTGGTGAACAGTGTAATAATTGAGCCGTTCAGTAGCCAAGTGGGATAAGTCCATTTTTTCAAATTTCACAGGAGCGAAGTATTTGAGTTTGGTGCTGTAGTTTTGTAAAAGATTAAAGATAGACAAAATCGACCATTCGATTCTGTGTTCGATTACTCAGTAAAACATAACTCCAGCACCGTTCGTCAACTGGAAGAATATGACATTTTCTTCCGTTTGGCGCAATAAAACAAAAATCGGAAAAAATGGACTTATCCCATTTGGCTACTGAGCGGCTCAATTAAAGAGATTTATTTGAGCTGGCCTAGAGATGATACAACGATATTATCGTGATGCTGTAATATTGAAGAATTGAATGAGAATAAAAAATAGTTCAATTGAAACCAATTTATTGAAATGTATGAACCAAACACCACCGGTTTAATCAATTGTTTCATAGAAAAACGCTGCAAATTCTTACACAGGGGTTCATCATTCACGTGGCTTGTTTGATTTTCACTCACTACCTGCCTATGTTAAAAACTAGTCTAATATTATTAAATCAAATTTTGTGAAAAAGTTTAGCTCGACTGATCTGGCGATGGCCCCATTAGATTCAGTATGAAAGGAGCTATCGAATAAAACAATTTACTTGCAAGTCAGAGAAGATTTTGGAAAAACACAATTTTTTTCAAGATTTCAAAAATTTTTCGGAAGGGCTCAAAATCGAACGATTGGCTTGGCTAAAGAATTGGGGCTGTCCTGGAACAAGGTAATTTTTCCTGAAAATGTTGAAAACTATCTCCAGCCGTTTGGGAGAAAAAGTGTTCACGGGAGACGGAAGGATCTTTTTTAATTGCAAATTCGAATTCTACGCCCTTTGCAACGTAAACCATACAGTTTTCAGGGTAGGTAGGTTAGAACATTTTTCATCATGGACGATTACAATGGATTATTATTGAAAAATAAACCGAAATCAGGTATGTCCACATCACAATTCTCCTCTCATCAATTTTCAGAGTCCAATATTTCAAAACTGCTCGAGCAGATAATCCAGCTAGGCCTTTGGGAAAATGCTGAGTCGATGGAAATTCAGAAGCTGTTGTGACTACTTCAACGTTAGCTTTTCCATCAATGGTTGGAAGTAGGTAGGTATGTAAATCCACTTCGTAGTGGTTAATCTCGCTTCAGGTTGCCATCCATTGACGCTTCCTCATTTTGCGACTTCGCAGCTTATCTTCTGTGAATTAAGTCAACAATTTAGGCACAAGGCAGGGTTTACTATAACTGAGGGCTTACAATACAATCTTGCGCAAACAAAATACAATCCCATTGCTCAAGAACCATATTTTTTCTGCTCCCTTCAATCCAGGGTTTCATTTCGGATATAATCTTATAATATAGGTATATAGTACCTATAATAAATAATAACTATGTTCGGTTAATAAACCTACAGATGTATGGATTTTCAAGTCGAATGAGGAACATGCATGAAAAACGAAATCCATTTTTTCCGCCAGAATGATGCTGTTTAGGATGCGAAAATGATGTAGTGATGGTCTACAACGAAAAAACAACATTTTTCCTGGTGAAAAACGCTAACGAAAAGTGCCCTTTTGAATGTGGCGGTTAACCGTATGACGTCACTGTGCGGGCAAGACTGCGCGTAGTTTCTTAATGTAACGGCAAAAAATCCGTTATCGCCGTCCTATCACAGCATACACGCATGAACTCGGATGAGGTTGCACTGGTGTTCACGGGAAGATGACACACACTGTGTAACCTTGAGGCTGGCCATTTTCCCGCTCGACTTCAAATCTGCGATTTTCACTAAGCCTCCCTCCTCTTTTAATTACCTCTTTTCCGAACCGTCATCCACCATACCTAACACCATTTTCGAAGCCTAACAAGGAATATTATGGCGAAAAAACAGTTTATTTTTTTCATGCATGTTCCTCATTGAGAACATTTTAAACAAAATTGAGAATTTTCCAAACCTAATTTGGAATTTATTTTCCAAGGCAGTTAGGTTACACTGGAAAAATAAATTCTGAATTTGGTTTGGACAATTCTCAATCTGACTAGGAAAATTCTCAATTCCGCTTGGAAACGCAATAGCATTCAATAACATTTCTACGTTTGGACCTCCGGGGCAGCTTAGTGGCTCGCCCGACTGACTAGCTGCAGGCTATACCCAGGGTGGGATTTAATTCCCATAGGTGGCATAAACATTTTTGCCCATAGTCTTATAATTCATGTCATCCCTCGTACTCAAGGTATCTCGAAATTATCTTAATTGGAGAAAGATTATCTGCATGGCTATGGAATGTTTCATGCCACCAATGGAAATCTAGCCCATACCTCCGGCCGTGGCCTGTACCTAGAGACGCATGACGACGCCACTGAACTACCCGTGAGACCATAAAAGAAAACCGTTTCTGTAACTGAGGTTGGGTCCTGAGGAACTCAGATGCTTCATTATCACAGGCCGATTTAACCCGGTCTATCGACAAACTCATGAAAGGACAAACTCATTAGAAAGGAGGCTTCGAAAGGCAATGATCCGCCTCCCACACTCTGGTAATCATAACGAGCTGGTAAATGTTTGGTAAAAGTGGACCTGGCGAACACAAACCGGTCAACATAGCCAACACATTTGCCAAGGGGGCAAAAATTGGGCTCATAGCCTCATGAAAACGGCATCTTACTGAAATGAAATACAGTTCACTGACTTACCGAAACACTAGCTTCCAATGTCTCCTACATCTTTCTCGACAGAAACAGTCATCTTCCACGGCTAGACGATTGCATCCTTAGGTCCTACATGAATAGCTGAGAGCTACAATATCTGCTTATGTGACACGTAAACTACTTTCAAAACCATGTTATTTAAACGGATAGATCTAAATATAAGTTATAACAATTATTTATTCACAACTCATAACATAAGTGAATTTTGTACACTGTCAACAAATGACAGGTCCTACAATGGGGGAGGCGTGTGACAGCAACAGTTAAGCAAGCTTAAAAACAGCGTACGATTTTACGCCCCTGGCGGCAGCTCTGTAACCATTCTAGAAGTGTCTCAAGTTGAGGTACACTATCCTACTATCGATACGGAGGATTGTGATCGATCTTAGACGGTGTGACCCGCTTATCATGTTAGACGCTTTGGCGGAAGCTATTTTTTAGACGCACTGAAGTGTAGACGGAATGACGCACTCCCACTCCACGCACCTCACGTACCCTCCGGCACACTCTGAGAAAACAACACATTGGGCCCAGCGCTGTTAGATGTTAGATTAGACGCTTTTTTTTTCATGTTAGATTAGACGCGGAAGCTATTTTTTAGACGCACTGAAGTGTAGACGAAATGACGCACTCCACGCACCTCACGTACCCTCCGGCACACTCTGAGAAAACAACACATTGGGCCCAGCGCAGGTTGTTGTTCTTTTTGATTGTCCTGTGCCTTCGACATAGGCCACGTTCGACATTGGATTTGTTTTTATGATTTTGATTTTTACTTCCATATTTACAGAGTAAATGGAAGTATTGTGATCGTCCTAAAATCGAGAATCGGAACGGAGCTTCAGAAAAAACTTTTTCTTATACACATTTACTCAGAATCACTTCCTGAACAAGTGTCTGTGTGTCCGTGTGTCCGTGTGTCTGTGTGTCCGTGTGTCCGTCTGTCCGTCTGTCCGTCTGTCTGTCTGTCCGTCTGTCCGTCTGTGGTCATTTACAAAAAACGCCATAACTCCCTCATCTCTCAACCTTTTTTCAAATTTCTTGAACTGAAATGTTCGTCTCGGCAAGACCTAACACCCTGTTTAATCGGAATTTGGATAACGCACAGTACTTCCAATATATTTGCATTTTTAGTGTTTTCTATTTTATTTTTTTCCGGCCACAAAACTGAACCGATTTGAGCGTTCTTGGTCTTAAAATCTTTGTTTTACCTTGCAGAATATGTGGATATTTTTACTTCCATATTTACGGAGTAAATGGAAGTATTGTGATCGTCCTAAAATCGAGAATCGGAACGGAGCTTCAGAAAAAACTTTTTCTTATACACATTTACTCAGAATCACTTCCCGAACAAGTGTCTGTGTGTCCGTGTGTCCGTTTGTCCGTCTGTCCGTCTGTCCGTGTGTCCGTCTGTCCGTCTGTCCGTCTGTGGTCATTTACAAAAATGGCCATAACTCCCTCATTTCTCAACCTTTTTTCAAATTTCTTGAACTGAAATGTTTGTCTCGGCAAGACCTAACACCCTGTTCAATCGGAATTTGAATTACTCACAGTACTTCCGAGATATTTGCATTTTTAGTGTTTTCTATTTTATTTTTTTCCGGCCGCAAAAATGAACCGATTTGAGCGTTCTTGGTCTCAAAATCTTCGTTTTACCTTGCAGAATATGTGGATATTTTTTATATTCCAAAAATGTAGCGAATTTTTTTTTTGGCGAATTTTAAAATTTTAATACTGAATTTTTTGATATTTTTGACCTAAACACTTTCAAAAGCAGTCAAAATATGATCAAATTGTGTCACAATTTTACGTTTCAAAATATGGAAGTATTGTGTGTTATCTACGCACCACTGGTTTAGAATGTTACATCGACGACGAAACTGCTATAATGCCCAATTCAAAGCATCGTGTCTTTTGGGGGCGTCTGGGTTGCCTACTTCTCAAAACTTGGATTGGTGGCAACTTGGCGAATCACGCGTCAAATTGCCTGGCAAACGATTTGGGTAGTATTGATTCCGGCACTGTCTTGTTAACGGTAAACAGTCTAGGTAAACGTTCAGTGTTCTTTTGGGTGATTCTCAAACTACGGGCCATTTTCAGTGGGCAAAGTTTTCAAAAATGCATCTTGTCTAAGGACGTCACAAAAATTTGTGGCGATTTTTAACCCATCTAAGGTTGAGAAAATGCACCTGACACAAATCAAACTCCATTTTTGAGCACAAAATTTCGAATTTTGGGCACACGGTAATTACCAATACTGACATGGTGATTACTCGTAGCTCCTTGTTGATTACACCTAGGGTTGCCAGACGTACTATATATATAGTACTATACTATATATTGAGACATATATACTATGTAAAAATGTGGTCCTATATAGTATGCAAAATACTATATTTGGGGGGTGAAATCATTTTTTAAATGTTTTTTTCAGAAAGAATGGAATATATTAGGAATTGATACCTAGTTAATTGACGCCTCTTTGACAATAGTGAAGGCAATTCCAAGATCACAAATTCTATTATTCTGTATGTATGCGTTTTGTGTTTGTGCAATTTCCTTTTATTCATCTATACAATAAAATCATACCTATAAACCACGAAAAAAGTCGAAAATATTATACTATATATTTTTCGTCTTTTTTACCAAAGTTACTATATTCCACTGAGACTTTTCTGGTAACCCTAAGTATATCGCCGGTGATGTAGAGAAACCTCGTATCTCAATTTTGTAAAGACCGCCACTGATCATAAGACACCCACATTGACATAACCATCCCTAATGCAGTGTTGCCAACTCGTCGCCTTGCTTTCTGTCGCTACGGTCATGAATGTGACTTGTAGCGAAATAAGATTGATACACATACGAAATACTGTACGATAAAACATGGCTATACGATAATTATACGGAATATGCTGGAGAATGCTTCCCGCGCTATGACAGCTATAAATGGCGGGTTCAACAGCGATTAGTGCGTTGGTGCCCGCCCTACTGGTAAGTACACTCTTATTTCCACCGATCAATTAAACCCACAATCGTGTTTAATGAGCTTTCCCTTGTAACAATACTTGTTACATAAACAATCTCTACTTACTCTACACTCTACCCTGGCTTGTACATAATCCATCGTGCAGTTATTCCCGTACACGGTAGTACCCTATGCCCTGGGTTACCTATAAGCCATTATATATGCATAAATACATAAACCAGGATACATAAACATGACGTACTTACTCTACACTATAGCCTGGCTTACACATAAGCCATTTTACCCTTCCTCTACTATACTACCCTTGGACATTACGCTCTGTACCCTACCCTGGCTTACACACAAGCCATTTTACCAGTCCTCTACAATACTACCCTTGGACATTACGCTCTGTACCCTACCCTGGCTTACACACAAGCCATTTTACCAGTCCTCTACAATACTACCCTTGGACATTACGCTCTGTACCCTACCCTGGCTTACACACAAGCCATTTTACCAGTCCTCTACAATACTACCCTTGGACATTACGCTCTATACCCTACCCTGGCTTACACACAAGCCATTTTACCATTCCTCTACAATACTACCCTTGGACATTACGCTCTATACCCTACCCTGGCTTACACACAAGCCATTTTACCATTCCTCTACAATACTACCCTCGGACATTGCGCTCTATACCCTACCCTGGCTTACACATAAGCAATTGTACACCACACAAGTACACTCAAATTATGGTAAACTTCACGCTTGGGTCAGGGGACGGCTAAGGGGTCGTTGGGGAGGCCGTCATACACAAAACCATAGAATGGAAAACTAAACTATGGACATGGAGACATGGAAAACATGCTACAAAGGATAAACCCATAAATTAAGTTATTATTCGTAAGTAAGATTTTATTTATTATTATCATCATTTAACATCAATTCGCACGGCTCCAGATGGCCGTGACGACATGGTGCATCGGCCGGGAATAATAATAAATAATGGATAATAATAAATAATGGATAATAATAATAAATAATATAATAAATATAATATATAATATATATATTATTATAATATTATAATATTATATAATATAATATATTATATATTATAATATATATTATATATTATAATATATATAATATTATAATATATATTATATATTATAATAATATTATAATAATTATATATTATATTATAATAAATATAATTATATTATATATTATTATTATTATATTATAATAATATTATATATTATAATAATATTATAATATATATTATATATTATAATATATTATAATATTATATAATATTATAATAATATAATATATAATAAATAATGGATAATAGATAATAAATAAAATCTTACTTACGAATAATAACTTAATTTATGGGTTTATCCTTTGTAGCATGTTTTCCATGTCTCCATGTCCATAGTTTATTTTTCCATTCTATGGTTTTGTGTATGACGGCCTCCCCAACGACCCCTTAGCCGTCCCCTGACCCAAGCGTGAAGTTTACCATAATTTGAGTGTACTTGTGTGGTGTACAATTGCTTATGTGTAAGCCAGGGTAGGGTATAGAGCGCAATGTCCGAGGGTAGTATTGTAGAGGAATGGTAAAATGGCTTGTGTGTAAGCCAGGGTAGGGTATAGAGCGTAATGTCCAAGGGTAGTATTGTAGAGGACTGGTAAAATGGCTTGTGTGTAAGCCAGGGTAGGGTACAGAGCGTAATGTCCAAGGGTAGTATTGTAGAGGACTGGTAAAATGGCTTGTGTGTAAGCCAGGGTAGGGTACAGAGCGTAATGTCCAAGGGTAGTATTGTAGAGGACTGGTAAAATGGCTTGTGTGTATTTTATTTATTATCTATTATCCATTATTTATTATATATTATATTATTATAATATTATATAATATTATAATATATTATAATATATAATATATATTATAATATTATTATAATATATAATAATAATATATAATATAATTATATTTATTATAATATAATATATAATTATTATAATATTATTATAATATATAATATATATTATAATATTATATATATTATAATATATAATATATATTATAATATATAATATATTATATTATATAATATTATAATATTATAATAATATATATATTATATATTATATTTATTATATTATTTATTATTATTATCCATTATTTATTATTATCCATTATTTATTATTATTCCCGGCCGATGCACCATGTCGTCACGGCCATCTGGAGCCGTGCGAATTGATGTTAAATGATGATAATAATAAATAAAATCTTACTTACGAATAATAACTTAATTTATGGGTTTATCCTTTGTAGCATGTTTTCCATGTCTCCATGTCCATAGTTTAGTTTTCCATTCTATGGTTTTGTGTATGACGGCCTCCCCAACGACCCCTTAGCCGTCCCCTGACCCAAGCGTGAAGTTTACCATAATTTGAGTGTACTTGTGTGGTGTACAATTGCTTATGTGTAAGCCAGGGTAGGGTATAGAGCGCAATGTCCGAGGGTAGTATTGTAGAGGAATGGTAAAATGGCTTGTGTGTAAGCCAGGGTAGGGTATAGAGCGTAATGTCCAAGGGTAGTATTGTAGAGGAATGGTAAAATGGCTTGTGTGTAAGCCAGGGTAGGGTATAGAGCGTAATGTCCAAGGGTAGTATTGTAGAGGACTGGTAAAATGGCTTGTGTGTAAGCCAGGGTAGGGTACAGAGCGTAATGTCCAAGGGTAGTATTGTAGAGGACTGGTAAAATGGCTTGTGTGTAAGCCAGGGTAGGGTACAGAGCGTAATGTCCAAGGGTAGTATTGTAGAGGACTGGTAAAATGGCTTGTGTGTAAGCCAGGGTAGGGTACAGAGCGTAATGTCCAAGGGTAGTATAGTAGAGGAAGGGTAAAATGGCTTATGTGTAAGCCAGGCTATAGTGTAGAGTAAGTACGTCATGTTTATGTATCCTGGTTTATGTATTTATGCATATATAATGGCTTATAGGTAACCCAGGGCATAGGGTACTACCGTGTACGGGAATAACTGCACGATGGATTATGTACAAGCCAGGGCAGAGTGTAGAGTAAGTAGAGATTGTTTATGTAACAAGTATTGTTACAAGGGAAAGCTCATTAAACACGATTGTGGGTTTAATTGATCGGTGGAAATAAGAGTGTACTTACCAGTAGGGCGGGCACCAACGCACTAATCGCTGTTGAACCCGCCTTTTATAGCTGTCATAGCGCGGGAAGCATTCTCCAGCATATTCCGTATAATTATCGTATAGCCATGTTTTATCGTACAGTATTTCGTATGTGTATCAATCTTATTTCGCTACAAGTCACATTCATGACCGTAGCGACACTTTCCCTCTGTCGAGGACCGAAAAAACCTCTGAATTCGACTGAAACCTCTGACTTTCAAAAAGTTGTGTTCATAACTCCAACATTGAAAATACATTAAATAAAATATACACAATATACAAATTAGATATATTAAAAATTATCAAAGTCAACTTCAAACTCAACTTCAAGATCAAAGACAACTTCGAGTTGAACTCAACTTAGAGTTAAAACTCAACTTCGAGATCAAAGTCAACTTCGAATCCAAACTCAACTTCGAGTTAAACTCAACTTCGAGATCAAAGTCAACTACGAGTTCAAAGTCAAATTCGAGTTCAAACTCAACTTCGAGATCAAAGTCAACTACGAGTTCGAAGTAAACTTCGAGTTCAAACTCAACTCCAAGATCAAAGTCAACTTCGAGATCAAAGTCAACTTTGAGATCAAAGTCAAATTCGAATTCAAAGTCAACTTCGAGATCAAGGTCAACTTCGAGATCAAAGTCAACATCGAGTTAAACTCAACTTTGAGTTCAAAGTCAACTTCGAGTTCAACTCAACTTCCAGTTCAAAATCAACTTCGAGATCAAAGTCAACTTCGAGTTCAAACTCAACTTTGAGATCAAAATCAATTTCGAGTTCAGTCAACTTCGAGATCAAAGTCAACATTGAGTTCAAACTCAACTTCGAGATCAAGGTCAACTTCGAATCCAAACTCAACTTCGAGTTAAACTCAGCTTCGAGATCAAAGTCAACTACGAGTTCAAAGTCAACTTCGAGTTCAAACTCAACTTCGAGTTAAACTCTACTTTGAGATCAAAGTCAACTTCGAGATCAAGGTCAACTTCGAATCCAAACTCAACTTCGAGTTAAACTCAACTTCGAGATCAAAGTCAACTTCGAGTTCAAAGTCAACATTGAGTTCAAACTCAACTTCAAGTTCAAACTAAACTTTGAGATCAAAGTTAACTTCGAGTTCAAAGTCAACTTCGAGTTCAACTCAACTTCGAGTTCAAACTCAACTTTGAGATCAAAGCCAACTTTGAGATCAAAATCAATTTCGAGTTCAAAGTCAACTTTGAGTTCAAAGTCAACTTTGAGTTAAACTCAACTTCGAGTTCAAAGTCATCATTGAGTTCAAACTCAACTTCGAGTTCAAACTCAACTTTGAGATCAAAGTCAACTTCGAGTTCAAAGTCATCTTTGAGTTCAATGTCAACTTCGAGTTAAACTCAACTTCGAGTTCAAAGTCAACTTCGAGTTCAAACTCAACTTTGAGATCAAATTCAATTTCGAGTTCAAAGTCAACTTCGAGTTAAACTCAACTTCGAGTTCAAAGTCAACTTCGAGATCATGGTCAACTTCGAGATCAAAGTCAACTTCGAGTTAAACTCAACTTCGAGTTCAAAGTCAACATTGAGTTCAAACTCAACTTCGAGTTCAAACTCAACTTTGAGATCAAAGTCAACTTCGAGTTCAAAGTCAACTTCGAGTTAAACTCAACTTCGAGTTCAAAGTCAACTTCGAGATCAAAGTCAACTTCGAGTTAAACTCAACGCACGTGTGCAGGTACGAAATTGGAGATACGAGGATTCACTTCTTCAACGGTGAAATCATCAATCAATTCAAAGTCAACTTCGAGATCAAAGTCAACATTGAGTTCGAACTCAACTTCGAGATCAAGGTCAACTTCGAATCCAAACTCAACTTCGAGTTAAACTCAACTTCGAGATCAAAGTCAACTATGAGTTCAAAGACAACTTCGAGTTCAAACTCAACTTCGAGTTAAACTCTACTTTGAGATCAAAGTCAACTTCGAGTTAAACTCAACTTCGAGTTCAAAGTCAACATTGAGTTCAAACTCAACTTCGAGTTCAAACTAAACTTTGAGATCAAAGTTAACTTCGAGATCAAAGTCAACTTCGAGTTCAACTCAACTTCGAGTTCTAACTCAACTTTGAGATCAAAGCCAACTTTGAAATCAAAATCAATTTCGAGTTCAAAGTCAACTTTGAGTTCAAAGTCAACTTTGAGTTCAAAGTCAACTTCGAGTTCAAACTCAACTTTGAGATCAAAGTCAACTTCGAGTTCAAACTCAACTTTGAGATCAAAATCAATTTCGAGTTCAAAGTCAACTTCGAGTTAAACTCAACTTCGAGTTCAAAGTCAACTTCGAGATCATGGTCAACTTCGAGATCAAAGTCAACTTCGAGTTAAACTCAACTTCGAGTTCAAAGTCAACATTGAGTTCAAACTCAACTTCGAGTTCAAACTCAACTTCGAGATCAAAGTCAACTTCGAGATCAAAGTCAACATTGAGTTCGAACTCAACTTCGAGATCAAGGTCAACTTCGAATCCAAACTCAACTTCGAGTTCTAAGTCAACTTCGAGTTCAAACTCAACTTTGAGATCAAAATCAATTTCGAGTTAAAAGTCAATTTCGAGTTAAAAGTCAACTTCGAGTTAAACTCAACTTCGAGTTCAAAGTCAACTTCGAGATCATGGTCAACTTCGAGATCAAAGTCAACTTCGAGTTAAGCTCAACTTCGAGTTCAAAGTCAACATTGAGTTCAAACTCAGCTTCGAGTTCAAACTCAACTTTGAGATCAAAGTCAACTTCGAGTTCAATGTCAACTTCGAGTTAAACTCAACTTCGAGTTCTAAGTCAACTTCGAGATCAAAGTCAACTTCGAGATCAACGGCGATAGGTATGCTGCATGTTTTGCTTCTCATCCATGTCACATCTGTCAGGGTTGTTCCTTTTTTCATTTGGTAGATGAATGAGTTCGTCCTGCCATGTCCAATCAAAATCCGGTCGATGGAAATGTGTTGTTTTTGCCACTTGTTCAGGGGGTGAGTCTTTGCGTCTACACTTCAGGGCTGCGAAAAAATAACTTCCGCCAAAGCGTCTAAAATGAGAAGCGGGTCACACAGTGTGGACAGCGTCTACGCGACCAAACGCCAAAAAAATGTCTTCCGAAAAAAAGTTGAAATCACGAGGCGGGTCAGTGCGTCGAGTAATTATTTCAATCGATTAGACAATCGATTTTATACCGCGTTCCTGTGCTAAACAAGTTCAATTCACTATCGGTAAAAACGTCACTAATGAATGAATGAAATAAAGGTTTATTGAATACGAATTAATACCGTTCTTCTTACATCTTCCTTTTTTACAGGATGGCTTTCTAAGCCGTCACTAAAACCAGTGGTGCGTAGATAACACGCAATACTTCCATATTTTGAAACGTAAAATTGTGACACAATTTGATCATATTTTGACTGCTTTTGAAAGTGTTTAGGTCAATAATATCAAAAAATTCAGCCACATTTTCGGAATGTAAAAAATATCCACATATTCTGCAAGGTAAAACGAAGATTTTGGGACCAAGAACGCTCAAATCGGTTCATTTTTGCGGCCGGAAAAAAATAAAATAGAAAACACTAAAAATGCAAATATCTCGGAAGTACTGTGCGTTATCCAAATTCCGATTAAACAGGGTGTTAGGTCTTGCCGAGACAAACATTTCAGTTCAAGAAATTTGAAAAAAGGTTGAGAAATGAGGGAGATATGGCCATTTTTCTAAATGACTACAGACGGACACACAGACACTTGTTCAGGAAGTGATTCTGAGTAAATGTGTATAAGAAAAAGTTTTTTCTGAGGCTCCGTTCCGATTCTCGATTTTAGGACGATCACAATACTTCCATTTACTCTGTAAATATGGAAGTAAAAAACGTCACGTAAAAACGTCACTATCGATTGCTTTAATCGTAGTCGGGCTAACCCGAATGTACTTTACGACGCAAGAACTGATAAGAATTTTTAGACGCCAGAACTTTTAGGCCCCCAGATTGATTCACATGCGCGTTTTTCTCTGTGTTCTGCGTAATGAGATCTGGTTGGCTGTCAGTTTTGCGCGCGCCAATCAATCTCATTATGCAGAACGCAGAGAAAAACGCATTTTGTGACACATTTCATGTGAATCCAGCTTCAGGCGGAAGTTATTTTTTGATGCACTGAAGTGTGGACGAAATTATATACACCCGTTCGCAGCTGCCTGGCACAAGCTCCTCCGAGAGGGCCCCGAGTGGCGGAGGTGGAAGAAACACAGAAAGTCACACGCCTTTGGGGCCGTTCAGTAGTTACGTAAGGATCGAGGGGGGTTTCGAAAATCTTACTAAACCCTTACGAGGGGGGTAAGTGCTTCCTTATGTAAGATTTTAAAGTGTGAGTTTTCAGCGCTTAAATAAGCAGATTTTGTTCAAAAGCCAGAAAAAGCACGAAAAACGTCCTTACGTAATTATTGAACGGCCCCTTAGCTACCTCGGCAACCACCACAGCCAACCTCGGACTCCTTAGGAGGTCCGGTATGTCCATGTGTCACGTTCTGCCTTTAACGGCAAAATACCCCCAAACGAATACAGAAATGCAAAACTATGAATATAGTAAATCTTAGTTTTACCGTGCAGAATACGAGGATATTTTCTCTGCTCAGAAAACTTGACGTATCTTGATTTTAGGCGTGCTTTACAAATAGCGTAGTGAGATTTATGATATTTTTTTATCTAAACAGCCTCAAAATACTATCAAATTATGTCAAAAATATTACATATCAAAATATGGAAGTAATGTGTGTTATCTACGCACCACTGGTTCTTGGTAAGCATTCGAATTGAAACCTGAATACTTGATCACAAATCATAGAGGCCAAAATATTCAATTTTCTGGCTTCTAACCTGTGAGATGCTCAAATGAAAAGGAAGTTTCATCAAGACAATTACGATCACTTAATAAAAATTGAAAACGTCTATTGAAGGAAAAATTCGTAAATGTCCATATTCTTCTCTACTGCAGCTCTCTGCTGGTTTCATCTGAACTGGAAATCACTAACCATGCAACTACCCGCAGCACAAACTGGCTAGGGCTCCAGCGCTTATTTTGTCCCAATCCTCATCTCCGTCGCAAATTGCTGTAGGAATAAAGTTGAAAAAATTAGATTCCAACATGAGTGTAACTAGTAGTACGGAATATCACAGCTAGTAGGTACTTCATAATTAATTTTGGTGATTATTGGTTAGGGGAGAGGGGACACAATGAGACACGGGCACAGGCGGATTTTTAAAAACTCAGAGGGCGCAGAGGCCTCCTAGCACATTTTACCAATGTACGGATAACAACCCAGCATAACCAGCAGACGATTCCAGTGCACAGCCAGTAGAAGTCCTCAAGCCAGCACTTCAGCAGAAAAATCGTATTTTTTAGGTTTAACTTAACTAATGTCTACTTGGGTTCTTTTGATCGACTGGTAATTTTTATCATGGATTTTTGAAGGTTTTTTAGTTAATTTGCTGTAAACATTATCCTTCTAGACCAGCTGGTTCGACCCCAAATCGAATATGTCCAAAAATGTGATATTTTGTGAGGAACTAAACATTTATAAACAATAAACATAAAACACGAAATAAACATTTGAATTTTCAAGAAAATAACCCGTTTACAGCCTTTTGAAACGCCATTTTAAAACCAATGAGTTGTTCTAATTACCTTCAAAATTTCAGCTTCCTAAAGTCATTACCTATTTAGTGACCTAGGGCGTGCTGTGTGAAAATTGTACCATTGTGCCCCCTTCTCCCCTGTATTTCAAAACTAACTATCGAAAACCGTCTTTCCAGCTGCCTCAAGGTCTTCTCGCGAATCAGTGTAGACAGTAATGGTGTAGTTTTTCATGTAATGCTCTTCTAAAACTCGGCTGTAGCATCCTATAAAATGAGAATTTCCAATCAATCAATCAACGCATCTGTGACTAATTTTTCTAATCGGCAAGGTAGGTATAAATACTACAAAATAACTTCAGGAAGTACGAACTACTTCACTTTTACTCGGGTTGTCTGTGCTATTGCCACGAACTACATCAGTTGTCGTTTCTGGTTGGACGTCACTGTCTACACGTATAGCTTTACGCTCGAACACGTTTTTTGGTTGAACGCGGGCCTCTTTTTTACTTCCAATTTCGTCAGGGAAAGTCACCTTTAGTTCCCTGTTGCCAGTCGGATTTCTGGAAGAAAATTTTTATAGAGAAAATAACCAGAGATGCCATACTATAGGAGTTTAGTAGGTGCCTACCAGTTCTTCAATTGGTTATGGCCGTATCACACGTCAGACCGTTCTCCTCCCCATCCCACGGACAGACACACAGACCCTATTCTCTGAATGGCTGATGCTATGGATACGTTCACTTTGGCGCACCTGCATCAATGTTTGTTATTATTCATCCATGGAACTTTATTTCTAAGAAAATTTGGATAGAAGAAAATAAGAGAGAAAATAAGAAGAATTTGCACGTAAAAATCACCAAAGAATCGGTCTGTCCAGACGGTCTGTGGGATGGGGAGGAGAACGGTCTGACGTGTGATACGGGCTTTAGGCTGTTACTTATGAAAGAAGTCACAAGACATTATGATACCAATATTAGGTAGCCAACCAATAAATCCATCTTGACGCCTTCACATCGAAAGCGCTTGCCACCAAACAACCTCAACCAGTGAAGACAGATTCACTCAATAGGTATGTTTACAATAATTTTACTGCCAGAGGTACAAACACTGGGTTTGTTCCAGGAGCTTGAGCGTCGGCATGATGAAAAAAAATTTGTGAGACAACTCCCCAGCAACGACACTTATGTAAGTAGGTACGTATTGTAGCCGGGGAGTTAGGTACCAAACAAACCTGTTTACCTCATGCCTACATTCACGCCCCTGGAGCAAACCCACTATAACTACACTATCAAAATACTCACCTTGACAGGTATTAGGTACCTATTTATTATAATCAATCGGCCCATCAATTGTTTGAAATAACAACGGAGAATGATGATACGATCGATAGGTGCTTACCTTCCCTTAACCGCAGCTATTATCAGAGCAAACGACGATACTGCGATGACAATGGTGGTGACAAAGGTCTGTAACACGTTGTTGTTTGTACATAACAGTCTTAGCCAACTTGAAGCAATCCAAATAAAATAGATAGTTGAGGATGTCAATTCCAAAAGGTACTATATCCATTCTGACAAGTTTTGAGAAAACGAGGAAAACTGCTGGTGCCATTCAGAACACGTTTCCGCTCTTGATTTTTTTTTTTGCCAAATGTTAGTAAACCATCTTCAAATTGGTTGGGAAAATTTTGGAAATTATGAAATGCAAAGAATAATTTTTACAGCAATCTGAAAATTGGAATTTTCGGATAGAGTACTTTTTGAAATTAACATGCCGGAAAATAGTACTTAGTAGAAATGAAAACTGGTTTATAGTGCTTTTTGAAATTAACATGAAGGGATATGGTACTTTTTGAAACGAAAAAAATTCAAAGAGACCTGTTGCTGAACAATCAATTCATTCATAATAGCTACTTTGATATAGTACTTTTTGGTTTGAAACGACCATCGCGAAGACTGTCTCATACTGAGAGATACAACCTTTACTTTTTAAATACAAAAAAAGTACTTTTTGAAATGAACAGGATGTAGCAGCCCCAAGGGCCTGGATATAGTACCTTTTGAAATGAAAATAAGATTTCACTTCCCATTTTGATGAGGATAGAGTGATTTTATCTTGGAAATTGGTATATTTTTGCGTAAAACTCGCCCGAAAACCCCCAGGAAAGTCTCATCTCGATTTCGAAAAAAAATGGCGTTTAGTACCTTTTGGAATTAACATCCTCAATTTTAGTTGGAATTTATGCCCTTTACATCACCTACTTAGGTTCCAAATCCAAGTGGCTGGGTAAAAACACACAATAAAATAATAGGTAGGTAGGTGCCTACCAATCTATTAGGTAGGTAGGTAGGTACCAACCAATCTGTTAGGTAAGTATTGTAATAATCATTAGAGGTGCCCATCACTACCCGACTGCAGGATTCTGTTGTGGGGATGACCATAGGAACGTGGTTTTGCACGCCAATGAAATTTGGTTTAGTTGTTTATTGAGTCATCTCGGCCAATTAAAGCAATGAATTGCCTTGGCCCCACGACCTGCAATCGGATCACTATTATCATTCACTTTAGAAAATTTTCGGGAACCGTGAAAATACCTGAAAATAGTTTATACTGGCAACACTATTGGGATACCTCACTACTGTGCTTAGTTCTGATAGAAGCCATTTATATTAGCACGCCTACATAGTATACCGACGGTGAAGAATTGAAACCCCGTATCTCCAATTTCGTACCTGCACGTGCACATTAGAGATGTCATGGAAATTCAATGTGGTTACATAGGGTGTCATAGGAACAGTGGCGGTCTTAACAAAATGGAGATACGCGGTTTCAATTCTCCACCGTCGATACGCTTCTGATGAGAACGTAGTTACCTTTTCATGCCAAAGGATTTTTTGTTCGAGAATGTTTGGAACAGAGAGTTTTGAGGTCCCTGAACCCAAATAAAGGTCGAAATCCCGACCCACTGCAGTTGTCCATCGAGTCTGTATTTTCCTTTCCTTTGGTGTATGGTACCAAAAACCTAAATATAAGAATTTGCACAAAAAACCCTGCCTCTTAATCTTATCGAATTATTCACTCAACATACTCCAATTTAAATGACTTTTGATACACGATTCTTGTTAAACCCCAAATCCAAATTATGCAACTTGAAATTAGAAAAAAAAATTCCGAACCATAGCAACTTAGTCAGTTAATGAAAATTCTGAAGCACCCACATCATCCGGTGGTTCAAAGCTGATTTTGGAAGTTTTATGCCCATGAAGGTTGTCATCATGTCATAACTCATCAACGGGCTCGCACCTCTCAGGTAGCCCATTCACTAGCGCGAATGACCAACTGCATGCAATACCCAGGTGTTATGGGTTGGATTCCCATAGGTGTCTTGAAAAATTTGGCCCATAGCCTTATATTCATTTTGCCATCCCTGGTACCGATTGGGGTTCTGGGAATTATACGAATCGGTGAAACTCCCTGTGATACCTATGAGTTGATACAATTATTAAACCATCATAACACATAACTTATCAATCACGGTTTCCTTTCAAACAACTAACTTCCTCACAATTGAATGGGCCCAGATGATGTAGGTAAGGACACTCAAGGTCGTGACAACTTACATCACTCATCGCGGATGAGAGCTCACAAAGACTGAACTTGGTTTGTGAGGCTTCTTGAAGAATCCCCACCAGCAAGACTTCTTGCTCCGCCAATGTCATTCATTGTTGCATTGCTTTAGTCCTTGCTTTACTCCTGCTTAGCCCGATGAGTCAGTGTTATCAACCAAACAGGTCTTTGAGAAACCCGCATAGCAGGAGATTTTACCGTTCTCCCATGCTCCCCGATGGTCTCATAGTGAGAGATACTGAATCAGTAAAAACCAGTTCTGAATTATGAACCCACTACAGTCGCCTTTTGTACAGAACGCACAAAAAGCAGTTTTATCCAGAATGTTGGTTGGGAGATAGGGCTGCAAATGCAAATACCAGAATATAATTTATGATAGTAGCGACTTAGTAGGGAAAGAACCTCTTGTATAAATAATGTAACTCTACTGACATACATACTTGCTTACATTAATAAAATGACCTCCTAGAACAAACCCAATACGAACCAAGGCTCACGGGTTGGTCTAATGGCTTGCGCCACAGCAAGCTATACCCTAGAGTTATGGGTTAGATTCCCACAGGTGACATGAGAAATTTGGCCCGCAGCCTTATAAATTAAAATTCAGTCCATTTGCCAAGCTTCCGATCAACAGAGATTTTCCTGAAGTGGAGGAAGATTTCAAATAGATTGAAGGCTAGGCAAATTGACTGAATTTCATTTCAAAGGACCTCATTCCCAATCCGTGGGCGAACTACATACTTAGAGAGTTGATCATCTGTAATTACTGAACAGCCTTATAACTCATGCCATCCTTTGTACTTGGGATTCCCTATGGGTTAACACAGTCAATATTTACAGGGTAAATGAAAGTATTGTCATCTTCCTAAAATTGACGAATGGAACGGAGTTTTAGAAAAAAACCGTTTACATGTACCCTACAACTCTGTATCTGTATCTGTGCATCCGTCTGTGGTCATTCCAGGTCTATAATACAAACTTTGAAAAGCTACCGAGGCCCAAGCCATTTTTTGTCCTTTTCCACGGGAGTTTGACCAAATTTGTAAAAAAATGAACGACCATACCAAACAATCACCCAGGGATAACTGAGATGAATATAGAAAAAGGAGCTAAAAACCAGTGGTGCGTAGATAACACACAATACTTCCATATCGTGGTACGTACATTTTTGACACAATTTGATTGTATTTTGACTACCTTAGAGGCTATATGGATCAAAAATGGAAAAAACTCACTATACAAATATTAAAATTCGCCTGAAATCAAAATACGTCAAATTATAGGAATATGTAGAATACCCACGTATTCGGCCAGGTAAAACAAAGATTTCAAGAGCAAGGACGCTCAAATAGGTTCATTTTTGTGGCCGGAAAAAAATAAAATAGAAAAACCTTGAAAACTGTAATATCCCGGTTAAATTCGGTGATAGGCCTTGCCAAGACGAACATTTCAAGACAAGACATTTGAAGAAAGGTTGAGAATGAGGGAGCTGTGGCTATTTTTGTAAATGACCTTAGACGGACACACAGTCACTCTTTCAGGAAGTGATTGTGAGTAAAAGTGAGTAAGTGAAATTTTTTCTGACGCTCCAATCCGATTTTTACTTCCATATTTACAGAGTAAATGGAAGTACTGTAATCATCCTAAAGTCTAGAATCGTTTCGGAGCATCAGAAAGAACTTTTACTTATACACATTCACTCAGAATCACTTCCTGAACAAGCTTCCGCCTGTGGTCATCTACCAAAATGGCCATAGCTCAACTCCCAACCTTTTTTGAATTTCTTGAACTGAAATGTTTGTCTCGGCAAGACCTAACACCCTGTTAAATCGAAATTTGAATAAATCACAGTACTTCTTACTTATAAATGCATTTTAAGGGTTTTCTATTTTATTTTTTCCGGCTACAAAAATGAACCGATTTGAGCGTTCTTTTCTTAAAATTTTTGTTTTACCTTGCAGAATTTGTGGATATTTTTTATATTTCTTATAATGTGGCCTATTTTTATTTTAGGCGAGTTTCAAAATTTGCATAGTGAGTTTTTTATATTTTTGACCTTAACACCCTCGATAGCAGTCAAAATATGATTAAATTGTGTCACACTTTTACGTTTCAAAATATGGAAGTATTGTGTGTTATCTACGCAACACTGGTTGATATTGGGACGTTACAATAGGTACTTCCATTTGGATACTTCATAAATATGGATGGTGGGTGTTGGAAGTTCCAACTTGGGACCTCCGTGCTAAGTAGAGGCTCCCCTCTACTTTGCACGTAGGTCCGAAGTTGGAACTTCTTCTTGCGCAGAAATAAATCTGTTTCTGCTTAAGGTACATAATAAGTCGGTATTATCGACGGCGAAGTGGTGAGACCTCCTATCTCCAATTTCGTACCTGCACGTGCACATTAGAGATGTCATGGAAATTCAATGTGGTACCTAGCATAGGTCATAGGAACGTGGCGGTCTTAACAAAATGGAGATGCGAGGATTCACCACTTCTTCGCCATCGATATGTTGTGGGTTTAATCGGAGGTGTGGAGTCAGTTCTAAAAGTTTCATGAATCGTTGACCATAGAATTCAAGACTATCAACACAGTTGAATGGTTGTAATTCAAACCCATTGCCGTAGGTACTTACATGACTCATCTCGGTTGAAAGCTCACTACGACTGGGCTCGAGTCTTTCCGAGGAATCCCCACCAACAGTAGATACAACTTCTCGCCCGTGCCAGTGTCCTTCAAATGGTATTTGCATTTCTTCGCTCCTGTTCAACTGTACAATCCTCCGTCTGGCTCTATGTCAATGTTGTCTACCGACTCTGCACACAATAATAGCTAAACGGTTAAAATTTGGCTCATTCTCCGATTGCTGGCCGTTTGAATGGAATGAACATGGGATCGTGGCTTAGAAACGCCAATAATATTCATAAGGTTCAATTTCGACGCCACCTAGGCCAATCTAAGCAATGCATTTTCTTACCCCCTCTACCAACAACCGGGTCGACTTTAGAAACCTAACCGTTTCTACTAATTACATTGGTACGCGGGTGTCAGCGTTCAACATTCTCCTAAAAGATTTTGTGGTAGTTCAAGAACGCACAAATTTTTGAATTAATTTTAATTCAAAAAATTATCCAACTTTTAGTAAGGAGGTACATTATGTCTCAGTCGTCGAAGGCAGTAATTATAGAAGCGTTCAAAGTTTTGAAAACAGCAAAATCAAACGCTTCAGAAATAAAGGAGGAAAGCTCTTCAGTCGAATCGCACGAATCTCTTGAGAAAAGTGATGACAGTGGGCTCTTAAGGAAGACTATTCTCTCTGGGATGGTCAATCCAGCCATCGCACGGTAGGTACAATTGGTACGAGCATGACAAGTGATCTAAAGAAATTCGATTTTAAAGTTTAGTTTGAAATGTTTTCCCCAGCATTGCCTGTCTCCGTCAGGCCCGTTTGGCAAAAAAATGATTTGTAAGCAAGGGCCGGTTTATCAATTCATCACAATCCAAGGGCGCTTGCGCTAAATAGGGTGAGAGTTTTTTGAACTTAGTTTTCTAAAAATTTATCCATAACCCAGGAGATCGTATTAAAAATGAATCATGATTCGCCTAAACTTCAAGGCCCATTTAGACGGGCAATTTTTCACGGCAATTATTGCTCAAACTGAATTGCCGGCTGCAAATAAAAAATTGCCGAGCAATTTTTTCCCTACGTCTGGCAACTTTTTCCCTACTTCCAGCAACTTTTTCCCTACTAGGAAGTTGCTCATTATTGCCGACAATAATTGCCCTGAGTGGAGCAATATTTCCGGGAATTGACGTGAAGCCAGCAATTATTATGAGGCAATTTTTGGAACCCATCGCCCGTGGGTTTTAATTGCTCGTTTTTGGCAATTTTTTCGTAACAGACAGAATTGGATGAAAACATCTGTGTTTTTATAATGTATTTATTTTGTTCATTATTATTATTTGGATTTATTTATTGTTGTAGGTATATATTATTATTGTATGCTGCCTCCAAGAAGCCCCTCAGCATGACTGGCAAGACCTGAGTTCTTCCTGATCAGCTGAGGATCTTGGCCCTACTAATCTTGCTGAGGGGCTATTCCGAGGGTCCATATCAAATTTCAGCATCATACGACCACTGGAAATTACCGCCACTGGCTCCTCAGCTGATCAGGACGTATTTTGGCACAGTCAATCTTGCTGAGGGGCTCCTCTAAGGCTGTGCACCAAATTTCATCATCGTACGACCAACGGTATTGAAATCAGCGCAATGGGCTCCTCAGCTGATCAGGAGGAAATTTGGTCTTGCCAATCTTGCTGAGTGGCTCCTCTTAGGCCCGGTTTATTGAGAAAATTTATCAATCCGATATCCTAGGAAGCTTCAGATAAAATTCACCACGGTGATATCTGTATCAAATTTGAAAGTAAAAATCTCGTTGGAAATGTTTATCCAAAGCTTCCTTGGATATCGGATGGATAAATTTTGTCAATAAACTGGGCCTTAGGCTGTGTATCAAATTTCAGCATCCTACGACCAACAGTAAGGAAATTGGTGTCATCGGCCCCACTACTGATCAGACAAGATTTTCAATTCCTAAATCTCGTGATAGGGCTCCTCTGTGGCTGCATACCAATTTTCAGTATTGCATGACGAGCGGTATGGGAAATGGCGAAATGGGTCCCTCTGCTGACAATTCACCCACCCACACACACACACACGTCATATTTATTACCTGATTATATTATTTTATTTATTTTATTATTATATAACAACATCACGAGCTCACAAGAAAACACAAATTGTCCGAACGCCGTGTAAATGCGAAAATGGAGCAAGTTTTATTGCCTGGAGTTGCTCCACTTTTTTCAAGCAATAAATTGATGGCAATTAATTGCTGGTTCTCAAAAAAGAAAAGAGGGAAAAATTGCCGAATTGATCGGAGTTACTGGCAATTTTAACTGCCGAGAATTGCTCAAGTTTCGGCAATTTAGTTGCCCGTCTAAATGGGGGCTAAAACACTGGGGTCTGTCCACCTGTTACCTTCATTACACTTTTTACTAACATATTTACGAAGTAATGGAAGTCCTGTAATCGTCCTAAAATCAAGAATCGGATCAGAAAAACCTTCTGCTTATTCACTTCTACACACAATCAACATTTTGATCGATAGATAGACGCTTTTATTTGCCAATTCAAAATCATTTGGGGAGCGCTTTTCTCTGCGTTCTGCATAATGAGATCTGATTGGCTGCCAGGTAAAGTTACCTGGAAAGTTGCGCACGCGTAAAACTGGCAGCCAATCAGATCTCATTACGCAGAACGCAGAGAAAAACGCACATCCTCACGCTAGTGGCAACACCGGGTTTCCAATTTTCCAGGAGAGGCAAAAAACTGATTATAGTAAAAATCATCAGTGACCCAGGTAATAATAAGTTTCCCAGGTTCCCAAGTTGGGTCTTACTTTTTTTTTTTTTTTTTTTAATTATTGCAACGTTTATTTGGATAGTAGTGTAGTAGGGTTGTGGTTGCGGTGGCGTTGTTCGTTTGTGGCGTGCTTTTTGATTTTTCAATACAGTAATGGCATTGGGGCGCCGTCTTCCAGTCCTATGCATCGTATTTTCCTCCGACTTCCTCGAAGTCGCATGGACACTGCCCTTATATCGGCGATTTGAGTTTTCACTCTTACCCATTCCGTTACTTGTGATAGCGGTTGTGACCATTTTTCCGACAAAACTGTAGCCATTCTTTTCAAAAAACAATCGTATTCCCAATGCAGGGCTCCATCGCACGATGTTACCAGAGGGGTGAATGATCCTCTGCTGCAGCATCATATTTTGCATGTTTTGTGTTAGCTGCATTTTGGGCAACTGTCGTCCAGTCTTGGGATACATATGAGGGGGCGTCAGCGTTCACTACGCGAGTATCAAAGTACGCCGCCCTTTCTGCATCCCAGACCCCATGGATTTTCATGTCTGCCACTAATTTTGGTGTTCCATCTTCGTTTTCTCTCATAATCGGTTCGATTCCCACTGAATTCCATGCAAGACTGGCTATTTTGGCATAACTGTCCCTTACACTGTCATGTCCCCTTTTTATTAATCCTCCTCTCTTACAATTCAGAGCATGACAGAGGTTCATCGGCTCAGCGCAGCCGTCACATTGCCTTGGCAAATTTTTTGGTTCAGTCCCGTATCGTAGAGCCAGCGCATCATGAAATTGTTGGGGGGACAAGTCCAAATCATCTTTTGCTAATGGCAGCACTGTTAGCCATTGAGATGAATGACTCTGACTTATCCTTTGGACTGCCCTTTTCATTTTTTGTGGCATGGCCGTCAATAGGGCTTCCAATTTCTCTTTTTCCCTGGTTTGGCGTGATATCCTTTCTTCTTTCATTACTGATCGAATGGTATCTTCATGCTGGCTCTCGTCGAATTCTTCCCCATTGTAGATTGCATTAGCTAGGACTCGTGTTGAGCTTTCTGAAATCCGATAATTCATGCTGGCACTTTGTTTTGGATCTTCCAGAGCTAATCCACCGAGCCTTGCTGGTAATTGGACCATTTCATTCTCAATTTCATCAATAGTCTTTTCAAGAAGGGCCGGAATAAATTTTTTTCGAATGCATTCCCTTAGTGGATCATATTCTTCTTCGCAACCGTTTATGACTCTTTGCGTAAAACCCCATTCTTTGCTCAGTGATTTGGAAAATGCTGTGTAACCAGCTTGGGGACTAATTTTTGTCGCCTCCGCCATTTTTTCCGTGCATTTTACCCATTCTTTTATTTTGTCTTTGACAAATTTACTTTTTGAGCTTGCATCGCCCATGACACCTCCTAGAAATCGCTGTGATCAAACTATTTGCAAATTGTCTTCTCCGAAAATTGTTTCAGCTTCTTGTTCTAAATCCGGTTTGATCACCAAATAGCTTTTCCGTGATTCGAGTATGTAGCCCCATTTTGGACCTTCAGTTTGGAGGGAAGTTAACCATTTTTTCAAGTCCGTCAGCTTTCCTGTACATGCCGAATCATCTGCGTACCAGTTTTGTTGGCAATTCCTGTTTTTCAGGCTTCGAATTAGTGGTAATGTTCCAACCGCATACATAAGCATTCCTAATGGATCTCCTTGGGTGGTACCTTCCCGGCTTAGGATAATATCATCGCTTTGTCTGAACACTAGAGAAGGATATCCTCTGTAGGTGTTGAACAAGAATCATGCTCCTCTTGGCCAGAGTATCCGCGCATTCCATAGGGCCAATGGTCGACTTAGCGAGTTGAAGGCATTGTTGGCGTCTATTAGGAGCATTCCTTCATTTTCTGGCTCCTCAAAACGCTTAGACATTCCGTGAATGGCACTTTCGACGCCTGCTTTTGCTCCAGCGCAGAGCTGATCAGCCCCGCATTCTTCTTTCAAGTCTATTCCTGTAATCAGTTGGGTCTTACTGTTAAATTTGATCGAGTTGGCTCTAAAGACCTCTAGAGACTTGCCATCGGGAGTGTGGTTGCACTGAGATAGCACGTTTTGATGATAATTTGAGATAGAGATTTAAGAATTGCGATTTACGCGCTTCCTAACGAACTGACAATAAAACTAGCTCAGCTAATCGATCCGCCACCTCTTTTTCCATACAAAAGCGTTCTTAACTCAAAACCGCCAGAAAATGAGTTACCTGGTGTTGCCACTAACGTGACGACATGTGAATCCAGCTTGAAGGACGATGGTGGTTAGGTGGTACGTTCTCACTATGATCAATGAATATACCTACTCGCTTTGGTGGCACATGCATCAACATTTTTAATAAGTAGGCACTGCTCAGTGGGAGGGGAGTTGGGGGGATAAATACGTGATAATAAAAACGCTTGCAGCTCACAGAATAGAATAGGCCCCTCAGGTTTGACAAAATTGAATAACCAGTTGAAATCGTGTGAACTGCAATAAAATGGAATTCAAATCCCAGTCTCTGATCGTCTGATGCAAAAAAATAAATCCATACTAGGTATAGTCGATATACATTTCAGGGCATATTCTCCTCACAATTTCTCAGGAGGGCCAAGGATTGGAAGAGGCGCACAATCAATAAGAACAGACAATTTTCTGACAATCTGGAGGAGTGCAGTACTCGGAGACCTTCAGGCGACAGCCAATTCACCCCAAGAACCAAATTGAGTGTAAAGCACAACTTGGACAAAAGTACTCAACCGAACGGCAATATTGACGATTTTGGCTCGAATTGCGTGGTCTACATGATTGATAATCCCTTGATGAAGGAGTACAGAAAGATGCTTTCAAGAATGGTGCATGCTGTTAACTCAGAATTTGCAAGTTCGGTGATTGAACCAAACCTTCGGCAATGTTCACACGACACACTTAATATGTACACAATATAATATAATATTGCTGTCAACAGATCAGGGGTAGGGTCTACTGTAAAAACTGCCTCTTTCACTGAGCTTTTGGTATATTATAATATCTTCATCAGGGCTGAGAGACGGTATTTACATGGTCAAGGCGCGATGACCACCGTCCTTTTCAATGATGAAATTCATTTTTAAAAACTGAAATTATTTATGATATGTTGACTGATTCTAGGAAATAAGATTTTATTTTTGACAAAGCCGGAAAATTTGATGTTTACGTCCACACATTTCTTCATCTGTAATAGCTATAGGTTTAGGTGGGCCTGATGAAGATATTATAATAGGTACATCAAAAGCTCGGCGAAAGAGGCAGTTTTTAGAGTAGACCCTACCCCTGATCTGCTGACAACAATATTTGTTCAAGGGTCGATCATCCATCCTCATACATTCTTTAAGGTTGCTGGCGAGGAACCTTAAAATTGGTTGCGATTGACAGTAGGTACCCGGGTTGAGATGATCTTCTCGATGCCATGCGAGTATGAACGGAATGTTTTGAGGAACGGAATGTTTGTTTTTTTTTTGAAATTGAAGCAATTTTGAAATGCATAGGGAACATAGATACTAGGGTGCATACAAATAATACCAAGCCCTGCAATGCGCAAAGGTGCCCGCTCACTATCCTATTGCTGGCTTTTAAAGTGAGGATGGGGGAGCATGGGGACGTAAATTGGAATCGCCAATTGATTCAACGTCGACGCCACCTTGACCAAACACAGGAATGCATTATCTTACCCCCTCTACCAGCAATCGGATATTGAATGAGCACTCCTTTCAAGATGATGGTCTGTATCGTATAGGTGACCTCTGGTTCCCATGGAATGGACTCAAGAGAAAATAAACAACGCAAAGTTAAAAGGGTAGGAATGGTCAGCATGCCTCAAATCAACAACGCGGTTGAACGAAGGGGAAACGCCTTGGTTGAAGGTCAAAATTCAAAGGTTTCCAGAGAAAATGTTGAAAAAATGCGATTTCAATCCACAAGCAACCAAAAAGCGAACGAAAAAAATTGCAGCACTCCTTTCTGCCAGAATTCAAATGACGAAAAGGTTTATTCTAACAAGGGTAAATGCGTTGAAAGTGGAAACTTTCCAACGCTCACAACTTCTGTCAATTTGAGAAGTTTTGACTTCGCGATTGAAAGAGCAGTGTCAATTTTTCGTGCAGCTATGAGTGATTCGCTAAGAAGCAATCCCGCATCAGTTTGTGCTACTGGCACTTTGAGCAATTCGGAAATCGAACTTTTGACAAATATTGTTGGAAAATACCTTGAGCAAGGGAATGCATTTTCTATTGGGAAACTACTCCACTGTGGGGAAAAAGAATTGAGCAGGGCTCTAGAAAATGTAATAATTGACCGACAAATGATTCTGTCGTTGAAAAACTTGGCCGAAAAATGCAACAGCTTGGGTGTAGCAGAAGAGCTAGAAGAATGCATGGCCTTGCTTAGCTATTTAGTAAATTCACCCTCGGACAAAATAGCAATAAGGTCACCTGATAGAACTGACAAACAAGCAGAAATGAAGCTTCTGGTCGAGGGTTTTCTTCGTTCAAATAAAAGTGTTTCTTTTAAACGAACTATCACTGAAATTTTTCGAGAGTTTAAAAAGAAAAATCGTCGAACTAACTATGAAGAATTGAGAAATATCCGAATGAAGATCGAACACGGCCTGGTCTGCAGATTCGCTCGAATGTATTTAGAAACTCAGACCCATTTTAGAGGCGTTAAGGAATCAACTCTACATTTTGGCCTGACGGGCAATTGTTTGGAATTACGCTGGAGAAAATCAGGTCGTTGATAAAGTCGGGTTTCAAGCCGTAGCGTAGGTCCCTTAAGGACATGATCCAAACCTATCTGCCTGAGAAAAATATACATGGAATGCTGCAGGATGCTCTGACTTGAATGATAATGGAATAAACATTTCTATGCAATAATCACCAGTATTCAGTTTCACCTTGAGTTTCCAACAAATTTAAGTATGGATGTAGGTATAGGTGGAGTGAACAAACGTCCCAATTGGAGGGGAACAGACCAATTCGACCTTCCAGCAATTAGTCCCAAGAGAAAGTGAAAACGTCCTTTTGTATGGATTTCATTTTGGTTAATTAATAAATACATGATAAACTATTGTAATAGTAGCAAAAAAAAAAAAAAAAACTTATCTGACCTACCCTAAAATTTTAATGGTTTCCGTTTCATAGGGTGTAGAATCAGAATCTGCTATTTAAAACCAGTGGTGCGTTGATAACACACAATACTTCCATATTTTGTTGTACCCACGCGATCAGGGCTAGGGTCAATACCTACAGAAAAACGGCGTCTCCTTCGCCACTTTTTTCTGTATGACCCTAGCCCTGATCGTGTGACTACAACATATTAATACGGGTCGATCATTCATCATCGATTCCATATTTTGTTACGTACATTTTTGACGGAATTTGATTATGTTTTGGCTGGTTTTGAGGGTTTTTAGGTTAAAAATATCAAAAACTAACTATCCAAATTTTAAAACTTGCCTAGACACTCGGACTAACGATCACACGGACATACAGACACTTGTTCGGGAAGTGATTCTGAGTAAATGTATATAAATAAACGATTTTTTTCAGGAGCTCCGTTCCGATTCTCGATTTTAGGACGGTTACAATACTTCCACTTACTCTGTAAGTATGGAAGTAAAAATGCCTATTTCAAGAACCTGGCTGTTTGTCAATTTCCGCCTGTAATCCTGTACAAGTAAATTAAGATGGGAACAGCACTAAAAATCCGTCCTAAAAATGATATAAGCGAAGTTATAGAAATTGCTATTTTCACTTCCATATTTACTGAGTTAATGGAAGTATTGGAATCGTCCTAAAATCGACAATCGGAACGGAGCACCAGTAAAAACTTTTTCTTGTACACATTTACTCAGAATCACTTCCCGAACAAGTCTGTGGTCATTTACAAAAATGGCCATAGGTCCCTCAATTCTCAACTTTTTTTCAAATTTCAAAATTTCAATCCCGATCCAGTTATTGAATGAGTATTCCAGAATGAGAATTCCATGAGATTTCCACGAGAATTCCAGATATTTGAATAACGAAACGGGGATTTTTGAATTTTCAATCAGATCCAGAAATTTCAACTTCTTGAACTGAAATGTTGGTCTCGGCAAGACCTAACACCTTGTTCAATCGGATTTTGAATAATTCACAGTACTCTTCCGATATATTAGTGTTTTCTATTTTATTTTTTCCGCCCACAAAAATGAACCGGTTTGAGCGTTCTTGGCCTTAAAATCTTTGTTTTACCTTGCAGAATATGTGGATATTTTTTATATTCCGATATTGTGGCGTATTTTTATTTTGGGCGAATTTTAAAATTTGAATAGTGAATTTTTTGAGATTTTTGACCTAAACACCCTTAAAAGCAGTCAAAATATGATCAAATTGTGTCAAAATTTTATGTTTCAAAATATGGAAGTATTGTGTGTTATCTACGATCCACTGGTTTGAAATTCAGTCAGCCACGACCGAATCCAAATACCAAGGTTCTGACGAAAGGTTCGTTTAGCAAACTCAATCAGCTTTCTTTTTGCTGCGTAAACGTCTTTCTTTTGACACATGCTGTAGGAAAAAAAAAAACTAGAAAAACAGTTCAAAATATCGGCAGTTTTAGCCTTCCCCCTCTTGCTTTGACTCCAAGTTTGAGGGGAAGGGGCACTTCTGGTATTTTCCATTTATTTATTATCTAACAATACCCCTAGGCAAACATTGCTGAAGAAAATATCGGTCTAGATTCGTGTCTAGTAGTCGTTTACTAGTCGGCTTGCCCCCCCCCCCCCCCCCCCAAATTAGATTTCTGGATCAACTGCTGGTAGGTAACCTTATATAATAGGTATTACCTTGGAAGAACAATTTCTTCTTCCATGAGGTATTACACAGACGAGAGACGACCTCTTGGTTCTTGGAGAGTTCCTTGGCGGATGTCGATCGTGATTGTTTTGGTCCTCAGATAAGGCACGTATCAAACAAAGGTCCGACGGCAGTTCGGCACTCCGGGAACTTGATTGAAATGGCCCAAGTAGGCACCGGAGTGAAGTTAGCAACGGTATCCTGCCACATAGGGATTAGGAACTTGATTGAAATTATATTTCGGCCTCATTTCGTAAATAATGAATATTCGTAGTCTCCTACTTCTCACGTAATTACGTGAGAAGTAGGAGACTACGAATATTCATTATTTACGAAATGAGGCCTCATATAATATAGATTGAACTTCACTTACAGGTAAGTTCGTTTAATCTATCAAGTTTTCTAAGCATTTAGGTGAGAACTAGCAAGTTGGTAGGGTCGTCTAGTAGGTAAGTTGAAGTAGGCAGTTCAATGATCTTGGCTACCGATTTCTTCTTCCATAGCTTCCGATAAGTTGGCAGCATTGTTGTCAAACAAAAACATCCAGGTACCTTGAACCCCCCCCCCTCTCCGCAGCATGCAGCTTGTGCGTTCAAGCTTTCTAGTGGAGTTGCGTTGGTGTTTTTTCTGGACATCGACCTCCGAAATCGAAACATTCTAGGAATATTGAATTCTAGATACAAGAATCTTTCTGATCGCTCGCGGCCTGAACAACTACGCATCGCTTCTAGTCGCGAGTCAATCTAGGATTGCTGTCGACTTTCAGCTCGGAAGTTACCGCTCAAGGTACGGAAAGGTCGTTTTTTCATTATTGTAATAATTTTTTTGTAATCACAATCTCAGGGGTCTATTCTATGTTTGCAGCTCGTAGGGTTTTACATTTCTCACCTTCTCCGTTCCCAAGCAGGAATCAATCCTATATCACAATCAACAACACTCGACAGCGCATGCAATCGACTGTACAACGATCTATGAAAAGCGAATCATCCCTAATCGCGAATCTCGAATTTGATACGCCAGTGATGGGAAGTCCTTGACTAAAATCCATCAAGCCGCCAAGTGAATTCACCCAATCACACGGCTTGAGTTTGTTACCTTCACTGCCCAGTCCAGGACCGAATAGAGCCTCTGAGTGCAGTAGCCAGGGCCGGCTGAACCATATAGGCGAACTAGGCGACCGCCTAGGGCGCCAAGGCCCGAGGGGCGCCAAGCAAGGGCGCCTGGGCGCCGCTGGTTGGGCGGGTGTGAAAAATAAGGTTAATTAGGTAAAAAATCTGTATTGTATTTTGAATTATTAATTTATTTGTCTTAGAACCAGAACTGAACTCTATTGAGCAAGAGATTGCACAGAACATCGACCTCAATGGTTTGGTAGCAATATTTGCCAAACAAAAAGCCAGAAAAAATTTTTAACTTGGTCAATTTCTCTCCTGGAGTAATTTACTTCAACTTTGAAGTTTTACTGTAAATATTGATAAAAATAAATATAACTTGGAATAGGATATCGACGATGAAACTGCAATACTGCCCAATTCAAAGCGTCGGGTCTTTTGGGGGCGTCTGGGTTGCCTACTTCTCAAAACTTGGATTGGTGGCAACTTGGCAAATCACGCGTCCATAGATCGCATGGCAAACGAATTGGGCAGTATTGATTCTACACCGTCGATATATTACATTAGTTTCTCATTTTCGATATCCTATATTTTGTGTTTGGATGAAAGTGGTAGCAGGTATAGTTATGAGGGGGGGGGGCGCCGAGCAATGCTTTCGCCTAAGGCGCCAAAATGCCTTGAGCCGGCCCTGGCAGTAGCGTCTGAGAGTCTGTGAGCAGTAGCGAAAACGGCTGGATCGCCTTCAATTCTCAACCTTCTTTCGTATTTCTTTTTACTGAAATGTTTGTAGACCACCAAGACCCATCACCGTGTGTGTCCGGAATTCGGGTTACTCACAGTGCCCCTAATCCGTTGGGTCTTTAAGGGTTTTCTATTTTATACTAATTTTCTCTCGGCTTCCGATGTTATTTGGCATGCTTTTTGGTTCATTTTTCTTAACCCTTTCGGTCCACCAGAGTGAAGTTAGCAACGGTTCAGCAACGGTCAACTGCGTGTTTCAAATTTACTCAATCATGGCTTGATTTGTTTGATGCGTTGAGCACGTAAGAAATTAAAATTAATAGGTAGCAAACCAAACAATAACCAGAGTGAAGTTAGCAACGGTCAACTGCGTGTTTCTTCTCTAAATTTTCGGACTCTAGGGACGTCTAGGAACACATTTATGGCAATTTTAAAATTGTGCCACCAGTCATACAGTCCGTACAGCTCGTTGCTAACTGTTCCTTCACACATTCTTTATACAGATCAGGTGACCTGGATGCTCGCTGCGCTCGCATCTCCAAGACAGAAAAACATCCCTCATCAGTCCAATTCGACATACTCATCAGTCAAACGCTAATCAAGCAAGATATTTCGTCACTTAAGTTCTAACACCACCTAACTCAATTTTTCCAAGTTTTCAGGAGGTACAAAAAACTAGTTATTTCAACATGGAAATACATTGAGCGGTGCTGTCTCTTCTCCATCTCCTTCTTCACTGGTTGGTTCAATCTCCATGGCAGTTTTACCATGATATCGGCTATTGAAAAATCTATCGAGTGGTGTGTCCAACTCATTTTCGCCAAAAATTGAGTTAGGCGGTGTTAGAACTCAAGTGACGATTTTATAGCCTACCTACTTATCCGAGAAGGTGTTGGATACACCAAGGTGTTTAATCCTAAGGCGCACAATGTGACTGGCGGCACAATTCTTGTACAGCCAGAAATGTGTTCCAAGACGTCCCTAGAGACCAATTAGTTGGAAAAGAAACACGCAGTTGACCGATGCTGAACCGTTGCTAACTTCACTAAGCTTTTCGGTCCCAGTGTCCAATATACTGGACACCACTTTTTCTTCTTCCCTCCGTGGCCAGTGCCACTTTTTCGGCAAATACTGTTGCTCATCATCAACAACAATACCTTTATATATGATTAGGCCGGTGTTTGACGTTTGAAATCCGCCATAGAGACAGCAAATTCAAAGTTTCTGACTCGTGGATCCAAAGTGCTATAATTTTCAATATTATAGTATATTTCTAATTAAATTACAGTTGAAATGGAAAAACGCACCAAGAAGATAAATAAAGCGTCAAAATTGTTGAATTGTTCTAATTGGACTACCCATACTAGAGGGCTCATCAATGAAACAGGAGCACGCGTAGAGACCCAGTGTCCAGTATAGTTGACGCTCCCCAATTCCTAAACGGTTGGGGTTAGGTCGATGAAATTTTAACCGCACGCTATTTAGGCCAGTAGGAGGCTGTGTGCAAAATTACAAATTTTTTGGTCCAGTAGAAATTGAGCGGGACTGAAAGGGATAAAAAATGAATCCTTTTGAATGCTTTTTAATCGGCCAGGAAAAAAATTGTTAAACACTCCCTGAAAATTTGATGGTTTACGTTTCAACGGCTTAACACGAATTCGTCTAATTGCAATCTACCTATTTGTTCCAAAAAAGTTGGTACCTACGCAGGTTCCGAAAAATAGAAGTATTTTGTCTTATCTATGCGTTATTAGTCTTGTTACCAGATGGTGTATTTGTTTTCAGATGGAGTCAGCTTTGAGCGATATCATTTTGTTGCTTTCATCCAAGAACGTGAACATACAGGTACCTACTTCCTCCCTCCTCCATACCTTATTATATTGATTTACCTAGGTAGGTACTGAATTGTTATTGCTCTCTGATTGAAAAGCTCGTTTTCACTTCTTTAATTAGGATGTAAATAGGAGTATTGAAATCGTTTTAAAATCAAAAATCGGATCGGAGCTCCAGAAAATGCTTCCATCAGGTCATTACAGGTGCAGTAAGTTTAGTAGGTATCAATAAAGTTCATTGATTTATTGTTCCAATTGCTTCATTCCGATGAAATTTTTTGACTAATTTCGACTCCTGTAATATGGTATATAATAAGCAGCATAATATTACCTTATTAAAGAGTCTAATTCAATTTGGCCATAAATTGGCGCATGTTGCCACTTAAGCGACTATATGCTAAAGCATTAAAACGTTTGGCAATTTAATTTATAAATAAATAATCATTGATTGATTTTCCAGGATGTTGCCAACGATTGGTTCAAGAAATATCCCTCATGGGAGAATGGGAAGCGTACCTTCATTGAACTCCTTTTCCATTCGGCTGGGTGGACATCGTTTACCTACGACAGTTTCATGTCTTTAAGCTTCAGCACAAAAACTTGTCACAAAGTATTACTATTTATGTATAAACCAAATCCCATACAGACCCCCCTTCCTCTCACACGCTATAGTCCTCTGAAAATTGAAACTGATCAGTTAGTCTGAAAATCATTAACCTCTGAATAACTTCATGAAGCCTGTGAAGTCTGTGCGCTATCTCCCTCAATGCTCAACCTTTGCTGTGTTTCTAGTAACATTTAGCGAGATATAAGTATTTTCTGTTTTGTTCCGAGGTATGATTCTCTTGGCAAAAGCCGTAAATCGAGCTCGACCAGAATTTCGATTGAACACATTTTTTCCAAGATAGTGTCACTACATTCTACTTCATTTTCACTTACACACAAACGAACGGGTTCGGGAAGTTGAGGTCTTGGAAGTGTTGGTTTGCTGAATACTGAATGGCTTGCTGAAGGTCTTCTACTTCCTTGCTCTGCTTCTTCCTTGCTGATGAATCTACATCCTTTGCTCACACTCAGCTGGTGGTACTTTTCTGTCAAATCCAGGGCCTAATTTCTGACGCACCTCTCGCGCTTGATGAGAATTTCACGAAGAATTTTGACAAATTTTTGGTGTACATTTTCGAGCAGAATTTTGAGCTGACGGTGCTGTCCAGTTATGACGCTTTGAAATCGATCGTACGAGCCGTTTTCGAATTGAACTGCTGCGGATGGAATACCTTCCGTCTTATTTCGGCTCACACAGGTAAAATCCAGTGGCGAGGTCCCTTTGGCCAACTTGGGCCAGCAGTACCTTGCCAATCGTTACTCAAGAACTAGCATTCCATATCTCATGTGACATGAGTCATGTCTATGGTTCTTAAGTTACGAATTTCCTTGGTACTGCTTGCCCTGTTCCTAACTGAGAATTCGCCTCCTGTAGAATCAAATTGTGAAGCTGCCCATTTGACTCTTAACTTTTTGTAGAATGAATTAATTACCCTTAAAATTTTCTCCCCTCATCGGTTCCAGATGAAAATGTAACAAAATTTCTCCGACTAAAAAAAAAACAATCATTGAGGCATTGGACCGTAGCAATCTCTTCATAAAATATTGAATTGCTTATCTATAACTCACGGAGCGCGCAACACACCAAATTTATGCTTAAAAATATTTTATTTTATTATATTTTATTTTATTACCAATATTGTTAGAATCGGTGCTAGAAGTATTATCTAATCGTTAGTTTATTCTATTCAATTATCGAGGGTTGTATTATTCTGACTGATGGTTGGCCCTTGGAATCTCTGAAAGAGAAAAACAACTTCAAGCATAGCTTATAAATTAATGAAGAAAGAAACAACTAAAATCTACCAGTAGACGTTTACTGTAAGGGTCTCTTTTCAAAATGAAATTTTGTAATCTAAGGACATTTTAAAACAAAGATCAATATTTAAGGATGCCTTCTCAAGAAAACTTGATTTTCAAAAGAGACATTGTGGAATCGTTTGGCTTTATTAATTGTTTACTTTCTGGTCACTAGGAACGAAACTTCTCACTGTTATGAACGGCAAAGATGAGCCGTTTCAAAATAAATTGGAGATTGCTCGCAGGACTGGGAACGCGGGATTGGCCTCGCAAATGAAAATTGTACAACAACGGACGGATCATCTGAAAAAAGACCTACATTCGGCCTTCCTCTGTTTCCTTAGGTGAAATCTCTGCCCTTTGACTAAAATCAGCTGATTTCCCGAGCGGAATTCGTTACCTAACGAAACCAGTGGTGCATAGATAACACACAATACTTCCATATTTTGAAACCTAAAAGTGTGACACAATTTGATCATATTTTGACTGCTTTTAAGGGTGTTTAGGTAAAAAACATCGACAAACTCACTATGGAAATTTTAAAATTGCCCAAAATAAAAATACGCCAACATATCGTAGTATAAAAATTAACTACATATTCTGAAAGGTCAAACAAATATTTTAAGACCAAAAACGCTCAAATCGGCCCATTTTTAAATAAAATTAAATTAAAAATTAAATAGAAAACACTAAAAATGCAAATGTTACAGAAGTACGGTGAGTTATTGAAATTCCGACTAAACAGGGTGTTAGGTCCTGTCGAGACAAACATTCTAGTTCAAGAATTTTGAAAAAAGTTTGAGAATGAGGAACATGCATGAAAAAAATAAACTGTTTTTTTGTCATAATATTCCTTGTTAGGCTTCGAAAATGGTGTTATGGTGGATGACGGTTCGAAAAGAGGTATTTAAAAGAGGAGGGAGGCTTAGTGAAAATCGCAGATTTGAAGTCGAGCGGGAAAAAGGCCAGCCGCAAGGTTACACAAAGTTACACAGTGTGATGTCATCTTCCAGTGAACACCAGTGCAACCTCATCCGAGTTCATGTGTGTATGCTGTGATAGGACGGAGATAACGGCTTTTTTGCCGTTACGTTAAGAAACTACGTGCAGTAGCGTCCGCACAGTGACGTCATACGGTTAACCGCCACATTCAAAAGGGCACTTTTCATTAGCGTTTTTCACCCGGAAAAATGTTGTTTTTTCGTTGTAGATCATCACTACATCATTTTCATGCATGTTCCTCATTGAGGGAGCTATGGCCATTTTTGTAAATGACCACAGAGGGACACACAGACACTTGTTCGGGGAGTGATTCTGAGTAAATGTGTACAAGTAAACGTTTTTTCTGATTCTCTGTTCCGATTCTCGATTTTAGGACGATTCCAATACTTCCATTTACGAATTCCGAATGTTACGAATTCCCTTGGTACCGCATGCCCGGTTTTTAACTGAGAATTCGCTTTTGGTAGCATGTTCCTAGTTCGAAGACGAGAAAAATATTTAATTCTGATTTCATCGAGCTCCTACATAGGTACTTCCCAACCCACCATTCTTTGTAAATCATATCTCTCGACAGGTGGCAAAAAATGCTGACCCACGGATAAATATGAATGCTATCTCCTCTATAAGTCAGCTTATAATCTGGAACCATCAGGGTTATGCATACGAGGGAGGGGCTGCTCACATTGCCAACTTTCAAATTGTCGCCAGAATTTTGTCACCACAGAAGTATTGTAATCGTCCCAAAATCGAAAGTTGGATAAGAACTTCAGAAAACATTTTTTAAATCATATGCATTTACTCAGAATCACTTCCTGTCTGTCTTTTCGTCTGTGGTTATTTACAAAAATGGCCATAGCTCCCGACCTTTTTTAGTGTTTTCTATTTTATTTTATACATATTTTGACTCCTACAATATGATGATAAACCTACCTACCTAATCCTACTATTTGAACTTTATTTTCTGTGGTACCCTGACAAATAACGTACCCATATCACTAATATACTTAGCAGCATTTTTCCTGGCCACAGAAATGAATCAATTTGAATGTTCTTGGTCCTGAAATCTTTGTCTTACCTTGCTGAATACGTAAATATTTTTCATATTCCGATTCCAGTTTTAACATAGTCCAAAGTAGTCTCAATTTAATTTAATTGTGTCAAAGATTTGCACGCATCAAAATATGTAAGTATTGCGTGTTATCTACGCACCACTGGTTTTCTTGAGCGATTACAAGGACAGTTATGATGTCTATCTTTATTAAAATTTAATCCATTTAATGGATGATATTTAATTGCCAAAATTTAATTTCCCCTGTAAATTCAGATCATTGTTTATTATAAGAACCTACACATAGTGGTTTTTTATGCACATCTAGTCTGTTGTACTGGTGTGTACTCAAGATAATTCGTATATTCCTAGGGATGCCTCACCTGACGTGCGCCTTTTGGCCTATTCCACAATGTTGGTTTGGGCCCAGGAAGATCCTGCAAAGATCCTTGAGCAGGAATGGCACAGTTATATATCCTTTGGTCTGTGCGAAATTCCTCGCGGAAGTGAAGTGATGCTAAGGGTTAGTGCATTTTATTATCTAATGTAAATATCAATTACATAAGGCAGTGCATGAACTACAAGTAGATCAACCTCTATTCAGGTGAGGATCGCAAATGCTCCATTTCTGTTCCTATCTCAGAAGCATTAGGAGCCATTCGTTTTACTTCTATTAGGTATTCTATGCTGATGAAAGTGCTAACCAGCCCTAATCCCTCTTAGGGCCGGTTTATTGACGAAATTTATCTATCCGATATCCAAGGAAGCTTTAGACAAACATTTCCAATGAGATTTTTACATTAAAATTTGATATAAATACCACCGTGGAGAATTTTATCTAAAGCTTCCTTGACTATCGCATTGATAAATTTTGTCAATAAACTGGGCCTTAATGGCCAAAAGTAAGTTGGGGCAGCCCAGGGCCCCCTGGGTCGTCAGAAATGTCCTCATCAAACGAACGTTTTTTGGTGGATTTTACCATCTTGGATTAAATTTAATCCGATATGGTAAAATCCACCATTGATACTGTCGTTAGCTCAACAACGTGATTAGTTGATAGTGGTAACATTGCTTTGGATTTAACTAAAATCACTTTGGAATTAAAATCTACTTGCTCCTTGTGTTGAGTGTAGATAGTTGCGCTTCTGTGTAACCCAAACCTGAACGTACAGCTTCAAGAAGCTTTGATGGAAAACATTGCTTCAAAAGTGGTTTACCTCATGCAAGACAAAAGACCTTTTGCTTCTACTGCGATGAAAATACTGTCCACCGCGAACAGGTGATTACAATTTCTCCTCAATAGCTCGTAGGGGAGAGGGGGCCACAATGAGACACTTTTCACTCAGCACGCCCTAGCTTGCTAAAAAATGCCTCTAGGAAGCTGAAATTTTGAAGGTATTTAGAGCAACTATTTGGCTTAAAAATGGCGTTTTGTGTAGGGCGGTGAACGGTTTATTTTCTTAGAAATTCAACATTCGAAACATTCTGTTTTTTACTTCAATAATTACAGAGTAAAAGGAAGTATTGTAATCATCCTAAAACCGAGAATCGGAACGGAGCTTCAGAAAAAACTTTCACATATACGCATTTACTCAGAATCACTTCCCGAACAAGGATCTGTGTGTCCGTCTGTGGTAATTTACAAAGATGGCCATAGCTCCCTCCATTCTCAACCTTTTTCAAATTTCTTGAATTGAAATGTTTGTCTCGGCAAGACCTCACTCCTTGTTTGATTGGAATTCGAATAACTCACTTTACTTTTAATATATTTGCATTTTTAGTGTTTTCTATTCTATTTTTTTCCGGCCAAAAAATGAACCAATTTGAGCGGTCTTGGTCTTAATATCTTTTTCTTATCCTGTAAGTTTCATTTAAAAATATTCAATGGACAAGTTGTCTGAAATAATACTTAAACCAGTGGTGCGTAGATAACACACAATACTTCCATATTTTGAAACGTAAAATTTTGACACAATTTGATCATATTTTGACTCCTTTTGAGGGTGTTTAGGTCAAAAATATAAGAAAATTCACTGTTCAAATTTTAAAATTCGCCAAAAATAAAAAACCGCCACATTTTCGGCATATAAAAAATATCCACATATTCTGCAAGGTAAAACGAAGATTCGAAGACCAAGAACGCTCAAATCGGTTCACTTTTGTGGCCGGAAAAAAATAAAATAGAAAACACTAAAAATGCAAATATATCGGAAGTACTGTGCGTTATCCAAATTTTGATTAAACAGGGTGTTAGGTCTTGCCGAGACAAACATTTCAGTTCAAGAAATTTGAAAAAAGGTTGAGAATTGAGGGAGCTACGGTCATTTTTGTAAATGACCACAGACGGACGTAACAGACGTAACGGACACACAGACACTTGTTTAGGAAGTGATTCTGAGTAAATGTGTATAAGAAAAAGTTTTTTCTGAAGCTCCGTTCCGATTCTCGATTTTAGGACGATCACAATACTTCCATTTACTCTGTAAATATGGAAGTAAAAAGATTGCACTTTGGTTGGGTGAGTCTGGTACTGACAATGTGTTGGCGTTTAGCAGAGATGGGCATATTCGTATTCCTTGAATACGAATATGAATATATTCACTTGATCCGTATTAGTGAATACGAATACGAATATATTTGTATTCACGGTCTGCTGTATTACGAATATATTCACTTAAGTTGTATAAGGTGAATACAAATACGAATACGTTTGAATTCACGAAAATTACTGTGAATACGTTTGTATTCACAGTAACCCCCGTGAATACAAACGTATTCACAGTGATTTTCGTGAATACAAACGTATTCGTATTCACCTTATACAACTTAAGTGAATATATTCGTATTCGCAGACCGTGAATACGAATATATTCGTATTCACTAATACGGATCAAGTGAATATATTCATATTTGTATTCACGGAATACGAATATGCCCATCTCTGGCGTTTAGTAAGGTGAGTTTGGTAAATTCAGTAGCCAGTAGGTTTCAAATCCCTAAAAACACCTTTTTGAACCATCTGAAGAGGAAATCTAGCAGAAAAGTGGAGATCAATTGATTTTCATGCATATTTTTGTTGCATCCTGACTTTTCGGTTTTTCCAAGTTTTTAGTTTTTTTTTGTTTTAAATTTACTAGCTGTGATATGAGCAGTGAAACTTACAGAATTGTTAAAAACGATCAAACTGAAAATATCGTAACTTTAGGCAATTACCATAGCAATAAGGCCAACAAATTTTATTTTTACTATGAAAATGAAGTTTTTTAATAGAGAAAATGGGCTATACATTTTTTTAAACTTTTCTCCAGTGCGCTGGATTGTTATTGGATGGATCTGAGAATGTTTATTTGGCAGCGTTTATAACTTCTTTTACACATTTTTTTTATGAAAGACCCATCAAAATCCTTGAATCCTTATTTCCAGTGCAACATTACCTTTCCATACCAAAGTCGTGAATGTGTTATTTACTCACCGTTTTTCTCAGGTACCTGGAATTCCCTTGGCCTTCGAGCTTGTGCAGCAGAATTAATGTTCACGTTTTCAATCCTGATAAAGGAATCGCCGTGAACGCTGCCGAATTTGTTTTTTATAATTTGCCACAGGAGGTTCGTCAACACCCAGAAAAGGTCCTACAATCATTGGTCCATTTCTCCCATCAGTCTGAGGTGACAGAACTATGTGTATTTTTTATCCTGCCTCTTCGCCTTCCAAAAATGAATGCCTACTGATTCTATCCTCTTATTCTTTCTAGAGAAAATCTGAACATATCCTGATCGACTCGTTCTTTGGTTTATTAAAAACCATAGTCACCTGGGATCACTTTTTGAAGCTGTTTTCTGAGTGTGAACCCGAATATGTCCACAAGGCATCGTTAATGTTCATGTCTTACGTTGAACAAATGACCACCTCTGCTTGTCCTCCTGGACGATCAGTGAGTATCCCCTCTCATCGTTACCATACTCCATAAGTTTAGATTTCTTCCAGTTCCCTGGGTTGCACATGAAGTTCTTGCCTATGCTAGAAGATCAGAGATGAATGATCCTCCATAGGCTGTTTTGAAAAGGTTTATTATTGAATAATAAACCAATGAACAAACCGATGATTTCCCGAGCGGAATTCGTTACCTAACGAAACCAGTGGTGCGTAGATAACACACAATACTTCTTGAAACGTAAAATTCTGACACAATTGGTTCATATTTTGACTGCTTTTAAGGGATGTTGCTGCGTGACTGAATTTCCCTGATAAAACGCTCATTAAAAAACGCAGTACCCAGATTAATTATAGGTCAAGATAACTGGCCGTTACTTTTTGCTCGCAAGTCATTCTCAGGCCCATGGAACGGTCCGGCCGCCTCTTTGACGTGGTTAGGGCGGGTTTTGCACGGAAAATTACCAGCACAACTGACCAAACAAGCACAACCGAGCGATGATCCACCTCATATTCAATTATCTCACTGGCAAGATGTAGTTTCTCAACTTGCTTCGTTGAAAAAAGATGACATAGATGAGCTTGAAAGAGTCCGCATTTCTAGTGTTTTCTATTTTATTTTTTCCAGCCACAAAAATGAACCGATTTGAGCGTTCTTGGACTTGAAATCTTCGTTTTACCTTGCAGAATATGTGGATGTTTTTTATATTCCGATAATGAGGCGTACTGTTATTTTAAGCAAATTTTAAAATTTGAATAGTGAATTTTTTGATATTTTTGACATAAACACCCTTTAATGCAGTCAAAATATGAACAAATTGTGTCAGAATTTTACGTTTCAAGATATGGAAGTATTGTGTGTTATCTACGCACCACTGGTTTTTTCCTTTTGAATTTTCATTTTTTCACTCTTAGTTTTTACTTCCATATTTACAGAGTAAATGGAAGTATTGTGATCGTCCTAAAATCGAGAATCGGAACGGAGCTTCAGAAAAAACTTTTTCTTATACACATTTACTCAGAATCACTTCCTGAACAAGTGTCTGTGTGTCCGTGTGTCTGTGTGTCCGTTAGTCCGTCCGTCCGTCTGTGGTCATTTACAAAAATGACCATAACTCCCTCAATTCTTAACCTTTTTTCAAATTTCTTGAACTGAAATGTTTGTCTCGGCAAGACCTAACACCCTGTTTAATCGAAATTTGGATAACGCACAGTACTTCCGATATATTTGCATTTTTAGTGTTTTCTATTTTATTTTCTTCCGGTCACAAAAATGAACCGATTTGAGCGTTCTTGGTCTTAAAATCTTTGTTTTACCTTGCAGAATATGTGGATATTTTTTATGTTCCGAAAAACTGGCGTTTTTTGATTTTGGGCGAATTTTGAAATTTGAATAGTGAATTTTTTGATATTTTTGACCTAAACACCCTTAAAAGCAGTCAAAATATGATCAAATTGTGTCACAATTTTACGTTCCAAAATATGGAAGTATTGTGTGTTATCTACCCACCACTGGTTTAAGTTTTTTGGAGTCGGTTTTATTTTGTTAATTTTTTTTTCCAATCCCACAACTGGTTGATACTAACTCGTACTTGTGATCCCTCAATAGCAGCAATCTACTTGTCAATTTGGTAGTTTTGGCCTTTCAACACAAGGCCGGTTCACCATGTGGAGGGAAATCTCAAAAAAATCTGTTTGGCGTATTGCTTAGTATCAGCTGCAGTATTTTGAAATTGTCGTTGCTCTTGAAATTATGTACAACTCCCTCATAGTCCATTAGGTATTTGGTATAATTGTGCGGCCTACGTCCCTATCTTGCAGAGAAAACTTGTCCGCACTACAAAGTATGAGCTGAAATGTGCTGGAACTGAGTTCACCAGTTTCTTGGCAGCTAACTGGGCTAATTTATTCAGGGATCGTAAAATCCGCCTTCAGCCTCCAGCACTTGGTGCTGTCATTTCGTCAGTTGAATTTGTGAATAAAACTATCCCTTCTTCGGTACGTACCTACACCATTCGATTTGACTGGAAATTTTGCTTTCTAAAGCCGTTGCTACACACGCCTGAACATCCACAAACTAGAGCAAACTAACATTGAATATTTTTCAATTTCGAACGTCTATAATTCTTATTACGCACGCTCAAACTGGAAATTGAGATGAAACTCAGACCTGAGCATCCTCCCCCCCATGTAACTTGAACTGGAACTGTAAATCAATTTCAAATGTAAACTCTAACTCGAACTTAAACTCAGTTCCAGTTTCGGTGAGGGTTAATGTTTCAGTTTTAGTTTCGGTTTCAGTTTGAGTTGAAATTTGAGTTACCTTTTGAGTGAGCATTTCAGTTTCAGTTTGAGATATAGTTCGAGTTTGAGTTACAGTATGAGTTCGAGTTCTGGAACTGCAACTCAAACTCAAACTTGAACGCAAACTGAAACACTAACTCGAACGTAAACTCAAACTTAAACTGAGTTTCCACTTTGAGTTTAACTTAATCCGAGATGTTCAAATCAGCTCGTGGAACGAGCTTGTTGAGAATTCTTTCTGTTTAATAATGTGCGGATTTCAGTTAGCGTTGGACATGATTGTCTTTCTCGTCAATTTATTGATGACCACCGACCATTGTCACTTGATCAAGCGAAGTTTCTCAGCAATGGGTCACCTCCGGAGAACAGTTGTCTGGAGCTCGGCCGAGGAACGCCAAGTCGCTGGGCATTGTACTTTGATTGAGAAACAGATCCTCGCCGATTTCGTGGAGTACATCAATGCTCCCGTTTCTACAATAACTTGTGATGAGGTGAGCGGCACCCACGTAAGTGTCAACTGTCTACCCCTTGCCTACACTCACGCTTCTGGAACAAACCCATGGTTGGATTGTCTACTAGTCAAGTTGTGAGTTGATTGGTTTTTAAATCAGTTGAAGGGTAAGGGGAAAGAACAGGAAATGTCCATTTTTCCCAAAAACAAGCTTAATAGCGCATTTTGTAGGAATTCAAAGGTACTAACCGTATAGTGAAACTCCAAGGGGAAAAAGTATAAATGTCGTACTGAGAAACAACGAAAGATTCGGTCTAAGGGGAAAAAACATTGAGTTTAAAATACAAAACCTGCTTTTTCTCTAAAAGTACTTTTTGTGACATTCCTTGTTCTTTCCCCTTACCCTTCAGTTGTGAGTTGATAAAAAAACCAGTCGTGCATAGAAAACAAACAATACGTTCATATTTTGATACGTCGATTTTTGTACCAAGGCAATTTGATTTTGACAAAGCTGATGGCTTAATTGATGAGAACTCAGCAAATTTTTCCACTGGGGCTCATTATTCACGTGGCCTGTTTAATTTGTACTCAGCACTTATCATGTTGAAATATAGTCTATTATTGGGTTTGTTCCAGGAGCGTGAGCGTAGGCATGAGGTAAACAGGTTTGGTTAAGCCCTTATCAGGCGTCAGATCGTTACCTTCCCCATCCCACAGACCGTCTAGAGACCGATTTTTTTAGTAATTTCAACATGCAAAATAATTCGTAATTTTTAAAAAACAAGGTTTCATAGATGTTCATCTTTGACATTGACGCAGAAGCACAAAAAAGAACATATCCAGAGGATCAGCCAATCAGAGAATAGGGTCTGGGTGTGAGTCCTTGGGATGTGGAGGAGATTGGATCTAATGATAGATTGTAATATTACAATGTTTTGTTATTGAATAATAACAAAAAACGTCAAAAACACTATGCAAAATTTTAAATACGCCCAGTTATTGGAATATAAAAAATACCCACATATTCTTGGTAAAGAAAAAAGATTTTTAGACCAAGAAGGTTCAAATTGGTTCATTTTTGTGGCCATGAAAAATAAAATAGAAAACAGTAAAAGTGCTAATGTATTGAAAGTTTTGTAAGTGGTTTAAACTCTAGTTAATTAGGGTGATAGGTCCAGAAATTTCAAGTTCAAGAAATTTGAAAAAAGGTTGAGAATTGAGGGAGCCATGGCCATTTTTACGTTGATATTTACAGGGTAAATCGTCCTAAAAATGTTCTCATACACTTTTACTCAGAATCACTTCCTGGACAAGCGTCTATGTGTCCCTGTATCCGTCTGTGATTATTCACAAAAATACAGGAAACCAGTATTCACAAAAATGGCTATTATAGCTATTATGGCTGTAATAGCTACCCTCGATTCTCAACCTTTTTTCCTTGGATGAGAATATTTGCCTCGACAAGACCTGACGCCCTGTTTAACCTGCAAACATTTGAAAATAATTTATAAACGTCACAAACATTGCTTTTGTATTATTGAGTATGAGTCGCATAATACGACTAAAATTAGATGATAATATTTTATCAGTTATTATTAATGTATAATAGCAATACTGTAAATGACATATTAAGGTACTTCTCCATATTGATCATTAAATGAGTAAATTTTACTCGTAGGTTTTTTCAGCATCATGCCTTTGCTTTCACGATGAGAATACCGATTAATTGTACTATGGATTAATAATTCGAAAATCATATTGCTTTCCCTTTTTTCTCCAGATTGAAGCCCGAATGATCAATTCAATCAATTTCTCGATTCTCACTAACGACGATTTGGTCTGGACGATATGTAGTGAGAAATTACGTTCTATTGATTTCAACGGCTGCAACTGTCAATTGGTAATTGTATCAAGATTGTGCTTTATGAAAGCTAGCTTTATTTTATTTTATTTCATGACCTCACAAAAGTCACTGTAAGTGCAAGTTTTCAGTCCAACTAAAAAAATTCTCCCCGATATTCCTGTTGGCTGCAAATCGGTGTAGAAAATTAGGATCCAAGGGGTTAAATGAGCCTTGAAAATGTAGGTAACAAGAGGATAGAGGTTGTTCGCCTCTTTACTTTTCTGTAAATTAATAGGATGGGATAAGGCACGAATCCATGTGCATATGGATGCAACCTTAGAAAGTCAGTAGGTATTAGGGAAAGATTCCGCTTCCTGGAGTAGCAGTGGTTGAAAGACTGGAATTTCGTATTTTACAGTTCGACAGTGAATCTGCAAAACCACGTAAGTCCAGTTTTTTGGGAAAATGATGTTTTGAGCTCCACTGGTAAATCAACTCCTTGAGCATCTCCTTCAGTCAAGAAAATGGACTCAAGCCGCTTTTTAGGCGCTCATTCACTACCCCAAAGCTGTTTGATGGGTTGAGACAATTCATGATCTAATTGATCGAGGTCCTTCAAAGTTGAAACCATCAAATGTCATTGGCGTTCCTACGCCAAGTCCCCAAGGTGATCTCCATTTGCGCACCCAGCAATCGGAAGTTCACCTTCTCTAAAATTTTTGGTTTTCAACATACCTACATGGTTTTGCAGATTCACTGTCAAGTTACTGTTCTAAATTTCAACGGCGAAGTGGTGAGACCTCATATCTCCAATTTCGTACCTGCACGTGCACATTAGAGACGTCATGGAAATTCAATGTGGTTACATAGGGTGCCATAGGAACAGTGGCGGTCTTAACAAAATGGAGATACGAGGTCTCACCTCTTCGCCATCGATTTGTCTAAATATGCTCATTTCTTCATGTATCATGATATTTGGGATTTCAGGTCTGCGCAATTCTCCGAGTCCTATTCGCAATAACCATTAAACTATATGTTGCGGTGGTTGACGATTTGGCTTCGGCAACCAACTGTCTTGTCTATTCGCAAGACACGGATAATGACGGCTCCAATCATAATGTAGGACTGCTGATCGACCGTTTGCACCAGCTCCATTACTCACTCGTTGCTATGATTAGGGGAGACATTGACCATTCCATCAGAATATTGGTACGTTGACCAGTTTAGTTTTGGAGTGGCTAACCTCTCATTTTTAAAGTCAAATGTCAGGGGTAGGGTCTTCAGATAAACTCTGTCTCTTTCGTATCAGGGTAGGTTAAAACCAGTGGTGCGTAGATAACACACGATACTTCCATATTTTGAAACGTAAAATTGTGACACAATTTGATCATATTTTGACTGTTTTTAAGGGTGTTAAGGTCAAAAATATCAAAAAATTCACTATTAAAATGTTAAAATTCGCCCGAAATAAAAATACCATACATTATTGGAATATAAAAAATATCCACATATTCTGCAAGGTAAAACAAAGATTTTAAGACCAAGAACGCTCAAATCAGTTAATTTTTGTGGCCGGAAAAAATGAAATATAAAACACTACAAATGAAAATATATTGGAAGCACTGTGCGTTATCCGAATTCCGATTAAACAGGGTGTTAGGTCTTGCCGAGACAAACATTTCAGTTCAAGAAATTTGGAAAAAGGTTGAGAATTGAAGGAGTTATGGTTATTTTTGTAAATGACCACAGACGGACAGATGGACTAACTGACACACAGACACTTGTTCAGGAAGTGATTCCGAGTAAATGTGTATAAGAAAAAGTTTTTTCTGAAGCTCCGTTTCGATTCTCGATTTTAGGACGATCACAATACTTCCATTTACGCTGTAAATATGGAAGTAAAAATATATTTCTTGGGCGATTACAATGGTTTATTATTTAATAATTAAATCAATTAATAATAATTTAATAATAATAATAATTAATAATAATTTAATAATAAAAATAATTATTAATAATTTAATAATAATAATAATAATTTAATAATAATAATAATAATAATAATTAAATAAATAATTAAAATAATTATTATTAAATAAAAATAAGTCCGCCGGTATGGCCAAATCATTCATAAGAGGCCTTGATTAATTGAAAATCTGGAGTTGCTGTTGATCTATTGAAAATGTTGCCATTACCCATTAATCAGCGTGTTTTGCTGATCAAGACGTTGAAATTTTGGTGAAGTCCGTCAAATACCCATCTAATGGTTGATTGAGAATAGGCAAATTGATGATTGCACAAAATTGAAAAATAGTGGGAGGTATCGACATTTTAGAGGTGGAAGTGTTTATGTAAAAATCAGTGAGTAAAAATTATCTTTGGGCCTCAGATGCGATTTTCCTTTTGGAAAATCTGTAGTTGTTCCACCCTTACATTTGTTCTAGGTGTTCAACATTCTTGTCGAGATGGTCATTCTGTTCGGAAACCATAAAGCGGCAATAAAAAACGATCCAGGGTTCGTGTTTTTCTTCAACAGGCTACTGCCAGAGGTAGAACCTTCGATTGTACACTTCGCGTATGAAACTATGGAATGTGCAGCTGATTTGGAAAAGTGCAGTGAGTTGGTCGTTGAATCACTGTGAAAAATCGATTCTCATTTTTATTATATTTTGTTTTGTAATACTGCAAACATAGATGCGTAAATTTTCCAAACAAGTTGATAATTTATTTTGAATACCTTGGAGGCTAATGTCACTACTCCACATTGAAATTGTATCTGATTAGGAAAGGGTCTGCTTCCATGTATTTTGGTGAGAGGAACTCGAAATCACCAACAGAAATCCTCAGTAAGAAACCCTAGTTTCTGAGATATGTACTCCTTGCCGAAAAAGGGGGACATATTCGATTTTGGGTTGGCAACACAGATTTTGGTTGTGACCCACGAGAATTCGTACTGTGACTCACTGGAAACTGCTTTTTGATGAACAGAACTATTAAATAGTTATAAAGCACAGATGTGCAAACATCGATGTTTTGCTCATCAATACACATCCCTATAAAAATTTTATATGGTGTATTGATGAGCAAAACATCGATGTTTGCACATCTGTGCTTTATAACAAGAACACATTGATGCCTGAAAAACATCGGACAAAATACATTGATGTTTCGATTTATCGATGATTAATTGAGGCGTTGATAGCCAGAGTGGACCATCCCACTCAGGTGTCGAACTGAGAAAATCGCATTTGAAAATTTCGACTAATTTCATGTGATTGATTAAGGGCCTTGTTATGGTGTTTTGAAGAAAAAAAATACAAGCATTCACCCAAGAACAGATGACTCATGAACCACAGGGACTTATCTACAAGCCACATGGTCAACTCTGGCCATCAAAATCGGCGGTCAATTTGCAAACGGACCATTTGAAAAGTTGCGCTCTCTCTTTGCACATTCGAGAACGAGTCAAATTTTAATAATAATTCGATAGATAGAGCACCCACAGATCCATAGCACTGTACAACTCATTTTCGGCCAGTTTGTGGAATGGTCCACTATGGCTATCAACGTCTGAATTGGGAAGGGAACAAAATGGCTGACTTTCTTTGGAAATTTGCTAAAAGTAATTATTTTCTAAAAATTTGAATAAATTTTATTGCAGAACAAACCAGTGATGCGTAGATAACACCCAATACTTCCATATTTTGAAACGTAAAAGTGTGACACAATTTGATCAAAATATTATTTAGACTGCTTTTGAGGGATTTGGAAAATCTGACGAAATAGAATGACGGGCCTTGCCAAGACGCCCATCCCTGTTCAAAAGATTTGAAAAAGGATTTTGTAAATGCTCAGATTCCTATTATATTCCTATACTGCCGTCCTAAGATAAATCGTCCTCAGTCCATTTTCTTATTCCTTATACACCTTCCTTCTTATGTATAATAGCGAGGCCTGAGTGCGCAAATGGCCAATCTGTGTAAGAATTATTCCGTCCTAAGTGACTTAGGATGTCTAGTGTACTTGCAGAGAGCATTCTGGGAAATTCTCAGTTTGGTTTAATTGAGCCGTTTGCGGTTTTGAAAACTTCAGTCGAAATTGGTGCCACGTGTTTGTGAGAAGTATCCTTTTGTTTCAGAGTCCGAGACTGATCTATCGACAGCGGTTGACATTCTGAAGAAGATTTGTCGTCTTTTTGAGATGGGTTACATCAGGTTTGAACCAATTGGAGACTTCCTCGCTCTGACTGGAAAGGTAGGTGGTCTTGATGGGCACATTGCACCTTTCTACGGTCAGGGCCGTTGTGTGAGAAACAGGCGATCGCGTTGAGAGAAATAGAGAGTTTTTGCAAGCCACTAACGGGCCACGTAGAACCTCGCGACAGAGCCCGTAAGAGCCGGGAGACGGTAACTCGACATGACGTTAGCTACGGGTGCCGGTAAAATGGTCCATTCAGCGTCGCCCGTTGAGCCGAAGAGACGGGCCCGTTGAATGCCTAACCAATAATCACCCTAACTAATAATGGTAGTACGGTTACCATGGCAACCAACATAGCAACCGCTGGCGTTGTTGCCCCTAGTCGTAGTTAACGTCGCACGTGAAACGTCACCCGTGAGACGTCACCCGTTGGCTGCAAAAACTCTCTAAGGCCCGGTTTATTGACAAAATTTATCCATCCGATATCCAAGGAAGCTTTAGATAAACATTTCCAACGAGATTTTTACTTTCAAATTTGATACAGATACCACCGTGGTGAATTTTATCTGAAGCTTCCTAGGATATCGCATGAATAAATTTTGTCAATAAAACGGGCCTAATAATCCTTGCATCGTATCAACGTTTGATGTATACCGTCAACCGATTGGGAATAGGGCCACTCAAACTCAAACTGATTTGACTGGCAGGTGGAAAAATATGAGTTCCATGACCTTGGTGTACCGGTAATCTCCAAGTAAGTGTTCTTTTTTTCAGACATTTTTCAAAATATTTGAATATTTTCTCTGCCAAGTAGTGATGCTTGTCCGTGTGTAGGGCTTAGTATTTGGGGGATCGTTGGTATTTGAGGCCCTGAGGGAGCCAATAAATTTACCGAAACGTTGGCAAGGAAATAAGAAGTTTGAGTAGATACTTAATCACTTGCGGAGAAATTGTGGGATCTTATAATTGGAATAAGAACTCAAAAAATGAGAGAAAAGTCTATCAATTAATAGTAGAATAGACTATTTCTCTTCTCTCATTTTTACTTCCATATTTACAGAGTAAATGGAAGTATTGTGATCATCCTAAAATCGAGAATCGGAACGGAGCTTTAGAAAAAACTTTTTCTCATACACATTCACTCAGAATCACTTCCTGAATCTGTCTGTGTGTCCGTTAGTCCATCTGTCCGTCTGTGGTCATTTACAAAAATGACCATAACTCCTTCAATTCTCAACCTTTTTTCAAATTTCTTGAACTGAAATGTTTGTCTCGGCAAGACCTAACACCCGGTTTAATCGGAATTCGGATAACGCGCAGTACTTACAATATATTTTCATTTGTAGTGTTTTCTATTCTATTTTTTTCCGGCCACAAAAATTAACCGATTTGAGCGTTCTTGGTCTTAAAATCTTTGTTTTACCTTGCAGAATATGTGGATATTTTTTATATTCCAATAATGTATTGTATTTTTATTTTGGGCGAATTTTAAAATTTTAATAGTTATTTTTTAGTTATTTTTAGTATATTTTTGACCTAAACACCCTTAAAAGCCGTCAAAATATGATCAAATTGTGTCACAATTTTACGTTTCAAAATATGGAAGTATTGTGTGTTCTCTATGCACCACTGGTTATCTGAAGGAGTTTGAGTTTGAGTGACCTTATTCCCAATCGGCTGGTGGAGTTAATCATGACGCTCGGTCAATCCTTAAATGTCTACAGAACGTTTGTTTGCTTTCAGATCCCTGAAATCGACATTTTTGTACACAGGGTGCTGGAATCCTTTGTGCGCAGGTCACCTATGATGTATAAGACTGTAGCTATAGTTATATTCAAAGGGATACTGAAGGTGTGCGAGAAATCGATTACTAACTGCCGGCAAGTTTCCAACGGTTCTTCATCTTCTACCCGGTTGGAACTCGCCAAAGACGTTAAAGTAGGTTTTAGGCTTGGCTTTGTGACTCATTAATTAATGACGTTATTCAGCGACGTTAATTTATTGCTGAGTAAAAGCAGGAAAGAGATTGTGTTGTTTTGGATTGGCTCCAGTCACCTCAACCCCAAAACAAAATGCAGCAAGTAATATTCATTATTATTTTGCTACATTGTTTCCAGAAATAAGGGCCTGGACATTTTTTTAGAACACCCCCTCAAACGTTCATCTTTCACTGTTCAAAGGGTCTGGTACACGAATCTACAACAAAAAACCATTGTTTTCTCTGATAAAAAACTGTTTGTCCACCATACGCTGTAACCCGTGAGTCATAATTGTGTGGATTTTAGTGGTCGAAAACTGGTGAAAAGACTAATTTTGGCCATTGCCATATTTTTTAGACCCTTTGAAATAAATTGTAAATATTGAAAAAACCAGTGGTGCGTAGTGTACTACCATACTTCCGTATTTTGGTACGCAAAATTTTGACACAATTTGGTCATATTTTGACTGCTTTTAAGAGTGTTTAGGTCAGAAATATCAAAAAAATCACTATTCAAATTTTAAATGTTGCCCAAAATAAGAATAAACCATATTATTGGAACACATATTCTGCTAGGTAAAACAAAGATTTTAAGACTTAGATCGCTGAAATCGGTTCATTTGCGTTTCCAGGAAAAAATAGAATAGAAAACACCAAAAATGCAAGTATATTGGAAGTGCTGTGAGTTATTCAAATTCCAATTAAACAGGATGATAGGCCTTGCTGAGACGAACATATCAGTTCAAGAAATTTGAAAAAAGGTTGAGAATTGAGGGAGCTATGGCCATTTTTACTTCCATATTCACAAAGTAAATGGAAGTATTGTAATCGTCCTAAAATCGAGAATCGGAACGGAGCTTCAGAAAAAACGATTACTTATACACATTAAAGCAGGGTTCACATGGCGTACGGTTGACCGGATTCGGTCGGCCTCTCATTGGTAGACGGGAGAGCGTTCCCCCTTCACCACCGCGACCACACCGAGTGCGCTCTCCCGTCGACCAATGAGAGGCCGACCGTACCGACCGGATCCGGTCAACCGTACGCCATGTGAACCCTGCTTTACTCTGAATCACTTCCCGAACTAGTGTCTGTGTGTCTGCCTTTGGTCCTCCTTTATTAAAATGTCCCTAGCTCCTTCAATTCTTAACATTTTTTTCAAATTTCTTGAACTGGAATGTTTGGCTTCTAGAAAACCGCGTACATTTTTGGTATTCTGTTCTAGACTGTGGTCGATAGCTGGCTGCATTACGACGACTTCTACCAAGTCTGGCGAAAGAGACATATCACCGCTACCGTTAAAATGATGCTGGAACTTTTTGCTCGAAAATCTGGTTGTTTGGAGATGGAGCAATTGACGGTCTCCGTTTTTGACGAGCCCCCGCAGGAAAGCGACTCCAGGTCAGCATCCGCGTCATTCCAGATCACAGTCTATCTTATCGAGCTGCTGATATTTTTAATTAGTACAGTGGAAAAACTTGAACGCATTTCATGGTTTGGCTTAACAGCAAAATTGTTGACTGCTTCATTTTCAGGATTCATTCAATTGATAACGATTCGACTACTGATGATGAGTCTAGTGCTGTTGGCACGAATAGGTGAGCATCCAAATTCATCCTTCTACTGAACCAATTTTGAATTTTTTGAGCTCGTTGGATTCCTTTTAGGTTTTTGCACCTTTTTCACTCCCTATAAGTAGGCTGACCAGAGGTACTGTTTTCAGCAGTACAGGTCCTACTTTCTAGGTCGTGGTCCTGCTGTGCACAGAAACCTTGAAAGGACCCTAAAATGTACTGCTTTCGTGTGAATGGTCCTGCCATGGGCCCTTCTTTCATCACTATAAATGTTACCTACCAAGCCTTTTCCATCGAACCAAACCAAAAAAAAAAAACACCCGACATGGTTTTATAGATTAGGACAAAAGAAGAGGATCGTATACAACAGCAACAACCGATTAAACGCCTGCCTTTTTGCTCGTTTTTTCTGTTGATAAATTATTTCTATTTTTACTTCCATATTTACAGAGTAAATAGAAGTATTGTGATCGTCCTAAAATCGAGAATCGGAACGGAGCTTCAGAAAAAACTTTTTCTTATACACATTTACTCAGAATCACTTCCTGAACAAGTGTCTGTGTGTCCGTGTGTCTGTGTGTCCGTGTGTCCGTCTGTCTGTCTGTCCGTCTGTGGTCATTTACAAAAATCGCCATAACTCCCTCATTTCTCAACCTTTTTTCAAATTTCTTGAACTGAAATGTTTGTCTCGGCAAGACCTAACACCCTGTTTAATCGGAATTTGGATAACGCACAGTACTTCCGATATATTTGCATTTTTAGTGTTTTCTATTTTATTTTTTTCCGGCCACAAAACTGAACCGATTTGAGCGTTCTTGGTCTTAAAATCTTTGTTTTACCTTGCAGAATATGTGGATATTTTTCATATTCCAATAATGTATTGTATTTTTATTTTGTGCGAATTTTAAAATTTTAATAGTGAATTTTTCGATATTTTTGGCCTAAACACCCTTAAAAGCAGTCAAAATATGAACAAATTGTGTCTCAATTTTACGTTTCAAAATATGGAAGTATTGTGTGTTATCTACGCACCACTGGTTTTCTTAAATCATAATAGAAATGGCTACCTACTTCAACTGAAAAATTAGATGAACGTTTTTGTGGTAGGTATTTCGATTCCCGGAAACTGCGATTCGGTTCTTAGAAAGAGAACGTTTTGTCTAGCCGCCAACTTAATCGCTTAGACAGAAATTCGGAAGGGGGGTGTACGGTGCAGACCTGCTCCTGTGCAGGTAGATCCTGGGCGAGGTATGGAAGGGACGGATGATGTAAGGAGTGGTTTGGAGGGGTAGGGGTGCTGGGCGCTGGTGAGGGTTGAATCCCGGGAGGGGTGGGGCAAGCGTATTTTCTTTTCGTACCTATTTATTCATCATTGTGAAAACGTAGGTACCATTTAAACATCATTGAGTTCACCATGGACCATTACTCCACAAATGATATGATGATAAACCGACCTACTCCAAGTATTTGAACTTTATTCTCTGAGATACCCAGACAAATAATGTACCCTTGTCACTAATCTACTTAGCAGCGTTTTTATATTCCGATAATGTGGCGTACTTTTATTTTGGCCGAAATTTAAAATTTGAATAGTGAATTTTTTGATATTTTTGACCCAAAAACCTTTAAAAGCAGTCAAAATATGATCAGATTTTGTCACCTTTGACGTTCCAAAATATTGAAGTATTTTGTGTTATCTACGCACCGCTGGTTTTCATTCAGAACACAAAAACTCAACACAACATGCAAATAATAATAAAACCTATTGAATTTCTTTTTGGAAATTCTTCAACTCCTGAAGAAATTTCTTCAACCTGAAGAAATTCTTCAATTCATTTTCTGTTCGTGATGATGTTTTTTTTTCATAATATGAATACCATGTTTGCAACTTAGCTCTAGTCCAAAAAGAAAGATAACAGAGATAGATAACATCAAGTTCGATAATTAGATTACCTATTCCGATGATTTGATTGGATTGGTTTGATTTCTATTGAACCTATCCAATTAATTCCTGGCGCTAATAATATTATGAACTATAATAACTAAATATGATATTATTTAACTGTAATTTTCCAGGGCTCAAAGAGCGGAACTCGTAGTTGCAGAGAGTGTCTTCTCCGATAAGACTCGTGATGACCATAGTGGCACTCGTGATGACCATAGTGGCACTGGTCAGTTGTTCTTCAAATGCCCGTAGCCCCTAGTTTGCCCGTGCTCTGAAGAAATTCTTCAATTCATTTTCTGTTCGTGATGATGTTTTTTTTTTCATTCGAACAATAGCTACCTACTTACCTTAGAAGAATGTTTGGTTGAAATAATATTGACAAACGTTTCCGATACCTACCTATTTTTATTCCAGGTTTATACGATTTTTTATTAAACTCTCCCTTTAAACCGGATTATAATTGAATTTCCCAGCACCTGCCTTCATAATAAGGAAGTTTGTTCTTGAAGCACCGCACGCTAATGAGGCCGAATATATGGCTTTTTTCATATTTGATTGGTATTGTCATCATCCTCGAATTGAAAACATGGGGTCCAAGGCGCTCTCCGCTATCTGCCCTCAGCAAAGGACTCGGGGGTTTGAGTCCCCCGCCCAGCCCTGGAATATTTTGTGACCTTTGCAGGCACATCCTTTCAGCATGATCTTATCAGATAAAATAGCCTTCGTCATGTCCGGCTCGATTGCAATCACAAATCTTGCCGTGAAGCAAAAATTTATTTTTAAAAAATTTATAGGTAATTTATAGAATTAAAAACAGGATCAGAGATTTGGAGAAAAACACATTTAGGTATACGCATCTTTCTCATGGGAAAGGGTAGAAGTGATATCCAGATCATTTGCTGCCACCCTATAATGATTTTCAACATTGACAATTTTTTGGTAATTTCGATTTAAAATTTATATTGTTTCATCGAGCATCATGCAGATAATATCAGATAATAATATTATATTATAATGCATTAATAATATTATATTATAATGCATTATATTATAATGTATTATCTGATATTATCTGCATGATGCTCGATGAAACAATATAAATTTTCAACATAGACGAAAATCATTATAGGGTGGCAGCAAATGATCTGGATATCACTTCTACCCTTTCCCATGAGAAAGATGGGTATACCTAAATGTGTGATATTATCATGCTTCAGATAATATAATACTATCAGATAGTATATCATCCAGATAATATCAGGTATATTATATTTTCACATTATTTTAGGTCGACAATCCATTAAAATGAGCCAATTCGTCATGGACCTGTCCTGGGGGTCTATTCTATGTTTGCAACTCGCCCGGAGAGAAATTTCGGGGAGTGCGTCTTTTCGTCTACACTTCAGTGCGTCTAAAAAACAGCTTCCGCCAAAGCGGCTAACATGAGAAGCGGGTCACACCGTCTAAGATCGATCACAATCCCCCGTATCGATAGTAGGATAGTGTACCTCAACTTGAGACACTGCTAGAATGGTTACAGAGCTGCCGCCAGGGGCGAATTTTTAGACGCACTGAAGTGTAGACGGAATGATATACACCCAAATTTTGCGCCAACGCAATCGCCAGGCAGGGAACGGTGCGGTAGGTATGCAGGCGAGAAATTTAGCACCCGGCGAGTTTCAAACATAGAAGAGGCCCCAGATGGATTCTGACGAATTTTCAGAGGGAGATAAGTACTACGTTAATCAAAACTTCCAATCCTTTTCAACAGGTTCGAGCAGCAGGAGAGACTTTTATTTACTCTCGAATTTTAATAGTGAAATTTGATACAGATACGTACGGTATTTTTGTCTTCAGAGTAAAGTAGTGCGCGGCCGCCTGTTCGACAACCCTGGGCCGAGGTCAGACAGTTGCCGTTGTTGACATCCCCTGCGTACGCCTGTACCAATTTATTAGTCAAACTTTTTATTTAATCTGTACAATGTTTTGGCAGCATATAAGCAGTTTTGGCTACAGTAATTGCCTTTAGTACTTAGTCTAGCGTGTAATATTTCATGACATCAAGTAACTATACTTGGAATTCATTTTAGAACAGAAGCTGAAAGCGATGTCCGCCTTTCAGAAGTCCTTCCTCTCTGCAAAATTACCTCCTAAATCTTCAATGAATGCAGGGCGAGGAAACCCGAGGTTAGCTTCATTCTACTACTTAGCGTGTACTCAGCATATAAGAATGTAGCCTATCTATATTATTATAATTATCTGCTAGCAAGAGGCCATTTGACCTGTTGTTGCCCTTGCTGTTCCGATGTTCATTTTTAGGACGTGACAAAACATGGATTCAATATATCTGTATATATCAAATCTGGATATATCAAAATATCTGTAAATACGGAAGTGATTTTCAGTTGACTGTTGATAATCTGTATTTGTGAAGGTATCTACTGTGCATATTTCACCCACCATCTACTCAGTTTGAATTTTTAACATGGTACATGTGTGACGTTTGACCTCTTATTGCTTTTGACTTCCTAAAATCGTCATCTACTCGTATACAGTGCCAAAGGACGAGGAATAAGGGGAACCATCGACTACAAGCCGTCCCCTTGGAACACGCATTTTGATGAGAAAAAAGACGTCGTCGTCAACGGCAACAGCTTTCGCGTTTACGTAAAAGGCAACGCAGGACCTTGTCTAGTGCTCATACATGGTGGTGGATTTTCAGCGCTTACTTGGTCACTTCTCACTGTGAGTAATCGTCACTATCCTTTCATTAAACCCACTTGAATATTTTTCTTTGGAATTCATGCATGGGCAATTCGGGGTTTGGGCTGTAAACAACGCCTGAAACATCTGTTTAATTCGACCTTTTTCCAAGTAAATCTTTCTACATTTATTGAGTTTGACAAAATTTGTCTAGCTTGCCCTTAGAAACCAGAAAGTATTATATATTTCCTGGTTTCCAGTGGCGAGCTAAACTGATAAGGTGGGATAGGTAGCTATCCTCGGTTGTACGTACCTATTAAAGTATTGAAGTGACTACCGTTTATTACAGACTGCTCTCTTTGAAATGGTTGAATGCCAAATACTAGCAATTGACCTACGATCTCATGGAGACACTCGAACTATGGACGACAGCGATTTGTCTATTGAGACCCTTACCAGGTTAGTATGATATCCCATTATTGAAATAGTGCATATTTATTTGCCTTTCTGTTGGTGCTATCATCTATACAATGTGTCCCAAACTCGATGTAAAAAAATTTAGTGAGTTCCACTCGAGGTGAACCTCTTGTGGTGAAACTAGACCGAAAATGGAACAAATCGCATCTTCCTGTCTCAACCCGTTTCCAAAACCACACTTTCTAGATAGTTTCTTCCTATAAAAATCTGAATCTACGTATCTTTGGAAAATCCTAATTGAAGCAGTGAATAAACTAAATTGATGAACCCACCCTTAGCATCATGAAATCCCCACATTTCTTCGGTTCAAAACCACATATTGTTCAACTTTTGAGGACATTTGAGGCGTTGATAGCCAGAGTGGACCATGCCACAAACTGGCCGAAAAAAGTTGTACAGTGCAATGGGTTGCTCTATCTATCGAATTATTATTAAAATTTGACTCGTTCTCGAATGTGCCAAGAGAGAGGGCAACTTTTCAAATGGTCCGTCTGCAAATTGGCCGCCGATTTCGATGGCCAGAGTGGACCATGTGGCTTGTAGATAAGTCCCTGTGGTTCATGAGTCATCTGTTCTTGGGTGAATGCTTGTATTTTTTTTCTTCAAAACACCATAACAAGGCCCTTAATCAATCACATGAAATTAGTCGAAATTTTCAAATGCGATTTTTGTTGAAGTCTATGATGATGTCTCTACAGTTTTGTTTATGTATTGCTTAAATTTCAAATTTAAGCATACATATGTTCCGGTATCCCTTTGGTTTTCTTGATAAACAAATTAATTACATTCTTCTGAAAAACTCTGACCAGCCTATGTGTTCTCTAAAGTCAATCAGCTTAGGTATTAAACACCAAGTTTCTATAGGTTATGGGCTTAGTAGCGCCTGAAACTGCTTGATTCATACTTTGTTCTTTGAGAAATAGGTATGGAACTATCAAAAATCAGGGTAGGACTTCTAGAAGGAAAGACCAACTGGGCTACGTGGAAATACAAAATTCTTGTCATCTTGCGAGGGCAACCAAAAGCATTAAAGGTCATTGAGGGCAAACACAGTTCCCCTACCAAACCGCCAGATGCTGCCACAGCCGAAGTACTCGCAAGGTATGTAAAAGAATTGGAAGAATTTCAAATTGCTGACAGTGATGCTCTTCTAGTTATATCCAATAATCTCACAGAAGAAACACTCAAGAAAGTGATGAGGTTCACAACTGCTCGTGAAGTCTGGCTCGAGCTACATCGTCTGTTCGATGGCGTATCGGAGGATAAAGCCTACGATATTTGTTTAGAGTTCTTCTCGTACCAGCGCCAACCAGAAGACGACATCGGAACTCATCTTTCTAAACTAAAGAATCTCTGGAATGAACTTAAAGTAGAAATCTCAAAAGATGGAATCGGAGCTGAACTTTCTGAACTCTTCCTAATTTGCAAAATTTTGGGAACACTTCCTGAAAGCTTTTTTGCATTTCGGTCCAGCTGGATGTTGATGGCAAAAAGAGAAAGGACAGTTGAAAACCTGACAAATCAACTGTGTGCCCATGAACATGCACTGAAAGGAAGAGATGGCGGACATGCGTCAGATGAAGTGCTCACCACTACAGTCAAGAAAAGTAATATGAAGAAGAAACCTATTGGGTATTCAAGAAGAAACCTATGAAAGCTGATCTCGTGTGTCACTACTGCCAGAAACCAGGGCATGTGACAAGAAAATGCAAGAAATGGATTTCGGATGGGAGACCCGCACCCAATTTCTCGAAAACCGCATCCTCGAACTCAGCACTCGTGTCAAAACACGAACACGATCCCAAGGCACTTCTGACCACAAAATCTTCTTTTCTGACAGTTGGAAACGACGAAAAGTCATGGTACGTTGATAATGGAGCAACAAACCATATCACAAATCAACGGGACATCTTCCAAGACTTCTCGGAATTCAAATCGTCACATGATGTGATGACTGCTGACGGTACCTCGATCAGAGCAATCGGGGGCGGTACTATTCCTATCGAATCGAATGTCTCAGGAAAGTGGGAGAAATTGCTTCTTAAAGATGTTTGGTATATTCCTGGAATTAAGAAGAACCTGTTTTCACCCCTAGCAGCTCAAGATCACAATAGAAACAGTGAATTTGTTGCGCACACGGAAGAATGCTTTCTCACATTGGAGAATGAAGTTGTAATCGTTGGCAACAGAAAACACCAAGGTGGTCTCTACAAACTCGCAATCAGACACCGCAAATGTTCCAAACCTTCGGAAGTAAACTCTCTGTGCAACCAGAATACCTTACAACTGTATCATGAGAGATTTGGACACCAAAACAAGCGTCACATTAAAAAGTTTCTTGAACGAGAAATGGGCATAAAAGTAAATCTCGATGACGAATCATGTGAGGCCTGTGTCTTTGGAAAATCTCATCGCCTGAAATTCGGTTCAAGAGAAAAATCTACAATGCCTGGACAACTTATTCATACAGACGTCGGTGGACCTTTCTTCTCATCTATATCTGGATCTATATCTGGTTCTACGTTCTCTTCAAAGACGATTACTCAAAATTTCGGAAAGTTTATTTCATGAAACAAAAATCCGAAGTTGCCCAACACTTGAGATCATTTTTGAATGAAACCAAAACGCAAGGTCTAGTTGTACGTGAACTTCTTTCGGACAATAGTGGAGAATTCGTAAGTACTGAAGTCAAAAAGGTTCTAAATGCCGTTCACACCTCAACAAAATGGAGCAGCTGAGAGAGAAAATCGCACGCTGGTTGAAATGGCCAGAACTCTGATGCATGCTCGTGAGGAATTGCCACAGGGACTATGGGCTGAACTTGTGAACACGGCTGCATATATTCTAAATAGAACCAGTCCTTCTCGTGAAGATGACAAAACTCCCTACGAAATGGTATGGGATAAAACCTCGAGTTCACCATCTACGCATAATCGGAACGACTTGCTATGCTCACATTCCAAAACCCCAGAGAACAAAATTTCAAAAGAAAGCAAGAAAAGGAATTTTGATCAAATATGATGGAGATGCAGGCTACAGGATATGGTGTCAGAAAAATCTTCAACTCATTCGTTCAAGGGATGTGGTCTTCAATGAGGAACCCTTAACAACCGAAGATATTTCTACTACTCGTAGACCTGATCCACAACAATTGAATGAATTCGATTGTGCTGAGCCCACTGGATCGACCCCATCACCTCCTCAACTTGAAGAATCAACTCCGACGGATTCAGATTCATCAAGTGTGTTCCGTGGGTGGGACAACGCAAGCGTTCATTCTGATGAAGAGGAAGACATCGAAGTTCAAGACGAAAATAGAAGAGTTCTTCGTGATCGGTCTACCTGGAAATCGCCGGAACGATATGGATATCTAGCCATGACTGCTGCTGCAGAAATCCACGACATTTGGGAACCAAGTAGCTATTCAGAAGCCATCAATTGTGAAGACAAAATTCATTGGCAGCGATCAATGGATAGCGAAATCAAATCCCTGAAAGAAAACAATACCTGGAGACTTGAACACTTGCCAAAAGGGAAGAAAGCAGATGCCCCGCAGATGGACCTTTCGTGTAAAACTGAACCCTGATGGTAGCATTGACAAATACAAAGCTCGGGTTGTAGCCAAAGGGTTTACACAAAAGAAGGGAAGCGATTATGATGAAGTCTTCAGTCCAGTTGCTTGATCGGGAACCATCAGAGCAGTGCTGAGCGTTGCAGCTGCTGAAAACCTGCATATGATGCAATTTGATGTGTCAACCGCTTTTCTTTATGGGAACCTAGACGAGACCATCTACATGCAGCAACCTGATGGATTCAACGATGAGACAGGAAGAGTTTGTCGCCTCACCAGAAGTCTGTACGGTCTAAAGCAGGCTCCAAGATGTTGGAACAAACGTTTCGTTGACTTCTTGTCCAAGATTGGTCTACATGCTAGTGAAGCGGATCCGTGTCTTTTCATTCGGGAGAAGGATGGAAAGAAATTGATTGTTGCTCTCTACGTTGACGATGGACTTGTTGCGTCTAACTGCAAATTAGAGCAAGACAACTTCATTGAAGAACTAAAACGCGAATTCAAAATCACTACAAAGAAAGCGTCTTATTTTCTCGGCCTTGAAATCGAAAAACAAGAAGGCCAAATCAGCGTGAAACAAACTGCATATACTAGAAAGCTTCTCAAGCGATTTGGTATGGCAGATTGTAGACCAGTGGGGACACCAATGCTCAAAGACCGATCTCAACTCACCAAAGAAGAGGAGAAGGAAGATGTGAAAAATTTTCCGTATCGTCAAATCGTGGGTTCGCTCATGTACCTTATGGTAGGCACCCGACCAGACATATCCTATGCAGTTGGAGTCGTTTGTCGCGCACTGGATAATCCTACAAAGATTGACTGTAAAAAAAAAATGTAAATGATGGTTTAATTGTTTTAACCCATAGGGCATCACAAGGAGTGGGTTTAGTTCTCCAATATCATTTAATTCCGAAAACCCCGAATGCCAGGGATGACATGAATCATAAGGCTATGGGCCAAATTTTTCATGGCACCTGTGGGAATCGAACCCACAACTCTCAGGTATAGCCTGCAGCTAGGCAGACGCGCTAGCCACTAGACCAACCCGTGAGCCCTACAAAGATTGACTGCGTCAACGTAAAAAGAATTTTACGTTACCTAAACGGGGCCTCCTGACCTTGGACTTGTTTATAAATCGAAACTGAACAAAGGTCGGATCTACAGCTACAGCGACGCTGATCTAGGTGGAGACAAAATGACCGGAAGATCAACCACAGGCGTTGTGAATCTGTTTTGTGGAGCCGCCATATCCTGGACAAGTCAACGTCAAGTTTCAGTAGCCCTCTCATCAACAGAAGCGAAAATCGTCGCTGCCAGTGAAGCTGCCAAGGAACTTGTATGAACTCGGATCTGCCTGTGCTTTATGTGGACAATGAAGCTGCAATTCGATTGGCCAAAAACCCTGAAAACCATCGGCGCACAAAGCACATCAAAATCGGGCACTTTTTTGTCAGGGAGCTGGTGATGAATGGCGAAATCATGATAACCAAAGTCGAAACATCGAAGCAACTCGCCGATGCTATGACGAAGGCTCTTCATCAGCCACGACTGTCCGAACTTCGTCAAAAGATTGGCATGAGCCATCATCAATCAGATGGGAGAAGGTGTTGAAGCATCTATGATGATGTCTCTACAGTTTTGTTTATGTATTGCTTAAATTCCAAATTTAAGCATACATATGTTCCGGTATCCCTTTGGTTTTCTTGATAAACAAATTAATTACATTCTTCTGAAAAACTCTGACCAGCCTATGTGTTCTCTAAAGTCAATCAGCTTAGGTATTAAACACCAAGTTTCTATAATTTTCTCAGTTCGACACCTGAGTGGAGTGGTCCACTCTGGCTATCAAAGCCTCATTCTTGGATTCAGCATTGACTTTCCTTTACATACGATTCACCAAGTATACAATTGTAGGTACTCTAATACTAAAGGTGGGATGAGAACTCAAAAAATGAGAGAAGAGAAATAGTCTATTCCACTATTAAGGTACAATTGTAGGCTGGTTTCGGTTATTAAACCATCATCAGTCGACTGTCGTTAAGTACTGATGATGACTAAAGCTGGATTCACATGTGCGTTTTTCTCTGCGTTCTGCGCAAAGAGATCTGATTGGCTGCCAGGTAAAGTTACCTGGTAAAGTGCTCGCGCCTTAAACTGGCAGCCAATCAGATCTCATTACGCATGACGCAGAGAAAAACACTCATGTGAATCCAGCTTAATTCCTATACACTGTGTGGTTCAAACGTCAACCAGTGGTGCGTAGATAGCACACGATACTTCCATATTTTGAAACGTAAAATTGTAACACAATTTGATCATATTTTGACTGCTTTTAAGGGTGTTTAGGCCAAAAATATCAAAAAATTCACTAGGTATTAAAATTTTGAAATTCGCCCAAAATAAAAATACAATACATTATTCTAATATAAAAAATATCCACATATTCTGCAAGGTAAAACAAAGATTTTAAGACCAAGAACGCTCAAATCAGTTCATTTTTGTGGCCGGAAAAAAATAAAATAGAAAACACTAAAAATGCAAATATATCGGAAGTACTGTGCGTTATCCAAATTCCGATTAAACAGGGTGTTAGGTCTTGCCAAGACAAACATTTCAGTTCAAGAAATTTGAAAAAAGGTTGAGAAATGAGGGAGTTATGGCCATTTTTGTAAATGACCACAGACGGACAGACAGACAGACGGACACACAGACACTTGTTCGGGAAGTGATTCTGAGTAAATGTGTATAAGAAAAAGTTTTTTCTGAAGCTCCGTTCCGATTCTCGATTTCAGGACGATCACAATACTTCCATTTACTCTGTAAATATGGAAGTAAAGCTGGGTTCACATGTGCGTAAAAGTCTGCGTAATCTGCGTATGCGTAAAGTGCGTAATGAGATCTGATTGGCTCGCAATTTTACGCGCGCGCAATTTACCTGGTAAATTTACCTGGCAGCCAATCAGATCTCATTACGCACTGTACGCAGTACGGAGATTACGCAGACTTTTACGCACATGTGAACCCAGGTTAAAAAAGGAAGAAGAATTTCTGTAGTACTTCTTCTTTGCAAAAACTAGCTAGAAGCTATCAAATTTCAGGAAAACTAGCTGGAAGCTATCAAATTTCAGGAAAAATTGTTTCTACTGAAAATGTCGACTTTGCGATTCTCTTTTGATTTCGTAGAGATATTCTAGTTTTAATTTGGAAAAACATCATTTCACTGCTGGAACACCCATCAGCCATATGATTTGTAGCTTCTAAATACATCTGTTTCTATACCGCAAATCTGGACTCACTTTTGGTTGCAGTTAGCAATTTTTGTTAACGTAGCTGTAACTATTCAGATTTTTTCCCACCTAATTCATCTATTTTATCTTTCAGCGATGTAGTAACCGTTATTAACCTCGTAGTTCCTGAAGGTACTCCCATAGTTCTGATAGGGCACAGCCTTGGTGGAAGTATAGCAGTGCACGCCGGCCACCATCCCAATATCCAATCGTTGATCGGTCTTATCGTCATCGATGTAGTCGAAGGTACTGCCTTGGGAGCGCTTTCTTCTATGCAGTCCATTCTCAGAGGACGACCTCAGTACTTCAATTCCATAGAGGATGCCATCAAATGGAGGTAAATCGGCTTTGCTAGTCCTCGTCATTTAAAGTTTAGCAACTGTGTGTGTAAGGAACCTTTTTTTCCCTCCATATTTAGGAAGTAAATGGAAGTATTGTAATCGTCCTAAAATCGATCAGAGCCTCAGAAAATTTTTACCCATACACTTTTACTCAGAATCCCCAAACAAGTGTCTGTGGGGTCCGTCCGCCCATCGGTAGTCATTTAAAAAAATGGCCATAGCTCCCTCAATTCTCAACATTTTTTTTTTTTTAATTCTTGATGTGTAATGTTCGTCTCGGAAAAACTTATCACCCATTTTAATCGGAATTTGAATAACTCACAGTACTTCCAATATATTTGCATTTTTAGTATTTTCTATTTAATTTTTTTCGCCTTATCAAAAAACTATCAAAAATTTATCAAAAAATGGAAGTAGTTTGTCTTATCTACGCAACACTGGTTCCCTAAACCTCCTATCCAATTTTTGTTTTTAGGTTGAGTAGGTACAATACTTCCATTTACTCTGTAAATATGAAAGTAAGAAAAGCTGTTGTCATCTGCCAGTAGGATAGAAACACACAGCAGCCCATATACACAAGGTATGGCGACCCTGTATAATTTTTTACTTAAAAAATCTAAAAACCTTAAGGCCGATTTTACCAACAATAAAACCCTAGGCTCTCCTTGATCTTGATGGTATTATCGTATCTTGACACTAACGAAACCGCATATCATTTTGTCACTTAAGTTCTGACATTGCCTAACTCAATTTTTTTTAGCTCCTTTACATGAAACCTAAGCGGAAATCGCTACATCATCCAGGGTTTGAAGATCCCCCCCAGAAACTCCTCCTCCCCCCTCAGCCACAATAGGTACATAAATATTGAAAAATTAAAAAAAAATTATTTCAACTTGGAAATACGTTCACCAATAAGTTCTCACAATCTCGAAGGGTCTCTAAATTGGATTCTACTCGTGAATTTCAAAAATAAGCACTAACCTCGAAAACAGCTGAGTTGGTGTGGTCCAACTCTTTTTTGACAAAAATTGAGTTTGGCGGTGTTAGAACTTAAGTGACGATTCTCTAAATACATCCAAATTGTTCAAGTACAATAATTTTGATGACTCTTGAAGCGGCCTGGAAAAAGGCTGAAGCGGTTGACAACAAAGAGATAATGAAAGATTGTTGATTGTATTCTTATCCCTCAATTTGGAATCAATGTTCAATTATGCCAAATTAATTAATTTATCCATCCCTGTTTGATACTTCCATCTTTTTTCTGCTCTTCCAGTGTACAGAGCGGGCAAGTGAAAAATTTGGAATCTGCTAAAATATCAATGCCGGGCCAAATAAAAAAGTGAGTCATCAAAAATCGATTTGGGTGATTTGAATTCAGCTCTTGGGGACGGTGTGAAATATATCACATGTGGGCAAGAAGACAGTGACTTCTCAGAAAAGGCAATTGTTTGGGAATCGCTTCTAAAGGTTTGGATTGTTGTTTCACATAGTTCTTTATTATGTACGGAAATTCTAATTCGGCCCCTGATGTCCCTCTCTTCGTAAGCTTGAGCGTGACTGAGGGATGTGTTGTTCTTCATGCATCTTTCAACTTGAAGACGACAACAGTGCCTCATTCGAAAAAACGTTAAACTACAGGTATCAGGTTATTCTAGACTTATAGAGGTTGTCAAGTAGTAAGCAAAACTCAAAATCGACTTTTTGGCAGATGTCACGGTCTTCTCGTTCACGTGTGATGTGTGACTGCGAGGTTCAATAAAATAGCTTCTCTATTTTCCAGCAACAAGACTGGACAGACTGCTACTGCTGAGCTAGAAGCTGAATCTTTTCACAGAGGTAGTGATAGTGTTGATAACCTTTTAATAATTATACGAAAATGTCCCGCTGATGACTAATGGTAGGTACATCCTTTTCATCCAAGCTATTTCGAGGGAACTCAAAATTTCCCTCAAATGGCGTATTTATTTTTTGACGCCGAAGGACGTACCTATGTATTTTTTCTGCACTGATCCTACAAAATTCTAGACAATCGTGTAAGCTGTTGAACCAATAGCTTGCATTTGAAAGGGTGAAAATATAATGAACGACAGAAAAGAGACGTCAGCACGACAGCATTTCGGAACGGCCGATAATCTCTCGGAACGACGAAACAAATCCCTTTCTCCCGACAGCTCATGTACTCGTAAACAAAGGGTTTAAACTCCAAGATGATAACGCCGAGATTAGTGGTTCCCCCACCGATTGAAATAAAAAAAAAATAATTGTAAAAATTACGTTAATTCGTATGGGAATTGGGACGATTTCGACTCTTTCCAACGAATTTATTACGGCACGTGTAAAATTAGTCTTGGAATGGAAAAATCAACCTGCAGCTGCCCATATTTTTCAAAAAACCTACTATGCAAGCACCTCCTCGAGATGCAAATACGGCTTGAACCCCCACCTGAAGCAAAATCCGTCCCTATGGGCCAAAAACGGAAGCGGGGTCGGCCAACCAAGGCAAAGAGTGCCTTCCTGACACAATAATGATTCATTTATCATTTCATTGACTGTACATTATTTGTAATTATGTATACTTTTCTGTAAAATTTAATTTAATTGTGTGGACGAATGCAGTCGTGTCAACTAATTAAATTGATTAATGCATTCATGTCGTGTAAAATTTTTTTTGCGTGAGATTATTTTTTCTGTCGTTTGTGGATTAAATATTCGTTCATTCTCTTTTACTGGAGTTGAAAACATTTTTCTGTCGTGGACGGATTGTTTCGTCGTGAAAGTGAGAATCGCTGTCGTGCATTCGTACTTTTGTGTCGTGCGAGTAAATCACACCCCATTTGAAATAGGCAGTTCACATTGGCTTACTCAATTCAACTTTGGGTTAAAGCTCTCGAAAAAATTCGTCAAAGCAAAATCTATGTGCATCTGGTATGTAAAACAAAAAAAAAAAAAGGTTGAGAATTGTGGGAGCTATGGCCATTTTTATGAATGACCACAGACGTTTGTCTCACTAAGGCCCGGTTTATTGACAAAATTTATCCATCCGATATCCAAGGAAGCTTTGGATAAAATTCACCACGGTGTTATCTGTATCAAATTTGAAAGTAAAAATCTCGTTGGAAATATTTATCTAAAGCTTCCTTGGATATCGGATGGATAAATTTTGTCCAGGCCTAAGACCTATCACTCAGTTCAACCGGAATTCGAATTACTCACAGTACTTCTAATAGATTAGCGTTTTCAGTGTGTTCTATTTTATTGCTTCCTGGCCACAAAAATGAACCAATTTGAGCGTTCTTGATCTAAAAATTGTTGTTTTACCTTGCAAAATACGCAGGTATTCTTTTATATCACAATAACTTGACTTATTTTAAAATTTTTAAAAGTTTCAAGTTTTGAGTTATAAATTTGCAAAGCGAGTTTCTTGACCTTTTTCATCATTGTAGCCCCCAAATCAGTCAAAATCAAATTCCTTTGGTTCAAAAATTTAAGTAGGTATCAAAATATGGAAGTAGAATAGAATAGAATAGAATAGACGTTTATTTTAACAAAAAAGTTCACAAAAATAATCACAAAAACATCATAATATGATATCATATATGATCATATTATGGCATGGTTTTCACCGTCTGCCAGTGGTACTTCTGTAGCTGTAACAGCTATATTACAATTCTGCTCGAGCATACCCCGCTCCGAAAAACCGTTCCCAGGCATTTGTCCACTCTTGAAACCATCCGCATCGCAGCTTGCATACTTCACGTGCTGTATGGCCGGGTAGCCGATTCTTGTCCATCGATGATACCCTTCCAAGGTAGTCGAGATGGAGCTTCATGGTGTGGAGGAACATCTTCTCCAATCCCAGCTCCCGATACAAGAAGTAATCCGGTGCGTTCATGGGCAATCGGCAAGCCTTTTTGACGAAAAACTTCAACAGCTTCTCCAACTGTCCGAAACGCTGGTAGCCCCAGGCCTGGGCGCCATACGAGAGTACCGTCCTCGAAACCGCCTGGAATATTTGCATTTTAACCCTAAACGGCACTATGTTCTTGTTAAAAATTCCTGACCATACGCTGACGATCGCAAACTTGGCCGCCAACAGTCTATCATTCATGTGCTCGTTTAGGGACATGGAGGGAGACAATATGGAAGTATTGTGTGTTATCTGCGATTAGGCTCGTTACGCAACCTCTATGATCTACACTTACCTAATACAAGTTCAGGGAAAAATAAAATAGGATAAATAAACCAGTGGTGCGTAGATAACACACAATACTTCCATATTTTGAAACGTAAAATTGGGACACAATTTGATCATATTTTGACTGCTTTAAGGGTGTTTAGGTCAAAAATGTCAAAAAATTCGCTTTGCAAATTTTAAAATTTGCCAAAAAAAAAATTCGGTACATTTTTGGAATATAAAAAAATATCCACATATTCTGCAAGGTAAAACGAAGATTTTGAGAGCAAGAACGCTCAAATCGGTCCATTTTTGTGGCCGGAAAAAAATAAAATAGAAAACACTAAAAATGCAAATATATCGGAAGTACTGTGCGTTATCCAAATTCCGATTAAACAGGGTGTTAGGTCTTGCCGAGACAAACATTTCAGTTCAAGAAATTTGAACCAGTGGTGCGTAGATAACACACAATACTTCCATATTTTGAAACGTAAAATTGTGACACAATTTGATCATATTTTGACAGCTTTTGAAAGTGTTTAGGTCAAAAATATAAAACAATTCACTATTAAAATTTTAAAATTCACCAAAAATGAAAAACGACACATTTTCGGAATGTGAAAAATATCCACATATTCTGCAAGGTAAAATAAAGATTTTAAGACCAAGAACGCTCAAATCGGTTCATTTTTGCGGCCGGAAAAAAATAAAATAGAAAACACCAAAAATGCAAATATATCGGAAGTACTGTGCGTTATCCAAATTCCGATTAAACAGGGTGTTAGGTCTTGCCGAGACAAACATTTCAGTTCAAGAAATTTGAAAAAAGGTTGAGAAATGAGGGAGTTATGGCCATTTTTGTAAATGACCACAGACGGACACACGGACAGACGGACACACAGACACTTGTTCGGGAAGTGATTCTGAGTAAATGTGTATAAAGGCCCATTTAGACGGGCAATTTTTCACGGCAATTATTGCTCAAACTGAATTGCCGGCTGCAAAAAAAAAATTGCCGAGCAATTTTTTCCCTACGTCCGGCAACTTTCTCCCTACTTCCAGCAACTTTTTCCCTACTGGAAGTTGCTCATTATTGCCGACAATAATTGCCCCGAGTGGAGCAATATTTTCGGGAATTGACGTGAAGCCAGCAATTATTTTCAGGCAATTTTTGAAACCCATCGCCCGTGGGTTTTAATTGCTTGTTTTCGGCAATTTTTTCGTAACAGACAGAATTGGATGGAAAACATCTGTATTTTTATATTGTATTTATTTATAGTTGTAGGTATTTACTATTATTGTATGCTGCCTCCAAGAAGCCCTCAGCAATGCCTAAATTCTTCCTGATCAGAGGAGGAGCCCATTGCGCTAATCCAATACCGTTGGTCGTACGATGCTGAAATTCGGTATGCTGCCTCCAAGAAGCTCCTCAGCATGACTGGCAAGACCTGAGTTCTTCCTGATCAGCTGAGGAGCCCATGGCGCTGATTTCAAAACCGTTGGTTGTACGATGCTGAAATTTGGTACACAGCTTTAGAGGAGACCCTCAGCAAGATTGGCTGGGCCAAAATACGTTCTGATCAGCTGAGGAGCCCATTGCGCTAAATCCAATACCGTTGGTCGTACGATGCTGAAATTCGGTATGCTGCCTCCAAGAAGCCCCTCAGCATGACTGGCAAGGCCAAAATACTTTCTGATCAGCTGAGGGGCCAGTGGCGGTAATTTCAATACCGTTGGTCGTAGGATGCTGAAATTCGGTACTCAGCCTCAGAGGAGTCCCTCAGCATGACTGGCAAGGCTAAAATTCTTCCTGATCAGCTGAGGAGCCCATTGCGCTAAATCCAATACCGTTGGTCGTACGATACTGAAATTCGGTATGCTGCCTCCAAGACTGCCCTCAGCATGACTGGCAAGACCTGAGTTCTTCCTGATCAGCTGAGGATTTTGGCCCTACCAATCTTGCTGAGGAGCTATTCCGAGGGTCCATATCAAATTTCTGCATCATACGACCACTGGAAATTACCGCCACTGGCTCCTCAGCTGATCAGGAGGAAATTTGGTCTTGCCAATCTTGCTGAATGGCTCCTCTTATTCTGCATATCAAATTTCAGCATCCTACGACCAACGGTAAGGAAATTGGTGTCATTGGGCCCACTGCTGATCAGACATTCCTCGTGATTTTCCTCGTGATTAATTTTCAAAATCTCGTGATAGGGCTCCTCTGTGGCTGCATACCAATTTTCAGTATTGTATGATGAGCGGTATGGGAAATGGCGAAATGGGTCCCTCTGCTGACAATTCGCCCACCCACACACACCCACACACACGTCATATTTATTACCTGATTATATTATTTTATTTATTTTATTATTATATAACAACATCACGAGCTCACAAGAAAACACTAATTGCCCGTTCACCGTGTAAACGCAAAAATGGAGCAACAATTATTGCCTGGAGTTGCTCCATTTTTTTTAAGCAATAAATTGCTGGCAATTAATTGCTTTTTCTCAAACAAGAGAACAGGGAAAAATTGCCGAATTGATCGGAGTTGCCGGCAATTTTAATTGCCGAGAATTGCTCAAGTTTCGGCAATTTAGTTGCCCGTCTAAATGGGGCTTAAGAAAAAGTTTCTTCTGAAGCTCCGTTCCGATTCTCGATTTTAGGACGATCACAATACTTCCATTTACTCTGTAAATATGGAAGTAAAAAGGATTGCTATGAGAGATAGAAAAATAAATTTCATTATTTCCCTAAAAAAAGGCGCCTACCAAGCGGAATGTTCGACCTCGCTGTAGGAAATTCGCCCTTGAGAAAAGGTCCAAAAATGTTCAGAAAAGTACGTTTCACTTACTCAATTGTTGATGCACTGAAAGTACGCGAACGAAATCATCACTGGGGAATATTATTCACACTACGGGGATTTCAGATGAGACAAACTGACGCACGTACCGACTGCACAAAGACTGACTGAGGTGCGGGAATTCCTTGCCTTTGTGCATTGCGGGCTGCCTAATTTCAGCGTGACACCACTGGTTTCTCAGAAGTGATTAATTTATGTTTTAGATGCGGCCGCCCAGGGCGCAGTGAGTAACTCGCCCATCCTGACAGTCGAAAGTATCTCTGAAGATAAAGAGGCAACTTTTGCATCTCCGGTAAAGCCACTTAAGCCCACTTCTGCAAGATTTTCAGACTCGTTGGTAACTTTGTTGATAGATCGTGACCAGTTCAACTGATAGTCGAGCAAAAGAGTTTTTACCTCACACACTCTAATTAAAGATAATGAGAAAAACTCAAATTCGAATTTTTTACCCAAGAAATGGAGGGTGTGTGCACGCTTCTTTTGCAAAATTCGCTCTAGTGCTTATTGATTATGAGAGCTACGCGAGCTAAAGATTCACTCTGATGCAACAGGGACTTAGACGAGTCAGAAAATTGTTGGACCTCAATGTGCATCGAGAAACTATGCAAGACGAATTTATGAGCGTCGCTGTGTGGTTAGTTGGCTTTGTCAGCTTAAACCCCCTAAAACCCTCACCTGAGTGAGACTTTTCAAAGCAACGTGCAATAAGCGACGCTATCCTATGTTTGCACCCAAGTTAACACCAGTGTTGTCCTTTTCAACATAAAGCTGCTGGCAGAGTGGCACATAATATGTAGACCATATTATGGTCTTGTAAATAAAATTATTGACAAATAATGAAAAAAAGGGTTTTTGAAATGTCGGTTGAAGGAACTGTTCTCAATTTGTAGAATTTATATTTGTGTGTTTTTCAAGGCCTAAGAACCTCCCACGTTACTAGAAAACTATTAAGGAATCCTATCCTTTTGTCTTCTGTTGGCTTGTTTATGGCATTATTGTTCACAACGTGGTAACGACCGTTCTCAGAAGTAGGTGAATGGGTGAACACAAAATGAAAGCTTACCAGACGATTCTGCGTCCAAACACCAATAATAATTATTGGTATTATTATAACAATAATTATTGTTATAACAATTGTTGTACTTGACTCTCTTGTCGCTAAGGTCATACTTCCCTTGTTCAAGGACTCATTTTGTGCTAAGCCCCCCCCCCCTCCTCCTCTGGATCGCTCGTGAATGCTCGCTTTTTTTGTCAAGTGTCCCCTTCAACTTAAGCTTCCCTTTGAGAAAAGATTCCCTAAGCCAATCCCAAAGGAACTTTCACGAATAGTTGCCAGTAGTTCTGGCTTCTCTATCGATACAGACGTAATAATTACTGTCGTCTGATCATGTTTCCTGCGTCATTATTAAGTGTTAAGTAAAATAAACTGATATTCTTGTGATATCTGCGTATGAGAAATTATTTGGGCCTTGCGCGATTTCAGGGTGCAATCTCCGGCAACTACGGATGGCGGATTGATCTTAGGGCGACCGAACTTCATTGGTCCGGTTGGTTTCAAGGCCTGTCCAAACTGTTCCTGTCGTGTCCAGCTCAAAAACTTCTACTTCTCGCCAGCCTTGACCGTCTCGATACAGATCTCACCGTCGCTCAAATGCAAGGTACTCCTTGGGTACTAGATCGTCGTTCAGCATGCAACAGTGATTAACTTGATTTTTTTCAACTTTTCAGGAAATCCAAAAACTGGGGTGTACCTATCCATGCAAATGTAGTTAATTAAATTATCGCATAGCAAATTTAGTAAGAATTTAGTAAAAAGTTGGATAATAATCCAAAAGAGGAGCTGTACCCAACCAACGTGAGCGCTTTCAAATTGCAGCAAAAGATAACCACTTTTCGGGCCTGAGAAAAGTTAAGCGGTGTAGCCCAGAACGGTTTCCAACAGCTTTTTCTCCCGAATTCGCGCAAACCAGAGGTATCATCAGATTCCCCGTGGGAAAACCAATCCAGTGATACCAATAAATCATTTTTGCTAAAAATCGAGTTAATCACTGTTGCATGCCGAATGACGAGAGACTCCTAACAACGTACACTCTTCTGCACTTTCAACTTTTGATGGTTTGCGTTCCAGGGAAATTCGAAATCCACGCGTTCGAACATAGCAGAGGAAGGTGCGGCCATATTGTCCATGAGGACATTCCAGAAGCTGTTGCGGAACTCATAGCCACTTACCTTGTGAGAAATAAATTTTCAACGCAGAAGGCTGGTTTCCAAGAAGGGTATGCATACCCATAGCCGAACATCATCGATTCTTTTTTTGGTCATGATTGTATCTTACTGTCGTCTCTCATTTGTGTGCTGCGCAATCGCGTTGAACCGGCATCAGAACCATTTTAAAGAATAGCGAACAATCTTTGTCCAAAAACTCGAAACAATGTATGCTCCCAAATTTGAATCCAGTAAAAATGTTCCAACCGGAAGACTGAAGACGAGAATTTTTTTTTACCAGGACAGAAGAATTATCAATGCTCTGATTGGTTTCCAACTATTTCAGAACTATACCTTGCTGTTGAATGAGTTTTCCAAAGCACGAAATCGGATGGTTGGTGGCCCATCAACCACAACCGGCTTTCGATGGCAACAATGGACTCCATCTACTTAAATCATTAAACTACCTTGTTGCAATAGTATTATTTTGAATTATTGAAGACAGTTATTTAAAAATACAATGTTTTTTTTAATATTTATTTGTTGCGCTATTTCTTTGAGGTCAACTCCAGACTTACCTACATTTATCCATGTGCCTAACAAAGGGATGTCCGTAATACCTTGTACCTATATGTCAATGTCTTTGTACCTATATGAAAGCTCGGCTGGATTTCTTTGGAAATTTGGCATTTGAATAAATCCTTTCACTAATTATTCACCTGCACTAAATTACCAGCTTTCATTTGAGCATGCATTTGACATTAGTTTTGATTGGGTGGGTTCACCTATTCATAGTGGCTAATTCTCAGGTAGAAGCAGGGCAAGCGGTACCAAGGAAATTCGTAATTAGGAACCGTAGAATTATGGTATGCTAGTAACAGTAACTTTACTGTTCTTGAGTAAGGTACTGGTTGCCACATGAGACCTTGTCACTGCCTATTTAGTTGATTCGCCGAATTCCTATGAACGCTAAGAATAAGTGGTTCCTTGGAAATGTACACTACGAATTTCTGTTTCCAAGTTTCTTTGAAGCCATTGGTGCTTCCGAATTTTAAAACGTAAATGTTTGCCACATTTCGATCAAATTTTGACTACGTTTGAGGCTGTTAAGGCCAAAAATGTCAGAACCCTATGCTGATTTTAAAACTCGCAAAAAATCAACATAGGTTCGTCAAAATATTGGAATAAAACCAGGGGTGCGTAGATGACACACAATACTTCCATATTTTGAAACGTAAAAGTGCGACACATTTGATCATTTTTGACTACTTTTGAGGGTGTTCAGGTCAAAAATATCAAGAAAATCACTGCGAATTTTAAAACTCGCTGACATGAAAATACGCCAATTTACGCAACCTCCGCACGTTCATTCCCACTCCAACAGCCAGGGATCGGATAAAATGGAGCCATCTTTAGGTTAACTTCTTGTAAATGATGATCCTGTAGCTTAGTGAAGTTAGCAACGGTCAACTGCGTGTTTCTTTTCTAACTAATTGGTCTCTAGGGACGTTTTGGAACACATTTCTGGCTGTACAAGAATTGTGCCACCAGTCACATTGTACGCCTTAAGCTGGGTTCACATGGCGTACGGTTGACCGGATCCGGTCGGCCTCTCATTGGTCGACGGTAGGGATGGGTATCGATACCCGATATTTGAAAACATCGATATTTTACCATCAAGCATCGATATTTTTGTATCGATACTGTGCCTCTAGATAATATCGAGTATCGATACTTCAATTCCGATATTTGGAAATATCGGCACATTATTCATACTATAATAGCCTAAAAAAACTTGGTTTTAATATTTTTCTTCGGTTATTTTTTTTTGTGAAACACCCATCAACCGATCTTTGACTACTTATTATGGAATCTGGAATGTCAAAAAATAGGTACTGGCTTTGATACTATGTAGATTGAAAGTAGGAAAAGAAGGAGACAGGTGAGGAGGTTCTATTGTGGCCTGTTACCTTACACCACACAGGACCTGCAGATAATAATGTAAACAAAGACGATCTTTTGTTCTATTTCAATACGATACAGTATACACATAAATGTAGAGAAAAATTGATGTTGAGAATGTCAGAAAAACAGATTCAGAGCAACAATGTGTATAATATACCTATGTATATTATAGGTATAAGTATCGATACTCGATATTAATATCGATATACAAATATCGATACTGCGCTTGGCCGATATTTGAAGTATCGATACCAGCCGTTCGATACAGTACCGATACAAAATATCGATACATTGTCAACGATACCCATCCCTAGTCGACGGGAGAGCGCACGCGGTGCGGTCGCGGTGGTGAAGGGGGCACGCTCTCCCGTCGACCAATGGAGGCCTACCGGGTCCGGTCAACCGTACGCCATGTGAACGAAGCTTTAGGGTTAAACATCTTGGTGTATCCGACACCTTCTCGGATAAGTAGGTAGGCGATAAAATATCTTGCTTGATTAGCGTTTGACTGATGAGTGTGTCGAATTGGACTGATGAGGGATGTTTTTCTGTCTTGGAGATGCGAGCGCAGCGAGCATCCAGGTCACCTGATCTGTATGAGGAATGTGTGAAGGAACAGTTAGCAACGAGCTGTACGGACTGTATGACTGGTGGCACAATTTCAAAATTGCCATAAATGTGTTCCTAGACGCCCCTAGAGTCAGAAAATTTAGAAAATAAACACGCAGTTGACCGTTGCTAACTTCACCAAGGTGTTTAATCCTAAGGCGTACAATGTGACTGGTGGCATAATTCTTGTACAGCCAGAAGTGTGTTCCAAGACGTCCCTAGAGACCAATTAGTTAGAAAAGAAACACGCAGTTAACCGTTGCTGAACCGTTGCTAACTTCACTAAGCTATAAAGTGTTAATACACTTGCGGTAGGTACCTACTTGCTTAGATCCTACAGTGAAAGCTAATGCCAGCGGTTCCTGCTTTGAACTTCCATGGTAAGCCCTTGACCCATGTTGCTCACTGAATAGGAACCTATGTAAAGGCCAAAATTTGACTAGGTATACCTACCTTCAGTACTTCAGGTACCTACCTACTGTACTTACCTAATAAAATTTAATACGTTCTCTAGTTCTATGCCGAGGCGGATTCGGGGGGGGGGGGCAAGTCCCCGAGGTGTACCTACACTAGACAGAATGGCCGATTTTCTACTAACCTTGAATTCTGAAGTTCTTTGGTCTAGTCCTTTGGTCTAGGGAGTTTTTAGGGACTATTCTCCCAAACCTTTTTATCCGTTCTTAAGTAAATGCCTATTCCCAGAACCTGCCTGTTTGCAACTTCAAGTAATCGGCCTCAACTCAATATCCTTGTGATCACTGCGTATGTAACATTTTTCATGTAATCTAAGCACCACTGGTTTACTTGGGTAAGTCCAATAATGTCCGAACAATCACGACGTTTTAAATGTCACGTTTATCGTATATCTGGCAACGCTGGGACTCCATCCCCTATTCCAGCTCTCGGCCAATCACAGTTCCGAATCAGCTGTTGTTCAATCCCGATTGGACGCCTCTGCATTTTGACATAATTATTTTTTGCTCTGCGTACGGACATCAGGCAGACGCAGTCCGAATCCGAACCACTACCGCTAGCTGTCCGACCATTTTTGTGATGACGTTAGCCGAGTTGAAAGAAATATTATCTTTTATGGAGCATCGTTTATGTTATTTTTAAAGAAGGCGTAAATTTCTCGATTTCCAAATAGGTACTTGGATAGCTTATGGCATCCGTTGGTTAGATGTTGTAGATCGTTGAAGATGTTGGATATTGGATAAGGTAAGAATCTGAGCTGCATCTTCAGTATCATCTGTATAAAACCATTCGGGTTTGGCTTTGTGTTAGAGAGAAACTCAAAATTTCGTTATAACTTTGAAAATGCAGTTCATGATTTTTAGATTTCGAGCATGACGGTTCGACTAGTTGGGGTTTCAGAGTGATGATGTATGTGATCGGATTGATCAGTTGTCTTGGTTTGGTAACTCAAGTCATTAGGGCATTCGGCTATGGAAACGCGAAATCCAAACACGTAATGGTCTTCCAGTTGGAGAACTTATAGTTAATCTGTAAATTTGCTCCTCAAACTGTCCTCAAAAGTCCTCAAACTGAGACAGAAATTATTATTTTTTGTTTTCAATCGTTTCTAGGAACTCTGGTCTTGGAACTACGCCAGAGTAAATAATAGCAGGTACTTGCTTGACGTCCATAAAAGACCAGAGTGAAGTTAGCAACGGTCAACTGCGTGTTTCTTTTCTAAATTTTCGAACTCTAGGGACGTCTAGAAACACATTTAGGCATGGCAATTTTAAAATTGTGCCGTCAGTCATACAGTCCGTACAGCTCGTTGCTAACTGTTTCTTCACACATTCGTTATACAGATCAGGTGACTTGGATGCTCGCTGCGCTCGCATCTCCAAGATAGAAAAACATCCCTCATCAGTCCAATTCGACATACTCATCAGACAAACGCTAATCAAGCAAGATATTTTATAGCCTACCTACTTATCCGAGAAGGTGTTGGATTCACCAAGGTGTTTAATCCTGAGGCGTACAATGTGACTGGTGGCACAATTCTTGTACAGCCAGAAATGTGTTCCAAGACGTCCCTAGAGACCAATTATTTAGAAAAGAAACACGCAGTTGACCGTTGCTGAACCGTTGCCAACTTCACTTAGCTTCAAATTGTAGGTGTCATGGTTTCGTTTGTATGAAGGTACGACATTGCCATCAAAATCAAGGGAAATCTAGGATTAGGTATATTGTTGACGAAATCGGCCCTTAACGTTTTAACTTCCGAAGATTATCTACAAAGTAAATCGAAGTATTGCACTTAATAGTCCTTAAATCGACAATCGGAACCGAGCTTCAGATAAAAAACGTTTACTTATATGTACTTTTTTACTCAGAAGTGTTTCCCGAACATGTGTCTTTGTGTCCGTGATTTACAAAAATGGCCTTGCTTCCTCTATCTTTTTTCGGATTTCTTGAACTGGAACGTTCGTCTCCTATCACCATGTTTAACGGGATTTGAGTTACTCGCAGTACTTCCAATATACTCGGACTTTTAGTGTTTTCCATTTTATTTTTCTGACCACAATAATGCGTTCTTGGTCTTAAAATCCTTGTTTTACTTTGCAAAATACGTGAATATATTTAGTGTCCCGGTAACTGGACGTATCTTATTTTTGGCAGGTTTTTAAAATTTGCATAGTGTATTTTTGATCACTGTAGCCACCAAATTAGTCCAAATCAAATTGCTTTGGTTCAAAAATTTACATAGCAAAATATGGTAGTAATGTGGGTTTTGTACGCACCACTGTTTGTTTAAATTTTCCTATTTAATTGAATTGAATTCTTCATTCTTACCTTCCTGCAGGTCTCTGTCTGCTCCAATGGAGGATAGCATCAGTATCAAATCGAACGATTCCAACGCAGTCAGCGACGAGTTTGAGATTGTAACTGGGGGAAACACCGCGGTAAGTGCTGGACACTACCTATAATCAAATACGCTTGTTTTATTCAATTTGGTAATCCAAAGATAATGGTTTAGAGTTCTAAGATATCCAAACTCAATTTGGGGGTTGAAATGCCAATTAATCAGTTGTAGCAACCTTCTCACTTGCTCAGTTCGTTCATTGGCAATCTGAATTCGCCTGATTTACGTTGTCAGCATCAAACTGCTAGTATTCCATAATGGGGTCATTATGCTACAAAGGTCCCACTGTCCTCCTCCTTTGTTAAGGGATGTTTCACCTCTTCAGTTTGTAATATTTTGTAAGGAATGATTCAAATAATCGATTCAAAAATTATGCCAATTCTAAACAGTGTTGAAGGTGGGCCTGGAGGAAAGACGAAGGGCAGAGGCAGGGCTCAATTGGTGTGTTCTTGTGGGCAGTGAACAATAAACTGAATAACACTAAAAGTGACAATTTTTTGGAGGGGAAACATCAATCAGGTCAGGTTAATGTTTCATCACGTTGCTATTCCAGCCCCACCCCTGTGTGGGAGCCACCAGGTATATAGTTATGCCAATGCAATGCAATGGAGAACCATATGACGAGTGATACGGTGTTTAAATACTCGATATATCAATATTTTTTCATTTGATTCCAGGTTCACCCCTCTGGGACACTGCCTCAGTTGAATATAACCAACGGCGGCAGCTTGGAAGGACTGTGGCAGTGCCTTGACGAAATGATCACCGAAGACGTTGTTGACTCTGCCTTGAGCGACGTTGATGAAAATGAATCAAAAAAGAGGCCTTCCAAAATCCAGTCTCAAGATCGCCAGTCAGTCTCTAAATCGTTGACTGGCAAATCGGCGATCGAGGCCGGATCTATTCTGGGTTCACCTGAAGATGATGTTAACGCCCTCAATGAAGTCCAAATGGCTTCACCTCAGAACACATCTGATGACGATATTGAAGAGATATGTGAGTTTGGAATGGCTTATCATGTCTGTCTGGTATAAGTGGTTGTGCATGTCCCTGCGTTACACGGTTAAGGCAACCCTAAAAGTTACTCTAGCGCACTGCCAAAATTGAATCGCCATATCACAAGCAATGAGAGCAGCATCAGATTTGTTCATTGTTAAGTTAACTCAGTAATAATGAGCAGTTTCGCGGTTATGGCTTGGTGCCGACGATATGTTGATACGGTTGTTTTGATCTTTGATGGCCACAAGACCACAGTGACTTAGCTTAGATACTGAGCAACTACTGGCCTGAGGTATAACTGGCACAAGTCGCCTGGCTTTCCCATCAAGGACATAAATTGTCTTTGAAAATGTTTTGTGATAATTTACTTTCATTATTCAGGTGATATTCTGCAAGATTGTACGATTTTCAATGGTGTAACTTATCTGGGTACTGTAACTGTCAACGCTCCAAAAAGTGAGACCGAGATTCAGAGAAACATGGTCGATTTGAATGAGCAAATCGTCGAAGGGATTAAAGTTTCTGTATCTATTCCATCATGTTCAGACGGGTCTGTCGTGTAAGTTACTATACTTCCTGTTTTGCACACGGAAAATAAAATGTGATTATCAATTTAAGCCGGCCACACAATATCTGACTGCTGGCAGTTCAAGGGGCAATGAACATGGGAACGTGGCTTGGAAACTCCAATAAAATTCAATGGGTGCAACGCAGACGCCACCTTGGCCAATCAAAGCAGTGCATTTTCTTACCCCCTCCACCAGCTCTAGGATAGTGTTTGGCCGACTTTAGAATGAAATGAGGCGTTGATAGCCAGAGTGGACCATTCCACAAACTGGCCGAAAATGAGTTATACAGTGCAATGGGTCTGTGGTTGCTCTATCTATCGAATTATTATTAAAATTTGACTCGTTCTCGAATGTGCTAAGAGAGAGCGCAACTTTTCAAATGGTCCGTCTGCAAATTGGCCGCCGATTTTGATGGCCAGAGTGGACCTTGTGGCTTGTAGAAATGTCCCTATGGTTCATGAGTCATCTGTTCACCCAAGAATGCTTGTATTTTTTTCTTCAAAACACCATAACAAGGCCCTTAATCGATCACATGAAATTAGTCGAAATTTTCAAATGCGATTTTCTCAGTTCAACACCTGTGTGGAATGGTCCACTCTATCTATCAACGCCTCAAATATAAGATATACTTCATAGAGATGAGATAATTAAGCAAGAGGGAAATCATGGGTCAACCGGGAACCGGATCAAAAAAGATCTAAGTAATGTATACGCCAGTGCTGGCTTAATATCGATATATGGTATCGATATATCGATACCAAGTGGCGAGGTCTCATAGGGCAACCAGTACCTCGACAATTATTACTCAAGAACTAGCATACCAAAACTCATGTCTATGGTTCTCAAGTTAGGAATTTCCTTGGTACTGCTTGCCCTGTTTACAGCTGAGAATTTGCCACTGATTGATACTATTGGTAGTCCAAACTATTGGTAGCCTATCGATACTATTGGTAGTCCTAAATATTGATAGCCTTTAGGTCGTTTTTCTTGATTCATTTTCACTTCCATACTTACAGAGTAAATTAAATTATTGTAATCGTCCTACAATCGTAAATCGGATCAGAGCTTCACAAAAAATTTTCACTTAGGTATACAACACCCAAACACTTGCAAAGGTATTAAAAATTTAATCAAATTTATTTTTTGTTATCTATGAAGTGTTGGTTATTTTTTAGGACTTCAGATTTAAGGAGTGTAGAGCGTTTTTTGGGCTTGAGTAGAAATCTTTAGGTTCAAGTATTGTGTTGCTCTAATACTGTTGACGAAGGTTTGGAAACTATCGGTAGCGCCCTACCATCGATATTAAGTAGTGATGGGCGATACCTATCGATATGAGTATGGTATCGAATATCTTCTTTCAATACGAAGTACATTTGGTATCGAATATTTTGCTTCGATACTAGTGGAGGTATCGAGTATTTTTCCCGACAGAAAAAGTACTCAAATGGATAGTCTCAAAATTACCTACCTTCTTTATTTATACTAACTAATAAAATTTACAAAAAGAACAGACTTTCTCCAGCTTTGGTTGACAAATTGGCATTCCTGCGTGGAGTAGGGAAGCAGTTCTGAGACTTGACTGAGTGAATGACACCGTTGATGTCAAGTTTTCCTCCCCATCTCCATTAGTTTGATCTTATAAATAAAGTTTACACATAGAAATGACCTGTTAACCTTGTTGAAAAGTAGTACCTATAACTTTTAAGTAATATAGGGCTTAAGAGTGTTTTTACTTCCATATTTACAGAGTAAATGGAAGTATTGGAATCGTCCTAAAATCGAGAATCGGAACGGAGCTTCAGAAAAAACTTTTCCTTATACACATTTACTCAGAATCACTTCCTGAACAAGTGTCTGTGTGTCCGTTACGTCCGTCTGTCCGTCTGTGGTCATTTACAAAAATGACCGTAGCTCCCTCAATTCTCAACCTTTTTTCAAATTTCTTGAACTGAAATGTTTGTCTCGGCAAGACCTAACACCCTGTTTAATCAAAATTTGGATAACGCTCAGTACTTCCGATATATTTGCATTTTTAGTGTTTTCTATTTTATTTTTTTCCGGCCACAAAAATGAACCGATTTGAGCGTTCTTGGTCTTCAAATCTTCGTTTTACCTTGCAGAATATGTGGATATTTTTTATATGCCGAAAATGTAGCAGTTTTTTATTTTGGACGAATTTTAAAATTTGAATAGTGGATATTTATATTTTTGACCTAAACACCCTCAAAAGCAGTCAAAATATGATCAAATTGTGTCAAAATTTTACGTTTCAAAATATGGAAGTATTGTGTGTTATCTACGCACCACTGGTTTTAATCTGCTATTTCCATTTTATTAACATTTAATTCGGTGCGTGAAATTAAAAAGTACTCATTTGATTCGATTCTCTTCAGTATCGAATATTTTCTTTCAATATCTGAGAAGTATCCAATATTTGTTTCGATATCTGAGAAGTATCAAATATTTGTTTCGATACTAGTATCGAGTATAGGTATCGAATATTTTGTGGTATCGCCCATCACTAATATTAAGCCAGCACGAGTATACACACAAAAAGGATAGGTAACCGAAAAGTAAGCAGAACCTGATCGAATCCGTGCATGATCAGCTGCATGGCAATGGAGTGGAGTAGCCAGTTTCTACTATTGAGGGAGTTCAAGGTATTGAAGCACTCAAAACTTTTCTTGTATTTTTAGTTCTATTTCGAGTTCTACATTTTATTCTATATTTTATCAAGAATAAAATATAGAATAAAATTTATACCTCTCCTTGCCAAGAAAAGTTTCGAGTGCCTCAATAATTGCTGAGCAATGATTGCTCGTTCCTGAAAGGAGCCTAGTCAGTGCTCACCTTTCATCCCTCATGGAACTGCTTCATGAATTAATCTTGGCATAATGGACATTTTACAGCATGTATGATGGTGGGACAAATACAGTTATGAAGAAATACGAAGTTTGTCGTATCACATTCTATGCTCACGGAAAACCCGAATCGAATGAAGCTGCTTGCTTTGCCTTCACGTGGACGCATGGAGATTCAATCGAGAGTTCAATATTTCAGTGCCACGTATTCCGCTGCGACATTCCTGAAGCAGTATGTTAAATATTCAGTATCCCATCTGAGATAGTGTCAAAATATTTATCGACCATTTCAGCAGAGTAATGAAGTGTCTACGCTAACCATAGCGCATGAAACAAAATTGTTCCATGTGAAGAAGACTTTGAATGTCACTTAAATGTTTTAGGTTGGCCAAGTGTCGGCTTGTTTCATGAAAGCATTCCAAAAAGCTCCAAAATCACTGACTGCATCCATCAACGGCGAACTACCGAACGATGTCGAGTTACCTAATAACGTAGGGGTAACCCAGATGTTCCTCTTAGAATTGACCATGGAAATTAAAGAAGATGATGGCAAGGTAATCCTTAGTAAATTTCATTGCACCACGGTCTCTATTCATTGGGAAGTTTTTGCACTTACGTGTGCAGGCTGTATGAATCGATACAAGTCAATGAGATGGTTGATGATTGGTCAATACACTTATATGGGTAAATAAGCAACCACAGCACCCAAGGTCTTGTAACCTTTCGTTTCGCAACCTCCTGTATCCGTGCACGCGTCTTTTCCTATTCCACCTGAAAATATTCTGTTGCTCAAGTTTGTATCACTTGTCGTATGACTGATACAGATTTCCAAAGGTGTGATATTCTGTTTGAATCATCCGATATAATTGGATTGAAATTCTATTGTTCCTGGTGTGGGCTTAAGCTGGGTGCACATGTGCGTTTTTGTCTGCGTAATCTGCGTAATTTTACGCGCGCGCAATTTACCCGGTAACTTTACCTGGCAGCCAATCAGATCTCATTACGCACTGTACGCAGTACGCAGATTACGCAGACAAAAACGCACATGTGAACCCAGCTTTACAGGCCACTCGTCCTTTGTGTTCAATCATTATCTCGACGGTGTAGAATCAATACTGCCCTATTCGTTTGCCATGCAATCTATGGACGCGTGATTTGCCAAGTTGCCACCAATCCATGTTTTGAGAAGTAGGCAACCCAGACGCCCCCAAAAGACACGATGCTTTGAATTGGGCAGTATTGCAGTTTCATCGTCGATCTGTTATTACTAATAACTTATTAGTATTCATTTTGAGCTACAACCAAACCTGTTATGGGCACTTATAATGGCAAGGTGAACTAGCTCGAGCACTAAGGAATATGTGATTGCAGGGTGGATTCTGCGCCACTCCAAGAGATCGCGACAGCTTCAAAATCCGTTCCAACGTTGAAAAGCAAATTTGCCTGACAGTCACTCAACTGGCGTCTGAGTCTCAGAAAAAATTGGAAGTGAAGAGGTGCTTTGGTGTTCTGATAGCACCCGGCCGCCACGTGAAGCACAGCGATATGCAACTCTTGGATATGGTATGCTCAAATTAAAATATTAGCCTTTTCCACCTATATTTAGTCTTAATGGGTGAATTATTTTGTAATAATCGAGAGTTAGTACTTCTCCAGTTAGCTTTCCAGTTGAGCTGGCCTCTGAGTGGGACTTGTTTAGACTAGGGTTGCTGTCCGTCTGAATTTATGCGTCCGTATTTTTAAGGTTTCTATACTGCCCTCTCCGTATTTGAGGGGCGTCCGTATTAATTTGTATTTGTCCTTGTTTCTATCCGTTTTTTACTCTGTACTATCCGTATTTCAAAAAAATGACAGGACCCTAGTTTGGACTTGATGGACATTTTGTGAGGTTACAGTTCAGAGGAGTCATTCAGTCCCAGACAGTTTTTCGTATTCTCCTTGGACAGAGGGCCTCAATGGTCAACTAGGCTTGTCTAGACCCATCATTAGTGGCTCTTGATGATGGCTAGACGTTGATATCATATCTGGAGTCTCTTTAATTGAAGCATAGATTCATGATGTTATCTGCCAACTAAAAACCACCGCCTTGAGGTTTGGTTCCCTTCTATAGGTCCCATAAGAAAGATCCTTAGAAATGATACCTTTCTCGGCCATCTTCTCCATTGCCAGGTGTTACTGGGCTCCGATAAGGGTGATAGTGCCGGCTTCACCATATCCGGCCAGTGGAATCCCAAAGACAAGGCGTTCCTCCTGCTGAACTCTGAGACACCCCGGGAAGAGAAAATCCCATTAACTGTTGCCGTTGATCTTGTGGTGCGAGGCATCACTGAACCCGTCCGACTCCTTGTGGAAACTCACGTCAAAGTATTTCCAAAAAACGAGAGGTTTTGGTATTTCAGCCGAAAAACCAGCCTTGTTCAACCGTTCTTCCTGCATCTGAAGGAGGTTTGTTGGAAATCTAAATCTGAAATTTCACCTAGGAACTTCTAGCAATCTATTGGTTTTTTCAATATCTGATGAAAATTAATACTATATTTAGGGCTGTATTCGTTAACATTGCTAAGGGACTGCTCTAGTGAATCACTTCTTCAAGTGATACTTAGCAAAAAAGTTATTCTTGAACATACAGTTACTTCCAGAAGTAAGCACTTGGCACAAAATGAATCTCTTACCAAAGGGAATCCCCTTAGGGAATGACTTCCTCAATATTACAATCGAGCCAGGAGATTTTCAAGCGGAATAGGTTATAAGATGCGGAATGGATTAATAAGCATTAATTCTGCAATATCTATGTCATCCACTACAACTAGACGGTACAATGTTGACAACAAAATTGAATTTACTTTTGGCGATTACAGTGGTTCATTATTGAGTAATAAAATTATTAAATTACATTTAATTAATCAAAAATTAATGATGTATAATCTAATACTACTATAATAAATTGAATGAATGCTAAATAATTTATTATTTACAAAAATTATGAGCCTGGGGCCACACTTAAGAAGAAGTTACTTTTGAAAGTGTCACTTCAACCGTCGACAAATTAGGCTTTATGAATACAATTTTCATCAATTGTCTAGCTCAGGGGTCCAATATAACGCCAAGTAACGTTCATGAGTACGGCAATTAAAATAGGCTTCCATGGATAGGTAGCGATCCTCAAAAATAAACTGAAAAACTGGACTTGATCGCTTAATCGAACATCCCACTTTTGCGAACTCAGGCCCGGTTTATTGACAAAATTTATCAATCCGATATCCTAGGAAGCTTCAGATAAAATTCACCACGGTGGTATCTGTATCAAATTTGAAAGTAAAAATCTCGTTGGAAATGTTTATCTAAAGCTTCCTTGGATATCGGATGGATAAATTTTGTCAATAAACCGGGCCTCACTCAAATATTCTTTACTTGGAGGATTTTGACTTTGAGTATCTTTTAAAGGTTCCCAGTTTAGATGGTGAGCCGAACTACGAGGTGTCAACCATAGAAACGTCTGGGCCTATCGATCACAACCGTTTGAATCTGACCCTGAACAACTTAGCGAGTTACATCCGTTCCCCAAGCATTACATCTATTGACACCCTGACTCCCCGAGACGAATACTATTCAGGTAATCTGGTTTTTATTTGCTGTAAGCAGGTGGGCACTAAATTTCAGCTTGAAGCCAGAATGGGTTTACTGAATAATTATGAAGCACAAAAACGATGAAAGCAAGAACTTAGTCAAGCGATTTGGAAGAATAAGAGAAAGTCATGCTACACATCTAACCCTTGAAACTTTCAGCAAAAAAAATTGGAAAAAAATCTGCCCGCTCTTCCTACTACTCTATTTCAGAGTTCAAGAGTCTATTGCCGAGTTCTTTCTCTGTCTCACCCCGTACTATGTCTGACTAGCTACCCCGAATTGGACAGCTGACCCCTTATCTGCGCAAAAAATTGTCAAAATGAACAGGAGGTTTCCATCTACGTTGCAGATGGAGACGAGCCACTACTTAGTGGAACAGGTGAAGTGAGCAAGGATTGTTCAGCAATCGAGCTGGAATCTTGGAGCGAGGTGTTGAGCAAATGGAGCCAAAATCGATCGTCCAGACCAAGACAGCTGCCAGCTTTGGTCAGGCAAGGCATCCCAGAAGCTCTGCGGGGCGAAGTCTGGCAGAGGTTGGCCAAGTGTGACGACAGTAGTGACGTTATGGACATTTATCGTATACTGATAACCAAGGTTGGTATTGATACCATACCACGATTTTGATGAGCATGCTGACGTTTACAGACAACCTCGAGCCAGTGTCCCTGAATAGATAGAATCTTTGAACTGATTTGACTGGCAAGTGACTTGATTCCCTTTAATTCATGAAAGACCAGTGATTCTTCACAAAAATGATCTCACATATTGCCACGTACCTACTCTCCATCATATTATATAGCCCTTTGCACTTTCCAACCAAAAATATTGATATATACGTACATAATTCCTCCGAATTTCACTCTCAATCACCTAATTCAAATCTCTTTCAGGAGAGCAACTGTGAAGCAGTAATACTCAGGGATATCAATCGGACTTTCACAGCACACGAATTCTTTAAAGAAAGCGGCGGAGGTGGTCAAGATGCCCTGTTTCGTTTGTCTAAAGCCTACGCTGCCCACGATACTGAAGTCGGCTACTGCCAAGGGCTCAGTTACCTGGCTGCCACTCTTCTTCTGCACGTAGGCCTCAATGATTTAGCTACCTTTACTAATCGGTATCTTAGCCTTGGGAAAATCAGGGTTGTTTGAATCATAACGTCAAACTAAATTGAAAAATAATCAGAAAGATGATCTGGTAACGTGTGATACGTTTTACTCACAGATGCCTGAGGAACAAGCGTTCTGCGTTCTACTAAAAATCATGTACGATTATGGACTGAGAGAGCTCTACAAGGATGGGTTTGACTGCCTGTATCTTCGTCTGTACCAGCTTAATCGCTTAATGGAAGTGAGTAGTTGGATTGATTTAGATGCTGAATCGAAAGGCATGGATTCCTCTGATTATATGCTCGTACAATAAATTATAACGACTGATAGAAAATTTCACCAACTCCAATTGAAGGTAATCCGAAGAATATGAAAAAATTGGGTTTCGCCAATACATCAGCGTAATCCTTGGATTATATGAGGGAGTCCCTGAAAGTGAGGATTCACATTAATTCCAAGATCCCTCCCCGTTAAATGCCCGTTAATCCCTGGTTTGATCCTCGGTTGGAGAAATTGGCCATTATCCTACATGCAGGACAACATAAACAACAACAAGCAAAACTTCAAAAACAATGCTTTTTTACTTCCATATTTATGGAGTACATTTACTTCCATTCATGGAAGTATCGTAATCGTCCCCAAATTGACAATTGGAACGGAGCTTCAGAAAAAACCCGTACTTTCGGGCAGCTCGCCATTTTTTTTTTTGTTTAAAAAAATAAAGGTTGTATCTCTCTCAGCATCACTTTGTAAACAAGCATCTGTGTGTCCGTCTGAGGTCATTTGCAAAAATGGCCATAGCTCCCTCAATTCGTAAACTTTTTTCAAATTTCTTAAACTGGAGTGTTGATCTCAGCAAGACCTATCACACTGTTTGACCGGAATTTGAATTACTTGCAGTACTTCTAATATGAGCACTTTTAGTGATTTGTTTTTTTCCTGGCACAACATCGAACCGATTTGAGCGTTCTTGGTCTCAAATCTTTGTTTTACCCTTCAGAATACGTGGATATTTTTTATTTCACAATAGCTTGAAAGATTTTGATTTTAGGCGTGTTTTGAAGTTTGCACTGTGAGTTTTATGATATTTTTGACGTAAACCGCCTCAAAAGTTGCCATAATTTAAACAACTTACGTCAAAAATCTACGTATTGAAGTATTGTGTGATATCTATGCACCACTGGTTTTACCTGGTTGCACAGAGTGGAAGCGTTCATCGGGCACGCTTGCACTCTGCACAAGGTAAAACCAGTGGTGTGTAGATAACACACGATACGGTCAAAAATATCGAAAAATTCACTATTACAATTTTAAAATTCGCCCAAAATACAAATGCGCCACATTATCGGAATATAAAATATATCCACATATTCTGCAAGGTAAAACAAAGATTTTAAGACCAAGAACGCTCAAATCGGTTCATTTTTGTGGCCGGAAAAAAAAAATAAAACAGAATACACTAAAAATGCAAATATATCGGAAGTACTGTGAGTTATCCAAATTCCGATTAAACAGGGAGTTAGGTCTTGCCGAGACAAACATTTCAGTTCAAGAAATTTGAGAAAAGGTTGAGAATTGAGGCAGTTATGGCCATTTTTACTTCCATATTTACAGAGTAAATGGAAGTATTGTGATCGTCCTAAAATCGAGAATCGGAACGGAGCTTCAGAAAAAACTTTTTCTTATACAATGTATATCCTGAACAAGTGTCTGTGTGTCCGTTACGTCCGTCTGTCTGTCTGTGGTCATTAAATGACCATTTAGTTATGGCCATTTTTGTAAATTTTACAAAAATGGCCATAACTCCCTCATTTCTCAACCTTTTTTCAAATTTCTTGAACTGAAATATTTGTCTCGGCAAGACCTAACACCCTGTTTAATTGGGATTTGGATAACGCTCAGTACTTCCGATATATTTGCATTTTTAGTGTTTTCTATTTTATTTTTTCCGGCCACAAAAAGGAACCGATTTGAGCGTTCTTGGTCTTAAAATCTTTGTTTTACCTTGCAGAATATGTGGATATTTTTTACAGTCCGAAAATGTGGCGTTTTTTCATTTTGGGCGAATTTTAAAATTTTAATAGTGAATTTTTCGATATTTTTGGCCTAAACACCCTTAAAAGCAGTCAAAATATGATCAAATTGTGTCACAATTTTACGTTTCAAAATAAGGAAGTATTGTGTGTTATCTACGCACCACTGGTTGTAAATGACCACAGACGGCCACACAGACACTTGATCAGGAAGTGATTCTGAGTAAATGTGTATAAGACCAGTGGTGCGTAGATAACACACAATACTTCCATATTTTGGAACGTAAAATTGTGACACAATTTGATCATATTTTGACTGCTTTTAAGGGTGTTTAGGTCAAAAATATCAAAAAATTCACTATTCAAATTTCAAAATTCGCCCAAAATAAAAAACGCCAGTTTTTCGGAACATAAAAAATATCCACATATTCTGCAACGTAAAACAAAGATTTTAAGACCAAGAACGCTCTAATCGGTTCATTTTTGTGACCGGAAAAAAAATAAAATATAAAACAATAAAAATGCTAATATAACGGAAGTACTGTGCGTTATCCAAATTTTGATTAAAGAGGGTGTTAGGCCTTGCCGATACAAACATTTCAGTTCAAGAAATTTGATAAAAGGTTGAGAAATGAGGGAGTTATGGCCATTTTTGTAAATGACCACAGACGGACGGACGGACGGACGGACACACAGACACTTGTTCAGGAAGTGATTCTGAGTAAATGTGTACAAGAAAAAGTATTTTCTGAAGCTCCGTTCCGATTGTCGATTTTAGGACGATTCGAATACTTCCATTTACTCTGTAAATATGGAAGTAAAAACATTGTTTTTTACGCTTTGCTTATTGTTCATCCACTCAGTACATACACTTATGAAATTGTTTTGCCTTGATCGTTTCAAAGGAGCATCTGCCTCACCTGTACCAACATTTTCGGGACAAAGGAGTTGAAACGCACATGTTTGCATCCCAATGGTTCCTCACGCTGTACACTGCCAGATTCCCTCTGTATTTAGTTTTTCACATCATCGACGTTTTTCTTCTCCAAGGGACCGAAACGCTCTTCCAAGTGGCTCTAGCCCTTCTTGCCGTAAGTTACCTAGGGTGTTTTGCAAGTTTTGCATGGATGCTGGCAAACGTCTTCTTACAATGATAACCAGTGGTGCGTAGATAACACACAATACTTCCACATTTTGAAACGTAAAATTGTGACACTATTTGATCATATTTTGACTGCTTTTAAGGGTGTTTAGGCCAAAATATCGAAAAATTCAATATTAAAATTTTAAAATTCGCCCAAAATAAAAAAAACGCCACATTTTCGGAATGTAAAAAATATCCACATATTCTGCAAGGTAAAACGAAAATTTTGAGACCAAGAACGCTCAAATCGGTTCATTTTTGCGGCCGGAAAAAAATAATATAGAAAACCCTAAAAATGCAAATATCTCGGAAGTACTGTGCGTTATCCAAATTTCAATTAAACAGGGTGGTAGGTCTTGCCGAGACAAACATTTCAGTTCAAGAAATTTGAAAAAAGGTTGAGAAATGAGGGAGATTTGGCCATTTTTGTAAATGACCACAGATGGACGGACGGACTAACGGACACACGGACACACAGACACACAGACACTTGTTCAGGAAGTGATTCTGAGTAAATGTGTATAAGAAAAAGTTTTTTCTGAAGCTCCGTTCCGATTCTCGATTTTAGGACGATCACAATACTTTCATTTACTCTGTAAATATGGAAGTAAAAATTGATAAATATCATCGCAGGAAGCACCGGGAAAAGAAGTTATACTGTGTGCCTTATTCTTTTGTATCTATATCCTTAGATGTGCAAGAGAGATCTGATGCAGTTGGATTTTGAATGCATTTTGAAATACTTCCGCGTCACGCTACCCAAGAAGTGTCGCAATGACGAAGTGGCCAGGAATTTGATGAAAGTTGCTTGCAGCATCAAGATGAGAAAACTAAAGAAATACGAGCAGGAATATATGGCGTTCAAAGGTAAGCTAATTGCTGATTGAATGGTCGGTAGGCGGATGGTTTGGTTTTGATGCAAAATACAGTAGATAAGCCTTCCTTTGAGGGAATCACCCATACCGGCACCAATTGGTGAAATTCATCCCTGTGAGCCATTGTGAACTAGCTCCAATATTACAGGTGCCAACAATTACAACTTCCAAGATTTTTTACTCACAATCCTTTCTTTACTCTCTATGTCAATCGAATGTCCAGAAGCCCAAGAAAGTGCTGATCAGTTTGGCAATGAACTGGAGAGGCTGAAGAACGAGCTCATGCGATCAGATGAAGACAAGAAAAGATTGGAAGAACAGTTGACGCAGGTGCGTAAACGCGTGTGTGAATCTGTTGCGATCGTACAATTCGGACAATTTTGATGAATTTTCTGCTCAAGGAAATCAACGACTTTTCCTTTCGACAGATTAACCCAAGCCCAAGCGCTTCCAGCTCTCCCCAGAAGCTGTTCCAAGCTTCACTTGGGAACAAATGATCTTGATTCGTTGTCACGTTTGGGATGGCTCCTGAGGGAGTGAAAGCACCCCTACTGGGAAAATAACGGCTGAAGCCCGTATCACACGTCAGACCGATCTCCTCCCCATCCCACGGACAGACACACAGACCCAATTATCCGATTGGCTGATCCTATGGATATGTTCTCTTTGGCGCACCTGCATCAACGTTTGTTATTATTGATCTATGGATCCTCATTGCTAAGAAAAATTATGAATGAATTTGCATGTAAAAATTACCAAAGAATCGGTCTGTCCAGACGGTCTGTGGGATGGGGAGGAGAACGGTCTGACGTGTGATACGGGCTTAAGAGGAGCCAGAAAGCAAGTAAGATCCCTGCCAACAGAGGATGGAGCAGGGATCCCTTGGATAGAATAGAAGAGGAAGAAAAGGAAGCACGACCCATGATGACACTATCCACAACCATTTTTGAATAAACCGTTATTGATTTAAAAAAAAAATTTTTATTTGCAGATCAAGGACATGCTAAAGCGAGAAGTTCAAAAAGCAGAAAGTGACAACCAGAAGAATTCGGCCATTATCAGTGGATATAAGGAAGTGAGACCAATTTGTAACATTTCATGTTCGCCTTATTTGAAAGATATTATGCAGTGAAAACCTCCAGGACCGTCTAATCAATAAGGCCCAAATTTGAGAACAAGACTCTGACAGGAGGTCACAGCGCCACTGGTTACCTCAAAATAAAATCTGTACATTTTATTGACCTAGCAGGAATGATGGCTACTTGTGTCAAGCAATCAAAGCAAAGATCGTTATGAAACTTGATGCGTGATTTTTTTGTTTTGTGGAAAATCTGACTTTTTCCAGGAGAGTGAGTGTAGGTATGGGGTAAACAGGTTCGGTAGGCAACGACACTTGCACGACGCCACTTGCACTTACTTAAGTGTTGTTGCTTTGGCCTTGTCTATCAAAACTGTTCACCTCATGCCTGCATTCACGCTCCTAGAACAATCCCATTGTCTCTAGACAAAATGTATCATTCTCGCAAGGGTAATAAAATGTTCAGATTTTATTTTGATAAAAGCACTATCTAGTGAACTGCAATTTTGTCAAGACAAGACTTGAGTATTCTTGAATCTGGGCCCAAGTGTGATTTGACAAAGGCTTGAACAAGGAAAGAAAAATCCATTAATTTGGTGCCTCCATGTTGTTGAAACTTTGATTGGACATCAGAATCAAATTCCGCTGTAGAATCAAATTGCTGAGAATCAGATTCTCAGTAATTTTATTTTCAAATCCAACGCTATCGTCAACATTAGTTTCTTCGGGGGATCGCTGTGAAAAACTAGTAGATTTTGGGGCAAATAGTAAAAGCCATTTTCACCATACATTTACCGACTTGTTGGTTCCTTTGTTGGTGAATGTGTGACCACAGTAACTAACGAGTTTTAAATTGTTTGGAGAAAGTGGTCCGAAGGGGGTTAAACGTTTGCTGTTTATATTATTAATTAAAATTATTATTGTGGTCCTAGGTGTGCCAGAGGTTGGACGCTGAGCACCAAGCAGCAAAGGCTTCTCTTGACCAGCTCATGGTGAGTTTTGTTTTCTTTAATTAATAATAATTATTACTGATCCTTTGACGGAATAATCCCGTTTTTGGGTTTATTATTCTTGCCTGACGTCTAGACTTGACTGAATTTCAAGAAACTAGTGCTAAGCCCACAAATGTAGTCATTCAATTTTTGTGTCTCCAGACGTTCATTTTAGACCATGTTGCTCATATTTGATTGGAGCGTTGGGATTCATTGAGAATCTGGTGTGACGTTTGGGATTGAGGGCTGGTTTATTAGTTCATTCAAAGCAAGATTTATCGAAGGACGTTTGCACCACATTTCGCCAAGGACATGTTCTCATTGACCATCATGCCGATGGTTTCTTGGGAATTATTGAATGCAAGCATCCTTGGATAAATCCAGCTCCAAATAAATTGATATACAGGACCTGATTCTTCTCTCCCTACTTCTCCTGCCCAAATTGCGCCATACCTTGTGCACAAGGGCTGTGTGTTTCTATTAACGGCAGATGTCAACCTCTTTTTTTCCAGATCGTAATAAAAGGGTGCGAGAGATGCGGTACCCTCGAACAAACAATGAACGCTCCTCCGCCTACTGCTGTTGTTGTAGAGGGGTCGACAAAGGAAAACACGGAAGCTCAGCTTCTTCATCGGATTACGGAGCTAGAGTTGGAACTTGCAAGGGCCAAATTAGGACAGGTCGAAGCCGAATGCAAAAACCAAGTATGCAATTTTTCAGTTATCAAAAAAATCATCTCATTTTGGAGTTTTGAAATATAGCTAATTTCAATTTGATCAGTAAACAACTGATTTCTTACTTTAAGCCCCTACTAACTTTCAGGATCTTACACACAAACTCTGCTCGACGACTGCTGAGCTCCACGTTGCCAGGAATCAAGGAGCTTGGCCGCCCTGGCTCTCTAAGACGTTGTCATCAATCAAAGAAGCTGCTGTCCAGAAGACGATCATCCAAAGGCAGGACTCTGCCCCTTCAGATTTGGCCAAAGATGCTCAGGGCTAACCTACGCTTAGGATAACACCTTGATGCTAACACCGGGCCACGTACGCCTAACCAACACCAATCACCTACCCCACTCCGCCCTGTCATTTAGCCCAATGATACCTACTCAAATTTTGTTATCTAGTCATTCACAATCAAACTCACCGTGTTTTTCCCATGTTTTTCCATGTTTACGGCAACAAAAATTCCAGTTATTGAAAGTATCTAGTTTTAAATTCATCTTTATGTTAACCTGTCGCTTTAACTTGACAAATTGTTTTGAAAGTTATATGGAACTACAAGGAAGGGAGATAATGAACACACACTGTAGTGAGAGGGTACTGCTCTCGGACGGGAATCTATTATAATCTGATAATAAACTTGTTCAGATAACCAGCTGATTTATTACCCCATTTCCATTCACGTTTTTTATCATCAAAATTCAATGCCATTCATCATATTTGTATCAGTGGCGATGTCTACCCACGATTATGTTTACATGTACATGTTGGACTCATCCCGTGTTGCCTGTTTGTATGTGATGTGAGCTCGTTGCCGTACAAGGTGACCCAGGTTGGACAAAGCGAACAGCTCCAGGAACGGGCCAACTGTAGTTTTTTCTGCCCTGTCAGTATCCGAATAGCAGACAGCTACCAGGCAAGGCTTCTTCATCGTTTCACTCCAAGATGCGACTGCAGAATACAGAATAAATGGAAATCCAATTCAAATTATGGAAAGAAATATACAAATTGATATGGTTCAACCGAGAATGAAAATGCTGCCAACCAGATTAGTGACAATCCAATTCACCCGATTGTACCCAAAAGGCATATGTCCTGGACATAATATGTTATACCCATTATGCGTTATGCTATAACTTGTACACTCTTAGCATCAGCTGTTGTTCATCCGCGCGTTACAATTATAAGTAATAATCGAACTTGAAGTCAAACTCACAATGATTGAGTTTCATTGTGAGTTTGACTCATAGTCAAACACGAAGTCAAACTCATAATGAAACAGAAACTCAAACTCATAATCAAACTAGAAGACAAACTCACAATGAAACAAAAACTCAAACTCATAGTCAAACTCACAATGAAACGGTAACTCAAACTCATAATAAAACTAGAAGTCAAACTCGCAATAAAACAGAAACTCAAAGTCAAACACGAACTCAAACTCACCATGAAACTGAAACTCAAACTAATAGTCAAACACGAAGTCAAACTCACAATGAAACAGAAACTCAAACTCATAGTCACACACAAAGTCAAATTCACAATGAAACAGTTACATAAACTCATAATCGAACTCGAAGTCAAACTCACAATGAAACAAAAGCTCAAACTCATAGTCAAACACGAAGTCAAACTCACAATGAAATAGTCACACAAACTCATAATCGAAATCGAAGTCAAACTCACAATTAAAAATGAAACTGAAACTCATAATTGAACTTGAAGTCAAACTCACAGTGTATCAGAAACTCAAACTCGCAATGAAACAAAAGCTCGAACTCATAGTGAAACTCAAAGTCAAACTCACAATGAGTTTGAGTTTCTGTTTCACTGTGAATTTGACTTCGATTTTGATTATGAGTTTCTGTTTCATTGTGAGTTTGACTTTGTGTTTGACTATGAATTTGAGTTTCTGTTTCATTGTGAGTTTGATTTCGATTATGAGTTTGTGTGACTGTTTCATTGTGAGTTTGACTTCGTGTTTGACTATGAGTTCGAGCTTCTGTTTCATTGTGAGTTTGAGTTTCTGATACATTGTGAGTTTGACTTCGAGTTCAATTATGAGTTCGAGTTTCTGTTACATTGTGAGTTTGACTTCAAGTTCAATTATGAGTTTGAGTTTCTGTTTCATTGTGAGTTTGACTTCGAGTTCAATTATGAGTTTGTGTGACTGTTTCATTGTGAGTTTGAGTTTCTGATAGATTGTGAGTTTGACTTCGAGTTCAATTATGAGTTTGAGTTTCGGTTACATTGTGAATTTGACGTCGAGTCCTATTATAAGTTTGAGTTTCTGTTTCATTGCGAGTTTGAGTTTCTGATACATTGTGAGTTTGACTTCAAGTTCAATTGTGAGTTTGAGTTTCTGATGCATTGTGAGTTTGATTTCGAGTTCAATCTTGAGTTCGAGTTTCTGTTTCATTGTGAATTTGACTTCTAGTTTGATTATGAGTTTGAGTTTCTGTTTCATTGTGAGGTTGACTTTTTACTTATTAATGTAATGCACGGATGAACAACAGCTGATGCTCAGTGTGTAAAAGTTATAGTATAACGTATAACATATGTCCAGGACATATCAACAGTGAACCTGCAAAACCTCGTAAGTCTAGTTTTTTGGGAAAATGATGTTTTGAGCTCTACTGGTGAAACAGCTTCTTGCGCATCTTCTCGAGTAAAAAAAATGGACTTAGGGCCGCTTTATCAATTCACTTAATCAATTGATTATCCAAGGACGCACCGACTAACTATTTTCCAGGTGACTTCATGCTGAAAAATCATACGTCACGTTTCCACGCAATCAGTTAGTCGGTGCGTCCTTGGATAATCAGTTAGTCGGTGCGTCCTTGGATAATCAGTTGATTAGGTGAATTGATAAAGCGGCCCTTAAGCTGTTTTTTAGGCGATCATTCACTATCCAAAAGCTGGTCGTGGGTCGTGAAAATCCATTAGTTCAATTGGTTGAGGTACCTTCCAAGGATAACAAGGTGCCTTCAAGGTGCCTCCAAGGTGCCTCCAAGGTGCCTCCAAGGATAACCTTGATGCTAACACTGGGCCACGTACGCCTAACCAACACCAATCACCTACCCCACTCCGCCCTGTCATTTAGCCCAATGATACCTACTCAAATTTTGTTATCTAGTCATTCACAATCAAACTCACCATCTTCTCGAGTAAAAAAAATGGACTTAGGGCCGCTTTATCAATTCACTTAATCAACTGATTATCCAAGGACGCACCGACTAACTATTTTCCAGGTGACTTCATGCTGAAAAATCATACGTCACGTTTCCACGCAATCAGTTAGTCGGTGCGTCCTTGGATAATCAGTTAGTCGGTGCGTCCTTGGATAATCAGTTGATTAGGTGAATTGATAAAGCGGCCCTTAAGCTGTTTTTTAGGCGATCATTCACTATCCAAAAGCTGGTCGTGGGTCGTGAAAATCCATTAGTTCAATTGGTTGAGGTACCTCAACTAAAAAGCCAAATTTTATTGGCGTTTCTAAGCCAATTCCCCATGGTTATCCCCATTTGCGCAGCTAGCAATAAGAAGTTTTTTCATTTTTTGTAAAATTTTGGTTTTTGGACACACGAGGTTTTGCAGGTTCACTGTCGATATGCCTTTTGAGCACAATCGGAACCATTGGACATGTGCCTTCTGTGCTCTTAATAAACAGTTCTTCTGGACATTTGCCATTCACTTTTTCGGGGTCTCTAGTCGGGTCTGGACAAATGTTTGGTGTGCACTGGAAAGAGCTCGATCTCACGAATCCAGTGATACCAATATCTCAAAATTGAAAAATGGACATCCGCCATTTGTGCTTTCAAGGTATCAATATGGTGGCACGGATCTTCTTCCCCTTCTTATTCTTCCTCTCTGCCCTGAGGGTTCTCTGCTACAATTCGCTAAATATCTAATTATTTTGATGTTTGCGTGCGGGAGGTCTGCGTGCGTAAAGTGCGCGCGCGTAAAACTGGCAGCCAATCAGATCTCAATACGCAGGACGCAGAGAAAAACGCACATGTCTGCTGCTTCAGGTCTTACCAAGACGAACATTTTAGTTCAAGAAATTCGAAAAAAGGTTGACAATTTAGGGAGTTGGTTTATTTAGGGGGTCATTTTCGTAAATGACCACGGATGGACTAACGGACCAAGACACTTGTCGTGGACAAGTGTTAGGATTTTATTAGTTTTGTATTTTATATCTGACTGGTGTGGCAATGAAGCACACGCCTTATTAGGGGAACTTCTGAGTAAGTAACGAATCATTAGTATTTATTGACTTTCTGGGTACAACCATAGTGCTGCCGAATTATTAGGTTATTAATGCTTTCCCCCTTTTTTCCCAAAGAAGTAAATGTCGGCAACGAAGTGAATCGTTTTTCTCGACCCTACTCCCAATCGCTGGTGAAGAAGGAAATAGTAATCGGATAGTGAGTGGACACCTTTAGTCGATGCAAGCTTCCGTTGATAAATGTAGCGTTAAATAAATTGATAAACCGGCTCGTAAACTCTACCGATCGGATTGCCAGTACAAAATGTTTCTAGTTGGAGCAAACCACAACTGTTAAGACCAGTTTCGTCAGACCCGATCAGTGGTTCGACACAAAGTACTGTCTCTAATTTTTAGGTCAAAGTTGTGGATTGCTCCAACTTGCTGTTCCATATTGTTGAGGTCTCCAATCAAAAAATCTGAGGGGTTAAAAACTTCAAAAAAAAACTGTTTTTGGAATCATGACGTTTTATTTTTTTTTTTTTGCAGATTTGTGTTCTAGATCTTCAGAAATGTAAAAGTTTGAGGGGGAGTTGTAAAAAAAATTTCTCCCGCCGATTACATAGGTACCTACATCTTTTCTGGAAATAATGTACGCAAATGGTAAAGAGCAGTGATATACCTGAAGCAGGAAATCCTGATACAAAATTCGGCTGTTCTGCCGTCCGGTAAACGACAGGTTCTCTCCACGATGAACTTTTCAACGTTCGGATGAAAGCGTTGGGCAAATTGTTGATAGAATCGCAACGATAATCTACCGTCAGCCGACTGCAGAGGACGACTATCTTCTTTGTAGATTTGAGTACTGGTTGAAGCTGTGGAGGATGGAGCAGATTTTTCTTTCATGTAACTGAGGGTCCACTCGGACAACCAGTCTCGGACTTGTCCAGGGCCAGTTGCTCACGACCCCGAACGAATTCGAGCCATGTGATCGAATGAATTTGTATGGAATTGTTAGTAATTTGCTCAGGAGTAGTCCAGGACTAGGTACCTGCCTGTCCGAACAGACTTGGAGGAAAGATTTTCTATTGAATATTACACCATAGATGAATTTTTAGCCCCATAGTCGATTGTATTTTTCCCATGCGATTAATTTTTAATTTATATTTAATTATTTTTTTGTATTTGTATGCTTGTGAAGTGTGTATGAAAACACAAATAATACTCTACTCCACTCAGTAGAAATTGCTTCCTTGGATCCTTCGGGCAGATAAATTTTGTCAATAAACCCGCCCTTGATAATAATAAACCCCAATCGTCAATAAACCCCAATGATGTTCAAGGAAGCTTTAGATGAACATTACCAATGAGATTTTTTCATTCAAATTGGATACATACACACCACTGTAGTGAATTTCATCTGAAGCTTCCTTGGATATTGGATTGATTAATTTGTCAATAAGCCCCTAATGGGGTCACGTAGCTCAAAGTGCCCGTTTATCAACAAAATGTATCTATCTGATATCCAAGGAAGCTTTTGTTAAACTTTACCACCTCGAATTTCAATGTAGAAATGTGAATCATTATGAATAGGTAATGATTTCATCAAAGGGATCATGCAGGAGCGTCTTGCAGGAGCTCTCCAACACTTTTAGTAGATATGCATACGTACTGCTCTATCTTCATACTTACAAGTACAGTAAGATTATTAGACAGAAGAATATCTACGGATGAAGACACGTCCAGCAAGCGAGTAGTTTCATTTAATTGGTACAGCGTTGACGCTTCTTCAGTTCTGCGTGTTGACGAGCTGATCTGTGGATCTGAGCGGACGATTCTTGCAATAGCCTTGACACTAGGGCCAATCAAATGAGCGTCGGTGAACCCTTCAACACCAAATGGAAGCAATAAAACCAGATAGATGAGACACAATACTTTCATACTTTGGTTTGCACATTTCATGAAGAATCATTGATCATATTTTATCCACATTGGAGGATACAAGGTTTCATAATGTCAACCAGTGGTGCGTAGATAACACACAATACTTCCATATTTTGAAACGTAAAATTCTGACACAATTTGATCATATTTTGACTGCTTTTGAGGGTGTTTAAATAAAATAAAAATATCGAAAAATTCACTTTTAAAATTTGCCCAAAATAAAAATACAATACCTACATTATCGTAATATAAAAAATATCCACATATTCTGCAAGGAAAAACAAAGATTGTAAGACCAAGAACGCTCAAATCGGTTCATTTTTGTGGCCGGAAAAAAATAAAATAGAAAACACTAGGAATGCAAATATATTGGAAGTACTGTGTGTAATTCAAATTCCGATTAAACAGGGTGTTAGGTCTTGCCGAGACAAACAGTTCAAGAAATTTGAAAAAAGGTTGAGAAATGAGGGAGTTATGGCCATTTTTGTAAATGACCACAGACGGACAAACGGACACACAGACACTTGTTCAGGAAGTAATTCTGAGTAAATGTGTATAACAAAAAGTTTTTTCTGAAGCCCCGTTCCGATTCTCGATTTTAGGACGATCACAATACTTCCATTTACTCTGCAAATATGGAAGTAAAAAAGTTTTTTCTGAAGCTCCGTTCCGATTCTCGATTTTAGGACGATTCCAATATTTCCATTTACTCTGTAAGTATGGAAGTAAAAACATTGTTTTTGACGCCTTGCTTATTGTTCATCCACTCAGTACATACACTTATGAAATTATTTTGCCTTGATCGTTTCAAAGGAGCATCTGCCTCACCTGTACCAACATTTTCGGGACAAAGGAGTTGAAACGCACATTACTCTGTAAATAATATTTACTTCCATATTATGGAAGTAAAAAACACCCTTTGCAAATGTACGGACCCGCCTAAAGTTGAAACACATCAAGTTAGCGGAATGAAAACACATCCACGTATTCTGCAAGGTTAAACGAAGAGTTTCAGACCAATAACGCCCAAATCGATTAGTTTTTGTGGCCAGAAAAAATAAAACTCTATAACTACCATATGAGGCGTTGATAGCCAGAGTGGACCATTCCACAAACTGGCCGAAAATGAGTTATACAGTGCAATGGGTCTGTGGTTGCTCTATCTATCGAATTATTATTAAAATTTGACTCGTTCTCGAATGTGTCAAGAGAGAGCGCAACTTTTCAAATGGTCCGTCTGCAAATTGGCCGCCGATTTTGATGGCCAGAGTGGACCTGGTGGCTTGTAGAAAAGTCCCTATGGTTCATGAGTCATCTGTTCACCTAAGAATGCTTGTATTTTTTTCTTCAAAGCACCATAACAAGGCCCTTAATCAATCACATGAAATCAGTCGAAATTTTCAAATGCGATTTTCTCAGTTCGACACCTGAGTGGAATGGTCCACTCTGGCTATCAACGCCTCATATATATATATCGAAAGCATTGTTTGATTTTTTTATGAATGGCTCTCCAAGACTGGAACAATTTGATTTTGTTGGATCGTTGGCAGCGATTCCAAGACATCGAAGAAGAAGATTATCTGATAGACAGCAGAACGGCGACAAGCCGCCTTCCATTCTCTGTTGATATTCAAGACGTTTTCAATTCTACCTATGGTATGGCATGAAAATATTTAAAATACCAATTAAATTTAGGCGAATGTGTCGTTTTCCGTATGTTGGCGGTTGTGTGAGGGTGAGAGTTAAGGCACGACGTACTCTCGACAGATTTATTAGCTCGGGCGCCTTCGGCCATTCGGCCATCTTCAGGAGCTTCAATCTTAGGGAGTCCAAGTAGGAAATCTTTCTTGAACGCAAATAGAGCGGCACGTACACCTGCTCGTCGTCGGCTATTTGGCTTTGGGCCATTTACACAGACATGCCTTGCGGCGTGCTGGTCGAATAGATACGGTCGGTCGCCCGTCGCAGGGGTCGTCATTTTTTTAGAAAGGTGGTGTGGAACGGTTCTTTTCAATGTTTTCAATTCTACCTATGGTATGGCATGAAAATATTTAAAATACCAATTAAATTTAGGCGAATGTGTCGTTTTCCGTATGTTGGCGGTTGTGTGAGGGTGAGAGTTAAGGCACGACGTACTCTCGACAGATTTATTAGCTCGGGCGCCTTCGGCCATTCGGCCATCTTCAGGAGCTTCAATCTTAGGGAGTCCAAGTAGGAAATCTTTCTTGAACGCAAATAGAGCGGCACGTACACCTGCTCGTCGTCGGCTATTTGGCTTTGGGCCATTTACACAGACATGCCTTGCGGCGTGCTGGTCGAATAGATACGGTCGGTCGCCCGTCGCAGGGGTCGTCATTTTTTTAGAAAGGTGGTGCGGAACGGTTCTTTTTCCGTGAATTTTCGGAGAATTTTCCCTTGGAAGAAAGGTGTCGAAGCTAAGGTGTCTTCCAAGGGAAAATTCTCCGAAAATTCACGGAAAAAGAACCGTTCCACACCACCTTTCTAAAAAAATGACGACCCCTGCGACGGGCGACCGACCGTATCTATTCGACCAGCACGCCGCAAGGCATGTCTGTGTAAATGGCCCAAAGCCAAATAGCCGACGACGAGCAGGTGTACGTGCCGCTCTATTTGCGTTCAAGAAAGATTTCCTACTTGGACTCCCTAAGATTGAAGCTCCTGAAGATGGCCGAATGGCCGAAGGCGCCCGAGCTAATAAATCTGTCGAGAGTACGTCGTGCCTTAACTCTCACCCTCACACAACCGCCAACAAATTAAATTTATATTTCTGCCATAAAAAGTCAATCTGGCTCATATCTCATTGTGGTTGGTTTGTGCCCGGAACGGTGCCCAATATGGCCAATGTGCCAGTGCAGGAAATTGTGAGGCATCATCGTAGCCCGATCCCTAGCGCTTGCCAATCATAGCTGGATTCAGACAGTCACCACCGAATTTCTATGGGCATCGAGCGCTCAGAATAGGGCAACAATGACGACTATGATGCTTCACAATTTCACTGGCACATTGGCGATGTCGGGCAACGTTCCAGGCCCGAACCAACCACAACAAGCCATGAGCCAGGTTGACTTTTTATAGCAGAAATACCATTTGAATAGGTATTTGAAAATACATTTTTAATAACATTTTCATGTAACAGAGAACTTCTAAAATATCAAGAAAGACTGAAAGGCGACTAGTTATCGTTCTGTTATCAATAGTTAATCTTTGTTGTCTTTGAATCACTGCCGATAAAACCAACCAAATCAAATTATTTGTTTATTTTGATGCGATCGATTCGATCGCCATCGAATTACGTCGGCAGCAATCACATTGGCCAATCAGATTTGTCCCTGATTCTATGGCCATCCACAATAGCTGCCAATCTGCATCTAGCTTTCCAGACTTGTAGGCAGCTCCAATGGCCAGATAACGAAGGGATACCTTTATTAAACTGTCTGGGATATGAATACGCATACATACCTCGAGCGACGTTACCTTCGCTGATGATCAAGAGGTTGCATTCAGCGTCGAATGACGACCCCTGGAGTTGCTCTTTTATTTCCAGAGGGCTCCTGAAATGGCCTATTGGCTGTTACAAGCTATTTTCCAACCAGCCAAGGGCTGTTCCAAAGGACGCAAACCTAACTGGAACCAGAGCAACCTACACCGCATTCAATCGAAGCAATATTACTATGAAAGTCGCCTGGCAACAATTACTGCTCTGGCCTCGCATCTCGGTGTAGCATTTCGTTTTGGTCGACGCCATAGGCGTCCGTATGTGGTGAGCTGATACCGAGGACGCAAATGATCTATTGCTTAGCTTGAATGCGGTGTAGGTTGCTCTGGTACCAGTTAGGTTTGTGTCCTTTGGAACAGCCCATATAACATAATATGTTATAACATAATATTATTATGTTATGTGCTGCGGGGGTGTGATGTCATGCCATGGTGATTACTGGCTCGTAACAAACGCCACTGAGAGGGGAGTTTTATCAAAGCTGTATAGATGGATATATATTTTTTTAAATTGCTATGGGACCTGCTAGTTGAAATTTTGACGTATTTATTTTTATAAAAAAAAAAAAGCCTCTTTTGTACAAGTTTGGAGTCATTGTTATTTGTTGTTGAATTTTTGTTTTGTTTTTGTTTCTGGTTGTTTGGTTGTTTTGCTTCCAAATGGCTGACTGGAGAGACCAAATGACAAATTCCAATGTGCTGGAGTGCCTAATTGATTTTTATTATTGTCTGAAGATGGGAGCAGTTGGCTCCCGAAACGTAACTTAATAAATGGACTGAGGAGTGGAAGAGAAATTTAATTGGCCGAATCCCGACTATTTTCAAAAGTACTTTATTGTATGGTAGGTGGGAAAGGCCATCAAGAGAATATTAGGCCTAAAACCAACTTCACTCACATTCATTCAAATATTCAATCTCCACAAATGCGGTTGACTATATGGAGGTAGGTGATTATTAATTTTACTAAGCTGGTACGCTGATTATCTTCAGACTGGGTCGGCTTTCCAGCCAGAAAAAAATAATTAGGTTCACCTGGGATTTTCCGGCGCCCCTTCCTCGTCATCGCTGTCATCGAAAAATACTCGCGATGATGGAAAAACGATTTCACCAAAAAAACTACACATTTTGGAAGCCAACTGTCCAATCAATCTGGTAGAAGAAAATAACTACTTAATTAGTTAGTGGCCGAGAAAAATCACAAAACTAGTCCAAACAACGCTTCCAACCAACCAACTGCGAACTTGATTGTTCAACAGCCGGGAACGCTACTCATCGTGATAAGGCAAAAAAAGAAAACTCGATAACGCGTTTAAAGTTGCTGTTGCTGTAAAGCCCCCATTCATTTCTGGCTTTCGTCATGGAAGCCTTCTTCGTTTTCCAGTTTTTACTTCCATATTTACAGAGTAAATGGAAGTATTGTGATCGTCCTAAAATCGAGAATCGGAACGGAGCTTCAGAAAAAACTTTTTCTTATACACATTTACTCAGAATCACTTCCCGAACAAGTGTCTGTGTGTCCGTCTGTCCGTGTGTCCGTCTGTCCGTGTGTCCGTCTGTCCGTCTGTCCGTCTGTGGTCATTTACAAAAATGGCCATAACTCCCTCATTTCTCAACCTTTTTTCAAATTTCTTGAACTGAAATTTTTGTCTCGGAAAGCCCTAACATCCTGTTTAATCGGAATTTGGATAACGCACAGTACTTCCGATATATTTGCATTTTTAGTGTTTTCTATTTTATTTTTTTCCGGCTACAAAAATGGACCGATTTGAGCGTTCTTGGTCTCAAAATCTTCGTTTTACCTTGCAGAATATGTGGATATTTTTTTATATTCCAAAAATGCAACGAATTTTTTTTTGGCGAATTTTAAAATTTGCAAAGCGAATTTTTTGACATTTTTGACCTAAACTCCCTTAAAAACAGTCAAAATATGATCAAATTGTGTCTTAATTTTACGTTTCAAAATATGGAAGTATTGTGTGTTATCTACGCACCACTGGTTTTATCTTCCTTTTCTTCTTCCAAGGCCGTTCCTGTTTCTGCCGATTCCAGTTCCAGTGGTTCCGGCTGCTTCAGTTGCGCTTGAAACCGCGCCAAATCTAAACTATAACATGGCAGAGGTGCGTTGAAATCATAGTACATAACGTCCATAATATGGACTCCTAAAATATTATTTTAGGATATAGCATTTCGAGGAAAACTGATTTGATTTTGTCTAGTTTGAGGGCTACAATGATAAAAAATTTGAAAAACACAGTTTGCACATTTAAAAGCCGCCTAAAATCAAAATACGCAACATTACCGCATTTTAAAAAACCAGTGGTGCGTAGATAACACACAATACTTCCATATTTTGAACGTAAAATTGTGACACAATTTGATCATATTTTGACTGCTTTTAAGGGTGTTTAGGCCATAAATATCGAAAAATTCACTATTAAAATTTAAAAATTTGCCCAAAATGGAAAAACGTCACATTTTCGGAATATAAAAAATACCCACATACTCTGCAAGGTAAAACAAAGATTTTAAGACCAAGAACGCTCAAATCGGTTCATTTTTGTGGCCGGAAAAAAATAAAATAGAAAACACTGAAAATGCAAATATATCGGAAGTACTGTGCGTTATCCAAATTCCGATTAAACAGGGTGTTAGGTCTTGCCGAGACAAACATTTCAGTTCAAGAAATTTGAAAAAAGGTTGAGAAATGAGGGAGTTATGGCCATTTTTGTAAATGACCACAGACGGACAGACGGACGTAACGGACACACAGTCTGTGTGACACAGACACTTGTTCAGGAAGTGATTCTGAGTAAATGTGTATAAGAAAAAGTTTTTTCTGAAGCTCCGTTCCGATCCTCGATTTTAGGACGATTCCAATACTTCCATTTACTTTGTAAATATGGAAGTAATAACCACATATTTTGCGAGGTAAAACAAGGATTTTATTACCAAGAACACTCTAATCGGCTCATTTTGGTGGCAATAAATTGAGCCTGGAATAAAATAAACCAGTGGTGAGTGGATAACACACAATACTCCCATATTTTGAAACGAGTGCGACACAATTTGGTCATATTTTGACTGCCTTCAGGGGAGTTTAGGTAAAAAATATCAAAAACTCACTGTTCAAATTTTAAAATTCGCCCTAAATAAAATTACGCCACACCATCGTAATAAAAAAATATCCACATACTTATTCTGCAAGGTAGAACAAAGATTTTAAGACCAAAAAAGTAGGTAAATGTGTACCTACTTAGATACCATTGTATTGATGAGGATCGAGCCGCTCATGTCTTAAAAAAACACATGGATGCACCCCCAATTAATTTTCCAATAAGTACTCGAACCATCAATTGATTGCCACAATTGACGGTCAAAATGAGATGACTCAGTCATCATGACTGACAGTCGGTAGATCTCGGATGTTGACCTTGTGCTTGTAAAGACTCGGCTCCCATATCGATCGATCCTTGTGTTTATTTACTCGTTTCGTAACAGCCAGAATCACGTGGCTCCGTGTCCGCATTTACTAGTGACTAGTTATCAGCTTCAACTCCAATGAACCTGCTCACGAGGATAGATTACAAGGAATGAGCTGTTAATAGAATAATAAGGGCCATTTTACTTGTGTAACTGGCCTAGCCGGCTAATAGTGAGTTTCTTCGGTTTTCCCATGGGCTCATTAAACGCTCAATCGCCTACATCATTGGTTCTCTGTCAAGCCCATCCTTCCATAGGAGTTCCAGTATTCCCATAGAACGTCAGACAATTTCCAGTTTCAGTGAACCGGTCGATCCAAGTATGACTGATACGGCTCCAGATGGGGGCAGCAGAGCATGGCTCGTCATGACTGGTTCCTTTCTATGCAACGGTCTGATTTTCGGCTTCATCAACACATATTCAGTCCTCTACGTTCGAATACTGGCCGACCTCAAAGCAGACAATGTTGTGGATGCCTCTTCAAAAGCTGGTAACAATATACCTACCTATTAATTTTTGGGTTTGTTCCAGGAGCGTGAGTGTATGCATGTAGATTAATTAAGTATACCTTCAAGTAAAGTTTTCCACAACCTCTTCATTCAATAATTTCTGTTACAGCATTGGTTGGTAGCCTTGCTATTGGTACGACGTTCTTCCTCTCACCAATTGCTGGGATACTTACCGACAGGATTGGCGTCCGTCGTACAACATTCCTCGGAGGATTGTTCGCATCTTCTGGACTTGTGTTATCCTCTTTCCTAACTCATAAAGTAGGTAGATGCGTCTGTGCATGCTTAGTGTGTGGGCTGCTTCTAAAATTATCATGCGATTTTTGCATTCATAAATTCACCCAATTACATGGTTTGATTTTGTCTGGCGTCTGTACTTATTGATCTGGGACTGACCTGATCGAACAGACTCCAGAGCAGTAGGTTTGTCTGAAAAAGAAAAGGAAATATTAAAATAGTTGTAATTGTGAGAGATACAACCTTTATTTTTTAAACAAAAAAAATGGCGAGCTGCCCGAAAATACGGGTTGCAATACGGCACAGCATTCTTGTTCAGACATTCTTGTTACAGGGTTTTTTTCTTCCTGTTTCTTTTTATAGTTTGTGTAAACCGTTGCTTCGGTGAGTAATACCTATTTTGTTTTGTTTGCAGGTTGAAGCACTGTACCTAACCTATGGAGTTATGTTTGGTATTGGAGCCTCCCTTGCATACACACCATCACTTGTAATACTGGGTCATTATTTCCAAAAGTACCTAGGCCTTGTAAACGGCTTCGTGACAGCTGGGAGTTCAATATTCACCATTGCAATGCCGTTTTTCATTGACTCTCTCCTAACAACTCTTCAGCTACCCGATACACTCAGGTATCCATTAATAGCAAAACCGACTTCTAAAACACAAAAAAACTCTGAAATAGTATGCTGCTCTGTCTAAAGCAATCATGCAACAAATATTAATTGAGTTTATGAATGTAGAATATGTACCTTCCGACCAACCTGAGTGAACAGAGGATTATGCTTTGCGTTAATCGTCTGCGGTTGGCTTGAAATGGCTCCTGAAATTACACTGTAGGAAGCTTTGATCTCCAGCTCACACTCATTGTAGTTTTCTTTCCACTACGTAATTCTGAATTTTAAATCCAATCACTATTATTTGCGTTTGTTATAATGAGGAACATGCATGAAAAACGAAATCCATTTTTTCCGCCAGAAAAATGCTGTTTAGGATGCGAAAATGATGTAGTGATGGTCTACAACGAAAAAACAACATTTTTCCTGGTGAAAAACGCTAATGAAAAGTGCCCTTTTGAATGTGGCGGTTAACCGTATGACGTCACTGTGCGGACGAGACTGTATGTAGTTTCTTAACGTAACGGCAAAAAATCCGTTATCGCCGTCCTATCACAGCATACACACATGAACTCGGATGAGGTTGCACTGGTGTTCACGGGAAGATGACATCACACTGCGTAACCTTGAGGCTGGCCATTTTCCCGCTCAACTTCAAATCTGCGATTTTCACTAAGCCTCCCTCCTCTTTTAATTAACTCTTTTCCGAACCGTCATCCACCATAACACCATTTTCGAAGCCTAACAAGGAATATTATGGCGAAAAACAGTTTATTTTTTTTCATGCATGTTCCTCATTCTTGCAGATGTTTAGGGGTGATAATGGCAGCAATGATGTTGATCGCTGCTCTATTTAAACCCTTACCACAAGTGAACCAGAAAATCGAAAAAGCTGAGTTTAGAGCTCTACTAAACACTGAAATCTGGCAAGAGAAGAGATACGTCATTTGGGCAACTGTGATACCGTTGGCGCTTTTTGGGTACTTCGTCCCATATGTGCACATGGTAGGACTGCATAATTGTCCACTTATATAGCAGAGCCTATGAAGATCTTCATCCTATAAACTAATTTAGCTGAATTATGTATCTGTGAATTTTTATTTTGATAGGTGAAATTCGTTGATACGAAATTTCCTGGCAAAGATGGCAAACTTCTAGTCACCTGTTTAGGAATTACGTCAGGTTTGGGCCGGCTCATTTTTGGCAAAATCGCGGACAACCCCAATGTGGATCGCATATTTCTTCAGCAGGTATTTTGAATTTTATGAAAAGTAGGAGTTAGCCTTCTACCCTAACCAGTGGTGCGTGGATACCAAATAATACTTCTATATTTTGATGTATACATTTTTGACAAAATTTGATTACATTTTGACTGTTTGGATCAAACTTGTCAAACTATGAAAATTAGCGTTGTAATCAATGCATCAAGTTACCGGAATATAAAAAATACCCAAGTATTCTCCAAGGTAAAACAAAGATTTTAGGCCAAGAACGCTCAAATTTGTTCATTTTGGTGGCCAGAAATAAATAAAATAGAGAAAACTATTGGTGTGCATGTATTGAAAGTGCTGTAGGTAATTCGAATTCTGGTCAAACAGGGCGATAGATCTTGGTGAGACGAACATTGCAGCTCAAGAAATTTTAAAACCAGTGGTGCGTAGATAACACACAATACTTCCATATTTTGAAACGTGAAATTGTGACACAATTTGATCATATTTTGACTGCTTTTAAGGGTGTTTAGGCCAAAAATATCGAAAAATTCACTATTAAAATGTTAAAATTCGCCCAAAATGAAAAAACGCCACATTTTTGGAATGTAAAAAATATCCACATATTCTGCAAGGTGAAACAAAGATTTTAAGACCAAGAACGCTCAAATCGGTTCATTTTTTGTGGGCGGAAAAAAATAAAATAGAAAACACTAAAAATGCAAATATATCGGAAGTACTGCGCGTCATCCAAATTCCGGTTAAACAGGGTGTTAGGTCTTGCCGAGACAAACATTTCAGTTCAAGAAATTTGAAAAAAGGTTGAGAAATGAGGGAGTTATGGCCATTTTTGTAAATGACCACAGACGGACAGACAGACAGACGGACACACGGACACTTGTTTGGGAAGTGATTCTGAGTAAATGTGTATAAGAAAAAGTTTTTCCTGAAGCTCCGTTCCGATTCTCGATTTTAGGACGATCACAATACTTCCATTTACTCTGTAAATATGGAAGTAAAAAGGTTACAATTTGTGGGATTCTTGTGAATGACCTCAGATGGACACACAGACCCGTGTTCAGGAAGTGATTATGAGTAAAGCAGGGTTCACATGGCGTACGGTTGACCGGATCTGGTTGGCCTCTCATTGGTCGGCGGGAGAGCGTGCCCCCTTCACCACCGCGACCACACCGCGTGCGCTCTCCTGTCGACCAATGAGAGGCCGACCGTACCGACTGGATCCGGTCAACCGTACTCCATGTGAACCCTGCTTAAAAGTTTTCTTCTGAAGTTTTTCCGAGTTTAGGACGATTACAATATTTCCATTTTTTCTGTAAATATGGAAGTGAAAATGACTTCTAAATAATTTATTCACCAATTATTGGTGTAGAACTAAGGTTTCGCACTTTAAACCCTCACGGCATAAATTATTTCCATCCCTGCAGATGGCGTTCGTGATGATAGGAGGACTGACCATGTTGATGACTGCTGCCAATGAATTTTGGGTCCTTGAGCTGATCGCCCTTGGGATGGGTCTGTTTGACGGATGTTTCATTTCGCTACTCGGCCCGATAGCTTTTGACCTGTGCGGACAATCAGGAGCTGGCCAGGCTATTGGATTTCTGCTTGGATTCTGTTCCCTCCCTTTGACGATCGGGCCTCCAGTAGCTGGTAAGTGGCCCATTGATGAGCAAACTTCGTATCCATTGATATCAGCGTAATTCTAAGGGTGAACTTACTGATAATAACGCAGGAATGGTTAAGGCTGAGTTACAAAACGGACTTCATTAAGGATTTTGTTATACAGAGTCAAGTCTTAAACCGACGATCGCCTGCCCTGGGTGTACCATGCAGGGGTAGGGCGTATCGCTCTAGCTCAGATCACTTACTTGTGCACTGTGAGCCACCTCAAATCATTAAGCATTATGTGCAAGTTTGTTGAAGTAACTTGAATCGAGTTTTGCTATAAAATCTTCTCATTTGTGCTTGAATTTTTTCGCCCAGAGGGGTTGCCATGTTGAATTTTAAATAGTTCTAACGGGAATAATTCAGATTATACCTGGAACAGTTTTTGTAAAGTAGGTGGTCGTGGGTGAATAAAATTAAAAAATTCTTTCCTAACTCGGAAGAAACTAGGATTTTGGGTTTTTGGACGATCATCGTAGTTCTATCTACTTTGTAAATACAGTGGATAAAAATTTCTCATGTTTGTTCTCTTCGCTCACTGGAATAATTAGAATAATAGTTAATTCAGTATCTCTGGCATTTTGCAGGTATGCTGTTTGACCGAAACCAATCGTATACATTACCATTTCTACTAGCTGGAGTACCGCCTATAGTTGGAGGGATTGTACTTTCCCTTGTTAGGTGTACGCCTCGACGTCCTATACCTTCAGGTGATTGAGGTCTTGAATATCTTTTGATACCTACTATATTATAAAAAAAAAATTCTTTCTTCTATGCCTAGAGGTGAGCGCAGACATGCAGTTGGCCGAGAGATGAATGTTTGCTGTGCACCTAGCGGAATTGCTCAGTATTTGACAAACACACATTATGCGTGATTCGGCGTGCAAAATCCAATTTAGACACATTGGGACAAACAATATTCGTTTCTGCTTGACGAGAAGCGGAACAAGGTAATTGTTGAATTGAGGGAGAGAGTGGTAGCCCATCGTACTCTCATATTCTTTAATACTCCAAGCGCTTTCGCCCAGCTGGGCCTCTTCAGGGAGCAACTATTTTTTATATAGGGATTTTCCCACACAGGGGGCCAACTTTTTCTTACAAGTATCACCCTGAGGGGGGGGGGGTCGTCAGTTGTCTAGTAAAGTAATAAAATATATAATATATAAACTTGCTTTACTCGAAAACTGACGACCCCCCCCCCTCAGGGCGATACTTGTAAGAAAAATGTGGCCCCCTGTGTGGGAAAACCCCTATATAAAAAATGTAGCTCCCTGAAGAGGCCCAGCGGGGCGAAAGCGCTTGGAGTGTTAAAGAATATGAGAGTAAGATGGGCTAACACTCTCTCCTTCACCTCCTCAATAAACCTTCACCATCAACCAATGACAGGAACAAGGTAATGTTTGCTATTTGGCGAACTCCTAGAGCACGAGACCCCCCACAAACTACAAAGCGTTCGTCTAGTTGCTCGTCAAATACCTACATGTTAGAGCCCACCTTAACATCAAATCATATTCGTCATAATAATAAATTACCTAGGCTTGTGCAGATACATCTTTCCACAAGAACGTGCCATGTCTGTTGTCATAGTATACTTATTATACAGTAATATAACTGATATACATATGTGCCGTGTAGTTGCAAAACCGGCCAACTCCTTAATTTTTGGAAATGCGTTTTTTCTGCTTCCTGAGTTCTAATACACATGATCCAAGGATCGGAACTAAGAAACCATGTTAAAACCAGCCGAATCCCTGTTGGACAAGTGTTTGAAAATCATGATATGCTGCAGAAACGGCCAAATCCTCTTTTTCATGAGTTTCATAGCCAGCCATCTCCAAACCCGCGAGAGTTGCAGAATTGTGTCGTGTAGTTGCAAACCCGGCCATCTCCAAAATGCCAAATTTTTCAAAAAAGGTGATTTTTTGTCACGCTGAACTAGATAGACTGTAAAACCATTCTTTTTGCCTTCAAGGTCACATTAGGGCTGATCGTTTGAAAACAATCTTGAATTATCTTGGATTTGGCCGTTTTTGAAACTCATTCTGGAGTCTGGCGTTTTTGCAGCGAAATCGAACTGAGGTTTTGCTGAATTGGTTGTTAATATAGGGTTGTTGGGACTGCAAATGAACTAAAACCTTGTTTTGTGTTATACACAATATTTATTATTACAATAGGGAAGAACCCTATATTTACATCCGATTCAGCAAAACCTCAGTTCGATTTTGATGCAAAAACGCCCAACTCCAGAATGAGTTTAAAAAACGGCCAAATCCAAGATAAGATTGTGAATAACTCCCCCCTCTACATGCCCAAGCCATTCAAGAATAATATTCTTGAATATTAAAAAACATAGTACCTATATTATATACATTAAAAAACACACACATATTAAAAACATATTATATTATATTTAAAAAACATATTATGTTTTCAAACACTCAGCCCTAATGTGCCCTTGAAGGCAAAAAGAATGGTTTTACAGTCTATCTAGTTCAACGTGACAAAAAATCACCTTTTTTGAAAAATTTGGCATTTTGGAGATGGCCGGGTTTGCAACTACACGACACATATTATCTATATAAATGTGTTATCTATACAACTGTGTTATGTATGTGTTATCAGTATAACTGTGTGCAATCTACGCACAAATCATCAATGTGTAAAATCATGTATTTTTTTTTTTTAATTTTGCAGACTGCGATGAAGATCACGAAGAAAGGGAAGCCATCACATCTGTGGCTTGAAATTCAGACTAAAATCGTCCTGTACCATAGTCAAATGTACTGAAAAAAATGCTGTCCCAGATCCTTGAATCTTCAACTAGGAAAACCAGGGTGAAGCAAAATCTCTTGTTTTAGTATTTAATTGTGATCTTCCTATTAGCGACCTACCCTTTCAAAAGATGACTGAAACGTACAAAAAGCAGCTGATCCATACATCCGGGAATATTGGTTTGCTGCCATGATGCACTTAGAGATCCAAGTTATAGCAAGGCTTTTCAATAATGGTATGATCTAAAGTAATCGTTCCTCACGCCTAAGGGAGACCTTCCTAATAGCTGCAATTAAGGCTGCCGTTTTCCTAAAAACCCCTATTAGCATATTAGCAGCAAATGTTTCTGACCCGTTCTATATGGCAATCGGAGCTATGGCTAAAATCTTAGTTCGAATTATGTTCTCTCTATGCTTTAGTTAACCTTCAACAGTCGTCCTCAGATATTATTTACTCGTACCATATACCACGTATCACTTATATGCCATATATCACTTCCCATCCCACAGACCGTCTGTACAGACCAATACTTTGGTGGTTTTAATATTCAAATTCATTAATAATTGTTCCTTGTAACTAGATTTCATGGATAATTAATAACAAAAATCAATAGGCTTAAGCCCATATCACACGTCACCCCTTTCCCCTTCCAATCAATGAATTTGCATGTAAAAATTACCAAAGAATTTGTCTGGTGGATGGGGAGAAGAACGCAATGGTGGAGCGCAGACGCAGAACCGTTTCATACGGGCAGGACGCGCACTCTGAACGAACCTTTCAACTCCAAACCGAAATAGGTCATATTGCGGTAGGTACTTTTGCTTTGTTATTCAGTTCTATTGGCGTGCACTTGGAATAGGCTTCGCCTTGCTGCTATCATTAGATGCAAAAATGGAGTGTTCCCCCCTGTGTTCATGAGATGTTTTATCTCTGCTGATTTTTAGCTCGCTTCTTCACTAAGTCAAAACTACCCACCTTAAGTAGGTAATGCTCAAGTATTGGGAATAGAATCTCTAGACTTACAAAACTAGCAATACGCAACTGTGATCAATCCTTGAAGAGGATATTGTTGCAATTGTTGACAATTTTTGATAAAAATATATTAGCTATTGATTATTTCAAACTACCATGAAATAAAGAAAGGAGTCCTCCTCTTAACGTGTGCCTTACTCATTCCATGTTTTTTCTTCTTTTTTTTTTTGTTTAATCTTACATTATTGCATCATATTTAAGTATGTATGCATACTTCTCTTTGTAAATATATGACCATTATAGCTTGGCTAAAATCCATACTGTATGTCAGACACGGATCCTATAATTAAAAAATGCTGTTCCTCAACCCCTCCTGGGCCATTATCACCCGACATTTAACGTCTTGTTGAATTTACCCACGGGTAAATGTTCGTTTGGTGAAATTGGCTCTCAGTCTGAACCCATTTCTTGGTGAAACTGCCCATGGTTGAGTTCCCATAGCTCACAATTTACCAAAATAATTCTGGCCTGCAGCCTTAAGCTTTGTTCACATGGCGTACGGTTGACCGGATCAGGTCGGCCTCTCATTGGTCGACGGGAGAGCGTGCCCCCTTCACCACCGCGACCGCACCGCGTGCGCTCTCCCGTCGACCAATGAGAGGCCGACCGTACCGACCGGATCCGGTCAACCGTACGCCATGTGAACCCAGCTTTACTTAGGTAGCCTTAATTAGAGTAGCCTCGTGTCAACTAAGGTTACATAAATCTATGGATCGGCGTCGAACTCACCCCTTCCCTCCCTCTGGGTCGATACAAATGAAACATCAGATAGATTCTATCAACCACTTTTCATTGATTCTGAGTTAATGCATAAGACAAAAGTTAATCTAGGTAAATTGAAGACATTGTGAGTACATGCGTAATAGGTATCTACATACTATTGGAATTAGTTTAAAAAAGGAGTTCAAATAAAGCAAGAATCGAGGATTTCAAAATATTTTTCGCAACGGCCGTGACGCCTAGCGATATCCTGAGGGGTGTCGTTGCCTTTGTCAAGCTCTTTGGCTTTGATTTCAGGTTGGGAGAGAAGCAGCTGAATGAGGTCCTTCCCTTGCAATATTTTTGCTGCCAAATGAAGTGGAGTTATCCCTGAAAGTGGAGATAGTGGTGTTAATGGAAGCCAGATAGCCAAACGATAATTTAAATGTTCCATACCTAATGGGATTATTGAGGCTATTGAAATTTCATATTTCCTCTTCATTCCTATTATATTCAGCAGGGGAGACCGGGGAGAGTTGGGATAAGAGGGAGGTTGGCATGTTGCTTCTTGCAGGTGCAGTTCAAAGCGGAGAATCTTCTACAAATATTTCAAGGGGTTAAAAATCACGGCACTGGAAGGGCAGAGCGAGATGTGATTTTGGGGCTGCTGATTAATTTTCTTTTTTGAACGTTATTCTCATTTCGCGCAGCCATAAGCCAATGCCGATAGTAATTTGTGGTACAGTAGTTGTCTGTTGGGGATTGGTGAGTATAAGTTAAGAAGTTACATTCTTAAGGAGCTCGGGGGACAAACATTTAGTTTGAGGCAAGTTGGCCTTCCCATTTAGGGGCAGGTTGGCATAGGCTACATCAGCTGGGCCAGCATAGCTCAAGGCTGAGTTCCTCATTATTCTGGTGAAATATGTAACGAGACAAGCTGACTCAATGGCAAAGAATTGAATTGGAATTAACTGCGTAACTCACCTAATGAGACTTTATGAATAAAGGAAACGCTTGTTATCCAACAAATTTTACCTGGGGGCCTATTTTGTAAAATTGAAGCAATATGTCTTGGCAGTCGCTATCGACTCATTACACAAATTGTCATACGTTGCCATTAGATTTGCCAAGGCAAATCGATATTGCCTTCCAAAGACATATTGCTTTCAGTTTAAAGAATAGGCCCCCTGCTCAACTTTGTTTTGGAGGTGTTCACAATACGTTCTCTATTTTCTAGTCAGCCCAATTTTTTATTCAACATAGCACTATGCTCTAGTAAACTCCATACGGTACTTCAAAAGCCTATGTCAATTTATCTTGCGTGCGGGGCAAATGGGCGGGATGGAAGCACTTTGGAGCAGAAAAAAGCAAAATGTAATTACAAAATTACCTTAAACCTTAAACTGAGTGTGTCAACTCTCCCCGTTCCCCACCTACCCTTTCTACACTCGGTTCCTTGTTCAGCTTTGAATGACCCTTGATTGAATCGCAAAAAAAGATTTCAAATGACGTCATCACCATGCAGTCTAAAGCCCGTATCACACGTCAGACCGTTCTCCTCCCCATCCCACAGACCGTCTGGACAGACCGATTCTTTGGTAATTTTTACATGCAAATTCATTCATAATTTTTCTTAGCAATAAGGTTCCATAGATGAATCATAACAAACATTGATGCAGGTGCGCCAAAGCGAACATATCCATAGGATCAGCCAATCAGAGAATAGGGTCTGTGTGTCTGTCCGTGGGATGGGGAGGAGAACGGTCTGACGTGTGATACGGCCTTATGCAGTGAGAGGCATTCAACAGAGGCGCTCGTTATACCTTTTTACCTGGAGATGAAAAACCTCCAACTAGCTACGGCCATCATCTAGACTCATCAAACCAACATTTGAGGAGTCAAACTCAAATTATTCCAGATTTACCTCCAGCAGATTTTGCATTGACGTCGGCACCAAATGCAATGAGAGTTGCGGCACACTTAAGACTGTTCCAGCAGCAAGCTGAATGCAGTGGCTGCCATTGCACAAGCGTTTCAGCATCGTGTCTAGCACCATTCATCAGTAAGTACTGCAATGAAATTGTAAAAATTTCGATCAGTTTGTCGCTTTTAAAACAAAAAGCTCTAGAGCCAGGATCTCAAGGTTGAAAAAATAGATTTCTTAGAGGGCGATTGCTGGTTGTGGTGCCAAGACCATTCATTCCTTTAATGTTCGAGATGAGTCAATAAGGAACACAAATAAATTAATAAATTTCATTGGCGTTCAAAATCACGTTCCTATGGTCATCCCCACTCCAACAGCCTGCTATCGGACAGTGAGTGGGCACCTTTAGGGGGTGTAACCGAGCAGTCCCAGGATCGACCCGACATCCCAGGTCGGATCACAGACGAAGATTTGCGGTTTCAAATACACAAGCAGTTCCATGGAAGCCATTGGAGGTCCCTCTACTTGGGAAACCCCTTCCAGAATTGCATTTTGTTTGTACATACCTGTACATACATCCAATTCATGGATTTTGAGATATTGATATCTCTTCAAGGCTTATCTATTCTCAATAAATTGTGGCATGGAAGCCCAAATCCAATTCATTGGGTTCAATGCCGACTTCACCTTGACCAATCACAGCAATGCATTTTCTTACCCTGTCCACCAGCAATTGGATAGTGTGTGGCCGACTTCAACTTAAAACACAAATAGGAATATGTATATCATCATTCGGCATGCAACAATGATTAACTCGATTCTCGGCAAAAATTAGATACTGGTACACTGGATTGGTTTTTCCCCGGGGAATCTGATGGTACCACTGGTTTGCGCGGATTCGGCAGAAAAAAAGAAGGAAACCGTTTTGAGCAACACCACTTAACTTCTCTTAGGCCTGAACAGTGGTCATCTCTAGCTGCGATCCAAAAGCTCTCACGTTGGTTGGATGCAGCTCTCATTGTTGATCATTATCCAACTTTTTTTAAATTTTTACCAAATTTTTTAAGCGATAATTCAATACATTTAATTTGCATGGATACCATTATTTTGGATTTCCTAAAAAGTTAAAAAAAACTGTTGCATGCCGAACGACGATTTGTGACCAGTAAAAAATAAAATAATGGCAATTTTGAGCACACCAATCGGTGCACCCGAGAATCAAGATGAATAATTCATCTTGCCTTGAATTATTCATCTTGAATAATTCATCTTGCCTTGAATTATTCATCTTGAATAATTCATCTTGCCTTGAATTATTCATGAGGAAACGCCTGCGATGTTGGATGTTTCTTCAAACAATAAACACTGATAGTACACTATGGTCGTGGTAAGATCTACCGTGGCGTTCAATTTGACGAAAGAAAAAATCCTACCTTAGCAATATCGACGTGGTCATTATAGCAAGCTCTGTGCAGGGGTGTGTATCCATCCTTGTCTTTCGCATGCACTAGTGCGGGATTCTGTTCGACGAGCTTGCGAACAACTTCTACAACACTGTGCTCGGCTGCCCACAGCAGCTCTCGATCGGGTGTTTCTGAAACAATTAAGCGACCTTCCTGTTGGAAACACAAAAATTTCGCACTATTTCCAAACTGATAAATCAAAATTAAGTTCAAAATGAATTCATTCCAATTTTTAAGTGAAACATGACAAAATTACAACTTCCAAAATTCGAAGTAAGTACCAAAGAAGTATAGAAATCAAAATTCTAAAAGGTTCGTTCGATGAGGCGCTTACGGGCAAAAGAGTCCCGCGTTCGGAGAGACCAAACACTGAGGCCCAAGGTAGCCCGCGAGCGCCAGAAGTTGCTCTATGTTCAGGCTGGAGTAATCTCGCCCAAGCATCTAAGCTCTGAGGTTTCCACAGGTTTTGATTGATGTCGTTCGTTTTTTTCAGCTGTTTAGGGGTTTCTAGTTGTAGCTAGTTATTTTTCGACCTCATTTCTAGTGATGGGCGATACCACAAAATACTCTATACCTATTATAGTATTAAATACTCGATACTAGTATCGAAACAAATATTTGATACTTCTCAGATATCGAAAGAAAATATTCGATACTGAAGAGTATCGAATCAAATGAGTACTTTTTCATTTCACGTACCGAATTAAATGTTAATTAAATGGAAATAGCAGATTAAAAAAACACTGTTAAGCCCTATATTACTTAAAAGTTATATTACTTTTCAAAAAGGTTAACAGGTCATTTCTATGTGTAAACGTTATTTATAAAATCAAACGAACCTCCATGGGGAGGAAAACTTGACATCGACGGTGTCATTCACTCAGTCAAGTCCCAGAACTGCTTCCCTACTCCACGCAGGAATGTCAATTTGTCAACCAAAGCTGGCGAAAGTCGGTTCTTTTTGTAAATTTTATTAGTTAGTATAAATAAAGAAGGTAGGTAATTTTGAGACTATCCATTTGAGTACTTTTTCTGACGGGAAAAATACTCGATACCTCCACTAGTATCGAAGCAAAATATTCGATACCAAATGTACTTGGTATTGAAAGAAGATATTCGATACCATACTCATATCGATAGGTATCGCCCATCACTACTCATTTCTTTTTTTCAAGCTCAGAACTCAGTTTGGTCATAAGGCTTGAAAATAGTTGTACTGTGGCGATAACAATATTAACCATAGACCTTTTTAAAAGCCTAGATGAACATCGAGCATAGAACTATAGAGTTATTGAGCACCTAGGTAGGGTGCATGAAAATAATATTTTTGATGGATACTTAATAAGTACTTAGGTAGAAAAAAATAATATACTGCAGTACCATGGGGATTGGGGTCCTTCTCTATGCCATCGTCGTCGTTGTCCCATCCACTGACGGCAAAGTTCGACAAATTAACCGACCTGGCTGAATGTTCTTGGAAGTCCTCTACCTCATCAAAGGGATCGTACCCCTCATCATCGGACATTTTTGAGTTTTTGAAAGACTTCTGAATCCTGTCGAACACTCGACTTTGCAAAGTCTCGGTTACACAGTTTTTTCGTAACGCCCAGTAAGCAAGACAGTTCACAACTCTAGAAGTATTGGACAGAAGCCAGAGAAAACAAACTGAATGTAGATTCAAGCCAGAAGAAAACTTATTGTAGTTACTAATCAAATTCAAGTACGAAGAATGACGTTCGCTCTTGCTTGAGGGATTGGAACTTAAGAATGGAGACACTGGTCCAGTGTCACTGGAAGCTTCCATGGGCCTGTTTCTTCATTGTTGTTGTTGCATCGTCGTATTGTCGTATTGCTGTCCGTAGCCGCGGACATTGTGGACTTTTCGTATTGTTGTTGTTGTTGTTGTTGTTGGTTTTCAGTGGTCGGTCGTGGGGTCTTCCTTGCGTGGCCATACATTTATGTGTCTTGTGTGAACATGCATAATCGAATACCCATTTCTCTGAATGTCACTTTTGCCGCAGTGCTGTGCCTGGTTGCACTTCCTCTAACGAGTCTTTCGAGCAGTCTAGCCTAATCTTTCGTAGTGTTTACGCACAAGGCAACAATAAAAAGAAAGCAACAACAATATACAATATACATAAAACAAAAATATACAAAAAAAAAACAATATACATGGGTCTAATCCATTCAATTTTGACTTACGGAATAATAACATGGGGCAGTGCATTAGATACGCATCTATTAAATCTAAATGCCGCCCAAAAATCTATCTTAAAGATCTTGTTGAAAAAACCTGCCATATACCCAACTCGATTGGTCTATTTCGACTGCCACCTATTACCAATTTCCTACATTTTTCAATTTCAAACTGCTAAATTCTTCCTCAAAAAGAATCACTTACTTCTGCCTACTGAACAAATGCCATTTACGACTCGGTCTCCCAATCGCTTTCAAGTGCCCTATCGACGTACTAAAGTGGGGCAAAAACATAGCTCCTATAGAAGATGGTAAGAGTTGACTTGTGAGCGGTAGAGATGGGCGATACTTATCGATATGAGTATGGTATCGAATATCTTCTTTCGATACCAAGTACATTTGGTATCGAATATTTTGCTTCGATACTAGTGTAGGTATCGAGTATTTTTCCCGACTTCAGAAAAAATACTCAAATGGATAGTCTCAAAATTACATGCCTACTTTATTTATACTTACTAATAAAATTTAAAAAAGGGACCGACTTTCGCCAGATATGGTTGACAAATTGACATTCCTGCGTGAAGTAGGGAAGCAGTTCTGGGACTTGACAGTGAATGACACCGTTGATGTTGTTTTCCTCCCCATCTCCATCACTACTTCTTCGACATTCGTTTGATCTTATAGGTAAATAACTTTTACACATAGAAATGACCTGTTAACCTTGTTGAAAAGTAATATAACGTAAAATAAATAACCTCAGGGCTTAATAGTGTTATTTAATCTGTCATTTCTATTTTATTAACATTATATTCGGTGTGTGAAATGAAAAAGTACTCATATGATTCGATACTCTTCAGTATCGAATATTTTCTTTCGATATCTGAGAAGTATCGAATATTTGTTTCGATACTAGTATCGAGTACTGGTATCGAATATTTTGTGGTATCGCCCATCACTAGTGAGCGGTGCGTAGCGGTCACGGCTGGCATTTTCGTCCCACGGTTTGTTTACAATAAGGTACCAGTGTTGCCAAGGTGTGGCCGTCAAAACCCCCTGCGGCAACGTCAAAAAACCCCCAAATATGAAAAAATCCCCGAAAAACCCAAAAATTAAGGATGATCAATTCATTTTTAAGCATTAAAAATATATGTACTATTTTACATACCTAAAACATACTTAACTCCATTATATACAACTACAATTTTAAATATTACCTAAAACTATAAACTATTTAATACCTACTCACTCTTCCTGACTACTTATCAGTAAAGTCAGTAAATTAACATACTAAAACATCAATAAAAAAAATAGGTTTGTACCTACCCACAAGTTGGTAGACGTACATCCCAAACCCAAATGGCTTTTATTTGAGTACCTATCTCTCAATTCAGTTAGCTGTGCAGTGGCAGCCTTAGCTGTTATTTATCTGCAGCACTTACTTACTTACGTATTTCGTCATTTTTATACTTTTTTCTAGTCCCTCTGACTTCCACAAAAACCCCCAAAATCCCCCTCTGGCGGAGAGAAAACCCCCAAATTTGGGGAGAAAACTCCACAACTTGGCAACACTGTAAGGCACCTACGTAGGCAAGTTTCACTTCAAGGTCAATCGATGCCGAGTCGAATCGAGAAAAATCAACAACACTCCCGTTTCAATCCACCATAGCTTTTGAACGGGTCAACCGATAATTTTCCGGCAGCCAACAATCGATACAAAATTTAATCGAGAATAAATGAGATTATGTGAGAAAATGCCGATAACCCAACAGTTTTCGAGCCAAAAATAGTTTTTGTTGGACAAGCCAGGGGCCCCCATAAGGAACACACAGGAGACAACAAGATCTGTAGGACGAAAATGTGCCATCGGCCGCTAGGCGCGCCACCGTCGAGAATTACCATCTTCTATATTGGACCACATCTTCTGAATCGGCTGCCATGTGAAATCCATGATGGAAATTCTTTCCTTACAAAAATAAAGCTCCTAAAAGAATGGTTTTGGACTCAATGGCAAGATGACCAGGATCAGTAATAAATATTCATCAGCTGTATTTATTTTAAAAATACTTTATTATTTCTCGACTTATATACCTACTCTATTATATACTTTCTCCGTTGTTCTCTCTTCTATTCTTATTTTGTCCTGTACAGATTATTAACAAATTTCTAGAAATACCCACGCTCAGGCTATCTTTGCCTTGTGGGATTCTCCGTCACTATTGTTATGTTCTTGTACCAAGTGTGTTTTATGTTTGATTGTACTATTCATGATTCGCTTTGGTTGTACCTAAATGGATGCCTGTTTTTGTTAGTATAATCTATATTCTGTTGGAGAATAAAATATTAAAAAAAAAAAAACAACAACAACATGTCGTATTCAACATCATCCTCGACAACAAGAAGCCCCACAGTGCCTCCATAATAAATGTTTCTAGCCCACAGTGTGGAAGCTACCGCATAGATGCGAGGAGAAGAAGAAGATCTTCAGAAGAAGCATCAGTGAAGTGTGAATGTGATCAATCAAAGCATAATCAAAGCAAGCACATGGAAGAACTAAGAACCAGTGCAAAGCACTTAGCACATGCCCAAGTCGTAAGGTCTACGAAGTGCCTCTGCTTCATTGCAGAAGAAAATTGTGGTTTTAAAATATTGATCCACGTCCGTTTTATGCAGCTCAAGTTGTCGAATGATGCAGAAGCTGAGTGCTTTTCCGGGAAAACTCCTATGCGCCTTCTGTCGCCGCCGAGACGTCAACAACAACGACTTGGGTTTCATCGCGAAACTTGGCCAACTCTGCGTGCACTATTTTTGCTTGGTAAGTAAAGTCGGCCACACACGATCCGGTTGTTGGCCAGGCCAGGACAACTCAGCTTAATGAGGAACAAGCATGAAAAACGAAATCCATTTTTGCCGCCAGATTGATGCTGTTTAGGATGCGAAAATGATGTAGTGATGGTCTACAACGAAAAAACAACATTTTTCCGGGTGAAAAACGCTAATGAAAAGTGCCCTTTTGAATGTGGCGGTTAACCGTATGACGTCACTGTGCATACGTGACTGCACGTAGTTTCTTAACGTAACGGCAAAAAATCCGTTATACGCTGCGGTAGTAGGTTGCAGTAAAAAGCGGTTTCCCTCAGTAAAACAGGCTCATAACAAATGCCGAATCCTACTGCAAACCAATAAAATTCGTCCTACCTTAGATTCGGCATTTATTATGTGTAGGCTGACCAGAGGTACTGTTTTCTAGGTCGTGGTCCTGCTGTCCACAGAAACCTCGAAAGGACCCTAAAATGTACTGCTTTCGTGTAAATGGTCCTGCCATGGGCCCTTCTTTCATCACTATAAATGTTGCCTACTAAGCCTTTCCCATCAAACCAAACCAAAAAAAAACACCCGACATGGTTTTATAGATTAGTACAAAAGAAGAGGATCGTATACAACAGCAACAACCGATTAGACGCCTCCCTTTTTGATTATCTCGTTTTTTTGTTGATAAATTATTTCTTATAGTTTCTTAAATCAGAATAGAAATGGCTACCTACTTCAACTGAAAAATTAGATAGTTTTTGTGGAAAAAAGATGATCGTTTTTGTGGAAAAAAGATGATCGTTTTTGTGGTAGGTATTTCGAAGACTGAATTGTGCAATGATAATGAAAGAATTAAAGTATATTTTATGCATTGTTAGCTAGTTATTCTGTTTTGAGGATGGTTTTAAAAAGTATAAGAGTTTTTCAGTATTTGAAAGTTGTCTTTTTGTTGGGTCCTGCTTTCACTGAAAAAAATCTGGTCACCCTAATTATGTGCCATTAATCACCATGGCATGACGTCACACTTCCGCATGGTATCGCCGTCCTATCACAGCATACACACATGAACTCGGATGAGGTTGCACTGGTGTTCACTGGAAGATGACATCACGCTGTGTAACCTTGCGGCTGGCCATTTTCCCGCTCGACTTCAAATCTGCGATTTTCACTAAGGCTCCCTCCTCTTTTAATTAGGTACCTCTTTTCCGAACCGTCATCCACCATAACACCATTTTCGAAGCCTAACAAGGAATATTATGGCGAAAAAACAGTTAAATTTTTTTTTTTCATGCATGTTCCTCATTGGTCGAAGTGACTCAATAAATGAATTTAAAACATTTAAAATCGCGTTTCTACAGCTATGTATACGCGTATACGCACTCGCATGGTCCCCAGCAAGCGTGAAGAACTCTCAGAACTGTGAGGAACTGGGTTCTGCTTTTGCAGTGTGGCACCTCTAGTTCCAAACTGGAAATTCTGTCACTACAAACCGCAAAACTTGAATACGCTTGCGCAGAACCGTTCTGAACTGTAGGAACTCGCACTGTGAAAAACATATTTTTTATGTACTAAAACTGGAACGTAGGAGCATAGCTACGTGAAAATCGTTGCAGTGCAGGAGCTGGTGCCACAGCTCCCTAACTCCGCGGACTTTTTAGTCCCTTCCTCATGAATTTGAGAACTCGCACTGTGAACGAAGCTATGGTTAGCTTCCTGGGGCCTGCATAAATATGAGCGGTTTCCATCAGGACACTTGAGCTGGATTCACATGTGCGTTTTTCTCTGCGTAATGAGATCTGATTGGCTGCCAGGTAAAGTTACCTGGAAAATTGCGCAAAACTTGCACAAATTGGAAAAACGCTGCTAAGTAGATTAGTGACATGGGTACATTATTTGTCTGGGTATCACAGAAAATAAAGTTCAAATAGTTGGAGTAGGTAGGTTTATCATCATATCATTTGTGGAGTAATGGTCAATGGTGAGTTCAATGGTGCTTAAATGGTACTTTTTCACAATGATGAATAAATAGGTATAAAAAGAAGAAAAAACACTGAGCGATTAAACAAGACCCGTTGACGAGGTCTCATCACGAGGGGACAATGCCCCTCCCCAAACCCTTCCCTTATACCTGGACGCAAACCAGGTCCCTGCGGGTCCCTCATATACGGTATTGATACCTGAGATTTCCGAAAAGGCCTGACTCGGGATCGCATCTATTCACCTCGCAGCTCTTTAAATTCCCTTAATTAATCTGTCCACCCTATTAATATGCAAGACTGGCTAATCCCAATAACGTTCACTTTCTAATAGGGGAATCGCAGTTTTGCAGTTCCAAGCCTATAAACCGACGCCCTCGGATAAAACAGTCGTTATCAAGGGTGGGAATGCATCTGATAGGGAATTTATCACCCGACGTCTTCTCCTGTATCACGTTTTTGCTTAAACCCATAGGTGCTTAGGCCGTAAAACCAAGAAAATTGCGAAAAAATTGACCTTGGTGACCAAAATCTCGAAAAAATGCCAAATTTCATGTTTCATAGTCAATATCTAAAGATTCCCGCCAAAAAACCCCGAAGTCAAATCCATCATTTTTTTTGAAATTTTTCCTAGGATTTTCCAGCTGGAATCGGTTTTTTGCATTTTTCTTAGTCCTGGAGAGTTGTAGAAAATTGCAAATTTTTTGTGTCATGTACCTGCCCAAAACCTACTCAAAAATATTTTTTTTGGAATTTTAACATTTTTTTTAAAGGGTCAAAAAAATATTTTTTGTTTAGGTCAAAAATTAGTCTTTAAACCAGTTTTTGATTACTAAACCCCAATCAATTTTGACTTATAGGGAGTGAAAAATGTGTAAAAACCTTCAAGGAATTCAACGAGCTCAAAAAATTCAAAATCGGTTCAGTAGGACTCCCTCAAATTGCCAAAAACGCGAAAACGCTGAAATTGCATTAAGAAATTCAAGCCAAACCGATTCAAAAACAAAATTTTCGAATTTTTTCGGAAAAACCACCCTATCTTATGGTAAATCAAGCGAGAAACCCGGGAAAAATACTCAAATTCTAAACCCACGGCATCACCTTCAAAATTGAGATTTTGTGTTTTTCAAAAATATGTATATTTTTGAAAAAAACAAAATCATTGTATTAGAGTATACTCTAATTATGCCGAATTGAACCCGTTAACCTTCTCCGATCGGATTGCCCGGACAATATGCCTCAAGTTGGAGCAAACCACAACTTTCAAGACTAATTTAGTCAAAATCGGATCAGTGTTTCAATACGAAGTGGCTGGACGAAATTTTTGGCCAAAATTTCCTCCGTCCACTTCGTATCGAACCGCTGATCCGATTTTGGTGCGGTTGGTCCTAAAAGTTGTGTTTTGCTCCAACTTGAGGCATATTGTCAGGGGAATCCGATCAAAAAAATTTAAGGGGTCGAAAACCCAAAAAAACTGTTTTTGAGATCATGACTTTTTTACATTTGATCGTTTTTGAGTAGTCTAGAGATGATTCAGAGGATTCCCTGAAAGGAGGTGCACGTCACAGAAAAATTTGCTAAACGCTCGTTTTTTTTTTTTTTTTTTTTTTTTTGAAATCGGACCACTCCTTCTATGCGTTTTGCTGCTGACGGCGTACGGCGGACGGACAAAAAATTTTTATTGCAGATTCGTGTTCTAGAACCTCTGAAACGTGAAAGAAAAAATTTTCAGGGGGGGTTGTAACAAGAATTTTTCTTGATCAATTACATAGGTACATTATTTCTGGAAATAATGTACCAAAATAAATGGGCTGGTAAAGCCCGTATCACACGTCAGACCGATCTCCTCCCCATCCCACGGACAGACACACAGACCCTATTCTCTGATTGGCCGATCCTATGGATATTTTCACTTTGGCGCACCTGCATCAATGTTTGTTTTTATTCATCTATGGAACCTTATTTCTAAGAGAAATTTTCAATGAATACGCACGTAAAAATCACCAAAGAATCGGTCTGTCCAGACGGTCTGTGGGATGGGGAGGAGATCGGTCTGACGTGTGATACGGCCTTAACCCGGCGGCATAATGAAGTCCAAGACGTATACTGCCGTCCTAAGTTAAAACGTCCTATCTCAGTTTTTTGCGTTCTGAGAAAAACGCGTTTAAGTGAGATTGTTTGCACCGTCCACGTTTTTAACCCTAGCTATTTGGAATTTTCACGATAGCTCCTTGACATCACCCCCCAACTTTGTCAGTTGTCATCTTCGACTTCTTGCACTTCAATTGATAATTATTATCAATTGAAGTGCAAGAAGTCGAAGATAGGACTTTGTTGTTGTTGTTCGTTTTCTTGTCGTGTGCCTTAGGCCACGTACGACATGTGTTTTTATACCTAGGATAGGACTTTTTAACCTAGTAGTAGTAGTTTGATTGAAGATGAATATCTTGCCCACATCCATGACAGACACAGCTTTGCTACTCACTAGGCCAGAAAGTCCTAACTCCTTTATTTGAGACCACGTGGGACGATTTATTCTAGCACAAGTTACTGAATTTTTTCAGTTATACAAGGTCAAAGTGTCCTAACTTTCTGCTACTTAGGACTTTTTAGCCTAGGACTACCAAGTTAGGACTTTCTGTTCTTGGATGGAGGCGGAAATTGACAAAAGTGAGATAGGACAAAGCCATTTTTCAGTCCTTTCCAATGAAGATAGGACTTTCTAACCTGACCCATCAGACGCGTCATGTCAAAATCTATACAACCACGTCCTTAACTCAAAAAGCGAAAAAAATGAGATAGGACGTTTTAACTAAGGACGGCAGTATTGGGCCAGCTTATGGAAAATGGCGTGGGGCAACTGCATAAAGGAGCCACTCATACAGGAAGCGTCTGAAATTCGTCCAGCTTTTAGAGGGGATCTTGCGTGTCATTGTGTATGGGAGGTACAGAGGGAGGCATTGTTCGATATTCGTGTCACAGACACTGATGCTCCCTCGTACCTCTCAGTACCCGCGGTCTTCAAGACAGCTGAAGAAGAAAAGAAAATATGTATCAGCTTGCGAGGCACGACATGCGACTTTTACCCCACTTGTGGCATCAGTTGACGGACATATCGCACCTCAAATGTCAGCTTTCGTGAAAGTCCTAGCAGGGCGTCTGGCGGACAAATGGGGACAGCCTCAACAAATTACTCGAGCATGGATCAGCTCAAGACTTGCCTTTGCAATTCTGCGAGCGTCCAGCTTATGCATTCACTCGTCTCGCAAAAGATGGCGTTGCGCAGAGGATCTCCTGGGAGGAGCAGATGGAGCTGCCCTTTGCACATGATTTACACGTTTTTCTACAGACATGAAGTCGGCCGTTGGACTGTCTTTATTGCTTTACAATAAATGTTGAGTTTCTTGTTGAAAAAAAAAATCTCATTACGCAGGTCGCAAAGAACGCAGAGAAAACCACATACGTGAATCCAGCTTTAATTGACACGGTAGTTGAAGTCGGCCACACACTATCCAATTGCTGGTAGAGAGGGTAAGCTAATGCATTGCTGTGATTGGTTGTGGTGCCGTCAGCTTAGAACCCAATAAATTTTATTGGCGTTTCCAAGCCAAGTTTCCATGATCATCCCACCTCCAACGACTAGCAATCGGCTAGTGTGTGGCCAACTCAAACTTCTTCATCTCCATAGTATGGCACCATAGCATCGGCTCCTAGATGGAAATCGAGAAGTCTTCATAGAGAGGATCATTCTAACAAAAAAAAAAAAGTAAAATAGCAAAATTTGCTTCAAATATCTCGGCTGAAATTCAACACTTCAATGATGCAGACAAAATAAAAAAAATCCTTGAAATCTCTCTTCTATACGGGCGCTCACTTTTGAACAAAGAAAGTTTTGCCTCATTCGATTGAACATCAAAGCATCTTTTGGTCGCGCTGTTTGATGGGTCACCTCTACATAATTTAACCCCCATAGGCTAATGCATCGTTCTTAATCGTTTGTTGCATTTTCCCCTTCGCGTTTCTTACATCTGCACCTCTTGCTGGCCTGAAATCTTCGTCAATTTCTTTTTCCAGCTGATGTCCGACAAGCTCGCTCAAAATGGGACAGATGCCCAAGGTATTCTTGGCTTTTTGCTACCGGACATTAAGCGAGAAATAAGCAGATGCAAGAATATCGTAAGTTCCTCTCTTGGGTTTTTTGCTTCCATATTTACAGAGTACCTAAATCGACAGTCATAGTGTAAAAACCTGTATGTGTATTTTTGAAAACTTTTCAGGAGGCTAAAAAACCGTTTATTTCCATTTACATGGACGTTTAGTTTATTGTTCCTTTTATATTTCAAGCCAAAGACCATTACCGACAGATTAAACTTATTTTGATCAGAATTTTTTTTCTGGCCACAAAAATGAAACAATTTGGGCGTTCTTGGTCTTAAAATCTTTGTTTTACCTACCTTGCAGAATATGTGGATATTTTTTATATTTAATTACTTGACATATTTGGATTTTAGGCAAGTTTTCAAATTAGCATAGTGAGTTTCTTGACATTCTTCATCCAAACCGCCTGCAAAGTAGTCAAAATATAAACGAATTGTGCCAAAAATGTACTTATCAAAATATGGTCGTATTGTGTGTCATCTCCGCACCATTGGTTTCAATTTCAGAAATGCATTTTCTGCCAAAAACTGGGAGCGACCATCAGTTGCCGGGCTACCAAGTGCAAAAACAGGTTTCATCTTCCGTGCGGCGTGAAACGAGGGTCCCTACACCAGTTTCATAATACTTTTGAGTAAGTGAAAATTGAAAACCTTGGTTCTTCCAAGTGATGTATCGTTCTTTGTTGGGAGAGGAGGTGGGTTCTCGAGCAGGAACATTATCGAAGTTATCCTTATCCATATAATACGTTTTTAAGGATATCCCCATTGATGGTACATCAAGTAATATTGATGTTGTATTTCGTCACTTAAGTTCTGATACCACCTAATCCACATTGACTCATTTTTCAGGAGAGACAAAAAACTGTTTATTTCCAAAATTATCATGCGATTGTTTCTGAAAAGTTAGTATCTTTATCATGATGGCTTCGTGCCAATATGAAACCATGAACGATACTCAATTTATTGAAATGGAGAAAATTTTTTTGGTTCGTCTGTATTGTCCACCTGACCAAACCAGTGGTGCGTAGATAACACACAATACTTCCATATTTTGAAACATAAAATTGTGACACAATCTGATCATATTTTGACTGCTTTTGAAAGTGTTTAGGTCAAAAATATCAAAAAATTCACTATTAAAATTTTAAAATTCGCCCAAAATAAAAATTCAATACATAATTGGAATATAAAAAATATCCACATGTTCTGCAAGGTAAAACAAAGATTTTAAGACCAAGAACGCTCAAATCGGTTCATTTTTGTAGCCGGAAAAAAATAAAATATAAAACACTAAAAATGCAAATATATCGGAAGTACTGTGCGTTATCCAAATTTCGATTAAACAGGGTGCTAGGCCTTGCCGAGACAAACATTTTAGTTCAAGAAATTTGAAAAAAGGTTGAGAATTGAGGGAGTTATGGTCATTTTTGTAAATGACCACAGACGAACACACAGACACTTGTTCAGGAAGTGATTTTGAGTAAATGTGTATAAGAAAAAGTTTTTTCTGAAGCTCCGTTCCGATTCTCGATTTCAGGACGATTACAATACTTCCATTTACTCTGTAAATATGGAAGTAAAAAACTAATTAGGCCATGTTGACATTTTTGCAGTTTGCTCTCGATCTGTTGAATTCAGCTCAAAACTGATTGTTCTTATCGCTCCGGCACAGCTGCACCATGCGCAAAACATAATAAACCCATTTTGACAAAAATGTGAATTGGGTGGTATCTGAACTTAAATGACGATTTAGCATTAGCGAGGAGCAAGACCATCGAGATAATTATTTGAAGGTTATCGGGATCCAAGTTCCACACAAAATCTCTTGCTGCATAGAAATGCCCCTTGTATCGTCACTTGACTTCTTCATTGGTTTCAACCGACTTGCCAGAATTTAGGGTCCTTCAACCTTGAAATAGTTTACAAAATTTGGTCGTCTTTTCTTAACTTTCAGCTCGTTCTGCCCAACTCACGTGCCTAAACAGGTTAATCGTCCTAAGCCGAAGAACAAGGATGACACGATATGTCCAATATGTTTGAGCTCTTCTACGGTTGCTCGAAAAAGGATAGATGTCTTCTGGCCTACGTGTTGTAAGCCGCCGTCTTCACTCATACATCGGCCATGTCTGCAGGTGAGTGTAAAACATTTTAGCGCCATTAATTGTCCAAATTTGATCATGCGTTTGGAGATAGCGTTCAAGTGTAAAGGTGAAAAGTTAAATGTTGTTAATGCAATGTTGCAATTCGCAGAAAAAATTGGGCAATAGGTACATCCAATCCATAGCCTCTCAAGCCATCGCCCGTTGCACTTCATATCCATATCCCTACACCCCTTATACCATATAGTAATATGAAATTATAATACTACTTATTCGATTTTCAGAACATGGCTGCAAATGCTGGGGCTTACCATTTCAAATGCCCACTTTGCAACAATATCACCAAATTTGTTGCCGAAGCTCAAAGAATGGGCTATTACATTCCTGTTCAGTGAGTATAAATCTGCCTGAACTGATGTTGCTACCTGTTCACAGACAAATTGATGGAGGGTCACATTTTTGTTGTGATTCATGAGTTGACCAATTTTTTTGTATACTTTGGGCTGCTAATTCCTTTTCATATGTTTCCCTCAATTGATTAGCCTGTTGTATTGAAAGGGAACCTACCTGGGAAGCAGATGATTCCTTTCGAGATCAGCTGGACAGGACTTTGGTCTGTGAGCGTGGTGTTTTCTGCCGGTGTCCTTTAGGTCCAAATCACAATGATCGAGAGACGTGAGTAAAATTATGTATTGTAATCGTCACTAATGCTACAACAGAATAGCCACCCACAAATGGAAGAACTTTCAGTTAAAGGTGCGCAAGAACTGGAAAATTTTTTCGCGATAATTCACCTATGGACTTGATTTTCAATCTATGTTATGCCGTGTTTCTGAATTATCTGGGGGGATTGAACTGAAGAATCTGGAAGATTCAAAGGCAGTTTGGAAAGGACCAATAGTTGGAGTTTTTCCTCAAACAGCGTTCGTTTATTGGCTTATTCCGTTCAGGAAAACGCTCTTATAAATACTAAGGGTTCTAAGAAGTAAAATATTATTATTATGTGGCTGTTTTGGAGAAAATAACATTTGAGATTTTGGCCGTGAAGAAATCATTTAGGACGTTTTTGAATATTCTTCCCATTTTTCTCGCTTCATTTACCTTAGGATATGAGCTTTTTCGCACATTTCTGTTTGGAAGCTCAAAGAACTCGATTCAAGAACTGGTCAAAACGAACATTTTGAGGTGTGGTTTAATGGGATTGAGAAGCCGTTCAGGAATAATTGCAAGGACAGCCCTATTTCAAGAAATTCGGACTTGGTCAACTTTGACCTTGATTTTGACCATGAACGAGTACACTTAGGGATAGAGAAATACTCAGGGAAAATGCTGAAAATTTCCTGAGGATGCAGATTTGTTGCCTACCAACCTTCGATTTTCAACCGTTCTCAAGATATAAGACGTAAAAACACCAAAAAACGTACAAAATCCGTCAACAACCCCAACTTCAAAAACCCCAACCCAACCCATCAAAATGTAGGTAATTCAACTGCGAACCAAAAATCCTATATGTCCATTAACTTAAAATCAACGCACCACACTGAAAAACCCCAAAAACCAACAACACCTTTATCAAAATCGACGATTTTTACCCGGTTTCCCCCTGAAAACGAAACTTTTACTTAAAAATTCCAAAAAATAGGACCAAACTTGTTCAATAAATCCCCCAAAAAAATCGCCGCCATCCAATATCCGTTTTCTCAATAAGTTCTGTAATTTCCTCTTCATCATCATCATCTGTGTAATCGAGTTTTAATATAATAATTTGAAACTGAAAAATGGGACGTAACTATTCAATTATATTAATTTGGTAAATAAAACCCGACATTTTCATTCACATCCTAACAACGCTTCTTTGCCCCCAAATCTGCGCCTGCATTTGCACCCAATCTAGCATTATGTTTACTGAATGGGTAAATTATTCCAATGAATGTTTTGTACACTTTTTAACAGTTCGTGGAGACTGGAAAGATGCAGGCTTTGCGGCAGCAATGGCGTTCACTTTAGTTGTTTGACAGACTCTGCTCCGAGCGATCATCCTTACTTCTCTTGGACGTGTTCAGTCTGTTCAGGTAGGTTAGGTAGGTAATCACAACCCCCATCATAACCAGCCCTAAGTTGACTAGCTCTTCCTAGTTTCTACAAAAATCTGTTCTACAGGCTTTCCAACGCTCAAGCGGCTTACGAATTTATTGTTCAAATGAGAAACAATTGTTGAAAAATTCCTCCAAACTCTTCTATCTAATGTTTATTATTATTGCAGTGCCACGAGCAGCTTCGCCCCACAATGGGTCAGATGAAGATGTCGACATTGAAACAATTGATGAGCTCTCTCCGGGTGGGGCAATATGGTAAGTTTCCTCATTTCTCTACAATTAATTTTCGTTTGTCAGGTACCAACTGTCCAACAACCCAATATGATTAAAGCTTGAATTTGAGCATTCGTCATGAAAACCGAGTTCAGTGCTGCCAATTTTTTACTGCCCCTTGCCATGTTGTTGCCTGATGATTTTTTCTCTCATTCCAAGGATTTTTTTCTCAACTCGCAGGAACGAATATCTGCTGTCACAGAGCCCTGAAGCGGAGCCAGATGTACTGCAATCGCTTGAACTCAACCCTCAGGTATTTCCAAGATTTTGTACTGTTAGCTGAATTCTCTACCTGGCATCTCCTCGGCACAATTTCACAAATGAAATGTTTTATCAATGTTGTGCAAGCAAGCATTTTTTAACTAAAAATTGGATAACGATGAAAACAGAACAGGTGTAAGGAGGAACTATATCCTTATTTTAGATTTTGAACGCCTCGAAAACGAATAAACTATCTAGCACCCTATTGTCACTCTAGTGGCAACATGCTATAACTCAATTTTTTTTCCAAATTGCGGTCGACCTGATTTATATGATGGGTTAAATGATGCTGTCCGTGGTCAGATTGCAAAAACACAGACGCCAACGTTGCTGTGGCCAGTTTTGTCCAAATGCTACAAACATGGGGTTAAGAAAATGCATTATTGTGATTGGTCGGGGTTGAACCCAATAAATGTTAATGGCGTTTCCAAGCCACGTTTCCATGTTCATTCATCCCTAACAATCCTACAATCTAATCAGTTTTTCGATTCACCCGTAAAGTTGGGAAAACTGAGGTATAGCATGGGGTTGCTTAAGCGACGCTATGCAGTTAAGCAGGAATCAATAAAACCAAGTTGGAAGCGGATTTTTTTCTTCTGAATTCTGGCTTCAAGGGAGCTCTGTTTGGTCAACAACCATCTCTTAACATGCCTTAAGATTTAGCAGAACTCTGATTTCTGGCCACATTCGAACGCTCAATTTCAGAAGTACAGTGAATTGATCATCGAAACCCCTGGTTTCTAGTTTTTATGAATATACTCTCTACTTTTCCCTCAAAATTCGATTTCTTACTGCGCCTTCTAAGAAAACATTAGAACGTTTTTCATTCTGGGGAGCCATAAACGTTTTAGCGGATAAACTGCCATGGGGTTGAGACGTCGCGATGCTCCGATTGCTTTCAGCCGGTGCTTCTCTCAGATTCTGATGACAGTGTCGTCATGACGAGCGTTTCATACCCTGCAAGCCCAGATTTGCGGAGAAGGAGACAAAGGAGGAGGCTTGCAGCTGCCATGGCCAGGACAGCGAAGGTACAATTTATACCGGTGAAACTGAGCGTAACAGAGTTTGTCGCTTCTAGGAGTACATATTTTGCGCATGCGCGTGTCTTGACTGTATTCTTGTGCTCAGTTTCTCTTGCTCATAGTTTTCACTGTATGGGTTTCGGTCATTTTGGAGAAAGGTTTGATCAATCAGGCCAGTCCTGGACAGTCCCTGACTATTTACTAGCCACTTCAAGCGAATTCCCTCAATCATGTGGCTTGAATTTGTTTACCGTCGGTAGTTACTGGATGGTTACTGTACACTTCTGGCACGCCCGAAGAGACCCAAAGTGTTGTTGAACTAATAACCGAGCACCGCAGTTCTAAGCACCTCATTCCAACGATTTTGGGTAGAGAAGGAAAGTTCAAATAAAAGGTTGGATAGTCATTTTTAATAAAATCCATCACCTTTCCGTTACAAAATTAACCTTTTGGTTCTACTCCCTGCAGTCTCCATTGTAATTAATGTTATTCAAGATTCATCTTAGATGTTTGCAAACAGCTTTAACCTTTCTGACAACAAGGGACAGCGTTAACATGACGGACAAACAAGTATTTTTGATCGTCCAGAACAGAGCTTCCTGGAAATCCAGTAATCAAATGGCGTTTCACTGAGGTCCAGTTTTATCTCACCAAACTTCTGAATTTCTTTGTTAGCTTACATGTTCCATCAAGTTACCATCTATTTATCTATTATACAAAGTTTCAACTATTCCTTATGTTACGGTAATTGAAATTTTGAAAGTTTGCTGAAATTGGACCTGAGTCTACTGACTTTGCAGAGATGACTTCAGGTTATGATGATTGGTTGACAATAGGATGGCGATTGGATGATGCTTTGGTGATGATTAGACGATGACTGGATGATGACAGGCTGGTGATTGGACGATGACTGGGTGATCATCGCATATTCCTTGCGGTGTATGCAAAAGTTTGAATGCCGTTGATAGCCAAGTACAACCAAAAACACGGAATCGATTAATTTGCAGTAAACGTAATTTTACGGCCCTGGCAGGCGTCCCCTGAACATTGGCATGTAAAACAGTTTGAACTGCGAGTTCAGTACAAGTGATATCAGTTTTCGACCGGTGGCCTATTTTCTTTCCTCAGCATTGGCTCCCGTTTGTTCTGGTAGAGAGGATTGTCATCGTTGGGGAGGAGAACCCAATTACAGACGACCCACCGTTAGAGAATGATCACAGCACAAGTAACTTGTCTAATTAACATCTCATCATTCACAAGTAATTCTCGCAATTTTATTATTCCACCACAGTGGCCAAGGCTTGTAATGAGTGAGGCGATGGCTGTTCTACCTGTTTAGTCCAGTAAATAGGTGGTTTGGTGGAGAAAAAAATACCGAAGTAGGTTTCTCAACGGTTTTATATGCTTTTTTGGTGTGAATTCAAATTTCAGGTTCTCCACCTCAAAATTGCGCTCCCACAAATTCGCTTCCTCAAAAACCGCTAAAAATCTCAAAATTTTAGAACTTTTTTACTTTTCTGCTTGTATCTCTAGAATTATTTGTATTTAAGGAAAAGGTACGATTAGCATTTTTTAATGATGACTAATGACTAATGTCAATGAGTGACAATTCAAACAGGATACTCTCTGCCATAGATATTGAGGCAAATCTTATAAGCTTCAATTTGAGACCAGAAACATCAGTAGCTTTATGACAAATTTGGTTAAATTTTGGGGTGAAAAGGATAAATAAGCAGAGGCAGATGCGCGGTTCAAACTCGGTATAATTCGGGGATAATAGAGATATGGATAGGTAGGGGAAAGGGGACAGACAACCTAGCCTACTAGCGCTCAGTAGGGCAGCGGCACGCCAGGAACTAATTCCAACACCCCCCCGCAATTCCAAATCTAGGCATTTATCTAAATAACTTTTCATTGTCCGAAAATTTGATTGAAATCAAGATTAGGAATTGATACAAAAAAGTGATCATCACAAAAAGGATTAAGCAAAATTAGTAATAATTGACAAGATTAGAAAGCAAATTTTGAGCGCAATAAAGATTTAAATTGTTAAATTTACATGATTCACAAAATGTTAAGTTGATTTCGAAATTTTTCAAATTTGACAGAACACAATGGTTTAGTAAATACGTCCGATACATTGTCTTCAGATGGCACAAATTTTGTCTTTATGAGACCTTTTGCAACTACATCGCGAATGAAATGCGTTTTAATATCGATGTGTTTGGCACGACGCGAGTTTTCATAATTATTCACCATTGCGATTGCACTCTGGTTGTCCATCAGCATAGTGCACTCGGGTAGATCTCCTGACAGATCTGCGTGAAGATTTCGGAGATGCAAAATTTCCGAAGCACAGAGAGCTGCTGCGTAGAATTCGCTTTCAGCCGTTGACAACGCCACGGTCTGCTGCTTTTTAGAGCTCCAATAAATTAGATTTCTCCCATAGAATATTGCAGCACCACTCACGCTTTTTCTGTCGCTGCAGTCAGACGCCCAATCAGCATCAGCGTAGGCCTTGAGTTCATTGCGTGGGGATTCCTTGACAAACGTCAGTGCCAAATTTCGAGTACCCTTTATATACTTGGCGACTCGTTTGGCTGCTTTCCAGGCTGCTTGAGTAGGGTGGTTCAGGTAACGTCCCAGGAAAGCAGCTGCGAAGGCAATGTCGGGCCTCGTAATGGTAGCCAGGTAAATGAGACTTCCGACAAGCTCACGGAATGGCGCTTCGACGTGGGGAAGAGAAGTATCGATGTTGAAACCTGTTTCCATTGGCGTCAAAAAACTCTTGGATTCGAGCAGATGAAAACGATCGATTATTTTGTCGATGAGAGGCTTCTGACTGAGACGCAATGCTCCTGGCTCGTACTCGATGTCAGTTCCAAGAAAGGTTTTCATCTTCCCCAGATCGGTCGCGTTAAACTCTCCTTGTAGCTTCTTGACGATGACAGCGACGTCCTTTTCAGGCCCCATTAGAAGCAGGTCATCTACCCAGATAACCAGCTTCACATTTTTGCTGGTGTACAGGCAAGTGTCACTCCTCGAACGTACAAGTCCACACTGCTCGGCGATCTCGTTGAAACGCTCGTTCCATACTCTGGGTGACTCTTTCAACCCGTAAAGAGCTTTCCGAAGCTTAAGCACTTTTCCTTCAATAGGTTTCACGCCGTCAGGAAATTCTATGTAGACGTCGTTTTTCAGATTTCCGTTCAAAAATGCACTAGGAACGTCCAACTGACGAATTTGAAGGTTATTGTTCAGCGCATGACACAAAAACATACGAACAGTCGGAATCTTAGCCACTGGAGCGTACAGATTTCCCGGCGTATCCTCTTGGTAGCCTTTGGCCACCAGACGGGCCTTTTTTGTGCCATTTTGCTTAGTGCGAAAAACCCATTTGGTTTGTATAGGCTTCTTGTCTTCTGGAATATCTTCGATGGTCCATGTGCCGAATTTCTTCATTGCTGACAGCTCGTTATCGATGGCTTGCTTCCACTCGACTCCTTGTCCTAAGGCTTCATCGTAGGATTGTGGATCTTCTGCCGACAACAAACAGTAGGCACCGTACACCTCATAATCAGCTAGATGGCTCGGCAATTTTACAGCTCGCTTAGGTGGCGGTTTCTGAGGCGACAAGGAAGGACTTCGTTGACGTTTTCTCGGTTCTTCTCCTGGAGAACCACTGCCGGCGTCATCACGAGACTCCGGGTCCAGAGCGTCGTTCGTGGATGCTGATCGGTGCTCAGCTAAGTCATGATGAACTGATGGTGTATCCGTTTTTGAACCAAAAGTCAGATCAGTCTCATCGAAAACGACATCTCTTGATATTATGACTTGATTAAGCTCAGGATCATATAGGCGATATCCAGCACCTGCATAGCCGACCATCCTTGCTTCTCGTCCTCGCGGTTCCAATTTTCCTAGTCTAGGCAGCCTATGGTACCACGCTTTGGATCCAAAAATTCGCAATTTGTTGACATCCCAATGTTTTAGGAAAATATCTGCTGGTATTTTTCCATCACGGGCTTTAGTTGGTGACCGATTAAGCTGATAGGTTGCGCAACAGACAGCTTCTCGCCATAACGATTTAGGTAGGCCGGTATCAACAAACATAGCCCTAACTTTGTCCAAAATAGTACGATTCAGGCGCTCAGAAATACCTGATTGCTGCGACGTGTACTTACAGGTAAATTCTTGGACAATTCCTTTTGATTTGCAGAATTCTTTGAACGATTTGGAAATATACTCGCCACCGTTGTCCATCCGGATACGAGAAACACGACGACCGCTGGCTTCCATCTCTTGGATGTACGCACGAAGATTGGATTCGGCCTCCGATTTATTTTTCATAGGGTACAACGTACTGAAGTGAGAATAGTCATCTGTGATCGACAAATAATAGCGTTCACCAGTCAAACTTTCAACGTTTGACGGGCCCCATACGTCTGTGTGTATGAGCTCGGAGACGCGACTGGACTGCGGATGTTGAACAGTTTTGAAAGGTTGACGAGTAGATTTACCTTTTTGACAGGAATCACATTTATCCTCACTGTACGGAAGATTCATGAGCTGTAAACCTCTCCTGTTGATATGGCCCAAGCGTAGATGCCAAAGATTTTTCGGCGTTTTTACCGTCCGAGTAACGGCAGCCGACGACGAATTTTCTCTCACTTCAGCCGAATTTACAGTTTTCGCATTTTCACGATTGGCAATTTCAAAACGGGCGATGAACAAATTTCGCTGTGTCTCGCACAAGATTAAATCATTTCCGACAACTATTTTTGCGCAATTGTTCTCGAAGTAAACTGGAAAACCGGCTTTGTTTATTTTCCGAACCGACAACAAATTATACGGCAGCTGTTCGGCTATCAGGCCCTCAATGTTTATCGAATGTCCACTCTGGGGGTCGCGAACTCTGATGCTACCTTGGAGATTGGCGACGATCGATTCACCATTAGCGATCTTGATGAAAACCGGAGAAATTTCCTCGACGTTTTTCATATTTCCAATCATATTTGCCGAAAATAAATGGTTGGTTGCACCCGAATCGACAACAAAACTAATCTCGTTAGCTTTGTTTTGAAGGTCAAGTTCGCTCACAAGGACGAAGAAGGCCAGTTCTCGCATGTTGCTGTCCGCCGCTTCGTTCGGGACAGAGGTGGATGCGACATTAGCGCCATAGTTTCGCCTACTGGCCACCGGATGATGTCCTCTGCGATTTCCCGAATTAATTCCATGTCCGCGTCCTCTTCCTCGATGATATCTGCCAAATTGCGGTTGATTTCGTGGACAGGTCGATTGAAAATGAAAGAAGGAGCCGCATGAAAAACATTTAGGTCTTGGACGGGCAGAAAACGAAAAATCGTTGCTTTCATCTGGGAGAGCATTATTACGACCATTTTTCAATTTAAGTTCAGCGTCTAGCAACTTACTTTTCACAAAATCGACGGTCAATCTTTCGCTCGTCGTTTCTAGGACTGTTATGACCGTATCATAATTTTCTGACATCGTCAGCAGCAGATGACATACTTTATCGTCTTCGTCTACGGTCGCACCCGTTGCCTCTAACTCTCGGATGAGGGAATCGAATGTGACGAAATGATCTTGAAGATCAGTGGAATCGTTACACTTAAGTTGCAACAAACGACGACGAACATACAGTTTCGATAGGACGCTCTTTCTTTCGAAGACCCTCTCCAGCGCGCTCAGCATCTCTGCGGCCGTTTCTGAACTTCTAACATACTCGATGTGCCTGTCGGTCAAACACTGCAGTATGATAGAACGGGCGACAGCATCCTTGGCTGCGAAGTCGAGCTTTCCTTTTTCGTCGGTAGGGGTTTTCACGGCGACGACGACACCGTCTTTCACTCGTTTCGCGTCGAGAATGTTCAGTAGACGGAACTTCCAATTCCCGAAATTAGAATTTTCCAGCTTGGGATAATGACTAGATTCATTGGCCATGTTCGATGAAGGTTAGTTCACACGTGCCCAACTCCCGATTCGTTTTTGATGTTCAGTTACAAACACTCGCGGGTTGAACTAAAACTTACGACTCAAAACGACCACCACAATTTATTTAATCGGTTTGAACACTCCCTGGGCCCATAACCTGACAAATTTGGTTAAATTTTGGGGTGAAAAGGATAAATAAGCAGAGGCAGATGCGCGGTTCAAACTCGGTATAATTCGGGGATAATAGAGATATGGATAGGTAGGGGAAAGGGGACAGACAACCTAGCCTACTAGCGCTCAGTAGGGCAGCGGCACGCCAGGAACTAATTCCAACACTTTATTAAAACCTGACTTTGGACAGAAAAATGAAAGAACTGGGAAAACCAAATTTTGGCATTTTTGGAATTGTTATCATTATCTTTTCCTCAAATATTAGTAGTATAAGCTGGATTCACACGTGCGTTCTTCTCTGAGTTCTGCGTCCTGCGTAATGAGATCTGATTGGCGCGCAAAACTGGCAGCCAATCAGATCTCATTACGCAGAACGCAGAGAAAAACGCGCATGTGAATCCAGCTTGAGCAGTTGAGTGAAATAAGTCCTAAAATTTTTAAGTTTTTTTTTGCGATTTTTGTTGTGACGCCGGTTTGGATTTGAATTCAGCACCACAAAAAACATACCTAGAGAACCGTTGAGAAACTTACTTCAGTATTTATTTCTTCAAATCGGTCCTTATGAGCACGCATTTACTGGACTAGTTTGACGTTAACTAAAATTAATTCTAGGTCCAACTTAACCAAAACCCAATTATTCGAACCTTTTCTGTAGATTAACAAATGACTGTGGATTGAAATTCTTCTCTCCTGTGCTTCTGTTCTCTTGTGTTATAAATGCGCCTGGCATGGTTGCAGCTTTTTTCCATTTTATCTTGAATGCTTGGGAATAGTGGCATTAACACACAAGTGGCATTAATTTTATTTTTGTTTCAACAACAACTTTTGGCTTGGAGGTTTTTTCTATTGGAACAATAAAATTCAAAATGACGACCTCAAAGTCTTACTTGCGTAACAAGCTAACTGGAGGTGACCGTGGTTGGATGTCAAGAGCGGGAATCGTCTACACTCATGGGAGTCCTGCAAACCACCTTTGACAAACCAACTCTTTTGGCTTTTGTCAACTGAGGGCCGGTTTTTCAATTCATTTAATGCTAGATTTATCTGAGGACTGAATGCAAGCGGCCTTGGATAAATCTAGCTTTGAAAAAAAAAAAAAAGAAAAACCGGCCCTGAAGCCTAAAACCTCAGTATTATATCAAAATCTCATTGATCCCAACGTCCACTATTATTTGCTAGTTTAATCTGAATAAAACACTTTCTGAGCTCCAAATTGAAGGGTTCAGGGAAGGCACATAAGGTCAAACCTCTTATGATCTACCTCGTTTTGGTACCTACATTATTTCCAAAAATAATGTACCTATGTAATTTTCCCAAAGGAGATTAATTGATCAATTCATCAAACTGTTGACAGTCTATGCTCATGCGGGGGTCAATTTGTCGAGAATGAGCCGTGGGTGATTAGGATTGGTTTTATCTGTAATTCAACCGCCCTTCAGGAAAACAATGGTCATATTTCACCTAGGGCATATTTTCATTGATCGTTATATATAACAATTTGTCTATATATAGACAATTTCATTGTAATTATTCAGTCCAAGCGTCATTGGATAAATCTTTATTGGAATTTGTATTATTGCAGGTACTGGAAGTTGTCGAACTTGACGACTGACTTGGGAATCAAGAGTGCGGCATATAATTTTCCATTCAAAGGGATGAGGAGCGACGTTTCAAATATAACCTCGAAAAAATCAATTGAAAAAATATGAAAAAGTTGACATTTTTGTATCTATGTGTATGCTCACCAGAGAATAAGCTGAGTAATGATCAAAATTCGTAGTGTTTCAAACGTTCTCTCAGGAAACCAAAAGACAGTTTTAATAACTGAACCGATTTTGACCATGATAGCCAATCTTCCCAAATCTTTCCCCTTGATGAGCATAGATCAATGAAATTCCAACATTTACATTAATGTAAAAAAGTATAAAACCCGAATTTTTGAGGTTTATCTAAAACGTCACTCCTTTACTCCCGTGAGGAAAGGGATATTAACATCATCGTCCTACTGTGATATAAGTACGATTTGCCTCTGTGTGAATTAATAATCTGAGAATTGGTTGAAGTTTTTCAGCCGGTTCTTTAAATGAATTCCAATGTCTCCAATTGAGAAGATAGTAGATTCGACAGTTACGAGGTAGACAGAAACTTATTTTACGTTTAACGGCTTGTATTTTCTGCAAGTTTCTGTTGATCTTGATGAAGCGGAATCAGTTTCATTTGACTTAAGAATCCTGAAAAACGTTTTATCATTCGTCTAAGCTCTAGAGCAGAAACGTTGAATTACATATTCATGTACTTGTATTTTTGATGCAGTTGTCGTTTTTTTTGTTCGGAGAAAATTATTAAGGCCGCTTGACCTCATAGCTCGGTGCAATTTACCTGGCGCTTTTGGCCCACCAACCGTCTTCATTAGAAATAATCAAGTGACTGTAATCCAGGGTCACATCCGTCGTTGGGTGCCCTAACAAACTCTCCCGAGTCCTGAAATGGAGTTTTGTTAACACCAACAGGCAGGGTATCTTTTTCCATCGTAGGCTTTACTTCCATATTTATGAAGTAAATGGAAGCATTGCAATCGTCCCAACATCAAAAATCAGATCGGAGCTTCAGAAAAAAAAAAAAAACTTGAAAATCTTTCACTCAGAATCATTTCCTGAACAAGTGTCTGTGTTTAGGTCTGTGACCATTTTCAAAAATGTCCATAGCTCCCCCAATTCTAACTTTTTTTCCGTGTGTCCGTCTGTGGTAATTTAAAAAAAATGGCCGTTGTCCCCTCAATTGACCTTTTATCAAATTTCCTATACTTGAAGCACCACCCTATTTAACCGGAATTTGAGTTACTCACATTACTTCCGGTATAGTTGCAATTTTAGTATTTTGTCACTTAAGTTACAACACCGCCTAACTCAATTTTTGGCGAAAATGAGTTGGACACACCACTCGATAGATTTTTCAATAGCCGATATCATGGTAAACCTGGCAAGGAGATTGAACCAACCAGTGAAGAAGGAGATGGAGAAGAGACAGCACCGCTCAATGTATTTCCATGTTGAAATGATTAGTTTTTTGTGCCTCCTGAAAACTTGGAATAATTGAGTTAGGTGGTGTTAGAACTTAAGTGACGATTTTCTAATTTTGTCTATGGTATGGTCGGGGTTTGGGCAGAAATGTGAACAACCCTGAGTTCATTGGTTTATTGCTTAACTGCAACGTTTTGAGAGGTTGAGCTCTCATCATCAGGGTTCATTACTTCCATATTTACAGAGTAAATGGAAGTATTGTGATCGTCCTAAAATCGAGAATCGGAACGGAGCTTCAGAAAAAACTTTTTCTTATACACATTTACTCAGAGTCACTTCCTGAACAAGTGTCTGTGTGTCCGTTACGTCCGTCTGTCCGTCTGTCCGTCTGTCTGTCTGTCCGTCTGTCCGTCTGTGGTCATTTACAAAAATGACCATAACTCCCTCAATTCTCAACCTTTTTTCAAATTTCTTGAACTGAAATGTTTGTCTCGCCAAGACCTAACACCCTGTTTAATCGAAATTTGGATAACGCACAGTGCTTCCGATATAATTGAGTTTTTAGTGTTTTCTATTTTATTTTTTTCCGGCTACAAAAATTGACCGATTTGAGCGTTCTTGGTCTTAAAATCTTTGTTTTACCTTGCAGAATATGTGGATATTTTTTATATTCCGAAAATGTGGCGTTTTTTCATTTTGGGCGAATTTTAAAATTTTAATAGTGAATTTTTTTATATTTTTGACCTAATCACCCTTAAAAGCAGTCAAAATATGATCAAATTGTGTCACAATTTTACGTTTCAAAATATGGAAGTATTGTGTGTTATCTACGCACCACTGGTTTTAAAACTAAGTAGGTACTATGTTGTGGTAGAGCCCCGAGGTGGGTCACGTCGCAATTGGAAGGAATCCTTGTTTATGAAGTAAATGAAAATCAGAGCTATGTAACAAAAACCATCATATTATTAAATAAAAATCTTATTATATTTATATTATATTATATTATAAATTTAAATAAAATTATTTACTTGTTGCTCAGCATGAACGCGTTTTTGTTGCATAACTCAGATTTTTATTTTTCGATTTGTTGAATTTTAGAGCGTTTGCAACAGAATAACTTCCTATGTATTTTCTCATGTATACTTCATTAACAAGAATTCCTTCAAATTGCGACTTGGCCCACCTCAAGGCTCTATCGCAACTCAGTACTTGGCAGTAAACCGATGAATTAAGCGTTGGTGAAATTCGTAGCCGAACCCCGACTATACCACTGATTTAGACCAAGGTTTTCTCATTTATTTTTTCCTAGCCACAAAAATGAAACGATTTTAACGTTCTTGGTCCCACAAAAACTCTTTGTTTTTTTGTTCTCTCTCTTTGTTTTACCTTGCAAAATACATGGATATTTTTTATATTCCGATAAATTGACGTATTCTAATATTAGGTGAGTTTTAAAATTTGCATAATGAGTTTCTTGACATTTTTGATCATTGTAGCCAACAAATAATTATTTGTCAAAATCAAAGTTCATTGGTATCAAAATATGGAAGTGTTGTGTGTTATCTACACACCACTGGTTTCATCTCGCAACCCCACATCCTAACCCTCGACTTTTGTTGCTTTGCTCTCGCCTCTTAGATACTGCTCGTCTTGAGGAGGGCAGCCTGCTCGAAAGCGCTAGACAATAATTGTAACAATTATTGTTACTAGCTATGAGATTACCCCTTTCGTATCTCTCACTTTTCTCTCCATATCATGTTTTCGATTAACTTTTGCTGCTACACGTTTTGATCGTGTATCATAGTTACAGCTATGCAACTTAGGCCCGGTTTATTGACAAAATTTACTTTAGATAACTAACTTCAGATAAAATTCACCACGGTGGTATCTGTATCAAATTTGAACGTAAAAATCTCGTTGGAAATGTTTATCTAAAGCTTCCTTGGATATCGGATGGACAGATTTTGTCAATCTATCTAAGGCCTTAGGCGCAGTTTATTGACAAAATTTATCAATTCGATATCCAAGGAAGCTTCGGATAAAATTCACCTCGGTGTTATCAACATCAAATGTAAAAATCTCGTTGGAAATGTTTATCTAAAGCTTCCTTGGATATCGGATGGATACATTTTGTCAATAAACCGGGCCTTACTGAGATACTATGCTTATTAAGTATTCGTTAAGATGCGTCTTTTTCACTAATTTTCAAGACCTGGAAGCAGTGTTTGTGTTTTTTGGTGCTTCTGGTTTTCCAGGGCTCTCCTCGGAAAGTGTTCATGTTTTTTCCGTCTTCCAGGATTAGGAGAAGGAATCAAGACTGATTTTGCATTTGTACTTACCTACATTCTAAGTGGGCTGTAAATATATCGCTACTATTAGTAATATATTTTTATTTGTATATTTTTGGATGTATATGTGTCTGTCCTCAAATTGGTGACATTTAAAATGTATTAGGTCAATATTATCTTGAGACTGCCAATCCCTACTTGAGTTTGGGATTCTCCTTTGAGAAAATGGGTGATCTTGGAAATCGATTTCTATTCCCATCTTGAACCGGTGGCCGGGGGGGGCGGGGGCCTTTTGTTAGTAGCTGATCGAAACAAAAGATTGACTACCTAGCCTGTGCAATTTTACTATCGCGGTTGGCTTTTTGAGTGGATTTTTTTCATGGGCTCAAATTCTAGATCTTGATACGGGATTTACCAAGAGAGGTCCGAAGTATGGTCTCTGATAAGTGGAAATCGGAGAAATGCACGCATGACGTCATCCCTCTCTTTTGTGTCAGGACCTGGCTGTTATGAAGACCAATCGTTATTTCGAGCTGGAAACTCAGACTGGGTTAAAAGTCGCTGAATCGCCAATATGGAATTCTAACACCACTAAGGAGCCCATTTATTCGTTCAACCGTTCCTTGAAGCCTTAACAATCACTCCCCAGTTCGTACTGCTAGGATCCTTGCAAACCAGCATGAGTTTTTTTCTCAACTTCTTTGCAATAATATATTCTTGAATTTCATTGCTAACTAGTTACTTTTGCAGTAGTTGCATAATACGTACCAGTCAATTTTTTTGAATAATTTCAGAGTTTCCGAAGTTTCTCGATTCTTATTAGAATGAGGTCATCATCACTAGATCTGACTCAAACACAGAATAGACCCAGGTGTTAAAACTGTTTATTTCGCCTTAACTATGTTGTAATTGTTGGAGGAATTCTAGCTGAATTAGCTTTAGGGTTCGTTTATCAATGTATAGGAATCTCGATTCATCCAATGACACTCTCTGTACTTGACCATGTGGAATTTGTTTATTAACCATCTTGGAGGATTTATCGCAATTTAAATTAATTGATGATGATATGCTATATTGATACATTTATGAAGGAAGTGATGTCTTCTTTGTTTTGGGGGTTCATCAATCCACAAAATCAACTGATCATGCAAGGACGCACTGATTAACTCATCTTATAGAAAAAATAAGACTTTTCTGCAGAGAGTCTCTTGGAAAGCAAATAATGAGGGCTTCCTTGGCTGATCAACCATTTATAAACCCAACCTTACTGTGCCAATCACTTGTTCAAGTTTGACTGTACAAAATTTTATATATTTTATCAAACTTTATCTCAGAATAAACTTAAGTTTTATTGTTAAATTTTATCCCAGCTAGAATCAACCATAACATCCATCAAATTTTTTTATTTCAATTTACAAAAAGAAAAATATTCCTGTTAGTGTAATGTAAAGGTGGGGTCTGATTACAACGCATGCGATTGATTAGTAAGGGGAAGGGTAGAAAATCAAGTGAAGTAAACAACGAAAAATCGCGAAAGAAGAGACAGAAAAACACTGTTTCAATTCGAGATTGTTCTCAGTTTCTGTCCGTTCAAAACGGTCCCGCGCCTGCCCAGTTCGGAGCAACCCTTTAGAGAGGACGAAGAATTCGGCATGAAATGTGCCAGGTGGTCAGGATAAAAGCATTCATCTTCGCCATTCATAACATTATTATATGGAAGGGCAAAAAAAGTAAATTATGAGTTGTGTTGAATTGGCTTCTCTCTTTTCAGCAACGATTATATTTTATTCTATGCTCATTTCTTGTGAATTAAAGCCCAATGTTTGTGAACTGCAACGACACAAACATTACAAAACCTAACAGCTTACACTGGGCATGCGCAAGGCACTGATACTTCTGCTCTTCAAACAAGAACGATAAATTAAACCTTGAGGGCCGATTTATCAATTTATTTAAAGTTAGATTTGTCCAAGGACGCTTACATTAACTAATTTCCAAGAACTTATCAGTACGACTATCTATGAAAATATGCCCTAGGTGAAATGTAGTGCAAGTCCTTGGATAAATCTAGCTTTAAATGAATTGATAAACCAGCCCGGAGAATTCTGATTGGGAAAGAATAATTGAAATTGTCCTAGTTTTCATTTAGTTTGAATGGTGAAAGGAACAAAATCTACAGGAGAAAAATCAGGTTGTTGAAAAACAACTGTATTCTCATCATTCATCAACTCCTTTCAATGGTTGGGTGGTAACAATGAAAATTTATTATAAATTACTTCAATTCTTAAAAGTTGATTTTTGAACAAGCACAATTTTGAGCAATTTTCATTTCCTGAAATTGGCTGGAAAATCAAGCGTAACACTGCCGATCCGGCTGGTTTCGCTAACATTTCAGGTTGAGCTGCCGCATCGTCAGTTCGAGGATCATGCTTCCTCATCAGGCATTACTTCTTCTTCCTCTGTAAAATCGCCTTCCTCTTCAGCCACCGCATCCTTGAACAAAGACAGAAGATTGGGTATGTCGGTTGTTTTTGAGGTTTTCCTCAAAATTGACCCCCCTTTTTTAGCATCAGTTCCTTGGGGTTGTGTTCCTTGACACGCTCTCATATCGTGCTGGTCAATAGAAACCTAACATGAAATCTGCGTGATCTGGTTGAACAGAAGTGTTGAATCAGCGCTTTCTGAAGCCATTTGGCAAATTTCTCTTCCAGGGCCTGTAAACTAAACAAAAAATCCAAATTCCGTACCTGATATTGTTGGTATTCGGAAACGAGATCGTTCATGTTTGATTCGGCTTCAGTGAATTCCATCTCGTCCATACCCTCGCCCGTGTACCAATGAAGGAACGCTTTTCTTCTAAACATAGCTGTGAACTGCTCGGATATACGCTTGAATATTTCCTGAAATAAGTAAATTGATGATGAATTAAATGCCACTACACTTGGGTCAATCGTTGGTTCATCAAGTCATCTGGAATGGACCTTGAAACCAGAATAAAAACCATAATTGACTAATCTCATGTCCTCTAATTAATCCAGTTTTTCAACATACCTGTATTGCCGTTGAGTTACCAATGAACGTTGACGCCATTTTGAGGCCCCTTGGAGCAATGTCACAAACTGCTACCTTCACGTTGTTGGGTATCCACTCGACAAAATACCTATTAAATAAAATTCAATTGGCGCTATAGTTATAAACTTCGAATCAGAGAGGAACTGTGACAACTTTTACCATCGCAACCCACAAACTCAACTCTCAAACTCAGCATTTAAACTCAACTCACACGCTCAACCTTCAAACTTGACTTACAAACTCAACCCATAAACCCAACTCAACATCAACTCCTCAACTCAGAAGTTGAGTTTGAACGTTGATTTGGTGGGTTGGGTTTGCAAGTTGTGTTTGGGAGTTAGTTTGCAAGTTGAGTTGGCCTGTTGACTTTGTGGGTTGAGTTGGCGAGTTGGGTTTGAGAAAATCAAAGCTCTCTTATTTAATAAGTTTGAAAGTTGGCTTTTCTGGTAGAGTTAGTAAATTCAGTTTGGAAGTTGAGTATGATCACTGATTCAGTAGGCATTGAAGATCACCTCAGGGCAAACAAAGCTCATGAGAATAAAAAAACTAGTATTAATAAGGAATATTAGTAATCAAATTGTGATTCGGTTCAATAACTTTTCCCTGGAATAGTTTTTCCCTTTTTAAAAGAAACGTTTCAAAGGAAGAGTCGTCGAGTTTCAACCTTTCTTCGCATCTCCATGACAGTTTTTAGGCTAGGCATATCTCAATAACGCTTTCTTGGCCCTTTGAAGTCATTCATTTGAAAATAGTCTCTTATGGCTGATAGTGAAAGCGAGGCATTTACGCAGAATTTTTGTTCTGAATGCTGAGCATTTGTTCATCCACTTCTTTCATAGACATTGGTCCTCGGAAAATGGCGGCCACCGTCAGGTACCTTCCATGCCTTGGGTCACAGGCTGCCATCATGTTTTTAGCATCGAACATCTGCAATGGTGAAGTGGTACAAAAAATGATTTGCTCTATTGCAAGCGTTCTCATGTTTTCTAAACACGCCTCTCCACCACTCAATGGTATCAATCTAATCATGTTTGACTCTTGTGCCTAGTAAAAAAGTAAACTGCCGTTACAGGCGTTGGCTTTTCACACGATAACCTAAGTTATTTAAATTTCTTCTTGAAGTGGGACGTCTGTTAGGAAAAAATTGGGACAAAATATAAAATCCATGATACAATGCGTAATGTCTTGAGATCCAGATTCGTTTAGATGAAATCAGAATGACTTATTATATTCAGCCGCCTAAAATTCAAATTTCCACATTTATTTAAATCGTTTCAACATTAAGAGCAAAGGAGTTTTTTTATTCGGTAATGGGTTTCTGAGTTGTCTAGATCCAAACATGACATCGAAAAAATTCCGACCCACGTTTGTTGACGATTGCCTACAACTCTGATATAATTTTGGTTACAAAAAAAGTTTATAGAAGGTCTTACCTGCTGAGTTAGTTCTGGCACCGTCAGTGCTCGGTACTGTTGGCTACCACGGGCTGTCAGAGGTGCAAAACCTGGCATGAAAAAGTGTAGGCGAGGAAAGGGTACCATGTTAACAGCTAGTTTCCTGAGATCCGCGTTCAGTTGGCCAGGGAATCGAAGACAAGTCGTGATACCAGACATCGTGATCTGCATAACGAGATGATTAATCAAAGGATTGTAGTGTAATCGATTTTAAGCTGGGACGGTTTCAGCTGGTTTGCGCTTTCTGGTTTCAAATTGCGTTCATGCTGTAGTCCAGTTTTGACCACCCGATTATGACAACTTCGTACCGATACAAGGTGATTCAAATCGCCGTACGTAGGTGACACTAATTTCAGAGTTCTGAAACAGATGTCGTACAGAGCTTCGTTGTCTATGCAAAACGTTTCGTCCGTATTCTCAACCAACTGGTGAACGGAGAGTGTTGCATTGTAAGGCTCAACGACTGTGTCAGACACCTGGAACATAGGTTGTTAAACAGTTCAGCGCCTGTTGGTCTGGCAGCTTATTTGAAATCGTCCAGTCCTCGGGATCTTCAGATTGATATAGTCGCTGGGGATTCCGAGTAGCTCCAAACCTGTAATCTTATTCAAGATCAACTTTTCAAAATTGGATCAGCGACTCCAGAGAGAAACGGGCGGCTGTTGGTCGACAGCTTTGAAATTCAGATCTTACTTAATTCGTCCGGTCGACATAGTCGATGACAAGATTCTTCTGGCATTCGGTAGGTACCTACTGTATAGTCAAGATCAGAGGTTATTTTTGGCTTAATTGAAGAATTCAAAGTACGAGTATTGAGTATCAAGTGCAATATTATTTCTATTGCATATTCAGGTCTCTAGTTGATTTGTTTTTAACCTTGCTCCTGTCAACAGAAATTTCAGTCGATTCAATTTCAATTTTTTTCAAGCCCCATTCGCCAGGTACGATCAGCTCACTGGCCAAGCACTTCCTTCCATTCAGACAATCATCCGACTCTTGCTTTCGTCTCCCTACCTTCTTGTATTGTTTCCTCTGGGAAATTTCTGGCAGGCTCGCATGGTACTTCGTGCGTTATGCCGGATTGTTAAGGTGGACAACATGTAAAGAGGCGGAGCGAATTTTGAAACAATCAACCGTTGTTGGTTTCTTCTTTCTACTGTTCGTCTCTTCGAACCGTACTAGCTCAGCTCTGGCAGTTCCTGAGCAGTAAACCTGCATGAACGGAACTCAGCTGTTGATTCATCAACTCTACCATGCAGCAACTCATCTACATAGATAGTCACACGCTGAAGGGTTAGTGGCGAACAGAAAAAGGCGGACTCCAATCTCAGCTGTAGAAATATATATATAAGCTGCAACTTCCAGATTTACGCAAATGGGATTGTGATTGTCCGAAAGATGGAAATCGGTTCATAGGTTGGGGAGACACATTTAAGCAGAATCGCTTTCTGAACCAACGCCTATCTCAATTTTTTTCTGTCCATCCGCATTTAGTCAACAAAAACCGCCATGCCTTCACCTATTTCCATATAGGTATTCATTTTTCCTAAAGTTTGCCTAGTGTCGGTACCTACCTATGTAATCGGGGAGGAAACATTTTTTTGCATCACCCCCTCAAACTTTCACTCTTGACGTTTTAGGTAACCGAAAATCAATATCTGTAATGAAAACATGTCCAGCAGAATGGTTGAAAGGAGACGTCCGATTAAAAGAAAATGCGATCATGTTACAAATCCGTTTGGTCGTGATGCGCATCTCAGGTAAAGGGGCGTCTTCGTGATTGCGGAAAGGTCCGGAAAACACCATTTGAACAGCATTTTTACAATGATTACAATTGAATGTTATCAATCATCGCCCCCAAACACACAATTATCTGCCTTGGCACATCATATAAAAAAGTTCAGCTGTATTCTCGATTTTTCTAGTCTGTGTATGAAAAGAGTATCGTCGTTGCTTAGGCCTTCTGCAACCAAAATGGCGGGAAATATCAAATTGAATAAATATTTTTCACAATTCAGGATACGGAAGTGCCTAATCAACAATGCTACCCTTTCCAGGATGTGTCTACAAGAATACATATGATTTTGTAGTTGGGGGAGAAGGTTGCTAATATTCACTCTTAATCATGGTAAAAACGATGTTCAAATGGTGTTTTCCGGACCTTTCCGCAGCGCATGAAGACAGGCACTTAAGAGAACCAATTACAACAGCCCTGTCAACCTGTGTCCTATGCCAACTGCTTTTTGATGATGTTGAGGCGCACAATACTGTCTTTAGTCTGCAGACCTCCATTTTAATTCCACTGAACCTAACCATTCGCATTCTGCAAAGCGGTATGAAGGGGCCCTGTCGTAGTGTTCGCTTACCTTTATCGAGCCACTGATCCGATTTTGGTTCTAAAAGTTGTTCTAGTTGTTGAGCTCACCTTTGGCGACGGCACTACACTGAACGTGTTCATGATTCTGTCTGGATATTCTTCCCGGATTTTGGAAATGAGCAGGGTTCCCATGCCAGAACCGGTACCCCCACCCAGCGAATGTGTAAGTTGAAATCCTTGGATGCAATCGCATCCTTCAGCTTCTTTCCTCACAACGTCCATCACTGAATCGACCAGTTCTGCTCCTTCGGTGTAATGGCCTTTGGCCCAATTATTTCCTGCCGGAATAACGAACGCTAACAATGAAACCAGCGGTGCGTTATAAATCAGGGCGGGTACCTACTTTGCAAGTTCCGATTGAATTTTAGGCGTGTGTGCTGCACAACTTTCCTTCCGTCAATTTGTAGCTGTAGCCTTCAAATAGGACATTGTCGGCAGTTTTCAAGCAGATAGGTACATCTCCGGAACTAAAGGCCGCTTTATCAATAGTCGATTATCTGAAAGTCATAGTGCAATTGCTTGGCCACTAATTTCCTAATCCAGCCAAAAATCACCTTGAAATTGGTGGCCTAGTGATTAATTAATGATTTTCGGACAATCAACTATTGATAAAGTGGCCCTTAATGTGGATATTCTGACGTTTTTGGTGTCAAAATATAGGCTTTTTGCAGACCATAATTTGGTCCCTCCAATGGAGCCTAGGATTTCTTACTGATTAAGAATCCATCGCAAAATCAATAGAATGGTTTCATCCAAACTACCTAACTAGTGTTAACTCAGTTCCCAGTGCATTACCCACTTATAACTTATCTCAGGTAGGTAATTACCTTTACTAAAGGCACAATTTTCAGGTAGATGCAAAAAATACCGTACCAGCACCACTTTGGCCAAAAACGAAATTATCTGGCCGGAAAAGCTGGCCGTATGGTCCCGACCTGACCGAGTCCATCGTTCCTGGCTCCAGATCCACAAGAATCGCCCTTGGAACGTATTTTCCCCCTGGAAATGATAGATTTACAAAATTATTAGGTATAGGTAATGTACACTATTTAAATTACAACACAAACAGTTTTATTCTCCAATTCAATTCAAGAATAATTACATTTCGGCCAAATTCGCGTAATTTCAAACGGGTTTATCTTGGAGATTGACAAGGTTGTTTTACTGATTTTAGGTAGTTACATACCTATGCTTTCCGGCTGGGACAACGCGGGTTCGAATTTTTGCCATTACAGCACTTTTAGAAAGTTATGAAAGATCAATGGGCAATCTTATTATTTTTGATTTAGCAAGTTGTCCAAAACGCTCCAAGTTTCCTTTTTTTTACTTGACGCCAAAATTCCTCATCATTTGTTTTTATTGCTCTATAATAAATGTTGAGTTTAAAAAATATATATATATTTGTTATGCCATTATGCCATACCCGGAGCTTCATTGTAGTAGACGTTGATTCTTTCGAGCTGAAGAGGGTTCTCGCCTCTGTAGATTCCAACTGGATCGATATCATGTTCGTCTGATATGATCTCCCAAAACTAGAAATCAGGGGGGAAAGACAAAATGTTACTAAGTGGGTAACAACTGTTAAATTCCCTATTTTTATTCTTCCACAACATTCTTTCTCGAGCTGGGAAAGCCTGAAACGCCATGACGCGACATAATTCTACAAGTCAGCGTTTCATGTTAAGGGTCAGCGCCTTTGATGAAACCAGGGGTGCATAGATAACTCATAAATAATTCCCATCGCAAGATGTCAGCTTTGTCATGAATAGAGATTTCATGACTTAAAGTAAAATTCAAGGCCATCACGCGCGGCCTCAGAGGAGTCAACTAAAGCTGGATTCATTTGTTCTTTCTTTTTTCTCTGCGTCCTGCGTTCTGAGTCATGAGATCTTATTGGCTGCCAGGTAAAGTTACCTGGTAAAGTGCGCCCTCGTAAAACTCTCAGCCAATCAGATCTCATTACGCAGGACGCAGAAAACGCAGAGAAAAACGCACAAGTGAATCCAGCTTAAAATAAAAGAGGCCTCAACTTTTTGACGTTTTCTTCAAATTGAATTCGGTTTTTGCAGAATGATGCCATTATGCACAAAACTAGGGAAAAATTATGAACATTCTAGGTAATTAAAAGCGACTTGGGATAAACGGAAAAAATCAAAAATATTCTTGCTACCATATTTTTTCTTCAAAATGTGGTATCTTTTCAGTATAATTAAGCCGGGAATACACCTTGGGCATAGACGCGCCCAAAAACGAATACCCGAGCGCAAACGCGTACCCTGAGGAAAACTGCTCGAATACCAATTGGCCTCTAAAATATAACATTAAACATGTATCAAAATGGGTACCAATATTGGCATTAGTGGCGAGGTCTCACAGGGCAACCTGGGCATGCAGTACCTAGCCAATCATTGCTTAAGAACTAGCATACCATAACTCATCTCTATGGTTCTCAAGTTACGAATTTCCTTGGTAATGCTTGCCCTATTTCTATTTGAGAATTCGCCACTTGGCATAAGTGGTCTTGACTTAAAGGTAGATGTGTCTAGGTTCAAGTGATTTGGACAAATTATCCTTGATAGGTACATAATAATTTTCAGAGTGAAAACCGTCTCAGTAGTTAGCAGTATAGTACGAATTGGTTTTTTTTTTGTGATGAATTGTTTCTACAAGCAGATAGAGCTGACTGAATTAGAAAACAGTTAAATAGATTGACCTCTTCCGCCAATGATGTAAATTACTCTCAAGTAGTCCACTACTTCCCATCCGATCTTTGGACGATGGCACCATTTTTGACGAACCTGTTGTGCTTGGTACACCATTTTCGACCGGCTTATCCACTTTTTCGGGTTTGTTTAGACAAAGAAATCTTGTCAAAGTACAGCAACCAAAATAGTCGACTTTCTTTTCTAATTGTGAAATCTGGCTACATTGATTTTATTCAAATTTCTGAAAATTTGTTCTGCCTAAAATAAATAGGATTAATCCATTAGGAATCCATTTTTGGTTTTGAGGTAAGTCGCTTAGATCAAAAATTGGGTTCCAGAATGTCGGAAAGTCCCCAAGGCTATGGCCTTAAGGCGTTTTTGGGGATTTTTCTGGTAGGTTCTCATTTAGCAAAATGAGAACCGCTCAGCTGGGAAACATTAAGCAAATGAGTAAAGATGAAAATTTTAAATTTCTGACCAACATTGATCCCATAAGTGGCAATGAATGCCTATTGCAAATACATCATCTAACTAAAAACTATAATCAGCCGAAATTTTAGGGTTTTCAAAATCGCCTCTTTTCCAATGAAAAAAAAATTGCCATACGGTCATCCGGCAGATGAACTTAATTTTTTTGAAGCCGGTCAAACCTTAGTAACCAAACAATTTTATTTTTTCTTCCACGACTCAAGGTTCATTACAGCATGTGAATTATTATGTTATCTGAGAGGCCTTGAGAAGATTGATTGTCTTGAACCAGTTACATTATGCACTAGAGGCTCCTCTGCCTTTTCCCAATCAATACAAAGGAATGGTCTATTATTGCCTACCGACCTACCTATACGGTGCCTATACTGAGTTCCCCAGATCTCTTGACTTACAACGGTATACTGACTGTTCATCTACCAATCTATTCCGATTGATGCCTGCGTGATTAAATTATGTACCCTACTTTCATGCGATAATTTGTACCCAATACATTAATCTACAGTTAACTAGATACGTTACCCGAACAGACCTTAGATCCGATTTGGTTCCCACATTGGCCAGCCTGCAGATGAACAATTTCTCTCATTATGGTAGTTTCCGCAAATATTGTCGAGGAACCTATATTTTTCGTCAGTCACTGGTGTGCTGAAGTACCTAGCTGGCGGATGATTCGACGATTTTCCTATTTGGGGTTATCTTCCAAGTGACGAAATGCTTCGCCGATTGAGCACAACACAAATAAAATACAAGAAACACCCGAGTCAAGGCAGAGGTGGACTGAACTATTATTAGAGCATTTTCCCCGAGTTGGCCCGCCCGTTCGGTCTTGTCGTCTCGTTATCCACTGTCGTCCTCCTCTCGGGTCGACGGTCGGCTCCTCCTTCACCTTCTCACGTTGCGTCATCGCTGGATGGAGAGTGTGACGTGTGCATTCTGTCGGCTTCCTCGGAGGGAGCGCACAGAAGACTGTAATGTTATCATATTTCACTCTGTTACACGTTTCTTAAATTCGTTCCTCAAATTACATAAAATTGAAGTACCTAAACTGATAACAAAATAAAAACCTTCAATGTTTATTATATAAGGGAGACCATTTGCCCATCGTTTATCTATTGACTGTTTATTCTTTAGCCTGGAACAGAACTGATGGTCTCAACTGGCCAAAAACAAAATTTGATTTTGATTAACAACAAAAGATTTATGGCATAATTTTTTTAAATCGACCCTCCTATGGTCGATTCTAAAAATATTCTTGATTTTCACGTCACAATAAAGCAGACATTTAGAAACGGGAGTGAGTTTCTCCCCGTTCCAATGGATCGGCCAGTTTTTGGCTCTAAAATTTGTACCTAATCTGTATATTTCTAAATTTTTACTTGTACAGTAGGTATTCACGAGGTAAATGCGAGTATTGTGATCTCCTTTAAAACAAAAAATCAGAACCAAGCTTCGGAAAAAATAAAAAATGTCAAAAAACACACTATGAAAATTTTAAAAACCCACCTAAAATTGAAATACGTACAAATACCGGAATATAAAAAATATCTACGTATTCTGCAAGGTAAAACAAAGATTTTGGGGTCAAGAACGCTCAAATCGGTTCATTTCAGTGGCCAGAAAAAATGAAAATAGGTAAACACTAAAAGTGCTAATATAACGGAAGTACTGTGAGTAATTCAAATGCCGGTTAAACGGTCCTGCCAAGGTGAACATTTCAATACAAGATATAAAAAGGTCAAGAATTGATTTAGAAAGAAGAGGGAGCTATGACAATTTTATTTCCGAGATATATTAGCATTAGTAGGCGTAGTATTTATTATGTATGCACCTCTGGTTTTTGTATGTTTTCAGTCAATTACAAGTGAGCACAGGCGTACCAGGGCCTGTTTTATAATTCGTGATAGGGAGGTATTTTACTAACTATTGGGAGGATTTCGCAATAGAAGTGCATTCATAAGCATCATACTTCAAATAACGAAATTTTTTACTAAAACCTAGTAGATACAGGTAAGTTTGAAAATCACGCCGCTTATTCATTTTTATTCAGTGACTATTGTACCAAGTCTAATTCATGTATGTTTCAAAGCAACAGATTTTCGAGTGACCTTATTTTTATGGATCAATCTTGGGAGTACAGTTTTGATCTGCTTTCTGCGTTAATTTCGATGATTCTGAAGGTCCAGCCGTTTTCTTCAAATTAACACAGTTGCCTTCAGGAACACAACACCTGGGGGCGGCAAGAATAATATTCAATAATAATTCAATAATAATCATATTATGATTAATTTTGTAATAGTTCAGAGTTTGGGGGAAAGTGGGAATACCTGTTACAGAAGCTAAAAAAAATTACACGAGTAAATCCTTAAAACCTTGGTTAGGTACATCAGTCAAAGTTAAGACGCCATGGACCAAATTTGACTGAAATAACAACGGATTTTGAGCGGAGAAATTGTTGGATCGGTTTTTTAAACCGCCTAAATCAAAATGAGGTCTAAAATTCAGTACTCGAAAGTTTTTAAAATATATAGCAGCAGCTACAAAACGACTGCACGTAGAAATATTCAAGTAAATAGGACCTAAATATGTAATTGTAGGAATTGGAATTATATGAAGAGGAAGCGTATGAATAAACATGCATTTAACTCACCTGTTGGAGGGACCCGTACAGTCAAATTCGTATTAGACAGATAAATTCCATCCCATTCATCGCCAGAATAAACATCCTGAACAGAAATACACAATTTGCTCATTATGTTAACATGATTTCATAACATGTACATCAATAGGTGCAGAGTTGGTAGAACAGTACCTGCAAGCCTTAAGTACAAAGTACTTGAGCTGTATTTCTCACCTGAATTGTGTATCCCATGGTGAATTTGAGGCCTATCCTGCGCAACGTTGTTGTAAATTCGTACGGCGACCCGTCTGTCCTCCGGCTGCAGAACGCAACAGCATACGAATACTCGTCAATGTTAACTGGACTAATTTTCCTTGTCCATACTTCTATGGAACTTCTCTACAACCAAAATTATTCCGTATTTTAGTTGGAGTACCAATCGTTATGCTACAAACAAATAATAAACAGCTGAAACTAAAGAATATGAGGGGTCTAGATTCAAAACTGGCAATCTCCACCCGAGGTAACTTTTGGGGAAGCGTGATTTATTGATATTTCGTTTACCCCTTCAGATTTTAACGCGCTGTTTTTTTTTAAAACGTAGTTCTAAGCAATATTTGAGGCCTGAATATATTTTTCCCCTACAAAAAGTCCCCAATTTTTTGTAATTGCATTTGCAAAAATGGAGATTGCATGTTTTGTTCTTGAATTGCTACTTTTGAACTTAAATCAAAGGAGATTGCTACTTTTGAATTAAAACTTATTTTGAGATTGCTTGTTTTGAACTAAAAGACGGCAATGGCAACGCTTAAACAAGCGGGTCGAGCGAGCCTCTGATTGGCTGAAGTGGAGATTGTCTCTTTTGAACCTCATGGCGCGGTGAGGATTGCAAGTTTTGCAACAAACTGTCATATTGGTCTTTGATTTTAAGTGGGAGATTGAAGGTTTTGACTCTAAATACCTACCTCAGCAGCTCGATCGGGGATACTTTCTACTGCGAAGTCCCGCCTCTAACTCGTTTTGTGAAAGAAGTGGAGATTGCCAGTTTTGAATCTAGACCCCTCATATGGTCCTTCAGCGACATGCTCGATGATGTTTACCCAAATGTGAAATTCTTCTTGTTGACGACGAACATAAATTATATGAGCTACCATACTGGCAGCGTTGCGAAACAACTAACCCTGTAAACCCTGAGGCCTTGTATTCCGAGTGGGTCCTGGTCGATTTCGATGATTCTTTTGTTCAGAAGAATCTCTTCGTACTCTTTCCTGATATTGGTCAAATCGTTTGACATGAGCAAAGGCGCAGCTAAAATAGCCCATAGAGCCATTTGGGTTTTGCTCTGTTCGTAACTCAGTCCGTAGTTCCCGATGAGAAGCTGTAAAAAGCAAACAAGCTCAACTATACCTGCTTACTGGAATTTGAACGATGACTTAATTTATGGAAACATAAATGAGATAAAGGGACGGTTTATCAATTTATTCGATCGATTTATACATGGAAGCTTTCCAAGAAATTTTCGGTACAACAACTACCAAAAACTACGACATTTTCGGTTAACAAACAATCATAGTTTATATTTCTACTAACTCTCCTGATTTATAAGCACATTTTTCCCAGCAGGTAGGTAGGTAATTTTTTAATTCCTTCCTTGTAAAAAGAGTCAGGTTGTGTTTGTAGCTAATTGCGCACACATGCCCATCCCAAAGCTTCCTTGAGTGGACATAAGACATGGAAGTCGCAGGGAGACAGGTCTGAACTGTATGGAGGGGGTTCCAGTGTCTCCCAACCCAGATGCTCCAATTTTTGAACGGTTAGGGCTGCTGTATGGGGGCGCGCATACTCATGGAGGAGAATCGCTTCTCTCATCAGAAGGTCTCAGTCTGACCTCAGACAAAATTTAGCAGTATGCCGCGTTAATAGTTCTGCGCTCATGCAAAAAATCAAGGTGCAGCAGGCCACGCTGAGCAAAAAAAAAAAAAAAAACTGTAGCCAATAGAGGGAGGTAAGTCCTGCTCGGACATTGTAATGATGGATGATGATGAGTAGGGATCGGATCCGTATTTTTTTACATATTTTTTCTAGACAATGTACCGATGTTTTTCAAGAAGATGTGTCCATATTGGCATTTTCTGAGCTGTTTAAGCCCACTTTTATTTCACATATTTTGACATATTCTACTATAAATCCACATTTTACAAATATTTCATCCAATAAAACGCATATTTTTAAATTTTTGGTAGTTTTTCACAATTTTGAGGAAATCATGCCTCTTCCAAAAACCCGTATCCTATGGTAAATCAAGCGAGAAACCCGGGGAAAGTACCCAAAAAATTCTAAACTCACGACATCACCTTCAAAATTGAGTTTTTGTGGTTTTTCAAATATGGACCCTTAACCTTTTCCAATCGGATTCCCCGGACAATATGCATCAAGTTGGAGCAAACCACAAATTCCAGGTCACATTTATAGTTTCATCAAAATCGGATCAGCGGTTGGTCCTAAAAGTTGTGGTTTGCTCCAACTTGATCCAATTGTCTGGGAATCCGGTCAAAAATTTGAAGGGGTAGAAAACAAAAAAAAAACTGTTTTTGAAATTATGACGTTTTGTCATTCGAACGTTTTTGAGTACTTTAACGTGATTCTCTCACCCTAGACGCACAACTAGAATAAATTTGTGCTAAATTTTATTTTTTTAATTTCAAATCTTACATTATTTTCGGAAACAATGCACCCAAGTCTTGATTTAATGTTCATTTTGCGTTGAAACATTTTTTTGAAAATATTTTGACCTTTACATTTTTTACATATTTTTTACATATTTCACGAAAATGAATACATATATATGTTACATATTTGGCAATTTTAAATACATAAAAATCCGATCCCTAATGATGAGTCACGTGCTTCCCCCACTCCTGACAAACCAACCTAACAGCCTCAGCGGAATGTTCTTCGATCACTATTGCGCGCGCAGGTACAAATGTCTCGTTCATATTTGATTTACCCTTGTAAAACATTGATGCAGGTGCGCCAAAGTGAACATATCCATAGGATCAGCCAATCAGGGAAAAGGGTCTGTGTGTCTGTACGCGGGATGGGAAGGAGAACGGTCTGACAAGTGATGTGGGCTTTAGGCTGTCTGTACCCAGGTCCTCAGAGTCTGCATGTGTGCAGGATGATGGAGGTCCAAGTCTAGCCAAAGAGTAAAGCTCCCCAGAAGAGTGTTTCCCAGTTGATATCATAATGCTCAACAGTATCAGGGAGTGTTACAATAGTTTACACTGGAATCGCAACAGTGGCTTGATGTAATAATGTGCACTTGCCATATCAGGATCGTTCCAGTGTCCAGGACCGGCGAATTTGGCTATATGATCTTGTTTCAGGGCGAACCAGTCCACAATTTGAGTGACACTGTTCCAGCTGTCCTGAATGTCATCGTAATTGCGCCACAAGTTACAGTTGTCAGCCAGCAGCTGGAAGTCTGTCTGGAAAGAAATCCTTGGATAATCGAGACCTCAATTCCACTCTCGAATTTTGGTTAAAAACTCGTGTGCCAAAAAATTATCTTACTGGTATGCTACTCTCATCTTCATACGCTGGATAGCTACATGAGTAGACGATAGGCCGCCCAGTACTGTTGAGCGTTTTTTGAAGTAATTCGTAACCTGTCTTAAGGAAATGCGCATATCAGAAAGGGTTAGGGGATCATGGTTACACAAGAATTAAGGTGACTCAACACTATCCAATTGCTGGTCGAGTGACCAAGACATTGCCTTAATTAGTCGAGATGACTCAATAAACAACTCGAATAAATTTCATTGGCGTTCAAAACCACATTCCCATGGTCATCCCCACTCTCATATTTTTGATTATTTTTTTAAGATGTTGACTACGTGTACAAATCAGTGTTTTATTTATGTATAGAATATTGGAGTGCCTGTAATTTATAGAATGAATGGGTGAGTGTGTGTGTGTTCGTGTGCCCCGTGATTCGTGCCGCGCCCTTCGGTCTGCCCTGGGGGCGGTCATTTGCACTTCTGTGCGCTCACAATTTTTGTGAAATTCTGGCCGGTAGCAGTCGTGAGCAAAGTGCACGTAGCCACGACTCCCGGCCCGGGGGCCGCCATCGGCGGGTGGGCCTGGGGCTGGCCGGGGTGGCGCCCGGCCGGCACGGGGGGGCGACTCATGCTCTCCCCATTATCCCTTATGACCATTGCTTATGCACATGTGTGTTTTTGGCAAATAAAAGCGTTCTTCTTCTTCTTCTTCTTCCAACAGCCGGCAATCGGATAGTGAGTGGGCACCTTCAGGGAAACTAGAAATGGTTGCCTCAATCACGCTATTAGTAACTTTTTTGACAGATATGTGACTAACGGCAACTTATCATATTTTCTGGAAAACCCAATTCTATCACCAAAGCAGCGTGCCTACCCTTGGAGTAGTCGTTTCCATAGAAGTAACAGCCGTCAACTTTGATGTAGTCGATGCCCCAATCAGCAAACCTGCTGATATCGACTTTCTCATGTCCATAGATGCCAGGATATCCGGCGCAAGTTTTATTGCCGTAATTCTCATAAATGCCAAAGAGCAATCCTTTGGAATGGACCTGGAATCATTGATAATTGTGTGAAAGGAACTCCCTACGACAACCTACACTGGTTCAGAACCCTAAAAAAGTGGCTCACAATTCGAGCAACGACCTGGAATTCACTAAGTAAATTAGGTACTTACAATTCCAAGGAATGCAAGACAACAATGATATGCACAATATTAGTCTTATGGTAGGCATTGAGACAAATGGTATAAACCAACGTAGTGAGCGAGAGCTTTCATTCCATGTGGAAATCTGGCCCTATCTTCCAATAGGTATCCATCATCGGATCGGTTCTTCTCGAGCCAGCAATCGTCGATTACGATATATTTGTACCCAGCATCAGCATAGCCTTTCTCCACCATCAGATCTGCCGTCCGCTTGATGAGTCGTTCGCTGCAAAGAAATCTTTTGCTTTAACTTGAGTCGACTCAAGATTAATGCTCGTTACTGCAAGTAAGCAGAGAGCTCTTTTGGCTGCAAGGCTCTCTTCAGGGGAACAATTTTTGTCAATATGAGATCGTAAGCAACCAAGTAGGTATCTGGCAGCAACTGTTAGTAACGTGTTTGACTCAAACACCTACCTTCCTCGTTATAATGCATGTACTGATGGGAGGTTGCATGGTTGTTGATGGAGGATGTACTGACGGAAAAATGCCCATACTTAACTCAAGCCTGGAACTCCCATTAACACACTATCGAATTTCATACCTGATGCATTCATCGGGATATTTCGCGCAATCCGTGATACACCTGAACCGTTGCCAGGTCATCCAGCCCATGGGTGGAGTAAGAGCAAGTCCGTTGTCCAGTCCAACGGCGGTCCAAACTATGGCCAATAGTGAAATGGCTAGGCTCAGTAGCCATGACCTGAGCAAAATATTAATTGACGTTATTTTTTACACCCAAATGTTTCTTACATTTTGGTATGCTAACTCTGTTGACTGAGGTACCTACTTAATGACATTGTGGAGCCTTGGATTTGGTAGTTAGCACACAGTAGGTTAGTATACAAGTGCATATGAATATATTTTGCCAACTCACTATTATTTATGAAGATCCACCATCATTACACATTCTCAGATACCTATTTACGATAACTAGCTTGATATTTTGGACCAATTTTGGGTCTGTTTGGACAGGAAGTCCCAGTGTACCCCACGACCAGTTGCTGAAATGAAAAACCCCATTGCTGGTGGTGGGAGCAAGAAAATCACAACAACGCTTTTTACTTCCATATTTACAGAGTAAATGGAAGTATAGGAATCGTTCTCAGATCGAGAATCGGAACGGAGCTTCAGAAAAAACTTTTTCTTACACACATTTACTCAGAATCACTTCCTTCCCGACAAGTGTCTGCGTGTGCGTCTGTGGTCTTTTGCAAAAATTGCCATAGCTCCCTCAATTCCCAACCTTTTTCAAATTTCTTGAACTGAAATGTTTGTCTCGGCAAGGCCTAACACCCTGTTCAATCTTTGAATAACTCACAGTGCTTCCAATATATTTGCATTAATAGTGTTTTCTATTTCACTTTTTTCCGGCCACAAAAATGAACCAATTTGAGGGTTCTTGGTCTTAAAATCTTTGTTTTACCTTGCAGAATAAGTGGGTATTTTTTTAATTCCGATGAATTGGCGTATTTTTATTTTGGGCGAAATTTAAAATTTGCTCTTTGATATTTTTGACCTGAACACCCTCAAACGGAGTCAAAATATGATCTAATTGTGTCACACTTTTACGTTTCAAAATATGGAAGTATTGTGTGTTATCTACGCACCACTGGTTTAGGTTTTCTAGCTTAAAAGAAATCACTGCGTTTTGCAGGTTTTAAATTTTTTCAACGTATAATAGGGGGGAGGGGGGCTTAAGGCACGCATCTAAAGGCCGTATCACACGTCAGACCGCTCCCCTCCCCAACACACAGACTTTCTGGACAGACCAATTCTTTGGTAGTTTCAACATGCAAATTAATTGATGATTTTTCCGAGAAACAAGGTTCCATAGATGAATAATCACAAACATTGATGCAGGTGAGCAAAAGTGAACATATCCATACCATCAACCAATCAGAAAGTAGAGTTGCTCGCTGTCCAATATTCACACAATTTGTCATACGTTGCCTTGAATTAGGCAAGGCTAAATTTGAAATTTGGATTATAGCTTTCAATTTTGTGATCACAAAATATAACGCACTACTCTGAAATAGATTCCCCATAATAGGCTGACTAATAAGCTGAGTCACGAAAATCTCAAATGGAAGTTGAGTAAAGAGCAAAACCCACCGTGAAGGCATTCTGGGGTTGTCAAGGAAGCTAATCTGATTGACCTCTGCTGCCCGACGGAGAATCTCGTACGACTGTTCGTACGAATCTGTTGACGTGACGATGACCGGCTCTGGGCTGGTGTGGGCGTGTAGGCTTCTTCTGGCTCAGAATTCGGTCCCCTTCCCCCTCCGGAATCGAGATGGGTACACCAACATCTCCAACATATTTTTCAGGGATGCCTTGGAAACATTTTGTTACCAGCTATTATTTTTATTTATGGTGGATGAAGAAGGAAAATTTCCTTCTACTATAAATATTTAATACTACCTAGTCCCTGTAAAAAAGTTCTGGTGCGCAAAAACCCGTTTTTCTTTTTTACTTAGGTCCAATTTCACCTGAATTTTACCGAGTAATGCGCTGCTTAATTATTTTTGGTGACATAAATATCTATGAACAAAGTTGCCATTAAGTATATTTTTTTCCATGATAACATACCTAATCAGGATATTGAAAGATTGGCGAAATTGAACCCTAGTCAGTTTTTAATGCGCAATATTGCCATTAACTTTAGTGGCGGACTCAAAGTCTCATTTGGGGGTGGAAGGGGGGGGGGGGCAAGTAAGCCCCCCCCCCAAGTAGATCAGTAAACGAACTATAAATCAAGACCTTCAGCAAAATGTTAGAGGAATTGTTGGACATTAAGTAAATGGAAAATACCAGAAGTGCCCCCCTTAAACTTGGAACCAGAGCAAGAGGGGGGAGGGCCGACCTTTGAACCTTTTTTCTAGTTTTTGCCTACAACGTGAAAACTATGCGTCCGAAGAATGAAGTTTAAGCAGCAAAAAAAAGCTGTTGAAAGGCCTCCCCCCCCCGAATCCTTCCACTGCTTGTAAATAACGCATTCGACAAAAATTCTATCAAGCTCCTACTCTACTCCTAGCCTTTTTTTTTAGCCCAGAGTTTTTTTATTACTTCGTTATTTTAACTGTCATTTGAGGGAGATAGTATTTGATTAGGCAGGGAGGTACCTACATTTTTCAGCAGTTCCGAGAAATGTCCAACTTTAACGTATTTTGTACCTATTTTGTACCCTACGAACAGTCGTCCAACCATCCTGGCATTTTGCTGTTTCAACTGCTTGCCCGACAAGGTAGGACGTGTAAACACGAGAAAACCGGTTGAAGAAGCTTTTTGCTTTGGTTGGAATTTGGCTGGTCAGGTAGGAGGTAGCTAGAGGGTCATGCTCCTGCGAATGTGCCATCCTATCAAACGTCTAACCTTCTCCTTGTTTACCTCCAGCAAGTCTCCATTTAGATACTAACACAGAAAACAAACAAGTCCTGAGGACTTGTTCGATTATCCTTCAGGATCAGCTTTTGTGAAGAGTCTCCACTTGAATAGGCTGTACGCCTACGGGCCCAGGTGCTGATCTCAACAAATTTCTGAGAAGTATTCCATCCATACTTCCATCTCACTTTACCAGTTTGACTCGGCTTGGTGTTCAGAATGGACGAATAGAACAAGCAGCGCTAATTGAGCGCAATGGCCAATCCTTTCAAAGAAAGATCTGAATCTATGAGGTGAGTGTATTACTCTACTATACTACCTAGGGTAGGCTGTAAAAATCGAATTGTAAAATAGGTAATTTTTATCCTATTTGGTCCTATTGGGACTTACCCACATCAGAAAAACAATCGAAACCGAAGTGCTTCTTCAATCGTGTTCTGGTCACTTGATAGTTACCACAGTTGACTGAAACACGAAGATGGATGTTGATCAACATTGGTAGTACCAATTTGGTACCTAGCTAAAAGCACTGGTTGATTCTTCGTCTTGTGCTCAACCATGAGACTACCTTTGTTTGCTAGATACCCACCCACTACCTTAGGTTCAGGTACCAACTAAACCAGGAGAGTCTATTTCAGTTTACTGAGGTTCATACCCACTTATTTTCTTCCCCAGCAGAAGTGGAGATGAGGATGCTCCACCTCCGAGTTACTCAGAGCACAGCCTCTCCAGCATAGCATCCCACGATGAGCGATTCATATGTCGGGACCATGCAGGATCCAGCTTTTCCCAAATGTACAGATACTATTTGGAGAACAAACTCACTGACATCACTCTTATTGCCGGTAGGTTATCAATTATTCTAACCTATTATTAATTTCTCTTCAAATCACACGATCTCCATAAAATTAGCATCACTGAAAATTGCTGTCATTTGCCATTGAATTTACCTCGATCTGTTACAATTTTGCCTCCTTCACTCTCCTAATGGGGGCCCACTGCTCTTAACCAACGCTACTCTAGGCATGCGTAAGTGGGATGGGTACGCCGTGTTCCACTTGTCGAAACTAACTGATGGATTTCGATTAGTCAAATACACTCATCTGAAGTATGTGTAAATGTCTCATCTGGCCAAATCGAAAGCGCTATCGTCCAGTGCAATGGTATGCACCAAACCTCACCATCAAAACAACAGACCTCCATCTTCTTAAACAATTTTGTTTTACAATTGAATTTCCAGGCGGCACTAGGATCCAAGCGCATAGGCTGGTGCTGTGTTCGGCGTCTGAATACTTCAGTGCTATGTTCACTTCAGATCTTCTTGAGGCACGACAGACTGACGTAGAGCTTCATGCTGTCTGTGGCACAGCGCTTCGTGAACTGGTGGAATACTGCTACACTGGCTCGGTCGAACTGAGAGAAGACTCAGTAGAGACGCTTCTATCGACTGCCTCTCTACTCAATTTGCATCAGGTCGTCGATGCGTGTTCGATCTTTCTGCGACGCCAGCTTGATCCTTCGAATTGCATCGGTATTGCGCTTTTTGCCGATTCGAGGTGTTGTACAAAACTTCGGGACGACGCTATGGAGTACATAGCGGTGAGTTATGCATGTTCAAGAGTCACGTTGGAGGCTACCACTATCAGAAATGTCATCCTTGCTGGATTTCCATTGGCGAAAGATGTTGAACTGTTGTTTTGAAATATTTACCCAACAGGAACATTTTGTGGAGGTGTTGAAACATCAAGAGTTCCTATTACTGTCCTCTGAAGAAGTGAGCAAACTTCTTTCATCCGACAATCTGAACGTTCCTTCGGAAGAAGTGATATTTCAAGTAAGACATTCTAATGCACTTGTGAGTTGAATTTCAAGTGACGGTTGGCATGCTAAAATGCTAAAAAAATTCCTTGCTCCCTTAGGGGTTGATGACTTGGATCAACCACGATCAAGATAAAAGGCGTCCCGAAATTCCTAAACTTCTACAATTCGTCAAACTTCCGCTGCTCTCAGCTGGGGTAAGGGATTTCGACTGAATATTTTCTTATGATTTTTTGACATCATTATATTAGACTTTTAGCAAATTTTTCCTGAACTCTGGAACCGAAACTAACGTCCCGTCGATATCGAATGGATTCTTCTAAAGAAAACCTGAAACGTAATTTCATTTCAGTTTATTACGGACGTGGTCGAACCAGAGGTAGGCGTGGAGGGGCATTCATTGGTCGTTGAAGCTCTGACATACCACATTCTGCCTGAGCGAAGACGCACACTTCACTCTTTCCGAACGACTCCTCGGAAATCAACTGTTGGCCATTTGTACGCTGTTGGTGGAGTAGATGCAAACAAAGGTAATTCTGAGTTAATCTGGAAACTTTGGGCGATTGTGTCCCTGCTCCCCTCACGCTGGAATATGTTGATGGACTCCATTTTTCCCTGTATTTTTCCAGCTGGTGCCACCAGTATTGAAGCCTACGATTCAAGGAAGAACTGTTGGTTCTACGTAGGGAGTATGGCAGTTCGTCGTCTCCAGTTCGGGCTGGCAGCCTTGGATTCCAGATTAATCACTGTTGGAGGGCGGGACGGCTTGAAGACCCTCAACTCAGTCGAATGTTTCGATATTGAGTCTAAAGCGTGGCAAGTTCTAGCGCCAATGTCTACTCACAGGTAGAACACTCGTTCCTGTCAAGGACCCACAGACTTAATATTTTTTTGACATTTTCTTTGAGCAGAATTTTCACTTATCCTCCACTAGTTTGTTTTTACCATACAAGCTCTTGTAATTCTCAGGCATGGTCTGGGACTAGCCCTGATGAACGATTCAGGCCCCCTGTATGCTGTGGGTGGCCACGACGGCTGGTCGTATCTGAACACTGCCGAGAGGTGGGATCCTGAGACTAACACCTGGTCATACGTTTCTCCTATGATCACGCAACGTTCAACAGTCGGTCTTGCTGTCCTACATGACAGGTAATTAGCACTATTCATCCCACGTTAGCTCTATTAATACCTAAGATTTTCATGAATACCCCACTTCTTCAATCCTTCATTAACGTTCCCAGATTGTACGCTGTTGGTGGTCGGGATGGTGTCTCCTGCCTAAAAACAGTTGAGGTCTACGACCCCCATACAAACAAGTGGTCGGGCTGTGCTTCAATGTCCAAGAGGAGAGGATGTGTTGGAGTTGCTGTCCTCGGAGGTTGCCTTTACGCACTTGGCGGACACGACGTGCCCAGCGTTCATCCTTCAGCTGCAAAATTTGATTGCGTCGAAAGGTATTTCCTCATGCGTATCACCTACTGGGGGCCGATTAGTCGGTTCGAATTGAGGGCCAAGGATCATGGCCCACAACAGTCCATCAGTGTGTAAGGAAGCAGTATGGTTTTGATGTGGTAACAAGGTTCAAAGATTGCTCAGCTGGATCGATCCCCTTGCAGGAATCAACTGTCGATTGCGTTCCCAGCTTTTCCGACTATATGCCTGACAGACTTTTTCTTCATTTCATTCTATAAAGATTCGTCTTGTTTCTGTGACATCATGCAGGTATGACCCGCGGACCGACACGTGGACGAACGTTGCTTGCATGAGCATCGGCAGAGACGCTATTGGAGTTGGTGTTCTGGGTGACAAATTGCTCGCTGTTGGCGGCTACGACGGTCAATCCTATCTGCGGCTTGTAGAAGCGTATGATCCTCACATGAACTTGTGGACTCAGGTATGCTGCCGGCCCCAAAATAGCTGCAAATCCTTTTAGTTGTTGGTTCCCGTTTCATGCATTTACAACTCTTGTAGGACTCGATTTGCTACTTGACTACCTTTCCAGCCACTCAAAAATTTGGTAGCTTTGAGTGAATGGGTATTATGCCATGCACTCATGTTGATTAGCCATAAGCAGAAGCATAAAGCCTGTAGCCAGCCAGTGAACTAGTTTTAGTTTTACTGGTTTTAGTTCACCATGTGCCAATTCGAAACCGTTCTACCAGAGAATCGAGTCTTTAAATTTTCACTGATACGGAAATCTTTTGATTTTGATCGACTTTTGAGTTAATATTGTGCTGTTGTTCTGCCTGTCTATGGGTTAACATTATGCTGACACTACCTGCTTTTTATATTGTATTGTCAAATTCTATAGAAGTGAATCTAGAGTGCAAGGAAATGGAAACTGTGATGTATAGCTTTGCTCTCATTCCAGAATGAGGCCTGTTTTCTTGCCTTGGAAAACAGGCAAGCCCTTAGTAACTCTAGTTCATGTCAGGATACGTTTATATTTCCACTAGCAATACTGTATGGGAATGAAAACAGTTTTTTCCCCTGTTCAGGTGGCCCCACTGAGCACTGGACGGGCTGGATCCTGCGTTGTGTCCGTGGAGAATCTCTGAACAATGCAACATTGTTTTTCTCGTTTTCCTGATATTTATCACATGATGATTCCTTTGATCTGTACCCCCTGTGATCCGAAATGTGCATTATACGATTATGCTAGGCATAATAAATTTCATGTTGTGTTTCTACCTGCACAACGTGCATCTTTGCTTTAGCTGAGCTTTTATAATATATATTTTTTACTTGTACTGGGTCATTGATATCCTATTCACATTCTGTGCACTAGCAGTGACATAACTATACAAGTTATGAAATAGTGATGATGATGATGATGATGAAGAATTTCGTGTGAGCACTGCTCAATGGAGAGGGAACTTAAACGTAGTAGTGTTGTATCTCAGCCTAAAAAAGTTTGGTTTTACCCTCTTTCAATTTGAATGAATATCATTCAGTTACATATTGGTTTTAGATATAGAAGAGGTTGATAAAGCAATCCTTCATTCTTTAAAATCGATTCAGTACGTAATTTGGGGTGAACAAACCTTCTTGAGCTCTTGAGAAATTATAGACAAATCTACTATTTTAGCCCGGGATCCTCCACGACTCCAAAACTGGATAGAACTGCGTGTAGGTTGTACATTTATGCTGCTAGGAGTAGGTACAAGTTGAGGAGAATCCATTCACGGGAGACCGTAGCTAATTATTATGATCGTGGGAAGTTCGTTAGCCTCTCAATGTATTTACATTGGGACGGTTCGGAAATAGATGTATGATACATGTTTGGCTCTCATTCATCAATCAATATCGTTGCGACCGCGGGCGGCATTGGCGGCCCGTGTCTATTTTAGACACCGCCGGGCCTTAGCTTAGTGACTAAATTTAGGCATTTTCTGTTTTAGTTTGAGACGGCAGCGCGTAGGCGGTAGAGGTGCACATCTGCGGCCGTCTATTCCTTTTCCTCGGGTTTTCTTTATAGTATTTGCTCTATTTAAAACGACCGCATCCTTGATTTGCCTAATTTTGAGATTCATGTAAATTTTTAATTTCAGTTAATTGGACTCAGTTGTTTTACTCGAGTTAACAGTGTAATCTTTCGTCAGTGCATATTAGTTGTGATGCCAGCGTTTTTTTCTTTAAGATTTTTCGCCGCTAACTCCCAATTAACTACTCGAATCCAATAACGTAGATTGACTCACCTGTTGCCAACTTGATCTAATTTCTTACGCGAGATTTGTTTTGAGTTTGGGTGATTTTTTTAGTAGATCGAAAAGTAACCATGACGGTATAAAAGCTCATTTCTCTCAATATAACAATATTTTATTTAGGGTCATTTCCCCCATAAACGTTTGACTCGTTAAAGCTACCGACAGTAACCAACAATTCAGTAACTATAAAGAGCCAAACATTTTTGGTGAGGGTGGCCCTCAGGGGAGAAGTTGAGCCGTATCACTTCATTGAATTCATTGATATTTTTTCCTAGAAATAAGGTTCCATAGATGAATAATAACAAACATTGATGCAGTTGCGCCAAAGTGAACATATCCATAGGATCAGCCAATCAGAGAATAGGGTCTGTGTGTCTGTCCGTGGGATGGGGAGGAGATCGGTCTGACGTGTGATACGGGCTTTATCCGTATCACACGTCAGACCGTTCTCCTCCCCATCCCACAGACCGTCTGGACAGACCGATTCTTTGGTAATTTTTACATGCAAATTCATTCATAATTTTTCTTAGCAATAAGGATCCATAGATCAATAATAACAAACGTTGATGCAGGTGCGCCAAAGAGAACATATCCATAGGATCAGCCAATCAGAGAATAGGGTCTGTGTGTCTGTCCGTGGGATGGGGAGGAGATCGGTCTGACGTGTGATACGGGCTTTATCCGTATCACACGTCAGACCGTTCTCCTCCCCATCCCACAGACCGTCTGGACAGACCGATTCTTTGGTAATTTTTACATGCAAATTCATTCATAATTTTTCTTAGCAATAAGGATCCATAGATCAATAATAACAAACGTTGATGCAGGTGCGCCAAAGAGAACATATCCATAGGATCAGCCAATCGGATAATTGGGTCTGTGTGTCTGTCCGTGGGATGGGGAGGAGATCGGTCTGACGTGTGATACGGGACAAAGGTTGCAAACCAAACTAGATGACGACTGTTCCTTGACACCGGCTTTGTATTTAAATTGAGATCCGCGCACGACGCGACCGGTTTCAAACCGCTGCATTGTGCGCGGATCTCCATTTAAATACACAGCCGGGGTCAAGGAACAGTCCTAATCTAGTTTAGTATGCAACCTTCTCCAGATAGGTAATTATTACCCGAGACCAAAACAGAACTTGGTTTCAACAGTCGGCGACATTATTGGCCCATGCCTAGTTAGTGTTCCATAACTTAAAATAATGTTGTCTCAGAGCGATTTTTTTCGGGCAATTTATTTGGGAAATTGTCCTCACAGCCCAACTGACTCACCTACCCAACTTAGGTGGTAATAACTAGAACACAATTACCTAAAACAGTAAAAATTCGCTAAAACTCGTCTCTTTGGCCTTGCCAGAGGAACCCCTAAAAAATCGCTATGAATTTATTTTTGGGTTAAGAAAATTGCAATCAGAAAAATTAGGTTGGCTTTCTTCTCTCGAGACTAACATTAAAAAAAAAAAAAAAAAAAATAACCTAAGCTTCTCATTTTCGACTCTTATAGACAATAAACTTATTATACCCATCTTCTAGGCCACGGCGTGTTTCATGATATTTTGATTGGCCAAGGCCAAAATTATGAAACCGGGCAGCCAGGAGCAGCGCATCCCAAAAGTTGAAGATGCCGAAGTACTGTGGGATTTGATTGACCGGTGCCTTTTGCCCGTCCTATTTTCGCACGCAGCTGCCATTATATTATCCACACTCCTCAATGTCCTAAGAATCTCCCAGGTTTCGACAGTCTCGCTGTTTATCATCTTCTTGGGTCTAACTTTGGCGGTCACGCTTTTCTACCACAACCTCAAAGTGAGTGAATTCGTTTGAAAAAGAAAAATAACAAAACTTAACAGCTAAAAATACTCAATGTTATACACTTTGACTTCATGCTATGAAGAACGAACTAGCTTATTCACATAAAAACTATAATCAGCTACCATCCATAGCGTGTTAAGTCTCAATGTTGCCATACGTTAGAAAAAATAATTTTCTATGGAAGATGGATCCTTTAATAATATTATTTAACATTATTAAATTTTAAATAAAATAGTTTCCTTCCCAAAACGATTGAAGGCCCAACCTATTTCAGAATTCAGCATCCGCTTTAAGCATCCGAATTAACAAAAAATCTATTCAGAATATTGCTGCATTGAAAGAATTTGGATACCGCAAACTGCATTCAAGAGCTTTGTTTCGTCTATCTCACAAGTCTTTTCCCATGATGATTGTAGGTATCGACAGCAGGAAAATACATAATAGTAACTGGTTGCGAATCAAAAATCGGCTATGCTGTTGCAAAACATCTAGACGAATTGGTGAGTTAAATCTATTGGGGTTATAGTAGGAGCAATTCGTGAAAGCATAGGTTCTGCTTGTACATGGTTCAATTGATAACATTTACTCGAGATTAAACAAATTGATCATTAAAATTCAGGGATTGTCCGTCTTTGCCGGCTTCGCTAACTCGATCGAAGGCAAGATAAAATTGAAAAACGAGTGTTCTGGAAGACTGCAGACGATAGATTTGGATGTGAGCAACGAAAGGAGTATCGCTGCAGCAGTGACCTATATCCAACAACATACTAAAGGTAAATTACGAAAGAAAAATTAATCGCCCAATATTTTCTGAAAGCTTCAACGTAGAACAATGAATGCTCCGGCAATCATTTATTGAAATGTTTTGTTCTATCAGGGATATGGTGCATCGTGAACACGGGTACTTGGTCTGTATTTGGCCATTCTGAATGGGTACCACCTTCCGTCTATCGCAAAACGCTGGAATCCAACCTTATCGGCCTAATCCACCTGAACAAAGCTTTCCTGCCTCTAATTCGAAAAACCAAAGGTTCGTCATAGCTAAGGAGGAATTTCAAACCTTTTAAAACTGTATCACCAGACAGCAGAGTTCAACGGTAGAACAGGGTGCAGACGAATGGACATCATCTAAGAAGCGGGTGGTTAGCAAGCGTTCAGCCATCAATCACGCAGCGAATCGGCAAAATTTAACAAAATAATACACGATGAATCAAGGCATAGGTAATTCCAAAGCTCTTCCTTTTATTTTTTCTTCACAGGACGAATCGTGAACATCACTAGCATCCTGGGAAGAATCCCTGCAGGCATACGATCACCCATCTGCGTAATCACATCAGCTCTTCAAAGCTACACTGAATGCTTGAGGATCGACATGAGGAAATGGGGTGTTGACGTTATTCTTGTAGAAACTGGCCATACAACAACGGGTTCGTTGAATCAGAAGTTGATATAATACCGCAATGCCGCGACACGTCAGTTACAACGATTGCGGGTGAAAAACCAATTGTAATCGAGAGAATTCTGAATTATTCCAAAGGTTTATTACAGGAACCCAAGTTTCCTAGTGTTCCCATAATCTGACTCAGCAATCACTCAAGCCTGATTGGCTTTCAACCAACAGTCAAATTGCAGTTCCAACAGCACGTGACACTATTTTTGCAAGATACGGGTCTTTATGGAACTCGAACTTAGGGTTTTTACTCCCTTTTTCACAGCTGCTTGGTACGACAAAAAAGCCATGCTGGACGAAGCGAGGGAGATGTGGACGGGCTTGACTGACGATCAGAGGAACGACTACCCTGAAGACTATTTCGAAAGACAGATTCGGAATTTAGGAGAATATCGGACCGAATCGGTGAGTATTGGATTGATGAAAACGTGAGTTGTGTTTCAGAACAAAATTCGCACGTTGTTCCTCGCGTTAGTGCAGCGTAGGAGCAGAGGATATATTCTACATATATAATAGATGTATTCGTCTACATATATTATATATGTATATATTCTACGTATTGACGGCTAAGAACCAGCATGACATAACTCAATTTTCCCATTTTGAGATTTGTGCGCTTTCCGATTCAAATGTTCAAGCCCAATTAGATGGAACCATTCGTTTTTTGAAAAACTCACGTGAAACGCCACAATCGTCGATTTAGTCGGCAGAGCACAACTGAAAATGCAGCATGACATAACTCAGTCAAACTCACAATGTACCAGTAATTCAAACTCATAATCATAAGTACCTAACCTCATAGTCATACTCACAGAAAGCACAAGCTCATAATCGAACTCGAAGTCAAACTCACAATGAAACCGAAACTCAAACTCATAAATAATCTTGAAGTCAAACTCACAATGAAACAGAAACTCAAACTCATAAATAATCTTGAAGTCAAACTCACAATGAAACAGAAACTCAAACTCACAATGAAACAGTAACTCAAACTCATAATCGAACTCAGTCAAACTCACAATTGCACAGAAACTCAAACTCATCATCAAACTCAAAGTAAAACTCACAATGAAACAGGAACTCTAACTCACAATGAAACACTAACTCAAACTTATAATCGAACTTGAAGTCAAACTAACAATGAAACCAAAACGCAAACTCACAATGAAACACTGACTCAAACTCATAATCGAGCTCGAAGTCAAACTCACAATGAAACACTGACTCAAACTCATAATCGAGCTCGAAGTCAAACTCACAATTGCACAGAAACTCAAACTCATAATCGAGCTCGAAGTCAAACTCACAATTGCACAGAAACTCAAACTCATCGACGAACTTGCAGTGAAACTCACAATGAAACAGAAACTAAATCTCATATTCAAACTCGAAGTCGACTGTTTCATTGTGAGTTTGACTTCGAGTTGAATTATGAGTTTGAGTTTCTGTTTCATTGTGAGTTTGACTTCAAGATTATTTATGAGTTTGCGTTTCGGTTTCATTGTTAGTTTGTCTTCAAGTTCGATTATAAGTTTGACTTCGAGTTCGATTATGAGTTTGAGTTAGTGTTTCATTGTGAGTTTGAGTTTCTGCTTCATTGTGAGTTTGACTTCGAGTTTGAATATAAGTTTGAGTTTCTGTTTCATTGTGAGTTTGACTTCAAGATTATTTATGAGTCAGAGTTTCGGTTTATTGTGAGTTTGACTTCGAGTTCAATTATGAGCTTGAGTTTCTGTTTCATTGCGAGTATGACTATGAGTTTGAGTTTCGGTTTATTGTGAGTTTGACTTCGAGTTTTAATATGAGTTCGAGTTTCCACCCAAAAAACCACCGTTGGCATGGATGAAGCGTAGTCTGTTTTCCATTTTAATTGCATTCATTGGGCATGATTGAGACAATTTGCTGCGTTTCAAAATTTTATCCAATTGTTGCAGACCGATATGACCGCCCTGTTGCGAACGATAGGTGACGCCGTGACTCGGACGTTCCCATTGGGTAGGTACACGCCTGTGACCAAAAAAGAGAAACTGCAATCGCTGGTCGCTTATCATCTGCCTCATTCAGTATATTCCATCCTATACGGCTGAAATGAAGTGTCCTTGAAATAACAACTCAAGATCATCACTTACCAAGTCGGGAACAGCAATTTTGTGCTGTTCAATGAGTTGCATGACAGTACGTATTTTACATACAGACGCATTTATTTCGTAATAAAGATAATTCAGACGGCCAAAAATGTTCATGTAAAATGCTCCACTTCTAACAGCTAGTTTAAAAACGACAGGATTTCACACATCACACAAAAATTAGGCTATACTAGTGATGGACTGGCCCATCGTGACGTACATACCTAACGTAAATGATCAACAGTTACTAGGCCAAGATTCGCGTAAAAAGAATAACTTCGTGAGATTTTTATGTATTATATATTGATAGGCATCAGTCAGCATAATAATGTAAGAACAAGTAACATTCCAGGCAGTAAAAAGCTCCACAATAAAATCGATAATAAATAAAAAAGACAAATCACATGGCAGCGGAACAGATGCCTCAATCAGGGCAATACACACAATACTATACATAGCTAATATCCTAACGCAGGGTCGTAATTGTGGCATTGTCTTAAAATATAATTATAACGCATCAGATATGCATCAAGTCGAGAGTCAGATTTTTTATTAAAAAAATTCAGCCATACCGACGCAGGCGATGAAAGTCGGGCCCAAATTATCGGATGCCTTTGAAAATAGTCTCGGCAGTTTTGACTTCCTTGGTCTCTTTTTTTACTTTGGCCGCTGGGGTGAAGCAGTTCCACAACCGTAGGGTCTCGTCGGCACCAGCGGAGAGGACCGTCGAGCCGTCCGGCGACAAGGCCAGATGGAGCACCCGTGCGCTGTGTCCAGTCAGCTCCGCCACCTGCAGCAGACGAATAAATGTGAGAAACGAAGGAATTAACGACCGGCTCCTAACCAATGAGGTCATATGGAGGGAACTTCAAGGAAATTCAGAAGAGCATTTCTGTGATGCTCTATTGCCACACTGAAGACCAGCAAGAGGGAGAGTTTAAAAACACTACACATGATTCCATATTTCCCTTTGAACGACTGGAATTTCGAATTTGCTTCACTCCCCGCTCAGAAACGAGTCATTTCTTTCTGATGAGAAGGTAACTTGGCTTCTGATCCCTTGACTCACGTTCATTCTTCTTTCTCCCTCCAAAGACATAAATACAAAATTATGAGAGCAGCAAAGAGCCGGGAGAAAATTAAGATTCCAAGAGAATGTTGCAGAATACTTCTTGCCTTTGTAAATCAATTGGACCGAGCCAGAGTAGACGCCAATTAAAAAAGTCGTCTAGGATTCTCAAATTTTGATACAAATCAATTCTTTCTTTACATTACCTTCGTCATCATCGGGTATTTCCAAACGATCAGTTGGTTGTTGGCGTAGCCGTGACCTGAGATGAGCTCCTTATAAGTTGATGACCATACAATGCCACAAACCTAGACATACCAAAACGACACCATAGGTATACCGTAGACATACCAAGTGCTCAGTCTTGCACAAATTTATTATCACTAACCACAACTAGAGAACAGATGAACAGAATGATTCAAAATAATTATAACCGAGGTCTGACTAGAAACTCAAATTCTTGGATGACAATGGCAATGGGCGGAAAAAAGGACAAAATCCCTCATTAGCCTCAAACCGTACAAATCGGGTCACCGGGCTATTCTTCTCCACCCTAAACCAAATTCAATAGATATCAGTAACTTAGAACAACGATACCTGTGAGCGAGTATCAACGGAATACGTAGGGAGTCCTCGATTACAGTTCCAAATCCTTATATGGCGGTCAGCCGTACCACCGCCGCTTGCCAAGTGGCCAGCGTTCCAGGGGCACCAAGCCAGAGCTTTGACCGCTGCCTGGTGAGCACTAAGAGACAATTCGATAGAGAATTAAATTCTACTTAGAACTAGAATCACAAGGTACTGTACGCTACTGAACTAGTGTCACTGACAATGTTAGCCTTGAGGTGACGGAGACAGTCAAATAGTAGGGGTAAAGTGGAATCTTATTACAATTACAGAGGCTTACTGTTGACAAGGCAACATGAACTAAACTTCCAGTGATTCTACCTCCATGCCATCACCTCAAGATTGACATGTACAGACAGGTGAAAAAGATGAAGACGGCCAAGAAGGCGTAAACTGCCAGTCAGGTAGATATTATCACCTTGTAGGCTCACATAATAACTTCCTGCCTAATTTATCCAATAAAACGAAAAGCCGATTGTTAATTACCCTACGCAATAACTACCTACATCCACAGGAGGAAATAGCAGAAATTGTCTTCCCTATGAAGTCAAAGTTAAAACATGGAAACGGAATTTAGCATCATGGCCAACTACCTGAACGTGTATAAAGGCACTGTAAGGTCCCTGCCAGAGGGCCAGATATTCAGGAGGTTGTCGTTACCACCGCTAGCCAAGTACTTCCCATCGGGCGACCACTTTAGTCCACACACCTGTTGATAAAAATGTTTGACTAATGAGGAACATGCATGAAAAACGAAATCAATTTTTTCCGCCAGAATGATGCTGTTTAGGATGCGAAAATGATGTAGTGATGGTCTACAACAAAAAACCACATTTTTCCGGGTGAAAAACGCTAATGAAAAGTGCCCTTTTGAATGTGGCGGTTAACCGTATGACGTCACTGTGCGGACGCGACTGCATGTAGTTTCTTAACGTAAAGGCAAAAAATCCGTTATCTCTGTCCTATCACAGCACACACATGAACTCGGATGAGGTTGCACTGGTGTTCACGGGAAGATGACATCACACTGTGTAACCTTGCGGCTGGCCATTTTCCCGCTCGACTTCAAATCTGCGATTTTCACTAAGCCTCCCTCCTCTTTTAATTACCTCTTTTCCGAACCGTCATCCACCATAACACCATTTTCGAAGCCTAACAAGGAATATTATGGCGAAAAAACAGTTTATTTTTTACTTCCATATTTACAGAGTAAATGGAAGTATTGTGATCGTCCTAAAATCGAGAATCGGAACGGAGCTTCAGAAAAAACTTTTTCTTATACACATTTACTCAGAATCACTTCCTGAACAAGTGTCTGTGTGTCCGTTACGTCCGTCTGTGGTCATTTACAAAAATGACCATAACTCCCTCAATTCTCAACCTTTTTTCAAATTTCTTGAACTGAAATGTTTGTCTCGCCAAGACCTAACACCCTGTTTAATCGAAATTTGGATAACGCACAGTACTTCCGATATAATTGAGTTTTTAGTGTTTTCTATTTTATTTTTTTCCGGCTACAAAAATTGACCGATTTGAGCGTTCTTTGTCTTAAAATCTTCGTTTTACCTTGCAGAATATGTGGATATTTTTTATGTGCCGAAAATGTGGCGGTTTTTTATTTTTGGTGAATTTTAAAATTTGAATAGTGAATTTTTTGACCTAAACACCCTTAAAAGGAGTCAAAATATGATCAAATTGTGTCTCAATTTGACGTTTCAAAATATGGAAGTATTGTGTGTTATCTACGCACCACTGGTTTTCATGCATGTTCCTCATTCTTCTAATAAGAGTTGACTAAGTTCTACAAAAGGTCAATGCTAGCAACACCCTGCAGCAAATCAGAGTCAGGCGTCCAACTTTTACGCTAGGTGTATTCAAACTCAACTCGAACTCTTCCCAAAATCAACTGAAAACTCGACTTGGATCAAATTTCACCAAAATGGTAAAATCCTTGCTAGCTTAACAAGGAGAATAATTGGTAATGACAACTTGATTCATCGGCATGCTCATTAGGCGTGCAATTTTTGCGTCTTACAAGTTGTGAGTTGAGGTTTTCAGCAGAGTTCGAGAGTTAACATTGAGAGTTGAGTTTTCAAATCGAGTTTGTGGGTTGAGTTTGTAGGTTGGGTTTGTTGTTTGGGTTCGAGAGTTGAGTTTGTGAATTGAGTTAGTGAGCTGAGTTTGTAAGTTGAGTTGGTGAGTTGAGCTTTTGAGTCGAGTTTTGAAGTCGAGTTTGTGAGTTGAGCTTTTAAGTTGGGTTTGTGGGTTAGGTTGGAGAGTTGAGTTGAGAGTTGAATTGGTCAGTTGAGTTTGAGAGTTGAGTTCGTTGTTTGAGTTAGTAAGTTGAGATTGTGGGTTGAGAGATGTGTTTGAGAGTTTTATTAGTAAGTTGTTAATTGAATTTGTGGGATGAGTTTGAGAGTTGAGTTTGTGGGTTGGGCTTGTGCATTGAGTTTGTGGGTTGGGCTTGTGCATTGAGTTTGTGGGTTCAGTTTGCGAGGTGAGTTTGTTAGTTGATTTGGCAAGTTGAGTTTGAGTACACTGTGAAGTCTGACAACACAGGTTTGATGGGTGATACCGAACAGCTGTTTTGCGCTAACGGGGATCCCAAGTTAACATCACAATAATTGATCTGAAATCGCTCAATGATTTTATAAAAGAACTCTAGCTTTGAGTGACAAATCACAAAAACGCAAGTTATAGACATTTCATATGGGTAATTGCCTACTACTACTTCTCATCCAGGAAGGGGAGGGTCTCTGACCTCTTGCGAATGGCCTTCGACAGACGCAATGTTGTGCTCTCGTTGGCGAACATCATGATGAACCAAGAGGCCCGAACGGCAGCCACTGGTTACAATGTGCGAGTTCCAGGATAACGAACCAACTCTGGCCGAGTGGCCGTCCATGCTTCTCTGTTTCTTGCAGGCTGCGGCGTCCCATATCTGCAGATGAAAAATGGATAGATTTGAAACTGACATACTCACACAACTGAAATACTTCCATATTCGATACGAAAACTCTTGATACAATGAGGAACATGCATGAAAAACGAAATCCATTTTTTCCGCCAGAATGATGCTGTTTAGGATGCGAAAATGATGTAGTGATGGTCTACAACGAAAAAAACACATTTTTCCGGGTGAAAAACGCTAATGAAAAGTGCCCTTTTGAATGTGGCGGGTAACCGTATGACGTCACTGTGCGGAAATTTATCTCCGTCCTATCACAGCATACACACATGAACTCGGATGAGGTTGCACTGGTGTTCACGGGAAGATGACATCACACTGTGTAACCTTGCGGCTGGCCATTTTCCCGCTCGACTTCAAATCTGCGATTTTCACTAAGCCTCCCTCCTCTTTCAATTACCACTTTTCTGAACCGTCATCGACCATAACACCATTTTCGAAGCCTAACAAGGAATATTATGGCGAAAAAACAGTATATTTTTTTTTTCATGCATGTTCCTCATTTGATTAGTTTTTGACTTCTTTGGTGCCATTTTGGATAGAAACTGTCAAGAAACTCATCATGCAAATTTCAAAACTCAACTAAAATCGAAATACGTCAATTTATCAGAAAACAGAAAATATCCATATATTCTGCAAAGTAAAACAAACATCTCAAGACTAAGAACGCTCAAATTGGGTCATTTTAGTGGTCAGAAAAAAATTAACTAGAAAAAACTAACGGTACTAATATATTGGAAGTACTATGAGCAATTTAAATTCCTGTTGAACGGGGTGATAGGGCCTCTCTGAGACGAACATTACAGTTCAAGAAATATGAAACCAGTGGTGGGTAGATAACACACAATACTACCATATTTTGAAACGTAAAATTGTGACACAATTTGGTCATATTTTGACTGCTTTTAAGGGTGTTTAGGCCAAAAATATCAAAAAATTCACTATTAAAATTTTAAAATTCGCCCAAAATAAAAATACAATACACTATTGGAATATAAAAAATATCCACATATTCTGCAAGGTAAAACAAAGATTTTAAGACCAAGAACCCTCAAATCAGTTCATTTTTGTGGCCGGAAAAAAATAAAATAGAAGACACTAAAAATGCAAATATATCGGAAGTACTGTGCGTTATCCAAATTCCGATTAAACAGGGTGTTAGGTCTCGCCGAGACAAACATTTCAGTCCAAGAAATTTGAAAAAAGGTTGAGAAATGAGGGAGTTATGGCCATTTTTGTAAATGACCACAGACGGACACACAGACACTTGTTCAGGAAGTGATTCTGAGAACATGTGTGTAAGAAAAAGTTTTTTCTGAAGCTCCGTTCCGAATCTCGATTTTAGGACGATCACAATACTTCCATTTACTCTGTAAATATGGAAGTAAAAAGGTTGAAAATTGAGGGAGCTATGCCCATTTTTCTAAATGACCACAGACCATGGACACTTGCCCAGGAAGTGATTCTGAGTAAAAGTGTATAAATAAAACGTTTTTCTGAAGCTCTGATCCGATTTTAGATTTTAGGACGATTACAGTACTTCCATTTACACCGTAAATATGGAAGTACCTAATTGAAAATAAAACTTTGGAATTGACACTAACTAGATTGTTCTATATAACCGTTGTACCTACTTTCCTTAGATAGGTACTGAGGATGGAAAATTAGGAATTGGCGTTTACCGCTCTCTTGCTCACCTGTACATTTCCGAGAGAGGTGCCAATGGCTAAAATGTCGCCTTCACCAGCCCAGCTCACCGAACACACGTAATCCGAACCTTCCAATTCGGTCAATTGACTGATGGACCCTGAGCCGGCATCCCATAGGTAAACGCTGCTTCGCAAAGCCACGGCCAGTATGTTGTTCTTATTCCAGTCGATCAAATTCAGGTCTGTGAATAATGCCAGAAATAATTACACACCCCAAACGACTCGTTTATTCGATCATCGGTTCAGATGAAAAATTTCAAGTCGATTAACAGAAAGAGGTGTACAGAAAATGAGAATTTATGAAAAATATAAAATTGTTGATAATTATGAAATTTTGCATCTTGAGAAAAACAAGGAGTTCTGTATTTCTGCCACTTTTTTATAAATTGAAAGTATTTATTCAGTGCTTCTGAGTTGAGAGTGTGCCTAGGTGAGTACTTCGTTTTAACAAGAGCTATGCGATTTTCTAAAAAAACAATCTAAATGCTTTGATAACTTCTCAAATATTCACGATTTAGGAGCAACCATCAAAGCAAACTCCGAACCCTAACTGAGATTATTCTCCATGTTGCCTCACTCGCCAACACAAATCCCCAAGCTGTCCAAGACAAACTTACAATAGTCATCGACAATGTCAGGCGCATCGAGGATCCGGTCAGGGGTCTGAGGAATGTATCGGCTGTTCAGCTTGGCCGAAGGCGTTTTTGACTGAGAGTAGACGACTTTCAGCGAATTTTGAAAACCTTCAGGGGCTGCAGGTGCTTTTTTGTGAAATTCGAGAATCCGCAGGCCGGAAGGATCTTTGCCGTACAGGTTCTCCGTCATTGCTTTTTCTTTCTGTTTGGTAGGCGTGGATTTGAATTCTTCATTTTCTTCATCTGAGTCGCCCACAGCGATCTGGAAAATAACGATGAATAGATTTTTCCATATTATTACCAAGTCAATGAGTGTTAGTCATCGAACGATTTGGTAATCAAACCAGTGGTGCGTAGATAACACACAATACTTCCATATTTTGGAGCGTAAAATTGTGACACAATTTGATCATATTTTGACTTGTTTTAAGGGTGTATAGGTCAAAAATATCAAAAAATTCACTATTCAAATTTCAAAATTCGCCCAAAATAGAAAAACGCCAGTTTTTCGGTACATAAAAAATATCCACATATTCTGCAAGGTAAAAGAAAGATTTTAAGACCAAGAACGCTCAAATCGGTTCATTTTTGTGGCCGGAAAAAAATAAAATAGAAAACACTAAAAATGCAAATATATCGGAAGTACTGTGCGTTATCCGAATTCCGATTAAACAGGGTGTTAGGTCTTGCCGAGACAAACATTTCAGTTCAAGAAATTTGAAAAAAGGTTGAGAATTGAGGGAGTTATGGTCATTTTTGTAAATGACCACAGACGGACTAACGGACACACGGACTAACGGACACACAGACACTTGTTCAGGAAGTGATTCTGAGTAAATGTGTATGAGAAAAAGTTTTTTCTGAAGCTCCGTTCCGATTCTCGATTTTAGGACGATCACAATACTTCCATTTACTCTGTAAATATGGAAGTAAAAATAACAATTAGTTTGAATGCTCAGGCGTTTAAGTTGGCCACACAATCTATTGGGTTCATCGCCAACGCCACCTCGACCAATCAAAGCAATGCATTTTCTTACCCCCTCCACCGGCAATCGGATCTGCCTCAACTTTGATCACCTTCTGAACAATTAATTGCTGATCTACCCGTAGGCCAGTTGGTGCACCCTTGCCACTAAATCCATCATTCGGTTATGAGGTTCGTTCGCAGTGAGTTCCTACAGTTCAGCACGCTTCTTCGCATGCGTAGTCAAGGAGCTTGGCACCGCGTAAACAACAACATATAAAAATTTTGAGTAGTAGCGTGACAATCCTGCACGCTCACTAAATATTGTAACTTCTAAACGGCGAAAACCTATCGAAGTCCTATCATCCGATTCAGCATAAAAAAATCAATCAGGAAAAATGATATCTTAGTTGCTAGGCAGAGTGTGAACTGACAAAGCAACCCTTGGGTTTGGAAAGGAGGTATTCACTTTATTACAATAATTGACGGTATGTCCGTTTTATAGGGGGTTTCAATATTTACGCCTTCTCAAACCCAGCAGGTAATAAACCAGTCCAAACATCGTGGATGTGGTCCAAAATTCACTGCACGCTTACTACATTTATGCCAGAGGCCATTCACATGTTCGGGATTTTCATTGAAGAACTTACTTTCAAATGTCCAAGTTCGAGATCGGTGGCTGATCGGCAAGGGATAAACCGATCGCCTCCATTCGGGGTTTTTGGTTTCCTTCCTGGAACAAAAACGTGAATGTCTCCATGAGTCAAAAAACCTTCTTAATGAAGCGAGACACAGGAGCCCTCGAAATTGCCTCATTAAAAAAAGCGCATTAGTATTTTCTGCCATAACCCTACCGGGTGATTTTGAAGTCTTGGAAGGCGTCTTGGATGGCGTCTTTTTCAGGTCCGCTTTGCTAGGAGTTTTCGTCTTGATCTTCGAAATATTGACACTATTGTTGGCAGATGAGTTATTTGACGAACTGAGGACAAAGTTGAAAAAGAACAGGCAGGAGATAGATTTGGGTATTAAAAAATGAGAAATGGCAAAAACTCTGTCCTTACGCCTTACGTTATCAGTCAACGATGAGTAGTCAAGTGCGTCCTTCAAAATCATGCAAAGGGTGGCCAAACAATTAAAAAAATCGGGATATTTCAAGTTGATGGAAAATTATCAGGATTTTATGAGGAGAAAGGACTTTATATTGGAGTAGCCCAGTCGTATTGATTTCAGCAAATTCTACGAGATTCTCCAAGCGCTGATTCTGTAGTCCCAGAAAACCATAATTTTTGTCACTGGATTCAGGTTCTTGATACCCTTCAGGTTTAATACCTCATAAAGTACGTGTCCTACAGGAAATTTCACTCTTTCCTAACTTGAATGGCATAAAATTCCTTGTCGAACAAAAATCTCAAACGTTAAGATCTGTCAGGCCGCAACCGGCCGATCAAGATTGCCAATTTGCTCAAATTTCTCGCCAGACCGATTTCTACCTTGAGCATAGATAGATCGGCATAGGTATAATCGAATTACTGCGTAGATCTGGGGGCCAATTGTGGATAGGTACTGGTGACCGACGGCACCCAACGAGGTAAAAAATTAACTCCGGGAAAGCGGCCCTTGCCCTGAAATGAGCCCGACGACAAGAACAGGCATAATGTAAGTACAGGTCGACTTATTTGCCCCTTAAGTATCTTACTCACGTGAACGTCCTAATTTTAAGGCCAAAGATCGATGCATCTTTCCTTTAGACAGGTGCGGATCAGATTGCTTTGCCTTATTACTAGAAGTAGACCAACCCACTCGAAGCCAAAGGACAAGAGAATCTGAGACGACATCGTGCCAAGAAAATTAATAATGCACTACTTTTAATGCCAAGCCCAACTACATAATATATAGGTAACATTATTATCAACTATATAATATTATTTGGATAATGACTACTTAATATTGATTTTCATACGAACCATGCACTCCGATCAGCGGCTTTTGCTTTCTGCCACTTGGGCACCGGCCCTTTAGTCAGGGGGTCGTCCATTACGAGCGCACTATTCAATTCATTGACGAATGCGAACTGCGACATTACAATTTTGGAAAAGTTCTTCTACGGAGTCGGTTAGAATAACTAAGGTAAAATGAATACAATATTGTATGGAATACAGCTCCTGAATCAGGCTACTCAATTTTTTCAACAAACAGTCAGCTCACTCCCAAGCCTACAACCTCAGTGGAATAAGGATCAGTGAAATCAAAATCAAGTCAAATCGAAATCAGCTAAAACGTAACGGCGACATGCGCACTAAGGCTGCGCATTGGGCATTCAGCTCCCGCTCTTATTCTTCTTCTTTTTTGTTTTCATCGTCACCTACGTATGGCGAGCACGAAATACCTAACATGTGGGGCATGGAAGAAGAAATTCTTCTTATGTGGGGTAAGAGAAACGAATACGAAAAGAGGAAAGCTATCATGAAGTTGTGATGAGGTTGTCCCGTTATCCTGCAAATTTGGTATAATTATCAAAACGTCTCACATCAAAATTTATTTCTATTCGTCATCACAACATAGAAAGGTCACAAAGCCGTAATATGTGGGTCAATTTAAGACGGCCGCACATTTATGTCAAAGCAATGCATTTTCTTACCCCCTCCGAAAACAGTTGGATAGGCAGAGATTACAGATAGCGGATAGGGTACGGTCGACTTTAGGTGTAAAGCGATAGAATAGTGCTAATTGACCCGTACAGAATCATGATTTTGTATGCATACAGTGGGGCCAAGACAATTCATTGCTCGAGATGACTCAATCAACAACATTGCGACGACGAAGTGGTGAAACCTCGTATCTTCAATTTCGTACCTGCACGTGCACATTAGAGATGTCATGGAAATTATTGCGGTTATCATCATTGCGGGTGTCATAGGGTGGCGGTCTTAACAAAATGGAGATACGAGGATTCACCGCTTCGATCGCCGTCGGCGACTCAGATTACCGATGAGTGCGCTGCGGTCGCCTCTCCAATGGCGGCTATTGGTTGGACAGTCTCTCATCCATTTACTAATATGGCCATAGCTCCCTCAATTCTCAACATTTTTTCAAATTTCTTGAACGGAAATGTTTGCCTTGGCAAGGCCTAACACCCTGTTTAATCGGAATTTGAATTACTCACAGTACTTCCGACATATTTGCATTTTTAGTGTTTTCTATTTTATTTTTTCCGGCCACAAAAATTGACCGATTTGACCGTTCTTGGTCTCAAAATCTCAAAATGTAGCAATTTTTTTTTGCGAATTTTAAAATTTGCATAGTGAATTTTTCGATATTCTCGGCCTAAACACCCTTAAAAACAGTCAAAATATGATGAAATTGTTTCAACTATGTACGTTTCAAAATATGGAAGTATTGTGTGTTATCTACGCACCACTGGTTACAACCATTTACAAGTAAATGACCACAGACGGGCAGACCGACACTTGTTCGGGAAGTGATTCCGAGTAAATGTGTGTAAGTGAACGATTCCAATACTTCCATTTACTACGTAAATATGGAAGAAAAATTTCGTAGGAAACCTGCGATTAACATTTTTATCAATAGATAGATGCTTTTATTTGCCTCAAAAGCAGTCAAAACATAATTCAATTGTGTCAAAAATGTAGGTACCTACGTATCAAAATATGGAAGTATTGTGTGTTATCTGCGCACCACTGGTTTTATACTCATGTATGATTAGTCTAATGAATGGCCCCGTGCGAGAAAATTGAAAATTTTCGTCACCAAAATAAACAAAACCAGTGTGATGACATGATCACACTGACCTGTATCCTACTTTGACTTATTATAACAATGTTTTAGTATAAGTCAGTGGGCCTATTTCATTTTTCTTTCGCGTTAACAATACCAATATCCATACGGAAAAGTACAGAATCACTCGAGCTAGAACATTCTGGAGTTATAAAAGAAAATTCATCAAAAAACTGGTCAATGGCTATGCTTTCCAAGGGACTGGAGCCGGGGTTGTCCAACCAATACTAGTTCCGCCTCTCAGCCGCTAGAGCGCTCATCGTTAATCTGAGTCGCCACATTGGCGCTAACGATGAGCGCTCAAAATCACGAGTTCAAAATCACGTTCCCACGACAACATCCTGCAATCGGATAGTGAGTGGGAAAGAAGAAGGAGAAGAAGAAGAAGAAAATCTCGTATCATGTCTTAACAACACGTGGGGTGGGGAATCACCTTGACGTTGACTGCTTATTTTGAAGTAGAAAAAAACAGGGCCAAGAAAATAGTGTTGAATCGTTCCAGTAAGTAAATTATAAACGAGAAGAAATCATGTCGCTATTGGTAAGTCCAATTTTCTGTTTACGAGACAGCTTGACTTCTTTTTGCTGAAATGGTATTTATATATTATTTATATATGAAATAAATGAATTTATGGTGAAAAATGAGGCCCATTCACATTTGGTTGATTACAGATCGAGTTTGCTGTCAAAATGACTTGCAAGTCATGCGTTGACGCGGTGTCAGAAAAATTGAAAAATGTGAAAGGCGTGGAAAACTTCGACATCGACTTGGACAAAGGCATCGTCTTGGTAGAAACGGAACTTCCATCTTCATACGTTCAGGATCAGATAGAATCGACAGGCCGGGTGGCTGTCATCAATGGATATGGCAGTAGATTGAGTCAGTTTCAATGGAGCTTGGTGAAGTTAGCAACGGTTCAGCAATGGTCAACTGCGTGTTTCTTTTCTAACTAATTGGTCTCTAGGGACGTCTTGGAACACATTTCTGGCTGTAAAAGAATTGTGCCACCAGTCACATTGTACGCCTTAGGATTAAACACCTTGGTGTATCCAACACCTTCTCGGATAAGTAGGTAGGCTACAAAATATCTTGCTTGATTAGCGTTTGACTGATGAGTATGTCGAATAGGACTGATGAGGGATGTTTTTCTGTCTTGGAGATGCGAGCGCAGCGAGCATCCAGGTCACCTGATCTGTATAAAGAATGTGTGAAGGAACAGTAAGCAACGAGCTGTACGGACTGTATGACTGGTGGCACAATTTTAAAATTGCCATAAATGTGTTCCTAGACGTCCCTAGAGTCCGAAAATTTAGAAAAGAAACACGCAGTTGACCGTTGCTGAACCGTTGCTAATTTCACTCTGGTTTTCAATGGACACATACCCAAATACTTAAAGACTTACCAGAATCAAATTTTATTCTCGAGGCTGAAAAAATGCTGGTACTCACCGTCGAGAACGGCTCTCTTAAATATATAAACCGGATTTAAAACGGTATACGGTTGGTGGTGGAGTAGCCACTCGCTATCCGATTGCTGGAGTGGGTTTAACCATAGGGGCGTGTCTTGGAAGAAAATGCGTTGCTAAGATTGGTCAAGGTGGTGTCGGGGTGCCGATTCACGCCAACTCCGAATTCGTCCTCAGGTAGAAACACATCTGGCGTCAATACAGCAGCCGTAGCCATCCTCGGCGGCACAGTTGGTTACTCGACGGGGGGAATCCGAGGTATCGTCCGATTCATCCAGGCCGATCCGGATATGTGTGTTATCGATGGAACAATCGACGGTCTGACGCCAGGCAAACACGGCATACACGTACACGAGTGCGGCGATTTGTCTAATGGATGTGAAAGGTTGGTACATTTGTTTTTCTTGCATACCTGTGGTGGAATTAATTATGGCTCAACTCGACATTGAATTTTTTTGGCAGTTCCTTTGGGAGTGATCAGATGGAGATCTCTCATTGTGCCAGGAAATTGAAACTTTCTCTGGCTAGCTTTATAGTTAAGTTATGATGGAAATATTTAATTTCCCTTTCAGCGTGGGAAACCATTTTGACTTGAGCCACGGAAAACACGGAGACCCTTCAAGCCCAGCAGGCGAAAGAGTGAGTTCCCCCATAATTCTAGAACCAAGTAGGATATCATGATCAGGGGGCAGGGTTGATAAAAAAGGAATCCCATTACCCATTACAAATTCCCATTCCTTTGAAGAAATGTAATTGCAATTCCCATTCCAATTCCTGTAATGGTAATCGAAATTCCAATTACTTTTTTAATTACATGTAATGGGAATTGGTTTTTTGAATTCCCATTACAGGAATTGGAATGGGAATTTAGTAATCCGATTACTCGCCTGTAATCCAATTACTCGCGAGTAATCCGATTACTCCCCTGTAATCCAATTACTCGCGAGTAATTAGAATACACTGCATAAACATTGATTCCTCTGGAGATGTCATGGAACTTCAATGTGGTTACAGTTGAAAGACTTTTTTCTTTCGCCACCATGACAAATGCCCCAAGATCGAATCGGCTCTCGGACAAAAATTGTAATTTTGAGTCCCGAGTGATTGTCGATAAAGGTACACGACAGAAACGCAACTAGCATATCAACGGCGAAGTGGTGAATCCTCGTATCTCCATTTTGTTAAGACCGCCACTGTTCCTATGACACCCTATGTAACCACATTGAATTTCCATGACATCTCCAGAGGAATCAATGTTTATGCAGTGTATTCTAATTACTCGAGAGTAATTGGATTACAGGGAAGTAATCGGATTACTCGCGAGTAATCGGATTACTAAATTCCCATTCCAATTCCTGTAATGGGAATTCAAAAAACCCATTCCCATTACATGTAATTAAAAAAGTAATTGGAATTTCGATTACCATTACAGGAATTGGAATGGGAATTGCAATTAATCTCAGCGTAATTCAAAAAGTAATTTAAAAAGTAATCATTACTAAAAGTAATCATTACTATCCAACTCTGTCAGGGGGCCTATTCTGTAACCTGAAAGCAATATGTCTTTGGAAATCAATATCGATTTGCCATGGCAAATCTAATGACAACGTATGACAATTTGTGTAATCAATCGATAGCAACTGCCAAGACATATTGCTTCAATTTTACAGAATAGGCCCCCTGGTCAACACAATTTTTTTGAAACCGAATTTCTTCGCAAGATTGAGACTTGTATGAAATAGAACTTTGGTTTTCAGCATACTGGTGACCTAGGAAATATCGAGGCTGGAGCCGACGGACGGTCCATATTTCGAATCAAGGACCGGCTCCTCAAAGTATCTGATGTTATTGGCCGTAGCGTTGTCGTCACCCAGAATGAAGACGACTGTGGGAAGGGCTCGAACGAAAAATCGAAAATCGACGGCAATTCAGGGAATCGGTTGGTAGGAATATTCACCACAGAAATGGCATTTTAACCAGTCAAAGTATAGGATTTTTCTCCATGGTACATAAATCTGTGGTCATTATTTTCGAAGATTGGCTTGCGGCATCATCTCGAGAGCTGCAGGTCTTTTCCAGAACACGAAAAAAATATGCGCCTGTGACGGTGTGACCATTTGGGACGAGCGGAACGTCCCTGCAGCTGGAGCATCCAGGAGGGAGTTCGCCGAGAGGAAAAAGGAGGCCGATTCATGTTGTGCTAGATAAGAAAAATAGCAAATAATTCTTCTTGAACACGATTTGAATGACGAGGTGGAGGTGTTTTTGGGCTCCTATAACTTCTTGAATGAAAATCAACAAAATCAATAAATGTAAATGATAGGACAATTTGTGATATTTTGGGTTACAATGAAACGCTTTCGATACCTATTTTCAGTTTTTCCAAGTACTTATTTCCTTATGGATCGGTTGGCTTTCAAAAGAGTTTCATGGTCAATCAGAAGGATAGTGGGTTTCAATAGATTGACTCGCAAAAGAACCTCTGCACCGATGTAGCTCCAAGAAAAAAGACGTCGCGCCCAATTAACGACGTTTGTTGGAGTTAAGACGGAAGGAAAGTGTCAGTATCGGGATAAAAACATGATAGAATGTCCATTTTCCCTAAATAGGTATGTGTATTTCTGTCATTCATTGTTCCCAAAATCGGAGTTTGATCATGAAGTAAATTAAGAAACATTTTCTTGGATCGCCTAGCGACATTTTACCAATAAGAGATCGACAGATTTTCCTGGTTATGGAACAAACGTACAACCTACCGTTAACACAAAGACTTCTACAAAGTCTCTCCGCTAAAACAGATACATTTTACTGGGAACCACTGGGTAGTTTTTAATCGGAGTTTAACACATTTTCAAAAGCCTCCTAGGATACTTCACAGAATCTTCTCGCCATCCGACAGCTCGGCCAAGATGTACAAAATGTTTCACTACAATTTTCTCAACTTAACATAGTTTAAACATTGGAATACTAACAGTCCAACATGAAAACATTTTTTAATATTACAAAATTGAAAAGAATCAGAATGTAACAGATAATTCGAGATCAACAATAATATTAAACGTTTGGAAATAATTATCTGTACAAACATTCCCTTACATGGACGCAACTTTGGAAACGTAGAACGATTTAGGCTGGTTAATAATATTTCTATTCTGCCGCTCCATTCTACGTTCATCGTCGAGACGCAATATTTCCGAGCGACTCGACTCACTTGACTTGAGTCACGTTGGTCAAAAATGTACAGGCCAGAGAAATTTATAACATTTTTTGTATAGAGTAAACATCCAGTAGAATAATGATAAAAAGTACAATTGAAAATACCCGTTCCTCTGATTTTTTTTCAACAACTACAACATTGTAGAGTAGGTTTTTGTAAAATTGACAGGCTTCATATTTTTACCCGAAAGTTCACAGTTGATTATCAAAAGAGGGAACTCTATTTGGAGTTGATTCGATTCGGAATAATTCCGAACTCAATCCCAGCTCAATTATTGAGCGCTTGCTTAGTGAGATGCATTTGAGACAAAAATCCGATCCTGATCTTATTCTTTTCAAATCAACTACCTCATTGTCCACCAAAACCCGGATTTACCCTAAAAGAAAGCGTGGGGGTGTTCTAGAGATTCGAAGTTTTTTTCTCTTCAGTTCAGTCCCCTCCAGCGGTTTAACAAAAAGAGGCATCGTGAGTGCTGATTATTACTCTATTTTTTAGGAAAAAAAAACCATTTTTTACTTCCATATTTAGTAGGAGCTGGAAGTTAGGGGATCATTGAAAAGAGGAAACTTTTTCTGATTTTATCACACAAACTGGTCAACCCACTGCATTCAGCCCTCCTGACAACCCCATTGTTCCAAAACGTGCAGCACACAGCCAATTAGACACGCGATCGCCACAGCTGGACCCGCCCACTAAGGACTGAAACCACCGGCTGAAAATATTCGATCGTCGAACCTTAAATGACCGCCCTGTCTCGATATTGGGCGGTAGCAGGTTGAGCTGATTGTCTGATACGGCATTCAAACGAGACAAAACTGTAGTTAACACGATCATAATACATTTATGGTCTGTCAATTGGTGGTTCCTATTAATGATATTGTTCCCTGTCTTGATAATCGAGTTCTTTGGTGCTCTTCCAGCAAAAACCGCAAGCTCATCAGCTTTAGTGCTTATCTAGGCGAGACAGATATGCTACTCACAAAATAAAAAAGTCCAATTCTGTTAGTAATTTTAGTGATGGTTTACACGCTAGTATATAATTTTATACACATCCCTACTATCGACAGCCATCACTCGACGGGCAGTTCTCTAATATTTACGCTATAACTTTTATTTTCCCATTATTCGAACGCCGATTTCAAGCGTTTCGCTAGAAATAAAAAAAAATCGTTACGTTTGTGACTTATACAACACGGTAATCGACTATTTGGTGCATGTGTGAAGGAATATGGGCTTCCCCTGTACAATGTTTCAGCTGGCTGAAATGGGCCAATGTACGAACCCATTCGTATTGATTGCTCGTGAAAATTCAGAGTTCCTACCGGCAGATAATTGAATTCATTCCGTAGTATATCATGTGCTAGGTATAATGATTTCTAAATTTTAAGACTTGCATTAATTTCCATAACAATAGGTAAATATCTTAAGTGTATATATTACAGATAATACCCGTTTCGTAGTTTTTTTCCACCTATTAAGTTAGATAAGCCAAGATGCAAGAAAGGAAAGCTTATTTCGATCAACTACAGGGAACAATAGTAGCTAGTAAGCTTTAATCGAGTTTAGATAAGCTGTTTGCGATTGAAAACTATTGACTGAAAAATCGAGGTTCTCAAGAATCACATTCGACAAGATGTTAAGGTAATGGTTTGTCGAAGAGAGAAATTGGTTTTTTGATGGGCTTAAGAGATTGAGAAGATGGCGTTATGACGGTCACAGGTCAAGGCGAAACAGGTTTTGTTACCAATGTTGGTATGGTCGAGATGGGTCTTTGATCTCACAACATGGAAATTTTCAGGTGTAGGAGGGTGAGAGACCATAGCACGGCTTCCCCTCACGTACCCCCCTAAATGAGAGAAAGATGTGAGGTGTATGTATAGAGCGGTGTGTGTCGCGTATGTGTGCTGGGTGATATTGGAACACTTTGGGCAATATCTGACAAAATTGGACCATATCAGGCAATAGTGCACCATATTGGTCAATAACGAACAATATTGGACTAAGTCTGACAATACTGAACCATACTGGAAAATATTGTACCATGTCAGACAATATTGAACTATATTTCCCAATATTGGATTGTAACGACCAGCTGAATTACAAAAATCTGATTGAAACCAGTAAACGAACCCGGGACTCTTCGCACCGGAATCCCTGCTATGCTATCCGCACAGGTCCAAATTTTAAGGAAATAGGAACCCCGAGAATTCCTTCGGGCTACGGTCTGTTGTGAAATTTAGATTAGGTCAAGAGGCTTGGAATTGTCGGCAGCCACGACTAAAAGTCAAGTAGGATCAAGTGGGGTAATTATGAACAAATTGCAACAATTTTACAAACTGACAGCTCTCAGAAGTACCTAGTCCATATAAAAACCTGGAAACCTCTCTAAAACAATTGGTTTACATCCCTAATACACTGTGAGACAGTTTTTTAATTTTTTTGACAGCTGTATGGTCTTTGAAAACCACTGTTCATAATTACCCCTCATGTTCATAATCACCCCATAGGGTATGGGGTAATTATGAACAGCGATTTTGACGTTTAAAAGAGGTGTTCAAAAGGTCACATTTGATTCATTTCACACTGTTACATGTGACAGTTAGCACGAATGTGTTACACTAGGCGTATGCGATATAAAAGACGATGTTCATAATTACCCCATTGCATAGTTCACCATCACCCCAAGATCCAAATAATTCAAGTCAATATACTTACATACTCCCAAAATATCATAATTCAAACGAAAATCACCTAGTTTGTACCATTTCATTGCTAAAAATGGACGAGAAGTGCAAAAAAACTCTCAAAAAAAATGTTCATAATTACCCCATACCCAAAAAAGTATGGGGTAATTATGAACACCCTCTGTAAGTCACTGAGAACGAGATATGGCAAAACTTGAGTGAAATCCTGTTGAAGCAACAATTAACGCATGTAAAAATATTGAAAACAATAACTTAACACAATTTTTCAGCCAGAAGAGGGAAGAACCTCAAACACTAAAAAACTGTTTCACAAACTTTTTAACAAGGTTTTTGATAAACACGTAAATGGCGTCATCGGCGTTGCCAAATTGGAGAAAAAAAGTCGTAACCTATCAATGAGAGAATGAACATTCGATTGCTACATCTTTTTGATTTTTCCATTGCTCACAGGAGCGCAAACATACTTTGTTCATAATTACCCCATGTTCATAATTACCCCACTTGACCCTACCTAGGTTCGCATCGGTCCAGTCGTCTGAAGCCAGTCAAATTTACCAGTGTAAACAGCACCGGCAATTCCAAGGGATAAGAGTCCAGCGCACAAGTCCTATTGACTGGCGCCAGCTCGCTGGCTTTAGCTGAGCGCGTAAACCTGCATAGGCATAGGAAAGAAACATTTGTAGCAGAAGATAAGAAACTTAATTTTGACAATTCGTTCGTTAAAATTAGAGTTATCCTCAACTAAATCTCTATGTTGAATTGATATTGCTAGTCCCAGCAACACTTTCAGGACGGACTGCTTCGAATGGACACTGATGTCATTTTTCATAGTTTACAACCCGTGAACAGCTCCAATCGGCGAATCAATTGTTTGAGAACTGAATTTTATGAACAAAAAATTTAAAGCATTTATGAACAGAGGATTTGGTCGGATGAGGTCCGGATCATCAATGTCAGTTAAAATGAACCCCAGCATCCACGGACATAACTGTTTGAAGTAGAAGTGGTTTTGGAGTGACGTTGAGGTACGACCTATGACCAACACTAGTTTATTGAAAAAAATTGTGGCATGGAACATGCCTGACCCAAGAGGCAAAAAACCAAGGAAAACTGGTACCAAGGAACGAATAAATTCGATACATAGGCGACCGAAGTAGAACAGAGTAGACAAAGTAGAACAGTTGGAGACAAATCCACAGTTCTGTTGGATAGCTAAAACTAAATTAATAGGAACGCTGATTGCTCACCTTCTTGGGTGGTGATCAGTCCATGACCTTCGGATAATCGACTGTTGATAAAGCGGCCCTTGAATTCAAACAGATACACAAACCCAAACTCAGACTGATACTCAATCTAAACTGAAACTCAAACCCAAGCTGAAACTGGAACTTAAACTCAAATTGATACTCCCTGTGGTTTAGCTTGAATTTACCATTCTTTCGACCTTTGAGTTTCAGTTTAGGCATCAGTTTGAGTTTGCGTACCAGGATCAATTCTTGTTTGAGTTTCATTTAGAGGTACAGTTAGAGTTTCAGTATCAATTTCCATTTGAGTTTTTGTATCAGTTTGAGTTCGTGAATCAGAATCAATTCGAGTTCGAGTACCAATTGCAGTTCGAGCTTTAGTTTGAGTTTGGGCATCAGTGTTTGAGGTTCAGTTTGGGTTTGAGTTAGGGCCGCATTCACAGCACTTCCTAGGCATAGGAGCCGCTCGATGCGCCAGCGATTCCTTTGCACATTGTATTGGTCAATTTCAAAACATTCCGTTTCCATAAAACTCGCATGGTATGGAGACGATCACAGCAACTTAGGTACTGTCATTCGCAACCTCCATTTTCGAGGTCCCAATTTCGAGGTTGCTCGCTTGCTACCTTCAAATTGGAGTCACGAAAAACGTGTTTTAGTTTGTGTATTGGTAAGTGATTGTTTGCCTTTTTGTATGAAGGACTGTTTCACTGAAGAATGTTACATGTTTGAATTTTAGCCAAAGGCTCTAAGCAGGTTTTTGTATTAATCAATTTAGAAAAAAGAGTTCAAGTTATTTGACATGAAAAACTTTTTTTTTAATTTTAATTTTTTTGTGAATTTTTCAACAACGCTAATTTTCTCAACATTTTATTTTTTTAATACTCAGTTTTTTTTTAATCCCTGGGGTTTTGTTGAAGTTCAGATCAATTGCACCTCAACGTCACTCTTCCTCCTTGCTTCGGTTAGGTCCCACTGACTGGCGCCAGTTCTGGTTACAGTCAATCAGACTCGTATCGGTCCTCGGACATCAAAAAACTTGAAATTGGAGCGATGCTGCTATATTGCAGATTTATCCTGCAAAATTTGGACTAACGATATTCGTCAGTGAAAACGTGGCCAAAAGTAGATTTCTCGCAAATTGTTGATGTATTTTGCACTGATTGTAGACGTAGATCAAACGTCTACTTCCCAATATTCAACTATGATGGATAGTTTTAGGCCGAACGGATTATTCCCCAGCTTTTTGATAATCTTTCGTAGGATCCTTGAGCCTGCAAAACAGAATTTCACCAAATCCCAGCAAGAAACCGTTTCGTACCGGTGTTTTGAATTGACCCTAGATAGAATGAGATTCATTTAAAAAATCCAAAATAACTGGGGTTTACAAAAAAAAGTTTAAAGTACCGTAATGAAAATAATAAAAATTTCAACCAAAATCCGTGTAAACGAAACTTTTCTTGCAACTATCTAATGAGAGGATACAAATCTAGTCGATTGAACGTGCATAAAATGCGACAAGTGATTCTAATCAAGAAAATTGTAACATACCTATGAAAATGGTTTTTTTCTTTTCCGCGCCAGTAATTACAGCTTAAGAATAGAATTAGTGAATATCATCAAGTAGTTAGTAGTTTAAATGCATTTTATTCGAACGAGTCTTTGAAAAGAGTTCAATTTTTCTCCATAACTCAACAACCACAACCGTTTTTCGAATAAACAAATTCACAGGAATTCGGAAATCTGATCTCGGCCGAATGTAAGTCGCCAAGTAAGCAAAGGTACGGACCACTGACAACATCAACGTGAATTCATTTTTCTGAAAATGAGAAAAAAGGGCTTTTAACAAAATGTCTTTGCTGCTGAAGGTGAACACGGCTTGAGTCGGCCGTACACTATCCAATTGCTGGTGGAGGGGGTAAGCAAATGCATTGCTATGATTGGCCGAAGTTCCATCAGCGTAGAACCCCGGCAATTTCATTGTCGTTTCCTAGCCAAATTCCTATGTTCATCCCACCTCCTACAGCCAGCAATCAGATAGAAAACATATTCAACAAATTCTGATATTGTTCAACAAAACCCAAATTTTCAAAATTATACATCCACTGCAGTGGCGGCTCCTGCCCTTAAACCCAGGGGGTGCACTTTGGCCATAAGATAATAATATTATCTAGATCTATAATATAGATAATAATATATTATATTATGGAACAATCGCGAAGGGAATATGTTATCGTAAACAGTCAGTTGGTCTCAGCCAAATATCAATTTCAACTAAGTAAATGCAAATTAATAGGAAAGTTTTGCACACTTTCACGTCTCATTATTATAAAATGAACACCAAAAAACGTTCTCTAGTGACAACAGAGGAATTTTAAGATGATTACCATCTATAAATTTTCAGAAACCCTATTTTGTAAAAGTTGAAATTGAAGTACCTAAGTATTGTCGGTTGCACTTCCGAGTCGTGGAGCGATTTTTAGCTTTTACCTTCAGTAAAAGTCCTTCCAGTGCAGGTGAGTAGCGGCCGGGTTCCCGGATTGCTATTTTCTCCTCCAAAGTAAACTTAGAAAAATTCAATTGAACTACCTTCACATCACTCATTTTTATTGAACCACAGAAGAAAACACCGCGATTTTTACTAAATCATATCAGTTTTCGAACTGATAAGATAAGATTACCTCGATTAGACCGCATTCGACCGCAGATTCGATCGCATTCGACCGGCGGAGCAGACAGAAAATGTGCACCTGGACGGTACGGTGAGGTATTGGCTGGCTCACTCATACACTTCCAGAAATACACGACCACTAAGACCGATCTAGTGCATTACTAGTTCGTGCACGAGCCGCCATACAGTATAGCGCTAGTCCTATCCGTTGGTGATCCTGAGGCTTGTGGTTGAAGTTGTTGTGGTTTTTCCGAGAGGATTAATAGTGAAGAGTTGTGTGGCAGTAATAATGTTATTATTAAGGTAGGTCACTGTTTTTTCTTTCTCATTTTTGCCAGGGGGTGCACATGCTCCTCTGCTCCTGCCAGGAGCCGCCCCTGATCCACTGACCTCAGAAACTCCTAACGCAGTACCCCTGCCACAAATCTGTTGAAATGAAGGACTGATTACTGCCATGAGATCGCGCTTTTTGCTAAAACTCTATTAGTTCCTCTAAAATGACCTTCCAACAAATTCATCTGATGATATTCGGAACTCTTTTCAACCGCATATTCACCCCCAGCGTCAATCGAAAATACAAAGTCAAAGGTTGATTACAAAAAGAAATCTTATAGTCTGTATGCCATACAAGAATATGTGAGTGTTGGTACCTGGCGTCAGAGAAGTGAAACAAAAAGCAGGGAAAGATTCCCACTTTCACTATCATTCTGAAGTTGTCCCCTGCAAGCGTAAGCAAACACACGCACACAAAAACCTTGATCCTAAACAGAGGTTGAACCAGTTTGGCCAACAAAACAAGAAAATTTCCTCTTTGTTCCAAGCACTTGATTCAAGCTTGGTTCACATGGTGTACGGTTGACCGGACCCGGTCGGCCTCTCATTGGTCGACGGGAGAGCGTGCCCTCTTCACCACTGCGACCACACAGCGTGCGCTCTCCCGTCAACCGTACGCCATGTGAACCCTGCTTTAGGTTAGCTCCTTCACCGCCAGGCACTGACTCGAACGTATTCTTTATATATCGCAGACAGACAATAGTTAGATTAGTTCATCGTAATGAAAGTTATGAGATACAACGGTAAGTCCGATTCGGCTTGAGATCAAAAAGAAAAAGCGAAATATAGCGCACTTCGCTAGGATCACAGGAACAGTTATTTCCTTTACATGAATTGTACCAAGATTGAAAAATCTCAATTAAAATGAGGGAAACGATTCCCCAAAGTTTTAAAGGCGAAAAACCAATGGCAATGAATATTCAAAAAATCAATATTAGAAAAACAATTAAAATTAAAAAGAATATGAGTTCAGTCGATGCATTAACATTACGTGGTGGCCGTGTCTTTCCTTCCAGAGAATGAGACGATGGATCGGATGCCTTTCATGGATGTCTGAAATATGATCTGTTATCAGAACGTTTGAAATCAAAAACGTGCCGACTACTATCATTTTCAAATTCACATTTTTCACACAAACCAGTGGTGTGTAGATAACACACAATACTTGCATATTTTGGAACGTAAAATTGTGACACAATTTGATCATATTTTGACAGCGCACAGAGATGTTAAGATCAAAAATATCAAAAAATTCACTATTAAAATTTTAAAAAAATTTGCACGAAATAAAAATACGCCACATTACCGGAATATAAAAAATATTCACATATTTGGCAAGGTAAAACAAATATTTTAGAACCAAGAACGCTCCACTTGGTTTATTTTTTGCGGCCAGAAAAAAATAAAATAGGAAACACTAAAAATGCAAATATATCGGAAGTACTGTGAGTTATTCAAATTCCGATTAAACAGGGTGTTAGGTCTTGCCGAAACAAACATTTCAGTTTAAGAAATTTGAAAAAAGGTTGAAAATTGAGGGAGTATGACCATTTATGTAAATGACCACAGACGGACACACCCACACTTGTTCGGGAAGTGATTCTGAGTAAATGTGCATAAAACCAGTGGTGCGTAGATAACAAACAATACTTCCATATTTTGAAACGTAAAATTGGGACACGATTTGATCATATTTTGACTGCTTTTAAGGGTGTTTAGGCCAAAAATATAAAAATATTCACTATTAAAATTTTAAAATTCACCCAAAATAAAAATACAATACATCATTGGAATATAAAAAATATCCACATATTCTGAAAGGAAAAACAAAGATTTTAAGACCAAGAACGCTCAAATCGGTTCATTTTTGTGGCCGGAAAAAAATAAAATAGAAAACACTAAAAATGCAAATATATCGGAAGTACTGTGCGTTATCCAAATTTCGATTAAACAGGGTGTTAGGTCTTGCCGAGACAAACATTTCAGTTCAAGAAATTTGAAAAAAGGTTGAGAATTGAGGGAGTTATGGTCATTTTTGTAAATGACCACAGACGGACTAACGGACACACGGACTAACGGACACACAGACACTTGTTCAGGAAGTGATTCTGAGTAAATGTATATAAGAAAAAGTTTTTTCTGAAGCTCCGTTCCGATTCTCGATTTTAGGACGATCACAATACTTCCATTTACTCTGTAAATATGGAAGTAAAAAAGTTTTTTTGAAGCTCCGTTCCGATTCTTGATTTTAGGACGATTCCAATACTTCCATTTACTCTGTAAATATGGAGGCAAAAATCGATCAGGGGGACTATTCTGTAAAATTGAAGCAATACGTATGTCTTGGCAGTCGCTATTGACTAATTACACAAATTGTCATACGTTGTCATTAGATTTGCCATGGCAAATTGATATTGATTTCTAAAGACATATTGCTTTCAGTTCACAGAATAGGCCCCCTGGCCAACATTTTGACTGAATCGAAAGGTACGAGAAAACAAACACAATTCATAACAAACATAAGCGATTCGTTTGGAATTTTGATAAACGATGAAAACCGCAGGGGAAAACCGAGGAAACTCCGTTAATGCAAAATTGAGTTAAGTGTGGCAACTTGTAGACAACGCCAACAAAAGGATTCGTTTCTACCCCTGCGGTCTTCACAATTGAACAGTGGGCTCCCGGACCAAAGGTTTTTTTGGAGAAAAAACGCTCTTTTTTTCTTTCAACATGACACTCAATTCAGCAACTTCATGCGTCACAAAATTAGAGCAGATTAAATTGCGCTACATGATACATACATTCTTTATATTAAATTGATAGGTAGCAATTGTCAAGAGAGTTCTTAGAGCTGGATTGTTGAGAAAGAATAACAATAACGAAAAATTTTGCCATGGTAGACAGGTAAAAATAAAGAAAATAATTAAAATTTTCAAGTAATGAAGAAGTGGAGAGAAATCGGTCGGCGCAGTAAGAATTTGAGGATAGAAATGAAAGCGCAGCGCATATGATTAAAACTAAAGATATTCAACTAGCGAGGGTACGGTAAACCGCTTACTGCCATTAGAAGCAGTTTGGTTTTGGAATGGTTCAATAGCCAGTGAAAAGGTTGGAAAGCGCTAAAAGGATGGTTAAGAAAACCCAAAAAAGCCTATGCCTACCAACTCTTAATGAATGTTCAATAAAATGTCAATAAGTGTCATTATTTTTTCTCGTTTTTACCATTATGAGTAGTACGACTCGACTCCGATTGCTTTTCTAGATCAGCAAATTAACTCTTGTTTCCGCTGTGTTACCGAAATTCGATTACATGTCTACTGTCGTCATGTTGACATGAGAGATATCTACTTGGTTGGAAAAACTTTGCAAATAATGCCTACCTTTTTCTTTGAACCTTGAAGGAAGTCTTTATACATTTCTGACCGAAGATACCGCGAATAGCTGTCAGTCTTCATCAGATGGTAAACGTGAGCCTGCGGAAATTCAACCAGCCATCACTTACTTGACTGAGCTAAACAAATTATAGTGAGCAACGCAAGACACACATCAGGAGCTAAGCGAGGAGTTTTGCCTGACAACTTTGCGTACTGCAAATGAACAACCGATCAAATCAGTACCGGGACTTTAGTACTGGGAAATCGAGCAAACTACCGGAGAAGCGCCGTGGTTCAATTTACTTTACGTTATAAATCGTAGAAATCCAAACTCACAGCAGCAGGATCGAAGGTCCACCGATCTGGTTTGGCCATGTTTTTCTTGGTTAGTTCATGCGAATGAGAATCGATGTTAACAGGGCATGACGCATCCGGACCAAGGAATTCAGACCAGATTTCCGTCACTTTTTCTATCACTTGCGATTGAGGCAAGCATTTCAGCTCCTGCACGGCTTCCCAGAATCTGCAGCATGGATTAAGTTCGTTTAATTTGAAGAGAAAACACAATTGGTGATGGTACCCTTCAAAAACATTGTTATAAGACCTTCGAAATGAACTGGAAGTATAGTGGTCACGAAAAACTAGTGGTGCTGGGGTAACACTGCCCTAAAAAAATCCTACCAACCCAAATCAAAAACACCCTCTAATCAAGCGATTCGTACAGGGGAAACATGGGTGAACTAGAAATGTAGAAAACGATTCTGAACTATACAATCAGTTTTACAAACATTCTTAAATTTCGTTTTTGAAACGTTCAAACATCCCTATATGAAATATCTGTTGTATTAATTATTGTGCAGTTTGTTTAAAAACTAAATTTCGCTAAACCATTTCGGTAATTTGATAGTAATTATCAATTACTCGAAATTGATAATTTGATAATTGATAAAACCTGCCTTGAAATTAATGGCAGGTTGGGAAATAAAAGAACGGTATACAAATCATTGAGTTAAGTAGCAAAACTGTTCAACGAAAAACTGAATTGCCAGCAATAATTTATCAAGGATTCTCGCCTGCAGCGGGTCAAGAAGGAAAGGCGCCCGAGTCACACCCACCCGTGTCAATCTCCCGTCAAATCCGTGACACGGATCGCGGTTTTGACACAAAACAGGTGGCGCAAAGAACAGGAGCGTATGACACGCAAGGGACTCAATGCGGTTCCAACCCACAGAAGACGAGCCTGGGTAGGATAGAAATTCAAGGGCCATCACTTCCATGAAGCATATTGTACAGGGGTAGTAGTTCCAGAGGGGGCCGCTATGCTCGCGTGATACCCTGCATTGAAAGTTACGCAACCACAAATTACTGTAATATTAAACTGAAAAATTTATTGGTCGCTGTCGAAAATATCGATCCAGATTAATTGTTCGTTTACTGGTCGAGCTGACCCTATTATCTGGAAAAGGCGGTGATGCGACCCCAGTGGCCGTTTCGGTACTACTTAGGAGTCAGGCCACTTTGAGGGTACACCAACTCCCACAGTGTCGAGCTCTTGTAACGCTCTGAACTCCTGATAGGTGGAGCCGAGCAGGTATCCCACGGACGTTAGGCGCCTGCAGGCGGGTTGGTTGTACTGCCGGTTCGGTGGGCAATTAGAAAAAGAGCGCAAGCTCAACTATAAAATCTTATAATGAGGGACGAGGTGTGGGTAAGAAGATGAGACTAATACCCGCATGTAACCAGTGGTGTGTAGATGACGTACAATGCTTCCATATTTTGATGTATACATGTTTGAACCAAAGCAATTTGATTTTGACTAATTTGGTGGCTACAATGATGAAAAATGTCAAAAAACACACTGCAAATTTTGAAACCCGCCTACAATCAAAATAGGTACGCCGAGTTATGAAAATATAAATGAAATATAAAAAATATAAACGTATTCTACAAGGTAAAACAAAGATTTTAAGACCGAGCCCTGATGAAAGCCCAAGCCTGGATCTTTAAGCCCTGATGAATAAGGAAATATAATTTTTTGAAAGCTTGGCAAAGGAGACAGCATTTTTATGCAGACCCTACCCTTGATAATATCAAGTCAATATTATTTGACTACGACACTGGTTCAGGAAGTGATTCAGAATAAAAGTGTATAAGTTGAAGTTTTTCTGAAGAGCTGATCCGTATTTTGATTTTCAGGACGATTGCAATACTTCCATTCACTTTGTAAATATGGAAGTAAAAGAGCGAACGGAAACCGGAGTGAAAGTTCAGAGTGAGGGCATGTGAAAAGGGGGGGGGGGGTGAGCCTAAGTATTAGTACGATGAGCCTCCTAAGGCCTCAAGTTGAGCAAGCCTTGTGACAGACCACCGGGCAACAATACAAAATTTTGACCAACTACGAGAGCTACTAAAATAATTTCCCGCCTCCAAGTTTGCTCACTTGAGGTTCTCGCCGGAGAATTCCTTGTCGAGGAACTTGGAAAATTGTTCACGTCCAACAGGATCAGCGAGTAACTCCTGCAGACTGAAAGCCCATCTTTTGACTCGACGAGCAGCCACGTCTTTCCTGAAAATAAACGTAAATGGTGTAAATCAACCCCAAACTTCGTTAATTAGTCAAATGATATCAGGATTATGGCCATACGGATGACAACTTCACTCCTTTGCCGACGTTTCGGTGGAAACTATGCCAACTTCATCAGGGCTTCAGACAGTATTTGAAGGACCTAGAATATTTAATTTTGAAGTAGAGAGTCAGGAAAACTTGTTTTGGAATGAACCTCTCTGAATCTTTCTGGTGGTTTGAGGTTCTTTCACAAACAAGTTTTTCGTGGCTCTCTCCTTCAAAATTAAACATTCTAGGTCTTTCAAAATTTGAAGCACGTATAATTTGAAACTTTTAATTTTGTAAAATTTGAAACGGTCAATTTCAAGTATTATCGGGATTAGGGTCACACAGATGACAACTTCACTTCTTTGCGTAGGTATTAAATAGTTTGAGTATTAAATACTCTCTGAAGCCCAGACGAAGGTGGCATAGTTTCCACTGAAACGTCGGCAAAGAAGTGAAGTTGTCCTCTGTGTGATCCTAAACCCGATAACACTGGAAATTAAACGTAAAAGAAAAAAGCAAGTAAAGTAAACTGCTGCGCTGTTCCAGGTGTTGGCAATGCGCCCGAAACCAAAGTTGACCCGGGCGTGCCCTGCCGCCCTCAAGAGGGTCAGAACTATAGAGGGATTCTATAAGCGTTGATATTTTATTATAATTGTACCGAAACAAAGAAAGGATTACTCCTTTCCTTCTTTCGGCCGTAAATGATTATTTTGCCAAAATTTTAATCGCCCAGTACAAGTTACGATCCCGGGACCCCTCGAACCGCAAGCTGCTGTCTACACCTCAAGACTACGGGGCGACCGTCTGTCGAATTATTAATTTACAATTGTTACAATTGGAGGCTCAGTGTTGGGTTTTCTGCCTACTCAATTCCATGTTGTCACATAATCATAAATGTAGGAAATTCAAATAATTAAGCTAAGTAGGAAAGTAAAACCTAAACGAAGCATAGAAACGCAGCAAATTCTCAAATAGGGGTTCACGTGGCTTGCTTCCATTATTCAATGCATACCACTATCCTGTCCAAGGTTTATTCTCTAATCACTACCTACCTATGTTGAAAACTATTTTTTCTTGGGCGATTACAATGGTTTATTCTTTAATAATAAACCAAAATCGTGAAGAACTATCTCTTCCAACGGGTCTTCTAAGATGCCGATAGTATTTAGTGAAATATTTCAAAAATTTACCCTTGTTTTTCCAGTTCCCAAAATTCGGGGCTGTCTGATGTCCATGGATTGGCAACGTCGGGCGGAGTGAAGAACGGATCGTATTCAATGTATTGTTCGAAGTAGTTTATATAACTGAAATTTAAAAACATCCATGCTTATGGCAGATTGGAAAGGTTTTAAACGATCACGCTGCACCATGTTAATTTCCAGGGTAAACATGCAATTGAAATACAATGATACTAACGATTCAGCAACTTTGGACATCTTGATGTTGCTTCTATCGAGTTTGGCCCTGAGCGTGATAACATCTTTTTGTAGATTTTCCTTCTGCTCAGTGGACGTGCTTGGGCCACTTTTGTTGCTTGCAGGCTTATTCATGCGACACGCTTTCTTGATGTCTAGTTCAGTGGTGTTCACACAGCCCGGCTGAAAATAACAGAATTGTTGTTAGGTCAAATGTTTGAATGACATGGAAAATACGCTGTAATATCATCACAATGTACTACGTAGTGAAGGAAGAAAAACATTTGTTCTGGACTATGGGAGCAAATTTGAGAAAAGGTGATCGATGGGGCTTTATGCTCATATCACACGTCAGACCATTTTCCTCCCCATCTTACATACAGGCACACACACCCTATTCTCTGATTGGCTGAAGCTATAGAAATGTTAAAATTTGTGCTTCTGCATCAATGTTTGTTTTTATTCATCTGTTGAATTTCGTTTCTCGGGAAATATTTTCAATGAATTCGTACGTCGAAATTACCAAAGAGTCAGTCTGTACAGACGGTCTGTGGGATAGGGAGGGGAACATGTGATACGGGTGTACGATTACTGTGAGTCTGTACGATGAGGCCAACCCTGGGGAGTCCTGGGCTAGTTACTAAGCAAATTTGCCCAATCACATGGCTTGAATTTGTCAGTAGTAATTCGCCCAGGACTGGCCTCATCGAACAGACCATGAAGTAGCAATAAGTAGAACAACCAATTAATACGACTGACACAACTCACCATGGGGCGGTGCATATCCCAAAAGGCCCGCTCCTGGGAGTCCAACACTTTCCTTTCAAGTTTGTCCCGCTTCTTGTCGACTTTGCTCTGAGCTTCGGCCTGCATGAATATGAATTCCCATTTGCGCGAGAACATTTTCTGAAGTCGAGCCAAACTTTCGGCTTCGTAGTCGGCCAATTCTAACCTCGTCTTGTTCTGCATAGTGCGCTTACAAAGATAAACAGCTGCAAAACGGAAATAACCGAGTAAGTACGACAGAGCGCGAGAATTCTAATCCGGTACTAACAATAGCTAACATCTAGCAGCCACATCGAGATAAAAGATTGCGCTAGATACATATAATTGTGCAAGCATCAAGCAGAGCTCTCAATTATCATAAACTAGCCCATCTTTGCTGGATGCGCTTGCCTCAATGACTACCGCTTCCTGTGAATCACAAAAGTTTACAATGGTGGTGCGGAAAATTTGACCAGTTTTACCCTATCCCCCTTACACGCTCCTCATGACTTTCCATCTATACTACACAAAACGCCCACAGTCTAATAGCCGAATTCGCCGTTTTGCTGTCGCGAGACAAATAGCTGGCTCACTTGTGTGAAAAGTCCATTTATGGACTCTTGTTATAACAAGACTTTAGCAGGGAATGCATCTCAAAGGAAAATTAACGCCCAACATTTCTTCTCCATCAAGTTTTTGCCTAAAACCTATACTTTGGCTGTAAATCCAAGAAAACTGTGTAAAAACGCGATTTCGGCCGTATCACTACCCCTCAAATTGAACAAATGCCAATTTATTTTTAAGCTCGATAAGTGCATCAGCCTGATTGGTCGAAGCGGCGTTGGCATAAAACCAAAAACATAGCATGGGCTTTCCTGAACCTTTGTCTTCCAAGTACTTCCCAGTTTAGCAAAGCCAAAATTTGATTTGTATACAGAGAAACACAATTTATACAAGAAAGACACTCAATTTACTCTGCTTTCATGCACAAACAACATTCAAGGCAAAATCATTTGGAATAGGCATACACAAACAGGCTTTGAAAATTTAAGAACTTGAAATGGAAATTTTGAAAACCGACAGTTGGTGAATATCAGTTACTGATCATCAGTAAAATAACCATTTTCAAGACACAATGCGAAATTCACTTTATGCAAAAACATACTCGATAAGAATTCAAAAAAGCCTAAAAATTAAATTCTGTGCTAAATCGAAGCCTATGCAGATTTCATTGTTGTTGGATAGTTTTCTGATGGTGTAATAAAAGCAAACAGAAGAATAGAAACTCAAAGTAAGGGAAGTGTTGTAAAACAAATAACTTCAATTCGCAGGCTTTTCCATTTTTACAAGAGCCAAAAAGAGACAGTTAGATTTGCCTCATGCCTCTCAGTTGATATTCTTTGAGAGTCAGTTGGGAAAGATAAGTTTGTTGCGTGATGATAAACCATAAAAAAAATGTTCACACTCAGATATCTAAGCATGCCTCATGTCATGACTTGCTACGAATGATCGTCCGTTATTTTTTTACCATAGTCAGTATTCTCTGGCTCCCAGCAATTAGATGGCCAGAAGTATGGCGTCTAAAAAACGTGAAGCCAAACGGTTAAGCGCTAAAGCTTGACGATTTCTAATTGTTAAGAACATACAGAACAAACTTAGTTCATATACAAATTCATATTTTAAGATTGTAAACTCGGGGTGGTATTCAACCACTTTAAAAGAGGGGTACAGGATTTCAACAGTGTAAGTGTTAACGTGTAAATTAATCGCTTTTCGGCATTGAACTCACCTGAAATCTATAAAACGTGTTGTCGTTCTTTACAGTCAGCATATGATCGTCGATGGGGAACATGTAACCGTGAGAGGCCATCTGATGCGCTAGATGCAGAGCCTCGGCTGCAAAATTGAAAAACATGAACAGACTTCATCGAGTATTAGGAAACAGCATCACTTCACTTCCCCTGAATGAGAGATCCTGAACAATCTGATAGTCCGGAAGCCTTTGAGCAGCTGTTATATCTTTTCTGCCATCTATAATAATAAAAGCAAGTGTTTGTTTGTTTGACCGAGCTTTCCAGCCAAATCTATCGTACGCAGGGACCTGGAATTTTTTACATGGAAGCACAAAGGGGCTGGCAACAAGACCTCAAAGCCCGATTTTCGATTTTTGAAAAAAAAAAAATTTTTTTTAATTTTAAAAAAGTGAGTTTTTAAGTTTTAAAAAAGTGAAAAAAGTGAGTTTTAAACGTGAAAAAAAGTGACTTAAGTGAAAAAAGTGACAACAGGGGCACACGGGCGGGTACAGCTATAGCTATGGGGGGGGGGGAGATTCCTGCGCTATTCACTTATCTGCATTTTCTTATTTTTTTGCACGGGCAACTCCGGGCGGGTACAGCTAGTCATCAATAAAAGAACGAAAATTGAAGATATGGGGAGAAAGTTCGTTCAAACCAGTTCAGTTTGCCAAAAAATTGGAAAAATAAAAAAGAAGATTACAGAGAAAAACAATTTAGTCTATCAGATGTAATATTGTAAAGAATAAATGTTCGCCTACCTTGATCGTCAACGTCAAGATTTTTCAACATCCACAAAATCAGGTCGCATCCTGGTTAAAAAAATAAATTGACTTACTTAATAGGGTAGGAGAAATTTAGTTCATTTGCACCATAACAGGGTAGTAAAAATTGGGCTACCAGTAAAAACAGACGGAATCTTGGACATGAAGCTTTTAACCGTCCTAACTGGCACTCCATTGGATTCGTCCTGCATACGCTCGACGATTGCTTCCATCTGCAAGAAAATTCATACTTACATCAAATCTCTAGTTCCAACATTTCTGGTGCACTCGAGACATCTTCTTTTGGTAAAATACAATGAAAGCCTGAACAAAACTATGAGGAACTGTTATGAGAAATGACAGCTAGGTACCATATCGTGGGCTCAGTGCTAAAAGTGGCTAACTCGAATTTTCTCGATTAGTTAATTGATATGATTTTCACAAAAAACCATATGGTAAGGGTTTTAGAGAACTGATGGAGTCACCAACATAGCCAAACAAACACTATGCAGCTCCCAGAGTGAAGTCAACCGGGCGTCTCATCTGTTTTCCTCGATTATCTCATAACTATGAATTTCGGGTTAGCCACTTATAGCATTGAACCCACGATATGGCAACAGTTGGATATAGACAGAACATGAACGCGAATCGTTACCTTGGCGTAAACAAGATGGTTGGGCGAATCGTCATGAGTCGGCGTGCCAGCTTGATTTTGATTACCGGATGAAACTTGATTATCATTCTTCCTCCGCCCTCCACCCTTTTCCGAGCTCATTGTTACCATAGCCTCCAGTTCTGGAATGGATGCACTGACATTGAAGTAAATACAGGCCTTCTGCACATGGGAAGAAGAGGTACAGCAATAAAAACTGTGCAGCAATGAACTGTCGTTCTTCCTTCACTCTGAAAGAGAGTCTGTTCGGAGGGGCAGTCCCGGACTACTCCATGGGGACTATTCTGTAAATTTGAAGCCATCAACTCGCTACAGACAAGTCGCTATCAACTCATTACACAAATTGTAATATGATGGATTGGATTTGATATGGAAAATCAATATAGACTCCAAATGAAATATTGCTTTGAGCTTACAGTATAGCTGCTAACGACGCCTATCAAAGAAATCGAAGCATATGATTGGATGGACTTGTTTATGAAGTTTTTCACCCAATCACATGGCTGGGAGTCGATAGCAACTGGACCTGGAGTTGTCCGGAACTGCCTCTCCAAACAGAACTAAGGTTTAATCGAGCAGGCGTCCCGGGCTAATTACTAACGACGGCAAGCAATTGGCCGAATCACGGCAATAACGCCGAATCACATGGCTAGAATTGGTTTAGCGTCGTTAGTAACTAGCCTGGTCTGTCCTGTACTGGCTTGATGGAACAGACCTCCAGAGAGACAGTACTTCAAATCCTATTCAGACCCGGTTTCAGTTGGTTTTTGGGAACAGCTATCCAAAGACGGCACATCTTCATTTTACCATACACCCCTCTAAAGGAAATTGATTTAAAAAAACTCCTGGGCGGTAAACTCAAAGTGATACGTCTTTGGGAGTCGATATCGAAATTGCCATGGCAAATCGAATGACACCCTATGACAATTTTCAGTGTGAAGAGTCGATAGCGACTAGTAGTCGCCGACTACCAAGGACATATCGCTTTAAATCGACAGAATAGGCCCCCAGGGTAAATATAGGGGGGTTATTGGATAACAATCCTTCAAAATCAATTGACAAAACTGGCCCTTATGACCATTCCCACCAACGTCTCGTTATTTGCTGTAGGGCGCTTATCTATCAATAATGTTACCCACACTAGACGAGGCGTCTCAAAGTTTGGTAAAAAAGGCTCAACACCGACACCGTTGCTTCGATTTACTCTGAAAATACCTACCTAGTACCTACTTAGTTGTGTCAAATACAGCAAGATTGGTTGATGATGTTAACTTTGTTCATGGACATGAGGACATGCCGTCTACAGCATCGGAGTTAATCGAGGAGTGAAGTTAGGGAAAATCGGGCCGGAAAAATTGGCTGCAACGTTAATCTCGAGAGCTCAGCGAAATCAGTCATTGTCGGTTGAGATGTTGTCGATTCGAAGGGGGACCAAGTACCACGTCACACGCATGAAGGATAATAGTTTTCCTCTTCTGTCAGAGTAGAGAAATTCATAAATGATTGGACTCGAATCGGTGGCAACAAAAACTCGTCTAATCAGAATGCTGGCAAACAGGACAAGTACGACGTATGCACGGGAAACTGATGTTTTCTGCCTTATCCTAAAAAATCAACTGTACTGTTCATTGAGGCATACCTTTTTGGATTCTAGTCGCACTAACGCAAAGCGAGCATACTACGCGATGCAAACGGAATAAAAAATGTATTAGAGTTATAAAGTTTCACAATAAAAATTTTTAACGCCAAGAAAGTTCTTGAAGCTTGAACTTGATTAATTTACAAAATTGTGAAATCACAGCTGATCGGGAGCAGTGCCATAGAGATAAACCGATTCGGTCCCGTGCACATTGCCGTGTCTGACAGACAGAACGCTTTTGCGAAACAACCGTTTTAGGTTTTTACAACAGAATCTGTTGTAAAATCTGATTTTAGTTTCCTAAAGGCCGAAACAGCTGTAGAAAGTAAAGGAGTGATAAAATCCAGCTCTTTTATTCTACGATTTCACCCTGACGTCCCAACGCAAGGCCTTGCCGGTTTACTGCCATCAGGAAACCAAAATTACAAAAGAAACCGGCGGACACTAGTCCAATTTCATCATTAAATGACTACTAAATTTTAGTAAAATCTGATTTTAGGTATTTTCCAGTTGAGGACCAAGGAGGAAGGCCCCCAGGACTCTATCTGCTTAGAGATTTTTTTTTTGCTTTCTTACATGAGGGTCGGTTAACTACCCCTTCCAACGGAGGGAAAGAATACGTTCGAACCCTTTAGTTTAGGCTGTTTATTACTTGTAAGTGCATTAGATAGGTAGGTACCTACCACCTTCTTCCAACAATTTTTTTTGCCTGTAACAGGTAAACCACATTCATTTCATACCAATAAGTTATAGGCTATAACTAGGCTGACCAGGGGTACTGTTTTCAGCAGTACAGGTCCTACTTTCTAGGTCGTGGTCCTGCTGTCCACAGAAACCTCGAAAGGACCCTAAAATATACTGCTTTCGTGTGAATGGTCCTGCCATGGGCCCTTCTTTCATCACTAGCATGTTGGTAGACTCAATCAGCCAATTTTGAGATTTTCGTAATTTTTTTACAGGTACTTAGTAACTTGGTATGTAATCAAAGTTGAGGTCCCAAGTAGGTACAATAGTAATTAATGTATTACAATAATAATTGTTGTAATTATTGTATAATATAATAATAATTGTACCTACTCAATAATTGCACGTACTAATAATTAATTATTAATTTTACCTAGGTACCTGCTTCTCTTTTACTGCTTGAGGGATTATAGGGGGGCATTCTAGCAATTTCTGAATACCTGCCGGGGGAAGATCTTGTCAAACTTCCATGTCACTTCGTAAAAATGAATACATCTAAAGCCCGTATCACACGTCAGACCGTTCTCCTCCCCATCCCACAGACCGTCTGGACAGACGGATTCTTGGGTGATTTTTACGTGCAAATTCATTGACAATTTTTCTTAGAAATAAGGTTCCATAGATGAATAATAACAAACATTGATGCAGGTGCGCCAAAGTGAACATTTCCATAGGATCAGCCAATCGGGTAATTGGGTCTGTGTGTCTGTCCGTGGGATGGGGAGGAGATCGGTCTGACGTGTGATACGGGCTTTAAGCCCGTATCACACGTCAGACCGATCTCCTCACCATCCCACGGACAGACACACAGACCCTATGGTCTGATTGGCTGGTCCTATGGATATGTTCACTTTGGCGCACCTGCATCAATGTTTGTTATTATTCATCTATGGAACCTTATTTCTAGGAAAAATTATCAATAAATTTGCATGTAAAAATTGCCAAAGAATCGGTCTGTCCAGACGGTCTGTGGGATGGGGAGGAGAACGGTCTGACGTGTGATACGGGCTTCAAGGCCGCATCACACGTCAGACCGATCTCCTCCCCATCCCACAGACCGATTCTTTGGTGATTTTTACGTGCAAATTCATTGAAAATTTTTCTTAGAAATAAGGTTCCATAGATGAATAATAACAAACATCGATGCAGGTGCGCCAAAGTGAACATATCCATAGGATCAGCCTATCGGATAATTTGGTCTGTGTGTCTGTCCGTGGGATGGGGAGGAGAACGGTCTGACGTGTGATACGGGCTTAAAGCCGCTTAAAGCCCGTATCACACGTCAGACCGATCTCCTCCCCATCCCACGGACAGACACACAGACCCTATGCTCTGATTGGCTGGTCCTATGGATATGTTCTCTTTGGCGCACCTGCATCAACGTTTGTTATTATTGATCTATGGATCCTTATTGCTAAGAAACATTATGAATGAATTTGCATGTCGAAATCACCAAAGAATCGGTCTGTCCAGACGGTGTGTGGGATGGGGTGGAAAATGGTCTGACGTGTGACACGGGCTTAAGGCCGTATCACACGTCAGACCGATCTCCTCCCCATCCCACAGACAGACACACAGACCCTATGGTCTGATTGGCTGGTCCTATGGATATGTTCACTTTGGCGCATTTGCATCAATGTTTGTTTTTATTCATCTATGGAACCTTATTTCTAAGAGAAATTTTCAATGAATATGCACGTAAAAATCACCAAAGAATCGGTCAGTCCAGACGGTCTGTGGGATGGGGAGGAGATCGGTCTGACGTGTGATACGGGCTTTAAGCCCGTATCACACGTCAGACCGTTCTCCTCCCCATCCCACGGACAGACACACAGACCCAATTATCCGATTGGCTGATCCCATGGATATGTTCACTTTGGCGCACCTGCATCAATGTTTGTTATTATTCATCTATGGAACCTTATTTCTAAGATAAATTTTCAATGAATTTGCATGTAAAAATCACCAAAGAATCGGTCTGTCCAGACGGTCTGTGGGATGGGGAGGAGAACGGTCTGACGTGTGATACGGGCTTCAAGGCCGTATCACACGTCAGACCGATCTCCTCCCCATCCCACAGACCGATTCTTTGGTGATTTTTACGTGCATATTCATTGAAAATTTCTCTTAGCAATAAGGTTCCATAGATGAATAATAACAAACATCGATGCAGGTGCGCCAAAGTGAACATATCCATAGGATCAGCCAATCGGATAATTTGGTCTGTGTGTCTGTCCGTGGGATGGGGAGGAGAACGGTCTGACGTGTGATACGGGCTTACCGCACACGTCAGACCGATCTCCTCCCCATCCCACGGACAGACACACAGACCCTATACTCTGATTGGCTGATCCTATGGATATGTTCTCTTTGGCGCACCTGCATCAACGTTTGTTATTATTGATCTATGGATCCTTATTGCTAAGAAAAATTATGAATGAATTTGCATGTAAAAATTACCAAAGAATCGGTCTGTCCAGACGGTCTGTGGGATGGGGAGGAGAACGGTCTGACGTGTGATACGGGCTTAAGCGTGTTCGACCGCAATCCACTGAAGAGACTTTACCATCAATAAAATGAAACCAGGTAAGGGGGAAGTTGAGTACTCGCTCAAAAACAAGTTTTATGATTATTTAATCCAATTTAGGTAGGTAGTGCTTACTTAGATAACGATGAAAAACAATGTACACATTGGCTACAATATATTTCAAATGAGAACGGAACAGTTAATTTTGAAACTTTCTACATTGTGATGCGGTTAACTCGTTTTAGGATTCACTGGAGCCACCTCGGTACTGCGGGACATGTACGATGACGTACAGTGGAATCGCCATGCACGAGATGCCAATGGCTGAACAGCAGAGGACCATTTGCTGAAAATGAAAAAGTACATTGAATTAAACAGTGAATCACGGAAAACAGAATTGCACTAGGATTTATTTGAGTACCTAATATGCTACGGCTCATTGTGATTTGAGACAATTGGCGAGAAGCGAGAGGGCTGTTTCATAAGGACGATTTCCAGGAAACCCATCATGCAGAGGCGCGGCATACCGGAGACCGCCCACTTTTACCCACCTCAAACTTGATTGGTTTGATGCTGCCAAGTATAAAAGAGATCAATGGAAATGGCAAGAATGTCCCTCACCGGCTCGAAACTAGCACCTTCTGTCCACTGGGCAGACGCCCTAAGATTCCAGCAACAGAGCCTGGGCCCAGACAGTCTGCACTCAACCTTAGGCCATGGTCGCCATAGCTCGGGGTCCAGACTCTACTGACACCCGAGGATGTCTAACAGTGGCTCAGAGGGGCTTCATCTCGGGGACTGTTCCTTAAATTTGGGCCGAAGTTCGGCGTGTGGAGCCTATTCGGAAGGTGTCCTCCCAAGTAACATCAGATGTTACTTGATGCTACTAGATGCTACTTACAAGATTCTTGTGCCCTGAGCAAACCCTTGGTTCACTACGATATCCTGACGTAGATGAAGCGGCCCTACTCCCAAAATGCGCTAAAACGAGCAGAATAACCTGACAGGTTTGATTCTACACTCCTCGAAAGTCGTAGGACAATTATCCTCAACAATTCGCTTGGCTCTAAACCGCAATTCTGACACCAAGAGTTCCGTGTAATTACAATATCTGCGTTTTGGGTTCACGATGAGGTAAATTATTACACAGGCGAAACGACAGAATCTGTCGTTCTGATGTTCTTTTTAGAATCAGGAACTAGGTAGGTACTAAGGTAGTCGCAAAGTTTCAAGTGGGGTGGTTGATAGGCACTCACGGCTGAGGTGACTTTCTGGGTGGGTGGACCAGAAACGACAGACCTGGTCTGCTGAGAAAGAACTCCTCTCTTCAGTACTCCGAAAGCTTGGGCTAGTGGCCTCTGCATCATCTTTGGAAATTGGGGAATACTTGCGAAAAATGAACGGAGAATTATCGACTGCGTGCACTCGAGACTCGAAAGAAAATTTTTTCAAGATGGCGTCGGTTATCTCGCGCCTGTTATCAAAAGAGTCGCATTTGTCTCACCGTTGTTAATGAAAAACATAACCTTCTATTTCATAAAACAATCTCTAAAATATACGTTCACAACTCGCCGGGTGTTAAATTTCTCGCCTACCAATAGAATCGTTACCTGGCTGGAGATTGCGTTGGCGCTAAATTTCTCACCAGGCGAGTTGCAAATGGGATAAATAATACACTTTTTCTCTGTCTGTGGAAGCTAAACCACCCAAATTACTGGGGATCGGGAAAACCGCCATGCGCACTCAACCACATCGCTTACACAAGTGATTTATTGGACATATCGACATGGGGATACATATATCAATAATCGATTAATCAATGTCGTCATTAATAGGTACAAAATATCGATTGCATATTACAACACTCCCGCTCAATTGATATTTTGATAGCATCAATTTACAGAAAAATTATTTATTCATTTGGCCACAAAAAAGATTTTTTTTTTAAATTTAATTTCTTAATGAGCGAGATTCTTATTTATTTATTTCTTCTTTTTTTTTCATTATCGAGAGAATTTATTTATTTTATTTTTTTTTTTTCCACAGCCTATTTTTTTTTTTTTTTTTTTTTAATCACATCAGGTAAGTCACATTTGGTTTTTCAGGTTTAAATCAGGTAAGTCATAATAGGTTTTTCAGGTTACATCAGGTAAGACATTTTTGTTGAATTTTTTGTGAGCATGAAGTTCTTTTTCGATATTCTTTTCTTCGTTTTTCAGAGATTCGCCGGTGAGAAGACAGTATGCAGTGTACGTCTCCGATGAATAAAGTTCATAGTCCTTGAATTTTTGAGGAGGTTTTCTTAGACGTTTTTCGAATTTCGGTTTTTCCGCTTTTGACGTTTCAGGTTCCGGCTCTGGTTCTTCGATGTTTTGCTCCGAAGAATCATTTTCGGTTGGAGAGTAATAACGCGTTTCATTTTTAAACACGTAGTCATTTTCATTAAATATGACGTCACGAGATACGACGATTGAATTTGTCTCTGGATCGTAGAGTCTGTATCCATTTTCATTGTATCCAACCATTCTGACAGGTCTTGCACGCGGGTCGAATTTATCTGCGCTTCTTGGTAAAATGTGCGCCCACGCTTTAGATCCGAAAACTTTTAATCTGGATAGGTCTGCTTTCCCATGATAAAGTAACGCAGGTAATTTTCCTCCATTTGCAGAAGACGGTGTACGGTTCAGCTGATATGCTGCTGTCCTTATTGCTTCGCCCCACAGGTGGCGAGGTAAATTTGTATCTGAAAACATGCAGCGTACTTTGGCGACGAGAGTTTTCTGTATATTTTCGCTGACTCCGTTCATCTGGGGTGAATAAGGGATGCTGTATTCCAATTTGATTCCTCGAATTCGGCAAAATTTTCGAAATGAGTTTGTGCGAAATTCTGCAGCATTATCCATCCTGATACGACTACTGTAAATACCTTTCTGTGCTCGTAGTCCGGATATGTACGATCTCAGATGGGTTTCCGCTTCGGATTTTGATTTCAGCAGATATACGGTGCAGAAGTGGGAATAATCATCCACAAGTACCATGAAATAACGTTCATCTTGATTTGTAGGAGTTTTGACTGGTCCGCCGATGTCACAATGAACTAATTCGCCGACTCTTCTTGATCGCGGTTTGGATGTCGGTCGAAATGGAAGACGAGCTGATTTCGATTCGCGACAGGATTCGCAAATTTCGTCCGATGTAGGCAACTTCATTTTTCGAATGTACTGATTGTGTGCATGTCCGAGTCTAAGATGCCACAAGTTCGAATTATGGGCCGCACAGCTATATTCAGTCTTCACGGTGAATTCAGCAACGAATAAATTCCCAATTGCGTTGCATTTGACGTGGATGTTTCCGTTTTTGTCTTTGATAAATGCGCGATCACCGGTAAACACAACATCGAAACCTTGTTTGTTTACTTTTCGAACTGAGAGGAGATTCAGGGTCAAGTTCGGTACGATCAGGGCGTCCAACGTAATTGCGCATCGTTCCCCTTGGATTTTCAGGCTACCTTTCTTCGTTGCGATCAGTTTTTGACCGTTGGCTACTCTGATGTGGATCCTTTCGGGTAATTCGCGAATGTTCGTCATGAGTGGTAACACTGATTCGCCCACTAGATGATCAGTTGAGCCCGAATCAATTACCAGCCTTATTCGATTCTGACCACTTGTCGATTCGATCTTTCTCTGTCGATGATACGATATTGAAATCTCATTGGCTTCGGCTTGAGTGACGAATGCCATCGTACATTCTTCCACGTTTCTTTCCGCTTCGTCTGAGGTGAGGTTTGAATCGATGACTTCTTCCGCCATATTGGCCCGTCTCGGATAATTATGACGATAATTCCGGCTAGCACTGCCACGACCTCTTGCGCCACGAACGCGATTCACGACTCCGTATTCGTTTCCATACGAGTTTCCACGATTTTCACGATGAATTTTAGGGCAATTATCCCGTAGATGTCGACTGTCTCTGCATTCCCAACATTTTCTCACGAATTTCGAATGAAATGCACAACCATCGTCTGATTCTCCTTGCGTGATGAGCTGTCTCTGCTTCATTTCAGCGTCGAGGAGTTTGGATTTTACGAATTCAATTGTTATGTCGGAGCTGTCCATCGTTTCTAGTACGGTTATCACATTATCGTACGCTGTCGGTAGCGTCATAAGTAAATGGCAAATTTTATCATCCTGTTCCATTTTCGTCCCCATTGTTTCCAGTTCTCGTATGAGACCGTCGAAATTAACGAAATGAGTCTGTAGATCAGAGCTGCATTTTAACGTGAGGAGCTTTTTCCGAATCATGAGTTTCGACATGGTGCTCTTTCTGGCAAACACTCGACTGAGCGCTTCGAGCATTTCTGCTGCGGTAGCTGCTTCGATGATATACTCTATGAAACGGTCGGGAACGCATTTCGATATTATGGATCTTGCGATCACATCAAGAGATGAAAAAGATTTCCTCTTATCTTCCGTTGCTCCGTCCTCGAGGGGTTTTAGAACTGACAGGCACCTCTTCTCTTCCAGCAGGAGTAAGACACGGAACTTCCAATTCGCAAAGTTGGAGCTTCCAAGCTGGGGATAGGCCTCTTTGTCCGACATTTTGCTTCCGAATGTTCCGAGCGCGAACGTTACTTACGCGACTATTATACCGCGGCGACTTTTTCGGCCACTGGTACCGGATATCACTCGCGTGATTTACTGATTATTCACTGGGGCTCGCTGGGGCTCGCTGGGGCTCGCTGGGCCCATAACCTGGGATAAATAATACACTTTTTCTCTGTCTGTGGAAGCTAAACCACCCAAATTACTGGGGATCGGGAAAACCGCCATGCGCACTCAACCACATCGCTTACACAAGTGATTTATTGGACATATCGACATGGGGATACATATATCAATAATCGATTAATCAATGTCGTCATTAATAGGTACAAAATATCGATTGCATATTACAACAGCAAACATAGAATAGACCCCCTGAAGTGCCAAAAAACTGAAACAAAGTGAAAGTAAAGTAAGCCAACCCTCCAAGCGTCTGCTTTTCGCCCTACAACCGAAGTTGTCCCGGGCGTGCCTTGCCACCCTCAAGATGAGGTTCAAACTACTCAGGACATGTCGCTCGAGTTTCACAATCGGCAGGCGTCTGCCTTGTCAATGTGTAGTGAATACCACGAACCCATGGAAAAACATTTTCTTCTTCCATGCCACGACCAACCACATTGACACTTTACGACCTGAGGATTTCCCTTTTTCTATACTCAGCGATTCCTGGCGCACTGGTTGGTTTAGTAGCTAGCGCGTCTGCCCAACTGCAGGCTTGCCTGGGAGTTTTGGGTTCGAATCCCTTATGTGGCATGAAAAATTTGGCCCATAGCCTTATGATTCATGTTGCCCTGGCATTCGGGGGTTTCGGAAATGAATGAGATTGGAGCACCACTCCTTGTGAGATGCCCAATGGGTTAACACAATTAAACCATCATTTACATTTTTATTTTAACTCAGCGATTCAATTAACTAGGATTAAAGCTAGTTTATATTCAAATATGCGCCTTTTTTCAACTCTCAAAAATGACCGCCTGGGCATAGGGAAAGGTATTTAATACAACAGTATTCGTAATTGAGTTTTGTATTTCAAAAGTAATCTAAAGATTTGCAATAAACTAAGGGCATTTTTTCAACATTCTACACCTACGACAACTAATACGTATTCCAACATTAACACAACGATGTCATAGTTTGTTGTATAATTATGCATGTTTTAATATATTTTTTAATCTCTATTTTTAATCACATCAAATTTCCTGCAAATATACTGATTGTATAGATTAGGCTTAATATCATATAAATCTACATAGGTACCTACCTAGTACCTTCCTATACGTAATAATATTCACAACTTCTACTAATATAATCTGTTAGTAAAATTTGAAAAACCAATGTTCAAATGCCCACGTTAGCATAAATACCATAATATTTTATGCATTATCTTTTCTCTCATACTGTCTATTGAAATTGAAATTTTAATATGACAAAAATTGGTGAGGCCTGCAGCAGCAAAACTATCGATGACATTTTATAATTGAAATCGGTAGTTGAACGAATTTTCCCAGCTCGGTGCTGAGCCAACTTTCATATCATTTAGGTGTAGGTATCCTACATTGCAGGTTCTCCGGGAACTACAGCAATTCTTTGAAAGGAAATGCCGCGCTTTTTCATAAATCATGATTCGTCTTTCGCCATTTAATAAGCAATTAATTCATTCGCCCCGTAGGCATAACATTGATGATAATGTTGATGTTGATGGTAATGAAGAACCTTATTTCAATTTTTTAAACCTCAGATCATAGGTGAACGTGAATCCTTCCCGGCCCAAGCACGTGAACCATTTCTGCCCAATAAGGTAAAAAATAGTTTGAATGGAATCTGCTTAAGAAATATCACTAAACCCAATGGGCGAAACACGTACTTTATTGTACAGTATGATTCAAGTGTCACCTACAACGTAAAGATACAAATTTAATCACAATAATTTATTCCTGGCAAATATTGTGGATTTTGCAACGAGAAAAATAGCCGTTCTTCTATCACGGAAATACGCATGATAACATTTAAATGCTATAAGATCACAATACACAAGTAGAATTTTTTTCTTTGGCCACAATTTTCATTAGTTGCCATAGGGCACTTCGAGTCTAAATTAAGGAAAAAATACCGTTACATTGACTTTTTTTTCAAAGCCCGCAGGAGAGCTTTTAATCGGATTATCGTAATCCCTTCTAAAACTGATGTGACCATGATTTGATGCATACGTTCCACGACACTCTGTAACTGATAAAACGTAATGTTTCGAACGACCCAATAAAATCTGTTTTATTTAATTATTGTTATCGTTTTTACGTGCATGTCGATTTATTAAAAATCGATAGGAATCTTTATAAGCAATCAACCCTGTATACCTGTTAGATGAGTTATTGATAAAAATTACAGTATCCAATCTCACCGAGCTGATTTTTAAATTTTGGCTTAAATTTAAGAAAAAACATAAATATTTTTAGGGCAGGTTTTCCAATTTATTTAAAGCTAGATTTATCCAAGGACGCTTGCTTCAAGCAATTTCCAAGAAATTTTCTGTATGACCGACAATGAAAATAATATTTTCATTGATGGACATATTATGTCCTTGGTAAATTGTCGTGCATGGGTCCTTGGTTAAATCTAGCTTTAAATGAATTGATAAACCGGCTCCAGGTCGATTGTTCCTACTTAAATTATCGACATATTCAACCTATATTATTGGTCTGGTTGGTCAACGGTTGGAAAGCTCCAAAGGGGTTGATATTCGAAGTGCTTTTAATCCCAGTCGAATGCGCGATCTTCTCTCTTTCTACTTTGCAATTTATCAATAAATTCGAAAGCGCCCTACGGAAACAAAACGAATGCCGTTGAATTTCGAAATAGTAACATCTCAAACATGTATAATATTATGTATAGTCAAGTTTACAAGTATTCGAAGTCAGAAAAATATCTTACCCGTTTCAAACAAACAGCACATTTTGCAGAAATAGACGAAGATTCGTTAGTACATACTTATTTCAAATATTTATAATATAATACTTTCATTTTTGTAAAATCTGGCCCAAATTAGCTGTAATGTAAAGCAAACAATGTAACAGGTGTCATTGATAAATATTCGAAGACGTTTTCAAATTCATTTGAATTTCAAGGAGCCAAAAGTTTCACCCTTGGAAGATGGCCTTGCACAACAGCAATGGAAGTTGACCTTAATAATAGGGCTAACAAATAGGTTTGTAAACTATAGGATAACATTACCCTGTGAATGCCTTAGAAAACAATGAATAGATAGGTACAATTATAAATAGAAATTTGACCCATCTAAAAATGCGAACCGGTTAAAAATCTCAGTAGGTACCTAAGTATGTGTATCATTCATAACTCAACATAAATCGGAAACCTCCAGTTGCAAAGGTTGGACTCAAAATCGAGAAAATTAGTTTGTCCATTGACCTTCAATGTGCCTTCTATGTAAAAGTTAACCACGGATGGCCGGGGGGCCTATTCTATTATTAAAACCCGACGGGTGATAAATTTCTCGCCTGCATGCCTCACCAATAGCATAGATTCCTGCCTGGCGATTGAGTTGGCGCTCTCACCCGGCGAGTTCGAAACATAGAGTAGACCCCCTGATATAACCTACATCAGTATCAGATACACCAGATTCTGGTGTATTTTATTTGTGGTTCGGTGCGTGATGGATCCATGTTGATTTGAGTTGGAATTTCCACTCTAGCTCCTTCCTAGTAACTTTGTTTCAGCAGAACTACTTGACTGGCTCCTGATGGCTCTCAATATTGGAGTTGAAAAAGGAAAAATGCGAAGAGCCTCTGATGACAATGAATGAATCCATAATATTGGACAGGTAGTTATGTAGGTAACTTCAGTTAAGTAACTTGAAAATATTTAAATAAAGGAATAATTTTTTCTAAAAAAGTATCACCTATAATTCCAGTTTAGATGACAATTGCTGACACCGAACCATCTGGACTCGTACTTTCACTTACCTACCTATATCACCGGTTCAAGTTATAATTGGGAAGAATGCGCTACCTACTCGATATTGTGACAGGAAGTGTGGAACGGGGGATGACCCGAATAAAACGAAAACTTCCCCTCGTCGCTTAGATAACGAATCACTTTTCGAACTGAGTTTATGCGAACGTCAAACACGATTTCAACTTTCCCCCTCCCCCTCCACAGATGTTGGCATGTGAGAAAAACGATTCTATTCCATCAGACGAACGTAGGTCGAACCGCACATTTACAGTATTTTTTCGAGAGAAAATGTCACATCACTTCCGAAATATTGTCTTATTTAGTCGGGGTTCAAAATTTGATTCGCAGTTCGGATTTTTGAAAATAACTCCAAAGGGTTTCAAGTTTTTGATTGTGCAAGATATTGTATTTTGTGTTATCCTTTTATAGTCATTTTTTACACTGAGAAATTTTAATGGATGCAACTGAAAAGAAGACAAATAAGAGCAAAATGAAGATGTTATAACATACTATAAAAACCTATATAATCAGTATGTCTTGAAATCTGAAGCTAGGGATGGTTTTTCGGGCTTCAAGTTGACCAATTAACTTTACTCGACTGAATTCAAAGGCCAGTGGTACTGCAGCATATCAACGGTGTAGAATCAATACTGCCCAATTCGTTTGCCAAGCAATCTATGGACGCGTGATTTGCCAAGTTGCCACCAATCCAAGTTTTGAGAAGTAGGCAACCCAGACGCCCCCAAAAGACACGATGCTTTGAATTGGGCAGTATTGCAGTTTCATCGTCGATATTCTACAATCAAACTACGTTTCTTCTCCAAACACGGATAAAGAAGGAAATGGAAGTAAGCCTCCCTCGCCATGAGCGCAGTTGATTGAATGGCACAATTTTTCTCCGGATTTTCCCGCGGAGAAATTCTCAGCGCCGGGGATCCCCGGGTTATAAACTACGGTGGAAAATGAGACTTTAACTCAATTCGCGACTGGCGAAAATCCGGGATGAACAATTTTTCGACCTGTCAGCGCATTTAAGGCAGTCGGCCGACCGTTGGATGGGAGCAATTTATTTTCGTCTTCCCTCAATCCCTGGTTTAATCGAATTAATATTTGTTCCAGGGGCGTTATTTATACTGCGGTTGTTCAGATGACTGGAATTGAGGAGGTACGTGGCAATAGAAAATTATTATTTTTCAGCTATTCTATTATTTTTTTAATATTATTTTTCAGGTTATTTTTCAGCCTGGGGCTGACCGAGGAAACAGCCAATGTAAACCAAGCTTTCAATATATGGCTCAATCTGCTATAACAATACTCGAAGCGAACCTATACGACAATATTGGTATAGTAGGGAGCGACCCAGAGGCGTTGGAGAGTCAGGAAAGCAGAAGTATAGCGAACGACCGACATAATAAACCAGTGGTGCGTAGATGACACACAATACCTCTACATTTTTGAAACGTGAAAGTGCGACTCCATTTGAATCAATTTTGGCTGCTTTTGAAGGTTTCTAGGTCAAAAATATCAAACAAACTCACTAAGAAAATTTTAAAACTCACCTAAAATATAATACGCCAAGTTATCGGAACATGAAAAATATGAATATGAATTCATGAAAATATGAATTCACACATTCTGCAAGGCGAAACAATGATTTTATGACCAGGAACGCTAAAATCGGTTCATTTTTGTGGCCGGAAAAAAATAATATAGAAAACAATAATAATGCCGAGGGGGGGGGGAGTCGAAACCCCGATTCCGTTGCTGTGGGGGGATAATAACGGTGAGAGCCTCAGACCGCTAGGCCACACAAGACCCCCAAGACCGACATGCTCGATAGGACGCCTGGCAGTCATGAAAATTGGGAGCGACCAAGTGGCTCTGGTAAGCGCCAGGGAGGCGAGCTTTGTAACGAACGACCGAGAGACTTGGGCAATCGGAAGGTATGCGTTATGGAGAAGGCATGAACAACCGGAGTATTAAGCAGACATGTTTTTTCCCAATTTGCAATTTCATCGTTTCAGTAAACAGCACCCAGGGGTGTACAAAACCTAGACCTTCAGCGTGGGTAAATGTGCTTCACAGGTCTTCTGTGCGTCCTTTATTCCCCGCAGCTCAGAAAAATGACCAATTGAGGAGTTCTGAGGGACGTCGGCGAGGGAGGAATCTGGTGATCGACCCTGTGGCTTGAGTAAGCGTCATGGAGATAGGCTATTGGTAAATTTATGTTGTATTCCTCTCGAGAACGAAAAGATGAATAATACCAGCAAAGACATGAAGGCGAGCTTCATATCAAATGCGAACCATCCCAGCACGACTTAATCCCAGCACGGAAATGACAGGGCCACCTGCGGTACGCAAAATTGTCGGAAGGTTGGACGCTGTTGGCCTCTCTCCACTCTTTTGACAAGAAATAGCGTAGAAATAGCTTTTGATGAGGACAGAACAGCCGAAAGAGCGTTTGACCTTCAATAAATTATGTTGACAGAAACCTCAATTCACACAAATCGAAAATTTCTAAAAATATTGACGAATTCATGCATATTTTAGGCTTTGTTCGCATTTTCTTTCTCGCCCCCAATATGACTACCATACAATTTCCATGGGAATACCTCAAAAACAGAACGGGAAAACATTTAAAAAATCTCACAGATTGATTGACGCATAGTAGATATAAAATACATTTTAGAGAACGATTTGGGGTATAGGATTTTGAAATTTTAATAGTCGATGCTATAAAAATTACAGAAAAAATTATTGAGAATAATGGATGTGATTAAAAACAACGACGAAGAAATAAAATATAAAATCTTTAATTACTAAAAAAACCAGGTCGGGAAATGAGGGCACAAAATTGATTTTTTTAAATAAAAGTTTTAGTAAAATGGGACCTATCAACTACCTAATGCTTCAATGGTAATTTCAGTATTTATCGTATAATTAGATTTAAAAATTTGAAATTCGGTGAACGGAGAAAATAGCGCATTTAAAAAGTTTGGTTTAAATTTCATTTTTCAATTGGTAACTTTCCCTCAATACCTGTCGATTATATACAAAGGTAACTTTCTTTTTGTTCCATTTAGTACAACTACCAAGAGTCAATATCGACGAAGACAAGCGAAGATCTTGCATTTTCTATGCGGCGCGTCTATTTCAAAATTGTCTCGAAATTTTTTCCAATAGACTTTTCTACAAAGACTACGGTTCGGAATTGTCAAAACCGCGGTTCTAGATTCTACATGGGATTCGACTCAAAAAGCGATCGCTTGGTCGTATCAATATCGGTGAATTTTTCATATTGGTCGAATACTAAATTGCGGAACGTATTTCTTGCAATAATACTCCTGTTTCATTTGATCGTCAACTGCATCAATGCGACGGTGAAATCTCGGGACTATTTTTCGGGATGTTCGAACCTCTACTGTTGCCTGGTTGATATCGGGATTGAGGTCGTCGGTAAATTCACCTATACATCTCGAAATCCTAGACTAGGACTCCCAGTGGTTCCATTGTAAATTGGCTGATAAGGATCGAAATCAACATGTTGGTTGCAGGAGGAGCGTCAGGGCGGGAGTCATCTGGGCGAACGACCGTGAGGCTTGAGTAAGCGTCAGGGTGGTCGTCCGTTAACATATTTACAGGGTGCTAGCGACCGAATGAGGTGTTCTGTGGAACGCCTGGTCTTCTCAAGAACGTCCATTAGCTGTGCCTGCTCATAGGAAGATCTAGAGGCTTGAGGGTCTAGCCTAGCCCTATCACACTTCAGACCGTTCTCCTCCCCAGCCCACGGACAGACCAACATAACGGCACCGGTGGAGAGGAGGGGAGAACGCATCAGCCAATCAGCGACGCTTCCCAACCCCCACTATCTACGACGGCAACGGCACGGCAAACATTCGATCGAGAGATTTTTGCTCCACCGGTGCCGTTACGTTGGTCTGTCCATGGGCTGGGGAGGAGAACGGTCTGACGTGTGTGCCTTTAGTTGGCAAGCTTTATTGAATGGTCGAGGAATGGCGTCCGATTCTCCAATTCTCCTTTGCCAAGCTCAAGATTTTTTATTAGATCGGGAGAACGTTTATTATTTTCAGAAAACTTTTTCTCGACCGTGTTGAATATAGGTACCTACATTATTTCTGGAAATAATGTACCGAAATCGCGTCAGAAAGTAAATTGGAATTTGATACATTCCGGTGGGCAAATTGGTTCTTGATGGGCAATCCCCAGATCGAGGCGCTTATGTACCGACTTGTCGCAAACTGATGCAGTGACATCGCTGTGGCAACACTAATACTGGCAGTAACACTAATACGAAGGAAGCCTAATTATCGAAATATGAACATCTTCTTGCGTAGAACGAGCGTCAAAATCTACTTGATATGAAAAAGGTCCAAATCGCGATGTCATTTTAGAGACTTTATGGAAACGGTTCATCCATTTTGGGATTCATCGGTGATATAATTTTTCTTCTCTAATGGAAATTTCCAACGTGTGATTTAATCACGAACAAAGACAAACTCGTTGTAATGGTTCCATCGGTTCTCCTCCTGATCGACTCCGGGCTTGAGGTCTGCCGTGGACGAGCCCGCCGTACCTGAACCGCAGCTGCCGGTCATCCGGAATCCGTTTTCCTGCAGTTGATCGAACGCCTGCTCGATGGAGCTGTGCTTGAGGAAAAATCGCGCGGTGTACCTGGAACAAAAATTTCAATTTTCAAACTGGAGATATATAGAAAATTGTGATTTTCTTGAAGATCATATTTCCAGATCACGCTAATTCTATCTTTGGCCAGTTTAAGTAGCGAACTTTCGGATTAAATTGGCTACCTATACTGGGTGTTAACGCTCAAGTTTTATTCCGTACCTCACTTGCTACGATTTTTGGTTGTACAAACTTTTTTGTGACCTCTGGTTTGAACATGACCTACATTTACATAAAGTAAAAAACCATTGTACATTGGAAGGAAAATAATCTTTCCTTAAGAGAAGGTTCCTCTTCTGCGAGTTCTTGAAGAGCCTATTCCGTGTTAACGCTCACGGTAAGCAGAAAACACAGTTTAACTGAAGGTTAAGTTGACGGCAGGTGAACATTTTCCGTCTCATTTCATCGCACCCATTCGACAAAGCAGGCGATAGGCGTAAAGAAGATTGGATCGTGAGGCCGATCGCGGATCGGGCCGAAAATTGACCTGGCCCTCGTAAGGGGCGTACGGAAACCGTTCGCGTAAAGGAGGGGAAAAAAACCTTAGACAATCCTATCGATCCGAAAGTGATTGCTCGGCCTTCATTTGCGACAAAGGGAAAATGCTCTAGAAGTGAAAACGGCAAAGGTTCCCTATTGATTAACTCAGTCAAAGGGCAGGAATGGAAGGTGAATAGAACAAAGGTGCCGCTCGGACGAACGTGCGGCGTATGGGAGCCGCCGACTGAAAGGATCCGCCGGCCGCCCACTCGACTCGAACAAAGCGAATGCGCTTAGGAATCGGCCAAGTGCCCCGTTTCATTCATGGCGAGAGCGTGAAAATGGATTAGGAAAATGAGATAATAATGTAGCCTAATAGTCTGCAGCTCCGTTACTATTGCGAGAGGAATTGTGCGAAAATCCCGAAAAAAATTGACAAAATACGGGGTGAAACGTTTTTTGTGCATCCTCAAATATTTTATAAATTAATCGATGAGTTCTCCAAATACCTCGTTTTAAGAATGCGAACTTTAAAATACATAAATTGATAACCACTTGATAAATTTTCCAACGACTCTCCTAAAATAATTGAAACTTCGAGAAATCCTAAATTAAACGAATAAAAATTCTCTTACCGCAGAAACGTAAAATAACCTCTTAGTAGGAACCTAGTTTTGTAATCAAAATCACTTCTTCATCCCTTCGAACAAGGGCCTGCCCATAATTTGACCGCTCACCCACCTGTCCGAACAGCCGTGATCGGGGTCTCTGCTTTCGTTGAGAGCCTCGCCGAAAACCGTCCGGCAGATGGCGACCCGCCCGCAGACGAGGATTCGGCTGATCTTCCTGAATTTGACGTCCGTCAGGCCGTCCCGGCCGAACTGGAAGCTGCCCCTGTAGCCTATCGTGATGTAGCCGCACGTCTTCTTTTGTCCTGGGGACGGAAAATGTGAAAAGGTCTCGTTGAGAGGGGCCGCCGCTGACGCGGATGGGACGACAATGTTACATTAAATGTTACAGTAAATTTTACTAGAATTTAGAATAGAATTTAGACACGCGATCAGGGCTAGGGTCATCAGGAACACGTCGTCTCCTTCGCCGAGCTTTCGGCAAATTTATTGCCTTCTTCAGGGCTTAAAGACCCTGTTAATTTATGACCCTAGCCCTGATCGCGTGACTACAACATAGTAATACGGGCCGATCATTCATCATCATTAGAATTTAGAATTTAACATTTTAGAAAATGAAGATTTAGATTTTTAGAAAATGTAGATTTAGATTTTTAGAAAATTTGGAAATTTAGCATTTAGAATTTAGAGTTTAGAATTTAGAATTTGCATAGAATTTAGAATTTGCATAGAATTTATTAGAATGTTACATTTGCTAGAGACTGAAAATGAGCGGCCTGAATAACCACCCCTTGCTCTCAAAACAAAAAGAAAAAGAAAGAAAAAATCTGTTAAGTTTTGATTCGATAAAACGAAAATTTCACAAAAATATTTATGTGGAAATGATCTCAATTTTTATAATGTCTCAACTGATAAATATTAAAATAAAATAAATCTCGACATCTGAGCATTCTTAAAATGGAAAGAAACTTTATAAAATTAGTTCAGAAAATTGTCAATTCGACATAGAAATACTATGTACCTTCCAAAGAGTCAGCCATAGTCGTCAGTCCGTAGTGAAGCGCTTCCCTCTTCAATCGATCCTTTTCCCTGAAACAGTCCGGAAGCACCAGGCTGCCGCTTCTCAAATAGTCCAGAACGTATCTGAAACATTCAAAATTTGAATGCAGTTAGGTTTTATTTTAACAAAAACTCGTACGCCGGCATTTTTGGCTCCTTGTTATTATTGCGATTACCCGTCATTCTATTTTTCAGTAATCTATCATTCCATCATTCTATGTACATTTTTGTTCTCAAAATAAATGACGCGCATTTGAATGAAAAAATTCCATAAAATATTGCTGAGTAGCCTAAATGTCTACCTACCTACATATCGTAAATCAAAAAATTCGCTTTCTGGCTACTATGAATTTGAAAAAGTTTTCCACCTCTGTTTTGATTGAGCTTCAATGCCAATGAGGTGGAAAATAAAGTGTAGGAATAGAATAGGCGGAACTTTCACTCGGTGCCGCCGTACAATTTTGAGACGAACCTGCCCGCAGTTGCGTATTATGCATTATGCATCATTTCCCGTTGTTTTGTTCCCAATGGACAATCTGCATTTTGCCTTCTAAATGCGGAGAATAATCAACAACTCGATTGGACTTGTTCGATGCTGTATAATTTTGGGGTTGCTCATAATTATTTCGATTCCATTGATGACGTTGGCGTGTTCTAAGAATGGGTTGGTTGGTAAAAAAATGTATCGGGTGAGAGTACAGCATTGAGAGAGAGAGTAGAAATTCTGTCTTACAAAATGAATGTATTGGTGTCGGTCTTCAAAATCCATGGATATTTTCTCCTCCCAAAGACTTGGCACGTGCCTTTATCTAATTTTTTAACATTCTCATTGCTTGTTTAATGAAATTTCGGAATCCCGATAGCGTCCAAATTGGTCAAATCAAAATCGAATCGGTCCAAATTTTTATCTAAACCAGTGGTGCGTAGATAACACACAATACTTCCATATTTTGGAACGTAAAACTATGACGCAATTTGATCATATTTTGACTGCTTTTAAGGGTGTTTAGGTCAAAAATATCAAAAAATTCACTATTCAAATTTCAAAATTCGCCCAAACACAAAAAACGCCAGTTTTTCGGAACATAAAAAATATCCACATATTCTGCAAGGTAAAACAAAGATTTTAAGACCAAGAACGCTCAAATCGGTTCATTTTTGTGGCAGGAAAAAAATAAAATAGAAAACACTAAAAATGCAAATATATCGGAAGTACTGTGCGTTATCCGAATTCCGATTAAACAGGGTGTTAGGTCTTGCCGAGACAAACATTTCAGTTCAAGAAATTTGAAAAAAGGTTGAAAATTGAGGGAGTTATGGTCATTTTTGTAAATGACCACAGACGTACAGACGGACTAACGGACACACAGACACACGGACACACAGACACTTGTTCAGGAAGTGATTCTGAGTAAATGTGTATAAGAAAAAGTTTTTTCTGAAGCTCCGTTCCGATTCTCGATTTTAGGACGATCACAATACTTCCATTTACTCTGTAAATATGGAAGTAAAAAATATGGATCGCGAGTTATCGGGGTTCACCTCTGGTTTATAAATATCCTATCGTAAATATCTAAATTTTACTCGTTCAAATTTTCGAGTGCGAATTATTATGCAGCCCATCGCTCATAGGTAATATTTGACCTCCACTCGAGGAGCAGTGGTGTTTGCACATTGAGTGTGACGTGGCAAACTGCGTGATAGATGAGCTTATCAGTCGGGGCAACTCCTCAAAATTCAGTCGGAAACTCGTGACTGATTAACGAAGTTACGCCACCTCGGCTTCCATCAACGACAAAACACGTTTTCCCAGTGATTTTGATTTTAATTGAATGAACGTCGATTCAGATTGAACGAGTCTATTTTTTTAGTGCTTAGATGCCTACTTGAATTTTTCTCATATTTGCTAGACACCCATAATTATTCGGGATTTTGAATTATTTTTTGACCTTGAGTTAAAATTTTTTGGGTCAACATTCGTCAGTTTAGGCATACATAATTGCATCCATAACCTGAATTTTGGCACAAATTCCTTTTTTACTTCCATTTTGTAAATTGTTTCGGGCAGATATTTAAACCATTTGAAACCAGGTAGCACTCAAAATGTGATAGATTCGGTCGGTTTACCAATCGCCGTAAATCTAGTATCGAAGTACGGTACTTCAAGTACCTGCAACTACTACTAACAGCATTAAATGCAAATTTTGCATGGACGCGCAGATAAAAAAATGCTATTAGGTGGAAGTAAATTAGTATGAAAGTAGCTTCAAATGCATTGATAAATCGGCCCTTAATTTTTTTAAATAGTGCATTTTATTGCAAGAAAATTATTACTGACAATTTTTAATTTACCTACCCCGAAACATTGTAATTTATTCATGTCTCCCGTAATATGGATATGGAGTATTATAAGGCCATTCAACCGACTGCTATACGTACTAAATCGACTTACGCATTTCCTCTGTATGTATACAGTGACCCACGCGAATATACAGGGGTAAAACTAACTGCTCGCATGACCCCGGTAGCGGTGGCCGATAACCTAATCTGATTTATAGGCTACCCCTGCGGTTCGTACATTTCCCCTCGCTTTATCACTGAAATGAATTCAACATCAGTAAACCAAATTCACCTGCCAAAACTGGGTACGGTTCAAATTCATAATAATGCGATGTAGGTACCTCTTTTTTAATGTTAAATGTCTACTTTTGGGCTCCAATCTTGTCTGGAAAATCAGATTATTTGTCAAGTTTCCCCGTTTCTCTCGCTAAATTCACCATAAAATCGCGAGGTTTTCGCAGACATTTCAAAAACAATTTTCCACACTCCGGAAATTTTTTTATGCATAGCGGGAATCCATCCCCAAAATCCATCCACGCTATTTTTAAAATCTACTTTTCCAAACGCCAATCACTCGCTCCTTCAATTTCCCCGTTTTCCCGAAGAAATAGGGAAATAAATCACTAATCAAGACCGATCACGCGATCTATTTATCCGCGGTTTTCCCCAGCCCTTGCGGGGGAAAATCCCTTTTTCCCCTTGCGACGCCGTCGACTGAAGGCCGAGTTCCGTGTTCGGCCGCGATTTTATCCGCGACTCTCGTAACGTCGAGTATGGGATCGTAAATAAGGAACGAGGCAGCCGAAGAAACGATTTTCCCGCCGAGCGGCAGCCGAAGGAGCGCCGTTTCCCGGCCAGACGGTCCTTGAAATTGGTTTTTACCGGCGGGCCAATCGGCTCCGCCGCCGCTTTCCCCGCCCGCTAATTCAATAGCCGCCATTGCCGTCGTAGGCGTTGCCGTCATCGGCTGCGATAGCCGCTGTTTATGATTTATGGTCGTCCTACGCACGGGCGCAGGTGTCGCCGCCCTGCGATGGGGCCGTTCATTTTCCGCCCGGTTATATCAACTCACGGTCGCCTCGCTGCCCGGAGCTGTCGCGCTCAGACACTGGAGGCGCGTTCACATGGCGCGGACGCCCCACAGGGCTATAGCTCTTAAGCGTTGATATAACACACTGTACTTCCACGGTTTCAAAAATGAAGAAAATAATGTTCGACAAGTCTTTTCCAACAAATATTTCTCTCTCGCAGTTTTTCCCAGCCCGCTGAGAAAACCCTGTTTTTTGGCGATTTTGGGTTTTTGAAATAAACTCCTTAAAACGGCTCTAGCTCCTTCAATTTTTGAGTGAACTCAAATCTGAGAACACCATAGGTGTCCGACTTCCTATCTTTGGTGCAAGACGGAATAATGAGGGAATCCTCCAATTTTTCTTCCATTCGCACTTTCATTTTTCACTATTTAATTTTTCAAGCTTTTGTGTTTGGAGTTGGTTTCATTTTTCGTCGAATTTTTCGAATTCTAGCTCTCAAAAGAGTGGATGGAAATTCGATAGAAATGGCAGTGAGTTTGGACAACTCTCCAGTTGCGCTTACTTTCAGTTACGCTTATACTTTCAGTTGAACTTGATTCGAATTGATCGGCGTTAGGTATGTTCTCATTGCCATCACCTGTCGATCCGTCAGCTGGAAATTACGCCATTGTTCGGAACGGTGGGACCCATCAGTTTCCCTCGGGATCCGCAACGCCAACACCCGATCCGGGGACGTCTCCGTTTAATTGAGAGGCGGGAAAACATTTTCCCTTCGACATTCCATTGTTCGATCGGCGAGAAATCAACTCCTGCTCCCTTATTTGGCGCTAATGTCGCCCTTTTATTGAAAAGTCCAATTTGTTAACTGACGGTTACACAAAGGACGGGAACAATACGTCGTCGGCCGGCCGAAATAAAAGGAAATCCGACCCACTCGAGTCTAACGAGTCCGAGATATTGCAACAGAATTTACAGTCCGGCTACGGATCCCAAGCTTCAAATTTCAAAAGTATAACTAAAAGGCTGAAGGCCGGGTTTTCAATTTTACTTCTATATTTACAGAGTAAATGGAAGTATTTGAATCGTCCTAAAATCGAGAATTGGAAAGCTTCAGAAAAAGCTTTTACTTTTACACATTTACTCAGAATCACTTCCCGGACAAGTGTCTGTGTGTCCGTGTGTCATTCTGTCCGTCTGTGGTCATTTACAAAAATGGTCATGGCTCCCTCAAATCTCAACCTTTTTTCAAGTTTCTCGAACTGAAATGTTTTTCCCGGTAAGACCTAACACCCTGTTTAATCGAAATTTGGATAACGCACAGCACTTCCGATATATTTTTATGTGTTTTCTATTTTATTTTTTCCGGCCACAAAAATGAACTGATTTGAGCGTTCTTGGCCCCAAAATCTTTGTTTTACCTTGCAGAATATGTGGATATTTTTTTTATTCCGATAATGCTGCGTATTTTTATTTTGGTCGAATTTTAAAATTTGAATAGTGAATTTTTTGATATTTTTTACCTAAACACCCTCAAAAGCAGTCAAAATATGATCAAAATCTGTCACACTTTTGCGTTTCAAAATATGGAAGTATTGTGTGTTATCTACGCACCACTGGTTTAACCAAAGACCTTGGACGGAATATGGATCGAATAAAGGGTGAAAGTCAAGCGAATGATAAAACCCCTCTGTAAGAATTTGCTACGTTTTTGAAGTCCGTCGACAACTCGATTGTTCGTGATTTCCAACTCCTCCAAAACCTGGTCGCCATCTTGGGCTTTTAGAAGCTGTTTTCGCTCAACTCGACTCGCGGCCTCCGTTGATGAAAATTGCATCAGCATTCGAGAGAAGAGGCGTTAATGAAGATTGTCTCTCCTCTCTTCTTAGGTTGAAAACGCTGTCAGCTGTGTCAGAGCTGTGCCATTAAATTTTAACTTTTACCGGCCACCTCGAGTGTCTAAGCGTTTTAAATTCGAGGAAGAACGCACCGTTCGGCTGACGCGCACTCTGAGCGTGTGTTTCTCCTGAGAATGTTGAAAGCATAGTCGAAAATTCGAATTTGAATCATTTTCGTAGTTTTACGTTCCTTGCGACTCTGACTTCGGAAAAAATATTTCCAGCCATGTTCAATATGCTCTGCTTTCGGTTGAAAGGAATTCGCTTGAATTAATATCACGAGTCACTACGGATCATTCAAATTACCATTCTTGAAAGTACTCTGCGTTATCACCGTATTGCCCCGGATGCTATAGCTATCTCCCCTATTGCCCCAGGTATTGATTGCCAACACCGCAAGACACTCGTATTACGACACATCGGATTGGCGTGTCATGTACCTAGGAATGTGATTGGTAGGTGTCATGTACCTATCACACCGATGGAATGTCAATATCGCATATCAGAGGGCTTCATAAAAATAATATTATTCCCATGGCGTAAATAAGAATTTGATCGCATTTCTTCGTCGGTCTCATGACAGGCAAGAGAAAGCCTTCAACTTGTATACCAATCTATTGATACACGTCCGGAATGACAAGATATGAATTATTGATGCGCCAACGATTAGGTACAATGGACGTCAACCGAAACTGAAAAGGTGGAAGTGTGAAAACGTCGATTCAGCAAATAGTTCGAATACTGGGGTATCTAAAAACCTTTCCGATAGGTAATGATAAAATACTTATACTTTGAACACCTAGGTACTTGTTATGTATCCTACTTGAACATCTCTGGAAATAATTAGTTTCAAGCTTTATAATATTTAGTTTATATGTTGAAATATTTAGTTCACAAGGAAAGAATGAACGGAAAACCTACCTGAAATTACCGACCATATTCGATACTGAGGAGTAGTAGAATTCACACAGAATTTAGGATTTATCGGGTTAAGAATTTATTATAAGCTAAACGTTGACATTTATACCTTCTCAAAATGTATAGAGAATTATGAATAGGATTTATTGGATTTTTAGAACTAGTCATAGGGCTCATGGGATTTGTGGAGCTTATGGAATTTGTGGAAATAATGGAATTAATGGAATTTATCAAATTGGTCAAATTCATCGAATTTGTATGTTTTGAAGAATTTATAGACTAGATAGAATTTATAGAGGCAGATGGGGCTGCCCTAAGTACATGGTAACTCCACCATCCACATGTTATTCTCCAGGCCTGAAGTCAGCCGCTAGACACAGACGCAAAAATTCCTCTTCATTTGTTTTTAATGGTATACAATACATGTTGAATATTTGCGTAAAAAAAATTATTGAGGCTTATGGGAATCATTGTAGACTTATGAGATTCATTGATTCCCGGAAACGGATATAATAAAATTTATCAAATTGATCAAAGTGATGGTATTAACAATTTTTATAAATTTTACAGAATTTATAGAATTGATCGATTTGTAGAAGTGATTGAATTTATAGGACTTGTAGGATTTATGGAGTTGATCGATTTATGAATATAATACAATTTATAGACTTGATTTAGAGAATTGATTTATAGGACCTGATAGAATATTTGATAGAGCATAAATGAAGAGTTTTCTTTCAAAACTGGATTCATCCACTTTCGAGTTTTGTCGATATCGATTTCGTTTTTTGATTTCGATTCATAGCAGTTTTGGTACCTACGAGTATAAGCAAATCGAAAATCAAAAAACGAAATAGATATCGATAAAACTCGAGAGTGGATGAATGCAATTTTAGAGGAAAACTCTTCAAATAATGTTCGAAACATCGCTTCTCTATCTTCAATCGTATCTGGTACCACGGAAACGTATTTTTCGGCCAACTCGTTAAGAAATGGAAGATTTGCGTTATTTACGTATCTGATACCATCAAGTCTGCCGTTCGACCGAATGGAAAGCTTATTTTAAGCAATTGCACGTTCCGGACGATATTTATCGCGTCAGCGCTCGCTTTTATTGACAGTTCTGACGATACGACCTCTCGAACTGACGTTGACGAGCTGTACATCCCGCGAATGAGCGAAACTTTCCGCCGCGTTTTTCATCCTGTGCTGTTTACTCGGAGAAGCGAGCTCATGAAAAATTGCCTAAGTAATTTCCTGAAAGAATAATTTATTTCCCAGTTAACTGGGCTCGTCCCAACTTTGTACGTCGGGGGATCCTCTTTTTTCGCTCGACTTCGGAGCGCGGGTTAACTTTTTTCCCCGACGGCGGTTCCCCCCCTCACCTGACGAGGAAAATATGAACGGCGGTTATTAAGCGACGTCCTCTCAACATTTTCCTCAAATTGATGAACAACACCGACTCCCCCCCCCTCCCCTCCCTGGCGGCGAGAGATTTCCGATGTTTGACGAGTCACTCGAATTATTCAAAAGCTTCAAAGTTCCAGTGCTGCGGTGGATTTTTTCTCATTTTGTTTTACTCTGGCGAACGACATTCGAAACAAAAATATTCATCCACCCGTAGAGCTCAAATCGTTTCGGTTTTATGGACTGTAAAAGTTAAAATAGAAAAACACCAAGTGCCAATATTTTGAAAGTATTTTGAGTGAGCGGATTCCGAAAAATTTCCGTTTAAACAGGATGAGACCTGGTCGAATACTCCAGTTCAAGAATTTAGAAAAAAGTCTCAGAATTAAGGGAGAAAATATGGCCATTTTGGTTTATAAATGATAAACCTTCGTAATCGCTCAAGACAGATATTCTGGCCTCGCTGAAAATTCGATGGTTAACTAGTTTTAAATGTTATGGTTGGAAAATCAAATTTTCGAAACCGAATCATTCATCGAGTATCGTACGGGATTATTATTATGCAGCAACAATAATTCGGGTATAAAACTGCAGTGGATTTTTGTATAGCAACCGCCCTTTCACAAGCCTTCAACGCCGTCGATTTGGCCCTTTGTGCCGGTATACTTGAATCGCTGTTTTATGTATCGTGCCATTCCATCAGTCGAATACCTACGATTCGGCTGGTCGTTTTGATAGATTGTTCCGCAGTTTACGCTTCCGTTCCACCGCCTTTCAACGTTGGCCAAAGGTCTCGGCCTTCGATACGGGACCTAGGCCGTGGCCTATCCTCGCCGTTTCGCTCAGTTAGCCATGCATACAAAGGGCCGGCCGTTAGCCCTTCTGACAACTGTAAGGGAGCGGGGTAGGGCACGTCAGTCAAACTCTGTTATCACTTCGTCATATTGATCTCGCATGGCTCGCGACCGTAGCCTTGCTTCGGTAATTCGTGTGTGGGAAAAGTACGGTATTATTGTTTTTACGATTTTAAACGATAAATGAGATCGAGAGCTTTCCAAAAAGGTGCAGTTTGTCGGGGCTGGAAATCAAAGGGGAGGGGGTAGGGCAAAGAGAAAATATACGATTAGTCATTTACAGTTCTGGAGTTTGAAGTGGTCAACCACCATCGGTCAACCAGGCAGGTGTACAATTTCAAGCAATAAAATATGGAAGTGTTGCTTGCCCTTGGGTACTCGGGGCTTTAATTCTTGAAAAATGAAAACTCCTTGTAAGAGACACCGATCGATTTGTCAGTGTCGATAAAAGTTACCCAAGGGGAGCGGCGAGCTCATGCTCTTAAAGGCCCTATCCATCACCCGACGGTTCTCCAAGAAAATGAGGTTTCGCATTTGTGCCACGGAACAGAAGATGTTGGACTGAAGGAAATTAATTCGGATGTCGAATACCGGTGCCGGAAGGTGTGAGTTGCCCGACGAAAATGGTGCAGAAAACGAATGAAAAAATAAAATTTCCCCGCTGAAAGGTTCGTATACCTACATCTCGAGGATTGCATCACGATTTCGAAACCACTGATGATCACTCCTCTCTCTGTCTCTCTCCCTCTTCATGTTATATTAGATGGCGAACTTCGCCCTTTAATTGGTCCAAAATTTGCAACATTGGCCAAATTAATCAACAGCTGAGAAAGGTTTATTTATCGAATAATCTACTGCCGGAAGAGACGTTCGTCACTCAAGCTTCGTACATTTATGAACTGGAAACGGAGGGCTTTTGATTTGAAAATACTTCCAGCTAAATTGAGTTCTCGGGAGAGGGAAAACACTGTCTTTCCACTGATTGCTTTGCTCGGGGAAGTTTTCTTATATTTGAATGCCATCAGGATCCTTTGGGATTCCGGTCAGCCGGGAAATTATATCTCGCAGAAACGGAGGCTTCCACTCTAAGAAAAACACCCTTGTGGGGGCCCAAGAGAAGGGTAAATTTAGGGAAACCCTTTTCCAGCCTTTCTTCGCGAAGTGCTTCAGCCAATTACAAAAATCACAAACGATTGCTTCGTGACTTGAAGAATGACTGAAATGGTCATCTTCAAATTTTCTCAATGGTGATTTCCAGAAAGAATATATTGTGGGTTCGTTATTATTTTAAATTATCCACTTGAATGGCTTAATTATATCTGCAAGTGAAAACCAGTGGTGCGTAGATAACACACAATACTTCCATATTTTGAAACGTAAAATTTTGACACAATTTGATCATATTTTGACTGCTTTTGAGGGTGTTTAGGTCAAAAATATCGAAAAATTCACTATTAAAATTTTAAAATTCGCCCATAATGAAAAAACGCCGTATTTTTGGAATGTAAAAAATGTCCACATATTCTGCAAAGTAAAACAAAGATTTTGAGACCAAGAACGCTCAAATCGGTTCATTTTTGTGGCCGGAAAAAAATAAAATAGAAAACACTAAAAATGCAAATATATCGGAAGTACTGTGCGTTATCCGAATTTCGATTAAACAGGGTGTTAGGTCTTGCCGAGACAAACATTTCAGTTCAAGAAATTTGAAAAAAGGTTGAGAATTGAGGGAGCTACGGTCATTTTTGTAAATGACCACAGACGGACAGACGGACAGACGGACACACGGACACACAGACACACGGACACACAGACACTTGTTCAGGAAGTGATTCTGAGTAAACGTGTATAAGAAAAAGTTTTTTCTGAAGCTCCGTTCCGATTCTCGATTTTAGGGCGATCACAATACTTCCATTTAATCTGTAAATATCGAAGTAAAAATGACGTATAACCTATGCAAATCAGCAATTGATATGGCATCATAATTTATAATCATCGACCATGGTGAATGGCTGATGTCTCTATATTGGATTTGAAACTAACGATATCCTCTGACGCGACGTTCTGCATATTTTTCAAATGCAAAGATGCCTGGCTACGTGATGCCATAGTGCGCCACATCTCTCGCACCTGACTTGTCTGGCAAAATTTATGCTGCCCTGCGAAGTCTTCAAGGAGCCATTACTACCGAGAACATGTCTCACATAACCTGGACACGGGCACATTCTAATACCTGCACAAAGGAACATTGAACGTGTTCTGAATTCGGGAGTCTTCGGGCGAATATTCCAACTATCTCTCGTACAAGGTGAGCATCCGCGGGATTGTTATAGCCAGACGAGGAGCGGATGTCATTGCACGTTATATTCTGCGAGGAAGGCTAGGGGCCTCTCATTGCATGTCGGAGAACGTCTTAAAGTGATATATACACGTTCTACTAAGATCCTTTGAGCCGAGCACTTCCAAGGGCTTAAGACTGGTGAAATTCCAACGCCGAGCACCAAGGAAACCCCGAGCAAAAGGCTCCCCATTCCGAGCCATTAGGCAAGAAAAGCAAACAAACTCAAGTAAACATCCGAGCCTCGTTCTAATCACGTGTCCTCTCCACTGACTAATGACGGCATTACTTTCAGGGTAGGTACTACCTACCTTCTACTTATCCAAGATAAATATATCTATTCGTTTTGCCTTCGGAGCCGTAATATATCACTTTGTACGTCTCCCATCCACATAATTTTCCAAAAAGTGGCATACCGCCTGGGGTTTTTCGTCGGAACGCAACATCTTTTTGCCCTCCACATTGAAAAACAGGCGCAAGATAACCAAAGGTAGGTTGGTAAAATTTCACCAAAATATTACAAAATATTTTATTAAATTAAATTAAATTTTAAAAATTAAATTATTATATTAAATAAAATTAGTTTTCCAGCGGTTGATAGATATGCCGCAAATAGCGACAAAGCAGCGCATTTGGCGTCAAAATTCCGATGAAATCGGACCATTGGTTGACACCCAAAGGATAAAATAATTCGGGTAAATCCGCCCTTATTACGACAACGAGACGAACATTTGTCTCAATCGCGGAAACAGCGATTCCCCCACAGCTACCACGACTCGGTCATTGATTTTTCATTTGCGTCGACACTCTACGCTGGTATCAGATCTCCATTTTATCGGCATTAGGCAAATACGGTGGGTAGAATTATCGCTTGGAAGCCGCTTGATAGGAGCTGAAGAAGTCCTACTCCTTCAGTGAGGGGATCCTCCGTCCAAGGGAAAGCAGAGCCGAGGAAATTCGGAGAAAATTAGCGAACAACCTTGGAAAAGATGATGGGGTGATCGATCTTTTTTCTTTCTTCAAATTTTCACTCACTCATTCGAGCCCAAACCTTCAATTCTATAATAGTCGGAAAAGCCTCCCCCAGCACTCGCGAGTGAAAAGTAAGGCCTGACTCGCTCCATCGGTTTTCGGTCGCTTAATTTTGAGAGCCTTTCGTAAAACTTTGACCAATAGCCCAGAGGTTATTTTGAGGCTATTTCGTTTTACTCCTCGGCCGTTACTCGTACGTCGTCAAATCATCCGGCAGTAAAGTTGGAGGCGTTTAGCCTCGCAAGGGGTCAACGCGCTTATCAAGGGTTTACTGTTTTCGCCAGATCGTCTTCCCGAGAAGCGTTTTCAGTTTTCCACGAGTTGCAATTTTCGTTTTTACGAGGTCGCAAACGAAACCGTTTTGAGGGCAGTGGAAGACTCGCGCATAAGTTGTAAAACAATTTGCGACCTCATCAGAATGAAGTAGTTTTATCTGTAAGGGCCATCAGGCGCGAGAACATGTGACTTTCGAGTAAATAAAGTGGCTAGTCGGTAGGCCCTTTGAGTGGTTCATCTATTCCTGCGTATTTGTCTATGCTAGTCAATTTTCCAACATTTGAGTTAGTGACGTCAGTCCGGTTGAGAAACTTCCATAGAGTACTACCTGAGCACAAAGGTCCCTTTATTACCAACTTGTAAAGGGGCAAGTTTCCAGTTGTAATAACAAAGAGCGCCATTGATGTAACACTCATTAAAACTTAAAAGGTAACCACCCGCTGGCGAACAACTTTCTGCGGTTCACGTTCGCTTGCGGTATGCGGGCACATGTGGAACGTGGATCGACACGTATTTCACTCCAACCAACGGTGAACTACAAGTGTGATACATAATGTTGAGAAAAATCAGCTACTTTTGAAACATAAAATAACATGGTGACGTTTGTCTTGATCACAACTACTTCAGCTTCAATGGCAAGTATTACAAAACCGAACAAGGACTAGCGATCGGGTCTCCGTTAAGCCCGCTTCTTGCTGAGTTGTTCCTGGACAATTTAGAGCAAGAGTTCATTTTCAAGTCGGGTTCAAACCCATTAGCTAACAAGGTGATCTTCTACAAACGATACGTCGATGATAGCTTGGCTTTGTAGAGGGGAAGCTTGCGAGAATTAGATAAGTTTACTGCCTTCCTCAACTCTGTTCATAAAAGCATAAACTTCACTACAGAAGTGGAAGAATCACGACGCATTAACTTCCTAGATCTCACTATCTACAAGGAGGATGGTGGTTTGAAATTCAAGATTTTCCGTAAGCCAACGCATACTGATATGGTCATCCATAGGTCATCCAATCACCCTTGGCAACAAAAGACAGCCGCGTTTCGCTCAATGCTTTGGAGGGCGCTCACAGTGCCTATGGATTCTGATGCTTACCTCTCAGAAATCAATGTTATCAAGCAGATAGCTGTCAACAACGGATATAGCGCGGGCATGGTGGATACACTGGAGAGAACAATCCTAAGAAGGATGGACAGAGCAGGTGCCTCAAGAATGGACCCAAAGGAACCAAAGAAACACAGACGCATGGCCTACATTGGGGAGATCAGCGAGGGGGTGATGAATGAGGTGAAGAAAGCAGGCATAGAGCCTGCACCCTACACCATCAACAAGCTTGGGGGTTCTTTGGCTAACCATAAGCTGAGGGAATCCAATGAAGCTGCTTCTAGTGGTGTTTACCGGCTGGTCTGCTCAACCCCTGGCTGCAACAGCGAGCACATTGGCAGGACGTCGAGGTCAGCGGAGGAGAGGTGGAAAGAGCATTGCGACACCAAGCGACGCATCGAAAACATCACTGCTACCATAAACAAAATCACAATGGAATTGGAAGCGGTGGATAAACTCATTGCGGATGATGTTACAGGAGGCCAGCGGCGTGAATTGGGACTAAGAAGAGGTAAGATCTCTGGGTCTCTTGAACGTAAGAAAAGAACCCTGTCTGCCTACGAACACCAATCAGCATTCGCAAAGCACCTCTTGCAGGAGAGCCATGAATTCAGGCTTGAAGAGGGTGCCAGCCTCATCCACAAGGAAAGAAGATTCTTCAGACTTGCCGAACTGGAGGCGTTGGAAATTTTCCTTTCAGAGGAGAATCCGAGAGTTTCCACGTTGAATGATAAATTGGAAAGAGTATCTTCTTTGTTTCGCCAATTTGTGGATTGGAGAAAAGTTTTTTTAGACTCAGGGACAACTTAACAATGCGCATATATGTCTGCTACGTGTTCTCACATGGACGCTTTGTGTCAATAAGTCAGATGGAACATGATGCATAACCTGGCGCTGTTAACCTTCTGTTTGGTTTACTGTTCATTTTTTCCTCATTTTTCCTCACTCTAAAAAACTATATTTTTCGTACTCCACCTAATTCAAGGCTGAAATTTGTTATTTCTAAATTTATAGTTAAAAACGGTCCTTTGTTCTTCACTGATATGTAGACTCGACAGGTAGGTACAGACCCAGGTCTGTAAATAATGTAAATAGGACATGTAAATGATGTAAATAGTACATTTAAATGATGGTTGAGGGGTTTTTTATTCTTATTTTTTATTCTTATTTCTTTGTTTTCTTATTTTTTCAGTGTGTATGTGCTGAAGATGGCGTAACAGCCGAAATAGCTATTCACAAAATATAAGTTCGTGTAGAACTGAAGTCAGCTCATTTAACCCAACTATCGTTATGGAGTTCTACACAATCAGCAGGGCCAATGACTCAAGAATTTCAAATAACATGGTTTTATAATTCTGTAGTGATATTATACCATATTGTGGTATATGGTTATCATTATTATTGTATTATAATTGATCTGGTTACAATCTGCCAATTTTGTGATGTAGTTAATTGGTATTTGAAAAATGGTTGCATGGTCATAATTTTAAATAGGTGGTCATTAATATGGCTAAGAATCAGGTAATTTCGTTATATGGGTTATATGCTGGTTACATGTTCATAATTATATTCATTATGGATATAAGTCTGACATTTTGTTATATGGTCATGATTCCATATGAATAATGTGGTTAAAAGCCAGCAAATTTAAACTAATACGATTGATTATATAATTCGAATCATGATGTTAATACTTGTTAATTGTTAGTAATTGTTAATAACTATAATATAATATTAAAATAAGTGAATTATATAATTCGCTCAGTTATATAATCCTATAATATGATTATTGTCATTTGGTATATCCTGGTCATAATTATAGATATATATCCTTATCCTTAAATATTAATAAATTAAAGATAACTAATAATTTTAAATTTAATATCAATAGAAATCTTTTTTTAATATGTCAATATTTTGGATTAGGAACTCAAATTGAGGGAATGGAAGTTGTCTGTTCTACGAAAGTTCACGAGTTTGTAAACCGGTTTTCGCGATCAAGCCATCGTCAGTACAAAACCAACACCATTGATTCATCAGAATTTCGGTATTACAAACGCACCCAGTGCAGTGGAGAAGGCAGAAGGTGAAACCATGTCAACTGCTGACTCACCCAAGTGAGTGACCCAAGTGACAATATTTTCGGAATGACTCACAATAATGTTTCAGGAATGATCCTAAAAAAACAAAAATTCTAGAAACGTACGAAAACGCTTCCAACGTTTTGATAACTGCCCTTCGAGGGATTTGTTTCTCTGGCATCGAATATTCGAATATCAAGATTCTATCGCACTGTGAAGGGGAACGCGCTGAAAACTTTCAGCCATCCGGCATAATAAATGGGTTATAGTCGAGAGAGAACAATGTTTTCAAGCCACCCGACCCCGAGCACTAAAACATCCGAAACGAGAATCCTATTGTAATCATAATCAAATTAGAGGGCCCTACGCTTGCGTACTTTGCCCAAAAAGTGTGCCACGGGTCAACCGCGGGTTGACGTCAGTAATTCGTAATATGACTTTGATTACGACAATGATAATGTCCGTCAGGGAGAGTTTGTGGGAACAGCTTGGGATTTCCAATGGTTTGGAGTCGAAACGGGGCGACGAAAATTACCTAGGCATCTCAGGAGATGGTCAAAATGATGACCACCGGATGGCATCAGTCGAAATTTGCCTTTTGTACTGCGGGAAGTAACTGATGAAAATCGGATTTGGACAGTGGGTCGTTTTGGGGCCCTTAAGTTCGAATTTGTCAATTGTTCCTTCTAAGAGAGTCCCTTAGCGAGAATATTGCTCCAAAACTTAAAATCTAAACGTGGGGATGAAGGGTGATCCATTGTTGTGGAGCGATCCCGACGTTTCCTCAGAATAGCGGTGAAAGTAAAGTAAAGGCAGTATAGGTACCGAAAAGTGAGGAAACCGCTGTTCCAGGTGTAGCCTTTCGCCAGGTAACCGAAGTTGCCCCAGGCGTGCTATGCCGCTCTGTAGGACACAGTAGGAATTATTCAGGACATAGTAGGTACTCATTGTATAGGCACTGTGGGTATGCGGCGACCCATTACTGGCCACAAAAATTAGCCGATTTCTGCCTTTGTAGCCTACATACAAAATTTCCAAGCCAAATTGAAAATATTTCCCGAATCAATTTGAGAATTTTTCGTTTTTTGTCAATTCCTCTAACCAAGTTGAGAATCATTATCGTAGGCAATTCGGTTCGAAAACTCCCAAATCGGTTTGGGAAATTCTCAATTCGATTTGAAATATTCTCAAATCGGTTTGGGAAGTTATCAAATTTATTTGAAACATTCTCAAATTAATTTGGAAAATACTCAAATTTGTTTGGAAATATCTCAATTCAACTGGGAAATCTGGCACTCTTGTGACTCAGCGTAGGTAGGCACAAATCTACTATAGTTGTTGGTCGTTTCAGAATAGGTATTACGTTGTAGGTAGGCAAGAATATGGCGTAATATGCCATATACTTATAATATATAATACTTATAATATGCCTATAAAAATATTATAATAATTTTTGGCTTATCAAAGGGTGGAAATACTGAGTGCCATCTACGCACCATTGGATTTCCAAAATGGGAAACTTTGTTGTGCCATTCCACCGAATGTCCTTCCAAGAGTACCTATCATGAGCCAATTAAAAGCAAATGTGACCTCCTTCATGTTTGAAGAGAGTCTCGTTCCTGCCGAGACAGGTAGATACTATACCCTGGGGTAATCATTGAAAGTTTTCTCAAACCAGCATAAATTCACGCATGTGAGTCATCCGCATCGATGGTCTCTCCTTGGAGGATCTCCTCAAGGCCATCCTTGAAAGGCCTTGAATACATTGCCTTTGGCATTTCGAGCAAGTTGAATACCTACATATTCATTATTGAAACTGAAGTTTCAGCACAGCTATGAACTCCGCAGTCGCAAAGTTCAAGTTAGCGGGAAAATATGACCAGGGGTTGGGTCGAGTGCTTACCCAGCCCGAGGGCTAACCTTCGACCTCGGGTAAATACGTTGGGTAAACTCCAGTTTGCTGTCTTCCTGGAAAAGGAGGTCCCTTGTTCAACACTAAGTCAATAGAGCGCGACATAAGGGAAAAGGATGTCCCTTAATGTGTACATAATCCTTAATACATCCTTACGAAGCTATTCGGCAGTATGGGATCGTCGATTCCTGTTGGCTCGAAAACTAACTTTCAACGCGATTTCTCCGAAATTCCTGCAGTAGGTACTCAGAAGTAGTGAGCTGTATTATTTATTCTGTAAGTAGAGAGTGAATACCAAGCTAAAAACATCTAAACAATGGAATGAAACTGCTGTGATTTTGGTACAGTATGTTTATATTTGAACATTAGGTATTTATTCAACTATTTAGAAGATACATTTAAAAAATTTGAACAGTTTACAAACTCTTAACGCAGTGAATAAATTCAAGTGATATAAAAACCAGTGTTGAGCAGATTACTCCAGTTCCTATGTAAAATTGTTTAAATTGATCATACCCATTTGGGGAGATCGGTAACTTCGATCAAATATTGGAGTAAAATTCAAGCAGGCAACTTCGAAAAATTGAATATTTTTCCCGGGTGCATCGAATCACGGAAAATTTTTTATTCTCTTTACAGTTTATTGACAAAATTTATCCATCCGATATCCAAGGAAGCTCTCGATACACATTACCAGTGAGATTTTTAAATTGAAATTTGATGATAATACTTCCGTGGTGAAGTTTGTCTGAAGCTTCCTTGGATATTGGCCAGGTAATTTCAATAAACCGGCCCTAAATCAGATTCTACACCTCTTCAAACGTAAACCAACAAATTTCTGGGGGTGTAGACCTATTGCATAGGTTAATTTACCTTGGCATCCTTATTGAGAGTGGGTCATAGAAATTATCCGTAGGTTTGACTCGAGGATTGGAACACATTGCGATGAATCGCCGATGTCAGATGAGCAAGAGTATATAATTGATAGGGAGCCCCTATCTGCACACGACGAAATTGATTGAAGGGGTTTTACTCGTTCCCAGTTGCCGAGGCTGTTCCTGTGTAAACTTGAAATAAGGGCTGCCAGGTTTACGCCAGGATTCGCCAGGCCTCGAAGGGCCTAATGAAGGATCGCTAATAATGACCAACCGGAGGCTTCCAGTTTAGGTCAAAGAGATTACGGACCTGGGCTCAGCTGAACCTTATAGCAAACCTCCCTTAGCTCTTCCCTATCCTTTGTTCGAGATTAGAACTCACGTTACGAAACAGACGGAGGAGCTCCGGTTAAATAATAGTGGGCGCAGCTCAGCCTACGTGGGCGATTTATTACGTCTCCTTTCCCTTGAGAAGGTCGAATGAGGATTTTCTTCTGGTTCGTTGTTGACCAGTATATTCTCGTTCTACTCTGTGAGATTCTCTCAATGACGGCGTACTACATTGGGAGCCGCCCACCGCAATTCGAATATTTCAGGTGACGCCCAAATGTTTGAGTTGGTAACTGTGGCAATTTTCCGTTTTTCGAACTGTAACTCAAATTCAAACGCAAACGTAAACTCAAACTGAACCTCACTCAAAAGTAGACTTAAACTCAAACTGAAAATGAAACTCGAACTGGAACTGAGAATCTAACTCAAACTTGAACTCAGACTGAAATTCAAACTCAAACCTAAACTCAAACCCATGGTCAATCTGTAACTCAAACTAAACGTCACTGTAACGTAAACTAAACCCCAAACCTAAAATCGGACTGAAAATGAAACTCAAACTGAAGTTCAAACGTGAACTCAAACCTAAACTCGAACGAAAGCTCATACTCAAACGTAAATTTAAACTCAAACGTGAAGTCAAACTCAAGCCTAAACTCAAACTCAAACCGAAACTGAAACGGTAAAAGAAAGTTAAACTCTAATTGATACTCAAACTCAAATGAGAACTCAAACTGAAACTCAAACGTAAGCTAGAACTGTAACTCAAACTCAACACAGACTCAAACTTAAAATGGAAATGGATCTGAAACATAAAATCAAACTGAAACAATACTGAATAGGTACTGAATTAGTTTGAGTTTAGGTTCGAGTTTGGGTTTCAATTAGAGTTAGAGTTTGATTTTCTTTTACAGTTTTAGTTTCATTATCAGTTTGAGTTTGATTTATAGCTGAAGTTGTTTTGGAGTTCCGGTTTCAGTCTTAGAGCTTCAGTTTGATTTTGAGTTTACATTTGGGTAAAAGTTTGAGTTTTAGAGTAGCTATGAGTTTGAGTTTACGTTTGAGTTTAGGATTGGGTAGGTATATTTCTGAGTTTACGTTTAAGTTTGAGTTAAGTTTAAGTTTTAGTTTTCGGTTTCTGTTTGAGCTTGAGTTTCAGTTTAGTTTCGGTGTTGTAGCCTACATTCCGAATATTGGTATCTACTGTAGTATTGTTCCTGTTAAGTTTCTGTACTGGAAGGTCAGCAATGTAGAATCGCGTAAGTGCTCCGCAAATTTTCAAAATCACGCAAGAGAATTTCATAGGAGAACTTCCGCGACCACGTATGTGTATCTATGTGTTTGTGAAATATGTATCCTCTTAGCAATAAATTTCCTCATAGTCATAAAGTGAATAATCGATTTTGGGACCTCACTGCCAATCTCATTGTACGTATTCTCAGGTAATATTGTGTAACAGCAAAAAAGCAAAGAGTGGAGTGATGGATGGCGAGTTTATTCCGCGAGAACAGTTTTTCGGGATATACCTGTCCGACAGCAGCTCGGCGGGGGAAACTTTTTTGCCCCGTTCGTTCCCTACTGAATTCCATCATGTTTGAAACTTTTCCAAGACGATTGACTCGGCGGATGTTCGACCGGACAAATCCCTACTAGATTTCCTGATATGCTTATTTGTTATGTTGATGATGTTTGCGAAGAACACGGTGGTACTTGGTTGTTGCATCAAAGAACAGTTTTGCTAAGAATGTATGTCAACATGAGGGAAACCAGTGGTGCGTAGATAACACACAATACTTCCATATTTTGAAACGTAAAATTGTGACACAATTTGATCATATTTTGACTGCTTTTAAGGGTGTTTAGGCAAAAAATATCGAAAAATTCACTATTAAAATTTTAAAATTCGCTCAAAATGAAAAAATGCCACATTTTCGGAATGTAAAAAATATCCACATATTCTGCAAGGTAAAACAAAGATTTTAAGACCAAGAACGCTCAAATCGGTTAATTTTTGTGGCCGGAAAAAAATAAAATAGAAAACACTAAAAATGCAAATATAGTGGAAGTACTGTGCGTTATCCAAATTCCGATTAAACAGGGTGTTAGGTCTTGCCGAGACAAACATTTCAGTTCAAGAAATTTGAAAAAAGGTTGAGAAATGAGGGAGTTATGGCCATTTTTGTAAAAGACCACAGACGGACAGACGGACACACGGACAGACGGACAGACGGACACACAGACACTTGTTCAGGAAGTGATTCTGAGTAAATGTGTATAAGAAAAAGTTTTTTCTGAAGCTCCGTTCCGATTCTCGATTTTAGGACGATCACAATACTTCCATTTACTCTGTAAATATGGAAGTAAAAAGGATGTCAACGTGGATTTGATGTTTTTTATGGCCCGAGTGCGCCCAAAGCGCTCTTCCGCCGTAGAATATGTAGATACAAATACTTGAAGCTGTTATCAATTTTTTTTTTTGAAAAGAACTATTTCAGGAGTCCTGAATCAGGACTTTGGCATGCCTGAAACGATGCGAGTAGCTCCAGTTTAAATTTTCGCCTCGATTACAGTACTTTCCGCACACATTGTGACGGGATACGCAAAAACTACATCAAAAATATTCACATTCTTTCGACAATAGGTACTGAATGATTTTCGTGTGGAAACTGTAAAAATTATACAATTTTATGGCAACAATTTGAATATTTTTTTAGCTACCTACTACAATACGCATATTATACACGGTTTCTAATATACACTATACTGGGGACTAGCTTCACCCATCTAATTGAATGCAGTTTATTATCTGATATACATATATAATCCTTGCAATATTGCTGGAAGGTTGTGCTTCCTAGAATACCAAGCTCCACAAATTGCAGTCTGGTTCTCCTTATATCGGACGATGTAAAAAAAAAAGGATTTACCCTTCTATATAATATATTATACGGCACGCAGAAAGTACCTGAATGTCGGCTTAACCGGGTTATAAGGCCATTAGACGGAAGGCGTACGCTGTGTCTAGTACCTATCTGCCGAGCTAGTAAATGGCTGGCGTAGAATAGATGTATACCAGCAGGCGTATTTGCGGATGTATACGTATACTACGCGGATGCATACAGCAATCACACACGGAACGTCGACTGCTCCCTTTCTCAGCGATAAATTAACCGTCGAAGAGGCGGCCCAGGTGTTCTGGCAATTCCCTTATGGCTCAGACGCGTAGCAATACGCCACGTAACGACCAATTGCCGGCAGTCGGATATCCATAGCTCGAATGCTTAACGGCTACGTCCGGAACCCGTCAGACGGATTTTCAAAAGCAAAGAGCACTTTATTCCCGCTTCATTTTGAAAATGATGCTCGAATAGGTTATATGCTGGATTATAGTCGTCGATTATAAATCGCATCCCACTAGCGCAACGGAAATTTGACATATTGATAAGAAATCCCAATTTTGTATTTTCGCTGTCATTTTCGGATTTGCCATGTTTACTTCCATATTTACAGAGTAAAATGCAAGTATTGTAATCGACCTAAAATCGGAACGCAGGTTCAGAAAAAACTTGTACTCCTTGTACCGATTTGAGCGTTCTTGGTCTCAAAAGCTTTGTTTTATTTTGCAGACTACGTGGATATTTTTATACTCCGATAACTTGACGTATTTTGATTTTAGGTGTGTTACAAAATCTGATATATTTTACTTAACAGCCTAAAAAGTAGTCAGAACATAATCGAATTATGCCAAAAATTTGCGTATCAAATTGTGGAAGTACTGTGTGTTAGCTACGCAACGCCGGTTAAATGTTCACAGTCCCGAATTACCGGCTCAAAAGGCCGAGAAATGGGAAACTGAAGATAATTTGGATTTATCAATTAGTAGAAAATTGTAGAAACTCTCCGGGTGGTCGTTGAAGCCACGAAACTCGAGAAAGCGAGCGCCACAGGTGTCAAACTTGAAACTAAAACCAAACGGAACTGCAGGTAACAGAATTAACGCCAAGCCAACAAGCCTGCATGCAAGTTCCGCTGTTTAAAACAGCTCTTTGGGAATTACTGAGGCTCATTTGTGCCACCCGATATTTCCAGGGTTCCTAATGCCTAGAATTCAACTCTCGTTCAGTTCCACAGCACAAGGTGAGACAAGTCTGTCACGTCACATGTGTATCGCATCACTATTTTCAAGCCCATATATTCAGCCTTTTATATTGATGAAAAATCAGTCGGGATTCGGCCAGTGAACAACAACCTCCTCCAGTTATGCACCGTTATTATTTTACTCAATGGTGACGTTTCGAAAGAACTTCTTTCATCTTCAGATCTAAAATTTGCATAAATGTAAATGGTAAAAATATAGCCTCCTTAGGATTTTCAGTTACTGTGGTGCAAATCGTTCTAAACTGCCAGCAAGTCTAGTAGTCAGACGGTCAAATGCAAAACCCAGAGAATTTAACGATAAAAAATAAAACAAAACTTTAGAAAAATATAAAACAAGAATTCCAGCTACAATAGGTAAATATATAATTTTGCTCTGAATTTGTTGGTAAGAAATCAATATAAGAAAATATTATTTGCATGTAACATTAGCATGTGAGCACGCAAAAACTGGTTTTGTTCCATATTTCATACCATATTTTTCAGAGAAACGCTCTTCGCAATATTATACCGCATAATAATATACGGTATATTATATACCCCTAGCGCTACCTCCCTATCTATCCCTCCCTACCTATCGGCGGATAAATTGCCTATTCCGAAATCAATTCGGAAGGCGAGAATGACTTCTATTGTGAGTGGCGACGCCTAGAGACGTAAGGCGAAATTGAAACGGGAAGCCCGCTGTTGAGTGATAGTTGACTCCGATAAGGGAATATTCTCAGAGCTAGGTGTCAACCCTCAGGACTAAACCAGGTGGCAAACCTGTGCGCTTTAGTACAGATGTGGAGATAGCCTTGTCCAAAGTTGATTTATTTTTACGAGCGATAATTCACAAACCATTATACGCATTATACAAATCCTGCATTAAACATTTCAATACATTTACCTACCTACCACAAAATCATTCAACCATGTGAATAGATTATGTAAAATCCTCAGTGCCAACCTACCTACTTGAAGTAGAGGACGTCTATCACGAACCTCGATATTTTCTCTTTTTACTTCCATATTTACAGAGTAAATGGAAGTATTGTGATCGTCCTAAAATCGAGAATCGGAACGGAGCTTCAGATAAAACTTTTTCTTATACACATTTACTCAGAATCACTTCCTGAACAAGTGTCTGTGTGTCCGTTACGTCCGTCTGTCCGTCTGTCCGTCTGTGGTCATTTACAAAAATGGCCATAACTCTCTCATTTCTCAACCTTTTTTCAAATTTCTTGAACTGAAATGTTTGTCTCGGCAAGACCTAACACCCTGTTTAATCGGAATTTGGATAACGCACAGTACTTCCGATATATTTGCATTTTTAGTGTTTTCATTTTTATTTTTTTCCGGCCGCAAAAATCAACCGAATTGAGCGTTCTTGGTCTTAAAATCTTTGTTTTACCTTGCAGAATATGTGGATATTTTTTACATTCCGAAAATGTGGCGTTTTTTCATTTTGGGCGAATTTTAAAATTTTAATAGTGAATTTTTCGATATTTTTGGCCTAAACACCCTTAAAAGCAGTCAAAATATGATCAAATTGTGTCACAATTTTACGTTCAAAATATGGAAGTATTGTGTGTTATCTACGCACCACTGGTTAAAAAGTCAATTTTTGTGGAGATTGTTGTTTTTTTTTTTGTCAGTCCTAAAACTTATGCTCAGTCCATTGAAGAATTATTTCTCCTAAAAGTTTTAAAGGTTAATCTTAAGATATTAGAAGATTAATCCGATCACAAAAATAGAACCCGGCGGAATCATAGAAAAAAGGGGAAATCTTCTACTTCTATTTCACGCTTGGGACGACCCCCGAGAAAACCGTCGATTTTTCTTCAGCACACGAGAAAGAGGGCCGAGGGCCTTAAGGCAGCCATTTTTTCGGCCCAGTGGCTCGTACGGCTTTTTCATCGGCCAGCGACTGTCCTCCAAGTGCACCGGCTCCAGTGAGGCCGTAAATTCAACATTTCGCAAGGACGGTAGGTATTTTTTTATATAAGGGAGAAAAAATATCGGCAACGCCACGGCGAACTGTGCAAAGAAACTAGAAAAAGGACATGGTTATTTCAGAAAATAGCAGGGATAAATTGTCAACGTGCTGTACCGCCGGGAAGGAAAGTGAGTTAACACTTGAGGTACTTGTATGCTCAGGACAAGGATTGTACGCAGCACCTATATACCTGTGCGTAGGGTTCCTATACATGTTCTGAGGTTCTGGGACCATTCCATTGAAAAACACAGAGTATATTTTCAAAGTTGTTTTTATTTTGCCTTGGGCTCAATAGCGACCTAGATTCATAACCTTTTTTCAAATTTCTTGAACTGTGCTCATGTAAGACCTACCACCCTGTTTAACCGGAATTTGAATCACTCACAGTACTTGCTATGTATTAGTAGTGTAAGTATACTTACACTACTATAGTAGTGTATGCACATTTAGTGTTAACTATTATATTTTTTGCTGCCTCAAAAAATGAACCGATTTGAGCGTTATTGTTCTTGAATCCTTGTAGAATACGTGGGTCCTATGTTTTATACTCCGATAACTTGACGCATTATGATTTTAGGCGAGTCTTAACATTTTTATTGTGAGACCAAACACCCTTAAAAGTAATCAAATTGTGTCAAAAATTTACGTATCAAATGTGCTTTATCTACGCACCACTGGTTTTAAATCAGTTTATTTTTCGATGAAATAAGTTTTTAGCGTCACTCCTCGAGGTCTGCGTGCATGAGTGAAAATTGCGAAATTCGACGAACAAACCCAGCGGTCGTCAGCGTTGACATTGAAAAAAAAAAAATTTTCTCCAGCGTCGAAACAGTGGGGAATACTCGGCTTTTTCTCAGGTCTGCCACCGTCACGAAGCCACCTCGTATATATATATATTCTTCTGCGTGACAAAGTTCCCTCTATTCTTTATTCCCGCTGTGTTCCAAGGGTCTGGCCGGGGGAGGGGGGAAGGCTTGACGGGAGATGCTTCGCTGACAAACGGAACGGGTGAACAATGCGAATGTCGCCTTTCCCAAAGCTTCTAAAAAGGAAAAATGGGGCGAAACAGGAAGTCCTGAGGGGTCATCCCTTACGTCGTCTGTCGACCTTGCCCTGCCAAAAACTGTCGTTAGCTCCGACCCGTTTCCCGCTCCTGGGGTCCGATTGTCAAATAAAATTCGACCAACCGTTTGAAGTCTACAATCTGGAAATCGAGTGAGAACGTTTTTTTGCAGTATCGAGAATTTTATTTTAGTCTCGTTCATAGTGATCGTATTTTAGCTGTAATGACTGTACGAAGATCGCACAATACGAATTCTGTGATTTAGGTGGCTCAGATTTTTATGTAAGTAGAACGGAGACGAGAATTTCGTATATTATGCACAACGAATATTAGCGTAATAATATTTTTGGTGCAGGCATGCCAATCTCATATTACCATTTTATTAGAATATTAGATATTAAAATTTCAATTCCAAACTTCATCTACGGCTACAGATAAGTCATCCGCATGAACGACGGTAACCAACGTATGAATGAAACATTTCATTACCATTCAGCGATTCAGGACTCGGTCTCTACCAAATGAACGTTAAGCAAACGACGTAGGTGCGGATTCATTCCAACGCTTGTGTGCCCCAATCAGCCCCAGTTGACCTCGTCTGTGTTTGGTTTAGAAGGGCCAATCCGGCTGGATCCTGGTGGGCCAATCTGCGTGTTCTCAGTCGGCCAGATATAGAGAGGATTTTCCTATTAGCTCCGACATGGGTCAACAAAGGGCCTGTCTGGCTGCATTTGCATAGGAGGTTACATCCTTGACGATACAGGACACTCAAAGGGAGGGAATTCCATCAAACGGAAATATGAAAGAAATGAAAGAGACGTTCCAAGGGATCACGGTGAGAAGGTGGCCGGCCTCGGTCCAAAAATACAATATGAGGAGTTTTTTATTGAAATACACCTCACACGTGAGGCTTTATTCGGCGAACCTTGCCAACGACTAGTGAAAACAAGTGGGAGTGAAATTAATGAAACCAGTGAAAAATATCGAAACACTCAATTTGCAAATTTTAAAACTCGCCTAAGATCAAAATACGTCGAGTTATATCGAATATTTAAAGAACCCACGTGTTCTACAAGGTTAAAAAATGTTTACGATCAAGAACGCTGAAATCGGTGGCCAGGAAAAATAAAATAAAATAGTGTAAATATATCGGAAATATATCTACTGTGAGCAATTCAAACCCGGTTAAACAGAGGTCTTGTCTTAGGTCTTGCCAAGACGAATATGCCAGTAGATACAATTTACCTTCTAGCTTAAAAACCATGGTCGATAAAGAAGAGTTTTCAATTCGGTCTATCAATATGTCGCCAACAACAATTAAGCAGAGCATTTTTGGTGAAATTGTGCCTTAGTTTAGTTCTTCAGGGCCAAGATCTCTCCAACACTAATTAACTCGATCCTATAACAGATTTTACGGGCTTTTATTAAATAAAACAGCTTCTAATTAAAGGACGCCAGGATCGCAGGGCTGTTGTTATACGTGAAAGCTGAAACGTTGTTTGATCGTCGTAGAAGGCTATTCGACGAAAGGGATAAGGGAAGTCATTATAAGGGATAATGTATTCTGTGTTGTGTGTATAGCTCTGAGCTATGCGCGCCAGACTGCTTCTTGTCTGAGGATCGACCGAGGGCTCTAAATGGCCCAGTATTCAGCATTAACCTCGCTGTCGGCCCTGATGCCGTATAAAGTTATATTACCCCTCCAACTTCAACTATCTGAGTACCTTTATATAAATATTACTCTCGATTCACCCGTTGTAAATTAATTTGATTTAAAACCAGCTACCGTTGCTTACGCTTGTTTAATATCATCGACTGTTCAAAATTTTTTTATACCTATTCCATCACCATTTTGCAGCTCCAATTCCAGCAGATATTCATGAACCAACGTAAAACAAGTGGCGCGAAGATAAAACATCCATATTTTTATGCGAAACATTTAGGCACAAATTTGTTATATTTTGACTTACCCAAGGATGAAAAATATCCACATACTTCTTCTTCAAGGTAAAACAAGACGTTGTAGACCAAGAACGCTCAAATCGGTTCGTTTTTGTGGCCGGAAAAAAAATAAAATAGAAAACACTAAAAGTGCTAATATATCGGAAGTAGTGAGAGTAATCTGGCGAAATAACGTAGCTATTCGCTTTAGATTCAGTCGTAATGGAGCATAAATGCATTGAGTCGTACTCGAGCTGGTGGAGAAGTTGCAACTGGGTCAATTGCTTCAATTCTTGCCTGATAGTCGGTGTGCAGTTATAACCACCGTATAACTGGCCAAGTCCACCAGATATATATAAAATTGTTCCTTGAATGTGATTCGGGAGCAGCGCCAATATGAAAAATTTGGTTTTTTGCTTATTCTTCAATGGATTGTAACCGATCGAGAGAAAAATGTTCCAACCCCCCCCCTCCCCCGGAAATTTTTACGGTTTACGTCTCAACAAATGTAAAATTCGCATCTGCTACAAAAAAAAAAAAATAAGTAGATCAGTGGCATGTGCACATCAGTTTTTGGTGTAGCCGAAGAACTCTGCAAATTTTGCACAGGGGTTCATTTTTCGATTGCAAAGACAAATCTTACGATATATAGGTTCTCCTCAAACACGGAATTTAGTTGTTATTATTCTAGAATTTCAGTATAAATTGGTGTTCTAGATGGGGATTTGAAAAAACGTTTTTTCAACCCGGCAAAAAATAATCATCCTCTTTGCTTGGTCCTCCTTGCTTGACCTACCTATCTATCTTTTCAACGCAGCGCGTCGTTAATTTTTGTTGAAATCATCATTTAATCTATTCTTATTTACCTACGTAACTAACAGAATAATAATAATTATTAAATTATCTGAATAATTAAATAAATTTATTTATTATTATTATTTATAATATATTATATTATTTTATAATTAAATAAAATTTATGATAATTAAATTAAAAATGCGTCAAGAATGCCTCAGAACCATTGTTGAAGCTTGACTCGCTCTCACGTTGCCAATCGCAACTGGCCTAGTGTGAGTGCGTCACTTTGTTGGTGTCATAGGCTAGTGGTCGTAAGTAGATCAATCAACTGTATCTAAGAACCGATGCCGAGTTCCCAACTTTTTCCAATTTTTGTTTTGCTGATTTGTGTAATTCGACCAAATTCTTTAAATTGAAGATATTGGGAGGACAGAAGTTTTTGTGGGGATTCCAACGAGTGGAAAACGAATTTTGTGGCTCGAGTAGTTTTCGAGTTATTAAGAATTGTAGAAATTTTGAAAAACTCAAAAATGTCTCACTAAAACTGCAATAAATCCTGAACGGTTGGAGCTACCGGCGTGGCGATGGTCTCATTCGATTCAGCATAGAAAAATCTATAGAAAATGATGCGTTACATGCCTATGTTTCAAATTTCCAGAAAAACACGAATTTTTTCCCACTTCAACAGCTGTTTTACTGGCCTTAAAATTAAGGTAGGGTTCTGTCGAGATGTTAGGACCAACTAGATACGGAACTTGATTTTTGGTAAAAATTTCAAAATTTTTCGATAACTCCTTCCCCCTGAAAAACCCCGGACGGCGGACGGCGTACGGCGGACGGCGGACGGCGGACGGACAAAAAATTTTTATTGCAGATTCGGATTCTACACCCCTTGAAACGTAAACCAACAAATTTTCAGGGGGTGTTAAAAATTTTTTTTTCCCGACCGATTACAAAGGTTCATTTCTATAGAAAAATGAACCAAAAAATGGCCGCCCGTCTACCGCCGTGTACGCTTTGTCTCTCAGGCGGCTGAAGATTTTTTTAAGCTCATTTTTAAGGCTTCAAAAAATATTTTGAATCTTTTTTAAGCCCTGACATTTGAATTTCCCGAAAGTTCCCGCCTAGCGTCAAAGTCATCTTATTTGCTAGATTTTGAATCAAACGAGATTTTCGCCAGGTTACAACCAACTTTCCAACAGCCTTTCATTGTCTTCAGACTCATTTCAGTGGCGAATTCTCAGGCCGAAACAGGGCAAGCAGTACCAAGGAAATTCGTAACTTGAGGACCTAAGACATGAGTTGAAGAGTTTTCCTCCAAAACTGCATTCATCCACTTTCGAGTTTTGTCGATACCGTATTCGTTTTTTCGATTTTCGATTACTCATAGGTACCAAAGCTGCTATGAATCGAAATCGAAAATCGACAAAACTCGAAAGTCCATGAATGCAGTTTAGGAGGAAAACTCTTCAGTTATGGTATGCTAGTTCTTGAGTGACGATTGTCAAGGTACTGCTTGCCCTTGTTGCCCTGTGAGACCTCGTCGCAGACTCGTTTGAGTGTTGAGTTTCAGCAGAAGATAATCGAACCAAATTTTACAGCTTTGTTTATTATTGTTTTTCTAATGGCTACTAATGGCTACGGATGTTCACGGATACCAATACAAAATATTCGAGCTTTATCAACGTCAATAATTTTTACCGAGGTTTTTTTTAAATCAAGATAAAAACAAAGACTCATCTAAATGATCAGAAAAACCAGGGAAGAGACCGAAAACAGCACCCGTTCTGTGGGTGACTTGGAAAGATTATAGACTAATTCAACCCGAGAAGATTTCATCTGGGTCGTTGTTTTATGCAGCAATGAACCAGAGTAAAGTGTCTGAAAATGCCATCCCTGAACTCGTCAAGAAGTCGTCGCGGCTCCAATCTTGAGAATATAGCTCTGTCTGCGACGACGTCCGGGCCGTAAAAGATTTGATTGGCACTCGAAATGCTGAAGGAACGGGCCAAAGTCGGCCCAAGGTGCTCGTCTAGCGAAGTTCACTGCTGAGAAGCTTTCCGAGCTTTCCTGACTCTCATCAGTGGAAAATTCGTGGACTCCTGTCATTTGATAAGATTAGACTAGGTTATCGCTGAAATTCAAAAAACGTGTTGTTTTTACTTCCATATTTACAGAGTAAATGGAAGTATTGGAATCGTCCTAAAATCGAGAATCGGAACGGAGCTTCAGAATAAAGTTTTTCTTATACTCAGAAACACTTCCTGAACAAATGTCTGTGTGTGGGTGTGCCCGTCTGTGGCCATTTACAAATATGACCATAACTCAGTCAATTCTCAACCTTTTTTCAAATTTCTTGAACTGAAATGTTTGTCTCGCCAAGACCTAACACCCTGTTTAATCGGAATTCGGATAACGCACAGTACTTCCGACATATTTGCATTTTTAGTGTTTTCTTTTTTATTTCTTTCCGTCCACAAAAATGAACCGATTTGAGCGTCTTGGTCTCAAAATCTTTGTTTTCTCTTGCAGAATATGTGGATATTTTTATTATTCAGAAAATGCGGCGTATTTTTATTTTGGGCGAATTTTAAAATTTGCATATTGAGTTTTTTTATATTTTTGACCTAAACACCCTTAAAAGCAGTCAAAATATGATCAAATTGTGTCTCAATTTTACGTTTCAATGTATGGAAGTATTGTGTGTTATCTACGCACCACTGTTTTTTTTAAATTTCACCTTGAAAAGCCTATAAAAAACGAGTACTAGGTAAGTTATTTGAAATCGCCCTAATTCAAACAAGTTACTGATCTTTAAACCGGGTTTTACTTTATGACGATTTTGGATCAATATCATTTTCCTGGAGGTTTTCTAGGGAAATAAGAAAGTTGGTGCCCATTTCAATAACCGTTGAGATATTTCTCCTGCTGCCAATTTTCCCGTTGAACCGTTGAGCTGAAGGTTGACACCGATCGCTCGTTAATAGTGCAATTGTCGCGATTCGGGGGTCGAAATGATCAATTACATCAGCCTAGTTCTTTGAGAGAGGAACGTCGAGTGAGCTGCAATTGCTGACACGCCGCCCTTTCCGAATCAAAGCTCAAAGGATTCTTCAGCGGCTGGAGGGTTAACTTTATCGCGCAGGGCTCGACTGTTGAAGTTATCGTTGAGGATATTGCGATTAACCAACAAAGATCAACCCGACCTCCAGTGGACTGGATTAGCATTTGAGGAAATGGCGCTAACACGATGCGCCCTGGGATAGGATCTCCTCGTCCGTGGGAATTCTCAGCCTAATCCTCGAAATACGCGTTCGGCATTCCTCCCCCGTGCAGTTTCCACCGCGCAGATGAACTTTGGCGGAGTTTCCCTTTGTCTCTAAACTCCTCCAATGAGGGTAGGACTTTGGCCTCATCTTTCGTGAAATTGCGCTATCAAACTTCGGCCGAAGGCCGTCGGCCAAATTTGGTCGGTTCGCTCTAATTACTAACATCCAAGAACACGACCGCTCGAAGTCCGAGGATTACCTATTTGAGAGATAGTATCCTATCGTATCTCGATATCGAGAGCGATAAAAAGAAAAATACCTACCTACTCGAACCATTCCAAGCCTAACACATCGCCTTCGAAATCGTACATTTAAAAAACCCAAAAATGCAGGTACCTACCAGAAAAAGTTGAAACCAGTATTGCGTAAATAACACGCAATTCTTCCAAAAAAGTGGTGAAATTCGGCGCTGCATTCGACACCCGACAATATCCTTTGTTTTCTTAATTTTTCGTTGTTACTTTGAAATTTAAAAAATATTCCCTTTGGAAAAAGGGAACACGTACTTCCGGGTGAATTATGTTGAGTACCTACCTAAAATTGGTGCTTAGAAATTGGAGAATCTACTACTTTTCAGGAAGGAAAATTCGGTCATCGATGATTTTCGACCAGCAATAATCATGCATCTACTTCGTTCATCATGAATCACTATATTATCTACCTAGTCGGTATTGGACTGAATTTTGCAAATTAAATTTACCGAGTATTTCCCAACCCTATTGAAAATGCTATATGATTACCATCGCAACTTGAAATTCTTCCCACCAAAATGTGGAAGTACTGCGAGTTATCCGCACGTATCCAGGCAGAATGTTGAAACCGTTGAAAACTGTTGAGCGGCGTAGGCGTAGCGCAAATTGCGAAAATATCAGCCGCCGGGCGGCGGTTTCCACTTGGGATTTACCACATTTTAATCCGATCCGCCGGCTCGTCTCTCCCTCGCAAGAAAGTAAAAGCCGCTCCGAATCGCTCGACGAGAAACGGGGGGCGGCTGTATCTCTGAAACTCTCGAAGCGGATGGCGCAAGTTTGGCGGATATCGCGAGGGATGACAAAGTGGCGCGTGTGCGTGTTCCGCCTCGCGCGGCTGAACTCCCGCCGGTGGCGGTATCTCTCTCGCCTGAGAATCCGCGACTGTTTCAGCTTCTGCACCGACTTCGGCGAGAATTCTAGAGCCACGGAACCTTTTTCGACTTCGGATCGTGAGAATACTATTGAAAATCGGACCGGAGGTTCAGAACATATTCAGGATCACTTATGAGGATCACTGGAAAAGTTTAGGTTTTTCTTTCTCAAATTTTGTACTGAGTTAATGTGGTGTCTTTTTATTCGGAAATTTTCATTCGGATGTACGGGCCAAATGAAACGGCGACACATAATTCAGTTGGCCCGAGGCCCTAAAAGTTCCAGAAGGATGAAAATCGTCCAGGTCGCGAGAAACAATGGAAGGTTCCGTTTAAAATAATAATTTTTGAAAGGGGACCGTGGAACTTTTCGCCGTCGGAACGTCGCGCCGGGGTTTTTCGGTCCGTGAATTATTCAGAAGGATTGTGAAGGATCCGGCGAATTTTATTCATTGAATAATTCAAATGCGAGTCGAGAATAATCGTTTAGTCGGGCTGCCGGGTCCTTTTAATTTTCCCGCTTTTCCCGCCCTAAGCCAAAGAAGACGCGCCTATACGAAGAAAATGTCACATGGAGATTTTCCACCTGTACGCGGCCGAATGGGGCGTCGCGCTCTTTGAATTCATTTCGGGCCGCCACAACTCGCCATTCCACTTCTGCGGTGTTCGCTACACTTCTGATCCGATCTTGCAATTTTCCCCGACTCTTTTCGCCACTAAGTTTAATTTTCAGTAATCGTGCGTTATAGGGGGCACTCGCGCTTAAGATAATCTTCCTAAAAGAGGTCGATTCTTCCGGTCGTTTGCGAGAATTTTTATTCCATAAACGTTTTTGCGAGTCCCGTAAATAGTACATTAAAATTTTTTTTCGATTCGGAGTTCTTCACGTTTTTGACTCGGTCTCAGTAAAGTAGTCATATTTGAGTCATCACAAAGAAAGAATACCGTCGGAAAGACCGTTATATTTCCAATATTCTTACGGTATTTGCAGCGTTTTAACAGGAAGTTAAGATAGCGAAAAATCAGCCCAGGGATTTCAGGGAGGTATGGCAATTTTTGTAAATGACCAAAGACGGACACACGAACACTCAGACACTTGTTCGGGAAGTGATTCTGAGTGAATGTGTGTAAGAAAAAGTTTTTTCTGAAGCCCCGTTCCGATTCTCGATTTTAGGACGATTACAATGATGAAAATGAAGAAAGCTTAAAAATTTTGATGGATCAATATCATACCTCATTTAATACTGTTGGCCTTTTTTCAATTTTTTTTTCTATAGTCTTGCTCGGGCGCACAGAGAAAATCGATTATGATCGAAAGGTCGAATAACGGAATTCCTCTAATTCTTTCAGCTCGGTTCTCCCTCGGGGATTCCCATTGTCTTAAGAAGGGTGAAAAATTAGAAGGAGTGAGAAAAGAGGAACTCCTTAAAATGGGAGGGAGGGGCATAATCTCTAGAACAGCCGACAACCGTATCTCGAATTCCACGAGAGTTAAAAGTTGGAATAGCCTTTTCTTCCTTCGAAACTTTTCGAATAGTTTTGAAAATTACGAAGTTAAATAGGAATCCATTAAGGGCGGTTTCGTTATATGATATCTAAAAATGCTGTAGTGAATACGGTATTTAGGCACGTGGAGATGTTCCTCGGATTATTGCCGTGCGAATTGATACCTATTATACGATAATTGTAATAATAAATGAAATCTTTCTCAGAAATAATTCGATTCGTGGGTGTATCTCATGCACCATGTTTCCGTGCTCATAGTCTAGCTTTCCCTTGTACGGTTTTGTGTATGACGGTCTCCCCCTCGACCCCTGACCAAAGTGTAATGTATCTGAGTGTACTTATCAAAGTGTACTTGGTGAACCATCCAGGCGTGGTTAATTAGCCGAAGGGTAAGACTTACATACTGATTCCGTGGAAACGTGAAGTATGATTAAATCATAAAATCATGAATTATTAAATCGTGAAAAATTGGTTCAGCATGAAGTCACCTGGAAAATAGTTAGTCGGTGCGTCCTTGGATAATCAGTTGATTAAGTGAATTGATAAAACGGCCCTTAGTGTAGAGTATGCTCCACCGTGGTCATCCGATGGGAAGTACCTATAGAACACACACTTCCTGTGTGACAGTATAAAGTATATTGGAGTATCTTGCCATGGTGTAGTGTTGAATGGCTTTATGTTAGGCAGTATAAGGTATAGAGTACCAATTTTATTGGAGCGTGATGCTAAGGTATACCTACTGCACGATGGCTCATGGGTAAGCTAGTGTATAAAGCTACTCCACGTTAATGTACAGAATAGTTATTACTTATTATTAATACATAATTATAACTTATAGGTGTTAAGTGAGTGCTTTACTCTTCAACGTTTGTTCGAGCCTCATTTTCTTCTTTCATTTACTGGAGCTCCTTTGCCGAGGAATTTAATCGAATCTCATACGTAACACAGTTCGACGTACGAAGGCCCTGAGGGATTTTGAAGGATACGTGCCTGCGTTGTTATAAAACGTATTGTCAGCGAATTCGGTTAGCGGGGCCGACCGTCAGTCGGAAAAGTTGGAATTCCGATTAAGCCGACGGAATCGAATTCCTTTTAGCAACGAAAGCGAATTTCTCTGGTAACCGGAAAATTCAAGGGGGGGGGAGGCTGGAAGGGGAAAAATTGACGAAGCCTCGTTCCCCTCTATTGGGGTTATTCGTCCGTTTTCCAGCTCCCGTCGAATTGGTTCAAACAGGCCAATTTGCACAATAAAGAAGAGCGAAAGACGAACGTTCCAAATCGCAAATGAAATTCAATTCCGTCGTATCGACGTGGTGGGCCCGGTCGAAAATTGACGAACTGCCTCGGCTGAGCGCAAAGCAGCGTACGGATTTTTAGTCAATGAGCGATGAATAGGCACGTTATTAGCCATTCCGGCCTGTATTAGGCGGTTTTCAAATTCCAAAACCTCCGATTGGATTTATTAGTAAACTGAGGTGGATAGATCAAGAACGAACATTGTTGCACATCTTTTCAATAATGAAATCGTAATGCAAACGTTCAGAAACCCAACATCACCAAGTCCGCGAACGATGGAATGGGTCACCGTCTTATTCAGCTTTCAAAAACTTGAAACGTTCGGGCATTGCCGAAAAACTGCGTGAAACTGCAGAGAAAATACGCGCTCTCCATTCAAAAGTCGATTCCTCCCCTAAAAAGTGGGATAAATTAAAAAATAACTATACCGTGGAAAGATGAAATTTTGGGCCAGTTTCTTTGGGAGTTATCAGTTGTTTCCTTGTCTTAAACAACGTCGAAAAATGGTAATTTTCAAAAATTCACCTTTTCCAGACTTTGGGCCGATTTTACGCTATCTTAACAAAAAACATGGTAATGATTATACCACCATTTATGATCACTAGGCGGTTTCAGACTATTTCATGGCTATAAAATTCACAAATACTCTTCAGATCCCTACAACCTACAACTCCCTATTCCTACAACTTGGCGTATTTTTATTTTAGGCGAGTTTTCAAATTTGTATAGTGAGTTTTTTTATGTTTTTGGCCTGAAACCCGCAAAAGCAGTCAAAATATGATCAAATTGTTTCACACTTGTACATTTTAAAATATGGAAGTATTGTGTGTTATCTACGCACCACTGGTTTTAATTTAATCAATGTGTGGCCTAATTATTTTTGCGTTTTATTATTACCGTACTTAGCAATTTCGTACACCGGACATGTTTGGATTTTACACCGATTTAGAAATTATTTTATTTCATTGTGGCAGTAAAATTAGTTGAAGGGTACAGGGGAAGAAGGCGCAATGTCAAGCTCAGGGCGAAAATGAAATAGTAGGTAATACCATCTAGTGGAGGATGATCAGATCTACAACTCTGTAATCATCGTTTCGGGGAAGAGAGCGCTAGGTTCGGAGAAAGAGGGGTGAAAAGTTTTGGGGCACTGGAGAAGAAGGCACTAACTTTGAACGAAAAAGCTAATTTCCCAAAAATTTCCTCTGACTGACTATGCGCGTTCTTCCCCTGTACCCTTCATTTGAAATACCGTGATATTGGTCAGAAAGTGTTCCTATCAACATGTGCAAGGTTACTAGCATTCTGCTGGTTCAGTAAAGCGAATCTCGTAAGATCAAACCTCATTCTTTTCTAATATTCTATATTCCATGGCAGAAACGAACCAAATTCCATGTGAATTCACCTCGTTAGACGTTCGAATTAATCATATCGGGATCCCAAATTACGAAGACGTCCTTCCAATTATACAGTCCATTAATCACCTCGAACCCCGCAACATGTTGAAAGGGCAAGTGCATTTACGAAGAATGGGGTCGGCCTCAGGTTCAGGCAAATACAGGAGGATATATTGAACCATAAGCCGAGAAAGACGGATGATACGAGAGATCCTAAACCATGGAGGTGGAAATGCCGGAGCAGAAGAAGACGGAGGGAAGTAAAGCGAGTGAAAGCGAACCTCTGAATAGCGAACGGGGGGGGGGGGGGTGTCTTATTTGATGCTGCGCCTGGATGAACAGCATTTTGCAAGTGGGTATAGCAGCGGGTACGAATAAAAGTATAAGAAAAACATCATGTGAAAATAGTTATTTCTTTGTGGATGTGAAAGGGGAGAGTTATTTTCCATCTTGCTCCCATAATTTATTTCCCAAGTACGAGTATTTTCTCGCCCGGTTCGGTCTCTTCAGGGGATGACAGCATTAGATGCGGTAAATTAACATTTTTTATTTCCGTATTTCAGAAGTAAATAAAATTTATTTAAATTAAATTATTTATAATAAATTTATTAAATTTAAAATGTAGATATTTATTTCCATTTAATGGAAGTACTGTAATCGTCCTAAAATCGAAAAGGGGCTTCAGAAAAACTTTTTTGTGCGCACTTTTACTCAGAATCACTTCTGAACAAGTCTCTGTGCTCGTGTGCCCATAGGTGGACTTTTCACAAAGGCCATTATATCCTTAAATACGAGATATTTTTTGTTCAGATAAGCAGCATGGTGGTTACTTGGATTTTAGGCGGGTAAAATTCTGTTTTCAGAATTTTTGACAGTAGCCTTCGAATTAGTCAGAATAGGATCAGCTTTGTGAAAAAATACGTGTTCGCTCACTGTTTTTACGATTTTTTTTGCTTTTTAAAAATATTGTTTGGTCTATTTTTTATTAATATTATTTTTTTAAATTTTACATATGGAGAAAAACGTGGGTATATATTTAGGAAAAATAAATGTTATGTTATTGAGGTAAAATATGTTATTTGAGGATTTTTATCGCACATAAATTCCAGCCCTATGCATAGGTATGAGCAACTTGGCGCTATTTTCGTATGATTAATGGGAGTAATATGTATCTATTAATACGATAATATTGCCTCTCCGGAGGACATCAGTCAAGATTGTGTATCTTGACTGTCAATTAATTATACAGCGAATTAGCCACGTACGCCGGCTGATAAAGGGAAGATCCTCACAAAGGACTGGGTATCTACCTACGAATTAAGGAAGAGTGTTAAGGATACAGCAGGTCGAAAGTAAGCGATGGCTCTTTGTAATTGAATCGCTATTCAAATATTTGAGTCAAAATGAGCAAGAATTTAGTGAAAATTGTGTCATTAGGAGTGAAAATCAATTACCTGAATAGGACGCCGTCGCGGTCGAGGAATACGCGCCCTTTGGAGTCCTTCAGAGTGGACGGGTCCTCAAGGCGCGCCTGAAGGGGGCCCAGCGTTTCCGACGTTGTAGTGTACAGGACCCCTCCAACGTTCAGCTCGACAACAGTCGGCGGATTCGACATAATTTTTTAATTATTTTCTCTACTGACCGAAAGGAGAGTTTGATATTTTTTTTTTTAATTTTTTCCGAATGACGTTCTACAGCGATTTGGAGACTCCTGGGGACAGCCTGGGGCCAATGTTATTGTTTAAGTGGAACTTATGGCAAAGGTTCTCCTTCCAGTGGGGTAAACAGACTGGCAGACGACCCCTACGGTACTGGGACCGAATGTGGGCTCTTCTGAAATGGAGCGGGTCGATATGCATTACCATCCTCCGCCTCCTTTTCTTGCCAACGGTCCAGGCCTGCCAACTTGATTAGCGGATATTCCCCAGGTGCTCCTGATTTTTTGGCCGAACTGTTCCCTCAATCGAAATTGAATTTTTGAAAGGCTGGCACGTATTTTATTAACTAGAATATCTGGCATTAATCGATTGTATTTGGACTGATTTGTTGGGCGGTATAAACTCGTTAAAGCAAACTGCAATTAAACTTCAAAATCCTCCTATAACAGAAGAATGCTGACTTACTGGAGCTACAACTAACTTACTAATTACTAACGAACTTACAACAAAGCAGGTAGTACACAATACGTCCGAATTTCGTTACGTAATTTTTTAAACCAAATTGATCATATTAATTATTCCAAATTTTGGAAAACTTTGAAAGCTATGTGAGTTAAAAACGACAAAAAACCACTATGTAAATAATTTACAATTACTGTAAAGCCCTCCAAAAACAAATTTAGGCCTACGCTTTGTTACCGAAATTTAAAAAAATATATCCTCGTATTTCAAGACCAATAACGCTCAAATCGGTTCAGTCATGTAGCCAGAAATAAATGAAATAGAAAACACCAAAAAAGCCAATAGGTACTTCAAAAGTAATTAGTCAACATTTCAACAGAACCGGGGGACTGGTTCGTTTCTGGACGACCAGAAATTTGAAAATTTTGAAAAAAGGTAAGGAGTTGAGAGAGATATGATCATTTTTGTATTTGTTCGCAAACAGATACAAAAACACTTGTTCAGGAAGTAATTCCAAGTGTAAGGGCGAGTGTGTATAAAATTACTTTGAAGCTCCGTTGCGATTTTTGATTTGAGGGTGATTACATTACTTTTATTTGCTCTGAAAATATGGGTGTAATGAATGCCGGAACCGCCATCCCGATTTTGATTTTTCCGACGGATTCTTCCAGCACCTCGTGGCAATCGCTAACCAGTAAACGATTGTTGACTTCCAGTGGGATTTTCACATTTTTTAGCGTCAACAGTACCATCAAGACGTAACCGTCGTGCGGGTTTTGCCTATACTGCGCTGTGTTGCCTACCCCTTGGAACGTAAACCAACAAAATTATTGAAATATTAAATATTCAGGGGGTGTTAAAAAAAATTTCCTGACCGATTAAAAACGTTCATTTCTTGAGGAAAATGAACCAAAATTACTAAATATTTTGAAAAAATATATGAACCAAATGAACCAAAATTACTAAATATTTTGAAAAAATATATGCATACTATGTGTAGGGATGAACCAAAATGAAAATGAACCAATGAAAATGAACCAAAATTACTAAATATTTTGAAAAAATATATGCATACTATGTGTAGGGATTTTTATTACATCCTAGCCCTCGTCATTACGGTACCGTATTTCGGCCATTCACAATTTCGTACTTTTTCGCGTACCTAGCTACTGCATTGTTCGAGTGAGCAATATTCCTTTCAATTCTAATTCATGATAGGTACAGTCCAACAGGAGAATCCGTATCATTCATCGATACGAACGGAAAAGGAAACGTTGACATTATTTTCGCACGAAGAGCGTAGCTACGCTATGTGTAGCCTGTTCTGCATTCGTGATTGTACGGCACGATAAATATTTCCTCGATCGCCTGCAGGGGCGCGACGAGCCGAATGATAAAGCGGCGCATTTACATTTGACGCGACGCAGTCGAAGCGTTCGGTCGACTCTCGTATAAAAACCGGATATTACGAGCCCGAGTTACGGCCGTCCGTCGTAAGAATTCACTTTTGCGACGCTTTTTACTGCCGAGAAACTTGTCGAGTGCGTCGCCCCGGGCGGTTTGAAATGTCCGACTCGCTGTCGGGACAAGATGCGGTCGACCTCTGTCTGAAACTTATGAGTGGGAAAAAAATACGGCCGTTAATGCAGGATTGCGAATTGTTTAGATGTATTTTTTCATTCAAAACCAGAAATTTTCAATTCGATGGTCAAAAGAGGTGTCAGCTGATGATCGCCAATTACGATACAGTGATAAACCATTTCCAAACCAATTTGAGAATTTTTCAAGCCAAATTGAAAATTCTCCGAGGCAATTCTGTGCGAAAACTTCTCAATTTGATTTGGAAGACTCTCAAATTGGTTGGGAAAATTGTCAATTCGGTTTAGAAAATTCTCAAATTGGTTTGGAACTTTCTCAAATTGGTGTCGGAAAATGCTCATTTTGGTTTGGAAAATCTCAACGCTACCTATAAAAAATTATTTAACAAATTAATTTTCTACTCATATAACATTATAATTTATAATTATGAATGCGTGCTGAAGACGAAGATTATAAGGGTGATTCTCAAACTAGGGGCAATTTTGATCAGAGAAAATTTAAAAAAAAATGTTTTCAAAGTTCGTGAAATTTTTTTAATGGATTACAGTTATACCCACCAAAGTAAAAAACGCAATGGCAGCGCATGAATCACTTTTACAAGTCAAAAATTTGAATTTCAAATTCGGGTCCACGACAATGTTAATTTGTCCATGAAAAGGGGAATTAATTCCAGTTTGATGCAGTAGCAATGATCTTCTTGGGTTGATGAAAGGAAAAACAGCTTATTATGCTTGGAAAAATCGATTCTTGACATTAAACTGAAAATGCAAACAAGTTTTGAGAGAAATCAAAACAGCTAGCCAGCCCCTTCTGCTTCGCCATGTTTTCCTGTAAAACTTAAGTTGCACCAGTCACTGAACAACTAGGGTAAACAGCAGTTCGCGATGGTAGGTTGGCAAAAAAAGATAATTGTCTAATTTTACCATTGTCGTGGAATTTTGAATGTCCACGACAATGTTAAAAACTAAAAGCCACGGCAATGTGGTTTTCAACTTTAAGATCAAATTATGTCAAAACTTCTTATGTCTCAAGGTTCTTCCAATTGGCATCAATTACAGTCTCTAACGACGTTGTGAAAACATGCATTAGATGGAATCATGATTATTAAAATTATAGAACTAGAAACGACCACGACAATGTTACGAATAAACCTACGCGCCTGAAATATTATCTTCAAGAGGGTTGGTTCATGACTGAAAAAGCCGCTGGCGCGTTTTGCGCACCTTGGCAGAGACCGCCAGGGTTGCCGCTTTCCGAAACTATCCTCAAATTTTGAGGCTCAAAATCCAAAATAACCCGAATCCCTTTTGCATAGCCGAGGATTTATTCTAGCCACGACAATGTTAAGAAAAGTTATAGACAACTTTTCATTGATCGTAATTGTTGAAATGATTTTTACTTGAGCATTCCAATACTCTTTTTCTAAACGTAAGTTCCCTAACTTGAATGAGGAAAAAATCGCATTAAAACCAGTGGTGCGTAGATAACACACAATACTTCCATATTTTGAAACGTGAAATTGTGACACAATTTGATCATATTTTGACTGCTTTTGAAAGTGTTTAGGTCAAAAATATCAAAAAATTCAGTATTAAAATTTAAAAATTCGCCCAAAATGAAAAAACGCCACATTTTCGGAATTTAAAAAATATCCACATATTCTGCAAGGTAAAACGAAGATTTTGAGACCAAGAACGCTCAAATCGGTTCATTTTTGCGGCCGGAAAAAAATAAAATAGAAAAAACTAAAAATGCAAATATCTCGGAAGTACTGTGCGTTATCCAAATTCCGATTAAACAGGGTGTTAGGTCTTGCCGAGACAAACATTTCAGTTCAAGAAATTTGAAAAAAGGTTGAGAAATGAGGGAGATATGGCCATTTTTGTAAATGACCACAGACGGACACACGGACAGACAGACAGACGGACACACGGACTAACGGACACACGGACACACGGACACACGGACACACAGACACTTGTTCAGGAAGTGATTCTGAGTAAATGTGTATAAGAAAAAGTTTTTTCTGAGGCTCCGTTCCGATTCTCGATTTTAGGACGATCACAATACTTCCATTTACTCTGTAAATATGGAAGTAAAAACGCTGCTAAGTAGATCAGTGGCATGTGCAGATTAGTTTTCGCTATGTCCGAAGAACTCTGCAAATTTTGCACAGGGGTTCATTTTTCGATTGCTAAGACAAACTTCACGATATATCGGTACTCCTTAAACTCAGAATTTAGTTGTTATTATTCTACAATTATTAAATTCTCTGAATAATGAATGAAATTAAAAATGCCTCAGAACCATTGTTATAGCCTGTCTCGCTTTCATGTTGCCAAGCGCAACTGGTCGTAGTTGGAGTGCGTCACCTTGTTGGTGTAATAGGCTAGTGGTCGTAAGTAGATCAATCAACCGTATCTAAGAGCCGAGGCCAAATTCTCAAATTTTTTCGATTTTTGTTTTGCTGATTTGTGTAATGCGACCAAATTCTTTAAATTGAAGATATCGGGAGGACAGAAGTTTTTGTGGGGATTCCAACGAGTGGAAAACGATTTTTGTGGCTCTAGTCATTTTCGAGTTATTCAGAATTGTAGAAATTTTAAAAAACTCAAAAAGGTCTCACTAAAACTGCAATAACTCCTAAACGGTTAGAGCTACCGCCGTGGCGATGGTCTCATTCGATTCGGCATAGAAAAATCTATAGAAAATGATGCGTCACATGCCTATGTTACAAATTTCCAGAAAATCACGAATTTTTTATCTCTTCAACAGCTGTTTTACTGGCCTTAAAATTAAGGTAGGGTTCTGTCGAGACGTTAGGACCAACTAGATACGGAACTTGATTTTTGGTAAAAATGTCAAAATTTCTCGATAACTCCTTCCCCCTGAAAAACCCCGGACGGCGGACGGCGTACGGCGGACGGCGTACGGCGGACGGACAAAAAATTTTTATTGCAGATTTGGATTCTACACCCTTTGAAACGTAAACCAAAAAATTTTCAGGGGGTGTTAAAAATTTTTTTTTCCTGACCGATTACAAAGGTTCATTTCTTAAGAAAAATGAACCAAAATGTATCAAATCGATGAAAATCAACTGCTTAGTCGAGAATTTAAACTTTTAGACCTGCCACGACAATGTGAATTGGTAGGTAAATCACCTAATTACGTTCTTTAAAAACCAACTATTCTTTTGTTGCTACCATTCCCAACGTAGAGCCTAAATCAGATCCTAAAATTGGGGGAAAAAATCAAAAGCGTCGGTCTAATGAGAAAAATTTCAGAGGCTTTAGACGCAAAATTGCCCCTAGTTTAAGAATCACCCATAATTAGGTAGGTATTACATATTACATTATAATCTACAACCTGATAATAATTAGACTTATTATTATTATTATTAGAATTATATTAGATTATAATAGTCAACCCAACCGATGAATGTGCTATTAGTATTGCACACCGTAATATTATTGAACTATTACCCATTATTATTAGGAATCTACCTAACTATTCGAAATTTTAGAAACGTCTCGTTTCATACCCCCTCGTATCGCTCGGCGACGCTCGTCAATTTTTTTCCTCCATCCTCGCCGTACCACAGTCGATTGTCTCCGAGTCCAGGGCGCCCTCTCCATTTATCGCCATCGAAGCCCAGGCCACACATTGTCTGCCATTTTTTGCGTGGGTGGACGAGGACAGCGAGTCTAAGGATAGAAAACCTGTATGCAACCCTGTCGGGTATTCGAGGTACCTACCAGTCGTCCCGGAATTTCAATTTTAGTCAGTTTCTTGCATTTTTTCTCAGTCCTGGAAAGACGCAGACAATCGCCAATTTTTCGTGCTGTGTACCATTCATAAGCTACCCAAAAATAATTCTTTTTTAATTCACAATTTTTCTAAGGGGTCTAAAATAAAGTTTTTTTGAAATGTCAAAAATTATTCTTTTCGCCCACTACAATCCAACCAATTTTGACATACTGTGAAAAAGGTGTAGAAACCTTCAATGAATCCTACAAGTTCAGAAACTTCCAAATCGGTTTCGGTAGAACCTCCTCAAATCGCCAAAAACGTGAAAAAGGAGAAATCGCGTCAAACAATTTTGAGCCAAACCGATAAAAAAAAAAACAAGATTTTCGAAAATGTTCGGAAAAAACCCTATCCTATGGTAAATTAAGCGAGAAACCCGGGAAAAATACTTAAAAAATTCTAAACCCACGGCATCACCTTCAAAATTGAGTTTTTGTATTTTTCGAAAATGGACCATACTAATGCCAATTTGGACCCCTTAACCTTTTCCGATCGGATTGCAAGGTCAATGTGCATTAGGTTGGAGCAAACCACAACTTTTAGGACTAGTTTCATCGAAATCGGACCAGCGGTTTGATACAGAGTCCTGCCCACAAAATTTTGACCACGTTTTATTGGGAGGACGTCGTACCGAACCCCTGATTCGATTATGACGCGGCTGGTCCTAAAAGTTGTGTTTTGCTCCAACTTGACGCATATTGCCTGGGAATTCGATGAAAATGTTCAAGGGATCAAAAATCTACATTTTTCAAGGTATTTTCTTTTGGGTTTTAAGGTTTTTATGGGTAGTTTCTACGTCTTTCTGAAGCCGATTTTTTTTACGTTTAATATTTAAAAGCCTTTTAGGACTTGAAAAAATATCAAAACATTCGGGTAAAACGAAAACAAACCGTCACTATCCGAGCAACGGCTGGAGAACGAAGGACTGAAATAATCACAAATTCGATTGTCAATCTCTCATATATTTCACATAGCAGTATTCAATATTTATATTCATTTCGTAATCTACACTTTTCAAATGACTTAAAAAGCACTAATGAGAAATGTTACACACTCTCGCGGTGTTATTGGATACTTGAATCACGTCGTTCGTAATTGTTCCGAATAGCTGATTTTCCGTCGACAATTTCCCCACTTTACTCATCGCCAAGAAAAACGAGACGAAACTCAGTAATATAGATTTTTTTGTTTACGATACTATCACATATAAAAATCACTTACACGGTGTTAGCTAATTGTACCACAATTCCTATGTAATACTACACGAGACTGGCTCTTGAGTCGCAAAAATTGAAAATATATCCTCGTTCCTTTTTGTAACCTCGATAAAATATTTTCAGTTTTTTTTAAGTACCAACAATTTTCCATCTCTTCAAGTACATAGTTACATAATATATTAATAGTCGTCTGAAAAATAAAACAATCTCGTAATTATTTTTTGTCGTCTAAAATAAAACTTGCAACACTTACTCCCTAAGATTGTACCATATTGCACGGATAACCTAAAGACGAACTAACGCATTTTGAATTCGCACATTTCTCCCCAAGTTGCAAAGAAGTTTTCATCATGCAAAATACAATGGCCAGACGGATTAAGTGTTATTATCAATTTGGTTTCGAAACACGCACAGCAAGGTAACATTTTCCTTAAATCGTTTTTGTACTGGCTCCCAAGACTCGACAGCGATGACTTGTTAAGTATTCAAGTACCGCAGAATTCGAGAGCAGAAAATAGTGAAATATTACGTACATTATTACTAAAAATAGTAGAAAGTTACTCCTTACACACGATACAGGATTAGAAAAGAGGTGATTTCACGGAGGGAACTCAATATGAGTTCTCAAGCTTACAACAATACGTAGGTATTCATTTTTTTTGCTAGAACGATACAGTACAATTTTCTGTGTTATCCATTTTTGTCCACGTTAAAGTACTCGAATGATTTTTTTAAGTAACGCGCGCTGACGATTAAAGCGCAACTCCGCATCCCGAAGCTTCCACTTTTTATTTTCCTCCCACCTTCTCTTTCTCGTTTATAGTAGTCTTAAAACACAACCTTACGTCGAGGAACTTATGACAACTTCTCGCCGACAGTCCGCCAGATTTTCCCCCGGAGGTCCGCTATCGGTTCAGCAGTCGGCGGGATACGATAGCCACCACGCCCACGTGTACAAGCTGTCTAACTAGCGGCTCTAACTATGGGATTCTTCTTTGTACTTGGTCCGAACAACATTCAGTCGATCGCGCCTCAACCTGAAAATTTCCAGAAAACCAGTGGTGCGTAGATAACACACAATACTTCCATATTTTGAAACGTAAAATTGAGACACAATTTGATCATATTTTGACTGCTTTTAAGGGTGTTTAGGTCAAAAATGTCAAAAAATTCGCTTTGCAAATTTTAAAATTCGCCAAAAAAAAATTCGGTACATTTTTGGAATATAAAAAAATAACCACATATTCTGCAAGGTAAAACGAAGATTTTGAGACCAAGAACGCTCAAATCGGTCCATTTTTGTGGCCGGAAAAAAATTAAATAGAAAACACTAAAAATGCAAATATATCGGAAGTACTGTGCGTTATCCAAATTCCGATTAAACAGGGTGTTAGGCTTTCCGAGACAAACATTTCAGTTCGAGAAATTTGAAAAAAGGTAGAGAAATGAGGGAGTTATGGCCATTTTTGTAAATGACCACAGACGGACAGACGGACACACGGACAGACGGACACACAGACACTTGTTCGGGAAGTGATTCTGAGTAAATGTGTATAAGAAAAAGTTTTTTCTGAAGCTCCGTTCCGATTCTCGATTTTAGGACGATCACAATACTTCCATTTACTCTGTAAATATGGAAGTAAAAATTATAATGAAAAATTTTTTGACAGATTTAAAAAATTTGAAATTTCTAAAAACTTCAAAAAATGTAAAGACGTTTTAAAAAGATCCAACATTTTAAAATGTTTGAATTATTTTAAAATTTTTTCAAGTTTTGCCAAAAATAAAATTTCAATATTACTTTTGGGCAGCTCGCCATTTTTTTTGTTTAAAAAAATAAAGGTTGTATCTCTCTCTAAAAAAACAAAAATGGCGGCATAAAGTCCGCCACACACTATGCGATTGCTGGCCGTTTGAGGGGCGATAAACATGGAAGGGTGGCTTGAAAACGCCAATAAAATTCATTCGGTTCAACGCCGACGACACCTCGGCCAATCACAGCAATGCATTTGCCTACCCGCTCCACCAGCCATCTGATAGTGTACGATCGACTTAAAGTCCGTTTCACACGTCAGACCCTCCTCATCCCACGTATAGGTTCACTATTCATCATTGTTTGTTATCATTCATCTATGAAACATTGTTTCTGGGGAAAATTATCAATGAATTTGCACGTCGAAATTCCCAAAGAACCGTTCTGTCCAGACGGTCTGTGGGATGAGGAAGGGAGCGGTCTGACGTCTGATTCGGGCTGTAGTCGCATTTTCATATGTACCGGTAGGCTTGACGACGGCCATGGCAGACATGGAAGGGGCGCTTGTGGCAGACTGTATGGGCGTGGAAGCGGGAGATCGAAGGAGAGACGCGGCCTGAGGCCACGTGGCGCCGGCGCCCAAGTTCATCGCGTCGTCGTTGTCGGCCGTGCGACCGTCGTCTGCGGACATCGGACCGACGGAAATTATCGGCGTCGACAGGGCGGCGTTGTTGCTGCCGAGGCGAGCCCCTCCGTTGCCAGTCGGCTCCTCGTTTTGGGGTCCCCCACCTGATATTCGGACAAGGGAGCGTAAAAAATTGAATTTATCGCAAAATTAATTTAAAATTAATTTTTGAGAGATAGGTACTAAATTGATATAGAATTATGGTAATGGAATTTGTGTAATACGCGCATTTTTGCAGCTCGAACAGTTGGTAAAGAGCAACAATCGAGTACTTAGCTGATGAATTGTACAAAACTCGCTTACAGCACGGCCAGCCAAATACAACATAGTACAATTATTCTACGTAGCACGATTTCAATTGAGCTGGGCCATGGTAAAAGTTACGATTTTGTGCAGAAACACATACAATAACTCAAAAATCGGAGCAAATATGTGCATGGGACGATTCATCTACAAATCTGAAATTCACGTTTTATACAACTGAAAAACATTATAGCTCGTTGTGATCAGTGAATTTTGACCATTGAAAAGCAGTGCGCTGGAAAAATGTCGATAGTATTTGTCGCATCTTATAACACACAAAGCTGAAATAAATCGTTTAAATAAAATTGAGAATTGTGGAAATGAAAATAAACAAACAGCCACTAACCGCCACGAATGCCAAACGGGTTCTGAAACAGGCCCAAAAGCTTCTCTAAGCCGGCCGAAGTGACCACTTTACTTTCTGGAAAGATCGGGCTCATCCACGATGAGAGCTTACGAGTACGCGGCGGCGTCACCGTCGGCTCCACGGGCGACTTCCTCTGCGGTGCCGGCGACTGGTTGGCGTAATTCTGGCTGGCGTACGCCGACTGCGCTGCCGTGTAGGTCGACTGGGGCGAGTTACCGCTGGGAACGATTACTTGGGGCAATTTGGGCGGCGGCGAACCGTCGACGCTATCGACGGGCGTAACGCGGAATCGCATCGGGCGCACGCCGAAGAATTCGTTCTCCGACGATTCCTCGCTCACTTTTGACACTTGGAATCTTTGGAAAGAAGAGAAATTGTGAATCATTTTTGAGTTGAATCGGATGAAATTTTACGAGGAGTTTTAATGTTTCAATAACGCGCAGTACATGCGGGAAAATAGTGGTGTTTAACCAATTTCAAAAAGGCTGAGAAACCCTTGTGGGTCCAGTTTTTGGCTCGTGAATCCTACGAAATTTTTGATTAACGTAGAAATGTTGATTCCGGTAATAGATATGATACGCCTACTTCTATCATTTGAACTTCATCTCCTGTGATAATCAGAAAAATAATGTACCTATTTCATTAATCTACTTAGCAGCGTTTCCAACAGGTATAATTGGTTTTTATTGAGAATTGTTTCACCTACCTGGTTCTAGTTGGGGATGGACTTGCGACAGGCGACGGGATCGGCGACGGCGCCGGGCTGCGAAGTCGACTATTCTTCTTGGGAACGTCAAGCGTCGTCGACTGCTTCATGGTGACGACCGGCGGCACGTTGCAAGGCCTCATCGTCGAAGTGTCGCAGGTCAGGGAAATCTTGCGAGCGGCTATCGAACAGAGGGTAGCGCGTAGGGCGGAATCGTCCTCGCCCCCGTCCGTCTGATCGCCGGCTTCGTTTCTTTGGCAGTAGTTCCGAATTTCTTCCACGAGTCGAATACATTCTTCCGTCGACTCTTCCTACAATGGAGTGAAAATTACATACAAAACCAGTGGTGCGTGGATAACACACAATACTTCCATATTTTGAAATGCAAAAGTGTGACACCATTTGATCATATTTTGACTGCTTTTTCTTCATTGCAGCCACTAAATTAGTCACGATGAAATTGCTCTTAAAAGTAACGCGTCAAAATATGGAAGCATGGTGTGTTATCTATACACCACTGGTTTGTATTGAAAATTGAAGGAGTAAAATTTTGTGTGAAAAGCGAAGGGTTCTGTTGCAGATTTCGCTCGGACGAGTACAATTAGAATAACACTGAATCCTCCAGATAAAATTACTAGAAAAGCTATAAAAACATATGGATACTTACGCTACGAGATTTTTTAGGAAAATCGTCGATGTCTAATTGAGTGATGCTTGTGTTGCTTTTTAATGAAACTGCGAGTGCCGAGAGTCCGACCACCTGAAGGTCATTATCCCTTAAGTCTATTCGCTGTAATAAAAAAAAAAACAATAGATAAAAATGTATATGGATGATCAGCCCACGAATAATGCACATCGTTATAGTTATCGTGACATCGTTATTGCTAAGGATGGACGTCGGACCATCATAATAATGGAATAGGCAATTCCATTAAGAAAATTCAGCCTTTTTACTCTTTTTGCAAGAAGTATCAAATTTTGAACAGTTTTCACCTGGTTCAATGCCAACGATCGACCCTATAGCCAATTATTTTTGACGATAGTGCAACAATACTATCCATAAACCAACCTGTAAATTAGGATTAGCGTTCATTATTTGCGACAATGTGATGGCACCAGTGCTCGTAATCTGAGTCGTCTGCATCCCAAGGCGGAGAAGGTTACGGTTGATCGAAAGCCCTTCGGACAGCCCGGTCAAAAATGCGTCTTTCAACTCGTTGTGGCCAACGTTCAGCATTTCAAGCGTATTGTTCGTTTTCTAAACATGAAATGGAATCTTGCGTAATTAAAAAAAAAAACCCCTTTACCAACTTTGAAAATTGAAAAAATTATCGTAGTCTGAATTAAAGCAAAAACCTCAGGTAAGTAGTGCGTACTTGCTAAATTCTCTAGGGCATTTGAAAGAGGAACTACCAAAGCTATTGAGCATTGAAAAATTGCTTTTTTTGTTGAGTTATATGAACGTAAAATAACATTTCGTCACTCAAGTTCTAACACCGCCTAACTCAATTTTTGGCGAAAATGAGTTGGACACACCACTCGATAGATTTTTCAATAGCCGATATCATGGTAAAACTGCCAAGGAGATTGAACCAACCAGTGAAGAAGGAGATGGAGTTGAGACAGCACCGCTCAATGTATTTCCATGTTGAAATAATTAGTTTTTTGTATCTCCTGAAAACTTGGAAAAATTGAGTTAGGTGGTGTAGAACTTAAGTGACGATTTTCTAAAACCATTATCCCAGACTACTCAAAGGGTTCGAGTCAAAACCCAACTGTCAATCATCCCAGCCATCTCCATGAGAATTCGAGGAACAAGAAGACGAATCAGAATCTTAGGGTTAGAAGACGATTCCTTTACTTGAAACCTTAGCGGAAATCATCATCCCGGACTTGAAGATCCCCCAGACACTCCCCCTCCCCCCTCAGCCACATACATGTTTTCAAAAATGAAAAAAAAAAACATTTTCTAAAAACCCTTTTCAGAAAGTATTAAGCGGAACACACTCACGAGGGCTTTGTTAAAATGCAAGGCTGAACCAGATTTCAGACGGTTGTTCCATAAAACGAGAATCGCGAGCCCTCCAGAGGGTCGCGTCTGTTCGCACAAAGCCTCGCACAAATGTCGAACGCCAGCGTCTTCCAGTAGATTGTTGCTGAAATCAGTGTGAACAGGTCTTGAAGTTGGTAAACTCGAATCTGAAGCTGAATCGCACCGTTGTCCAACAGCTGGATAATTTAAGGTTCTATCACAAAACCATAACATAGAAATCGCAACAACAAAAATCGCATCCAATAAATTAAATTCAAAAATTTTAGCAGATAACTGTTTATTTAAGGGGGTCATTTGGCCACAATACCGCAGCAATTGAACGTCTACACCAATAAACCAAGAAAAATGTTACCTTAAATCCAAAAGTTGGAGAGTAACGTTGCACTTGAGCAAACCAGAAAGTTGTTCCGCATCGCAGGAGGTAAATTCGTTTTCAGCGAGGTAAAGCTCTTTCAATGTCGTATTTAATTTGAGGGCAGCGGCTAAAACAAAACAGTAACAACCGGTTTATCGATTCCTTTTGTAACGACTAACTTGATTCAGCGCTAACAGCAGATCGGCAAACAATGATTTGTTTATCAATGCACTTTAGCATTCGGCGCACTTTAGCTTTAGCGATCGGCCATCAAACCCCCGTTTCAAGATATTCGAATCCCCGGCTAAGCCTACAATCCACCACTATTGTGTGCTGCGCTCTAGCGGCATTCGGATAAAGCCCAAACCAGTCGTCCACCAGGTGGTATGTTCGAGACCGCATGGATTCCTGCGTTGCCGTTCTTTCTGACCGATCGTGTACATTTTTCCATAAAATTTCAAAACAGCAGCATTGCAGAGGCCTATATTGTACTTCAATCCCGAGCTCTATTGAATCGCCATCATTAATAATAGGCACTCACATAAAATGACAATAGGACGTCCGGCCAGGCAGCATTTTTCCAATTTGAGGACTTGAAGTTGCGTGCCCACGCGAAGTGCACGGCTTAGAGGGGGAATCAATGTTTCGTCCAGAGGTGTGTTCCGGCATTCCAGCTGCTCGAGGCATTTCGTCTAATCGACAAGAAAATTTTGGGTAATTTAAGATGTGACATAAAAACCAGTGGTGCGTAGATAACACGCCATACTTCCATATTTTTGAACCAAAGCAATTTCATTTAGACTAATTTGGTGGCAACAATTATCAAAAATGTCAAGAACTCACTATGCAAATTCTAAACCCCGCCTAAAGTCGAAATACGTTTAGTTACCAGAAAAAAAATAACCGCGTCTTCTGCAAGGTAGAACAAAGATTTTAAGACCAAGAACGCTCAAATCGGTTCATTTTTGTGGCCAGGAAAAAATGAAATAGAAAACAATAAAAGTTCTAATGTATCAGAAGAACTGTGAGTAATTAGGATTCCGGTTTTACAAGGCGATAGCCGCAGAAGGACAGACGGGCATACAGACGATTGTTCAGGAAGTGATTCTGAGTAAAAGTATACGAGTAAAAGTTATTTCTAAAGCTCTGTTCCGATTCTTGATAATAGTATTATTAGAGTATTTCTATTTACTCAGTAAACATAGAAGTACAAATGTTTCCCAAAAGATAATTTTCAGCTACTTACACGCTTGAGCATCCGGGAACATGCCTGCCATCCTTGTAACCCGATTAAATTATTGGATATATTGAGATTCGTAGCAGCTTCATAATATTCTATCATGTCGAAAAGCGCCACCGAAGCCTGGAATCGGAAATGGGGAAATCTCAGAAGTTATATGCAAAATAGACATAATGTTACTTTCAATCGTCAATTATCCAGAAAAGTAGATATTTGTCTGGTTGAGACGAAACTGTAATTCACTAGAGATGTTACTACCAAAAAGTGACCAAAAACGTCAAAATATTATGGATTTTGGGAGATAATGAGTGAAAAATGTCAAATTGCCAATTTTATGCACCCGGCCCACTGACCTCATCGTCCAGACCGGTGTTTTCGAGGTTTAATTTCTCAAACTGAACTCTTTTGAATACTTCCTCCAACGCTTCGCAGCTGCCCAACAGCAAAGTCTCATACCGAAGATCGAGCGTATCGAATCGTTCGTGGACGTCATCGTAAGCTAAATTCTGAAAAATGATCAGGGCAAGTGGAATGTAGAATTCAGACAAAAACGCCGCGAAACTAAAAAGGAAAATTTTACGGCAAAATGCTCACCTCCAGCTGCACTAGTACAGAACGTACAGGGTTAACACCATGTTTTTCGCACGATCGAATGTAATTGGACAGCACTGCCTCTTTGGTCGTCGATTCAGCTGAAATCGAAAAAAGTAAAATGCATGATCAATAAAGAAGAGTAACTACCGTTCCAGGCTCCCTTACGCCCGATAGCCTCAAGGAGGGCATGATCAGAGGTTGCCATCTTGTTAGAAAAATTGGTGTGGGGCAATTTGGAATAGTAATGGGTGGGGTAAGTAGGCACGGCAATAAGGCCTATGCCAACTAGCCCCATTTCTTATTTTGAATTATTCGAACATCATTGCCAACTTGAAGGTAGAAAATGGAGAAAGGTACCTCATTCATCGAGCATTTTATTAGGTGCAGAAGGGTTTATTTATGCACTAATCGACCGGTTATATTAGGAATCAGACACCTAGGTTTCGTTCTACTGGCCCTAACCCTCAACTTGGGTCGCGGACAAGCCTGGACTGTCCACCAGTTGTATCCTGAATTTTTCAGAAATCTTCATTAGGCCTATGCAAAATTACGGCAAACGTGCATGATGCGATTCTACATGAGCAAAAGTTGTCATCCCAACCAACACTACAGGTGTTTGTACAGCACGGGCTAACTGAAGTCCGATCGCCCTAATTGACAGCATAGAAACCAAAGAAATACGACAGTTGATGATAAAAAGTGAACACGCGATCGACTAACGATTGCTCGATCTCAAGTAGTTAATGGATTTGCACCGATCTTCGGCAATACTATTAGAGTACTTCCAGCCAAGAGTTACTATCACTATCTTGAGTGGGTTTAAATTTAACGAAAGTATCGCAAACTCGATAGATACTTCACAAACTCTATGGCTTTCATGAGAATTCTCATAATTTTGTCTCGTGATTCTTACTCCTGTATTTACTACGCAACGGAAAAAGTCACGGTGATGGTCCTTAACAAGAAAATCGGATCAGAGGTCCTCCCCGATTGTTATACTTTTTTTTTGTTGTACACTCAATTTTACTCAGTATTACTGCGTTTTGAGCGAGGCCGGCGTCTCAGAAACTTTACCATACTAATCCCGAATACCTACTCATAAACGTGATTCATTTTTTCCGCATTATGCGTCGAAGAGGGAGCTTTTAATTCAAATTTTCAAAGCCTATCAGTATAGCCGAAAAATGAGCACATTTTGGAAGATTCATAAAGACACCTAAACGAACAAAGGGCCAATCTTTGTTTATGCCTGAGGGCTAATCAGAAAATGAAATTTCTTCTAAGTCACAATAATTGTGAGTATAATAATAATTATTATTATTAATAACTATGTAAATAAACTATGAATTAGACTTTCATGAAGCTTCTCTCTCGCTCCATGACGAAAATTTAATGTTTGGCTCTAGGTACTTGCGACTTAAAAACTATTCAGATTCGCCTGTAGTTGCCTGTTAGTAAAAAAAGCGGATAGGCCCTTTGTTCTTTCAGGGGTCGATCGAATCAATATCATTTGAAATGCTTCTTTTGGAAAAAACACAAAATAATGTCGAACGAGTTACTTGTGTAGGTGTATAAACTAATTGGAACCGCAGTGGGAGCACCTAAAAATACCAGCGACAAAGAACCTACCCCGTTACACAGGACAATTTAATAAGCTACCAACGTTTTCCTTGACCCTGGTCGGCCTTTGTCCAACCTTTTTTGACGCATACGCCACCGATCAAAGGGAAACTCGGCCGTAGCTCGAATGCAATTTGGCGAGAGGATTATTTTTATTTCCAAATTATTTCTACGAAGTGGAGATAAAACAGGAAATCAGTTGCATGAAATCTCCCCCAGCCCAAAAAAGTGCGCTACTCGAAAACATTGAAAATGAACAATAAGAAGTCATCTATAGAATACAGTAAAATATTGCGATAAATCGAGTTGCAGTTTGCAGATAAGCGTAGAATAGTAACACGATCGCGAATTCCTACTATTGAGCCAGGAAGAGAAAATTGAGAAAATCGTGAAAACTCGATATTTTCCTATTAGGAGGTCCAAGATTGAAATTTAAAGTTTACTATAGCGTTCAACAAATTATTCTTTCGATCGTCCAGTGAATCCATCTAAACCATGTCCTCTATCTAACTTTTTCAAGGTAACTAGGAAAATCGAGTTCCCTAATACGGCATACTTTAGGAGTAATTTCCGCCACTGTAAGTAGGTAATGTAATTAAACCGCCGTCCCAGGCTAGGTGGACAATTAGCGGGTAAAAAGTCGATCTTGCTCATACTCGGAACACAAAGGAATTTTCAATAAGAGGAGCGTTAGAAAAGTTAATGTTTTGCGAAACAGGTGTTGTCTCACACCCTAGCCTAGCCACTTCCTCTATCGTGTTATTGATAATCGAGTGGCAGGCATCTTTTCTCTTACACATACGCAGTTGTCCGACATACTATACCATATCAGGCACCTCACTTATGCCATCACATTTGCTCAAGTCGGCCACACACCATCCGATTGCTGGTGGAGGGGGTAAGCAAATGCATCGCTGCGATTGGTCGAGGTGCCGTCGGCGTAGAATCCAACAAATTATAATATCGTTTCCAAGCCAAGTTCCGACGTTCATTCCCCTCCAATAGCCAGCAATCGGATAATGTGCGGCCGACTTGAGAAGATCCTATAAGATCCTCTTGACAGTTGGGGAAATGAAATTGGAAAATTACTACCTAGGCACTTGATTAGTGCAATATTATAACCCAACGGGGGTTGACCTAAATAAAATTAGAGGATCATTGGGTCCATTAAGCACTCAATTTCGAAACAATTGGGTACTATTGAACAAAGGGAACCGCCAAGGTTACGTGATTGGAGAAATTGCGACACGGACTATTCGAATGGCGGAAATCGGAGGAAATTTGAAAATTTGGGGAAAATGTGAAATCTCTAGGCTGGCGAGTAGTTTGAAAGAGGAAACATTGTCAGCTGAAAAGTCAAACTAGTAGTTTCCACGTCGATCATTAACGACATTCGAGCCTCTTATCTAACAGCTAGAGGAATAAATTGCGGATCGCCTAGGCTGTGACGACGGTCCGACAACGGCGACGATCTGACACCACTCACCGTACAACCAGGGATTGACGGGCTCCAAATATCCGGTGACGATTCGATTTTCGTCCTCGGGAAAGGAGACGCTCCTGTTGCTGAGGCTCTGCCGACTTTTGTTCCGACTCCTCAGGCAGGACGACAACGGGCTGGTCGCGGCAGGCGATTGTGTCACATCGTCGGCCCGACTCGGAGGCTTATCCATGTCGAATCGATCTCATATTGGATTGAGCGGACTCTTCTGCACTGTCAACGGTCGGGCGTCGTCGGATCAACGAGGGACGACCGAGAAGACGAGGACGACGGATCCTGGCCAGACGGACGACGACAGACCATGACATTATCCGCGGAGAGACCCATTATCTCCGACCTCGCACATCGCGATTCGCGCTGAACTTCGCTGCTTGACAAATTCAATCCGCCATTACTGATTTTTACTATCAATCACATGATCTGCCAGCACTGTTGCCAATAGAACGGGCGGCGTAGCCGACCTAACCTGCCGAACGCTGAGCGGGGAGCAGCTTCGTCAAGGCTAGGCGGGAGTCGGGACAGTGTTGCGACGTCGCGGAATTTTTACCATGTTTAGGGAATTTTCCTACTAGGCCTCGGGAGAGTCTCCTTTCTGCTCGTTGGCCCTTGGCAGCCCTAGGCTCACTTCAGAATTCAGCAACCGAACCGAACGTCATAATAATTATGACGTTCGGTTCGGTTGCTGAACCAATTATTGGTTGTTCCAGGAGCCAACAATCCAAAATAATTATACCGAGCATTTGAAAAGACAGCCGCAAAGGGTACCTGTTTCAGATTTTCCTCAGTTTTTGCACCGGATTGTGGGGAAAAGAAATGAATAGCTTTGATTGGTTTAGGTGGCGTCGGCGCTGCATTCAATGATTAATTTGATCATATCGTCGTAAAATCATGTTTACTCTCTGTGCCACATCAATGCTCGGTTTCAGATTCGCTGAACTCGTCGTGGGACCCGCCGAAATATCCCTTAGATACGCTTGGATACCTATGTTAATGCATTAGAAAAAAATTGATTTTTCCTTTCTCCTGAAAAGTTGTCAAATGTTAGATATGTGATGCGGGTTCTTACACGACGATATTTTGACTACTTGGGACTCCCCCCAACTTAAAACTCAACTTCGAGTTCAAACTCATCTTTGAGTACAAACTCAACTTCAAGATCAAAGTCAACTACGAGACCAAAATCCACTTCGAGTTCAGAGTCAAATTCGAGTTCAAAGTCAACTTCGAGTTCAAACTCAACTTCGAGATCAAACTCAACTTCGAGATCAAAGTCAAGTTCGAGTTCAAGCTCAACTTCGAGATCGAAGTCAAGTTCAAGTTCAAAGTCAACTACGAGATCAGAGTCAACTTCGAGTTCGAAGTCAACTTCGAGGTCAAAGTCAACTTCAAGATCAAAGTCAACTTCGAGATCAGAGTCAACTTCGAGTTCAAACTCAACTTCGAGATCAAAGTCAACTTCGAGTTCAAACTCAACTTCGAGATCAAAGTCAACTTCAAGATCAAAGTCAACTTCGAGATCAGAGTCAACTTCGAGTTCAAACTCAACTTCGAGATCAAAGTCAACTTCGAGATCAAAGTCAACTTTGAGTTCAAACTCAACTTCGAGTTCAAACTCAACTTCGAGATCAAAGTCAAGTTCGAGTTCAAGCTCAACTTCGAGATCGAAGTCAAGTTCAAGTTCAACTACGAGATCAGAGTCAACTTCGAGTTCGAAGTCAACTTCGAGGTCAAAGTCAACTTCGAGATCAGAGTCAACTTCGAGTTCAAACTCATCTTTGAGTACAAACTCAACTTCATGATCAAAGTCAACTACGAGACCAAAATCCACTTCGAGTTCAGAGTCAAATTCGAGTTCAAACTCAACTTCGAGATCAAAGTCAACTTCGAGATCAAAGTCAAGTTCGAGTTCAAGCTCAACTTCGAGATCGAAGTCAAGTTCAAGTTCAAAGTCAACTACGAGATCAGAGTCAACTTCGAGTTCAAAGTCAACTATGAGATCAAAGTAAACTTCAAGTTCAAAGTCAACTCCGAGTTCAAAGTCAACTTTGACATCAAAATTTTACTTCGAGTTCAAACTCAACTTCAAGATCAAAGTCAAGTTCGAGTTCAAGCTCAACTTCGAGTTCAAACTCAACTTCAAGATCAAAGTCAAGTTAGAGTTCAAGCTCAACTTCGAGATCAAAGTCAAGTTCGACATCAAAGTCAACTTCATTTAGCATTTAAGTGGATTCGTTTGAATTTTTTTGGCTAAAAACTCAATTACAGTCATAGACCTGAGAATTTTTGGAGGCTACTAAGGTTATTTTTGGAAGAAGGTGAGAAATCAGACACGGCATGTTGTAGTTAGATACCTACTGTTTATCAACATCAATATGAGTAAAACTTCAAAAATAAATAGGTACAACCATCATCAGAATTTGAGGTTAGATAAACAAATTTTGTTCGAATCACATTTGAAATTTTTTAATTTGGTTGCTTATGAAAGTTTAGAGTAGCTGGGAGGTGAGAATTTTTTGCGAAGACATTTGAGTAACGTGAGTGGGAGGCAACTAAGCAGAGTGATGACAACAACTTTCCACACGAAATCCGTGGTCGAAAGGAAGGATGGGTCGAAGTAATCCCTGAGTAGAACGAGCGAGAGGATGTACAGCAAAAACGATAGCAATTCTGCGAGGACGATAACGTAGTGCCAGGTGCGAACAGTCAATGCGACCATGATGAGTTCGGTGAGGATGAGGGCCGTGAAGCTGATAGCAACAATATGTATAAATTCGTCCTCGAACAGAACAAGAGCTCCGTACATGATGACGCCTCCTTGGATGATGCTGATGAGCACCCAAACGAAGAAGGTCTTGTACGACAGGGATCGTCCTTTTGAAAGGTCTTTGTAGAGCTCAGGATAGCGCAGAGCGATGTGACCTTCCACGTCTTTATCAAGAACCAGGGAGAAGACAGGGAACATTGTGTAGATTGTGGCGTAGCCGACCATGAAGAAAGCCGGGAATAGCGAGACCGAGGAGAAATAGAAAACGGCCGAGAATATAGCTTGCATAGTTGAAATTATGAGACCACGATGGATAACGAACTGGGACAGAGAGGCTGATCGCTTATAGCTGTACCGCCCGTGGACGAGGAGCAGACGAAGAAGCGAGGAGAACTCAGTGATGGAAAAATCAGCAGCAAGCGATGCCTGCTGGCCTTCTTTCCCCGCTATGCCTATGCCGACGTCGGCAGCTTGAATCATGCTAACGTCATTGCCTCCATCTCCGACAGCAGCCGTCCGCTTGCCGGTGTGTTCTTGTATCAACGTCACGACCAGAGCCTTCTGAGTAGGTGAACAACGGCAGCAAACCACGCTAGGAGATCTGCAGGCGAGATCCATGAATTCACTTTTATAGAAATTCAGACAATACTCCAGCGTGGAACCGGTGAGTACGATGACGCAGTTCTGCTTCTTCCTGGCCGCGTTGATCTGGTCGTGCGCTTCAGTTCGACATGTGACATTGTCAAAAACAAAGAGCTCCTCGTTCCTGGATACCAACATGCTCGATTTAGCGATGCATATGGCCGTTTCCAGTTTGTCGCCTGTGAGCATCCAAATTTTCACTCCAGCATTGTGTAGAGTCTCCAAGGTTGTCTTGACGTTTTCTTGCAGTCTGTCTTCAACTCCAGTGACACAAACCAGTTCCATGTCTCTTTCGAGCTGAGCTATAATGTTGGCCATTGTGCCCGAACGATCAGTCGACACGGCTTTAGCTTTGTTATACTTCGACTCGAAATCTAAATACTGTTCCATAGTCAGAGGTTTCTTAGCAACGACCAGGGTTCGAAGGCCTTCTCTAGCCATGTTGGTCACCTCTTCGTCCAACCAGTCTTGGTGGAAAATGATGTTCTTCATGACAACATCGGCCCCCTTCATGTAGAACATTATTTCACCAGTGCTTTTAGATTTCACTATTATTCCCATCCTTTTGGATTCTGAGGTGAAAGGAAACATCTGCAGGATGGAAAAGTCGAGAGTCAAATTGTTCGGTGTCTTCAGTTGCATGCTGTTGAAGTCTCTTTGAATCAATGCGAGTCCAACCTCCTCCGACCACTTGACCAGAGCGACTTCGTCAGGACTGGAGGCCTGGTAGCTAACTGATCTCAGGCCCCAAAATTCGTCATCTGCTTCACGCTGAGATTCCAGCGGATCGACAAGCCCACCCTCCGTTTTCTCATATACGGGTGTTACATTGTGACAGAGAGCGATGGCCTTGACAGCTTCGTATATCTCATCCTGGTCGCTCTTTTTCAAGCCAAGGTTGGCCAATTTGGAAGAATCAGCTTTGCTGGAAACATAATTTGATACAATTTGTCTTATATACCTGAATCGGTCTCCCATGTAGCAGTTTTGCCCGCCGAGGTGAAGCTTCTTGAAAACCATAAGATTTTGAGTGAGCGTTCCTGTTTTGTCTGATAGCAGGTAGGATACTCGGCCCAATTCCTCCGGAATGGTAGTGCATCGGACCACACACCCGGGCATCTCAGGATCTCGCTGCATTTGCCAGGAGTAAAAAGCCTTGCCCATGTCCAAATTGACCCGAAGACTCAGGGGGATGATGTAAGAGAACAGAAGAACAAACCTAAACATGTACTTGTACCAGGGACCGCTGAAGCCTTTCAGACACATCATGACAAGCGCCAAAGCGAGCACAGCGCAGAACAAAAGTTTTGTCAACTGATTGATTTCCATGTCAAGCAGACCCGATTTTGATCTGGGCTGGGAGTTGTTCATCACCGATCGAGTTTCACTTCCTGTGTACAGCACACATCCAAGAGCTGTACCGCTCGCAAGGACAGTATTAGCCCAGAGAGTATTTTCGATGTTCAAGCCTTCATCGTCGGGGCTTCCTTCGTGTCTGAACTTGCCAATAAAGTTATGTATATCGTGCCAGGGTTTCTCCACGTATAGTGTTGCTTTTATATCGAAAATCCGACGGTCGCTCTCCAACTTTTGCGTCTGCGGGACAGCAATGCGCAATTTCCAATCAGTTTCCCCATCTAGCTGATCTGTCCTGATGAAGCAGGCCCCTGTCTTTTCTGTTGTTCTCAGCAAAACCAAATCCGCCGGTACGCGTTGTTCCTTCTCGATGAAAATCAAATCGCCCACTTTGAGTTTGGAAGCTGGAGCCAAATCGGTCGTCACGGAGCCGTCAGGTTTCTGGACAAGCCGAGAATATTTCTGAGAATTGACTTCCTTGTCGCGTTGATATCTTCTGAAATCGTCGACGGCCTCACGAATGATAGTGACGGTCAAAACGAAGCCCAGCGGACCCCAGTAAGTGTACAAATAGCCGAGGCGAAGACTCGGAATCAATTGGGACAATGCCATGACTAGGAAATACAAATTCAAAAAATACCTGAACTGCTGAAACAGGACGAAGGGTAAAAAAGTGATAATATTATATTTCTGGTTCCTGATGACGTTCGGCGGAAACTTTTCCGTCTGTTTCTGGCCGATATGAATCGTACGGGATTTGAGATCGTGCGACATGCAGCAACATCTGCGCAATAGCCAAGATAGGCAACGCCATAAGAAACTGCTCGGCTTACGTTTCCTTATGAGAGGGTCGTCTTCCTTGACGAGGTTCGTCGTCGAAGACATTTCGACAAGGCAAAGCGAAGCTGAGGCCATGCCCTCCGAATCTTCCAGGAAAGCCCCTGGGACACTTCGCGACTTCAAGTCCAATGCAAGCACCGATGAATTCGACGACCCCCGGATTCGAAAAGGTTAATGTCACCCCGCTGCACTCCACCACAACCGAGACGTGGAAATCACTCAAGAAATTGACACTCTAACCAGTCATCAAGAGTAGGAAATAAAGTCAAAAAAACATCGTCAAAATATCCAAAGGTAACAACTTGACGGAAATTTACCATTGGTGATTGCCCCTATCCATTACCATTACATTGCACCAGCGCTTCACAAACATAACTGAATATCGATACCAAACGATCAATGTCCGGAGTTCGATTTTGAAAATTGAAACCCCAGCGACTACTATGGAACACACAGTAACTTAACAGTGTTTACTTTTATTATTTTATTATTATTATTATTATTATTAATTTAATAATTAGGGCTGCCATCCGTCCCAATAAATCGTTACAGGGGGTCGATTCTATGTTTGAAACTCGCCGGGTGTTAAATTTCTTGCCTGCGTACCACACCAATAGCATCGCACCCTGCTTGGAGATTGCGTTGGCACTAAATTTCTCACCGGGGGACTTGAAAACAAAGAATAAACCCCCAGTAAATAATTTTTGGGCAGAAAGCTCCTGGGGGGTCTATTGTCTTGTTTTTGTTAAGGCAATAAAGTTGTTTCTCTCTACAAATCTACCCGTGAGAAATTTAGCGCCAGCGCAATCGCCAAGCAGGGAACGGTGCTATTGGTGATGGAAGCAGGCGAAAAATTTAAACCCGGTGAGTTGCAAACATAGAATTGACCCCCAGGGCTTTTTTTCAGAAAATTGGTTGAACCTAGCCCTTTTCAATTTTTTACAAATCAGTGCCAATTTCTCCAATTTTTCCAATTTTCGGCCACAAAATGTTCATACTTTGTACTAGTAACCCCCTACTACCAAAAATTTCTGGACATTTTCCAACTTCACACCGTTGGCGTTTAGTTATTGACCCTCCCCCACGATTTTGAAGAGCCGATGAGCCGTTAAAAAAACCGGCTCTTTTTAGTGAGCAGAGCGCTCAGAGCCGCTCTTTGAAGTGAGCCGTTTTGCCCATCTCTAATAAGGGTACACTGAGCCGTTGGAGAATTTCTCGTAGAGATAATATCCTACCTACATACGGGTACATATTATGTATGGGTCCATGGTAGGTATAAGTACGCACAAAGTACAAATAGGTACAAAAAAATTTTCAGCCCACGAAAATTTTCCAATGAAACGCAAACTCGAAATCGAAAAAAGATACTCGTCATTTAGTATCGATAGTCAAAATCGACAACCGGTCTACTGAAGCTAAAAATAACTAAAAATCAGCTGTTTCAAAATCATGTTCACACGCATGGAAGAAGTTTGTTCTTCCATGGTTCACACGCTAACACCCAAACATGTTCCTCCCTTATCATTCATTTATCACTCTAATCAACATTTATCACTTTTATCAGTTCGATTTTGAGCTTTCTCCTACCCCATGCGATGAAGTGATTTATGTTTCAAATTCTCCAAAAATAGCTTAAAAGCTAAGTAGATGCAAGTTGAAGAAAAATTTTTCTAATTTATGTGATTATTTGTAACATAAATACAGGTTGAATCAACAAGAATGTTACCTCTTTCTCGTGTGCTGCGTTCATCACTGCCGGTGTCTGGTTTATGCTGTAGGGGTAATGCGGCAAAAAGCTTTTCATTAGAATCATCGTTTCCCGCCGTAAGTACCAATTCGCTTGCCACTATAATGAATGAGTAGAAAATTAGGTTACTTACTTAACGACGTAAAATACAACTCAATGCATTGGGGCCGGAAGGTTCGATTGTCAATTATCTCTATCTCGATTGCACCAGTACCGATGCTGTCTCAACGAGAAATCCTATTGTCTAGGATAGATTGTCTTGAGCATTCTAGATGCCACCACGCTCTGCTGTGCCTACTGCTTTACGCTAAGCGTATATTGAAGTGAACTGAGGGATTTATTTCCCTTGGAGTTGCGAGCATCCAGAGTGCTTGATCTCCTCAAGATGGCTACTTAGTATGCATAAAATCGAATGCTCATCTAGATCAATCGATATATAATCGCGTGCTTCGATTGTCTCGATAATCCAGCAGTACAATGCACCAGTACCTTGAAAATTCGTTGGCCTACGCTGAGGTTTTCATTCCTACGATTTTAGGAAGCTGAAGAGGATAAACTTTACAAAATTGTAGAACTGGAGCTCAGAGGGAATGACCCTGCAGTTTTACGGAGTTACAAGAAGTTTAGTCATGCTGCTGCCGGGCATTTGGATGTGAATATTTTGAAGAGGTTTGTTTCCAACAGTTTATACACCAAAAACAATTCAGATTACATCTGTAAAACTTGACCTGGAGTTGTAATGCGAGTGTGTGCTTGTGTAGCTGTGTGAGGTTTTGTGAAGTCGGCCGAACACGATCCAATTGCTGGTAGAGAGGGTGAGAAAATATATTGTTGTGATTGGTCAAAGTGGCGTATTGCCTAATTCTTTATTGGAAATTGTTACAGTTGGACGCCTGCCAAGCCCCACCATGAAAGATACACCTTGCTGAGGTCTATTCATGTCAATAAAAAGTGCCGTACTCAGTACGAATTCCGAACTTATTACAGCTTTATTCAATTTGAAAAATTGACTGGTTCGACTTGTGATACGCTATTGGAATACTTGGAACGCAATCTACCCGAGGGGGTTGCCCTCAAGGCTACAAAGGTAGGTAACGGCTGCTTTCTTAGGTATTGGTTCATAGAAATCTCACATGACGTTTACTCGATTGTCCAAAGTTAAGCTGCATTTTTCATTCTTTCCATTAAAGGTATTGCTCGAGAAGATTCCGCAGCACATCCAACCTCCTCAACAACCAACCGCTGTTCTTCAGGATGAAACTGTTCCACCATTGTAGCGTAAATTTGTAGGTAGTAACCTGTTTAGATTTCGTGTATAGTTAATTTCCTTACTTATACATACGACCACAGTTGTTGAATAAGGTTGCATTTGAAAAGCTCAACAGTAAACCTAAAATTTTTTCCTAGTTTCATTATGCTGTTACTTTTTGTGCGCAGTATTTAAATTACACATTTAGTGTTGCCTATCTTGTTGAATTCGACTCATTCAAGGTGTTTCGTCAGTGCTCAGCGAAGAGATGCTGCCGAGGTCTTCCTCAGTTAAGTAACCATCTCTCCCTTCCATGTCACACTCGGACGATTCTTCCCCGTTCGATTTTTCCTCACTTCCATTATTGTCACTTCCATTCTTCAATCCTTCAGCTCCCCTTTCCAGTATTGACTTTTGGAACTCTTCCAACCCATATGCATTTTGTGGCCATTCATCTGACCCTTCTTCCAAAAATGTGAGCAATCTATACTCTCCCTCTTGTTCGTTCTTGTCTACTGGTCCCATTCCTCCCTTTTTTGGGGCGTAATCTCGAGATTGTCGTCTTTCGATTGCTGATGACAGCCTACAAGCGGGGTGGTCGGGTTCTTCGCACAATCTCACCCTCCTATCAATGATCGTCGTACTGATTTCATCCAATTGATAATCGTCCCAGCTCAAGAGTTTTCCGTCGTCTTTCATTCTCAAATGACTCATCTCTTTGATCTTTTCACCGTGTCCGTCATCCGTAGCGCTGATTATGGTTTTCACATAATTCAATTTCGCCGCCATCACTTCTTCGTCCTCATCGCTGTCTATGTAATAGCTGAACATTTTATCTTCAACGAAGGCAAAAAGTAGTTCGTCGTCCGACTCCAGTTCCAGCGGTTTCCCCAGATCCAGTAAATAGGTTCTCAGATCTCGCAGAATGTCATATTTTTGTAAATAGCTGAACATTGCCGGCGACGGGAGCAATATCAAGTATTTGCTCTTGATGTATATACTTTTTGGATCGACTATGTACCTCTCTTCTTTGGAAATGTGACGGTAGAGCTTGTGCAGCATCTCAGACATTCGAACCAGTCGTGACGCTGCAGTCCTGTAGAGGATTTTCTTCGATTTCGTTAAATACGTGACTTTTCTGACTGGAGGAGATTCTACCCTCGTGACCCATTTGCTGAAATATAATTTCGTGAGATTCCGATGTACGTATAGAACTTTCCCCTTTTTTATAGCTGGGAAAATTACCGTTTGCTTGACTTTGTTCAGGTGGTCAATAATGTCGAATTCAGTTCCTTCGACCATGACGATGCACAGATTCACATTTTCATAGACGACCGAACAGCCTTTTCTCGTTTGACCAACTTCTGATTCCTGGTTTTCCACCGACTCGGCAGCCATTGATTCGTACACAGCTGTGACCGATTCGGGTGACAGGTTGGACTTGTAGAAATAGAAATAAACTATTCTCGTTTGATATTGTTCAAGACCTTTCGAGTCCAACAGCTCTTTCTCAACTTGTGCCAAAGATTTGCCCAATTTCACTACGTCTTTTTCGCTGTCGGGGTAAAGGATTTTAGTTTCAAGCAATTGTTTGATCTTTTGCGGGTTTGGACATATCTCTATATTTTTGGATAGGATTTCCTCGATATCGTCCCACTGTTGTTCGAGATCGTGCATCTCGTCTTCAGAAGCTGAACTCACGTCGTTCGATTCTGTTCGATCGTTTTCAATAGATTCTTCGTTGCAACTATTGGCTTGTGCAGTTTCCCCTTGGCCGTTTGCCGAGGTTTTAGGATGCATGTCCTTCGTTTCCAGTTCACCCATCACGCGTTCTAGCCTAAGAACGAAATCTCCGATGTTATTTTTCAACTCGGTCAATTGTTTATTGTAGCGGCTCGAAAGAACGTCCTCAAAGTTTCCCTGTGTTATAAGATCCATGTTTTTCTTTAAATCACTTTTGAGCATTGGAGCTGTTTTCGTTTCTCTCCGTACGAATTCGTGATACCATCGTTCCCGTTCCTCTCTATCAATTTTCGACATCTCTTGTTTTATCTGTTTGTTGGATAGTTTAACGGTTGGTTTTATCTTTGTTACTTCTGGTATGACGTGTTTCAATTTGGTGGCCCCCTTCTCATCGTCGACCCGATTTATGCTGCTGGCAGGCAGGCTAGAATTTCTCTTGTCCATCCAATTCCGATAAGACTTCTCTTGCGTTTTTATCCAATTTTGAACGAAACCGTCGTTGTTTCCACTTTTCTTCAGCTTGGTGGTCTCAATCTTGATCATCTTATAAATGTCGTCAATGACTTCACCCTCATCAGCGAGGATCACCCCATCTGGAAAACAATAAAAAAGTTGAAAATTCGATTAATTGAGAGGAGACAGAGCATTAGTGAATGCATAACTTGCTTTCTTGCTCATCTGATTCTTCGTCCTCGTCACTCCCCGATGTGTCGCTTAGAAGGATAGCGGCCATTTTTCTTGATTCGTTGAAGGAATCGTCCGTGATGAAGTTCCACTCCTTACTGGTTGTCGGGTCAGCCTCCTGTCACCAAAAATTTGGGAGAAATCACCAAAAAACGTAGAGGGAACCCCAGTTGGGAGTGAGAAGAAAGATGCTCAAAAGCAGACATTTCCACCTAGCCATCACTGGGCCGACTTCAATCCTGCAGCTTGCTGTTGATTGACAAAAGCCGAGGAATTCCCGCCATGAATATCTGTTACTGTAGTTATTATTTCCATTTTATTACTATTACTTTATTTTTTTAATAAAAACAAATAGTTTTTATTGCAAACAATGGGCAAAAAAAATTATAATCGTTTTAAGTACTTAACATTTTAATATTGGTGAATTATTTTTCATTCAGATTAGTCCTCGTAGGTCGCTACAAAAATGTCTAACGATACCAACGCCCATCTATTCGGCAATAGAACTAAAATCGGTGGTGAACTCTTTCCCGTAAGTTAGTAGCAATACCATAGCCCGTATTCATGTTCATGATGGTCCCTTAGAACGTTAGCTAATAACCAAGATGGAGTTCCAATGGTCATTGCATAGCTAGATAAGGTTTTTGATAGGGGACCTACCGATTTCATCGTTGGTACCTACCATTGATAAATTGTTGCTCGTTGGCATGAAGCAGTTTTGCCAATATTTGGGTTGGCTTGATCGCTCTTGAATTAAACTAATATAAACTATTCTTAACTGCCCTGAGAGAACAACGTATTAATATCACCCCCCTAGAGGGGCTGTGTTGACTGGTTTCCATGATTACCCTCCGAGTTTTTACGTAGATAAGGGCGCATATCTTTTTTCTGCCACACTTTATGAAAGGAGCTGAGTTTGGAGCAGCAATGCCTGCCTGCCTGAGGCCGAGCGCTAAAAGGTTTTTAATAAACTTTTTATTAAAGTGGCGAAGACCCAGTTGGATTTCGATAGACTAGTGGACAGACAGCCAAGGATTACGCCAGTTACCTACGCCCTACCTATCAACCATCCAGTCGAGTTAAGAATCCTGTTTAAAAAATGAACATGGGAACGTAGTTTTGAACGCCAACGAAATTTATTTGGGTTGTTTATCGAGTCATCTGGACCAATTAAACAAATGAATTGTCTTGGCCCGATTCGGAAGCCAATTTTGCAGCAATCGGAAAGCACCTTTAGAATGGATCTAGCCCCTGAATTGAGACAACTTTGCGGATTTAGGAAGGTAAAGTTCCCAGTCAAAGAGAAGTTTAAAGTAAAGCTCACGGTGAGAGTAAAAACTAATGTTGAAAGTGGAACTACAGTTGCAACAAAAACTGAAGTTGCAAAGTAAAAGTAATGTTGCAACTTGCAAGTCAAATAATTTGACTCAATTTTTTCAATTATTGAAGTTGAAAGTATAAACTGCACGTAAAACTGTAACAACACAACGTGTTAAATGTACCTATTTGTATTTTTTTGGTGGAGGGGAAGTGAATGTCCTCCAATTTAAACTTTCCGTTTCAAATTCGACTTCTCGTTTCTCCTTCGAATTTCACTTGCATCTTGCAAGTTCCAAGTGTCACTTACTACTCAAGTTTTACTCCAAGTCCCTGGTTCGGTTCAACTTTCGCCTCCACTTCAACGTTTACTTTTCTTTCCTTCAAGTTTCATTTCATGGACGTACTTACCTAGATGCGTCTGTTTCTCCGGATTTCTCGATGATACGGACAAAACACCGGGTTCATCAGGAGGGTATACGGTTGTACGATTTTGGGATCTGGCACCACTGGTTTATGGTACCCCTGCTTCGTTAACGCTCTGAGTTGCGTTCCCGCGTTTAGTGGCCGTTGTTGTTGCCTGGTGGATGCGTCCGTTGTCTGTTGTATATATCTGTAATCTCTGGACTCTACGTCCGTTTCTATTTGCTTACCGCCTGACTACCGGTATGTATTCTGCTCTCTGATTATCCAGCTATTGCTGTAAGTACATGCGGTTACTGATTTGCTGATGCCTTTTTTGCTGAGATTTTCCTTCAAACACGTGGCTGTTGGCTATCACAAGGTGTGGTGGCATTTTGGTGATTATAAATCTTAATGGTTGAATGTTGGTGAGTGTTCCCATTCAGTCAAATTTGACTTGAGAAACTGTGTTTGTCCAAATCTAGACGCGGGATCTCGACTGAGCCATATTCTCGTTCTCGTCAGCTCAACTAACGCAGCCTTTTTAATAATAAGCCTTTTTGAATAACTCGCATAGGTTTGAGCTCTGTAGAACTAATGTCCATGTTTCAGTTGATCGTGTGGTGTGACCGTCGCATGTTTAAATGCTGCCGCTAACTCTTTTCGATTCATGGATGCAAGTTTATCTCCTGCAGTGAAATGTGCGTTTTTTATGCCTTTGTGACTAACCAAATCCTGGTTGGTGCCTGAAACCGAGATTGCTGTCTAGCTCGATATGATCCTGCCTCCATTCTATCATGAAAGTCTCATATATGATTAGAGCGGTTTCGATCTCAACTCCGCACAGACATTGCATGACTTCCCGTCTCTCCATAGTTTCAACACGGCATAGCCACAAAATCAAAATTGAGAAAAATTTCATAGAACCGTGACATTGATCATTTTTCGATGTATAAAAAGATGTCGATAGGCGTTATCAAAATCGCTCTTATCTCTTACAGAATAGGCCCCCTGGTTCATTCTATTATGGCTGTATTACTAATTATATTCAAAGATCTGGAAGTGATTTGGTAGAACTCCATGCTGTGAGGGTACCAGGTCGAAAAACGACCAGTTCTACAGCGGTTTTTCTCTGGAAATATATTTTGCCGTTTGAGGCATGTTCAGTCCCGATTGCGTCAGAAACTTTTCCAACTTTAAATTACATTATGGAGATTAGTGCAGTATCAACCAGGCTTTCCTGCCTGCATTAACAATTGGTGCTCAATACTTCCATATTTTTATGAGTAAATTTTCAAACCAAAGCAATTCGATTTTGACAAATTTGGTGGCTAAAATTATGAAAAATGTCAAAAACCGCTATGCAAATTCTATAACCCGCCTAAAATCAAAATTCGTCCAGTTAGAAGAATACAAAAAATACCCTCGTATTCTGGAAGGTAAGTAAAACAAAGATTTTATGGCCAAAAGCGCTCAAATCGGTTCATTCATGCGTCCATGATAATAAAAACAAACACAAAATGTAGCAATATATCGGGAGTACTGTAAGTAATTAAAATTCTGTCAGTAATAATGAGCAGTTTCGCGATTATGGCGTGGTGCCGACGATATGCATCTTTCTGGGGCATGTTGAACCTAATTCTGCAAACCAATGCGTCCTATTCTGGACAAATTCGAGACCTGTTTTATTATTACCCATCTTGTCTTTGACCGCAGATTTTTCTAAACGGTCCAAACGCAGATCGAGTGCCGAAGAAGCATTGAAACCGTTGAAAGAATTGTTCCAAGTGCTTGAAGGTTAGTTTCCATCAAAATGACCTGTCTCTTGGTGTCGTGTCAAATGGGCTACTGGGGAGTGCCGTGTGGAGCTCCATGGAGGGCCGGAATGGTTTGCTTGAATTCAGCACTCCCAGAGGGTCTGTTCTATGTTTGCAACTCGCCGGGTGTTTACTTTCTCGCCTGCTTACCAAACCAATAGCATCGTTCCCTGCCTATCCCAGTAAGAAATTTCTCACCCGGCGAGTTACAAACATAGAATAGACCCCCCAGATCCGTTACAAATTTGCGCCACAGTTACGTCCGATTGTGGGGTCTGAGAAAGATACGCCTCTTTGTTGAATTGCAGACGATATCAATAAAAAACGCACTTACCTATAACCACTAAACTTGGTTCCCTTTCAATCTCAGTACTCAACTTAGAGTTGATCTCAAATCTTTGCAGCAGTTATTCGTATTTGACTTGCCTTATATCGACGGTGAAGAATTGAACCCCCGTATCTCCAATGTCGTACCTGCACGTGCACATTAGAGATGTCATGGAAATTCAATGTGGTTACATAGGTTGTCATAGGAACAGTGGCGGTCTTAACAAAATGGAGATACGGGGTTTCAATTCTTCACCGTCGATATGCCCTGTAAAACTTGTTTTTTTTCCTTTAACAGAAAAACTTTATAACTTGGAGACGTCACTGTGTCAAACCAGTCAAAATCTCAACGGTAATTATCGTCATTCACTGATCGTTCTATAAAAAAAGAAGATCATTCCATTATCTGATTGAAGATTATTATTCCAGAAATCAGAAACCCTTGGGAAAGGCTTAGCCGTCCGCGAACCAGACGTAAGTTCTTGACTGGGCCGTTTGTCATACGATTTTGAATTTACCTTTTGACACATTGTCACAATTTTGATAGTTTTAGTTTACAGAACAATGAGTCAAGACAAAGGCAAGCCCATGTTCAACCGCTTCGTCCGAGCGAGGCACACTGGTACGAGTAAACTGTGTCTAGTTGAAGTTCAAAACCGGTCCTAATAAAAGTGTTGACAGATGGTATTTTGGGCACGCCATGTTTTTGGGTCTTGTTATAAAAGATAATTTCGCCTGAATAATTTTGTAACCGAATTCTAGGGGCTTCTCCGTTCAGGCCGAATATCAACCTTCCAAGTATCCCAGGAACCAGGTCTCGCTCACCGAAGGTAATTAATAGTAATAGGTTGTAAATAATCACGACAACGTCCAAAGTACAAGTTTGATGGTGTAGAATCAAAACTGCCCAATCCTTTTGCCATGCCATCTATGCATGCGTGATAATATCACCCATATTATGCTAAGATGCCATCAGTCCAAATTTTGAGAAAGAGGCAACTCAGACGCCCCCAAAAGACCCAATGCCTGAAATTGGGCAGTGTTGCAGTTTCACCGTCGAGTTAGTGAATCTTATTGTTGTGTATCATGGCTTGATGTGTTGGTGGATTAATGTAGGCGTGATTTTCAACAAAAAGCACTCTAGAGGTGGTATAATCGTTTTGTATCAGTTACAAGGTGTGAAACATTTGTTGCGGTTGTCGCTTCCAATATATTTTGAGTAGTGGCACATCCTCGTATACCAATGTGTATATTCTTGAAAGCTTTCAGCTTGGTAGCTCTCATCGCGAGGAAAAACTGAGGACCTATACAATTGCGCCTCTCACTTGGGTACTTTGGAAGATCTCAAATTGCATTTTATAGTTTGACAAAGCCTTGACTTGTTCCGAGCGGATGCCCGTTAAGCTGGGTTCACATGTGCGTAAAAGTCTGCGTAATCTCCGTACTGCGTACAGTGCGTAATGAGATCTGATTGGCTGCCAGGTAAATTGCGCGCGCGTAAAATTGCGAGCCAATCAGATCTCATTACGCACTTTACGCATACGCAGATTACGCAGACTTTTACGCACATGTGAACCCAGCTTAACACTCGAATTGGCCCCAAATATGAACCCATGCATGAATTTTCTCCGGTAGGATGGACATAGTGTAAAGGGCACCACATCCCTCCCCCTCTTGAAGGAATTTAATATACAGGCCAAGTGTGGTTGACTCAATGGCTGACAGGGTGTACCCAGTAAGTCGAGTGGGCATTCTGGTGCTTACATTCCGCGCAGGTGTCAGTCAGGAATGCAGTGGCAAAAACTGCAACTTCTATTTTGGGGTTACCAATGTAGGAGATGAAGTAATGTGAGACCTTTGGTGTGCAATTGTTCCGTTGTTCCTATCCGAAATTGACTGCCCAATACTGAGTGCAAAAAGCCTAGACATACCCATACCCCAATAGACGGAAGAGTCGTTGGCAAGCTATTGTCTTGCTAGCAAGCTGAAAAAGCTTTTGATCTTTTTTTGTAGTCCTTGAAAATAAATACACGTCTCTTGTTTATATTTAGGCTAACTTAATTTCGACTGTTGGATGCTCTCAATAGGTAACTGTCAATTTCTCGAATCATAGAATTGTCAAATTTCCTTTTTTAGCCATTTAACCTTCAACCTGGAGGTAAAGAAAATCGTACGAGAGATGCCACTAATGCTCATAGACGAGGTACAGATTCTGTTCACAATTTAGCAATTTTTCAGACTATTTTCATTGCACCGACCTAATGTGTGCAGAACTACCATTTTTAGTTCATTATTGTTTGCAGGGGCCAAGAAAGCAGCCACTCCAGTGTATACATATCTGCAGGAACCAGAAAATGGCCCATCGTTTCACAGGTAGTCGAATAATGCCAAAAATAGCATGGGAGGCTCCTCCTGTTCAAGAAATTTTAAAATCAGGGGTAGAATCATCCAGGTTTCCATTATTTTTTCTATGCAGACCTACCTCAGGTCCTTCAGTTTATGTGATTTCAGTATACGCTGTGGAAGTGTGACGTCATACCATCGGGATCTAGGCATGACTGGCTCATAAAAATTTCCGAATCTTAAGTAGGATGAATTTTGTTGGTATCTGTTAGGATTCGGCATTTGTCGTGAGCCAGTTTAACAGTGGCTCCTCACTGCAACCTACTTCTGCTGAGTATTTTCATATTGTAAGACTGATTTTGCATCATTCATCAGGAACCAGCTAGAAGAGGAGACTGCACGACTATTGGCCTCAGCTAGCCAGTGGGAGTTGGTGAAGACGTCCACGCCAGACCTTAACGACGAAATCATCGGTGAAATCGATTGCGTTGTCAATGGCATTCGTCTGCTCGTCAGTTCAAAGTTTGAGCAGTTTCGCGGCCTTATCGAGAATTGCGCCAAGAACTATCGGATAAGAAGCCGGATCCCGGTGGCCAGCCGTCGAGCAGCGAGCGGTTCGAATGCTTCCCCGGTGTCCAGCGCAACTGTTCCTGCTGTCCTGCCAGAAGATCTGGATGGGTTTTGGAGCGTGATAGCGTTGCAGGTTGGTGCCCACGATGAAGCTACCATTGATTTCTACTTGATAAATCACGTCACAGTGCAGTACTGAGGCCCAAAAGCGTTGACTTGGCGGGAACTTGGTGCGGAACCTTGCTGCACATCATCTCTCATTAACCTATCATGCAACTTCCAAGGGAAATGAAGTTGTAGCGTGTTGTAAACGATTTTTTGGATGATTTCAACGGTATTCGTTTTTCGTGGATGTCAGGTTCTTATGTTCGAATTTTGAATTACTTGAATATATTTGCCAATGAGCAAATTGCAAATCGGCTCACCTTCCAGGTGGACAACCTAAAAAAAAGATCTGATGAGTTGGACGTGTTGAAAACCAACGGGTGGGTTCAGGTTAACAATGCGCCTGTGTCCAAACATCCTGCACAGCCGAAACCGGCCAAGAAAACGCCTCGTCCCGCCACCTCCGGGAGGTCACGTTTCCGCGAGTTTCTGCTCAGTGAGTATGGAACGTTTATTGTTATTACTTTCGTACTAAGATGATTGCCATGATTCAATACGATCTGCAAGATAGGAGTTGATTTCCAACTTCTTGTAATTTTTTCTAATCGTTGCTCAGCAAAAATAATAATTCGTAAACTTCAATTTGCAGAAAAGAAAGAAGAGCTGGGCCAATCTGAAAACACTGAAATAGCCATTAACTCAGACACCCCAACAGGCAGCCCACCAGCTGTTAGTGTTTCAAGACCGTCAATAATGCCAGATTTGGTTCCAATCAGTTTCAGCTTGAACAATCAAAGGGAACAACAAATTATGGATACCATTAACTCGAATTCGACTTTGCCATCCATTGAAGAAGGTATTATCTTACGAAAATATTGAATCAATTCGTTATTGAAGAGATGTTGTAGATGAATGTATCTGAGCATTATTCAAAGATATCCACTTTTGTTGGCACTAAATCACTAGCGGAGACATTGTGGAACCCCATGATTCGAATAAAAACTCAAAAAATGAGAGTCGTTGTTGAGCACTGATGATGGTTTAATAACCGAAACACCACACGCAATTATGCTCTTTGATATACAGCAACTCTCCATGGGTTGCCGTGGTTTTCTTCCATAACAGGTTTTTCATTCATCTGTTTCCCACGCTAATCATTTAATCATTTCAGATTCGTTACCCCCCTTGGAGCATCGCCATGTCAGGCCTCCTCGGTGTAAGTATCTACTTACTAGCCCTCAATTCAGTTAGGAGCCTATTCTATCAGAAATTCGAGTCAAATTGCAATGGTATTGCTATCCGATTTGCGTATTATCGTCATTGTATCGCTATAGTCTTGCAAAAGAATCGCTTTTGTGTTGACGAGTCGCTACTTCTACTGGTGTCTTGACGATTCAATGGTGACCCAACTCAAATATCTAAAATCCTTTTTGGCCAATAACTTGAAAAACAACAGTAAAAAACTTGTCATGATGGCAAGAACATAATAATGACAATAATATACGAACAAATTAGGTATGTTCTTAAAGCACAGAGGGCGTATGTCCATTTTTTCGATTCTGAGACATTGGCATCACTGGATTCGTGAGATTGAGCTCTTTCCAGTGCACACCAACAATTCATTCAGACCTGACTGGAAACCCCTTGAAAACCCAAAAAAGTGAACGGCAGATGTCCAGAAGATCCATTTACTGAAGAGCACAGAAGGCAGATGTCCAAACGGGGATTCCGATTGTCCTCAAGAGGCATAATATTATGTTCTGGGCATAATATGTTATACCTACTATACGTTATACTATAACTCACAATAAAACAGATACTCAAACTCATAGTCAAACACGAAGTCAAACTCACAATGAAACAGAAACTCAAACTCGAAGTCAAACTCACAATGGAACAGAAACTCAAACTTTTGATCGAAATCGAAGTCGAACTCACAATGAATCAGAGCTCTCCTGAAAAGTAGCCAAAACTGAGATAGCTGATGTTGCCACTTAAGCGACGTTTAAGGTAGAATTTTAGACGTTTAGTTGGAATGTAATGCAAGCGTTCTTGGATAAATCTACCTTCAAAGGAATTGATAGACCTGCCCTTAATCTGTAAAAACTTCAATTTGAATGTCACCCAATTTGAGTGTCAACTTCAAATGTGTTCAAATTGAAGACGTTTTGTAATTATTTCATTTCTAGCATCCATATCACTGTCGCTGACTCCTAGGGTGATCCACAATATCGAAAAGGCCCGTAACAGCAGGAGATTTTCTACTGGCATAATTGTACAACAATCCCACAACGGCCGCTACGCTCCAGTAAGTATTTCAGCGCTGCTTTCTGTGGAGGAACTGCTAACTGGTTTTCTACAGCTTTTGTTTTATTCCAGAATTACGATACACATAAAATTGGCTCTTGATTCCAGGACCTCCAATCACCAATCGAGTCGAACTTATCATCGGCAACTTCCAATTACTCATCGGCAACTTCAACTCCCAGATCCTCGCTGAATGACTAGGAATGAAGATTTTCGACTGTGAATAATGTATGTCGTCAGCCATTAAACAATTAATGAGGAGCTTTCAAATCTGACCGTGGAATTCGTTTTAATGTCGCATTTTAAATTTTTCCTAATTTTTTATCTTCGGTTGCAATTTTGGGGGTGGATTTTTTATGATTCGGGAACAATTTCTAGAAGAATGTTGAGCGAATCATAAGTTTCGAACGTCCCGCTCAATTCAATTTATTCAATATTTCTATCATGGAAGTCTAAATTCATTAAATTTATAAAAATAGTTTTTTGAAAGCAATAAGTAAACAAAATTTTCAAATCAAAAAGATGCTCAATTTGGCAATATGTTGGTAGGTGCCCCATTTTAACCTTAGCTGGAATTGAACCTCGTCTAATGTTATCGCCAGTACAGTGTCCTTAAGGACGCCCCACTGACAATGAACAGGGAACATCGTATGGATTCCTACTTGAGTCCTATTGCCAGCTAGTTTCCTTGAATCATCACTGTTCATTTTGAACTCTGACTTCAAACAGCGTGCAATGTGATATGTATGTTGGTTTATCTTGTTGTGCCACATTTTTCTATAAATCAGATCTTTAAACACTTTCTTTACTGGAACCCTTTCACCTATAGGCCGTATCACACGTCAGACCGATCTCCTCCCCATCCCACGGACAGACACACAGACCCCATTCTCTGATTGGCCGATCCTATGGATATGTTCACTTTGGCGCACCTGCATCATTGTTTGTTTTTATTCATCTATGGAACCTTATTTCTAAGAAAATTTTTCAATGAATTTGCACGTAAAAATTACCAAAGAATCGGTCTGTCCAGACGGTCTGTGGGATGGGGAGGAGAACGGTCTGACGTGTGATACGGGCTTAAGCGGGGTCCCCAATGACAACCTAATGATTCGGAGTTGTCAAGCTGCGAAACATTTTATAAATCTGCTTTACATTAGGATGTATGGCTTTAATTGAGCCTGACTTGGCAAAGGGCCTTTTCTGGTAAGTGAATACAGAATGAATGTGCCTGCAAGGGTCTCGAAATCCCGGGGCTGAGAGGGGATTCGAACCCCATAGTACTCAAGTGTGGACCAATAACGGATAGCGCCTGAGATGGCTCGGACACACCGAAACCCGCGAATAGCGTCCCATCAAAATAATCGGCAGTTGTTTAATGTGCGTACCAAGATAAAATTACAAACAACTGTTATGCACGAGCCCAAATTTTTTTTTTTGAAATTTTAAACCTTTTTTAAGGGGTCAAAAAAAATTTTTTTTTGTAGCGTCAAAAATTAGTCAGATTAGAAGATAAGTCAAACCAGTTTTCGACTCCGATTTCGCACCTAGCCAATTTAGACTGCAGGGGCTGAAAAATGTGCAGAAACCTTCAAGGAATCGAACGTTTTTGGGTTCCCTTATAGGAGGCGCACAGCAGTGAAAGTTTGAGGGGGTGGTGTTAAACAATTTTTCCTGGCCGAGTTTTTTTTCACTCTTGGAAATAATGTACCCGAATCCTGATCTCCGTTGGTTTGATGCATATGTTGTCCAGTCAGTAGTCTGTACACCTCTGATTTTGTTCATGTTTAGTCTTAGCGTTGACAATGAATTATCGTCAGGCTACCTTGTCTTCTCTTGAAAAATAATCGCCCCTCCACCCGCTGACGGGCCGCTGGGATGATCTTGGAGCTGGCTCGTTAGTACCAACTGATTAGCGACAGGCTGACCGCTGAGCCGTGCGAATATTCGCTCAAGTAATTACTTGGCAGTTTTTGTAATGAAAGTTTTCCTCATCCTGTAAGTATATAAAAGCATTTTTTTTTGTCGAGTTGTATTGGCGCGTAGATTGAGGATGAGACAGATTTCACGAAGTCCCACCCTATGGTCTTCCCAGCGCTTTCGCCGTTCTTGGGCTTTTAAGGAGAATCCAGGATGCCAGACGAGGAAGCAGTTATTCAAAATCCCCCGTTTGAATCCCGTTTAAATCGCCCAGAGGGGTCATAGGGAAAAAATGACCTGGCCAGAATTGTAAGAAAATAAATCTATTTGAAATTCAAAATTTTTAACAATTAGCTGAACAATTGGTCAAATGTGTCACAAATTGCGACTATATCTAATCCTGGATTTCCCTAGAGAGGAGGACAACGGCCATAGCGTTTGGGAGATGGCCTATTGGTTGATAATTTTGAACAAACAGTAAAACCGGGTTGAAAAAGCGTAAAAAAATAAAAATACTTGAACGAATTATCCTGACAGCAATTTTTTTAAATGATGAGGAAACTGACAATTTTTTCACTCGCCCAACCGTGCCTGAAGCCGGCTGTACAACTATTTTCCTTTTGTGAAATTCGGTGCTAGCCGGAAGGACAGTGAAAACTATTTTTTTACCTCATAGGTAGAGTTAGGTATCTATTTGGAAACTTGACATTCGCGTTGTTGACCGCTGTTGTACGAAAATTCTCGTACGTGCAGCAGAAGTGAATTAACGTTGATTAGTTGGAGCGCTGCCCACGTAATTAGCCGCAACGATTGTTTTCGTTATGCTAACGCTGATTCTTAACAATCGTTCGAAATTCGTCCAACTTTTAATTTGCTAAGCAAAAATGCATTTCTCACTAAGTTTGTAGCTAATACCTACGAACGGGTATTGATTTTAAATTTTTCTCCGCAGCTTGGTCGTCTTAATAGCTTCTAAATGGAAAGGCGTTGCTGGAGGGTTTTGCCAGAATCAACGAAATTCAGCCACTCATTGCGAAAAAATCGAAGTGAACAAGACCGATAAAATCCTTTGCACCGGCGAGTTCAACCATTCGTACACGGAATAGTAAATATATAGTATACCTATTTAATAAAATTATTTACTCGCTTACCAACTCCAGAATTTGAAAAGAGACGCCAATATACTCCAGCCTTGGGTTTCCAGAAGTCAGGTACCAGGATTTTTAAAATAAATTACGACGAGGGGTGACTTGAAAATGTTCCGCGTCGTAAAAGTTAGTTTGCAACTTGCCTGGCCAAACAAACCCATATTCTACCAATTTGCGCGAGTATCATTTCTGCGTAATGCACCTGTTATCGTATTTTACGCTTTTCAGCACGAAATTGAGAACTCTGGTAATTTGTAATGTCGGATCGAACGGTTACGACCCACGAGTGATATCCCATTTTCAACATTTGTATAGATTCACTCTGATATATTCCAACATCACGTATTTCACCCAACCTTTTCCAGAACATTTACATTTGCAGGTGAGTACACGGTATAGATAATATCTATATTATAGTACAACATTGTATATAGACAGTGGCGAATTCTCAGTTAGAAACAGAGCAAGCAGTACAAAGGTAATTCGTAACTTAAGAACCATAGACACGGGTTATGGTATGCTAGTTCTTGAGTAAAGATTGTCAAGGTGCCCTGGTTGCCCTATGAGATCTGACCACTGTATATAGATGAACATAGTATATAGTACATCATTGTAGGTTTAGTATACATCAATAGTATCCCAGTTATAGAAAATGAGCTCTTCTATAAAACTTCGAAAAATCCCCTCCGGGCCAATTCATCCCCATTCCAGAAGTTGGGACCCTGTAGACTACTGGAATTGGTAAAAATTGCCTGGAGGGGGTTTTTTGAAGTTTTATAGTGAATTCTCAAAACCATGTAAGTCCCAACATTTTCAAAATCAAGGATTTGAGCCTTTCTGGTTCATCTGGAAGCTCTCGATCTACCAAAATAGGCCGTTTTTGCCACAGGTCAATACTCTCTTCTTTATGCTCAAATGCAATAACCTGTAAGTCTAAAGCCTTCTTCATTTTTAGGTGATCTCTAGGTTTTTCTCGCCTCCTGTGAAATTTCCGAAAAAATACATAGGTAGGTACATGCATTGTACATTGCAAATGCACTGTCAATATGTTCGTCAAAACTGCCTTCCGAATCCTTCTTCTTGTTAGACAACTCAACGGGTCTCAGTGCGAGTTGTTACAGTTCAGAACGGTTCTGCGCATGCGTAGTCCAGGTTTTTATAGTCTACAGTTTTTCATGACAAAACTGGACTTCGCATGCGTAGAACCATTCCAAACTGTACGAACTCGCACTGAGAACAAACCTCATGAATCCGCTGAAAAACGATCGATTTTTATGAAATGACTTAATATCAAGGTTTGCGACAGCGCTTCTCATAAATAACTAATTGTCGACCTGATAGGTACCTACTGCCGCCTCCTAACAGAAATTTAAAATTTAAACCAGTGGTGCGTAGATAACACACAATACTTCCATATTTTGAAACGTAAAATTGTGACACAATTTGATCATATTTTGACTGCTTTTAAGGGTGTTTAGGCCAAAAATATCGAAAAATTTACTATTAAAATTTTAAAATTCGCCCAAAATGAAAATACGCCACATTATTGTAAAATAAAAATTATCCACATATTCTGCAAGGTAAAACAAAGATTTTTAGACCAAGAACGCTCAAATCGGTTCATTTTTGTGGCCGGAAAAAAATAAAATAGAAAACACTAAAAATGCAAATATATCGGAAGTACTGTGCGTTATCCAAATTCCGATTAAACAGGGTGTTAGGTCTTGGCGAGACAAACATTTCAGTTCAAGAAATTTGAAAAAAGGTTGAGAATTGAGGGAGTTATGGTCATTTTTATAAATGACCACAGACGGACAGACGGACAGACAGACAGACGGACAGACGGACGTAACGGACACACAGACACTTGTTCAGGAAGTGATTCTGAGTAAATGTGTATAAGAAAAAGTTTTTTCTGAAGCTCCGTTCCGATTCTCGATTTTAGGACGATCACAATACTTCCATTTACTCTGTAAATATGGAAGTAAAAACAACAAGCTTGGTATTGATAATAAAAATAAAAAAATGTCAATGAAAAAATAATCGTTATTTTGAAGGCTCAGGATCATCACGAACGTCTCTTCTCTGATTTATTAATTTTTTCAAACCATTTCGCTTCTCAGTTATTTTGGGTGGTTTAACACAATGGGCAAACAAGATAACGATAACACTATAAAGTAAACTCGGCGGTTCATCCGAACTTATGGCAAGCTAGCCACCGTAGAACGAAAGCCAGATTATCCGTTAATTTACCTTCCTTTAGTTTTTTAATTTGCCCATTTATTGGAATTGGGGTCCAATAAAAACGGAATCAGTTCATTGCCGAGCTTTTGGTCTATTTAAGGCCGTCCCCAGAACTCTGAATTAACATTTAAATGTCTGACCAAAACAAATCATAAACATTAACTGAGGTGGGCATGAGCATTCATAATTTATGTTCGGCATCAAGCATTTTTAAACCAAATATAAGGGCCGTATTCTCGGCAGTTCTTTTGCATATGAGCCGTTTGACATGCCAAAATACGCTGTTTTTAAATCAATGATCAGCAAAAATTCATATAATTCTGCTATTGGTAGTAAAAGTGTCTATCCGTAGCTCCGAAAAATCACTACTAATCCAGTAAAGTCCAAAACCTTGACAAATAAACGATTTGATCAACATTGTATTGACATCGATTTGGTCGGAACCGACCTACCTATTTTAGCAGTTGAATAATATAGGCAGGTACCTCCTTCTTAGGAAAGGTTCGCTGGCAGTCTTTGAATGGTTTTTGTATTTTCATCGTGTCGGATTTTATCTCAGGTCTTGAACCTCACGCACCTCGGCATCCATCGTCTGCAAGTCGACGTTTTCAGGAATTTGAAATTCCTCAAAATCTTGGACTTGAGCTACAATCGATTGAGATCCTTTGGTAAACACCATTCGGAATTTCTGCCTAGCTTGCAGCAGCTTTACCTAAGAGGTTTGCATCATCTGTGTGCAGTATGACGAATTTCTGCCCTCTACTTAGTAAGACAAAATATTAAAATGCGTTGAATATCAGTATTTTGAGGCAAAATATTTTGACGCTCTGAAAACCAATTTCGAGCTCCTTAGGAGCTCTTAAGAGTGCTCGCGACCATCCTTAATAATAATCGACGATTTTGGAGGGAAGAACTTAGGAAGACGGCCATTTTCTTCTTCCTTAAGAGCTAGGGGAGGTTTCTGAATTGGATTTCTCGTTAAGGAGTTCACTAGGTAACTCCTAAGTTACGGGAAGAACTTGAGGGAGGTTTCTGAATACGGTATTTCAACATCGGATCATAGGTTCAAGAGATCTACCCTTCACCAGTCCGACTCGATCTGCGCACCAATCTTGAACTAATCGAATTATATTCTCTCTAATGTATGGCACTCCTACCGCCTCCAATAATGTCTGATGCCTAACCCGGGGTACAAATTTTTAGGTAACAAATGGGAATGCAACGCTGAACTCAAGTGGATTTTAGGAAAAAGGCATGGCAATTTGTCAAGAAAGGTCGCCGACTTGAATCGCCTTGTATGCAGCGATTCCAAATTCGAGGGAAAATCTCCACCTGCTCTCACCGTCATGACTATGATAAAGGTATATGAAAGAAAAACATCTGATACTGATAAAGATTTCTTTTAATTTTCTCGGTTCCTAAATAATGTTAGTAATTGGGATTCCTCGATTAACTCTGATTCGATCCCAATGATAGCTTAGTGAAGTTAGCAACGGTTCAGCAACGGTCAACTTCGTGTTTCTTTTCTAACTAATTGGTCTCTAGGGACGTCTTGGAACACATTTCTGGCTGTACAAGAATTGTGCCACCAGTCACATTGTATGCCTTAGGATTAAACACCTTGGTGTATCCAACACCTTCTCGGATAAGTAGGTAGGCTATAAAATATCTTGCTTGATTAGCGTTTGACTGATGAGTATGTCGAATTGGACTGATGAGGGATGTTTTTCTGTCTTGGAGATGCGAGCGCAGCGAGCATCCAGGTCACCTGATCTGTATAAGGAATGTGTGAAGGAACAGTAAGCAACGAGCTGTACGGACTGTATGACTGGTGGCACAATTTTAAAATTGCCATAAATGTGTTCCTAGACGTCCCTAGAGTCCGAAAATTTAGAAAAGAAACACGCAGTTGACCGTTGCTGAACCGTTGCTAACTTCACTCTGGTCCCAATGATTAGGTAATGGTTGGCCGTTTTCAGAATTTGGAACTGGAATGCCCCAGAAGAGGAGATTTCTACTGCAAATGCAAGTTGGACAATGTTGTTCAAAATACATTGAACGATCGCACATGGGAGCCAGTTATTACAGTAAACTGTAGCAATATGGATTTTACTGAGCTCCCAGCCCAGCTGCCCAATAGGACGAAAAATCTCATCATAAACAACAATAAAGTAATGCAATTATTGTGAGGTATATGGCGAGAGATAGAATTGGCAGCGGATATAGAACCAGTATCTTTTTATTTATACTTTGAGCGAAATCAAAAAATATTTTTGTAGCCACAACTAAACACAGGGAATTTGGTATTTAGGCAATCTTCTTGGTAGCCGGAACTAGGTATCGATTGGTATGTTTCCATAATTATTACTATTATATTAAATGGGTACAGAAATTTACCTACTTTTAGAATCTTCTTGGCGAGTAGGTACTTATATAACAAATGATAGATAAATAATGTATTTCCAACTGAAATTTACTGATTTTCTCGATTAACAGATTGCAAACGTGACCCCCCTACTCAATAATAGTTGGTACCGAGGAGTTTCCTATATTGATCTTGAAAATAATCGAATCTCATTCGTCGACCAACTGGAAGGGTCAGATTGGTTGGTGACTTTCAACGTGCTCAATCTGCGGGGCAATAATTTGACCACGGTAAAAGCTCTGGAAGAAATTATCCATTGACGACATTTCTGTTATTCGTTCGTCATTCGTGGACGCCTAAATGAACGATTTTCCAGTAGCTGCCAACCTACGCGTTTGATAATGCTTTTGAAAAAAATTCCAACATCCTGGCCGTATACCTGGAAAACAATTCTTGGGTGTGCGATTGCAGTTTTACGCCAAAGTTTCAGGTACGCTTCCCAGAACGTCAATCGATATTACCTTTGCTGCCCTTACGTCCTGAATTCTTTCGCTTATTTAAGAACAAAAAACGCCGCTGCTAAGTAGATTAGTGACATTATTCATCTAGGTATCAACTTGATCGATACCGTACCTTCATTCCCCCCCCCCGAAATGACTTTCTCTCTACCCGATTACACGAGGCGTCACTGACTAAAGGCCGAATTCGCAGTTTAGCTGTTGTGAGCCAAAAAGTGGACGCACCCACACTTGCGAAGAGTCCGCATTACGTGTTTAACAAGAAATGCATCTGGTAGGAAATTTAACGCCCAATTTTTCTTCCTGATCAAGTTTTTGCCTTAAAACCATACTTCGGCCTTAGAAGATCAAGACGCGATTTGGGCCTTTTTTTGGTTGTACCCCTCAAATCGACCATCTTGACTGACATAAAATAATGTCTAGATAATATCTATATCTATATTATAGAGAACCAAAATATTCATTTTTGCTCTAGGATCTGCTGAAGAAGCATCGCCGCATCATCTACGACTGGGAGCGAATCAGATGCGCTGAGTCTAATCATGATTTGAATTCTTACAAAGTGGTAGGTGGCTCTATGATCAACCATTGAGATTTGTCTTGAAGCGTTACATATGTCTCTCTTCGTGTACACCCAGCTAATGTATGTTACATATTTTTCAGATAAAAGACCTTCCACTTGTCTCTATCTGCATGAATCCAAACAGTTTCCCATTGAGCGTTTGGGATATTATTAACGCTGTGCTCACGTTCCTCATCGGTTTTGTGCTTGTCAAGTTTTTATACGATTACTGGGTTTACAAAACGACTGCTCAGCTGCCCTGGATCGCGTCCAAGATTCCTTGATGGAGATTTGATTGGTACCTCCCTTCCTATACTTTTCTATAGGTCGATTTATCAATTCATTTAAAGCTAAATTTATCTTGGCGCGCTTGCACTACATTTCACCTAGGACATATTTTTGACCGTCGTGCCGAAAATTTCTTGGAAATTAGTTAATGCAAGCGTCCTTAAAACAATTAATAGAAGGGGGCTGGAAATCCTAAAACATGGATTGATGAGGTTTGGCAACAAAGTACGATTCTCAAGAAGAGCCCAATAAGATAAATCTGAATGCTTGGATTTTATAGCCTTAAATAAATTGATGAATTCCAATACTCGTCCCTGGGGCTGAGTGATCCATTTTTAAGGGAATGCAGCGGGAAAGAGGAGCTGAGCACAGCCCTTCAGTTACTCTACCTTCAGTACTGTACCTCAGTAGTGTTCTTTTGGGAGTTGAAGCTTATAAGTGACGTCATCTCTCACCCCTCCCATTTCCGTTAACGCGCCTGCTGCTCATGCATGAAGATGCACTTTTGAACCTTTCTCTTGCCCTAGTAAGACAGGGGTGATAATCAGCTGTTTGTGGAACTTCCTGGCTGACCCCTGCCAGGTCCCTTCGTCATATGGCAGGGGGGAGGACATGGCTGCTGTGGGTGGCTTCCAGAGCCATCTATTCGCTTTCCAAGATACTAATGCTGATTACCGGTAGGATTACCGGTCCATGACGCTCAAGCTCAAGGGTCTAAGAAAAAGGGGGTTAGAGGGTTATGTCGCTGATAAGCTTCAGCCGCCAAAATAACGCCACTATCCTCTAAACTCTAGTCAGAGATGGCAACGTCGGCTCATTTGCCCAAGTTAACCCTGCATCAACCAATCCTCAGTACGCATTGAGGTCCCCTGGCAAATCAACAGGAACGTACAAATTGGTCCCTTGGCTGAAAATGCTCAATCTATTCCTGGGGACCTAATCTGTAAAATTGATGCAATATGACATTGTCTTGGCAGTCGCTATCGTTTCATTACACAAATTGTCATACGTTGTCATTAGATTTGCCATGGCAAACCGATATTGATTTCCAAAGACGTATTGCTTTCAGGTTACAGAATAGGCCCCCTGTTCTCTTCTTTTTAGAATGCATAAACTGCTGAGTGTTTCGGCAGAGGGCGCCCGTATCTCTTCCGCGTAGAAATTATTCAGTATCCGCACCAAAGGTTTAATACGATTGTTGTCTGGCTGCTAACAGGCAGTTTATATTGCTTCTCTGTTCTATCGCCCCTGTACTTAATAGTCGACCATGCATTATCCAATAGCTGGTGGAGGGGGTAAGAAAATGCATTGCTGTGATTGGTCGAGATGGCTTCGACGTTGAACCCAAAAATTTTATTGAGGTTTCCAAGACATGATCCCACGTCCATCCCTCCTCTGACAGCCAGCAATCGGATAGTGTGTGGCGGACTAAAGGCCGATATGTAGGAACCCATAATATGAACCTATATTATTGGTTCCTGGGCCTGATCTAATATTGGTGGGTATACCTACCAACCTGCTTTTGTATATTGTTATTGTATTTGACAAAATTACAATAAAGCAGAGCTTTTGCTTGATTTTTTTTTTCTTCAATAATCTGAGATGTGCCTACTCTGCATGAGTAGTGGCAGGAACCAGATGGAAACATGAATAAGATCCAATATAGGAAAACACAAAAGAAACAGATGAGTAGGTATAGTTCGATAGTTAGATCAGTCGCTCGATGTTTAAGCAAATTTGGTTACCGACGGGTCGAGAGATGACAGATTAGTGGACATTTTGATGTTTGAATTGTAAGAATTTTTGTATACATTGGCATAGGTATCTTAGCGAAAGATCGAGGTAGGTAGAGCTGAGAAGATTGTGTGCAGCGATGTTTTTCAGCCAAAATCATAATATGATTTTGGCATGATATGATGCATAATATGCATCATATTATGCATAATATTATTATGCATGGTAACTCAGAACAATATGCATAATATTATTATGCATGGTAACTCAGAACCCCTTCTCCCACAATGTCTGACTCTTTGAGAAAATGACCCTCGCCAGTTTTGAACTAAGTACTTAGTACCTAATAATTTTATCATGCGGGAAATCATTTGAAAATCGTCCTTTTTTCTTATTCTAAGTACTACTCCAGGTACTAAGTACTACTACCTCATTTCATTAATAAAAATTTCAAGATTGAACTGATGGTGGGAGAGGAAAAACGGTTCTTTGTTGAGCCTCAGGAGTATAGATGGAATGGAGGGCCGGGAGAGGCCAAGTCGGGCCTTTCGGCTTGTTTCCTAGCCAACGACTTTCCAGTGATAACGGATAACCGAGGGCGTTGAGTTGAGATTTCAAAAACAACGGGATCTTCGAAACGTCCTATGGAAGTTGGTGTTTGGTGGCTCAAATGTAGGTTGCGGCTAGATTCCCTTCTAGATCTTGGATATTCGAGGGAGAAATCATTCTTATTTACATCGTTACAGTGCTTACATTACATTCATGTGAGCAAGGTAGCGTTGATCGTCTAAAGAATAATAACATTGCTTTCAAGTTATTCGATTGCCCTATTGACCCGAGGAGGGCTAGACACAAACCTACTAGGTTTGTCGAGAAATGCGCGATGTGTCATGAAAAAACGAAACCAGCAGAAGAACACCGAAGTATGAAAACGTCAAAAGTAAGGTTCCAATACGGAATTTCTCAATCAGTCACATGAACGATTTTGTTGGGCAAACAGAAGAGAGAGAAAAAACTATTACTAATAGGTAATGAACACTTACATCAAGCGTTATCCAGATTGCTGGAACTTAACCCTCGAATGGTACAATCGTTTTATTAGGTACCACATTCCCTAAATGGCATGTTGTGACTCTAACCGAAAAATTCCCACTTAATTTTTTTTTCATAATTCCATTCTCTTCTTCTTTGTTCTGAAAAGGTGTAAGTCGGTATGAGTTGATAGATTTTTCTCTTTGAAAGGAAAAAAGACATAATTTTACCTTAGGTATAAAAAATTTTCTCCCTTTAACGTATAAATAAAAAATAAAGATTTTATTGGTCAGAAATTGAAACCAGTAGGTAGTGAGCAGATAACACGCAATGCTTCCATCTTTTGATAATATCAAAAAATGTAAATTTTTGACACAATTTGATTGTATTCCGGCTGCCGACTGTGGATCAAGAAAGTTTAAAAACTTATTGTGTAAATTTTAAAGCACTAAAGTCAAAATACGCCCAGTTACCTGAATATAAAAAATATCCACGCATTCTGAAAGGTGAAACAAAGATTTTCAGATCGGTTCATGTTTGTGGCTAGAAACAAATACAATAGAAAACTCCCGAATTGCTATTAGGTATATCGAGAGTACCTATTGTGAGTTATTAGAATTCTGGTTAAACCGAGCGACGGGTCTTATCCAGAAGAAGTTCAAGGAATTAGAAAACCTCTCATTTAATGTTTATTGTCTTCACATCAAAAAAATTTTGATTTCGCAGAAAACTACTGAAAAACCTCAAATTCGAACTAATGACATACCGACTACAGTTATCCACCAGACATGGGCGGTCAAATATCGTTTCAACGTTGAAATTGACATGGTCGCCCTCTTATTTTTCATTGGTGGCCTAATGACAAGATTTTACAGATTATCCCAGCCTAAACACATAGTGTGAGTTACCTATCATGTTATTTTACCCAACACTTCCTATGTCATTTTGCGTTTGAACGTGCAGTTTTTCACGCTATTTCCACCTTCAGGTTCGACGAATTGCATTTTGGGAAATATGTTGGCATGTACATGAAAAATACTTTCTTCTTCGATCTGCACCCGCCATTGGGCAAGTTGCTGGTCTCAGTTGCTGCGACATTTGCTGATTTTAATGGTAATGCCACGAATTTTGCATGTGATTCAATCAAGGGAATGATCGGGAATCATTGAGGATAATAACTATAATATAGTTATAATATTACCTATAATAAACTACTATAAATAACTATAATATTATTATAGTTATGTGGATCAAATTTTTATGTTGGTTAATGGTGCCATAACTCGCTTTTCAATATCCACTCAAATAGTGCATGAAGTCAAGATTGATGATTTTCAATTAATTTAGTTTCTCAAATTTTGCTTTAAAATTACAGGTAAATTCAAATTTGATAAAATCGGCTCTCCCTACGACGATTCTGTACCGATATTTGCACTACGATTCATTCCTGCATTGTGTGGGAGTCTAATAATTCCGACTTCGTATTTATTGCTACTTGAATTGGGGTGTCGGCAGTGGACAGCAGCCCTTGGAGCTTTCTTACTCTTATTTGGTATGTACGATATTTGAAATTAAGTACAACTAACTTGATCACTACTTCTGTTCTGGCGATTTTAGTTTTACGACTGTTTTCTATTTTATTTTTTCCTTTGCCACAGAAAGGCTTCAGTAGAATGGCGTTTTCCCCTACTTACCTTTAATTTTGCATTATCAGAGCTTGAAATCAAATCTAAAATCTCGAAAATCCATTCCAGACAATGCGTTCCTCACACAATCCCGTTTTATCCTGATGGAACCGATTCTGCTGCTGTTCACTTTGCTCGGGTTATTATACCTTCTCAAGTACCGGAACATGCAGCTAAGGATATCAGGTGTTAAATGGTGGTCTACTCTGTCCATTTCATTGATATTCCTGTCTTTCGCGTTCAGGTAAGACTCTGAATCATTTGAATTAGAAACTCAAATTGAAGGAATGGAAGCTGTCTGTTCCTTTGGGAGTAGTTAATTTGTACTGTGGATCATGTTGAGTGTTGACTTGTACGCTTACTTATTCATTCGAAACGTTTGATTTTTGACGGAAAAGCCCCACTCTCAAGCCCGCCCACCCCCCACACTTTCAACTTTCATTAATCTTCTTTTTTTCTGTTTTTCAATTTAGCGTCAAGTATATTGGATTCAGCGCGTTGGCTCTGGGTGTTATGATCGTCTGGAGAGATTTCTGGTTCTATTTGCTGCCTAACAAGCAGATAACCAACCAGCGGCTCGTTCTCCATGCGTTACTGTTGGGTGCCACTTCAATGCTCATTCCCCTGCTGGTCTATGTGTCGGTTTTCCACATCCATCTTTCCATCCTTAGTAAAGCTGGGCCTCATGACTCTATCATGACCAGCGCTTTCCAAGCTAGTCTCGAGGTTTGAAATATGTCCCCATTGAATTTACAGTTGTGATATGAATGCAGTGTGAGGCGACCTGTGTTGCTATTTAAGGTTGTTGTACTGGCTTGTGGATGTCTGGATGACTTTCAGCTATGAAGCCATCATCTTGATTTCCAGGGAGGACTGGCATCTATTACAAAGGGTCAGCCTTTGGAAGTTGCCCATGGCTCACAAATAACGCTGAGACATACCCATGGTAAGGCATGCTGGCTCCATTCGCATGCTGAAGTTTATCCGATCAGGTATCCGGATAAACGAGGAAGTTCGCATCAGCAGCAAGTTACCTGCTACACTTTCAAAGTAATAATATCTATTTTTGGGTTGTTCGTGGTTTCATCTCTGCCATTTATGGATCTAGGGCAAGAGATAATTAACTTCCTCTGGATATGCTTACTTTCAGCTCAAGCGCTTTCGGCTGTACGGCCTTCATCAGGAGCTCAACTTGCCGAAGGGTGAGCGCTGCTGGCTGCAAGAGCAATGGCTCCTGTGAAGGGCCAGACGGCCAAAAGCGGTAGAGCTGGGGGCAAAGATATCGAGAATTGGATTCATCAGTCATCTCTTGCCTCGGTCCCCGGAATATCGATTTGCGTGGATAACCTCGCAGTATTTTTCACTTCAGAACGTTAGCTACCAAAGCTTGCAAAGAGCTATGCTGCAATTGAAGCCCTAATAACATTCTTGAGTGAAGAATAGTGAGGGTGAAAATCATCCCCTCTTACCACAAAATTTTTTGTTGATACGGGTCAGTTGGATTTTAGCTAAATGATGAATTTATATAGGATTTGAATAACTGGTGGATCGTTCGCCGACCCGACAAGTCGAATCTAGTCGTCTCATCACCTCCTGACGCCATCAAACACGGAGATATCATTCATCTGATCCACGGCATCACGGGTCGTGCCTTGAACTCCCACGATGTCTCAGCACCGATGTCTCCACATAATCAAGTATTGATCACCTCGAAATAAGTTTTTCTCTCTTTCTTGAGTGTGGGGAAAGTTGCCTGATTCTGACTTTTTCACAGGAAGTTAGCTGCTATGTCGATTACAACATTTCAATGCCTGCTCAAAACCTGTGGAAAGTTGATATCATTAATCGGAACGTGGAGGGCGACGTCTGGCACACAATTCAATCTCAGGTAGTTCATTTCCTAAAAGAAATATTGACTTCTTGTTATTGAAATTCAAAACGGCTCCCGAACGACCTGAATGATGAAATTTCGCCTAGGTACCCAGACCTAGGACAACTGCTCCAATTTTGCCGATAGCAACTCCGCAAATTTTCGGTGGTTTCAGGTCCGTTTAATTCACGTGAATTCAAGCCAAGCTCTCAAATACAGCGGCCGTCAGTTGCCTTCCTGGGGGTACAACCAAATGGAAATAGTAACGGACCAAGTGCACAAGCAGGACGACACAGTATGGAACGTGGAAGAACACCGGTATACCAAGTGTGAGTTGTTTCTTTTTAATAATGCATGCGGTTCAAAAACCTGGTTTACTAATTGTAATTTTTACCGATTATCTAATTTTATGATTTATCGTCTCTTGCTGCGATGAAATCGCTGAATTCATGCTTGACATTTTTCAGTCGATGACGAAAAAGAACGTGAGCGAGACTTGATGAACGCTGAGATGATCCCGCTCCAAGGCACCAAACTGTCCCGGTGGGCGAAATTCGTGGAGCTACAGTATAAAATGCTGTTCCCCTCTCAGGAGAATATCCAGAACCACATGTACAGCAGCGATCCGCTCGAATGGCCGCTCATGACTCGGGGAATCGCCTACTGGGTCAGCTCACAGCACAATGTACGGATTCTTTATGGCCGATTGTTGCATGGCAATTCACTGTGAACAGACCGTGTTTGTAACTAGTGATTCTAGTCTTCTGGGAATCGATTTTTTTCGTTTATCGTTTCAGGGTCAAATTCACCTTATCGGCAACGTAGCTGTCTGGTACGCAGGCACTTTATGTTTGGCAATTTACGCTTGCCTGTTTATCTTCTACCTTTTACGAAGAAGAAGACGATGTTACGACATTGATGAAGGTTAGTATCGTTTTATTTTTATTCATACTCAAAACAATTTCCAAACGCCGGAAGGTTTTCGGGCCTCATTTATGACAGTTCTGGTTTAACACATATGGGCCAGGCCAAGAATACTCAGACCATGTATTATGGCGTCAATGACATTGCCATGACGATGGATTGGCACACCTTTGCGTTATACAGGGACGTGGAATCACTTCGTCAACACGGGCCTCATCTTGTTCTGCGGGTTTCTCTTCCATTATCTTCCGTATTTCTTCATCGATCGAACCATGTTCTTGCACCATTACTTCCCGGCGCTTATGTTCAAATTGCTCCTGACAGCAGTGGTCATTGAACATCTCTTCGTATTGCTGAGGTAATTTCAAAACTAATCTTGCCTGAAGATTAACAATGAAGAGCTTAGCACTGACTTACGCTGCACAATCTCCCTTCAAAGTACAGGGTGCTCTCCGAGGGGGTGGGGTTTTCCTCGGACCTCATGTTGGGCATCCCTCTGTATCTCAATAGTCAATAACTGTTTTTGCAATTTTATTACTTTCTCTGATATAAAAATTGACTAAACGCCCATCAATTTACAGTCCCACGCCTACATGAGGTTTCATACCTCTAAAATCCTGTTTTTTTTTTTTTTTTTTGCTTCAAATTACGTTCACCTGAGCTGTGAGTCGTGTAGTTTTCGGTAATATTCTATTTAAAACCAGCACCCTAATATTTTTAATTATCGATAATTCAATTACTTCACCAATTCAATTACTTTTCAGTTTTTCCAAAATCGCACAAACTGCGCTCGGATGTGTTGTCATCATGTGGATGGCAAGCGTTGGCTTTGTGTTTGTAAAATTCTCCGACTTGAGTTACGGCCTTTCACCGCTTACGTCGAGTGACGTCGCTCGTCTCAGGTGGTTTGAAACGTGGGATCTGATCATTCATAAAGAATGAATCATTTTCAACTATACTGTAAGATAACAACGCTGTATTTTTAGAGAAAAATGACTGTTAGCATTAACGACGAGCACATCACAGCAGAAACGGCAGATCTCCTAAAAGATCCTGAGAGACAAGTTCGAAATTTTATAACCTAAAAATTATATGTCCATTCATGATGTCGGAAGTCTTTCCAATTGGTGATTTCGTCATTTCCAACTGCACTGATTCCAATTCTTTCCGATTGGTTAATTCCAGTTTTTGGGTCCAATGCTCCTGTGTTTATCAAATGCAATGCATGACTGAGCAAACCCAATCTGAGAGTTAATTGCTTGATGTGTCACATTGCTTCTGTGTTTCAACAATAATAAAAAGCTTCAAGTTCAATGTTTTGAATTTCGGCAAGAACAGTTCCGGACTACTCTAGGATTAGTTGCTAACAACAACAAGCAAAATTTGCTTAATTAATTTAATGCAAGTCGTACGATAGGATGAATGCGTTCATGAAGCTGTTTGCCCAATCACACGGCATGGCATCGTTACCAACTGGTACTGGAGTTGACCGAACAGATTTAAAAATTGAACGGGGATTCCGACATCATGAAAAACAGAAAGAAGGTTTTCTATTAAGGAAAGGAAGGTTCTATTAAAGTGGGTATTCACTGTAAAGCAGCCTTCAGCAAAATCGTGTTCATTTTTATTTATCAGAGTAATTACATTAGTAGGCAGAGACATGCTGAGTGAAGCTTGATAACATTATGATCGATGCTCCGGGGTCGAGCAATCATGAAAATCAATTTCAGCTGCTGTCAATTAGCCTAACCTGTCAATCCTCCTTTTTGGGACTAGAAGCCGAGGTAGGCAATTCAGCCATTTATTGCCATAATTTAAGAAGCGTTTGTTCTTTGATTTTCCTGAGCATGTAAGGTGAATTTGGTTTGTTGTGTAGATGATAAAAGTGGGCCAGTCTTCCATTCTATCAATACCTAGAGTGCTAAATTAAATTAACAAAACTGGCTCAATGTACCCATCTATTCTTTTGAATAAGTTTCTTGTATTATGGTTGTTATCTTCTATTCAAGTATTCTTTCTCTGAAGGACCGTATACTGCTTTCGTTCCCCAGTTGAGGAATAAATTTAAAAAGCTGTACCTACGGTCCACATTGAAAAAAAATCATTCTGTGATAGTCAGATGATAATTATTTTTTTAGCTCAGTTCAGTTTCGAAAAACGAGTTTAATCAACATGATGTTGAAAGATGCGTGGTATCCCGATTCAGCACATTCAAGAACCAAAATGGAGTACCTCGTTTTAAAATCGATAAAAGCGAAGAAGACATTTATTTTAGGAACGTAGGCGAAATCTAAGTTATTCTACGTTTTGATAAACTTAATTATAATTTTTGTACTTGTTTTGAATTATTTATTCGTAACTTTATTGGAAGTTTGTAACTTATTTTTGTACCAAGTTGTTATCAGTTTGAATTATTGGAGAAAGTATTCTATATTTTTCTGCTAACCATAATTCTGTTATTATAACCTTTTTGCACACATATTGTTATTCTGGTGATACCTACCTCCCTACACCCGGATCCCATGCCAAGCTGCTCTTGAGAAATGGTACTTAACCGGCAATTTAACATTCGAAGTTAATTCCAGCTTAAAGAATCCCATTAATTTAACCTGAAAAGTGTAATATTCAATCAACAGGCGATAATAACCGGGATATGGTAGAGGTAATGAAATTGACTCGCTCACGTTTCAAAGTAACATTTATTCCAAGTTGATCGATTGAAAAAAGCTAGGTAGTCAAATAGGTGAAACTACTCCAGTCTGAAAATTGGTATACAAATTATGAAAATCCATTCACTACATTCTAAGTAAAGCGTCGATCTCCAGATAAAATCCCCCTTGTCTGTATAAAGCCCGTATCACAAATCGGACCTTTCTAGCCCCCATCCCACAGACCGTCTGCACAGACCAATTCTTTGTAATTCGACCATGCAAGTTCATTGATAATTTTCCGAGAAACAAGGTTCCATAGATAATTATAAACATTGATGCACGAAAGTGAACAAATCCAGAGGATCAGAAAATAGGGTCGGGCTAACTGTACGAATTAGAAACTCGAATTGAGGGAATGGAAGTTGTCTGTTCCACGAACGTTTACGAGTCTGTATCCCTCAATTTGAGTTTCTAATTCGAATTATGGGGTTCCACAACTTCTTCCCAAATGATTTGATTCATGCTAACTGTACATGTGATGAGGGGAACGGTGTCACGTCTGCTACAGGCTTCATACAACATACATCACGTGACACTTGCAAGTATAGGTAAAATGCACGTTGTCGAATTTTCTTATAAAATGAAAACTTACACGTTTTTAATCGCATTGGTAACTTAAATGACTCGTTGAACAATCACTGACTAAAACAAGTTTCGCACCACAATACCACAGGTCAGAATTTGTCAATTGCCGTAGTTCCAGGTGCCAATTATAATTATTCAAGGTTTTCCCAGTTGAAACCCTAAAATAAATTTCCAAATTGGGCTGAAATATTGTTCTATATGTTATGCAGGTATTGATGAAATAAATAGTTTTAAACTGTCACATTCTCGCCCTTCTCCTGCTCCCGAAATGCTCCCAATATTCTTCTGCCGAAAAAAAAAAAACATTCAAATACCTATTTCCCAAGGTGTTTGTGCTGCCAATAGTCTCATTTTGATTCACCAGCCAAAAATATTTGAAATATAGGTATGCACGTTTTTAGAGTCTAGATTTCGAGAATATCTGTACTAAGCTTAGTACTTTTTTAAAAACTTAAAATATGGAGAAACTGGTGGTTTTTCCAAATTTTGTCTACGCACAAAAACAATTGGAAAAATTCGACCATAATTTTTAGCAATCGGCTCTTTGCTATGTGAGCCGTTTTCACTTCTTAACCGATTCGTCGATTTCTGATTCAGTCTCAATCTCAGGCTCGGATAGGGATAGGGAACCAGCTCTCCGTCGCAGTAGTACCGTATTTGGGGTCTGCATGAACAAAAACAATTACAATCAAAAGCCTAGAGGCAGAACCTCTAAAAATACAAATCGAAAAATCCCAACTCAAAATTCTGCCAATCCCCCTCACCCCAAAAATAATTCCGCTAACGTTATGCTATCGTTGCTAATGTGATGCTATTGACACGAAGTGCTTAACGCTGAGGCCAAAATATGTTAGAAATATAATATATTATATTGAAGCGAGGATGGATCTCCTGAAAGTCTTCTCTTCGCCTCCATTAATCTGCTGAAAGTTTGAAATCCAAATTTTGCCCAAGGAATCACAGGAAACCCCGTGTTGGCAATGGTAAAAAAGAACTTTTAGGCGTTTTTCCAGGGAGGACTAATTTTTTACGCTGATATATCACTTGAACTTAGTTGAGTTTTACCTTCAAAAAATGAGCTGACGGCTCAGAAGCGTAGCCGACTTCACGAGCCTCTTCGTCTGCTTCTGACTCATCAGCAGATGATGATGACGAATCTGAGGACAAAAATCATTATTATCATTTTTTCGCAAACAGGTACATACCTGCATGAATTTTGTTCGTCAATGGCATGAAAGCAGTTTTGACAGAGATGGGGACACTTTTAATTTTTTTAGGCTAACCATCAACGATCCTTCGATCCATCGGGTTGACTTTGCAGACCATTTGAGCAAGATCGGTAAATTTGTAGCCGGTCAATTGTGGCGGGGAGACGGTCGAATCGGAATTGGCAGAAGGGCCCGAGCCGCTGGGTCGTTTCAAAAATATCGGCGGCCCTTCCTTCATCAACGCTGTGAGGTAGGCCTTGCCGTAAGTGTAGCCCACTTCCTATAATAGAGAACCCGGGAATTAGGTACCTAATCGAATTCATAACAGTTAGAATTCATGAAGTTCAAAATTTTGCAATGGACCGAAGAAATGGATCACCTTCCTGGGTTACCATGGACAGCCTTACCTTAATTTCGTCGAACGAGCTGAACTGCAACGTTCTATACTTGTCGATCGGGGGCCGAATGTACTCGCAGTAATCGCTCTGCTTCACTTCCTAAAAAATACAGAAAGCGAATAAAAATAAAAGTTGGTACGGGCCCTGAGCCGGCGAGTATTGGAAGAAAATGATTAGCATTCACTGTAAGCAATGTGAACAAAATTCGTAAGAAAATATCTTTTGTAAATACATAACGCCAAAATTTTCTTACCCTCAGTATTGAGGTACCTAGATTCCAAAAATCGAAGCGGGTACACTTTGATGTGTTATGGAAGAGAGGAAACTTTCAATCGCTAATATTGACATTCAAAATGTCATAGGTCATCTGATTTATTTCCGAAAGATTCAGCACCCACTCACTTCCAACTGGCGGACGCACGAAACGTAAGCAAGTCGGGACTGAATGTCTGGAAGATTTGGAACTTTGACTGGCGACGTGAACGGGTTGAAACGCTTCCACAGGACCCACCATCCGGACAGAGAGTCTCCGTAGTTCGTCAAATCGACGTCATCAGTCGAACCGACGTCGATAGCGAGGACGTGGCGAGCCCCGAGATTCCGCATTATATCAGCTGAAAATCGTGCAATCAACAAATTATTCACTCCCTCACCCGGCACCCTTAAGAGCAGACCTTCTTTTTAGTTCTCCCATGACGACTTAATCAAAAAAGGTTGGAACGAATCTGGAATTTTCCGGACCGAATAATTGAAAACGATGTAATAAACCTGAAAATGATGATACTATGGGGAAGAAATATGAAACTTGAAAAAATGTGACAACTTTTAATTTGATACGTTGACCGTTTGAAACAACTGTTCCACAATTCTTGGGAAAAACGACGTACCTGGTACATTATTGATGTAACAACCATCTAAGAGAAGATGGCCGTCGGTGGGATCGCAAAGAGGAGGAAGGACACCAGCGATTGACATGCTCGCCCGGCAGTAGATCCATAACGGGCCTGAAAATCTCATCTGTCAAGGTCTGCCAAATCGTTCGGCAGGGGGATGTCTCATCGCTTACCATCACGAATAACCACCATTCTCAGGAGTATTGGTAACCGTTTCGAAAGATAGAGGAAAACTGCATCTTGGTTAGAAAGGTCGGACAAGCTGTGCGGCTAGGAAGCGTAATATTTGGAAATTAGAATCCAGGACCTAGAGGGAGAGGTATTCCAAGGCAGATAGCATTGAGTGTTCCTTAGACATTTCCTCGGCCAAGCCAAACACGGTATCCTCTAGTGAGGCCTTCATCGAACCTCTCGACAGTGTTTTTGGCTCAAAAGCCCGCTCATCTCATATGCTTGGACAACTTGCAATTTCCTCATGTTGAAGCTGTTTTAGAAGGGACAGCTTTTCAACCGACTTCAAAAAGGAGGTGACTCAAGTTGAGAGAGTCAAAAAAGTTTTTACTCTTTTGACTCTCTCTTCAACTGGAAGTTTCGATGCACTGCAGCGCATAGCAACGTGCACCTCTCAGCTCATCCCTTCTACCCTTCTACTCTAAGCTCAGCACCAGCTACGGCACCAGCGATGAAACCCGAAATCTTATTACTTCCATATCTACGAAGAATATGGAAATATTGTAATCGCTCAAAAATCGAAACTGGGATCGGAGCTTCAGAAAAATTTTTTGCTCATACATTTTTACTCAGAGCCAGCCCGAAAGATACTGGATAAGATACTGGATAAAATACTGGATAAAAATCAGATTGCTTGGTTCAAAAATTTACTTATCAAAATATGGAAGTATTGTGTGTTATCTAAGAACTATTCGCTTCACTCTCCCTTCCACTCCCACCCCACTCAACAGGACACGCACCAGTGATGCATCCCAAAATCTCATTATTATTATTTTTTTCATTTCATGACCCAACCAAACGTGATTTTGAGTCGAAAATGGGAAACTGAGTGTTTTTAAAGCTGCTGGACTCAACTATCCAGCAATATCATTAGGACCCAATTGAATCAGACAGGTGACATCGATGTCAATGTTCCGACCAGCTGAAATGCAAAAATTCGATCCTTGGGAAACCGAATGTCTCTGGCAGTGGTATCCGCTAGGCTATCGGATTATTACACCCGAACCTTCGAATTCAGATCAGTTCTAGGCGCAAGAAACTGAATCGATACCCCTCATTTTCCAAACTTTGAATCCACACATTAGTGAGATGTCCGATAATTCATCAGTTAATTATCGCCTCACTCGCTTCCTCCTTGACCGGCTGTACTACATGACTTTACCACCTTCCTATGGGTACATTTATTCAAGGTATAGTCAGGCTCCATGAACTTATCATAGTAACCAGTTATGAATGTAAAGAAGTAAATGAATCTGGATTAAGTAGAGAAGAAAGAAGAGAGAACAGAAGGGAGGGCGGGAAAACAAGAAAGAAATGTACATGAGAGATTTGATCTGGGAAAAGAAAGCAGATGTCTTGTGAATCAGTACCTGGCAGGTTGTTCACATATCCTCCGTCTAGCAGTAAATGTCCATCGACGGGATCACAAACGGGAGGAAGATAGCCAGAGAGCGACATCGACGCTCGAATGTATCGCCACATCACTCCTGCAAAACACACCCCACACTCTCTATGAAACATGGCCCCCCAAAAAAATAAATCAACGTAAATAGAAAAAAAGTGTCGATAATAAATACGTTACTCTATACTCAATCGAGATTTTCCACCACTTCCGGTTTTTTTTGTAAAATTTTGTAAACTAGGTATGTAAACTAAGGAGGAATTAGAATTCGGATTTGTCAACTGATCTTGAACACTAATGTTTGGTCGTCTGATCATTTTTATCAAACCCCCATTTTCCATCCGAATCCTAACGGTTCTTCCACTTGCATCCCAAAACTATGAAACAGAAATCTACATTAAAGAACTAGAAGTTGGGGAATCTAACTTGAAAAAATCTGAGAAAATCCGTACCAATGTATTTAGAACTCTTTAAATTTCAAGTTAACATATAAATGAAACCGACTAAAGGAGTCGGCAGCTCCAAAAAGGTTGTTTCATACGCATTACAGTGGATAAAACGAAACAAATAATGCACTCAAGAAACTGCACTTCATCAACTAAACCTCGGAAATCAAAACGGAGCATTTCTTTATACAGCTAACCACACAATAAAGGGCAACGGACGGGTACCAAGAATATGATATTGGCGACATCTATCAAACGGCACACTGAAAGCGACAGTCAAGAACCATGGAAAAGCTGATATCGCTGATTCAAAAATGACACTATTTCTCACTAATTCGAAGGTGCTACAAGTTTGGCACACTGTACTACCAATCACGTTCGCCGGCTGAATATTGACCAATTCCTGAGTTGCAGGCTATCGCAATAAATACTGTAAGTACGTTCAACTGTAAATTGCAGGAAAAACATTTGAACAATCAATCCTTGTTTTTTTTTTCAGAGTTTAAAAAAGTCGCTTCAAGAACAATTGTGACTGACGATACTGCCAAATGGACGAAATAGTGAAAATACCATTCACAAGACATCTGAACAAGATGATCTCTCATTCTAGCGAAAACACGACAGAGCTACTGTAACATTGAAAGGCTAGGAAGGAAATTTCTGTTTTAACCAAGGGGCTATTCTTGATGGTAAGCAATGAACGAGGGGACAACATTGTGCACAAATAGCTGGAAAATCAAGTTGATAATAAAATGGTTATTGTAGAAACGAACAAAAGGCAAGCGAGTGATGGTGAAATGCCTGCTGAGCTCACAATACGACTTTCCTTGCATTTATACGGTAAAATCCATGAAATCCCATCAGTTTGTATGTTGTTCCATCGGAATGAAGTATCAGGAGAGGAAGAGAGACTCCAGACGACTCTATAGCCGACTTTGAAAAGGAGGAGTTCACTCAAGTTGACTTGTCCCAAGGTTTTTCTCAATACTATTTAACTATGGAAATCAAAAAGAGAGCGCCGTCATGACTCTCTTTCTCCCCAAAAACTTCGCACCATTAGTATTAGAGAAGGGAGTATAAGTAAGAGACGCGTGTCATTTTATGCAACTTAGCGTTAAGCGCAGCTTGGAGTGATAAGAGAAGACAGTGATAACAGCTATATCGACGGCGGAGTGGTGAATCCTCGCATCTCCTTTTTGTTAAGACCGCCACTGTTCCTATGACACCTCTCTATGAATTTCCATGACATCTCTAATGTGCACGTGCAGGTACGAAATTGGAGATACAAGGTTTCACCACTTCGCCGTCGATATGGAGGAAGGCTAGGATAAAGAAAAACATCCGTACAAGTCAACTTGAACAACCGATTTTTTAGCGTCGGTTAAAAAACGGCAACTGGGACCAGAGAGTTGGTGTCACTCGGTTGAAACCTACGATTCCATCAGCTATACGTGCATTATGTTAGAAGCTCCGGAGGGTATTGTATTTTTTTTGGAAGTTGCTGCGCATGCGAGTCAGTAAAAGTAGCATACATGTAGGATTGTGAGAAAATGCGTTTTTCAGAATCAGACAATTTTTCGGGAAAATTCAGGGATACCTACAACTTGACCAAATTAATTGTGAAGATAAGCGACACAGGGGAAAACTGAACAACAAAATGGGGGATCAAAAAGATGATTTTCAACTAGGGCCGGTTTCACCAACATATCGCTATTCTAGTAGAGCATTACTGGTGGTTCAATAATGGATTGGAGAAATGTTGGTTTTCACCAAGCAGAAGGGGTTCAAATGCATTAACTAAAGATCAAGTTCAAATCCCCCTTAAAGTCGGGGGAGGGGGGGGGCACAAAGTTGCACAAGCCGGGATGCTGAATTGATAAAAATGTGATCTAGGCATCTCGATTACAGGTTGCTATCTTGTCTTATCATTATCAATCACATTCTTCATTTATTTGATTACTTCCCGACAGCTAGCTTTTTTTTTACCAATTATTTATTGATTTGTGAATAAACGCTTGTATTTCTTTTATTATTATTTTATTGTATTATTGGCAAATTGTCATAATCGGACCTATACAACATTTGAATTAGGGGTTATGTGATAGTGTGCATTGAGACCAAGGGATGAATCAAAAACCATCGATGATGAGATATTCAAGAATCGGCTCACCTATTTGATTGAGGTGAAATCCAAACATTACAGAAAGCTTCACAGTAAGTAATTATTGAGCTAACGTAAAAAATTGACCAGTGAATCAATAAAAAATGGATGCCATTCCTGGTCCCTTATCTCATAACAGTTGAGTCAAGCCCTTGATCACCCGATATCGGGCAGTAACAAGTTAATCAACAAATGAGCGGCGATTGAAGTTGATCGTTGATGAAGAAATCCAAATTTGGATTTGATCTCGAGATAACACGAAGATCGCTAATTTAACGAGGATCTAAATGTTGGTGACACCAGCCCTAAATACAAGCCAAATTCGAAAGACTCAAGAATATCGACATTTTGACGTGATCTGCCTCCCACCTCCCCCAAATACCAATCACCCACTAACAAACGGAATTATAGTGAAAATCCACCTGGAGTCACTTCGTCAAGGGGGTGTTTTTCGGGAGTAAGTTTGACATCACCCAAACTGTTAAGTTCGACCTGAAGTTGTATTTTCCTTACCTATAACATGGCCGGTAAACTACAGCTGCCTTGAAATACAGAAGCGCAGAAGATGAAATAGGAAAATCTAAAGAAGCCTTCTTTCATCAAAAAATTCTCAATAACACTGAGAATCCTCAATTGTTAGCAGCTATCGGCAGAAAACTAACAAACCTACAACAGCTAAGAACCAACTAGCCAAACAACTAGGAATTGGTGCAGATAAACATAGAGAATTAGCCTTGAATTAGATACCTATCTTTTTCTACCACAAGCTAAATTGCGCCCACCGGAGAAAAACCGTCACAGAGTTGAGTGAAATAGATAAAAGCGAAAATCAAACCCAAAGGTGAAGCAATTGGGAAAACGCAAAAGAAAATAAAACGCAAAATTTGAATCAACGATACGTATCACAGTTAGCAACACCAATATGGCACACGTTACCATGACGATGGATTCTCATTGCTGAAGCGCTGATGTCCGTGCTGAGAGTGAAATACGGAACCCACAGGTCTTCGATGCGTACGTTGCCAAAGGCGTTTTGCAAAGTTCCATTGAAGGCCCGCCCGGTGAACATGGATGTAACTGGGTAGGTCAGATCAAACAGCAGAGCCCACCAACGGTTGATTTTCTGTTCAAAGAAAAAAAATAAATGAACGCCTGTCTAGACTCCAGAATAATGAAATTGAATAAAAGTGTTACAAATCCGTCTATGGATCCCTAAGTTGAAGGAACTTCCCCAAATCAGAAGGCTCGCCACTCACAGTAGGCGAGCATTTACAGGCAAGAAGAGGTTCCTTCAGTTGGTCTTTTTACCCAACACTGGACAAGTATCAGCTTCGACGATGAAATATAACTAGGGTGACCAGATTTTTTTCAGTGAAAGCAGGACCCAACAAAAAGACAACTTTCAAATACTGAAAAACTCTTATAATTTTTAAAACCATCATCAAAACAGAATAACTAGGTAACAATGCATAAAATATACTTTTATTCTTTTATTATCATTGCACAATTCAGTCTTCAAAATACCTACCACAAAAACGTTCATCTAATTTTTCAGTTGAAGTAGTTGAATTTTTCAGTTGGTTCGATGGGAAAGGCTTAGTAGGTAACATTTATAGTGATGAAAGAAGGACCCATGGCAGGACCATTCACACGAAAGCAGTACATTTTAGGGTCCTTTCGAGGTTTCTGTGGACAGCAGGACCACAACCTAGAAAGTAGGACCTGTACTGCTGAAAACAGTACCTCTGGTCACCCTAAATATAACGCACAAAACGATGACAATATTGCTGAAAGCGCTCGATTCAAACTAAAAACCAGGATAACCACACCTCCGATCATCAGAATAATTGTAATTCCACACACAACCGGCCACTCACCTTGACCCACTCGCGAGCCTTCTGCGTCACAGCAGTCGTGTCTCGATGCATGCACCATAGGCCACCGATGAATGCTCCGATACTGACACCACCAACCATATCGATAGGGATGCCTGCCTCCTGGAAATCGGGGGAAATTCAATGAGATAGAAAAATTAATTGTGACTACTGAGGATCGAGACTGTCGGTCCGTCGTGGAATTAAAACCGCAAAATTGAAAAATCAAAAAATATACCTCTATGGCTTTGATCATTCCAACATGAGACGCCCCTTTGGCACCTCCACCACCAAGAACCAAACCGATAGACATTCCTGTCAACCATCTGGCAAGTCTGGAGAAATCTGAATGGATGTTGGACTCGGTTTCAAGAACTTTGGCATACAATTCGTTCTGCAAGTAGAACCAACATAAATTAGGGAATGAAGACGTCATTCTTCCAAGAGAAAGAGCATCAGTTCAATGTTAAGATTTCCAACAACTAGAAGTCTGCAGATAAGTCATAGGCGGTATAAAAATGCTTACAACTCGGAAAAGCGATCTTCGAGCGAACATTCGCTTGTTGCAGAGCAAATGATGATGGCGCGTTATCCATTGCCTCATGTTCAGCCACTCTAACGTGTTGGAAGGCTGTTCGCAGTCTTCTTTGTGCAATAGGACTAATTCTTTCAGAGTTCGAATGCCGAGTCTTTCAATTTCTTGCTCAATCTGAAATTTAAAAAACCCCGCAAAGTCCTCAATGTTTGGTGACTTGAAATGTATGGATTTATTTTTTGGGAAATGCACGAGTAGGTCACAACCTGCACTGCTCAATTAGGAATTTAACGCAACTTCCAAGTTTTTAGCAAGACCTTCATACCTTTCCAATACTAGGTTCTTTGTAGCCGAGGCCAACAATGAGCAGACAATCCGCTTGACGAAGACATCTCTGCGTCCAAGCTGTGAAGGAGTGGTCGCATTGGTACAAAGATATGTTGTGCTGATCCTCTTGCTGAGCTAGCCAGGATGTCAGTCTGTATTCCTGGCTCGGCTCCATCACCGAGTTGCCCAAAGCTTTTCGCACCAATTCCGACGTAAGCCTCAACGTGGGGCCTGGAAATGTGTGATGTAATATTTAGCGAAGGAGATTATACACCAAAAGACATGATACACAGAGACAAGACACGAGACAACAACAACAAGATTTAAACCATCAGAAATATCAATTTCGAATCAATGAATTTTGGTCAGAGTCTCAAAAATCTCCCAAGGATGACCAGTGTCTCAAAACAGGAAAGCACGTTAGTGTAAAACTAGGCACAGGATCACAACACTACTAGGCTCAGTAGGTATGCGTCCTGGGACACAGTGAACAGAATCAAACTAACCTATAGCACTCAGACAATGGTATAGTTCGTAAGTGAAGGCCGTAAGAGGGACGTCATCCGAAACTGGAACAATGGCAACTGTGCTGAAGTTATTATGGGTAGGCCGGTTATCAACTCGTCCAACGCTCGGGTTCTGCCAAGATCCTGAAAATTTGAACTATTCTGTAGATTTTCTTTTGCTAATGAAATGTTTTCTTACATTATGGGAGTACCGTCAGTGAACAGCATAATAAAGGAAGGATGTGAAAACAAGGAGGTGTGAAGGATAGTGGAAACAAGACTTTTTAAACACCCTTGAGTTCGACCGTCGTTCCAGACATGGGCTTTTGTTCACTAAACTAAGTTGTACACTCCTGCTAGGCGTGCCTGCCATCCTGAAGAAGATGGTCAGAACTAGTCAGGACGTCTAAGTATAGTCAGAACATGTGCCGGGGTTGTTGAATAAAGCAACTGAGAGGCCCCAGAGGAACTCAATGGAAAAGAAGAAAAAAGCACAAATGACCATTGTTCCTTGTAGTTACAGATAGCTTACCAAGGATCCGATGGCCAAGAAGGTTTATTAGCCTGGTAACAACCACAGGGAATCTCAATTTGATAGCGTTGAAAAGCCCTTCAGGAAGTTTGGCCAGCTCTGAATCTCTGACAGCAATAACAGTCGTACTTCGGGGTGTTTGGGTAACCATTTCAACCTGCGAAATACAAGTGGGCAAGGCTACTTATGTGAACGACTAGAAATGCAGATATATACCATACTTGGATACATTGGAATTGAGGTACATGAATATGGAATTCCTTCCATTTTCCAGTTTGAACCAGTGGTGCGTAGATAACACACAATACTTCCATATTTTGAAACGTAAAATTGTGACACAATTTGATCATATTTTGACTGCTTTTGAAAGTGTTTAGGTCAAAAATATCAAAAAATTCACTATTAAAATTTTAAAATTCGCCCAAAATGAAAAAACGCCACATTTTCGGAATGTAAAAAATATCCACATATTCTGCAAGGAAAAACAAAGATTTTAAGACCAAGAACGCTCAAATCGGTTCGTTTTTGCGGCCGGAAAAAAATAAAATAGAAAACACTAAAAATGCAAATATATCGAAATTACTGTGCGTTATCCAAATTCCGATTAAACAGGGTGTTAGGTCTTGCCGAGACAAATATGTCAGTTCAAGAAATTTGAAAAAAAGGTTGAGAAATGATGGAGTTATGGCCATTTTTGTAAATGACCACAGACGGACACACAGACACTTGTTCAGGAAGTGATTCTGAGTAAATGCGTATAAGACAAAGTTTTTTCTGAAGCTCCGTTCCGATTCTCGATTTTAGGATGATCACAATACTTCCATTTACTCTGTAAATATGGAAGTAAAAAGTAAATAACACATTCTGTATAATTCTTCATCCGATCATCACCCCGCAGAAACCTCACGAAACGAAATTTAATTGTGTAGAATTCGCTCTCGCGTCTCAGCCGCCTCTGGACAGGACAAACTTGAAGCTGCCCTGTCTGTAGATAGGAAATGCAATATTTCTTAATTAATCATCCGGTGATTTTCAGGCCAGTTAAAACTGAAGAGCACTAATTAATTAAATTGTCACGCAAACATCAAAAATTGTCTTCCAGTTGTCAATTCCGCAACCCATCGTCAAAGTTAAATAGTTGGGATTTTCAAATGGACTCAGACCTAAGCTCCGAAGAAAATTTCAAAATAACAATTAGTGGGCATAATTGGCCTATTAGTATTGGGCACAATTCACGGAATAAAAATTATGGACAAGTAATGGAGATACACCAAGTGGAATAGTTCCATTCCCAGTACATAGACTTCCTGGACTGAAGAAGTGCCAAGTAGGTGTACAGAAAGGAAGCCTCTTTTTTGGCAGTAAACGATTATTCCGCCAAAATTTTAATCGCCCAGTACAAGTTGCGATCCCGGGACCCCTCGAACCGCAAGCGGATGTCCAACCTCTTGACTACCAAGCAACCGTCTGTCGAGTTATTACTTTCCCGAGGGTTTGAATTGGAGGCTCAGTGTTGGGTTTTCTGCCGACTGAACTTTCCATGTTGTCACATAGGTAATTGAAACTCACAAAACTAAAAAAACACGGTATAATATGGGTAGTAAGTGGCTAAAACTGAAAACACATGTATACAAACATAAATAACTTCAATTTTCTATTAGTACAGGAGCAAATAGGCTAAATTCATAGGTTGCAATAATGAACAACACTTCCAAAGACAACATTTCACTGCAAGATGGGTAATCCAATTGAATTGAAAAAAAAAATTGTTTTTTTTTTGTTTTTCAATTTTTAGAGCTTAAATTCAAAAATACGTGAAATTCGACAAATTTCCTTTGGAAACTAAATTTCAAGTAGGAAAAACATTAATCGACAATTTATTAAGATATAATTATCACGGTCCTTTGGAATGTTTCTTCCAGAAACGCTTTACCTCCTCATAGCCACCAGAACTGACGACCATGGTTTTTTTCTGGTCGTTCTGCCAGACTAGCAGGCCGTGTTCCTGGGCGAAATCGCGCAATATCGAAAAGTCCGAATGCGAGAGGAACTGACTGTAGAGAATGCCATCTGAGCAGCCAAATCGGTCCCTTTCCTTCTCCCATAGATTGATCTGGTCGGTTATCGTCGGTGGGAGAATAGGCGGACCCTTGGCGACCAGCCGTGGATGGGCGTGGAGTCTAAGAAAATTGACAATCTGGTCGGCCGTGATGCCGCTTCTCAGGGCCATGCAGATCGAGTCGCGAGTCAACGTGCCGACTACCATGTTGGGGAACCTGTACAACAATTCGGCGAACAGGCCAATCAGGGCCACTTGCAGATTGGAGTCCGTGTAAGCGTAAATCCTGTAGTTGGACTCGACGACGACAAATCCGTCTTTCCGTTGCGCGGCGAGTCCCGAAGAATCGCGATTGGTTATATTCAGAGCCAGACGAGTCGGGTAGAATTTGCCGCCTTTCCTCTTTCGCTGGTAGACAAGTCCAAATTCCCGTAAATGTTGAAGGAAGGTCAGCATTTCTTCGGTCATTCCGTCGGCGCAATAGTCTTTTCCGAGAGTGCTGAAGCTGAGTTGGAACAAGAAGGCCAAGCAATTGACCAGGTCCAGATTCCTGGAGGCGGCTGTGTCCAGATACTGCAGCATGAAGTACCACACTTGCTCGGCTGTGTCCAGCAGCAAGAACTGGAAGCCCTCCTTGGTTATGACCGGACTTCCATCTTCGTCGTCTTGCCTCATCAGGCCGGCATGGAGGAGGACCCGCACGGCATCCACGGATATGCCCTCCTGCTGCTTAGAGCCGACCATATAGTGGAGTACGCACTCCCACCGCTCCATCGCGTACTTGTCCAGGTAATCAACGTCGCGAGCCTTCGAATCTGTTTCCAGGTTGGCCTTGATGCCCCAGGTGCGACCTCCGCCGAGCAGGGAATTCTTGAAATTCTTCTTGAACACCGGATTCAGCTCCCAAGCCGGGAGGCCGCCAGGAATGGACGTCTCGTGCCATACGCGCAAATCCGACAACACCTGAGTCACTTCATTCGCCTCCTTCGCGTGATTCTGGGTGACCCAAGAGCCGATGACGGCCTGAGGAACCGGCTGTTCCACGAACAGAATACGAATCACGTAATGCTTGGCCACCACCGGAAGGTCCCGATAGATGGCCAAGCAAATTATCGGATACGTGTACAGCCGGTCGATCACTGCTGGCGACAAAGTTTTCAAATATTCGTACAAATTCGAGCACTGCAAAGTCTTGATCGAGGATTTACCGGCTTTCCCCGCTTCTTTGTCGTCGTTCATTTCGCGGCCGGCCGACGATCGGTTGTCAAGAATTCTCGGCTCGAAGATTCACTGTATCCAATCGACGTTCGAAAATACCACGGGCGAATACGGACCAGTTGATGCCATCATATTCGGAAGGAATTTCCTCTTTCATGCAAGTTCGTTATGGAAATTTCAACTCGAATCGAAAAATACCCCAACCCACATCCCAAGTGCCCAAGGCAAAAGCAGAAACATCGCGGAAGTTGTTGTTGTTTTCTTTTTTATTGCCTCGTGTCAAAACATCGCAGAAGAAAAAGAAAAACAATCACGCAGGCCTTTCTTCGTATTTCGTTGTCGCCCGAATAACACATGATAGACATCCGATTCCACTCAATCAGTCAGCCTTCTTCTTTTACTAATAGGTGGGTCAGATGAAACCATGGTGAACAGGCAGGGGAAGACGTTATTCAATTCTAAAACTTAGAAGACCATTTAATGCATCCCCAACTTCTACAAAAAGTTCCTGGGTGGGAACATAGAAGGACGTATCGAAATTACAGGGTAGGTATGACACACCTAACATTGTTCTGATGGGGTTTTCCTCCACATAAGAAAAATGGCAGCATAAAGCATGTGGAGGCCAGGGGGGTTCCCAACTGCCACCCAGACAGTCCCTCCTCAAAACTTTTTGGAATTTTGGAATAGTGTAAGAATATAATATATTGAAGAATATTATATTCTTCATTATCAATTAGGAAGGTACCAACATCCTACCTATAAATAGGTTTTTTCCTAATGTTGATTATCAACCAATTCGAGTGTTCTTCGTCTTAAAGTCTTAGTTGTACTTAGCAGTAGGTAGGTATATGTGGTTATTATTTATACTTCAATACCTATCTTGGACTATTCTGAATGGAGGTGAGTTTTAAAATTTGCATAGTTTCTTTATATTATGACCTGAATAGCCTCAAAAGTAGTCAAAATATAACCAAATTGTGTCGAATGTTTAGAAATCAAAAAATGGAAGTATTCTGCAGTATCTACGCAGTACTGGTTTCCAACTGATTTTCCAATAATTAGGTTGGTAGGTACCTATGTACATACCGCTTCCAGATATCGTACCTAGTCAGAGTGAGTTTCTTATTCTTCTAAAACTGGAAATTCGTTGCTGATACAAGGTATTGGATACGTTTCTCAAGAATGATGGTAGATAGGTACTTACGATTCCGACGAGATCGCCTTTGCCATATTCGTTGACCAATTCTTTTTTGCCGCTGCTGTGAGTTATGACGGATCTCAATCGCCCGCTGAGGACGATATACGTACAATCGGATTCATCCCCTTGTCTGAGGGAAAATCATGTCAAGCTTTATGAGTATAATACGACAGTACGTTCCAGGCGCTGGCTTTTCGCCCGATAACCAAAGTTGTCCCAGGCGTTCCCAGCCGCCCTCAAGAACAGGGACAGGGATAATACTACAGTCAGGATATAATTATGTGGGAATAACTCTATAACGCATTCTCACCTGTAAACTGCGCGACCGCTTTCCAGAAAAACCCAGTCCAACGCGAAATCCACCTGTCTAACAAATGGCGACAGTCGTCGAACAACCGTGTGTGCAATGTGTAGTACTACTTTCGGTTGTTCTCGCAAAATACTGGAACGTTAAAAGAGGGGCAAATAATAGTTATGGGCTTATTAAACAAAATTGGGTAACGAGAAGATACCCTTGAGTTCACGACTGTTTGTTGCAACTGTTGTTTCAGGTCGGAACGACGTAAGATCAGATTTTTCGAGAGGTATGCTAGCATTTTTGACGGTTCAGGGCACCGCAACAATTCCTCTATATCAAAAAGTAAAATTACTTGTAAACTGTCGATTTGGAAAGCAGAGCAATAGTTGCCTGGTGCTTGGCCCGAATAGAATAGAAACTGGGTTCTCCAGTTAGAACTGCCAGGCCCCCGACGATTTCTCCCGGATGTGCGGTGAACATGTGAACCTCGTCGTTGACATCTGGCATCCTCTGGGAAACACTCAGTGTCCCGCTGAGGAGGTATACCAAGGCGACATCCTGTAAAACGATATCACTCAGCATCATCTTCTGTAAGATTATAATTTCATAATTTTATAACTTCTTAATTTTAACCACTTGATTAAGTAATGTGGTGGTCGATCGATCATGTCGACACTGATGATTAGGGATCGGATCCGTATGTGTTCACATATTTTTTTCTAGGCAACGTACTGAAGTTTTTCAAGTAGTCGTGTTCATATTGACATTTTCTGAACCGTTTAAGCCCAATTTCATTTCACATATTTTGACATATTCCACTATAAATCCATATTTTTCAAATATTTGGTCCACAAAAACACATATTTGCTAATTTTGGGTAGTTTTCCCGAGGTTCACAACTAGAATTAATTAAATTTAAAAAAAATTTAGCAAATTTCGCTAAATTTTTTTTTTTTTTTTTTTTAGTTGGACAACTCTTTTTATGCGTTTTGCTTCAGACGGCGTACGGCGTACGGGAAAAAATTATTGCAGATTTTTATCTAGACCCTCTGAAACGTAAAGGAAAAATTTTCAGGGGGCGATGAAAAAAAACCCGACCGAATACATAGGTACATTATTTCTGGAAATAATTTAACAAAATCTTGTTGTTCATTTGGGCTTAAACATTTTTTTGAAAATATTTAAACCTTTTTACATATTTTCCACATATTTTTTGAAAATATTTAAACTTTTTTACATATTTTTTGCAAATATTTCAACCTTTTTACATATTTTCCACATATTTTATGAAAATTAATACATATATATGTCACATATTTGGCATTTTTAAATACATAAAAATCCGATCCCTACTGATGATAGATGAGTATGAGACAACTGCATGTTAACAACACGTTAACCTCGATGAAACGTTCGTTCGGTGACATTTTGCCATCGCATCTGTCCAGTAAAATATAATGAGCATTCAGCAAAAATGTTCAACTACCCAATGTTGCTAAAATGTTCGTTACCTTGTTTGACTCTTCTTTCATTAGGTAAGTACCAGCGGGCACCTGTTTGATCTCCAATTTGTCACGGTCTTCAGCAAAAACATGGTCATTTTCCAAACCTAACTCACGTACGAAAGCGTCGATCGCTACTTTGACCAGATCTTCATCACTCATATTTTCTAGACTCCTACGCGCTGCTGAGCCACGCTGTCCTCTGGCCTCATCCTGTAATCAGGTGAAAATCGCGTCTTAACGACAATGAAGATATTCTATAGATGTTTGAGAATTCAGACAAAATTTTTATTAAATCATCCTCAGGAGCGATGTTTCTAGCCCATTGAAGACTGAAATAAGGTAAGGTGTTGATGTTTTTGTTGAAAAATTTGTTGATTTTGGGTTTACGTTTCAGTTTCAGTTGAAGTTCGAGTTTAGGTGTCATTTTGGGAGTAAGTTTGAGTTAACGTTTGGTTTGAGTTTAAGCTTGATTTTATGTTTGAGTTTAAGTTTTAGCTTGAGTTTACGTTGGAGTTTGAAAAAAGGATCTTGTGCCTCCTCCCAAGGGTTCGGGAGAGAACAGGGCAGATACCCGGGCTATCGTCCCAAAACAGGATGGTTGGCAACCCCAATTCTGAACGGCAGCAAATCCAAAACTTACAACCATTGGGTCAGGTGGAGCTTTGAGTTCAAATGCTGATCGTGATTTTCTCGCTTGGGGCTGCCCACTCAAATCGGCCTCTTCGTCTGCAACAAAATTGAGCGGGACGACCATATAAGATAAAAAAGAGTCGAACAAGGCCCACATCTGTTACTCAAAGCGAAGGATTGCATCAATAGAGCAGCATGGAGCCATTGCAATACCTAGCGAGCAAGGCAGTATCAGGGATTTTCTGGTGAAGGGTGGGGAACTTATACTTCAAAATTGATGGAAACTCTTAAAATCGTTATACCTGTGGGAGAAATGATCACACTATTCGATTCATCTTTTAGAAGCGTAGGCTCTTTGGCTTTTGTCGGAGAACCCAAGTTTGGCTTTTTCCGGTCTTTTTCTTTGCCCTGTAACAAAAGTGAAGAGACATTGTGCAAAGAAATTATTAGGCATCGCAACCTTTCCATAATATTAAATACCGGTTGTAACGGTAGATTTCAAACCTGCCATAAGCAACTAGTTGCGGACGGGTCAGGGACTGAACCTCTATGAGGTACTTGAAAAATGAAATAAATATTGGTTTATTTGTGTTAACCCAAGGGTATCTCAAGATGTGGGTTTATTTCTCCAATTCCGATAATTTTGAGAAACCCCGAATGTCATGGATGAGGGAATGGGCCAATTTTTTCATGTCACCTATGGGAATCGAACCCATAACTTCCAGGTACAGCCTGCAGCTATTCAATTGGGCTCGCTACTGGACCGCCAGTGAGCCCTACTCGGCAAATTATACTAACCCCCAGTTTGGTGTCGATGATCCCAACTGGTACTTACCGGTTTAACAAGTTCAGCTGTAAGACCGAGATATTGATGCAGAGCGGTAAATGTGACCCGTTGCAATCGAACCATGATGACTTGCATTACTCGTATGAAAGAGTCGGGGTACTCCTGGAAGACTTCTTGGAAGGCAGCCATTGGTAATCTGACAACTGTCGAGTCTTCAAGTGCCCTGGCAGACACGGTTCGATATGGATGCGGGTGTCCCTGAAGTGAAAATTATAAAATGAAAAATGTGCTCCAACCGAAGGCATTCTTGATGGTTTTAGATCCAAGAGAGGTTAAATGGTGTAGTACGGCAATACACTACATACAGTTAGAACATCAGTGAAGCTGAGTAGCGAGGTCACCGAATCACCAGGCTTGACAATTTTCAGCGAGAGTGTGCTTCCATCGCTACTGTTAATAAACACATTCACTTTGCCGTTCTGAACGACGTAAACATTTTCATCTGGCTCACCTGGATCAGACAAGAATCATGATATTGGCGGTATTGGTATAACCAAACCAATCAAAGGCCACAAATCCAAACCTCTTGACCATGGCGACTATTGAAAAAATCTTTTTATCAATGAATCATGATTCAACTTTTGTAGGTTGCCTCATCCCAAGAGACATTAATGTTCAGGTGGGTTCGAAAAGAAAACTAATTAGTAATGAATACTCAAATAAATAATTTGAAATGTGTGATCAAATAGCACAAAAGCAAAGCTACAAAAAAACCTGTGGCACAAAGTACACGTAGGTACAGTAAACTGATTGGACCATGCATTCAGTTATCTGATCACAGCCTTACCAATTTTGAATAAATACGTCCCGGCTGAGAGTGTCAATATTTCCGTGTGTTTGCACAATTTCAGGAAAATCGGCTTCTCAAAATGACCAAATACCCTGAAGGCAAAACAGACATTAACAAAAAAAGTTTCAAAAAAGCGGGGAGGAAGCTTGAAACAAGAAATTCTGGCCATCGGCTCACCTTATACTTTGGAGCATGTAGAAAGCATCTGGTGGTATGTTCTGGTCGTCTTTCAAATCCTCTTGCAAATACTCGGCAGGAGGCTCTAATGTCTGAAAGACAAAAATTTTTTGTTGAGGAAAATAACAGCAATCGAACGTGTTCGATCCTAAATGATCCGGTACTGAAAAATGAAAAATATGAAAACACAGAAAGAGGTGAGGTCGCCAAGGATGAATTGATACCCAAGAGTGCTTCAGGTGGCCATCCACGTTTTCAGCGACCAACAGTGCAACAAGGCAGACAACCTGCGGCCCGTCAGATACCGACTATCAATAAGCCACAGGCCCCTCATGACTGGTCTCATTTTAAATTACCTTTAGCTCAGGCGCTCTTTCGGCGTCCTTTTTCAGCCTTAAAATCCTATTGGCCAGTTTCAACATCAATTTCCTCTTCTTACCCTGCTTCACCTGGCCAGATATGCTCTTCATCTGTGGAAGAATCAAGAATGAATCAAACAAATTCATGATACCTATCCAAATTGAATATGCGGAATAAGAGTGAAAAATTCTAAACTTTCCTAACGTGAATTTTCTTGAGTGACATAGAATGATCGGCACCTTTCGAAGCATTTTTCGCCCATAGAAAATCACTTTGTCTCTCTTCCGAAATCTGGGCCCCTTTGGTCCTGCTCCGACCAGCTTTTTCACCTCGGGCAGAACTGCAATCATTTAATTGGCATGATTCAAACATCGAATTCGACGATACAGGTGGTGTAACGAGGAAAACCCAAAATCTTACCTCGATGCTTCCATTTTCTGAACGTGAGAATTCCCAGGAAGCACACAGCGAGGCAAAGGAACGCAAACAATAAAATCAACTCCTGAAAGGAAAATGTTATTAGTCGGTGAGCAAACAATCCACAGCCACTCAGATTTTTAGCCTTTTGAAGATTGAATCTTGAGGAGTGTCAACGGGTAACTTGCGGAGGCCCAGCGTCAAGGGGGCCATTCACGATCCAATTTTGAGTTCTACTTAAGAGGGGAGATTGCGACGTTGATCAAATTGTGTAATGGATTTAATGCCACTTCGACCAATCACACTCTTTACCCCTGCCATCAACGCTTGAGGTAAATAATAGAAGTTCCTACTCAACTAGTGTATTCATCCATTCCCTGAACGTGGAGCAAGGATTTCGCAAATACATCAATTGGTATTGGAACTCACCATGGACAAATCCGATTCTATTCGCGTGGGTATGTAGGAACCACATCCAATATTGGACCAACCTTAGAGGGAGTGATACCTAATAGCTTGTACAGTAGATACTTTTTTTAAATATTTTGTACAGTGAATGTCTGGTTAAAAAACTCAGATGGAAAGTGGAGGCTTCTAGTTATTTGTCTAGAAAAGAACTACAAGAAAACCAAAGAGCTGGTGGCACAACCAGTGTTCTGTCAGCCAACCAACCTTCGAGGGCCCAATCAACCACCACCCAGAGTCATAAAATTATGACCGTGGTACACAAGTAAATCGATTTCCATCAATTAATCACGCTCGCGCCCGACGGGGAAGGGACGGCACCCTCAAGGTGGTTCGATTCGATGTACAAAGAACCTTATCACTGTGAGAGGGAGGGTAGCGCAAACAATCGCCGAGATCCCAGGCTGAAAAGGCACTTGACTCGTCAGACTAATCCAGACGCAAGAATGAGATTGTTACCTTTATTTGAGTTTCGCCTTCCAAGTCAGGGCCACCGAAAACGATGAACCACTTTTCAGTGAGCCACGACACAATCCCCAAGTGGGCATCGTAAAAACGCTGTAAGAGTTCCATAATAAATCAAATGTTTGCATCTCTGGCTGCTGGTACAATCAGGATCTACACAACCTTTTCATTAAATTGGAAAGATTATCAACCCTGCAATACATGCTCATAAAACGCTCCTTTGTGAGAGAACAATTCAATAATAAATGAGTCACAGGAAACTTCAGCAAAATCGCTGTATTCACTATCACTCATTCGAGTGAATAGTTACCGGAGGGGGGGAAAGTACCCCGACAACCCTTGGAAAATGAAAGGGCTGTTTTGGAAAGAAAATTCAACTCTAAAACAATATTCAGAAAACTGAAATTCACAGAAAATCTTTCGTATTACTTAACAATTTATCTATGCGCTTTCACCCCCCCCCCCCCAGTTATCTCATTAAAAAGTACTTCATCATGCAAAATCTGTGTGTTTTCTTTTGGAGTCTGTCGTCTCTAGTCGGTCCCTATCAAGATTCAAACTTTCAAGCGCCTCGGCCAATGACAAGCCTCTATCGTATCAGCACTTCAAAGAATCTTATCTCACTCTTATCACTGCAAAGGATTTTGATGTTTGATGTTCCCATCTTTGTTGACGAGAAGTGGGAGCTGAGAAGCCTGCGTAATAAAAAATTCATAATTAATTAATTACCGATTTAGTTATATATTTATGTCCTTGTTCAGGCTGGAGCTGCAGTAAGTACTTTTTATTCCATGAATGCCTTTAAGGCATTTCCTGAGCAGTACCATAAATTTTAGGCTGACAATGTTCTCTTTTTACCTAGCAGTTCTTACAATCTACTTGCCTGAAGTTTCAACCATAGTGAAGTTAGCAACGGTTCAGCAACTGCGTGTTTCTTTTCTAAATTTTCGGACTCTAGGGACGTCTAGGAACACATTTATGGCAATTTTAAAATTGTGCCACCAGTCATACAGTCCGTACAGCTCGTTGCTAACTGTTCCTTCACACATTCTTTATACAGATCAGGTAGGGTTGCCAGACGTACTATATATATAGTATTATACTATGTATTGAGACATATATACTATGTAAAAATGTGGTCCTATATAGATGCAAAATACTATATTTGGGGGGTGAAATCATTTTTTAAATTTTTTTTTCAGAAAGAATGGAATATATTAGGAATTGATAGTTAATTGACGCCTCTTTGACAATCGACACGCATCTTTGACAATCGATGCCTTTTTGACAATCGATCTTGTGAAGGCAATTCCAAGATCACAAATTCTGTTATTCTGTATGTGTGCGTTTTGTGTTTGTGCAATTTCCGTTCATTCATCTTCACAATAAAATCATACCTATAAACCACGAAAACAGTCGAAAATATTATACTATATTTTTTCTATACATACTATATATTTTTCGTCTTTTTTACCAAAGTTACTATATTCCACTGAGACTTTTCTGGTAACCCTAAGATCAGGTGACCTGGATGCTCGCTGCGCTCGCATCTCCAAGACAGAAAAACATCCCTCATCAGTCCAATTCGACATACTCATCAGTCAAACGCTAATCAAGCAAGATTTTTATAGCCTACCTACTTATCCGAGAAGGTGTTGGATACACCAAGGTGTTTAATCCTAAGGCGTACAATGTGACTGGTGGCACAATTCTTGTACAGCCAGAAATGTGTTCCAAGACGTCCCTAGAGACCAATTAGTTAGAAAAGAAACACGCAATTGACCGTTGCTGAACCGTTGCTAACTTCACTAAGCTGAAGTTTCATGATTTTGAGGAGCAGGGATGGTCCTTGATCAGGTAAAGGCCAAGCACTCTCAGCAACCATCCCTGCTCTAAAGTCAGTACAAACAGCCATTCTCAAATGACACGTACAAAAATTGTTCTGGTACTCGTGTAATTATTGAGTTAATCGTAACATGCGATTATATACCGTTTGGACTCTCACCACACTACAATCCGATCCAATCGTTGTCAGTGAGAGTGTCTTGGTCGCGTTGGACGAGGACCATACACGGTCCAACATGAATACAGTGGTGGGGAAAACTTGCTGGCTGATGTCGGATGGAAAGAGCCGTAAAATTGGCCAATGTTTGAAAGAAGGGTCCAACATCCTTTCCTTTTTGGAAAATAGAAAAGTTTAAGGTTTTTCTTTCTGGTTTTTCTCGAGTTTCTGCTACCCCTCCACAACGATTGGAGTGAATTCACTAGCGGTTCCGCAATATCGTCATCAACTCTACAGGATCATTAATATTGGCATAAAATTGGGCTTGATTGTAGGCTGTGATTTAAAGAATCATTCAGTTATTTGAACCAAATTCGAAGCAATTTTCCAGGCTACTAACAAATAATTGGTGGGCAATGCTCAACTGATCAGTAACTATATTTCCAGGAACAAACGCCTGAACCGTGATGGCTCTGGTTGATACTGGATCAGACTTATGGCTCGTTGAGTATGAATCCTGTGAAAAACTCTACTGCGACATCCTCAGGCGGTTGGGTGAACGGGACGCCCAGCCCAGGGGATCCAATGGATTCAACACGGCCAGCGCTTCTGTTCGGATCCTCCTGTCGCAGTTCAACATCGAGCTGAGCCAACTGGAGGATCGACTCAAGGCCTCGCCCCATATAACGTACGGGGAACGGGAGAGAAGGCAGCGGCTGGTTGAGGACCTCCAAAGCAAGTTCATTCACATGACCAAGCTTCACAATTCCGTCCCCAACCAGTTCGAAAGGCGTGAACTTTTCTCCGGGTCCAGTTGGCAGAACTACAGCGAAGACGATTCCGATGCTCCTCTTTTGGGGGCGAACCTGTCTGTTGACCAGATGAAGGAGCAACAGAGAAGAATTTTAGCCGAACAAGATCGGGGCCTGGAAAACTTATCCGACATAATTGGACGGCAGAAGAACATTTCTCTTGCTATAAGCAACGAAGTCGGTGCACAGAACGACATTATTGATGATATCGGAGCTAGAATGGAAGCTACAACGTCGGGCATTCGAAACACTACGGCGAATGTCACTTTGGTTAGTCGTGAAGATTCCACTTGGGTGTATTGGATGATAATATTAATCCTATTTTTGTGCATTGTCGGAGTCGCCATATAATTTGAAATAACCGACTGGTCATTATTAATAAGTATCACCTACTGTCATCTAAAGACATCAGTTCTCGTGTAACATTTGCTTTAATTACCCACTTTCTTCTCAATCACCAAAAGACTGTTGAAAGAAACGTAGATGAGAGGGGCCAATTATCAGGAAAGCAATGTCTATTGCAAGCCGCGCAATGCCATCAAGCGTCATCGCTTTTGTTGATTTGATATTGAGCACTGAGATTTTTTTATGACTGATATTGTTCGTTACTTCAATGCGACCAAATTGTGAATCAAATGGGTGTCAGAAAATTTGATTCTGTTTAGGTGAGACTGGGTTCATCAATTGTCTTCAACCGTCCCCTCCCCACCCGCGCACCGTTTCAGTTATTTCATGGCAATATCAACCATGAAATTCAATGCTACCACTTTGATTGGAACTAATTATTGCTTGATCTGTTCGCCTTTTTGTTGGTTATTATGTCCTTAATTGTCGAAAGGTTGAGAGCCGTTGGTCTCCCTTCACTCTCCTGCCATGAGAGTGCACGTCAGATAGAGAGGGCTGTACTGGCGACAGTGCTCGAGCTTGTTTAATTTATACGGAGAAGTCGTCGCCACTCTAATGATTCGCAGCTGGTACGGCCATGGATAGTGGACAGCCAAAGCCCATTCCGCATGAAGAACAAAGTTGAAGTGAAAGCCTGAACTACAACTGTTGGTTGGAAGTCAATTGAAATATTTTTTAGCCTTTTTACGGGTTTTGAATATTGAGATATCGACCCACTAGTTGATATTTTTATGTCAGACGATCGGGATTAGGGTCATCCAGAAACCAAAACGCCTCTTTTGCCTCTTTCAGGCGAAAGAGGCGTTTTGGTTTCTAGATGTCCCTAATCCCGATCGTCAGACATAAAAATTTTACGGGTTTGTACGCCAATTCTATTAGTCCTTAATTTGTGAATTGCGTTTAGTGACTCTTTGATCAACATTCGGCTAACATGTTGTAACTAATTGCCTTTAGCAATTCACGATTACCCTAATTCGGAGGATGACCCTACAAGTGGCACAATAATCCGTGTGCTCCCCGTGATGATCACCATTCAGGGAAGGTTCTACAGATTTCAGGATGCGACATCATAGTTTTACTATTACCACCTCTCTTGGGAAAATCCTTGAAAATAGGCCCAAGGTAGAATTGGCTCTGAATGAAACAGATTTGATAAACCCCCTCTAGAATATCCTTCTAGGATCGTTATCTTCTGTACCTATTCTTGTTGCTTTAACTATTTTCATTATTAATACTCATAATCGAGTTATCACTTTTAGGTCTCTGAAACGCAAAAGGCATTCTGAAATATAGCTCTGGAGCCTGGACCCAACTGAAATTGAGTACCTATGTTCTTCCAGCATAAATATTATAATTATGACCTGTTTTGTTCTAGATCTAGAGCCTTGTCCCGATAGATGACCGAATTGCGTAATTTGTGGACGATTTTTCATTTCTAGCTACCTACCATAACCATCAATTTCCTTTCCTCAATTGAACATTGCAATTTTAATCAAACATGCTTGTTATAATAATGTTGTTGTTTGGAATATGCGATGTTGTTTTACATTGTTTCTCACTTATGGTAAACTTACCTGTTATAAACCATCACGTACGTACCAAGATTGTAATGGTGTTTTGAAATTTACGGTTCTTCAAAATGAAATCCCACTGAATTTTTCATGGAGACTCAGTTTTTTGCATTTTCCTGTTATTAACCTGCCACCTATGTACTACTTTTTTGTTGAAGTTTTAGAATTTTTTTTTTGAAGAGGAGAAAAAGTTTACCAAATAACTTAGCCCAAGCTTGGTTAATTTTGGCACGTGGAGAATGAAACAGTGGTGCGTAGATAACACACAATACTTCCATAATATGGAAATATTATTTTGAAACGTAAAATTGTGACACCATTTGAACATATTTTGACTGCTTTTAAGTGTGTTTAGGCCAAAAATATCGAAAAATTCACTATTAAAATTCGCCCAAAATAAAAATACAATACATTATTGGATTATAAAAAATATCCACATATTCTGCAAGGTAAAACAAAGATTTTAAGACCAAGAACGCTCAAATCGGTTCATTTTTGTGGCCGGAAAAAAATAAAATAGAAAACACTAAAAATGCAAATATATCGAAATTACTGTGCGTTATCCAAATTCCGATTAAACAGGGTGTTAGGTCTTGCCGAGACAAATATGTCAGTTCAAGAAATTTGAAAAAAAGGTTGAGAAATGATGGAGTTATGGCCATTTTTGTAAATGACCACAGACGGACACACAGACACTTGTTCAGGAAGTGATTCTGAGTAAATGTGTATAAGAAAAAGTTTTTTCTGAAGCTCCGTTCCGATTCTCGATTTTGGGACGATCACAATACTTCCATTTACTCTGTAAATATGGAAGTAAAAATGGGCCCAACATTCGAGAAATTCAAAAAACCCAAAAACATCAAAATTGGTCCAAGTTCGAAAAAGGTTATGATATTGGTGAAAACGTGAGAAGAGGAAAACAAAATTTCCAACGGAATTTTCAAGCGGATTTCAAATAATGAATGTATTACCTCGCGGGACAAAAGTATGGTTAATTGAATAAAACCAGCGGGTTTATCTCTGGTAAAATAAATATGAACTTCTGATAAGGAAAAACAAAATGTTAACGGGGATTGAACTTGACAACAATGTCGTCCTTGTCAAAACAGGAGGAACACAAGTAGGAGTTTTTAACATTCGTGAAATCATACAGATTGATGCACTGGATGACCGGTCTGAGCAGAGCGGACACGGTGTACCAAGGAATCTGGTAGACGCCCAATTTCTTCTTCTGCAGCATCAACGAAGAATGAATCGGAAATGGGACGAGTTTTTTCAAGACAGCAGTCAGTCTTGTGGCGCAGCCAGTAATACTATTGTCAACGTTATGCAAGCTGTAATGGACCGGATATCGGGAATTGTCCATTACGCAGTCTTGGATCACAGTTACAGTAGTGTCCTGATAATATTTGACGCCCATTCGCTTCCTCGCTTCGAGATACTTGAACATCCACCATATCAAGTAAATTCTGATCTCGTCGAAGGTCATGGTCGAATGCAATTCAAATCGGTCGCAGCTGGTGCTCAATTTTGGGTAAGCGCCGGCCCTGATGGCGTGGACCAACAGTTTTTTCATGGGCGAGCTAAGCAGATTAGGGATCAATTGCATTGCGGCCCGGCAGGTCTTGTCGATCTGGTTCACAGCTGCAAGAAGAAGACTTCTCTGGGTGACTTTTTTAAAGTCCAATTGAGCATAATTAGCGCTCAAGTCGAAATACAGTTTCAAACATGATTCTCTGACATTTTCTCGACTATGATGAATGAAGCAACATCTGAGAACGATTTCAGAAAGCTGGCGAATGTTCAATTGTTCACCCAAAGTCGAACCATGCTCTTTGACTATGGAAAAGATCGCCCCGAACAATTTGAGAATTGGATCGATAGAATTTGACTTGGAGAGAGTGCTCACCAGTTCGTCGATCGTTTTATTAATCTGTCCAAGAGATGGAGAGCATTCGATTTCTTCAATGTATGGAACGAGTACATTTTGTAGAAACATATCCACAGCTTCGGAGAAGAGACTTTCGAAAATATACAAATTACAACACACCAACGCTTGAGTAGATCTGGGCACAGAATAAAGGTACGGTTCGAGGTCATGAAGACTCGTGTTATGCTGCCTCAGCACGTTGAATATCGCTGCAGATTCGCCCATATCGCCCGATTCGTAGGAGCGCAAGCAGCAGCTTATAGCAACATTGCATATGATGAGTTTGGTCGAGGAACGCACCGACTCTGGAAAAATAAATCTGCAATGATCCAACATATCATCCACAACTTGTCGGCAAGGGCGGTTCAGCACAAACTCGTAAAGGACATCAGTAGCTAAATCTCGCCAGTCATGGTCCACAGCAAGTTTAAGCATCATAGTTCCGACGAAGTATTTGTTAGTGCTTCCGTTCCTGAGAGAAGCGCAGAGTTGTGATCGGAAATCAGTGATTGTAATGTTGTCTACTGGTAAAATGTCAGCGACGTAAAACTTTCGCCCCTGAGTGGATGGAGTGACGAATTTTTCGAAGAATTTATCAATGGAGGTTGCTATACGTCGGGCGTCTTCTTGAGGTAGGTTTTCAATCCGGCGATTGATTTCATCAGTCATGAATTGAGGCAAAAAGCTGCAGGTTTCAACAACCTCGTCAATTACAGTTCGGAGGAGAGAAGAATCAAAGTAGAAAGCGGGGCTCGCGGGAGTTTCCAATTCAGTGCCCAACGGTAATTCTGGGAGGAACATTTTTTCCAGGGCCATCAAGTAGTTACTGTTCTTTGAACGAACGAGACCAGACAGGACCAAAGTGCTGAGCACAGCACCATCATTAGATGACAGCTTGGGCGCACACTTGGCAAAAGATAGAAGCTGAGCAGAATCGCCATTCTCGATGAAATAATCCAAAAAGGTTTGCAAGATTGTTAGCGATGGGGAAGATGACATATCTACATAGAAGTCAGCGGCGCATTTGGCTTTTTCGAGGTTAACATGCTTCAGAGTGAAATCTTCCAGTTTGTGATAGTGATGGCAGTCAGCTTCAGAACATTGTCCTGACAGCAGTTGATTACAGCACACATTTCTGAACACGTCAAGCACGCTGTTCATCCTTCTTTCGTATCGCGTCTCCATGTCGTACGCTTGTTGTAAGCCATCGTGGCAAGAGGGGCTTTGAGTTGCATCAACCATTGGATGGCTTGGTGGGGTTTCTTCACAAAAGGGGTCAGGCTCGGTCGAGAATTTGGCAATAATTACCTTTCCAAATTTAATTTTCTTCCTCGTTGTTGGGATAATGGGGATCGGTTCCTGAGTAGGATTGTAACTGTTGGCCAAACTAAGGTCGGGTTCGAATTTTTCAAAAAACCGGATTGCTTCCGATTTTAGTTTACCCAAATCGGGTTCATTCAAACGACTCAAGAATCCTTTGACTGCACATATTAGCCCTTCATCTGTAACGTTGTGCGTCATGATTTCACGTATGATGTCAAGCAGATGGATATATCCCATGACGTGTGTAAGCGAGTTGAGGTATTGAAGGAGTTCCGAGTACTTTAGGCTTCTGTGGAACACGCCCAGACACTGCATGAGCGAATCCATTTGTTTACGATCCATTTGAGGAGCAGCGAGATACAATACTGTGGTGACAGCGTCTCGCTCATTCATGAAACTCGACAGGCCTGTGACCAAGTGTTGAGCCAAGGTTGAAGCATGAGACATTCTCAATTTGGAAAAGCATTTGGCGAAAGCTAGCGTTTTACTTCTATCCTTCTTGTCAGCAAAATAGTTGATCATGGATTTCAATATAGTGATATCCGGATGGTCTGCGTGGAATATAACAAAAAGGCCTGAGTTCCATACAGACGCCGCATCATATCCACTGAGCAGATAGCTGACGCTCGGCATTAGATAATGAACGTCTTCACAGAGGCTGTTAATACAATCGCCATTGAAAAAATGGTCGATGCACAAATTTTTGAACACCTTTCTGACAAAACAAAGCAGCTCAGTTTTATGCGGAACAGATGTGAATAGGCTCAAACATTCGACGACAGCATTGTCATTGTGGCTGAACTTCTTGGCACGTTTGAGAATGCCTCTCGGTTCAGAAGGATTGTTGGATTGATGGCGCCGTACCAGAGTCGTGTACTCAATTGGCAGACCAGAGGATGGGCAGACTAGCTCGGTATCATCGCTTGATTCTGGCGAACCATCCGTCTCTAGGTCCATACAATCTTCCCCTGCACTTTCCTCTGGAAGTTCAAGTTCATCCATTGAATATTCACGAACTGCATCTCTGCTGGAAAAGTCGTCCGCCACAAAAAGGTCAGCGAAATCCAAGTCAATGGACGGTTCCATTTTCACTTACGATTAGGCCAGAACTACTTCAAGTTGTTTTTCTCTCCTTGAACTACGACGCAGTTCCTGAAATTAAGAGGATAGATTCGAGTAGATAAGCAGCATGAGGATCGTAGAACATTGACCTACGTCTGCTGGGCAACACAGTCTTTCTGAATTGATAAGTTTAGCTTAAAGGATTGATTCTTGGTTCCTATTCTAATTTTTTTTTTATTCTAATTGTTTACACTTTCCAATGCTGATCCTATCTTGCGCCTTTCAAAAATGGGAATATTTACATTATGTCAAAGAAAAATGTTGGATGAAGTTATTTACCCCAGAGTACGGAGGAAGAGATGAAGAAGAGGCGACTCGCACCGGTGATAGCTCAATAGGTACGCGACCAATCGGCTAGTAAGAAAAAACGGTCTCCATTGGAAGAAAGTGCAAGTGCAGTGAAAAAACCACCAGGTACACTGCGCACGCTTCTACGGCGAGGTACAAGGTACAATAAGCTGTACTTAGCGACAACATCGATGGTGGTTAGGGACGTTACGATACTTCCGATATATCGGAGTATCGATACTTTTCTTCCGATACCACCGATATTTGTATCGGGAGTGCGTCATTTCGTCTACACTTCAGTGCGTCTAAAAAATAGCTTCCGCCAAAGCGTCTAACATGATAAGCGTCGAAATCACGAGGCGGGTCAGTCCGTCGAGAAATTATTTTAATCGATTAAACAATCGATGTTACATCGCGTTCCTCCGCTGAACAAGTTCAACTCACTATCGATAAAAACGTCACTATCGATTGCTTTAATCTTAGTCGGGCTGACCCGAATGAACTTATCGACGCAAGAACTGATAAGAATTGTTAGACGCAGTGACTGATAAGAATTTTTAGACGCACTGAAGTGTAGACGGAATGATATACGGAATGATCCCTAATGGTGGTTGCAAATCACAAAATCGTATTTCCCACCCGTTCAACCTGTACCCAGTGTTGTTTTCTCTGGCAGAACTCCGTGTGGCCCAAAGGGGTTTTAAAGAACCCGAAACGGCTTGAGCTCTCCCAATCACTTCTAATAAAATCTCTCCCAATCATTTCTAATAGAAAATTTCTAAGAAACAAACGAGAAACCAAATAAAAAATTTTCCCCCAAGGCCATTTCTTGTGGGCTAATTTTGGACAAGGAAGGCACGTCGATCAAGTCTCAATTTTTCTCTTCTTCTCAAGTCCTCACCATGCCGCCATGGAAGAGGAAATGATTCTTTGCCTTCCATGCCACGCCCCCTTGAAAACATGTCGACATTTCGTTCTCACTACCCACTAGACTAGACTCACTACTCAAATTACCTACTTACTTGGGACTCAGGAGAAAATTCATTGACGTCTCCTTTGCGTTTGGCGAATAAAAAATAAAAGAACCTTTTTGCCTCACTTCAGCGTACTTCGCCGTTCCTAATAAAAGGTGTTTGCATGGAAGAACAAGATGGTTTCTTCTTCCATGAGGTGTACTCCGAGGATATTGAGAGACGAAGAAGTAGACGAAGAAGGATGAGGAGAGTTGAGGTCGAGCGATCCGATTGTGCGATGTCCGATGAACCCCCCCTGCCAATGTTGCTATGTTCACAGTTTACAATTTATTTTTCAGTTTTGAATGAGCGAAGCGGTAATGTTTTTGAGCCTCAAGCGTATTCATCTGCACCCTACGAGGGTAGTCTTGCCCGCATTAATTTCTTATTTCGCTCACTGTTGTTCCGATGAATTGAGTGCCGGATTTGCTTGATTCTGGGTGCGATAGAGGTTCCAACCAACGCCATCCGAAAACCAATGCCTACAACGGCTGCGGCTTTCTACTAGACTTCTCATCCAAGTAACTTCTACCAAGTTGGCGCTACTCTTGATAGATTGAGATTTACGAAGTGGTAGGTAAGTTGCTCCAATAAATTATGGTTACTCAGTTGCCCTCATTTATGTAATTCGTTGTTCACGTAAGTACTGCGTAACCTGCTCTTCTGTGACCATTTTCTAGAAATGGATGAGACACCGACTGGAGAAGAGGCCCCGGGTATCTCGCCAGCCAAGAGGCCTATTGTGTTGGGAGTCGTGGATATCTCTGGACTAAAACGATCCGCCTCGAACCGGAAACGACGCTGGGATCAGCCGCCTTGTGACGACTCTGAAGACATCCCCACCAAAATACTTGCGACAGATGATGAAAAAGAATCCGATGAGAAAGCCGAGTCCAAAGCTGACTGTTCTGTCGGCTTAGTTCCCCTCGACAGCCAAATAAGTGATCCGTCCTCCAGTCATGCGGATCTTAATCCTCTTGAGGAAGTTGTTCCCTCGAATGTTTTAGGGACCAACATTGATCCACAAACGGCTGAAGAACCTACAATCGCAGATGGTATCAGAAGAAATCGATTTGACGACAAAGCTGAAGAAGCAAGAGATTTTAGGGATGGAAAATTGGACGCAGAGATTCTCTTGGAATCGGTTCTTCCATCTGATTCATCCAAGTCTTCAACCGCCATTACAGACTATTCTGAGCCACTCAGCAATGTTGCCAAAGGAGAAATCCGCTTTTTGACATCGCAGCTCAGTAGTCCCCTAGAGAACAAGGAATTAGTTAATGAATCAAAGAAAGCTGAGCCATCAGATGACACACCTGACTCTCTTGCCCAAAATTCATCAGCGCGAGAGCCGGCATTTTCCAAAAACAGCCCTCCTGTCTCTGGTGGGAAGTCGGAGCACAAGATAGAAGATGCGACACTTCACCTGGATGACGTGTTGAATGTAACAAAAAGTGACGCATCCACAGAAAAGGCTAAGAAACCCATTGAAAACTCTGTAACACTTGAAGCTATTCCTGTAAAAATGTCCGATTCATTAAAACAGATTCTTGTCTGTTATGATGAAGATTCGAACAGTGGCAGTGAGTCGGGTGATCCAATTGAAGGAAAAGTGCCTGAAAAAGAAGCTCCAACAAGCTTACCTATCCCTGGCGATTCTCCTTGTAAACCACATCAAGATTTTCAAGAGAAAGAAGACGTTCTGCAAAACATAATCTTACAGTCCAACAAGGGAAAAGAATTATTCGAATTGGCTGATAAGAAGGCCAAGCTCCCATCGGCTAGCACTGGCAGTTCGATTCCATTGAGAGAGATTGCAGATACGTATTGCCTCCCCTCATTGACAGAGGCGCCCTTTGAGATGTGTGGTAAAAAATTGAATCAGGAAAGCGACCTCAGCGTTACTCCTGCTCTTCCAGGGAATCCTGCTGACAGTAGCGGGAATAAACTTGAAGGCACTTTCAACCCTAATTTGACTGAGCAAGATCGAGGAGAAACTGTTAACTCTTTAGTAAACCTTGATGATGAAATTGCTGATGCCGTGCCCTCCAGTGTACCAATCACCCATGCGGATCATTTTGCCCAAAACCCCTCAGGTAAAGAGCTTGGAGTAGATCGATTCGGAATTACAAAAAAGGCAGTTGAAGATATCCCTAGACCTCAAGGAGTAACAAAGTTCGCTGTAGATTCCAGAGCTCTGCCAAAGTTAGATGACAGAAGTGATCCGAAAATGCAGCTTGCAGACTCCAATGACAGTGTATCCCAACAGTCGCTCGCCTCCAAAGATTCAAAAATATCTTTGTCAAAACAGAAAGATGATACAACCAATCAAGACGAACGATCTAACTCTAGGTCGATTGAGCAAAACAGCCAGGAGATGGTTGACTTTGAAGATTGGGGAACACTCAAGCAGGGTACTAGTTTTATGCCTGTGAGTAAAGCTGATGACCCGTTCGATTCAAAATGTTCCCTCGATATGAGTTTGCCAATGCCGGGAGACGACACATCTGAAATAGCTCAGTCCAAAGATGTCACCATGCACTTTGCCAGTTTACGATCAGAGGATAATGTCCAGAAAGAAGAGGAGGCCACTGCCAATGAAGATGCTTTGAAATTAGCGAACCCCGAGCTAACAAACGCTATGAAACAATTCGAGGAACAAGCCAAAATGGATACAAACACAATGGATATGTTGGACTCTCTGGTTAGGAGATCCTCAATGGAGCAAAGCGAGACAGTTGTCGAAGAAGACAGCCTAATCAACGAAATCAATTTATTGCCCGATAGAGAAGATGAAGACACAAAACAGAGTGATCAAGGGGAAGACAGTACCAAGCCAGTTACAACTTCTGATTCAGATAATCGGACTCGCCTCTCTGATATTCCTGTGAGTGTGCCGGACAAATCACGTACCACCGATGGTTCTTCAAATGGCGGGGAATCGGAAACAGAAGCTGCTTTGGGATCTACCCCAGTTCAGAAATGCCCAATTATCAGCGATGTTGAATCCGCCAGTAAGCATTCTCTTCAAGAGCAGTCGCATTTTGGAAAAACCGAATCTCAAGCTCAAATTGAAGACGATCTCTCACAAGGTGGAGAGGAAGAAACAAAAGCACCTAGTGTCACTTCTGCGAACATTCTTGAAGTGATATTTGGTTCAGAACAGAAAGATGATTATGCAGCGTTGGAATCGGCTGATTCTGACAGCGAGAGTAAAGCAGTGTCTGTTATCAGTGACTCACGTGCTGTCCACTCGCCAGAAGATGGCAAAACTAAAAGTCCAGTGATGGCCAGTGTCGATATGCAAGTTGATGAGGATAACGAAAACGATGAAATATTTGCCAATGCTCACGAAGAGCCCATCAATGGTTCTCCTCTGCAGCTTGCTGACGAACAGGTGCAAAACGCTGACACTGAAATCGTTACAGTGGATCCAACAGCAGCAATCAGCGGGGAAGAGAGCAACAACGACGTGTATGAGATTCCCTCGAGAGATCGGTCTCCCATCACCATTGAGCTTTCGGATAGTACTGGTGACCAGATTATGGTGATGACTGAAGCTTCTGAAAAGCGAATCGATATTGGTGCAACCGGAGTTTCGGACGAGGATATCGATTTTGAATCAGCTTTGGACGACGAGTTAAGCTTTGCAGACAATGTCCTGCCTTCAGCCTCTTCGGTCAAAGACCTTATCGTTGAGGAAATGGAGGTTGATGATGATGAAGAACCTGAGAAAAAATCCGTTGAAGAACCTCCAAAGGAAGAATCTGTGAAATCATCGCCCAAGCTAAGACTCAAAATAACCAAGGAATCAGCTGAAATCATCAGAGATGATGACACGATCAGAGAGCCTGTAGATGAACCAGACCGAGAAGTCATTCCCCGCAGACTTGAAGTGAAACCGGCAAATTCTCCTAAATCCCTATCAGCGAAGGAACCTCACGTTCCAGTCCTTGTAATAAAAAAACAAGCGTTGCCATCTAAGAAAGATAAAGACAAAATCACCGACACTTTGACGTGTTCTCCCAAGTCTGCTGATCACAATCCATCTGAAGGGGTTACTTTGAAGAAATCTATCTATGAAAGTTTACAAGTTGAAACTATGAGTGAACCAACACCTGGCTCCTCGCCTAAACATTCTCCTATTACCCTTCGGATTTATAAGGATAATCTCACTGTCAAGACAGATCTGGACTCACCAAAACGAAATAAATCTCCTATGTCTACAGAATTCAAGAGCGAGCTGTCACCCCATTTGAGATCAGAATCCTCTTCCCCTCAAAACAAGCAGCTCGAATTCACTTTGAAAATTGCCAAAGACGCGAATACCAACCAACCAAGAGCAACCATGTCCCCAAAAACTGCGTCCACGTCATGTGCGTCGCCTTCGTCTGTTTGGAAATCGGAAGTCCAAATACTTGACCAGCCACCTGCGTCCGCTTCTGACGGACCACCCCTTGAAGATCTGGAAACTGAGCCTGGGAGAGAGTTGGCTCTAACCCCAACTCGAGGTCGTGGTAGACCTCGTGGTCGAGGCAGAGGGCGAGGAGGGTCGAGGGGAAGAGGTGGTAGACGTGGCAGTGGGCGAGTTTTGGAGCAATATACGCCGACTGTCATTATCAAACAAGAGGTCATCAGCGATCAAGACGATAGCACTACCGGCCAAAGTATCGATGTGCAAGATATGTTCTTGAAAATGTTAAGCCCTGAGTTGAGCAGTTCTACTACCGCGGCAGCTACTTCTGCTCAGACTAAACCTTCATCCGTGCACGTTGATACTCCGATGCCGAGGAAGCGAGGACGGCCAAGAAAGCTAGCCCAGCCACCTCTGCCCATAAAGGAAGAGATGTTGGCTACAATGATAAAACTCGAACCTCCTGACTCGTCAATGATGTCCGACTCTGGGGACAATGATACCCCTAGCAGCGAAACAAGTACTGGCCGGCCGAAGAGGACTTGCAGGGGAAGAACAAAACCGATTGTCGTCAAGAAACGAAGAGGTCGCGGAGGAGGAGTTGCTGCCAGTGGAGGCATCCCAAGACGCCCATCTACTCCACTTCCTAATGAAACTTCATCGCCAGCAACATCTGATCTGCCCAGGTCTTCCATCTCACTATCTCCGCCAAAGATGATAGCTTCGTCAGAAGTATCTCCGGCCGGTATGATTGAAAAGGCCAATCAAGAAGCCGGTAATATGGAGAACCTTCCTGCATCATCCACTTCTGTACCGACCACTCCAAATGCTGATCCAACGGAGCCCAACACTCCACTGGCTGTCCCTCTTGGATCGCCAGATGACGAAACGCCTTCCGCAGCTCTTCTGCGTGAGTTCAATAGTTGTTTTTATCATACTCTGGTTTTGACATTTCGCACCACTCGTGGAATACTGTAACATCTCAATTTTCAGCAAACGTGGAAACGCGTGGAAAACAAATTTTGAGCAAACACATTTTGGGGTATAAACATTGTTTGATATAATATAATATATCAAACAATGCTTTCGGACCCCAAACAATGTTTGCTCAAAATGTGTATAGCTTGCAATACAAATTATGCCAAAAATTGAGATGTTACAGTATTCCACGAGGGGTGCGATTTATTGTTGATTCATGGGCGCCAGGTGCAATCGCCCGGCGTTTTCCATTGACTGCTTGAAAAATTTTAAAGCTTTTGAAAGAAAATTACATGTAGATGAATCATATGTGCAGGCCTCGTTACTTGGAAGGACAAACCGGGTGAGAATAATTTTGATTAATAGCTTCCCCATTGCTTCTGTACCGAAAGAAAGAAAAGTAGCCTTTTCCTTCCTTCGGCCGAAAAATGATTATTTTGCCAAAATTTTAATCGCCCAGTACAAGTTACGATCCCGGGACCCCCTGCTCCGAAAGCGGATGTCCAAGCCACTGGACTACGGGGCGACCGTCTGTCGAATTATTAATTTACCGAGGGTTTCAATTGGAGGCTCAGTGTTGGGTTTTCTGCCGACTCAACTTTCCATGTTGTCACATGACTCCCTCCCTAGGAGCCGTTGCTCCGTCAACGGGCAGCTTGACCAGAGCGCACATGGGGCTCGCTGCCATGAACGGGAGAGAAGGTGAGGGAAAGTCGACGTCAGCAGAAAGTCGCGTAATGTCGCGTGAATTACTATTTACAATGGCCTGAGTGCTCCAATTGTTCTGTTGTGCGTTTTATCGCTGAATTGACTATACGTGAGAACTACTGTTTTGAGATCGTCGGATCCCACCGCTGCCACCATTGTACCGAAAGAAAGAAGGTGGAAGCTTCTTCGGCCAAAAATCTTTGTTTCGACCGAAATAATGATAATGCAGTTGCGATCCCGGGACCCCTTGCTCCGAAAGCGGATGTCCTAGCCACTGGACTACGGGGCGACCGTCTATCAAATTATTAATTTACCGAGGGTTTCAATTGGAGGCTCAGTGTTGGGTTTTCTGCCGACTCAACTTTCCATGTTGTCACACTTCTGAAGATTGTAATGCGAAAGAGAACTCTCATTGACCAGCTTTCAAGCCGGAATCTTGATTTCATTTATTTACGTTCAAGGCAGGGTCCGTACTGGATTATGGAAAATCTGGTCAATTGGATTACTCGTTTTCACTCCCTTAGTCTCCAATGTTGTCCCTGAAGAGCTTCAGCAGTCAGAAGAACTCTTAGTCAGTTTCTATAGTCAACTCCAATTTTTCAAGGTAAATGGAAGTACCTATTGTAATCTTCCTAAAATCAAAGATCTGATCGGAGCTTCAGGAAAAACTTTCACTACCTTTTTCAACTTTTTTGAACTGGGATGTATGTCTCAGTAAGACCTATCGCCCTATTTAATCGGCATTTGAATTAGTCACACTATTCTGTCTTATTAGCACTTTCAGTGTTTTCTATTTTATTTTTCCTAGCCACCAAATTAGTCCATATCAAATTAATTTGGTTCAAAACCTCACGTTTCAAAACATGGAAATAATTTGTGTTAGGTATATAAGCACCACTGATTTACTTAAGTTCGCTCACACACAGCACAATTCCCTTGGAATATTTCTCCGCTTCCTGGCCGCCAGTTGGTTATCCCAGAACGCTCAGATTAACTTATCAGCATCTGGGAAATAAATGTAATTTGAGCGTCTTAGAAGGATCTATGCATTCTCTATGATTGAAGATTTTTTTTCTGCACAATAACTCTAGTGTGTAAATCAGTCGACTTTCTATGATAACTGAAAATTTTTTATCCGATTAGCTCCGGTAAATCAGTATAAAATTTTACGCTCCTCCGTGAATTTTACGCCTCAAGCAACATTTTCGCCATTCATCCAACCGAATAGGTCAAACATTTTGAAGTTTTTCATGCTCCATTTCTTTGCACAGCCGGCCGCGGCCGCGGAAATTTCAAACGACCGACCCCTGACAGAAATACTCTGTCTGAGAAAGAGCTGGCCGAACTCCAAAAGATCGAAGCGCGGAAGGAAAAAATGAGACAGGACAGAATCGCAAAATATGAGGCGAAAAAAGCTAAAAAGCTTGCTAAGAAGGTGAGAAAGTTTGTGTTCTCTGGGTTTATCCGACAATAGAGGCAGTGTGTTCGTTGTTTTCATAAAATGTGAATTTTCACAATGGTTTGTAGAATTATCGTTTGTCGGGTTAATAGATATTTTATTCATCCTTCTGGTTTCATTTAGCTAAAAGATGAGGAACGCAGAAAACGAGTGGCTCGAGAAAAGGCAGAGAAAGCAGAAGCTGCTGCGCCTCAAGTGTTTGAAGAAGAGACTCGCATGTCAGCACCTGACAGTGGTAGCCGGGGTCACACCCCAGCTCCTAACAGACTGGGCCCAACAGGTGAGGAAAGTGGTAGATTCAGTATCATAAACTGCTCGTGAAACTAACTCTTCAGTCTGAATTATTCAACACAAGAAACGGGGTTTATTGTTCTTGCAAATAAAATTATTCAGCTGCCCACCAAATTATTCGTGACTACCATGTTTCTTCATGCACCTAAATCCGTGTTCAAGGCGAGGGTAACATGGGAGACGAATCTCAGAACAGTTTCAGTACACCGGGGGATACGACCAAAGGAAGCAAAAAAGGAAGGATGGAAGTGCTGTACGACATGGATTGCTTAGCGTAAGTTGAAAAGTGAACTACTTATCCACCATTTCAGCAGACATGGAGAGCTAACTCAGCTAACTCCCAAAGGATGTTCATGTAGAAAATCAAATGACTGAAGTGCAACCTTATCCGATATGATGGATGTTTTTCTCGTTTTGCAGAAAAGATTTCAAAGTCGATGATCTGGCTGAATACCAGTGGCAAGGTGGAGATCTTTACATGATACAAGAACAGGTCTCATTATATTTGGGGGTGAAATCGTTCAAAAGGAAATACCCCGGACTGACAAGGAGGCCGGTCGAAGCTGAAGAGCGGACCTTCCTTGAAGACTCCGGTCTCGTCCCAAAGACTATGTGTGATCTTGGTGGGTTTCCTTATTTCAATTTGGAAATTGTGTCTAAAGTTTAGACTTTAAACGAGTGTTCTGTTTGAAGTGTCATGCCTTGATGTATTGTATCAAGGAAGCTTTATCTCGTTTTCAGGTCTTACGGCAGTGAGCAGCGCTGAAATTCTGGATATCATGTTCCAAGATTTTCCAGAAAAATATGAGGAATTCCGGAAGCACGTTCGGGACAAGCAAGCTAAAGAAGCATCTTTCAGGCAGAAAGGTATGTGACCATAGTAAGGAGTTGGACTTGACTGAGAGTTTTTTCAGCTTGAACAAACCCATTCAGAAGAGATTTAGAAACGAAGGTTTGTCGGAGATTATTTTAAAGTTTCGATTTCATGCTGCGCAACGGCTCCCTAATTCAGGTTTACTGACTTTCTCGATTCTGTTGCTCAAGTCTTTCAAAATTTTCACTTCAGCTGCAATCGGCCAGCAAAGGAAGGACGGGACTAAAATCGAACCGCGCGAACAAGCGTTGGAAGCTGCCGCTTTGTGGAACGCCAACTTGAATCGAGAGCGCAGGGAGGAGCGGAGGTGCTCGTTGGATCTGCAGACTTTTACGGTCCACTATCCGAAACTGCAGCGCGAACAAATGAAGAAGCCGACACCGAAAGTCGGCCTCTACCCTATTGCTGTTATACCGGGGCAGTATTGCGATCATTACAAGAAGTAAGAAAACTGTGAAAAATATAGAAGTATCGCTTCATTTTCCCAATATATCTTGGTGGTTATAGTATTTTTGTTCATAATTCCAGGTATACTTCCAACGAGCTGATGTACTTTCCAATCAATACTGTCATCTACGGTCCTCTGAAGCCGAACGAGCGGCAGAAGGATGGTTCTGAAGAAGGCTCCAACTCTGACAGTTCGTCTTCCTCCTCGTCTTGTTCTTCCAGGTAAGAATTATCGTTCTGATGCTTCTATTGCCCAGAAAATTCCAGTTTTTTTTCTCCTCTCGATATCCTTGGATGGCGGGCCCTGGGAAGTTATTCTCTGGAGGAAGGCTCCTTTCTGGAAGAAAACCCGCAAACGAAAGAGTAATAGAGGAAAGTTTAAGGTAGACTCTACTAATAGCAGCTTCAGTAGAAATTGAACCTCGAAACTTCTGATCTCTGGTACATTCCGAGTGAGAAGATCGTTCAAGGCAGGCTCCCTCCAGCCTGACACAACTAACTACCCAAGCTTAGCTTCATTCTACTCATCTGCAACTGCCTCTCGATTGATTCCTGTTTCAAATTGCAGCGGTGAATCGTCCAGCGACAGTGAGTCCGAAGGAGAAGATCCTGTCAAGTGCAAACTGTGCGAGGGAACCAAAAAGAAAAACAAAGAGTCGGTACCAGAAGTATTGTTGACCTGCGCTGCTTGTAAAAACGCATGTAAGCGCTTCAAGCTTATCAATTTTTGAGTTCTATATTTTTGGCCAGTGAAAATCTACTTTAAATTGGCGAGGAAAAGTTAATTCACTGGTACTGTAATTTCAACCACCGCTACTCCAAGGATTTTCCTAATTTGGAGGAGCCGGTCCAAAACCCAGATGAATGGTATGGGGAGGCCTTGGTTCCTGGTACCGCCATAAATAACGGAGGCTGCCACTATACTTCAAATTAGGAGAAAAGTAAGTTTATCTAATTCTCTTTGGAATTTCTTTCAGACCATCCATCTTGTCGGGAGTTTACGCCGGAAATGACTCCCCATTTGGTCAAATATGAATGGTTGTGTATCACTTGTAAAAAGTGCACCAAATGCAAGGACTCCAATGTCAAGGACAAGATCATGTGCTGCCAGTTGTGCGACAGAGGGTGGGTCAATCATCGATAATTGATTATTAATTGTTAATCAACAATCATTAATTATTAATGATCAACTGTCAATTGATTAATTCGATTCATAGATTTACGAAAAAAAAAGTATTGGTGGGTACTTCTTATTTCATCTCGAAAATATTTTCTATTCTTGTCATTCAAGGTATCACCTGTCGTGTATTGGGCTGAAGAAAATGCCCGAAGGCAGGTGGCACTGTTCCACTTGTGCTTACTGTTCATCCTGCAATTCGCGTAATCCAGGCGGCTCCGATTGGCAGCATGAGGTAAAAATTTGTTTTTGGAAATCTGAGGTTTTTGCGGTTGGAACCAATTATTCGAGTCCCTTTGTTTTTTCACAGTTCAAGAAAGGCGATAAAGGAGCGAAAATCTATCAGAGGACGCTTTGTACTCCGTGTTTCAAGTGAGTTCTTCCGTCACAATTCTCTTCAAACTTTGTATTGTACATTCCGCAAAGCTTACTAATCTTTCTCTCAATTTAACCAAATAATATGGCATTTAAATTATCATTTTCTTTCTTCAACATTTTTAACTTTGATTGCCGAATTAGACTTTCAAAATTGTTTCCATTTTCCCGTTTATCTCATTGACATACTCATACCTACTTCAAATCGTTGAATCAAGTGTTGAGAAAATGTTGTCCCAGGCTTCTTACAATTTGACCCACAATGACTCTATGCTGTTGACTCAATAATTTGAGCTGACCCATATGAGGATTTTTGGATGGAATCGCTCAACTTTACAAAATAGGTTCAGCAGTTTATTCAAACCTATTTCTAAGAATATAGAATGTTTTTGTGAAAAAAATCGCCAAAATTACCGACGTAAAATGTATTAATTGCTAGAATCTGAGCATGACTAACATTGAAATATTAGGGGCATTCATGGTCTGGGCCGACCTGCTAACCTTGGTGTATCAAAACTGTTTTTTTTAATCAAGACGGGCAACGTGGTGAGAGTTAACACGTTGTTTATTTTTCGGTCCTAAATTACCTTATTGGTCAACAATAATTTTTGGTCCTGTAAAAAAATGATGCAGCTAGAACTGATATTTTCGTGCATAATTATTGACGGTTAATTGAGCAGGTAATTTCATATTCACGTCAAACTGTTACAATTAAAAATGCTGGCGAATGAAGGTCGTGTGATACTGTGTTTACCCTCGATTTTGAAAATGTTGCCGTCGGAATATTGTAGGGTAGCGATTGATTACCCTTTTCCAATAAGTAGTTACTTTGAAATGAAAATTTAAATCTCCATTATCTCTTAAATCAGACGCTCTTAGGAGTCCTTACCCATTTGGTATAGGTGGCTTTGGTAGCTTCCGCTTAATCTACTGTTTGAAATCTGAACTCCCTGCATTCGATATCTCCATTGCTTCCTTCGGTTTCTAAGTTCGATTTAAATCAACTCACAACTCGTTTTCCTCGCTAATTTTCCCCCCAGGTTGTGGAGAAAAGGGAAGTTTTGCCAATTGTGCAACAGATGTCACAGCATGCGACCCGAAGAAGATCCGGCTCTTATCCAATGCAACAGCTGTGACAGGTGGCTTCATAAAGGTGTGTTTTACATACTTTCGGCCAACATTTTCATGCGCACCATTATCGAGGTCAAATGCGAGTTCCTGGCATCAACTTTGGTGTCACAAATCAGGTCTACCAAGGGTTCGTTCCATCGGCGTGAGTGTAGCTGTGTTTAAGCGCCTCTAGCGCAGTGTAAGGTTTGGCAGACAACTCTCCAAAAACAATAGTTCCAAACCTAAAACTTTGCATGCTCAAGGCACCTACTCACGACTTCACCCATGCCAATGGAACAAACCTGATTCCTTTGCTTCCTTCATCTTCTTGCGTAGTTTGATGACGACTGCTAATTCGTAACATGGAAATGGCTGTGAATGAAAATTTCTCATCAGATGTCCAATCATCTGATGAGATAAGGGTCAGAAGTGCTCAAACGTTCGTCTAGATAGGATGGAAATTGCTAGTTTTCTGGTAGCGATTGATTTTCCGCAAGCGAGAGCAAGATAATTAAGTATTGATCCTCTTGGCAAATCGTTCACTATCAAGCCCGTATCACACAACTGTAAATTTTGACAGTTCCTTGAATAGATTGGTGCTTTTTTTCACTGTTTATAACAACAACACCTTCAGACCCCAATGACCACTCAAAATTGACCTTACCGTGGTCACATTGTTTGAATTTCTGAGCTTAACATTGGTTGTCGCTTTTTACTTCCATGTTTACTCAGAGAGTGAGAGAGAGAATTTAACACCCCAATAATCAAAACCCTGACATCTCAACCTAATCTAATAGTCAACCTCTTCCGAACGATGGTGATGGCATCTGTGTGACGGTTATCGTGCTCATGAACTTGGCCCCTGATTTCGTACCGTTTGAGGTGTTTATGGGGGTAGCAGGCGCTCTCCAGTATGAATAGGGACGACAGCGTCAGGACTTGGGGGCGACTCCTTCCTGCAGTTGTCTCTGTAGCCCAGGTCCACGATCACCCTGCGCTGTACCCCAGGTCCGCGATCACCCTGCGCTGTACCCCAAAAACAGTCCCTGCGCCGGCAGAGTGACCCCAGCATAAAATTCCATAAGCCATTAGCCTCAGGAAACAGGCATAATAGGCCCCCAGCAGCGAGTCCCTGCTCAGCTTGTCCCGGAGCATCCTCAGAAGGAAAACTAGTGAGGAACATCTCTTTGAGAGAATTCCGCAGTGATCGGTCCAGTCCAGCCTGTGGTCCAGGGTCACTCCCAGAAACTTGACGGGCGCCAAGTCCTCCGAAGGCATGCTTGACACGTCGCGTGTAGAAAGGACCAGATTCCTTGACTTTAAAACGTTGAAGGCCAGTCCATTTGAGTGGAACCACTCCTTGACCTCGTGAGACGAAGCCCTGTGCTCCTTGACCAAGCGTGGCAAGGACACATCCCTTGAAAGCAGCGTCGTGTCACCCCCAAACTGAATGATACCCGACGAACAACCCCACGCTAAGTCGTTCGTGAATATCAAAATTTGTATTTAATACAATTAACATTACAATTAACAATGTATTAAATACATTGTATTTAATACAATGTCGGGCTAAGATAGATCCTTGCGGGCAGCCTGTATTCAAGACCTGGAATGCGGATGTTTGCCCACCATGACGACCTGTGGCCTGTCCCTCAGGTACGAACCGATCAGCGCCACCGAGCATTCTGTGAAATTGTACTTCTCCATTTTCTTGAGGAGTAGGTCGTGAGAAATACAGTCGAAGCACTTGGATATGTCAAAGAACGCCGCCTAGACGTACATTGTCCCCTCGAAGCCCTCATGGCCCAAACTCAGTAAATGGAGGTCTTGAAATTGGAATGGAGCTTCAGATAAAACTATTATCCATACACTCAGAATGCACCTGTCCATTCTACTTTAACTTGGAACCACTTACTGAACAAGTGTCTGTGTCCGACTGTGAGCATTTACAAAAGTGGCAATATCTCCCTCAATTCTCAACCGTTTTTCAAATGGATTGAACTGGAATGCTCGTCAAGGCAAGATGAGCCTGTTTAACCGGAATCTGGATCACTTCCGGAGTACTCCCGGCATATTAACACTTCAGGATTTTCAATGGAACAAGACGATATTGTTGACATGTAGAAATTCCTGTTTTGGCAGTAAACCAATAATTTTGATTGTTGCAGAATGTTACGGTGTGAAGTACGGCCTGCAGAACAAGCTGTCTAGTTCGAGCAGCATCCATTGCGACTACTGCGTCGAGAGGATACATTCCAGCAGCCAAGGGAGTAGCCTCATCAAAGTCTAACTTCCTCGGAAATTGGTCTTATCGACGAGAATGTGTCGCTCTGTACAACTCATTAAGCTGCTGGTTTTGGCTTGATGTATTATAATGGTTCTTTTTTCACGTTTTTACATAATGCTTGTTCATGTTCGTTACACGTACTGTATTTAAAATAGATCTTACTCCTTTTCCGGAGGGTCGATTCTGTAAATTGAAAGTACTTTGAACGTACTTGGAAGCCAGCTATTGACAATTTGCACAATTTGACCTAGATTGTCATTGGATTCTTCAATGCAACAAAGATATCAACTAGGTACCAACGACAAGGTCTGTTTGGACAAGCAATCACGGAGTATTTGAGGATTAGTTGCCAGAAACGCTATGCAGATTCAAGTCATACGATGAATTTGTTCATCCAATCGCGGCTTGGCGTCTTTAGCTACTAGTCCTGGAGTAGCCCGGGACTGCCTGTCTGTGCCTATCCTTAGTTCACAGAATAAGCCCTTCGTACACAGAAAATAAGAATATCTCTCCGGTATGGTAATTGCTCCTCTGAGGTCCAATCTCACCAAACTTGTATCATATGTTGATCAGCTTAACATGCTGCTTAGTTGCTGTTGGTTACGTATCTATTAACACAGTTACTAATATGAACTGTTCTCCACGTTGAGCTGATTTCTATGTTGGAATTTTGGTAAAATTGTTCCCGAGCAAATCGATAAGATAGGAATTTTCCATCTTCTCCCCCATAAGCAAATTTTGTAGATAATAATCAAAAATATTTTATTATTCTGGCCGTGCAAATATAAAACGTGATACTGGTAGGTATCTACATTTTTCAATTCAATTTGTTTAGATAGGTTTCAATGGCTCCTAAGATTTGCGTAATGATTTTTGGATGGGCTCTTGATTTTTGTTGGAGTTGATTGTTTTATCGCCACAAAGACCGTGTTGTAAAAACGTTGGCAAAACTAGCATTGGAAACTAGACGTCGCTTCATTCGCCATTTACGGCGCAGCCTCACGTCATTTGTGAAGATCAAGACTTGAAAAGTGAAGATGCCCCTGAAACCTGAAATTGCTGTGCACAAAAATAATGTTAGAACTTTATGATTCCGTCATCCTTCGGGAGCGCATTTCAGAAAACCAAGGGCCGTTTTATCAATTCACTTAACCAACTGATTATCCAAGGACGCACCGACTAACTATTTTCCAGGTGACTTCATGCTGAAAAATCATACGTCACGTTTCCACGGAGTCAGTTAGTCGGTGCGTCCTTGGATAATCAGTTGATTAGGTGAATTGATAAAGCGGCCCCAAGTCTATTCCCGATTTCTGTCTGGTAGGATTGTGGATACTTCTGTTTCCATTCTGAAAGTAGCAAATGGCAAATATACGATCATCTTTCTAGATAACTATCTACTGACCATGTACCTATTCAGAGAGCTCCATCAGCTCATTTTCATCAGATCACACGATCGGAAATTGATCAGTACTACCCTACCCGCCTTACACTCTACTTTTTCCTGCCTCAAAACCAAGAATCTGCCAAGAAATTGGCTCATAATTCCACTCGCACGTCGACGTACTGCATGTGGTATTAATGTCGATTCGAGGGTTTCAATACTAGTATACGCATATTTCGGCAATCGCCACAGCACATTTAATGTGTAATAACTTTTTTTTTTCGACATATTCGATAAACTCAGCATCAAGCAAGCCGTACAATGTCAAATAATAACAAAATTATCGATACAGAGTCGCGACGATTTTCCAATGGAAATTCGGCCTCCCTACGCTGGTAACTACAACTCCAAAATTTTCGACCCGAAATAAGGGAAATCTAATTAGTCCTGTTAGAAGATTCACATTCTAATTGCTCCATGTCTAGCGAAGAGAAAATAATAAGACCATATCATGACGTGGGAATTGTGCGATTACTACTGAAATAAGAAGTGGAAAACTTTGAGTTAGCGTTTGGCCATAAAGAACTACAACGGACAAGTGATAAAGATACAATATTGGCATTGGCGGATCCTGTCCTTGCTCATGCTTGTTTAAACTGGGCGTTTCGATACAATTTACCTTACCGATACGCTGGTCTGCAAATTGTAAAATGCGCAAATCGGTTTTGAGTCGAAAACAAAGTCTTGTGGGAAGCTCGGCAGAGACGTAAAGACTTGACCTTGAAAAATAGCTTTTTTGTTTTCCAGGTTCCTTTAAAGGAAAATCGTTTTTTGGTTCCATCGAATTGCGCTCAAAGTACTGTATTAACAGATTTTGACTGCTCGAGACGAGTTGTCGTCGGATCAACTACTCTTCTATGTCAATTATATAAAGCACTGGACATAATTGAAAAGTATTTATTGAATTGGTTGAAAAATACGACGATTTTGTCAAGATCGAAACTCGCCCAGGCTTGATGATTTTCATCAAATTCTTCAAAATATCTGTTTTTTTCAAGTCATGTCTCAACGTCGCTTCGAGTCCTCTCTATAAATTTTTTTTCACCCAAGGTGCTTAAGAAAAACCCGTCGAATAGGTAACAAACGATGAGTTGAAACATGAAAGACATTGAATCCGTTAGGTTGTTTTCATTTTCAAAGTGAATCGTACAAAAATATCTTTAACCATAAAAAAGAGAGGCAGTCACAGAAGTAACTAACTCAACAAACTGATAACATGCCTTAAAATTACCCCATACTACAGTAACAACGATAGTTAATGGAATTCCCGCCACTCCAATCTATTCCTCAAAATTCTCGGTTCAGGGGATGGACCGTAGCAGTAACGAAAAAATACAAGGAAGGCAAGATCAGATTGATACACAATTCCGCTGATCCCAGCGCTGAAGATTTGGCCGTATAATGCTGAAGTTTGATGCATATTTGTTTTCAATTAATGATACGATAACGGACAATGCAAGGATGTTAAAATCGAGTACAGACGTGACCTTTTCTATTAACCCGCTTAGAAGATTGGTGTTCAAATTTTGAAAGGCGGATTGTCATATATTTCAACGATTAGTCATCTTCTAGCGGTATGAGTGTACGAAAGTAAATAAGTAAAATTCTGGCCGAACGGCTGATTTTAATGGTTTTTTTGAGGGCCTTTGAAACAGCTTGGTATATTGCGGAAGAGAACACCAATCTGTATGGAAAAAAGGTTTTTGAAAACGCCCTCACTCAGAAACGGCTGAAGAACATTCCTCCATCCTAAACCCGGTAGATGAACGGATTTTTCAGAAGGTATTTTTCACAAGTTAACCCTTTTCACAAGTTACCAAGGGGTAACTTGTGTTCAGCTTACGAAAAAAATGGCATAAAATTCATAGCAAAGCGTGGTTCTAATCCTCTAGGTTATGGGCCTAGCACGCTTCCGCTAGGCAGAATGCACTGGATCGAAACCATGGTCTGTTACCAATCCTGTCATATGAGGTCTCTCGCCGTTTCGTATGATTCGAGTTCCAATATTTCTGAATATTATCCCTTTTTGCTAACTCAGCTGATCATTTCTGGAAATAATGCTCCTATGTAATCGGTCAGGAAAAGTGTTTTACATTACCCCTAAAACGTTCACATTTTACATCTCAGAAGGTCTAAGACACAAATCTGCAATAAAAAAAGCCCGTCCAACGTCAAGCGCAAAATGGATAGGAGTAGTCCGATTTTGAAAAAATGGGCACGTACTTCCCTTGATAGTCACCTCGGGTAAGAGAACTGGCTAACATAATATGTTAGCCGGTTCTCTTACCCGCATTATTATTATCTGCTTGATATTATCTGCTTTCTGTACCTTTTTCACCCCCTGTAAGTCAAAATAGGTTGGGTTTAATTGGCTAAAAACTAGTTTAAAGACCATTTTTTGAAATTTCAAAAAATATTTTTAGTCCCTTTAAAAAATTCTAAAATTCCGTAAAAAATATTCTTGGGTAGCTTTCAGATACGCAAATAACGGGAAAAATTAGCAATTTTCTACAACTCTCCAGGGCTGAGTGTCCGATCTGGACATAGGAGATCAGCTATGGGAGGGACAATGAGAGCATAACACCAGTCTCAGTTGCTCGGTTCACAGATTAAAGAAACACAAGAGCTATCCCCTCCTCCCAGTAGAACTCGTTTGTCAATAACTTGAATCATATTGGTCCAACGGTCCATCCCACTTTGAGGTATCTTCTTCGGTTATTCTATTGGATAAATTTTGAATAATCATCAGGGCTGAGGTACTCACCATTCTTAGGTGCTCCTGCAGAAATATACAGATAACATCGCTGCGGATGTTCCATTATCCTGATGAATCAGCGACAGCCTACAAGAAGTTAGGTTTGTTACCAGCAAAAGAAGTTATCGAACCCAAACACCTAGGCAAAAGGGGCTCTTAGCATGAATCTATAAAGAATAGAGCCATAAGTGTCCAATGGCATGAAAACTGTTGCGAGTTTTTGCACCTGGTTGGCACCAGGTATGGGAAATATTCCAAAAAAATCAATTCTTCCCATCCAAACACAGTTTATCTGACTCCAAGGTATAATCTCGGAACTATACAAAATAATTTGATGCTAAGAGCCTCTTTCGCCTAGGTTTTCCGGTTCGATGACTTTTTCGCTGGGAGCAAACCTGATGTAAACCGGTCCCAGCCATGAAAATGACAACTGTTCATTCGTGTCTTGAGGCGCACAGTGATATGAAAGTGTTCGGGTGGTTGAGTTGACAGACCGGAACGATTGTAGTGGCCACATTGAACTCGTCAAGTTTCTTGATGACTTCAAGTACAAGCTGCGAGCTAGGTGCCCTACCCACACGATAGAACACGAGCAACGAACATACGGGAGGTGGCGATAATGTTATTTCTGGCGGCTCTCCGGATCCGTCCGCAGAACCTTCAGCGACTGGACTCTGGACGCAAGATGGCGGCGGGACACCCTTGAACAGGCGACCGAGGGCGTACGTAAAAACCTCATGAAGTTGACTTTCCGAAAGCGATTCGCAGCTGTGGCCACCGCCTTCCGAATCCGATATCACAGGGTTGGAAACGGATGAGACTGCAACAGACATAATGAACACTAATTCTGGCTACCCTTGTTTTAAATACCTACAATTTTTCCTTTTGTGAATTTCCCAAATAAAACCGAAAGAGAAAAATTAAACACTAACCGGCAGAGATGTTACAAACTATGGCTGAAACCGTGTTGTCGTAATTCCACCTCCTTTTCAGAGATACCCGGTTCTCACCAACGACGCAGCCTGTTTCTTCATCTGATAAAATTGTAATCAAAAATCAATCATTGGCTCTCAAAAGCACCAGAAATTCCGAGCTATTTTCAATAGCACAGTCTGATCAGTCAATATCACAACCTGACAACTCACATTCAAAACGCGTATTCCCTCGGTGTGCCCAGATCTGCCATTCGACCATCGCTCCCTTTGGAAGTTCTGGGACGACAACATATTCGACTATGGCATTGTTCGTCCTCCTCTCCCATTCTCTTCTAGCCTCACGAATGTAGGATGGATTGGTAACGTAACATATCCCCTGAGCGACAGAAACATCAATATAGTAGGATCTAGGATGGTACACTGGAGGGCCACGATAGCTTAATGAGACAAGTAATTTACAAGTTAAGTAACAATCGACTCCCACAGCAACTAACAAGATGGTGAAAGTGGCCGTGAATGAGAAGGGCCGGAGAAATAAATTTGTGACCTCCACGTGTCAGACGGCTGGTCTGGCACCAAGCGCGCACGCTAAAGAGGCGCCTGGATCTCCATCTGGTGCGTCAACGTACCAAGCGCTCCTATTGGCCTTCCTGCTCAGTCCATCATCTCCCCTCTGGCTCACATCCACTAATTAGCAAACCATACCACGGGCACCAAATTTTTAATTTTTCCATACTTTAATCGACATTGTCAACTAGTCAAAGGTTCAAGCCAAGAGAACATCGAGGTAAAGTCCATAATTTCTTGAGTTTTCCCTATACCTAAGTGACTTGGACCCTTGGACTTTTCATCAAGTATTTCTTGCAGCTTGTATTTCTTGCAGCTTGTATTTCTTGCAGCTCAGGGGAGTGGTATAAATAAAATCGCAAATTTTTTATGTACCTAGAATTTTTAAGGTGTATGCGTAGTTTAATCAATATAGGTACACAAATTAGTTTTTGACCACTAAAATTTGATCGGTTTTCACATTCCAGGCGGTTTATTGACAAAATTTGTCTATCGATATCCAAGGAAGCTTCAGATAAACTTGGTACCTATTTACATTAAATTTCAGAGTTAAAATCTCAGTGGTTATGGGCATCAGATGCTTGTTGGATATTGGATGGATAAATTTTGTCACAAAAACAAAATTTATTCAATCATTACTATTACTATCAATTATATTATTTATTCACTTTAGACAAAATTTATCTACCCAATACCAAAGAACCACTCGATACCCATTACAAATGAGATTGAATTATGTAAATACCACCATGGTGAAGTTTATCTGTAGCTACCTTGGATGTGGGATGGATAAATTTTGAGTAAAAACCTATCTACGAGGATTCGAAAAGTTGAAATCGGTTCAGCAAAACTCCCTTAGATCGGCAAAAATTTGAAAAAGCGAAACCGCAACCAAGAAATCAGGGGAAAAAACATTTTTCCAAAGTTCCGGGAAATTACCAGGAATTTAAGTGCAAACCGAGAAGAGTGATGGTGGCATATCAGTCAAGCCGCCAGGAACGTTTGGTTTGTGGACCAGATGGAGATCCAGACGCCTCTGAGTACATACATAATTATGTACATTAATTAATTATACATAAATTATAATTTATCTCAGATTTATCTCTTTGTACTCTCCTTGAGAATTTCACTTTGTTGCCAAACCGGATCAATCCATGTTTTAGGGTTTCAGGGCCGGTCTATTAATTTTTTTAAAGGACGCTCGCATCAACTAATTTCCAAGAAATTTTCAGTACGACGGTCAATGAAAATATGTCCCAGGTGAAATGTAGCGCAAGCGTCCTTGGATAAATCTAGCTTTAAATGATTTGTTAAACCGGCCCTCACATTTTTTATTTTTCCAATTTTAAAATCCATGCCAGCGATAGCTCGATTCTGCTCTATCCTTTGCTAAGAGGGACAGGTGTCGGCCGAATTTGACTCTCTTTTATATTATATGCCCGTCCTGCTCAATATTCTCAAAGGCCAAGACACTGATTTGAGCCAGCAGCCCCAAGCAAGAAAATCGCAATCAGCATTTTTACCCTTGAGCGGAAAAAAACGGAAAAATGGTGTAATCATCACTCACTTGGACCACGTTCCTCAACAGCGTTTCCTTATCCATGGCTTTGATGAGCCGGCCGACATGCCGCAGCGCGAGGCGGCACTGCCGCTTGATTCCACCACTGACCAAAGATAAAGAACCAGGTACGAGGCCGATCTGCCCAGCTACGTAGATTATATCCCCAATCTTCAACATAATTCGTTCCGTTTCAAGACAAGTTCCACAACTTGTTTCTTATGACCAGTCGAAGTAACTTCTACATGCTAACAGCAATTGTTAGAACATAAAAGTCTGGCTAAGATGATACAGAGATACAAAACTAGTGAATTTTGAATAAAAGTTGCTATTTTTTTACAGATTTGTATAGAACAGGAGTGAGTTAGTTAAATTGATTGACTTAGGCTGGTTTTATCAATTCACTTAATCAACTGATTATCCACCGACTAACTATTTTCCAGGTAACTTTATGCTGAAAAATCATACGTCACGTTTCCACGCAATCAGTTAGTCAGTGCGTCCTTGGATAATCAGTTGATTAGGTGAATTGATAAAGCGGCCCTTAGTGTCGTCTTGTGAAGTGATTTTAACATTTGCGATTTTCATCGCTCAAAACCACATCCAAGAAGGGCTTATAACTGTTTTAACTAATTTATATTAAAAAGCGCATCTTCAACAAAGTATTATTGAAAATGCGCAAAGAACTCATTTCCGTTAAACAATACGATGAAAATACAGGATTTCCTATCCCCAATGAGTTTTTAAGCCCAATGCGGTATGGCAACATGGCGTCCAGTGACGTCATCACTTTTACAGTCTATTGCTTCAAAAATTCGAGCCTTATTCAATTTTTTTTTTTAGTCCGTTCAAGTGAGTTGATTTTAAATACTCATCTTACCCTGATAGCTTGACTGTAGGGTCCAATGTTGGCAGGTGCCCAATGCGACAATGATTGGACATGCATTACATGTTTATTTCTGGAGTAAGCCAAAGCACAGAGGAGCACCGGAGTTTTCTCATTGAGCCCCGTACCCAGGGCAACTCGGACAGGCGGGTTCGGGCCTGGGATGACGCTTGAATAGGAAGAATTGATAGCACCGTATTGACTCAAATCGCGAACGTAAAGCGTGACGCTGACTAGTTTGGAAAGATCGAGTCCCTTGTCAAGGAGCAAACCTGCAAAGAGACACAGACAACCAATAATGCCATTGCTATTGAAAAGCTAAGTTCTTTTTCAGGAATTTAGTCAAAACTTTTTCGAATTCGTCCAAATAGGTACCTACAACATATTTAGGCAATTAACAATTCTAATCATCATTGTGATTGACTTTCAAACAGCCTGATTGGTGTGAGCACATAATCAGGTAAAATGAGGAGTGTTAGTTAATTGTTGGACTTGAATTCTCAATCAGTTAAAATTGAAAAGCAGGTAACCAAGAACTGATGATTTTGCTTGCCCTCAGCCCCCACGGTGGTTACGAAAACTATCATTGTTACCTTTCAGCTTATCCAAAGCGGTGATAGTGGCTTGAGGCAAATCTGGATCATCTCCAACCACACCTCCGATCCAAGTCCAGCCAGAAACATTGGTGACCACTGTCTCGGTGCAAGGCGTTGGTTCGTTTTCTTTGATTTCAAGCAATGGGTCAGTGTCCTGTTGAGAACAAATTAACGGCAATGGAAATGTTTTTGAGCAGTAACAATTTTTCAAATATTAAGATTCTAATTCTAATTTTAGCCTTCAAGTGATTTTAATTTCAATATAAAAAGAGTGATTACTAACAGCAATTTAAAGGCAAAGATTTGTAATTCAAGGAACCTGTCCGAAATTCAGATGAGCAGTTTGAGAAGACTACAGCTCTCCTGACCCTAGGACTGTGTCCCACCGCAATCTGAGGCCCTCCTCGTTCCATGCAACTGCTGCTAACACTCTGTTCAATGAGGCCAGCCCTGGGCAATCTTGGACTACTTACTAACGACGCTAAGCAATTTATGCGTCAGTAGTTACTCGCCCAGGACTGTTTTGGACTGGCCTCATCAAACAGACCCTTAGTTACCGTTAGGTGAACCAAAAACCAGTCCTCACTCTCTTACCCTGGCTTGATCGTCGCTGTCGTAGACATCCGAATCCGTATCTGTCACTTCAGCCTGATCAATATCGGTTATATAATCCTCGGCAGTCTTTATAGAACAAATCTTCAAACGATCCAATAAACTAGAACTTGCTTCAAATCCCTGGAAAAAAGGGTTTTCAGGTTAGCTTCGAACTACGCCAAAAATGTGAAGATAAGGCGTCTTGTTTTTTTCATGATGCACACCATACCTCTTTGTCGATGAGTCTTATTTTGGTAAAATTCATGTAACCAACAGGCGCAATGGCATCGTTTGAATGAATAACAGTTTCATAATCATCTCTGCAATACAAACGAAGATCCTATAAATTTGTAAACAACTGGCAGCGAAGAAAATATATCGTTAAAACAAATAGATAATTTCATCTCTGTTCTCAGGGACTATAAAGCTGGATTCAGATGATCGGAAACGATTGTCAATAGACATCGAATTCATCGCAACAAATTAAAACCAGTGGTGCATAGATAACACACAATACTTCCATATTTTGAAACGTAAGATTGTGACACAATTTGATCATATTTTGACTGCTTTTGAAAGTGTTTAGGTCAAAAATATCAAAAAATTCAATTTTAAAATTCGCCACATTTTTGGAATGTGAAAAATATCCACATATTCTGCAAGGTAAAACAAAAATTTTAAGACCAAGAACGCTCAAATCGGTTCATTTTTGCGGCCGGAAAAAAATAAAATAGAAAACACTAAAAATGCAAATATATCGGAAGTACTGTGCGTTATCCAAATTCTGATTGAACAGGGTGTTAGGTCTTGCCGAGACGAACGTTTCAGTTCAAGAAATTTGAAAAAAGGTTGAGAAATGAGGGAGTTATGGCCATTTTTGTAAATGACCACAGACGGACAGACGGACGTAACAGACACACAGACACTTGTTCAGGAAGTGATTCTGAGTAAATGTGTATAAGAAAAAGTTTTTTCTGAAGCTCCGTTCCGATTCTCGATTTTAGGACGATCACAATACTTCCATTTACTCTGTAAATATGGAAGTAAAAAAGAGTGATTTTGTCAGCAGCAATCCTAAGACGAAGAAAAAGAAGAAGATTATCACGATATATAACAGTACAACAACTAGCCGCCTTTTCTGATGATATTTCAGTAGTTTTTTATTCTAATGCATGAAAAAAATTCCATTTAAAATTAAAAATTCCATTAAAAATTAAAAATTCCATTAAAAACAAAAATTAAATTAAAAATTTAATTAAAAACAAAAAAAAATTCCATTTAAAACACCAATTTAATTTATATTTCTGCCATAAAATGTCAACCTTGCTTATATTTCCCCGTGGTAGGTTCGTGACCGGAATGGTGCCCAATATGGCCTATGTCCCAGGGCAGGAATTTGTGAAGCATCATCGTCATCATGGTTACCGACCACCTGAATTCCAGGTGAATTCCACCTGAATTGATTCCAAGATACCCATCCAATTGATACCCATCGAAATTCATTGCCGACCAACTGAATCCAGCTTAATCCGATGGGTAGGAAAGTGTTGACGGTAATAATATTATGGCAGTGATCATAAAAAACTTGAGACAATACGAAATAATTTCGATTCAAACCAAAGTAAATTCAATTTGAAAACCCCTTTTTTGAAAAAAAAAATTATTTATCTTAATTTATTGGAATGTTTAACAATTGAAACTTAGCCTATCATTGAACCATTTCAGTCTGCCATAATCGGTAGCACTTGGTACACAATACTACGGTCCAGTAGAGGACACGAGTGTACCAAAGTACCACAATTGTTTCAATCTATTCAAGCCCGTACTGATTTGTGGGGATGAGTAGCTAGCTGAATATTGCACAAAAGGCTCTAGGACTTTTGAGTTTTGCCAACAACAATTCGCCACTGTGCCTTTCAGAGTGAGTTCATCAATTCAGTTTATTCATTGAATAATTGTTATTCTGCGAATAAAATCTTCCATGGGGAATCTTGATGAGGAAATCCATAGTCTCCATTTCCAAGGAACTACTTATTCGCGGAATATAGGATAGTCGATGAATAAACTGGATTGATGAACCCACCCTGAGTCAAAAATCAAGATTTATTTAACGCATGAGGCAATGATGATTCTGAATCTGGGATGACCAGTAGCACAGCCTATAGGTGGCCGTACGTACACTTTTTTTCACGCCACCTCAAAATTTTACCATGAACACAATTTGATTGGAATTCCAATGAAATAAATCAAGGTAAGAGAGTACATAAAGTGGATCCATGGTTACCCAAAACAAATGTCGAAAAAACATTAAAAGCGTTCAAAGAACTGTCGTCTTTGGCCAGCTATAGGTGGACAAACTTCAAATTTATGACTGCAAATTGAAAATAAATGCCTTGATACTTTAATACTAAAGTGAAAGTAAAGTGAAATCGTTAATTCAATAAAGTAAAAATTCAAGCCACGCATCCCCTCACAGTAGAAACTTTACGATCAAAAATAAACTAATAGTAAAACTAGAGATGACTGCCATACTTACATGACAAGTGATTTGCAAAACAATGGACAGTCGAGTGTAAACGTCTCATACTCCCCTCCCTCCCCACAAATATTTAATCCATATTTCTCATTCTGGAAAGGAAGGGTCACAAGTCAAGAAAAAAACACAACACCGCAATGGAGCAGAGTCGTGAAAAGTTGAAATCATCTTCAAAGTAACACAGAAAGAACTTGTTCGATTAGTAGGTGTTCAACGAGCAGAGCTAATCAGGTGTTGACTTTTCATCGTATGATGAGAAATCATCAACTGGACAGAAATTTAGGCCGAGAAAGAAAGCAAAGGGCCCAAAAGTGCAATTGATAGATGGAATATCCAAAGAGGCAGAAGAAGATCGCAAACGTGAAATTGACAACTTGTAGGTTTTAGAAGGGAGCCAGTTGGTAAGTTACATAAGAAAAGGAAAGAAATTTTCAAATATTTATCTTTGAACTGAAGACACATACCATTTTGATGAGGTGCGATTGGATTTCGGCAATTTTCATACCCAAATGTTTCGAAGGATCTAATCCGAGAGCGGCAACTTTGATAATCATGGCATCGATATGGGAATCAATCATTTCTTGGAGCAACTCGCCCTGATCTCTTCGCCATAGATACGCCAAGGATACCAAACCAAGCCTACTACATCTGCAACAAAGACGAGCAGCAAGTAACAAAGCAGTCCTCACCAGCAACCTTGAAGAACCTTGAAATTGGGACCTCGAAAATTGCGATTGACAGTACCCAGGTTGCGATGATCTTCTCCATGCCATGCGGGGTTTAGGGGAACGGAATGTTTGTTTTTTTGAAATTGACCAATAAAATGAGCAAAATCTATCTGGCGCATCGGATAGAGATATAGAAAGAGATGCTTTTATTTGCCTATACAAAATCATTTGTGGATTACTTAATGGTCAATGGTGAATTCAATGATGCTTGGGAGATACGTTTTCACAATGATGAATAAATAGGCATAGAAAGAAAAAAAAAACGCTGAACGATTAAATGAGACAGTGATACCTCTTGACGAGGACTCATAGGTACAATGCCTTTCTACCTGGGAGCGGCTGCCTTCTTGGAAGGGCCCAGACGCGGACCCCCATTCACCTCGCACCTCTTCACTCTTCCTTTATCCATTCCACCCTATTAAGCTGGCTAATAGCCAAATCGCAGTTTTGCAGTTTTGAGCCTACAAACGGACGCCCTCGTGAAAAAGGTCAGTATCAAGGGTGGGAATGCATCTGATAGGGAATTCAACGCTTGACATTTTCTTCTCTGAGAGTTAAGTTTGAAAGTTGAGTTTGAGAGTTGAGGTACTACTTTTGGTTTGTGAGTTGAGTTTGAGTTGAGCTTGTGTTAATGGACTGTGAAAGAGATGACGTCATTAGCCCATTACCATAATCCGTTACATTTTGGAGATCCGAGCAGTTCAAGTACCATGGCACCCCTAACTATGGCGTAACATTTTCAGAAGTCAAATTTATATAAATTCTGGAAAGCTCCACGAAGGAGACAGTGTTTGCCAGCAGACCCACCCCTGAATATCTGACTACAAAATTGAATAATGATCTTCCACAATTTACGGCAGTTGTATGATTATCAAATTGTAATGGTGACACAATAAGATCAATGCTACCAACTTACCAACAATAAAATTACCCTCACTAACCGTAATTAATGTGTGCTTTTTGAAATTGAGAATAAAAAGTGCAAAATTTATTTTGGCGCAACAGACAGCTCCTGTGCAGAGGAACTACCATGATTTAGCCACAATGCCTGAACAGTAAAAATCGACATTACCAGCAAATTGGGACAAATTTTAAAGGTTATAAGAGGATTGGTAAACGTACACATTTTCAACTCGTAAGCGCTGGTAATCCGACAGCACAGCACCAACTGAAACGGCATCAACGTCTGATATTTGCTCCTGTAATTCAAAGAAACACAAGGAGTTAAAAACTGGAAATAAGTTCAAGGACATAGAATTAACACTTAAAACACAAATTCGAGTAATTGGCAGGTAAAAATAAATTACGAGTAGGTATCATATGAGCAAAAAAATATCGGTACCTGAGTGGCCAAAGGGCCAATCTGCTCCCTTTTTCTGAAGCAGATTGGGCATTTGGCCGCTCTGATGTCAATATCATGAACACTCTGGAATGTTGAGGGTTTCTCTGAGAACTTCATGAGAGAGTTCTCAAGGAGAAGCACCATGCACTGAAATTAACGAGTGAAACATTAGCATGTTCTCGTCAATTTTTTCAATTCCTCCTGAGAACTTACCTTGACATCCGAGAGCAGCCTGTACAAATCTTCAACTTCGTCTTCTGGGGTTGGGGTATAATGTTTGTCACTATGCAGTGCAACACCCAAAGTAGGTTGGCGGAATAGAGGAAGGTTCATCGCTTCAGCGTACAATTCCACGCCCTGGTGTCCAACGGTTTGATACATGTAGCTATCCAGTTCGTCTAAAAATAGAATGTTGTGTATGCATCACTACTGAATCAAGCTGCAACTGAACGTCAATAGCTAAGGAATTTTCTCAAGTGTTTTCCAACAGCTTACCTTTACTGTCAGGCTTTAGGTTAGCAAGTGCTACAATCTCATGGCCAGCCATGACGCACTGAAGCATATTGTAGCAGCTGTCCTTCCCCCCGCTTATTAGCGCCACAACTTTCATGATTGAGGATTGGTTCTTCGACTATTCAATCCATTAACCTGCGAAGAAAAGTGTAAAAAATACATTGAAAAAAAAAAAATAGGAAAAATATCGATTACATTTATAACGCACTAGATGCCCGTTTAAATGGCTCCTATTACTTTATTTTGAGAACATTTTTTGGTTTTAACATCGGGGATGCTCCTATTGGGAAACAGCTGTACTAGGAGGTTCAGGCCCAAACCCTGTCAGGGTGTCGTGATTTTTGGCACGAGCTACTACCCAGCTGTACAGGCTGGTTACTCGAGCGATTGAATTTGCCAGGGAATCACTAACCTCGCAGGTTTTTCAAAAGTGAGTGAGAAAGCATAACCACCAGCAATCCAAACACTGCTCCTAAAATTCAATCATTTCAGTTTTTGTCCATTTGGAAATTCGAAAGCTCCTGCACCAACTCCACCTCGACCAATCATATCGCTTGGTTAGGCCAAGCCCCTCAGCTACCCACCCTGTGCTGACGTGCCGGGAGAGGAGGGTTGGGTTACCAGCAGAAGGATAATCAATCAGTCTTGATTAACCAACCTTTTTAACAAAAAGCAGATTTTATGCCATATCGCCAGGTTGAATCCCAGATGTGCCAGCTTCACAACTTGGCTTGCATTATCAACTCTGGCACTCTGAGTCGAGAAAATAGACCCCTGGACCACTACTTCGTGCTCAACCAGATGGTTCATCGTCATCTTTAAGCCTTCGCGGATTTGGTCAATTTCCTGGAGCAAACTGTGTAGGTAAACATGGTCGACAGTTTCAGGGGAGCGAGGAGGAGGAAATGTTCTAGGACGATAAATGAGAATCTCTGCGTTGAATTGCTGGGTAAGTAGGTGAGAGTTAGAAAAATTTTCTCTTTAGGTTTAGGAGGTGGATACAAGGCCAACAAGCGACGTGATCCTCGAGTATGGCTCTTCGTGATTTCGTTGACAAGACCTTACCTCGCACGAACAGACAGCATCATAAGATGTGAGCGGCCTGCGACTAGGATAGGCAACTGTTCTTTATTTCTAATTCTGGGAAGATAACGGTTTGAGAGGAAGATCGAAATACCTAATACGATCCAACGAAAAGTTTTTCTAACGAGGCAAACCTCAATAAGGCAATTTGATAACAATACGCTAAAAATAGGACGTACATTACGATAGTTTAATCCATTCCATCCATTATGAACTGCCGATTAGAAGGAAAAATTATGACCATCCTTGATAAATGAAAAATAACTAAAAATTTGGACAAAAAAATCACTTCAATCTAATGACAACCTAGAATCTAGAGGGGTCATTTTTACGGTATCAAGATACCGAACCCGCCATTCATCAACTAAAGTGCGCTCTACAGACCATTTGAGGAATCAAGCTGAACCGAGACAGGTGTCCTCCCACCCACAGTTTAGGGAGACATGTTTCATGTTTATCGTCATAGCAAAACATATTTCGATGCCCCCGTTCAGAGATTGCGTTCAACTCCATCGCTCCGCATCAGGAAGTGCTTATTTGGAGTAATAATTCAACGTAATTATTTACCAGGCTTGATTAATGTTATTGCACTTCCTAGTGACAACCGCAGATCGAGCAGCCGTATAGCGAGTAACCAAGCCCCAATGGAGACAATGCCTGTTTGATTATCCCTTCAGTCGACAGGTTTCCATTTCAGTATCCCAGCTAGAGCGAGAAATTCCGTGTAAGTTTTCCCAACTGGGAGCGCGGCACAGCGTCGATAGATTATTCCCCCATAATAGTTGTACTCGACTTCGAGATCAAAGTCAACTTCGAGTTCAAACTTAACTTCGACATCAATGTCAACTTCGAGTTCAAACTCAACTTCGAGTACAAACTCAACTTCGAGATCCAAGGCAACTTCGAGATCAAAGTCAATTTTGTGTTCAAACTCAACTTCGAGTTCAAAGTCAACTTCGAGTACAAACTCAACTTCGAGATCCAAGGCTACTTCGAGATCAAAGTCAATTTTGTGTTCAAACTCAACTTCGAGTTCAAAGTCAACTTCGAGTCCAAACTCAACTTTGAGATCAAAGTCAACTACGAGTTCAAAGTCAACTTCGAGTTCAAACTCAACTTCGAGATCAAAGTCAACTTTGAGTTCAAACTCAACTTCGAGATCAAAGTCAACTTCGAGTTCAAACTCAACATCGAGATCAATGTCAACTTCGAGTTCAAACTCAACTTCGAGATCAAAGTCAACTTTGAGTTCAAACTCAATTTCGAGATCAAAGTCAACTTCGAGTTCAAACTCAACATCGAGATCATAGACAACTTTGAGATCAAAGTCAACTTCGAGATCAAAGTGAACTTCGGGTTCAAACTCAACTTCGAGTTCAAACTCAACTTAGAGATCAAAGTCAACTTCGAGATCAAACTCAACTTTGAGATCAAAGTTAACTTCGAGTTCAAAGTCAACTTCGAGATCAAACTCAACTTTGAGATCAAAGTTAACTTCGAGTTCAAACTCAACTTCGAGATCCAAGGCAACTTTGAGATCAAAGTCAATTTTGTGTTCAAACTCAACTTCGAGATCAAACCCAACTTCGAGTTCAATTCAACTTCGAGTTCAAACTCAACTCTGAGATCAAAGTCAACTTTGAGTTCAAACTCAACTTTGAGTTCAAACTCAACTTCGAGATCAAAGTCAACTTCGAGTTCAAACTCAACTTCGAGATCAAAGTCAACTTCGAGTTCAAACTCAACTTCGAGATCAAAGTCAACTTCGAGTTCAAACTTATTTTAAATTCTGCTATTCGAATTCGAAAAAATAAGAAACAACAAAGGTGTGACACAGTACGGTTTAAGGAAGTATGGCACTGCTTGAAATCAATCTTTACATAACTGGTGCGAAAATCCAAGTTTCTTTTATACAAACATAAGACCTTTGGCTTGAGACTAATATTAAATATTAGTCTCAAGCCAAAGGTCTTATGTTTGTATAAAAGAAACTTGTTTGTATAAAAGTAACTTTGGTCTCAAATTTTGAGACCCATAAAGGTTAAAGATCTTCTATACCAAAACGTGAACACTTTCTTGTTCGAGCAGCACAATTCTTTCTCTGTGGTTTTAAAGCAGCAAAAACACTTTCTGGCCAGTTTAAAACAAAAAACCTCTGCAATCCTTCTGAAAGTCTCATTAAAACCTCTAGAACAGAGCCTCAACTAGCCTTATTTTCCCTCCCTTAGGCACCTCGAAACCTCAAGGAACGGAGGGAAAACCTCTGATATGGCAACACTGGCTGTGTAATGTTGTGATCGTGTTCGTGAAGAGATGCTGAGGGTTTACGGACGCTCGATCGTCGCTAGTTTCGAGGTTGTTGAATCAATCGAGTGAGTCAGGCCGTCGCTGCAACCCGTAGTGGTTGTGCGGGTTCTTGTTCTTGAATATTTTCAATAATTGTGCAAAATTTCGTTAAATCATCGGTTACTCATTTAGTCCGAAAAGGGAGGCTCTCATTTCGGGCGAGAGTTAGAAGCTCTCGAGGGTAGTTATGGTTTTTGTTGAGAAGTCCAGCGACTCGGCGCGGAACGGTAAAAGATCCATGGGTCCTAGTCCTACTCAGTCTTTATCCAGCCTTAGCAGCGACGATGAGACAGGTAAGTAGTAACCTTGGTGTACTTAGTACTACTTAAATTAGAAAATATTGCGGAGCATCAAATGTTTTGGGCCCATCATTCTGCCGATTGAAATCACTGAGAAACGCAGCTTTCAACAAAAAGCGGTGAGTTAGTACTGTCTACTGCTATAATATAGCTGCTATAATATTATGTGTGTACCTCTGTACACAGTTCGTAAAGAGTTGGTGCCTGAAAATCCATCCAAGCTCCAAGAGGGTCGAGTATTGTGGTACTTATCCGGGTGCCAGTTATACCATTACTGCCCACTCAGATGATTATGTCACCAGTGGTGCGTGATAAGAGTAGTTAGACCGCGTTACAGCCTGATTGATGTTCCCACTAATTTTTCACCCTACTTCCTGCATAATTCTGTTGTTATTCCTCGGACCTATTGGAAGTAAATCTTGAATTATTGCCTAATGGCCTGTATTACTTTCAGGAGAAAAGATCCGAGTCGGTAAGGAGTACCAGGCCGTAATCCCGCCGCTGATTCCACCCAATGGTATGTAACATAACTCAGTGGCAAATTCTCACAGGGCAACTTGGGCAAGCAGTCGGTAGGTACCCAGCTAATCGTAACTTAAGAACCAGCATTGCAAAATCATGTTTATGTTTCTCAAGTTGTGATTTGCCTAGGTTTGCCCGCTTTGCTTGCCCCGTTTCTTCCTCAGGATTCGCCTGCCCCTGAAAAACATAATATGGCTATATAATAGCCATTACTCGGTGAAACTGGGGTCTGGGGCGCCCCCGAAAATTCCAAAATTTTGCTTCTCGTTTGCCGTCGACTTGAATTCCTTACAGTCTAGACCCCTTGGTCAGCTTAGAGGAAACTCCATCATGTTTGTACCCCTTTAACTAACTCTATGCGTTCTATTGTAGAAAGACGCCCTGAGCTGACAAGCGAGAGGGCCCTGTTAGTTTGGGAACCGACCAATGGCATACCAGATGCTAAACGTGAGCGTATAATATGCTGTATTACGTGTAAAATAAATTAAAATTAAGTAGTCTAGTGCTATTTTTGCTTTGCAGTATTATGCAGTAGTGCCAAGCAAACGAAAATTGCAACAAGTCTCTAGACCAAGTCGCGTTCATAGTCGTTTCTTTTGCAGTTGATCAGTACATACAAGTCGCTAAGGAGAAGTACGGCTACAATGGAGAACAGGCACTTGGAATGTTGTTCTGGCATAAACACGTACTTCAAAATGCTCTCAACGATTTACCGAATTTCACCCCCTTTCCGGACGAGTGGACCATCGAAGATAAAGTCTTGTTTGAACAAGCTTTTCAATTTCACGGGAAAAGTTTCCATCGTATACGACAAATGGTGCGAGTTCAATTTTTATGAAAATTTAAGGCCAGTATTTTGTGCTGGTTTCCTATTCAACCATAAAGTTTCTGAAATATCTACAACCTACTGGTTTACAGATTTTCACAAGCATGAATACACGACTGATTAGACCCTGTTCTCCGGCTTACAACTAATTTTTGACTACTTGTGCCTTGCAGCTTCCCGATAAATCGATCGCATCCCTCGTCAAACACTATTATTCGTGGAAGAAGACGAGATGTCGCACTAGTCTCATGGATAAACATGCGAAGAAGTTGGCTGCTCGGTCCGGCAATAACGAGGAAGGAACGGTTGGGTCTGACGGCGGCTCAGAAGTTGGTTCGATGACAGACTCCGATTCAGAGGATAAGGTGAGTAACGCCATTTTTCTGCCCTTTCTATCCGTTTTAGTCTTCATTTCTTTGCCCTGTTGAATTATTTTCTCTGCAAGTAATCATAGTCGTAGTTGCTGATCCATCGAATCCGCGTTAAAGGTGTCCAACAGTCGAGGATAATGAAATTATTTTCCAATCATCCCAAGGAGTTGAGAGCTTGGAAACAGCTAATACCCATGGGCAGATTTCCCATGAAGCGGAATAAAATTCTCGACCAACTCCGATTCTCTGTGCGGGTTTTCCTTTTAATTTGACAAAGAATGATTTCCTCGATAATTTCCAACGGTTGTTCTTTTATTAAGTACTATTTTTTGATATTTTGCTTTTGGAGTGGAGTCTGCACACCAAGGTTTACAAAGTGATTTCTCGCCAATTTTGGTACCTACTAGTGTACCTACTGACTGACCCTTGAGGATTTGAAAAAATTCCTCGGTAATTCCCAAGTTGCCGATTTTATCACTGGCTTCCTCAAAGTCTTCTGATTGGGCCCTGTTCGCCTCAGCTTAGTCAAAAATCATTTAACGTTATGTCTAGAAGTGGATCCGCTCTGGGCGTAAAAGCTGTTCACCTCCAACCACCCCACAGTCGAGCCAAGAAAATTCACAAGAAGTGAGTGTTCCAGATAATCTGGAGATGAAAACATCAAATAATGCACCAAGCTTCCATTATGCCAACCACGACTCATGGATACGTCTTAATTATAAATTGCGCTTCTGATTCTCAACATAGCATATTTTGGGTGTTCCGCTGACCAATGACTATATATCTCTACGTTGTTCTAAGGCATGCTTCACCACTAAAATCATTATAACAACTTACGCAATCATGGCCGTACCTTTGGGTTGGAGGTTGCTAATCAGTAGAAAATTTCATTATGGATCACTTCTTTTTGAACTTCTGCCCCATCAATTCAGCGCTCATCTCTTTACACCATCACCGTTCAAACCTACACAGAATAATATTCTCGTCTCCTAAAGTCGTCATTCCCCGAATCGACATTTTCTTTACAAGTTGGGTATTATTTTGGTTGCTATGCGGATCATTTCGATTGCTTCCATATTTTTTATCAAAATAACTAGGGACCTGAATTATCTTGAGGGTGACGAAACAATCTCTTTATTGGGTACCCCCTCATCTCACTTGCTCGATTTGCCTAACTTTACGCACGCAAGTGAGACTGCAAGGCAGCAATAAGTCTGAAATGAAACCTATGGATTTCCGTGAGAGTAAATTGATAGGAACTCTCTGGAGGCTCGCTAAGATCTTAGACTGGGGGTTGCATTTGATAAAAATTACTTGTTCTGTGAATTGTGAAATTTCGAGTGATAGGGATCCTCGAGGTAGTGCCTTCCACTTTACATGGGCTCCACTTCGACTCAATAGTTGCAGAGGCCCAGGCAAATTTTCTCTCTTGTCTGACTGGGCAGAATAATGAGTTGTGAATAATAATGAGAAGTTATGAGGAATCAGTGGAAATGGACCTCCCTGGTCCCCATTACAGACCGGAGTGGATGGGGCTTCAATCAGTATCACAGAGGTTTTTTTTTCTTTGGAGAAGGTATTTTTGGCAGTTGTATGGTATACTGATTGTCTCCAAAGTCGGCCACCCACCATCCGATTGCTGGCCGTTGTAGGTGGGATGAACAGAGGAACTTGGCTTGGAAACGCCAATAAAATTTATTGGTTTCTACGCTGACAGGACCTCGACCAATCACAGCAATGCATTTGCTTACACCTTCCACCAAATATCGGATAGTGTGCGGCCGACTTAAGCTGTCTAGGATCCCTAAATTCTGACGTTCCAACAGCTGTGATCTTCTTGTGTACAGAGGTTAAGAGTTTAAAAATTGCACGGTAATTTATGTCCATTTTGACATGTTCAAAGCCTTTTAAAATAATCAGAGGTTGAGGTAGTGAGTTTTGAACAATCTTTTTGAGTATTTATCCTATCCGTTAATCCTTATAAAATAGGAAAAGTTTCTAATTAGATGGTTGAATGTGTATTTATGAATAGGTAACACTTGAAAATGATCAAATGATACTACAAAGAAAATTTCATCAACCATCTGGTATTGACACAGATTGGCTGCAGACTTGACCAGTTTTAATTTATTGTTCACTAATAAAACGCTAAGAGTGCACTTGATCCTTAAAATGTTATCAATTTTTAGCCTAAGTATAATTTTATCCGATGAAGGCCGTATCGCTTGTCGCACGAACCCCCAAACATCAACTTCTGGTCACTTCTGCTCAAAGATGGGGATGGTGTCGCCATGCAATGCAGAGTCAACCTGACGTGTACGGTGTAGGGACCTCGATAATCAGGAGGATCCCTAATTGGCCGATGGGATGTATGTGGGACGGTCTGACGTGTGACGCGGCCCTTAACCTGACCTTCTGGAGTAGGCTGGCAGGGCCTTGGGCCCGTATTCACAACACTTCCTAGGCATAAGGAGCCCCTCGATGCGCCAGCACTTCCTTCGCACATTTTATTAAACTTTCCGTTTCCATAAAACTCGCATGGTATGGAGACGATCACAGCAACTTAGGTACTGTTAGGATTTTTGAGGTCCCAATTTTGCAAATTTTGGGCAAGTTTTGCAAATTTGCCATAACGATAGTAAAAGTATAAATCCTTGTAAGTCCAAATTCAGAAATTTGTCAGGGTACCAATAAAAAACATGCTAGTTTTTGCAACACCTCTGGAAGGTTTTGACTTACAGGTTGTTGCACATCGCCACAGAGAAGAAATGAGACGAAAACGGAGGATTTCGGCTTCATTTGATGGATGTACGGCTCAAATACTACCCATAGAGCTCAAATCCTTATTTTATCAAAAATTGAGACTTACGAGGTTTTTCACTTTTACTATCGATATGATGATCGGCAAACAGGCAAGAACGGCGGCTCAAACTCCTATTCTCTCGTGACTCCTTCTCTTTCTTATGCTCATACACTTTCTATTCATAACTTCTTGCCAGACTACTCACCGGCTTGTGGTGAAAGCGCCGTTCGTATTAGCAATTACTGATTGTGTCTTTCATTCATGTTGATGTTGTGGGTGAGAACGAGAGACCAATCACAAATTTCTTTTTCACACGCATGGTATGAAGCATCAACCGGCCGTAAACATCGAGTAACACAAGATATAATATTCATTTCTAACTTGGACCGACCAGTTACATGAGGCAGGCATATCACGAATGGATTTTGTTCGCACCATGGATCATTACTCTGTAATTTTGCAAAATTAATTTCAATTTCGGTTCTATGCACGAAAATAAAGGTGTTGGTGGTTACGGACTTCCATATTTTGATGCGTTAAGTTGAAGAGATTTTGGCCAAATTCATTTCAAGTGAATCGTTTCTGTAGATGCTAGTCAGAGCCACTTTCGCCAGAATGTTTTCGACTCCTCAAAGTTACTGACTCGTAAGATGCTCTCAGTAGCTTGGTTGACGACCTAAATGAGTCAGAAATTGGCAAGCATGGCCTTTATGGTGGATTTTACCGTCTCGGCTTACCTACAGTTGTTATTTACATGTTATTAGTTAAATGTAAACAAAGTTACCAAAAGCAATTTAGTCCTGTTTAAGTTCAATCCAAGGCGGTAAAAATCCACCATTAGAGTCTTGCCAACAATAGATACCAGTTGACTTGAACACCGCCTTAGCTACCCAACTCTGGACCTTGGTGCCAATGAAAATGCCATCACTGTAGCAAGCGCCGTTCTCCAGGCGACGATAGGCACCAGCGTTAAACCCTCATTTTGCAAGCATAACGAAACCAATACCAGCATCAAGATAGGTATTGAAAAGTCTCAATGTGAACAGAAAATGTGCCGATTTTGACACAAACACCCCCTAAAACTTTCAATAATATTAAAATCGATAACTGATCTCTTACTGCGCATCAGGAAAAATGACCCGCACGAAAATGTCTCTAATTTCATGTGGTAACAATATTTTTTCTATTGCAGAAAGAGGGAGGTGACACTAAAACATCATGCGGAAACTGCGCAGTCGTATGCACAATCGCTCAAAATACTTCCAAGGGCCCTCTTTGCAATTCTTGCTACACTCACTGGAGGTAAGAGATTCCACCAATTGGGGCCGAATGGCAGGGTTGCATTACGTCGTGTACCTATCTAGCAAATGACAGATTTACAACAATTTAGTTTTTGGTTTAAGATTGAGTCTTTGGTCGCTGTTGGAGTCGGCATATTGCTTTGAACGGATTTCACTCAGTTGATTTAATCCGTTTCATTCAGTTCCATATTTATGGCTAAAATTGGCTCTGTGGTTTTTGACCTAAACGGCCTCAAAAGTAGTCAAAATATCATCAAATAGTGTCAAAAATCTACATAACAACGTATGAAAATACGTGTTACCTAAGGGTTACCTAATCACCGCTGGTTTCTCTTGTGTCACCAGGCGAACCGGAGCCACTCGGCCGACGATTGGGCCAACCAAACCGCGCGACCGTCACGCCAATTCAGTTCTGCCGCGCAGCAAAAGGAAACCTCCGCGGGGGATGTACATCAACCACGACGATTTGGTGATGATATCCACGGACAACTCGCAGGAGGGAGACGCCATGTTGAAATCTCTGGATAGGGAAATTGTTTCACTCAAGAGACAAGTACGTTGAATTCCATTTTAATAGAATCACCGTCAAATATCTTCCTTCGCTTTTGTTCTGCGTTGTAAGGGCTTGTTTTTCAATTTCTTAAAAAAAAAAAAGGAAATGGAGGACGAATTGTAAAATCAGCTCTGAATATTCCACAGTTATCAGCTCTTGCATCTTTAACTAGGATTACCTTCTCATTACACACTGATGCTTTGACAATCATAGAGACTTGATCATCTCTTTTAATTCTTGATAACAGTATTAGCTGTCGCTTCGAGCAACCTAATTATTATTTTAAGAAAATACTTTCATTTTCTAATATCGCTTTCATTGGGGGAAAAATCTAAGCAGACAGTCGAACATCCTCCCGTTCAGCGATGCCTTTTGATTTTATTTTGGGGTTTTTTGAGTGTAGCCGCGAAGTGTGGGAAGCCTATCTTGTTTGTCGCTGCACTATTGAAAACTCAGGCCTGGAAAATAGAGATGAGACCAGGTTTTCAATTCAGCCTGTCCGATTCTCACGTTTGTCTCCTTTAAACTCCACCGTCAATACTATCATCGTCCTAAAATCTTCCTGAAAATGGCCAGAAATGTCTTGAACTGGAATGTTAGTCTCGGGGACCTATCATATAAATTTCTCACAGCACTTCTAGTGTTTTCTATTTTATTTATCTGGGAAAAAAATTGTCCGATTTGAGCGTTCTTGGTCTTAAAATCTTTGTCAACCTTGCAAAGTTTGTGGATATTTTCGATATCCCAGTGGCTATTTCGATTTTAGGCGGGTTTTAAAATTTGCATAGGTAGTGTATTTCTTGACATTTTTGACCATTGTTGCTACCCAATTAGTCAAAATCAGATTGCATTGGTTCAAAAATGTATGTATCAAAATATAGAAGTATTGAGTGCGACACGCACACTGTTGTCAAAGTGGCGTGGAAGGAACGACACTGGTAGTGGAACGGTTTCTTGTAACCAACATGAAATAACATCAGTTTCGATCACGCGCTCACGGCGCAATTGAAAAGTGGGAATCGCACGAACTGCTCAGCCCACAACCGCCCAGTTGTGTGGTAGTCACATTATCCCGGAACATGCGGCACTCAGTCGATCAGAGACAGTCCAATCGCCACAGCTGGACTCGGCCACTGATGGCTCAAACCGTAGAAGATTCAATCATCAAATCTTTCGGGCCGACAGTGACCGCCCCGATGCATCTTTGGGCAGTTGGGGCTTGAGCTGTTCGTCTCCTGAGGCGTTTAGCCTTTCAATATTTTCTGGGTGTTGTTTAAAATAAATTGACTCTATAATACAATAATGGTTTTTAACCATCAATAAATCATTTATTCGCTTTGCGCGTTCGAAGCCGTTATTTTGAGTAATTTATTTTAGCGGGTTTTTCTATTAATAGGTATAATACACTTTGATATAGTGGCCTTGATTGACAGTCTTGTATCAGGGAGATGAAATGTGATTCTTGTCCAAAAAAATGTTGACCGTTCTTGCTTTTCCCCAAGAATTTGACGTTTTCTCTCAATTTATTCTTTTATTCATAAAAACTTTATCAATTAAAACAAAGGTTAGTTCCATCGAGTAGATTTTTTGGTACTGTCCTTTGAGTTTATGATGTTCACCTAGAAATCATTCGGTGCTACTGATTCCCTCGCATCAGTTCTGAACATATTTTATGCTCTGTGAAGCATGGCGTATAAATTTATCACTAAACTCGGCTTCTCAGTCAACTCAGTGAAACTACGTATACTTAATTCCAAGAAAGTTGAGATGTTAACCCCCCCAATTGAAGAATTTCCGTTCGCCTTCAGTAGCAAAACTCATGCGTGGAGAGCGCCAATTAAAGGATGAAAGAAAAAATTTGGCACTGACCTCAAATATTTCCATTTTGGCATCATGTACCTCAAATATTTTAATGTGTGCCCCTTTTGAAGGTGTCCTATGAACAGAAAGTGGTGTAAACGGGTGCAGAAATATGAGGCGACTCGGACGTCATTTGAAATCTTTAAGTTAGTTCCCAGAAAAAAATTGAACCCTAAAACCGAAGCGACTGGGGCTCATACCATAAATCTTTATCATTCTTCTTCTCCTCCATGTTTGCAACTCGCCCGGTGAGAAATTTGAATCAAGAACATCTGGCGAATTGTAAACATAGAATAGACCACTTGCACGGAAATTATTGCGTGAGACATACTCCAAAAAAATTGTCCAAAATAAATTTTTTCCATCCAAATCACAGTTTATCTGACTCCTAGGCAAATCTCTGTACTCTTTGAAAAAGTTTGTGCTAAGAAACCTTTTTGCCTAGGTTTTCCGGTTCAACAACTTTATTTGCTGGGAACAGACCTATTGTATCTAACGTGTGGGTTTTGAAGGTGATGATTCCAACAGTGAAGTCGAAGTTTACTATTCCGTTATCCCTAAAAAGCCCATCTATCACGTTTTTCTGATCGTATCATACGACTTGTGTATAGTGCTTTCATTAATATGAGAAAATTTATCCTCGCAACTGTTACATGTCCGTTAGTCTTATTAAGAGTGGGTTTTGCTGAGGTTTCTAATATGTTAAATCGACCGGCACTTCAAGTTCCTTCTATTTATTAACCTACCTACCATAGGTTCATTACTTCAGATTCGGTAGGTATCAGACCCCTGAGGGTATCAGAGAAAATGTAGATAAGCATAAACGAGTTCAAGTGGTGAATGGGAAAAAACGCTCTCAGGCAGGACATGAACCTGGCACCTCCTGCTCACGAGGCAGACGCTTTTATAATTTATACACAAATTTCGACTCCTATGATATGGCTGCCAGGTTCGAGTACTGCTGGGAAGTGAAAAATTTCTCACTTGATGTCATTTATGCTTACCTTCTATGGGGCCCTGTATTAATGACCTTCGCTTTTCAGATAGCTCTTATGTTTTTGTATTTCCAATTGGCCATGAATAATATTTTTTAATTGATGAAATAATAGTTACTAGATATTTAACCAATCCTGTAGTAGGTACCTAGAATTTTTACATTTAAAATTAATGCATCATACCCTCCAATATTGTAATAATATTGCATCGCTTTGTTTTAATTTTCAAACTAGTTGGCTATCGACCTAGTATTGTTGTGAATAGTTTCTGTGTACCTATTAGTGACTATTTCGTGTGTACTTTCTGCATTGTTTTTGCTCAACATTATTCTTCGGCTTAAGATAGAGAGGAGAAAATGATGTGATTTCTAGGGATACGTATTTCGGAACACTGTAACATAGATATCAAAACTAGGCATAATATCACAACTCGTATACTATACTGCGCCTTTGTGGGCCAGGCAACACCTAAACAATTGCTCTCGACATGTTATAATCGCGTTTGTTAATTTATTCGAAATAATTATGCGCACGATACGTGTAAGGAATTAACAATTGTAAGATATCATCTTGCAATAAACATGCGGTTATTGAACTAACGTATTTTTCTGTTTGCAACCATCTCCTCCTCTCTATCTTTTCCCTTTTATATTTTTATTTAATTTTTCTAATATGGGCTCTGTCTGGTGTATTGGCATTATATCCAAAACAGCGATGAGTTTACAGCACACTGTACGTACTTCAATATTTCAATGTCACTGAAGACTTAGAACCAAATCCATAAGATTTGAACCGTTTCTGTGGCTACCTAACGTGAAAAATTTGTCAAAACATTGACAGGATTGGAACCTGAGAAAATAGCTGAGCCACTGGCAAAGACAAACAGTGTAAAATCTGATTTTTTGATGTTTTGCCGCGAAAAGGAAGTAATATCTTGAAATGCTGATAGTCCGAAGAAGGTACTGTGGGCAACCAAAATTTCTGTTCATCACGATTAGCAGGTTATTTTTGTTGAAAACATTTGGTTAATTTCCGAGCATAGGGACCGTTCGATGCCAGCATGCGACAAATGGGGCAGAAACCTGCAACTTTGATTGGCGGTGCCACTTTGTTACATAAAGCTGGTTTATTGACGAAATTTATCTATCCAATATCGAATGAAGCTTTGGATAAGCATTTCCAATGAGATTTTTGCATTCGAATTTGATATAAATCCCACCGTGGTGAATTTTATTGGAAGCTTCCTTGGATATCGGATTGATAAATTCTGTCAATAAACTGGGCCTTAAACCCTCATCCACACCGGAGCAAACATCCCTGAACGAACGGGAACAAATATTAAATCAAACTTATAGGCTGGCCTCATCAATCGCTGATTAGCCCTGATTGCTGTTTTCGAGGCTACATTATGCTGGAAAATCATATGATGTGTCTCCTTGAGACGAGTCAGTCAAGGCCTGCTTACGAATCATTTGATTTGGCGACTTGATCAAGCAGCCCCTGTTGGAGTTTCCCAGGGGTTGGTTGCCCCTGTTGTCATATCCATCCCTAACGACTCCATTCGGCAAGTCCCTGACTTGTTACTAGTGACGCCAGGCTGATTCGCCCTATTTGATGGGCTTGGATTTGTTTGGTTTTGTAAACATCAGTTTGGGAGCTGCCAAAGACCTCCCGTCCCAGTACACCCTAAAGTTGGCCACACACTATACGATTGCTAGCTTTCAGAAAGGGATTGACCATGGGTACTAGGCTTGTAAACGCCAATGAAATTTACTGGATCCACGCTGATGGTATCTCAACCAATCACAGCAATGAATTTGGTGCATATATTTTCGTATTCATATTGTTCGAAAGCTTGGCGAAGGGACAGCGACTATCATGAACCTATACTTCCATATTTTGAAACGTAAAAGTGTGACACAATTTGATCACATTTTGACTGCTTTTGAGGGTGTTCAGGTCGAAAATATAAAAAACTCACTATTCAACTTTTAAAATGAAAATACGCCAAGTTTTAGGATTATAAAAAATATCCAAATATTCTGCAAGATAAAACAAAGATTTTAAGACCAAGAATGCTCAAATCGGTTGATTTTTGTGGCCGGAAAAAATTATAATAGAAAACAGCGAATATATTGGAAGCACTGTGAGTTATTCCAATTCCGATTAAACAGGGTGTTAGACCTTGCCGAGACCAACATTTTAGTTCAAGAAATTTGAAAAAAGGTTGAGAATTGAGGGAGCTATGGCCATTTATGTAAATGACCACCGACGGACACACAGACTCTTGTTCGGGAAGTGATTCTGAGTAAATGTGTATAAGAAAGAGTTTTTTCTGAAGCTCCGTTCCGATTCTTGATTTAGGTCGATTACAATACTTCCATTTACTTTATAAATATGGAAGTAAAAACGGCTCTCTTGCACTTGTTTTTGACAGGAATGTCGTCAGATTCTAAGTAGATGTGCGCGAAAGAACGTTTCCGATTCCCATTTTTTGGCGGATCTCCAGACTCCCATTTGTATGAGAGTGACGGAGAATCAATTTTTTACAGGTCCAATCCAACAAACAGACGATTTCAGCATTGAAGACCAAAACCTGCGATGGGTTGGGTGACTTGAGGCCGTCTGACAACAACTCAAGAATCAACACGCGTTGGACTAATGAAGAGCTGCTTCTAGCCGTGCAAGGTGAGATAAATCGGAATTGGTGGCCTTCCAACGATCTAATAACAATCTTGCATCATTGGTTGATGCGTTCAGTTGCTGAGGCAATTCACCTCACCACGATTCTATTTTTTCAATTCCAATTATTCGGAAATGGCAACTCGAAGTTTCTCAATTTAAGGCGTTCGAATGCATGGCAAAGATTTCGCCACAATAGCTGAAGTGCTGGGCACAAAGACAGAAGCTCACGTGAGGCTGTTCTTTGCCAAAGAGCGGAAACGTTACAATCTTGACAAGATCGTCGCAGAGTACGAAGCGGAACACGGACCTTCGCAGGGAAACTCCGATGCCAAGGTGAGCTGTCGTTTTTGATAATTCGCTATTAATTTACTCCTTTGTATTTTGGAAGAATCCCCATTTCTACGATGTTATAGCTCTCCGCAAGTATAGCTTCGACTTCCTCAATCATCTATCCTCTGAGCATCTCCATTAGTTGACCATTTGAACAGCAAAAAATCTTTCTTCCTAAAAAAATCATAAGCTGTTTGATTTTTGTAGAAAAATTTGTTCGCTGCCAGCATTTGATAGAAAACAGAGCCGAAATTGCGATCCGAAATCGTTTTTAGAAACGAGTTATTTTCCCAAGAAAATCCGACCAATTGTCTTCGCTTTGCGATAAATCTGTCACTTTTGTAGCTTTATTAGCCAATCCAGGTGCTGAAACATGTTCCAGGTGGAAGTCGATGGCGATAATACTGGCCAAACTACAAGTTCGCCATCTTCGCCGTCTAATCAAAAATCCAACTCCTCAGCGCCGGCGAATGCATCTGCAGTCAAAACCAAATAATTGGAAACTATCGTTCCTATCCTTCTTCTTCATTTGATTTACCATTTCTTCGATTGATAAATGCAATAATTGCTTCCTTTTCTGTTCGTAGAATCCTCAGTGTAAAAGAAAAATGCTCTCGGGCTTAGGTAATTGGTCCCAATTTAAGATCTTTTGCTTGAAGGAGGTCTATAGAGATCTCGGAGACTGGGGTTCATTGAAGGTGACCCATTAGTTTCGTTGAGACATGGTATCAACGTCATTTCGTCGCTCGGCATGCAACAGTAATTAACTAGATTTTTGGCAAAAATGAGTTATTGGTATCGCTGGATTCGTTTTTTTGACGGGGGGAGAAAAAACTGTCAGGAACCGTTTTGAGCAACTCCGCTTAACTTTTCTTAGGCCCGTAAAAGTATCTTTTGCTGCGATTCGAAAGCTCCAACGAAAGCTGTTGGTTGGTTGCAGCTTCTCTTTTTGATTATTATCCAACTTTTTGTTACATTTTTACTCAATTTTCTAAGCAATAATTTAATCAACTTAGGTAATTTGCATAGATGCCAGTTTTTTGAATTTCCTGTTACGTTGAAAAAATCGAGTCAATCACTGTTGCATGCCGGACGATGATTTGCGGTATCAGGATATCTTCCCCAGTTGATCGATCACACTCGATTTCACAACGAGGACGATAAACGTATTTAGGATTAAGGAAGAGCAATCGATTGTCCAACCTCTCGTTCTTCCTTCCTTTTCTTATTTATTCACAAAAGTACAACGTTAGCGACACTGATAACCTCCAAATGTGCCAGTTGATACGTGAGTCGGAGCCGCCGATTGTTGCTGCTGTCACAGTCCATCATTCTGAACTGTTAGGTACCGAATTGGTGGGATTTTTTGTTTGGACCTCCAATGTTATAACGAAAATGCAGTTCCCAGCACCTTCAATGGACTGGTCAAAACCCCGTTCTGAGAATGCGTTCGGATTCTGACGAGTTGTCAGTGGGCTTGTTCCAGAAGCGTGGTTAGGCAGGTTTGGTGGGCAACGCTTGAGCAACAACACTTACAATCATTATGAAAACTTACAGTGCGCATGCGCGAGGCACCTACAAACCTGTACACGATCCTGGAACAAACGCAACGTTTTTCTTAACGTACCACATGTCAGACCGTTTGCACTGATCGATTATTTGGTAATTTCAGCACGGAAATTCTTCATAATTTTTCCTAGAAACAAGGTTCCACAGATGAATAACAACTAACATTGAAGCAAGTGCGCAAAAGTGTGCATACCAGCCAATCGGAAAATAGGGTCTGTGTGCCTGTATGTGGGATGGGGAACTGTCTGACGTGTGATATGGTCTTAAGCAAAGTTAACTTGTTCTTTGATGAATACCCTTAAGGCCCATTTTATCCCTAGAGCTGGCTTCACATGAGAGCTAGCGTTGGGAGCTCCAGCCAATCAGGGATAAGGTAGTAGTGCAGTAGTTCTACCTTCTCTCTGATTGGCTAAGCATAGTGAAACCAGCTTAGCGAGCATCATTCGCGAAACCTGTTTGCCAACAATCGCAATTTGCTGCTAGGGCCGTGTGAAAATTTGCTCTCGTCGAACAGATTCTCAAACGTCCGAGGGTGTTCCGCCACTTGTCGGTGTGCTGACGAATCTCATAGATGGTACGTGTTAATTGCAGGTCAATTGGGAACGAACGGCTTGAGTAAATTTATCGAATGCTGTTCTCAGGCCATGTGACAGGACCTCGTTTGCAAACAGTGCTCGTTTTGTTCAAACGAGCTTTTAGAAGTGTCATTTAGCATTGCTTGCACAGCATAGCAACCGCTATTAGGTTCTAGAATTTGCTGGAATAGGCACCCATTTTACCACCATCTCATTTTTAGGTCGTTCCTCATCTCTTAGGTTGGCTATTTCAGGGTTACTAGTTCCCTGCGATGTTCTTCGCTTTGGATCAATAGCCCCTGGTTTTCCAAATTGAGGGTAAACAATTAATTTTTCCCTTAATTTCTTTTACCCTATTATGCTCAATCAATGTTTATCGCTACCCTAGATTATTTTCAATGTTTATTTTTAGCGTAAAAAAATTATTGTAAGACAGCTTCCAATATTACCGATTCCTTATTAATATCCAGGTATTTTCGTTTAGGTAGATTTACTCGATTGACTTTCGATAGCTCCATTTTCAATTTTATGTCCTGCCTTACTCGTGTATGATAATTATAGTCTACAAACGAATTTGTTTCTTAATTTTAATCTTATTTTTATCAATTTTTGTTAAATATCCAAACAGATTTAGGCCCAAAGCATTGTACAATACCCTTTGTATTGTATAGGAACGTGTATTCAATAGGTACAATGTTCGTTATACATAAAATTGAGAGTATGACGACCAATGATTTTATTTCAAGATCGAATATACAGTCAGTATTCTGTAGTTATTTGAATATCTCTCCCCATTGCGTTTCACAAACCAGATATGATGACATTGGATGGTCTGACTGTGTAAAGGCCGTATCAGACGTCATACCCAGCCACAGACCCTCCATTATGCAGTGGGGATCGAGCTGCCAAGAGTGGCAACGTGAACCTGACGTCAACCGTGAAGTGGTAGGTAGATATTAATGATATCATCATTAATTATTAATGATATCATTAATGATTTAAAAAATCATTAACTATCATTAATAATTAATGATAATATTATTATTATTATTACTATTAATATTATTAATAATTATTATTAATTAATATTATTATTAATATTATTAATAATTAATGATATCATTAATAATTAATGATATCATTAATGGTAGATATTAATGATATCAACTATTCCAGCCCAAATATGAAGAAACTAGTGCAAAAAGGTTAAACAGACGCGGCGTACAATTTTCCATTGAGAAAACTTCTGCTTGTTAGGGAAGCTATCGTCCCCTCTCGCCTGAGCAGCCTGCATCTGTCTGAGCTGTTACTTCTGATGACGCTAGACTGCTGTGGGACAAGAAAATTTATTCTTCCTGAACTTGGATCTCTATCTGATGCAGAAGAAGTCGTCTGCGTATTATGGGGTTCAGCATGTATTTATTAGTGACAAACGCCATAATAAACACATAGAAGTGTAAAGTCCTTTACTTTACGCATTTACTTGACAATTAAAAATACTGAAGTAAAAAACTGTGTTTGCAGATTTACGCAACTCCCTGAGACTAACGCCATGAGTTGGGGCTAGTCTTCAGGACTTGGCGTGCAAACTTGGCGTTCAGCTTGAACCCTCAAATATTGATTCAATCTGCGAGACGTTATTTACCTGTACCTGCCAGTCAGTTATTATCTGCAGACTTATCTTAAAGTAATCAGTGCCTACAGGAGCCTAATTAGTTATTCAGTGCTAGCTCCTATAAAAAGAGGTGCATGTTGACTAGTTTGGGGTTATCTGAAAATTGAGGCTGCTCTACAAAGTTTTGAGCTTAATTTCGATGAATGTCAAAAATATATTGCTAGCTTTGGCTATCGTCCATGGAGTTGACTCGGAATCGATTCGATTCAGGCTCAAGCGATTCAAATGGGTAGATACTCTTGAACAAGTTCTGACGTACACCTTCCCGACGTACCATTGCGTTCAGGTACCTAGTGTAAACCGTATGGATATTTTTAGAGAGATACCTTGTGGTGGGACCAGGAAGCTGAGGTTTCCCCTCACTGATCATCCACTCCGCTCTTGCGTTGGAATGGGGAAAATATGAAGAAGCTCCCGCTTCTTGGTTCCGTCACAACTCTGAGGAGTTCCTCAAAATTGCTGAAGGCGTGTAGCATTCCACCCCTGTAGGGTAGACGGTTGTGTCGTATGGTCCAAAAACCTTACAGTAGGTAAGTATCTACCGAAAAAGATGATTTATAAATGTTATTCATGCGAGGTTTGTTCCCTTCTCAAGTCAAACCTTTCTTCATTTAATTATCGGACAAAGTCACCTGTTGCAGGATTGTTGTTTTTATCATTATAATTTCATTGAAGGATATATGCCTCTCGTAAATCTCGATCCCTCTGAATTGATACAGTTAAGAACGCATCTAACTATTAACACGTCTAAGTGCACTTCATTGCTGTTCACGTTTATAGATACTCACCGATAAATCCCCCGCAGCGCAAAAAATCCTCAGCCAATTGTACCAAACTTCATCCAACGTATCTTTCATCAACGAAATCCGGGCCGAGACATGTAACGGGTTCATTTTAATAGCGAAACATATAAAATTCGTCATGAGCCTTCTCGAACGGATATCATTGCTTTACGAGAATCGCCTCCTGATCCTCATCAGCGAAGGTTACCATAAACATCTAGAAGCCCTTCTGATGGTGAGAATTCGACCGCATCGCTGATGAAATTTCCAAGTCGTGGAGAGACTGGAATAAGCATTTTTGTAGCATTGTTTAATAGCATTTTTGTCGTTACAGAACCCAGAAAAATGGTTTTCGGACTCCGAAGCTCTTTTGGTGATTCTTGGTGATCGACCGCAGTATTATGCGAGAAAGCAACCTGTCGAGAAATTGATTAAGCTTACGGATATCGACGGGTCATGGCTGGTGTTGGTAAAGTCGCCCACACTCTATCCGATTGCTGGTGGAGGAGGAAAGAAGCTGCATTGCTGTGATTGGTCGAGGTGGCATCGGCGTTGAACCCAATTAATTCGATTGGGGTTTCCAAGCCACGTTCCCATGTTCATCCCCCCTCCAACAGCCAGCAATCGGATAGTGTGTGGGCGACTTTACCAGTGCGTTACATAATATGTATATATATTATTATATGTTATATATTATATCGACGGCTAAGAACCAGCATCACATAACTCAATTTCCCCATTTTGAGGAGTGCACTTTCTGATCCCAATTTTTGCGCCCGATTTGATGGAACTATTAGTTTTTTGAAAACTCACGAGGAACGTGAGCGTTCCGTATTGGTTTTTCCATCATTCCGTATTTTTACTTCCATCAAATTGGGTGCGAAAATTTGAACCGTAAAGTGCACTTCTCAAAATGGGAAAATTGAGTTATGTCATGCTGGTTCTTAGCCTTAGTAACATATTATTTTAATGGTGTGTTACCAGTGATAGTGTGGAGGGTGACATCTTTTCCATTTCCCACATGATCTCCTTTATGTTATCAAGTATAGATTGTTTAAAAACCTGTCCTTCGCCGTATAAAATCCGGGTCGTCTGCTGTGTTGAGGAGGAACCTCCAATAAAGATGGAGCTTCCGCCTTCACTATTAAAAACATTTTCAGACCTTTAGAAAATCTCTGGTTGGAAACTAAAAATCTCAAAATCGGTTCATCGTTTCCAAAGATGAAGCGGTTGAACGGCTCCTTTCATGTAATCCTTTCATTCAATCTCACTTCAAAAACCCGGTACCTAAACTCTGAACGGAACGGAAATTCTGTATTTGTACAATGCTGATAGAAAATTCTAGCTTCAGCTATTCCTTGTCAGCCTACAGGTGTGGTGGATTTCCAAAATCGAACGGCAGTTCTTGGAACGTTCAACTGTTCGCCCTTCTCGTCATTTGGTCCATTAAACGAAGATGGTTCCCCGAGTGAGTGAAATTTTTCGAACATGGATCGATTTTTGATGCGTTTTACAAGGGGAACTCAAATCCACAATACAGTCCAGCAACGCTGAAATTTTCACGTGAAACTCTCTCAAACGTACGATCCGCCCAGCATGTTTAATTTGCGGAGCACAAAGGCAAATATTTATGCGCAATAAAACGAATTTCAGCATGGGTCGGCGGCTTGGAACTGGCATTGATCAAAGATTTATTTGAACGAGTGAATTTGAAAATGAAAATCATCGTACCAGATACGGAAGATATGTGGGGACAATACGACGGCAACAAATGGAAAGACGGCATAATGGGACTCATCTCATCTGGCCAAGTCGACATAGCATTTTGCGGTCTTTGGTTGACAAAAGATATGACGAGGATGCAGACATCGTCACCGCTTACAGAGGCAAGTGGGTCTGCAGTTCTTTGCAGCTTGAATCTGATGATGAAGTGTCGATTTTTACAATTCTCCTGACTCCAAAGCAAGAAGTAAGATTGTTTCTCAAAGGCAATGTGTTGTGTCTCTGTCTGGACCCAGGCTCTCCGTGGACGAGGGGATAAGGCGTCTGCCAAGAGAGCAGGAGGTGCCAGGGTTATCGACAATCAATTAAGTTTCACCAAGTGCTTTTAGTTTTTGAGCATGAGTTGAGTTTGTGAGATGAGTTTGTAAGGTCAGTTTAAGAGTTGAATATGTGGAAGGAGATTGTAAGTTGGGTAAGTGAGTTGAGTATGCAAGTTGAGTTTGAAAGTAGAGTTGGTGGGAAGTGTATGACGTGTTTGAGAGTCAAGTTTGTTGGTTGAATTGGTGAGATGAGTTTTTTATTTCTGTTTGTAAGTTGAGCTTGTGGGTTGAGTTGGTGAGATGAGTTTGAATGTACTGTACGAATCTGACTGATTTAGTAGGCACCCATGATCAGATGAGCATTTGGGCAATCAAAGCTCACGAGGTTATGAAACTAGTAAGTAGTTAAACGTGCATGAGAAAAATTTGCAATCATGAACAAATTTGCCATTTTTAAACGTAACATTATCATGGTAGGACAGAACAGAATAAACTTTATTCTGTATTCGGTATTGTGACTAAAGCCGTAACGGTATTCTCACTTGTGATTATGATTGTAATCCTGAATTCTGAATGTAGTCTTAGCAAACCTCAATTCAAATTCTCCTGATAATAATTCTATTCATAATGATGATAGGTATGGCCAACTCTTTTTCAGGGTTGCCTCAAACTCCTAGTTCCGATCCCAGAATATATGGACGCTCGATGGCTCAGTGTGTACAAACCATTTCCAAACGAAATTTGGTTATTCATCGGTGCTTCGGTCGTAATCGCTACATTTACCATTTACATGTTCTCTCGCATGCAAGCGTACGTGCAAGCCTCTAAACACCGACCTGGTCTGAACAGAAATGTGGGTAAGACGGTGCTTGGTAGCCAAACTTTAGGTAGGTAACTGTTTCAAATTCCTGTCAAAATTGTTTCGTTCACGACTCATTCTCTAGCGAACCATTTACCTCTTTTTTGTACCTCCATTTGCTCATTTTTGGGTGAGCTCTCGGCCATCTTTGATGATGAATTTGCTTAATAATTTGAATATTTCGTGACAAACATCGGTGCTAATGGGCATAGTTATAACATAGTTTCAAATTTTCCAGGCTTCACGTTAACGGAGAGTATTTTTTTAACCGTTTCCATCTTGCTGACAAATGGCGGTGGTAGCAAGAAAGGACGAGAGTCATTGAGACGGGTTAACATATGGTTAGTAATTCCCAATTTTATCAAGAATGATAAGAGAACGTTGAAAGGGAAAAGGATGGTTTGGAAAATTATCAATTTCATTTGGGAATTATGGTATATTTTAATGCGACTCTAGACAACTTTAATTATTGTTAACATTGCGCGTTCGTAGGTGGGCGATTCTTGGGTTCTTACTGACGACCGCTTATTCCAGCTGTTTAATAACTCAACTCACTAGCCCTGAAATAGCGACGAAAATCGATACCGTCCAGCAGCTGGTGGAAAACGATTACATGTGGACATCACCCTATGCTCCTGACGTCGGTGACATGGTCGATTTTTCAGTGAGTCAGTCCACTGTTGTCTGTGCAAGTTCAATCGATTGGCACCACTTCTATTCACTACTGACTCGTTAAATTTACTGGTTATTTGGTTACCGAGAGAGAATTATGACGAACCATTCTTGTCTCTCTGGCTGACAATCATTCTGCTGCTGAAGATTTGTATGGTGATTAATTCAAGCTCAATCAGCTTAGCAATTTACTAAGAGGAAAATGGTTAACCAGTCGCTAATCTATGGAGTTCGGTCAAAATGGGCTTCAACGAGTTTTCAAAAATTTCCAGGACCCGTGGGAGTCGACCTGGGCGAAAAGAATGAGAGTCATACCGAACCGTCAAGAAGAATTTGATTTCCTTGCCAATGAGAAGGCTGTCCTTTTCGGGCAACAGTTCGGGAAAAACTCCTTCTGCCTCGACTTTGACTATCCTGACGGTTTACTTAGAAAATTCGAAGCATCCTCAAATTGCATCGGACCGCTTCGCAAGGTCGGTCTAGTTCTAAGATCCGGCACACCGTTTTTCAAGCCGATACAAAAACGTTTAGTTCGGTACCAAAGCGCTGGTTTGCTGGACAAAATGTTGAAATACGAGCTCGACGTGATGGCGACTAAAAGCCCGTACGTCAGGGAAGTTTTCAATTTTAGGAAAATAAGCATGAAAACCAGAGTCAAATTGAAAATTGGCAATCTCAAAGGAGCTTTTTTGCTGTGGGGCATCGGCTTGACAGCGTCGATTCTCGTATTCATTGTTGAAAAGATCAAGAATTATTGAACTGAAAGTAAAAGATGACGCTTGCATCAACTAGTCTCCAAGAAATTTCCAGCATGACAGTCAATGAAAATATGTCCTAGGTGCGAACGTCCTTAAATAAATCTAGTTTTAAATAAATTGAAAAACGGGCCCTTCAAAAAATTGAAAACCCGGCCCTCTGGGTAACAGAAAAAAGTCGACATTGTAATTATGTGAGTCTTTAATTGAAATCAAGCAACATCGTGGTTATAGATAGTTCTATAGATATAAGAGGAGCAGTCAAATTGTTGAAGCAATCAGTAGCTAGGAAAATAGTGCTGACCATCAGTTCGGCCAGATGGTAAATACTAAGAAACTAACCAGGTAGATGTTTAAAATTTACTCACACCGCTATGTATTGTACAGTAATTGTTAAAAGTTGTAAGGAGAAATTACAGGATGAGAAAAGCTTGTAACTTTGTCCGGCACAGCTACTCATTGAATGTTCTACCTTTGTCGTAAAAAATTAGAAAAAAGAATATTATAATCTAGAATGAACTGCTCTGCAGATCAGAAAGAAAATTATACAGATGGAGAATCCAGAGCCCTCAGACCGTTCCTGAAAAAAGAGATGGCTATGCTATAGCTAAAGTGAAGTACAGCATCCCGGTTGAGGTAATTTATGGTTGTATGGACCCCCCCCCCCATACCATGGCTTCAGTCAACTTGACAAAACTTTACTTTTATTTAGATATCAACCCGTTTGTACAAGCTGCTTCCAATACAACTTATTGAATCTCGAGCGCTTTCGGCTGTACAGCCTTCCCCAGGAGCTGTTCATGACTTGATCCTCTGGTGAAAAGAGCAAAGGGGGGGGGGGGGGCAACCTTCCAACAATTTGGTCTACCGCCCACTGTGGTTCTCCGTTAAATCACTTTTTAATTTATCGTCATGCCGACCCCATCTTGGAACAACTGCATCCGGCCAAGAAACGACAGCAAGCCACCGGCGACAAGCTAAATTTTCGAAAGGCAGAGTGCAAGCACTTAGACGAGACAGAACGACAGAAATAGCTACAAGCCGTACGGCCGAAAGCGCTCGAGCTCCGATGAATCAAGAGGGATTCGACATCATTCCCTTGCCCTTAAGCCTCAACTCATAGAAAACAACAACAATAAACACCCCAACACTAGATATGATTTAAAGTTGCGATGCGGATTTTTCCGGTGCTAAAGCGAGAACCTTACCTTTTCACGATTAGCGACGATCTCGGGAGTAAGACCTTGACCGCCTTACTGGTATGCTCCTAGAGCGAGACCGAGTCCTGGACCTGGACACGGCCCTCTTCCTCCATGGCGACCTTGACCTACACGTTGGAAAAGGAATTCAAAATTGGTAAACGGGGAATTTCCTAGAAGACCAAAATAATATACCATCTGTTAGTCTACGAAGCCGATTTATCAACACCCTTTTGAAACATAGTATCGAGTCTAGGAAAAGTTATGCGTGACGGAGAATTTCAGTGCTTGGTTTATGAGACTTTGGCGGAGATTGACCCGCCCTGAATAAACGGATTGGGAACCTATAGTTGGATTTTGTACCACAGAAAGGAAAAAAACATTTTCAAGGCATTATCTATGGAGCTTATAGAACAAAGACGATATGCTCTTAAAATATAAAAATTCAGCAATTTTTAATAAACTTTTCTCGTATTTTATTTTTAACAAGTGTGGGATTATTCTTTTTTTTACGGGTATTTTCAGAAGAATTTTCATTCTAATGGAAGAAATAATGCTTTTCCCGCGGTTAGAGCGATATTGGTCTACAAGCTACCCTAAAAACTGATGGGGTCCACATGACTTCATGCTATGTTAGTAACACGTCAACTTCACTGTACTTGTTCTCGTTTTTTTTTTTTTTTTTTTTAATTATTTCGATAGCACAAGTTGTTAGCGTTAAATCGCAACCTAAAAAGTTTTTTTTTTTTGAAAAATCGAAAGAAATATTATTGATGCCTGCCTCTATCCAAATCAGCTGACAACCATCCGATTGAGGGTTGACCTTTCAGATTGTCAGGTTTTTTCAGACGCTTTGACAAGAATCAGAAGGGAACGATCCTTGAACAGACAATAGTGTTTGTCTTCGAATAGCGTCCAAACAAATGAACCAGTTTTGATAATTCAAGGTTCCCTTCTGATAAACACTGTACCAATAACCTAAGAAAACCGCTAGCTAACAATTTTCATTAATAGTTAATTGAGATGAGAAAAAAAAAACAACTTTTTTAGGCTAGAATTCAACACAACTCCCGACCCCATTAATCTGGCCAAGAAAGCCTCAATTTATGGTTTTGCAAAATTAATGGAAGCATGGAAACTGACAGCATAACCACATAGGTTCCTGAAACGTTCGAAAGGTTAGGATAAAATGAAGATTAATTGTAGATACCTGCGCTAAGCAAGCATCGATATCTAGCCTATTGATAGAAACAGAGAGGCAGGGTCTGCTTGTAGTCGAGTGGGATGGTTTGGTATTTTTAAGGACCTGGCTAACCTAATCGAGTGGTTAAAAGCCAACCTCGTAGGGAATTTTACCAGGTGCTTCTTGAGTGACTGCCGGGAAACAAAAAGTAGTCCCCACTGACTCCAGGCAAGAGCGAACATGAAAATTCAAACTGACTCTGTGAAGGAAGTTGATTCCAACTGATTCCCAGAAGTGTTTTTAAATCTCAGGCTTTTCCGGTTCTGCCAAGGCTAAGAGCCCTAGGGAGTCAGTTAGATCTGCCACCTTCTCAGTTTCGACTATTTGTGAGTCAGTTAGGTAACGTCCATGGTTTCAAAGACTTTTACTCTGATGGTAAACCACTGTCTCTCTGTTTCTATAGATCCTAAGAGCAGTAAAAGTTGAACGCCGAAATGTGAACTTAATTAGTATTCCATTAAATTATTTCAACCATCTCACATAAAAATTAAACACCAACCAATAGCACTTGGGTAAATCATTGGAAAAGGTACGATTTCATCTCAAAAGACAACCGCCTATGAAAGGTTAATAAATTCGAGACAATAATGTTTTGATCAGCTGACTGCACAAGCTGTTATTTGCCCCTCGCTAAGATAAGTACAAAGAGTTTTTTATTCACAGTTAATGAGTCGTAAGAATTTGGGCATGATGACAATCGATTAGCGGCAATAGTTTTTATTTCTATTTGAAACCTGTATTCCAGTTAAAAAGGTGATCTGATGCAGGAAATTGTTTTCAATCGATTGATTTCACCATAATTTCATAGGTTAATTTCATTTTCAAGGGTAAATTTGACGGTTTATTGTAGTTGGACAAAATTGGGACTACGCCACTATATCACCAGCACTTGGAACAAGAATGATAGGTACCCACCTATTTCAAGCACAATAAAATGGTAAAAATACAACAATAGGCAATCATAGTTAATAGTACGTACTTTTCACTTTGCAAATGATTACCCTATTTTTATGAGGCGATGACATGATGGGCCGGAAAAACGTCTTTGGAAATTCTTAACGCATGCTCAAGTAGTACCTAATTTACGGCAGTGATGGTTTCGGTGGGTCAAGGGTTGTAGGTTGTATTTTGTTTATTAGAAAGTTGGGAAGAGCCTTCGTGTTGTTAAGTGACGATGGTTGGTGGTGGATGCAATAAAACTGATGTAACAGCTTGAAGAAGTACAGAAGTAAACTTGATGAGATCCCTGCAAAGTTTTTCATAATTTACTTTTATACTCCATCAACTCAAAATAATAAGTTCACAGCTCTTCTCAAAAATCGTCAAACACCCAACATTTCTGACGAAGGAAAGCCGAAAGTCCTTCCTCTTTGTCGGAGCATACCGACTGAACATCCCAGAAATCGCGTTGAAGCACCTCTACTACTTTGTCGTGTGCTCAATTGAAACTACCAAGTTGGAAACATTATTGAGCACAAAAAACTCGTTCAATGGACCACACATCACGAAGAGAAATAGAGATTTAGGAAACTGGGTTTGGAAAAACACCTACCTACGGCCTTTCCCATTTTCTTTCGCTTAAACTGCATCAAAAAGGGTGTAGAGCTATTCATGGAGGGTTTTTCTAATTCTACAACCAAAGGCTTCACCCCGGATACAGTCAGGCCCTCCGGCTTCCGATTGGTTCCCCTCCAAGGGAGAGGAAATTCCCCCAACGGTTACAACAGGATGATCAGTTTTGAAGCTGACAGTGCATATTGCTAGAGAGAAATATCTGGCCATACTACCATATGACAAGGGGCTACGGCGCAAGTAATTGTTTCATCAACGTATAATCGGACAGCTCAACCCGCAACCGCCCCGTGGTGCGGCACTCAGCCAATAAGAGACCCGACCGACAGATAAGGACCGGCTGTGACCATCTCGTCGTGTCGTTTTGCGGACTGAGCCGTTCGTACGATACCGTCCTATGTGTTCTCCACAGCAAAACGGTTCCAAGGTGAATTAGTGAGAACATTCAACCATTGTTTACCGGACTGAGAAAGAGGGAAGCACACCTTTGGAAAATCTTGAGCGAGCTTAGGGGAAAGGCCTTGAATAATGCACCCAATAGCATATCAGCAGTGCGATAAATTTATACATCTAAGGTTTTGATTGTAGTAGGCATCCTCATATTCGTTAGGTGTCGTCATAGTCGTACACAAGGCAAGAGAGGCGTTAATTTTTTTAATGATCAACGAGTTGCCGTCCGTCCGCAATTTTTAAGCTGTCCTTATTGCCCTCTCCTTATTTTTCCACTTTACTCGAAACATCAATTTTTTTTGAAAATTAAAGTTTTTCCTAAGAAAGTACCTAAGAGGGGCAGAAAAATGCCAAAAGTTATTTCTAAGTAGTATTCTCCCGATGGTAACCATCACTTCGGCCATCCCGACCAGAAAATGCCTATCCAAGTGGGAGTCTATTCGGCCAACTAACTAAATTGGGGGAAGATATAAGCCGATAATGGAAATTTTACCGCTGAGCATAAACGGATCGCACTGCTGGCATCTATTGAAAAGAGGCGCGAATTCACAGATAATTTTCGGGCCAACAAAGAAAAAATCATTGGAGGCCGAGAGCCTGTGCAAGGAATAAGGTGCTGAGGATGGATCGGAAAAACTACCAACAGTCACAAAAATAAAAAATACGATCAATACAGCAAGAGATGAATTCAATTTAGCTTTGTACTTCATTTTCATCGGATAAAATTAATCGGCCGGCACATACCTGGATCGCCTGACAGGGGAACGCCTCCGGCCACCACCCCGGCCCGATCTCGTCTTGCCATTGGACATCTCCACAATAATATGCGTACCACAGCATCGCCTGAAGCAGAGGGACAGGAAATACTAAGGCCCGGTTTATTGACAGAATTTATCCATTCGATATCAAAAAACGCTGCTAAGTAGATCAGTGGCATGTGCACATTAGTTTTCTGTGTATCCGAAGAGCTCTGCAAATTTTGCACAGGGGTTCATTTTTCGATTGCAAAGACAAACCTAGGGATACTTATATAGGTACTCCTTAAACACGGTATTTATTCGTTATTATTCAAGAATTTAAGCATAAATTTGTATTTTAGATGGGATTTAGAAAAACTTTTTTTCCGACCCGGCGAAAAAAAGCTACACTGCTCACTTTACTATCCCGATAGGTATCTGTCTACCAATCTCTTCAACGCAGCTCATAGTTCAGTTTTGTTAAATTCACCATTCAATCTATTGTTATTCGCCTACATAATTAACAGAATAATAACAATTAAATTCTCTGAATAATGAAATTAAAAATGCCTCAAGAATGCCTCAGAACCATTGCTAAAGCTCGTCTCGCTCTCATGTTGCCAAGCGCAACTGGTCTAGTGTGAGTGCGTCACCTTGTTGTTGTTATAGGCTAGTGGTCGTAAGTAGATCAATCAACCGTATCTAAGAGCCGAGGCCAAATTCTCAAAATTTTCCGATTTTTATTTTGCTGATTTGTGTAATGCGACTAGATTCTTTAAATTGAAGATATCGGGAGGACAGAAGTTTTTGTGGGCATTCCAACGAGTGGAAAACGATTTTTGTGGCTCTAGTCGTTTTCGAGTTATTAAGAATTGTAAAAATTTTAAAAAACTCAAAAATGTCTCACTAAAACTGCAATAACTCCTAAACGGTTGGAGCTACCGGCGTGGCGATGGTCTCATTCGATTCGGCATAGAAAAATCTATAGAAAATGATACCTCACATGCCTATGTTGCTTTTTTCCTGAAAAGCACGAATTTTTTCCCACTTCAACAGCTGTTTTACTGGCCTTAAAATTAAGATAGGGTTCTGTCGAGACGTTAGGACCAACTAGATACGGAACTTGATTTTTGGTAAAAATTTCAAAATTTTTCGATTACTCCTTCCCCCTGAAAAACCCCGGACGGCGGACGGCGTACGGCGGACGGCGTACGGCGGACGGCGTACGGCGGACGGACAAAAAATTTTTATTGCAGATTCGGATTCTACACCCCTTGAAACGTTAACCAACAAATTTTCAGGGGGTGTTAAAAAAAAAATTTTCCCGACCGATTACAAAGGTTCATTTCTTAAGAAAAATGAACCAAAAGCTACCGGTACGCATAGCCAGTGCGATTTGATATAAATACCACCGTGGTGAAGTTTATCTGAAGCTTCCTTGGATATCAAATAGTTAGATTTCCTCAATAAACCAGCCCTTAGTACATAATATGTACTATATTATAGTCAGAGGGCTCGCCATTTTCAGCTAAACTAGGATGATAATAATTTTCAACTTACGTTCCATCTAGAGCTCTGACTGCATCTTCAGCATCTCTGGGGTCCTCGAATTCGATAAAAGCGAATCCTGGAGGGTTCCGCGCTACCCAGACATTTCTCAAAGGGCCATACTTGGAGAAAATATCTTCCAATTCATTTTTCGACGCGTTGTTGCCCAAGTTGCCGACGTAAACTTTGCAGGATAGATCCCATTCTCGGTATCGGCCGCTCATTTTATGTCCGGGATGGGCTGAAATCGTCGAAAAGACTGACGTGAATTTTATTACTGGCTATACCAGTTAAGTATACCAGCTAAGTATTCAAAGCAGAGAAGAGAAAAAGGCGACGACGAATGGTGCGGATCACAGGTAATGGCGCCGCAAGCGAGGCCAGCGATGGAATCAATAATGTGAACGAAGCGAAGCCGAGGAGCTTTACAGATTCAACTGCCTAGCATAATCTACTACCCCCCTTACAATTTACCCGCCACTCACTTGATTGATCCTAGCACAATTCACAAATAAGTTAGGAATGAATTTAAAAAATGAGACACAGACGGGAATTCCACACAATTGCACCAAGACGGCAACAGAGTTAGTCGACGTTGATCCTCGAACCCAAGGAAAATAAGAACCAGTAATGAAAGCAGTGTTGCCAAGGTGCGGCCGTCAAAAACCCCTGAGACAACGTCAAAAAACCCCCAAATCCCCCCAATATATGAAAAATCAAATATGAAAAAATCCCCGAAAAACCAAAAAGGTAGGGACAAATTAAAAATATTATTTTCTCATAAAATATACCTAACTCCATAATATGGAGTTGATGATATTATCAATGGAGTTGATGATATATTATATGATGATATTAGTATGATATTATCATACAACTACAATTTTAAATAGTACCTAAAACTATCAACTATCTGACTACCCTTTCTGATCAGTAGAGTCAGTCAATTAACATACTTAAACATCAATTCAAATTAGGTACCTATGTACTCGTACCTACCCGCAAGTATGGAGACGTACCTACATCTCAATTCCCAAATGAAGTTTACTTGAGTAGGTACCTATCTTTTAATTCAATCAGCTGTGCGGCGGCAGTCTTAGCTGTTATTTATTTGCTGTAATTTGCTGTTATTTCTTGATTAATTAACTTTTTCCTAGTCCCCCTAACTTCCTCAAAAACCCCCAAGAAAAACCCCCAAAAAAATGTCACCCCCAAAATCCCCCTCTGGCGATGAAAAACCCCCAAATTTGGGGGGAAAACCCCCAACTTGGCAACACTGAATGAAAGGAAACGTACGAAACGAACAATGCATGTGGGTGAGGGGGGTGAAAAAAATCCTTGACTGAACAGTGTTGCCATATCGAAGAAATCCGCACGAGGTTGGTACCTTTGATGTGACTTTTGAAAACTTTGGAGGCTGTGACTTTGGAGAGTTGTGGTGAATCTGTAGTGTCTACCGTGGCTAAACTGCCAGGGCAAGAAAAAGGAAGAAGAAGCTATCACGGCAAAGGGAAAAGGAGCTTGGAAGAAGATTTCCATGGTCCGGAACGACATGACAACCGAACCATCTCCAGTGGAGGATGGGCGTTTCAGTTCCTTTCAAGAAACGAAAAGAAACAGTTAGGGACGTTACGATACCACCAAAGTATCGATACTCGTTCCGATACGATATTTTTCGTAGAGTATCGATACCCTATATTATCGGCAGAAAAGTATCGATATTGCGATAATATCGGATCAAAAATATCGATACTGCCGATATTATCGATAATTTTACACTTGGGGAAAAAAATCGTTAGGTATTACAAGGGAAATGAAGTATTAACATATTATTACATTAATTAGATATAAACGATCTTTGGCGTTATTCTTGCGAAAAAATCAAGATTTTTCAACACAGAAAAAAATCCCTAGGCACTCGTAACTCGATTACTTACGTCCTTTTGAAAATAGCTGAGCGCGGAACAAGCAGCTGAATAGAACGATCGAAATGGTTTCGTAAAAAAGAAAGCAACGGGGCTCAGAGATCACTAATAAATATCAACACTCAGGGCAGCCGCACCACGGGCTCAGTGCAGCCAGTACGTGGGGGAGTTTTCCTTTCACCATGGGATTTTCCCCCTCGAAATTCCGACCCAAAGTCTTGAGCTAAGGGCAATTAGAGCTCTACGAACTTTCCCACTTCTTCTTATTCTCTTCTTCTGCATCACCATGTGCCGCAAACCGGTCGGATCCGGCTGGTTTTACGGTGGATACAAAATTGTTAATTTTTCGAATTTAGCAGAGATATATATCGGTGGGATCGGTCACAAAATATCGATACTTTCGATATTATCGTGAGAAAGTATCGATACCACGATAATATCGTATGTAAAATATCGATACAAATATCGGTGGTATCGGAAGAAAAGTATCGATACTCCGATATATCGGAAGTATCGTAACGTCCCTAGAAACAGTTTCGTCTTACCCTGAAACCGTTTTGGCAAAACCGTTTCAAAACAAATGTTTCGGCCTCAATGTGATCCATGAATGAAACGTACGTTTCAAAAGAACTGAAGCTGGCTGAGGAGAACGGTTCCTTTCTCTGCTTCGGTTTCGGTTTCTTCATGCATCCGCTTCATGCATCTTCCATACATCCGCAACGGAAATTCCGTTACGGAATGAAACGGAGAAACCGGAACGGGGAAATGACTCGTTCGTTTCTGGTCTTCGTTTTTTTTGAAACGGCTATTTCAGGCAACATGAAACGGTTTCATCGTTTTTCCTTATGAAACCGTTTCTACGAAACGGTTTCACGTTTTTTTCGTTTTTTTGATGGTGGAGATTCTCCACCATCAACCGGATTTTGATTGGACACGGCAGGACGAACTCATTCCTCGCCCAAATGAAAAAGAGAGACCTTCCTACATGTGACGCATCTGATGCGACCTGGACGAAGAACAAAATATGCAGCATCAGATGCTCTAGATTCTACTGCTGAGATGTCGGCACACCACATCTATGCTGCAACAAATTTTTGCGAAGCATAGCATGTCTGTGCCAATCAATCGGTTTCTGCGGGAGTGTGTGAACACTGAGAACATGGAGCCTCTCAAGGATGTGGCAGAGACTTTGTCCCTGTTAGACGTTAACATAATATGTTAACTAATAATAATAATAAAATAATATGTTAAATAATATGTTAACGTCTAACAGGGACAAAGTCTCTGCCACATTATATTATAACATTTAAAAAAATCAAAATCATAGAGAAAGAGAGAAAAAAAAAACCAATGTCGAACGTGGCCTAAGGCACACGACAAGAAAACGAACAACAACAACAACAACAAGATTTCCATGGGAGCTATCATACAGCCAGATACCTTTGTTCTCCGTTCTGATAATTTGCTAACCACTAGGTAATTCAAGTATTTATCTTCAGAGCAGATTGATTGAAATTGCCTACCTAATTCATGGTGCGGACAAATTTCATTCGACATTTATCTCAATTTACTGTCTGTTGCCTTGTTCTTGAAGTGAACCTTGCTCCTCAATCATTTTGGACCCACTTATACCTAGACATCGGTAAAAAAATCTATAAATGTTTCAGTCCTTTTCTTGATTCGTGAACGCGTTCAATCCGAGAGGTTCTATACCGTCGCGCATCGTCGTAAGTTTCAGCTGGACGTGCTGGGCCCATAACCTATTGAAGTATGTATTTTTAGAGTACTTTTTGAAGACTTATTTGAAGGATAAGATTCCGTGTTAAATACTAGAATACGAACGTTTTTTATTTTCATAAATATAAACAATACGGGTTTTAAGTTGACCGTATTGTTAAGAGATGTAAACTTTGTTTCATGTAAGAAACCAACTTCAACATTTTCCATAGTTCACCGTTGATATTGTCAATCAAGTATTGTTCATTGAATAGGCTTTGCCTGTTTTTTGGAGTGCACTCTTCTCTCAAGCCCTACGATCTTAGATCTTGGTGAGCTTATCGTTGGTACTCTTCCTTCTTTGGAGTGGGTGGAGATAAAGGAGAATAATGTGACTGGGGTACACCACGATAATACTATCGCTCTCATTGGTTTGTTTCCTGTGCCCCGGTCCTGATAAACTAGTTACTTCTGTTAGTTCTTAGTTATTCGAGCTCAATTTAACCAACAAAATATCAGGTACGTACAGATCACAACTCTTCGCAGGATTATATTTTATAAATTTATTTATTTATTGTACTGGTACAGCACAGTACCAGTTGGTATCTACCTACTTTAATTATGGTGAATGAGAATGATCGACCTGCAAAATCTAAGAATCAGGACTGACGTTGTAGAGGGAAACCCCTGCTCTTCTGTCGAACTTCTTATGGCTTAAATGCACCTCTGTCAGGGCTTGGAGCAGAGTTTCACGATGGGAACTTCTGCCCATAGTCGTCATTCTCTCAATTTCGACGGTACTTTGCATTACGAACTTCAATTTTTATTTTTCTAGTTTTGGTTCTTGTCTGAGAACAGCGAGACTTCACAATGCCACTAAAAGGCACTGAATTGATCGAAGCTGCTGAAATAGTCGCTCGGGAGAGGAATATGCAAGTGACCGTGAAATGCGCAACTGCTGGGACCGCTTTCACAGCAGCGACTACGTTTGCTGGAGCCTTACTTGGCGGCCCTCCTGGTTTAGCTATGGGTAACTGTCCATTCTTGGATCCCAATCAGTAATTTACCTACTTTTTGACTCTGAGACCAGCAATCGAATAGTGAATATTGAACTCATTTTGGTCAAAAATCGATTTGTTGTTCAGCTTCACTGAAGATTTTCGGTTTACTCTTAAAAAGTGTAGAATCTTTGAAATTACTCGGCTTCGCTTTTCGCTATTTGGTTGTATCCAACCGTTGACATGAAATGACTTGCAGGTGCGATATTCGGCGGCTTGACGTCAGCTTTCTGCATGAAAGATCAGTTCAGATCCGTGGTGGACGTAATTCGTCACGATCTGACGCCGGGTCAAAGGCAGAAACTCATCAAACATTTGGAAGATGCTATCAAGGATGTTGACATGATTGATATCGTACGGTACGCCTCTGCAATAATGTCCCATGAACAGCTTGCGCTCGCCATTTTCGAAGGGCTTCACAATTTTATTACTTCGGAACTGCATCAGCAAATTAAAATGTAATCTATTTTTTTAAACGTTTCTCATATTCAAATGCTGCAGATGTCCGTTATTTTGGTATGAATATTTAGAATATTTTAATCACGTCCTTTTATTATCTAAGTGATTACTCTAGATGCTATGGTTTGTTAGCATTGAGCGGTCATAGAAGAAAACTGACGATAAAATATACCTAGTGATTCTAGTTATTAAGGCTGCCGATGTGATAGTCAATTGGTAAGACACTGATACCTAGTTAGTGCATAGCTCGTTTTATGTTGTGTACCTGCTCAGTTAATAAACGAGCCACGGAAAAAGTTGTGTGGGTTGTTCGAATTTCATCTTCTGAACATTGTACTTTCCTCGGTTTGAAATCGCCCACCGTCTCTTTATCAAATTTTGGGGTTTTATGGTTTTTCATTCGTCTTTCAACTGGGGTTGTGCAAGCCCTGCACAGAAACCAACTGGAGATTCCAATAACTTCTGGAGGCTTTGATACTGGGTGTTTTGTGCCCTGAATAGGAACTTGGCCCATGACTTTCCTAGTTTTTGTTTTCTCTTCAATGTGATACCAATACTGGTCGGTTGAAATGACTAGAACTCTATTGAACATCACAATGGAGTTATTGTTGTGGAGAGAGGAACTAGGCGCGTCAACTAGTCAATGATACTAATCCTTGAGGGTGCTGCAACTTGCTGTGAAAGGATAGTTCAGTTTTGCTGTTATTGACATTGCAGTGGGTGATGCCACTGATGGCAGTTAAGGTCCAATTTTACCAAAATTTTATTTTTTAATTTTACAAAATGTACCAATTTTTGCCAAAAAAGGTCCAATTTTGCGCCTAATGAGCTGCTTAGTTGTAGTTGGTGATATTTCTGAACGAAGTTACCATTCACTCTACCAGCCAATTGGGAATAGGGCCACTCTAACTAAAACTCCCTTATTTACAAACGGTAAATGCATAACTATTCAGCAGAGACAACTTTTTGTGTTTTCATTAAATAATTGAAAACTATTAAAAATATTGTAATTTACTAAAAATAAATTACTTAAAATATGTGAGTGTTGCGTCTCCAGAATAGTGATGCATTTTAAGTTTGTATTTTAGGCCCTGAGGAAGTTCTTTGTTAATTTACCGTCGGGGAGGAAATAAAGGAGTTTGAGTGATCCAATTCCCAATCGGCTGGTGGATTGAATCACGACGCTGGGTCAATCCTTAGAAGTAACCGTTGTCAATTATTCTCCAAGTTAAGCTAATCACGATGTTTGGCAAAATTGGACTTGATTATTATAATCATGATTATCATAATTATTATTATTTTACTTATAATTCGAAACTATAATTTTCCTCTGCATAATCGAATTTGATAGTAACTATTTCTGTTACTGTATTGATAGTTACTATTTCTGTTATTGTATTGATAGTAACTATTTCTGATAACCTGATCTGACATGTTTTCGATAGTTCTTTGTTAAACAATGCCTTCTTATCAGAAACTGGAAAGGTTTCAACTTCGTTCAGCCCTAGAACTAGAAATCTTTGGAGTGGTTGCTGTGCAGTAATGTAAAGATAGTCGAGTAACGCTGCAGAAGAGGTTGAGGTGATGGAAGCTAGCCCCCACGTTAGTTCGTTGTGCTAGCCTGAAGCTGGGTTCACATGGCGTACGGTTGACCGGATCCGGTCGGTACGGTCGGCCTCTCATTGGTCGACGGGAAGGCGCACGCGGTGCGGTCGCGGTGGTGAAGGGGGCACGCTCTCCCGTCGACCAATGAGAGGCCGACCGGATCCGGTCAACCGTACGCCATGTGAACAAAGCTTTAGTCTCAACGTCTTCTCAAGTCCCGGCCTAAAGAAAGCGATTCTTCAGAAATTGTGGAGCCAAACGCCCTCCCACCGCAGTTGTCTATCGAAACCCGTTCCCAAGATTTTCTAAGTCTTTCCAGGAAAATCACGCTTGGGCTCAGTTGTCATGTTGCCAGGTCATGGCTTTGTTGTGGTTCTGACAAGGCTGGACCGTCGTCATATTTGGGGTGTCTGGTGGCTGAAGACGCTGCGACTCCAGGCAACTACTGTAGACTAATCCTTTATTTGAGGAAATCTACCAGCCATAAACCGTCAACTTCATTGGCGTCGAGTGTGGCCTCTCTGACCAACTCTTCTACGGATTTAATGGCAGATTCGCCCTCTTGAGGCCTTCAAATTTGGCCATTCATTTGGCCACGAGGGCTTCAAATTCGCGTCAAATGCTCCGGCAGCCTTGGCCTTTGAAAAGATCCACAAGATGAGAGTGAACCTGTTGAACCTGTGGTGAACCTGTTGGTCCAAACGGGGCTTGCTGAGTGAAGCTGCGCAGCCTGCCCACGTACAGATTTCCAGCAATATCTATGCCCATCATTTGAATTTTTGGTTGTCTGATTGACTTGTTTCATGCAATTATATTAAATATGAAATTTTCATATTTGACATAATGGCCATTGCTGATGAGCGCTCATACTTCGGTGGACCGATTCTCAAAGCCACTTACGATTGAACCTTTCTCAATGTGTATCACAGGAGAAAGCTGGTGTTGCGAGTTTCATTTTCCTTGACCAATCGCGTTGCTCGACAAATTTGTGTACCCCACTCTCACTAGTACCTCCTCACACACTTTCAAATCGTTTTCTCCATTCCAGTGATTCTAGTTCAATTGGTGCTATCAGCCAAATTGTTAACCCTACTAACGCCCACCACACAAAATTCAAGTGCGTTTCTCCCATGATACAATTATTTCACTGAACCCTGCCATCTGAAAACCGTGTTAGGGTTTTGCCCTGATGGAAAAAGGACCGAACCGTCTGTCAATTATTTGTGATAATAACAATAGGTAATAAAAGTGTTGTTATAAAACTCAACAGTCTCTTTCATTTCTATCCAATTTCTCTTTTTTTGCGGTCTACAGGATTAAACAAGATCCTGCTCGTTTGTCGTTCTCAGAGTAGGTACGTTCGAGTTGTACGGTTTGGCTTCCCACTGGTTTCCGTGGGGACCAGACGATCATTTTTGACCAATGGGAAGCCGAACCGTATGGAAACCAGTCCCGACCGTACTCTTGCTTCAGTCGAGAACTTCACTTCCTGGAAGTGATCCATCGAATAAATTTCATCTCATTTACTGCAATCCAAGGAAAATAGCGGTTCTGAAGTTTGTGGGCCACGAATGGTCATTTTACCGGATGCCCCATTTCTTTTCCCATACCTATCTGATGATCGACAGGAGGAATTTTTTTCAAAAATTCTTTAAACTCTCGGTGGTGAGGGAAATATTAAGATGAATGTACACTTTCTACTTGATCTGCTTTTATTATGAGAAAAACATTATGCTTGAGCCATTAGAAATCACCCAGCTCTTAACTTCTGTGGTTATTTGCTTGTTCAGCGTTGGATTTTCTCGAAATCGGATCAACCTCTTTTTCTATTGAAAAGAGAGGTTGGCACCCACTGCTCTGAGTTCATGTAATCTACTTGTATCACCGAACCATTGGAAGAACGATCAAAAGAAGCATCCCGACTAGCGTATGGTGTAATCCACTTTGGACGGAAGTAGCGTATCCGCCACTTTTCCCATACTTCTGCTGGAACTTTTGGTGCAGTGGAGAATGACGTGTGACGTTCCTGCGCTTGACTGGCCCTGTATCGACGGGATTGATTTCCTTGATGCTGCCCGACTTGACGACAAGCTGGATCATGTTCATGATGGAATCTGACGAACCATCCGTGGTCCCGTTTGACGATTTTTCGTGCTCCTCGACCATTTTCTCCAGCATTTTTCTCATTCCGCTGCTCATCTGTATCTGACCATTTTCGCCAATCCGTATCCGCGACATGGCCCCTTCCATCGACGATGTAACCAGTTTTTTTACACTTTCGTCCAGAGCGCCCAAACGGGCGACTGGCGATTTGGCCAGCGCTTTGGCAACAATAGCTGATTGCAGCAGAGGATTGTCCGACAGATCACCACCGATCGCGGTGCCGTTCTTGGAAACATACTGGCTGACGATGTTAGCTAGATCTATCGGCGATGAACTGCCGTTTGTTGATTTGGCCATCGCTAGAAATAAGTCCTGGTGCTTGACAGCGTTTTCTAAACCAGAAACCGTCGTTTGCAAGACGTCGCTCACTTTGTTGAACAAAATTTTGACATCGGACTTGTTCATCAAATGCGAAGTGATGTTCTGGAAGTCGTCATCCTTCAATACCTGGCCGACGAGAGAGACGGCATTCTTGAGGAATCCTGATTCGATTAGTTTTTCTATTCCTTTGAACGCGTTTCCACCTTTGCCATGTCTGGTTTGTGCGGGATTCGACTGGTCTTCGGCTGGCATATCATCGAATTTCAGCGCTTCATTTATCGTATTCATCAGACCGTTGATGGCACTGTCTTCTATTGGATCCTCTTCGTCTTGATCGTTTGTCAGTCGGTTGGCCAGCACTGAGATACCTTCAAGGACTATGGGATACATTGATTTGAAGGTTGAAGAATTACCGCCGTGCCTGGACTGGTTCCAGTTTTTGGATATCGTGTCAACCGGACTCTCGGGTAAGAAGTTAGCCAATGCGTATTTCACTGACTTACTGATTTGCTTCAGGCTCAACCAATTCGGAAATTTAAGGTTGCTCTCATCTTTTGACGATGGCCTTTCGTCTGTAATTTCTAGTTGTTTTGAATTGTCCACTTCCGAATTATTACTCTGTTTGCGTAATCCAAATTCTGATTTATCGTTGAATAATGTGATCAAACTGTTTCTTTCAGATGCAGCTACATTTCGATCTAGGGAGGCGTTTGTTTGAGATTCTGCGTCTCTATTCGATGATTCCTGACTCTTTGATGAACCGATCATCACTTTTTGGCTCGATGCAGGTTGACTACTGGAGCCATCATGGCGTGCACAGTGAGCGCACTTTTCCGCGTGGATAAAATCACTCGATGCGCTCGAACTTTCATGTCGGCGACCTGCATCTTTGATGAGCGCGCAGCAAATTGAGATTGAGGCCAAAAACAAAACTGAAATCGAGAATCGCATAGTTGGACCGGCAGACTGACGGATTGTCGGATACGCGGCAGGCTCAGTGGTTTCTGTTGGCTCAGGTGTGCACACATGAATTTTCGTTTTAGACACAAATCTGGCGATGGAAACGCTCGTTAAAGTTATTCTAATTGTTTTGTGATGGGCAGTTGAATTATCGTGGATCGATTTTCCGCTTCATATTGAAGCAATTATCCTAGTTTTATCCTTTGAAGACCTTGTGAGGGTCTCTTTTCTGCTTAATCTGCTTTTTGCTGATTAGTGGCATTTATTATTTGTTTAAAATTCTTTTGCCAATCCGAAGAAATGAAGATCCAATATAAAGGAAGAGATGAAGAGGGATGAAGCGTACCTCTTCAAAATAATTATAAAAGGATTATGAGTAATATACGTAACATAATAGTATGGACAATTATCCAAAAACACTGATCTACGAAGATGAAAAAGGAAGAACTCGCGTAGCATCCTGTAAAAACTGTGTTCCGTACCATTGCAGGAGCAATGCTGATTCTTCTGATCCGGGGGTGTAACACCACCACATTGGTTACCATCAAAGGTCACCAGGATGGTAACCAATCCTCCAAAATTGTTTATACCAAAATTCATAAAATAAAGCAGTCTGGATTTAGCATTGAAACCAGTGTAATCTGTATTCATATTAATACATGAAAGGTAGCTTTCATTGGCGCAGTCGGTTATAATCGATCGGGAGGAACTCGAGAATGGAATCTGCCATTCAGTTACGGTTTCGGAAGCTTCGCAGTAATACTGACGATGTGCACTTGCCGAACGAACCAATGCCGATGATGTCAGTTCTCACTGACCTACTCGAGCGGCAGAAACAAAACGAGGCACTCTTGATACAAAAAGCTATGGACCAAATATCAAAGGAAATCACAAATGTATTTTCTAGTGTACAGCCAAATGCAAGTCCGACTCAAATGCCGGAATTCGAAGACAAGCACGACGACCCTGGTTTGTGGATAAGGCTGTACGAAAGAGTGTGTCGCCTAAATAACTGGGATTCTGATCAGTTAAAAGTCAACAATTTGGTTGTTTACCTCAAGATAGGCAGCACGGCCCAAAAGTGGTATTTTTCAAGATTGTTGAATGAAAACGTGGCCTCTGATTGGGATTCTTGGAAGACGTCTTTCCTTGGGGCGTTTTGTCAAAATGTCGTGAAGCTTGCTAAGGACGCTGAACGTTTTGTTTACGAGGGCGGTTCTTTAATGGACTACTTTTACAAAAAAGTGTGTTTAATCTTCTCGGCTTATGGTGAGCTTTCGAATAAGGTTCGCAATATCAAAGTTTTGGCTGGGTTACCCGAGTCAATGCAAAATCAGCTTCTGATGGTCGACCTAACAGAAGAAGACGAGCTACGAAAAGCGATGTGTAGACTAATGCCATTAGACCACAGCGTTGTTGAAGTGACACAAGAATTTTACGAAGACGACTCAACAGTAAAAGACGTTGGCTCCAGTTTTTTAAGTTCATTTCCGGATGCTCCAATGGTCGACATAAAGTTGAATGGAATGGCGGTATTATGTTTGATGGACACCGGAGCCTCTGTTAATATTGTAAGATCATCCATTGCAGCCAAGTACAACTGGGACATCAAGCCAAGTCGTCAAATACTCAAAAGTTTCAATCAATCAAAGGAAAAGGTTGAGGGCGTAGTGGACTTAGTTTTGGAACTTGATGGTCATGTAACGACATCCGCTGCGTATGTTTGCTCTTCAGTAAGTTACGATTTTATTCTGGGATACCCGACATTACGTGCATTAGGGATATCTTTGAATAAGTGCGATTGCGGTTCGGCTGAAGTACTACATATTTCGGATCGTATGCTTTTTAGCAAAGAAGAAGCAATTCAGGCTTTCCCTCCTTCCAAATTTGGGATACCCTCTGAATTTGCAGTGCAATTTCAACTACAAGAGAATCCCCCTATTATAAGTTTGAAACCGTACAGGTTATCTCGGGAACGATTCATGTGGGCACAGGAAAAGATTCAAGAACTTCTAGACAAGGGAATTATTCGATTGTCTTCATCCGATTACGCGGCTCCATGTGTTATAGTTCCAAAATCTAATGGGACTTGGAGAATGTGCCAGGATTATAGAGAACTGAATAAAATAACAATTCGTGACCCATTCCCTTTCCCGATAGTTGATGACCTCATATGCAGATTTGGTGGTTGTCAATATTTCACAAAATTAGATATGAAAGACGGATTTCACCAAATTCCACTGACTGAAGACACAAAAAAATACACTGCATTTGTGCTGCCCTTTGGCCAATTCGAATTTAACAAGTTACCTTTTGGTTGGAAAAATTCGCCGGCTAAATTTCAAAGAATGATGACGACAGTTTTAGGAGATCTACTTCAAGATCCTCACATTTGCGTATATATTGACGACGTGTTAATTGGAGGAAAAACAGAAAAGGAATGCGCGGCTAAAACATACCGAGTAATAGAACGTTTGTCTCAACACAACGTCCAGTTGAATCTCGAAAAAAGTGAATTCAACAAGCAAGAAGTGACTTTTTTGGGAAGACAAATCGACGGGAGAACCAAGACCACAAAAGAAGAGTCAGTCGAGAGAGTCCGTAATATGACGAGACCACACGATCTTCACACGCTAAGAGTTTTCACGGGCTTAACTGGGCACTTTCGAGCTTTTATCCCCAATTATGCCGCTATCGTTCGCCCGCTCGATAAGATGAAAAGCAAAAACAGCGTATTCAAATGGAACGACGAGTGTGAAGACGCATTCCAGACCTTGGTGCAGAAAATAACATCCAACCCTATTTTACAACTTCCTGATTGGACTTTACCATTCGAATTATGCACCGACGCATCTCAGTTCGGATGTGGAGCTATCCTATACCAGCGGCAGTGTCAAGCTCCAAAAGCAAGACAGTTACGCGTTATTGGCTATTACTCCCACACATTCTCGTCAGCCGAGGTGAACTATTCTGTCACTGACAAAGAAGCGTTAGCGGTAATACAAGCAATAAAATATTTTCGTTCATACTTAGAAGGTAGAGAGTTCACGGTGCACACCGATCATCAGGCACTATCTCACCTTCTGAATCTGAAAGAGCCAAAAGGGAGATTAGGACGATGGCAAATTTTCCTGATGTCCTACAGTGTGAAGATCAACCATCGAAGTGGTAAAGAACTGGAGGACGCGGACGCATTATCACGCTTGTGCCTAAAAGAGAAAAAGGAAGAAGACACTCTTTTCGCTGTCTCAAAAGTTTCGGATCGACGGAAACAGGTGGACCCGGTGGCAGTTGGCGAGGTTTTAAGATCCTATCATGATGATCCCGACTCTGGAGGGCATGATGGATTTGTAAGAACGTATTTCAAGGTAAGAAAACGATTTTATTGGAAAAATATGAAGCGTGATATCCTTAATTACGTGAAAAGCTGCCATACCTGTCAAAAGGCCAAATTCAAGTTTAGGCCTAAACCAGACACAATGGTACTTGTGCCAAAAGCGACAAAACTGTTTGAATGTATCCATATTGATTTTGCTGAGAAAAAGAAAAGATCGGAATCAATTCCTTCGACGCAATCTTTTCTAGTTATTGTTGATGAGTTTTCACGCCTTACCTTTGCTAAGGCAATGAAGGAGAGCAGTGCAGCAGTCTTGAGGTACCTCAAACAGTTTCCTCACATCAATAAAGTGAAGCGAATTGTTTCTGATAACGGTCCTCAATTCATTTCGAAGGACATAGAAAATTTTTCAAAACAGACTGGCATCGAATGGAAGACGTCAGCGCCATATCATCCGGAGGGTAATGGGTTAGCTGAGAGAAAAATACGAGACCTCAAACAGTTTTTAGCTCTCTACCCAGATTTCAAGGGAGGGTGGAAGAGATGCTTAAACGCTGCGGTGCAACATCTAAACCGCTCTCATACTGCTGCTCTTGGGTGTTCCCCCTATTTTCGAGCATACAACAAACCAGCTCTCTTTCCAGCTGATCAGAGGTTTGGTATTGATGAGACATTGGTGACGGAGAAAGAATTGCCGGACGAAAAACTGGAAGAATATGCCATCAAAATGAAGAAGCAATTCGACCGAATTCATCCCAGGGGCTTACCTAAATTCGAGAGAAATGGTTACATCTTGGTCCAGACGGGATATCGAGGAAAAGAGCCTATCGTCAAGGGACCATTTCTCCTGAAAGATATTGGATGGATGGACAATTATCCAAAAACACTGATCTACGAAGATGAAAAAGGAAGAACTCGCGTAGCATCCTGTAAAAACTGTGTTCCGTACCATTGCAGGAGCAATGCTGATTCTTCTGATCCGGGGGTGTAACACCACCACATTGGTTACCATCAAAGGTCACCAGGATGGTAACCAATCCTCCAAAATTGTTTATACCAAAATTCATAAAATAAAGCAGTCTGGATTTAGCATTGAAACCAGTGTAATCTGTATTCATATTAATACATGAAAGGTAGCTTTCATATTATGTATAGGTATTTATTGTTTTGCATTTTCATCATAATTAAATATGATGGGCGTTTCCTAGCCAATGATTGAAAAGATCAAACGTCGCCGTTCCCTTTTATATTTTCTTGTTCCAAGAGAAAAATTCAATTAAAAAAAATTCGTTCAAATGTTCGGAGAGGAAGTTTTATTCTTGCAATGGGGCGTGGAGTGAATTATTCTTATTCTATGAATTTGAATTTTCGTATCCTTGCTAGCTGTTGACTGCATACCCAGTTTTATTAATATTCTATTGTGTAAATGGGTATTGTAAAGTTATCGACTCGCTGAATCGCTGAAAATGTTTACTCTTCTCTAGCATTGACATTTACCTTTAACAATGCAAAATAGCGTCCGTTATTATTATTTGCTCGATCGCCCAGGAGCAGGTGTTTAAACGGCGTATAAAATCTCGTATACTGATCGAGTGACGTTCTAGTGTGATTTTTTTCGAACTGAAGTAGGCGACATGCGGCTAAAGTTGAGTGCATTTTGCGTTTTATTGCTGGTAGCTGGATACCAGTCAGCGGCTCAAGAAGTTCGATCGATTAGAGATTTGCTCTCAAAAGGTCAACAGCAAATTAAGCAAACGGTCGATTTGGGATCATCTTTGGTATCCAAAGGTATGGGCGCGGGGAATCACATCGCTCAAGTGACGGCCAATTTAGTCAACGAGAGCGTCGGGAAGGGAACAGCTACTGGGAAGTTGATCGTCGGCACTGGAACAGCTGTAGCTGGACACATCCTTGCCAAAGGCGTGAATAAGGCCGTCAGTCACTCAGGTAGACGAACTCACCTAACGATGATCGCATATTTACTAAGTAAATAGAAGTACCTACCTAGTGTAATCGCATGATACCTATTCAAAATCGTATCGGAGGTTGAGGCAATTTTTACAATCATAATTTTACTCAGAATCAGTTGGAGCATCGTCCATCTGCTGATAAATAAAAAACGCCCCTAACCCCTCAATTTTCAGAATTTTTCCAAATTTATTTTTATGGCAAATTTCACTGTTATGGTCAGTTTCTTCCTCTTGTGTATCGATACCTTAAAGCACAAAGGGGATATGTCCAAAAATGGCTTATCAAGAAAAATGCAAAATAGGTTTTTGATCAATTTACAAAAATAAAGATTTCTCCCATAGTTTTCAATTTCATCAAAAAATTCGCTAAATAAAAAATGTTTGTCTGGCCTAGATCTACAATTTGAATAAAAACTCATAAAATGAGAGAAGAGAAATAGTCTATTAATAGTGGAATAGACTCTAATAGTAGAATAGACTATTTCTCTTCTCTCATTTTTTGAGTTTTTATTCAAATTATGGGATTCCACAATATCTCCGCGAGTGATTTAGTATCTAGATCTACAACCTCGTTTAACCAAAACTTTGGTAGCACTTAACACTTCCAAGATAAACGATCTTTAAATATTTGTCGTTTTTCTATTTTATCGTTTTTCCCCCCAAAATAGGTAAAGGATCATGATTCTTGGGGCGATCGATAGGTCATGATGAGTAGATTCTTTCATTACCGAAATCTCAAAATTAATATTTTGGGACGTATTCCCTTTGTGCTTTAAGGTATCGATATGAACGTATGAGGTACCTAGGTACTTAGTTTTTTTCTTCCACATCTTTCTAATTATTGAAGAACTTGAACTGGGTATCGAACGGTATTCTGTGTCCCAAAGGGCATTCCATAATTATGGGCTGACCGCTTTCTTGTTTTTGTTGAAGCAATAAAGTTTTTTTTTCACTGAAAAGAAAATTATGCATAGCAAACTAAACAGTTTTAGTTTTTACTTTATAAACATAAAGGAGTGACATTTTGAAAATTTCACGTCCAAAGAAATCCTGTAGAAATAGACTAAGCAACTACATAATTTTGCGTGAATCCGGCAAATAGGTAGAATAAGTCAATCCTTGTTTTACAGATAAAGTGGACGCCGCATTTAGCCGGGTTCCGGTCATCGGTACCATTGTCAAACACCAGAACGACAAGGCCCGCCAGAGGCTCAGCTCTCTGAACAAAGTTACGCAGTCGCTCCTGGACGGCATCGACGCCGTAACAGACGCTTCAGCAGCACTGACGGTGGCAGCTACGCAGTTGGGAACAGCGGCATTATCCAATTCGGCCAAAGTTGGAACAGCCGTCGGCCAAACTTCGGTCGCAGTTGGAAAGACGATCGTACAAACTGGCATCGACAACGTTTTCACTCTTGGGCACAATGTGATCGACCAGGTTGAGGCTGGAAAATTCAATATCACTGCCCTGCGGGACAATTTGTCTACCGGCTCCAAATTGATTCTCAACGACAACGCCAAATCCGCGTTGACGTCGCTTCTGCCTGTCCTGAACCAAACGTTTACTAGCTTGTCGAAAAAGAACTAGGATAATAAAGTAAGGTTATATTTGGGTATTGTTTTGCACACCTATAGTTTCGTATGCAGTCTCCGAAAAACTTGGATTGATCGTTCAAGTCGAGCCTGTCTTGCTGCCGGACGGTTCCCAACTGCCACCCCGTTCCTGTTTTTCACCTCCAACTGCTACCCGGGTTTCTGTTCTGTCGTTGGCAACTGCCACCCGATCCTCTATGATGCGGATTAATAGCCAGATTGGAATAGCCAGCTGTTGGAAAGTGATTCGTTTGGAGGAAAAACCCCAAGTTTTTCGCTCAGGCAAGAAGGGTGGGTATCGACTTTGTCAACAGACAGAAGGCAGTTGTCCCCGCTGAGGCTTCGGCAGGGTGGCATTTGGGCGACATCTGTGCTGCCCTTCCTCCCACGGCTAAATTTGCCTACAAGTTGTTGGAATACCAAGAGAGTAAATGCAGCAGCCGATTTGAAACGGTCTCGGCAGCGCCATCAGGTAACTGGATTTACCGGAGCTCTGCAGTCGAAAATAGGTAAGGAGGCGCCTCGAAAAACAGTCGTACCTTGTCTATATTGAATTTTGAAGAGCCTATTTTGTAGAGCCGATTTTGAAGATGTTATAACCTGTTGTTCGTCGAGGGATTAATGGGAATAATTGATAATAAACCACCAATTTCCATAGGTTTTACATTTTAATTGGTCGAACAGCCAGCAGTAAGTACTAATTTATAGATCTTTACTATTTATCTTTCTATGTTTTCTGGAGTTTCTACAGAAAATATGCACTGAAAAATTATGGACATAATAATTTTACTACAATTAAGCATGCCCAAAAATATTGGGAGGGAAATAGGTACCTAGCTGTTTTCTCCCGTCGCATTTCCCGTAATTTTGACTGGCCTACAAAAAGCTCACCCCACCTAATGCGATCGGTCGTCATCGTCCCCCTTGGTCAGCCTTTGTATGAATTTCTTGTAAACTTGGTGGATGCCTCTGATTCCTTCCACGGCGTGAACCAAAGTTTGTCCAGCTCGGATGCTCGTATCCGCCACGAGTTTCAGGTTGCCGGCTATCTCCTGCACTTTCTCGTTCGTGTCCAGTAGAATCTCGTCGACTTTCCTGGCAGCCTTTGCCGATTCCAGCGCTACTTTGTTGAGCTTACCGAGCAAAGTTGTCAGGCTTTCAGATGCGGAATTGAAGGCGTTTTTGTCGGTTGGCCAATACCTGAAGATTCTTTTCAGCAAATCTGCGATAAAACATATTTATAAGTTACACAATTTTAACAATTTTCTGATAGGTACTCACTTATAAGTTATAGGTGCGTAGGTACCTAATTTCTTGGGTGTCGTTTCAGTTTGAAGATTTTGTCGAGAGTGAGACGTTGCCTCATTATTTTTATTGATACCATCTTCTAGATTTTGTAATCTTCACCTTGTCTACTACTTGCTCTTGCGCCACTCTATAATTATTTTCGCATTTTATTTTAATTGTTTATATTGTTAAGAAGTGAGTCAATATCACTAGGGCCAAACTAAACGTTTTTCTGTATCCCAATTATATCATAATGCAACTTCACTTTGCCATATTATCCTGCTTGTTGAAGAGGCCGATGTCAGCGAAATCGCTGGGATATCAAAAGGAATCATCAAACGACGTCGTGTCTGATTTTTTACCAATCTTTTCATTCCTTTCACTCGCAATTTAAAGCCGAAATTTAAAAAAATCCGAATTTGAATTGGCGGAAAAAATATTTTACCTAGGCCTTCATTAGTGATTTTAGTACCACCAGTGACTGCGGCCAAGCCAAAATTTGATGCGTTTTCTATTGCAACGTGAACTGCTTGCGTTGCGTCTGCCGTGCCGTTCGAAGCGACGAAATATGAGTAGTCTACGAGTTCTTCGGCGAAATTCAAGCTCCGCTTCAACAGCTTTCTGTCATCTGCAGAAAATTTGAAACAAATGATTGAAAATTGGGCTCATGGGTAGCCCCAGTGGCTCGAGCGAATTGCTCTAGCAACAGGCTATACCCGAATGTTACGGGTTCGATTCCCATAGGTGGCATGAAAGATTTGGGCCGTAGCCCCATTTTTGTTTTATCCCTGGTATCCGGAATTTCTGGAAACCATCTGAATCGGAACTATTATTCAAAAGTTTAATTACCCTATGGGGTTAACACAATTTTATTTTACATTAAAAGTTTAGAATTCAAATCAGCAATAAAAAGTGTTTGCCCGCGAAGTATGAAGCAGTCGTCCAATGTTATTTCATGAGTCAAATTTGTCATGAGAAGGGATCGGATATTATGTATTTAAAAATGCCAAATATGTGACATATATACGTAAGGTTGAAATATTTTCAAAAAATATGTGGAAAATATGTAAAAAGGTTTAAATATTTTCAAAAAATTTTTAAGCTCAAACTGAAGTTCAAACTCGAACTGGAAGTCGAAGTTAAACTCAAACTGAAGTTCAAACTCGAACTGAAACTCGAAGTCAAACTCAAACTGGACAAAAATAAAATATGAAACACTATATTTTGGAACGTAAAATTGTGACACAATTTGTTCGTATTTTGACTGCTTTTAAGGTTGATTAGGTCAAAAATATCAAAAAACTCACTATGCAAATTTTGGAACTCGCCTAAAATAAAGATACGCCATGTTATAGGGATATAAAAAATATCCACATATTCTGCAAGGTAAAACAAAGATTTTAAGACCAAGATCGCTCAAATCGGTTCATTTTTGAGGCTGGAAAGAATAAAATAGAAAACACTAAAAATGCAAATATATCGGAAGTACTGTGAGTTATCCAAATTCCGATTAAACAGGGTGTTAGGTCTTGCCGAGACAAGCATTTCAGTTCAAGAAATTTGAAAAAAGGTTGAGAATTGAGGGAGCTATGGCAACTTATGTAGGGGAAGTGGGGGTAAGATGGCGAACCTAAGCTTCTAAGATTTTTTCTAGGCTCTGTGAGCAGCCAGGCGAGTTGTAAATGGAACTATTCGTTTTAGTGATTACCCGAGTACAACATACATTTTTTTCAAATTTTACATTCAACTGAAAGATGTCAAAAAAATAAATTTTCGGAAATATGTAAATTTCGCCATCTTACCCCACGTTGTGGGTAAGATGACGAGTGGCCCGGGGTAAGATGACGAATGGGGGGTTAAGATGGCAAATTGACAAAAATTTGAACGGAAATCATACAAACTTTACTCAAAACAGAAATTTAGACGAAGTAGAACTATAAAATCTTCAATTAGGGGCGCAGAAGTCACATATCCACTGCTGATGAGCGGCTTCTTCTCGTTCCAACCATTATCGGTTTTCAATCGATCCCTGCAAGACAATTAATTATTAAGAGAAACAGTGTGTTTAGAATGGTGTAAAATTGTGATTAGATACATAATTCACAATCAAAAAGTAATGTGGGGTAAGATGACGATACCCCAAACCTTTCGTCATCTTACCCACACAGAAATTCGTCATCTTACCCCAGCCCACCATATTTTTTTGAAACTGGTGCATCAACATGCAGTTTCAAAGCAAACGACTTCATTTTCCAGTGAAATTGTAGCTTACGAATTGTAGATTCGGAATATTGAAACGTGAAATTCAAATAACTTACCAAAAAATCGTAGTCGCTTAGGAAAAGTGGAGCAAAAGTTACATCACACATCTTCGAAATCGAACTTTGTTGTAACTACCATGTTTCGAGACGGGGGCGCGAATGTCCGCCGTTGACTTACGAGTAGGATCACTATAGGTCACTGGTGACGCTGGAACGGTGTCTCTAACTATTTTGAATCAGGAGAAAATCACAATTCGTCATCTTACCCACCTCGTCATCTTACCCCATCTTCCCCTAAATGACCACAGACGGACACACGGACTAACGGACACACAGACACTTGTTCGGGGAGTGATTCTGAGTAAATATGTGTGAGAAATTTTTTTTTCTGAAGCTCCGTTCCGATTCTCGATTTTATGATGATTCCAATACTTTCATTTACTCTGTAAATATGGAAGTAATAATAAATATGGAATTGATATTTTTTGTAGAGCTCTGATCCGATTTTCAATTCTAGGACGATACTTCCGTTTACTTCGTAAATATGGAAGTAAAAATGCGTTCTTCATAGACATCCTATAACTGCTGTATCATGAATACATAAATCTAACTATTCCGATTGAGAATGAACCGCTTTTTCTGACTGTCGAGCAAAGAATGAAATATGTTTATCAGGAAATGTGTTACTAGAATTTAGGGATTGTCTTGAATCTTGTTAAAAATAATTACTTAGGTGAGTCCAGATTTTTTTCAATTAGGGCTAATTTGAACTTGAACAAAAAAATAATTTTTTCCGAATTGAAGCTTAGTTCGGACACTAACCATAAATATGGATCTCAGATATTTGGACCCAGGGTGTACGTACTTTCCTTTCCATAAGTGGCCAGTGTACTAAGTACCTACTTCGAGCGTGCGCTTTGTGGGTTGAAGTACTTGGAGGTCGAAGACGCCCGGCCGAACCAATTGTCGCTAATCCGATCAGAACGCACAATTTGACGAACAGCATTTTGAGTATTTAAATCAGATTGTTTCTAAGTCCTATACTCCACGTTGAATTGAATATTTAGCGATAATCAGCACATTAATTTCTTCACCCCGAAATTGATTGGAAGCTGAACTTTAAAAGGACGATTTTGTGAGCTTGCAACGTTTGAATTGGTTCATCTCTCGAATCGATTGTACGTGGAATTGTTTCATTTAGTACCACTTTAGTTATTTGACTATCAAAGTCATCAGACCTGAAAACTCGAGAATTTCTCTCGATTTGATGGGTTCGAATGGTAGAAACTCTGGTTTACCGACTTTATCTTGACGTGTAACACTTACGGACTGACGTGACGGTTTTCGGTCGTCCTCGCTCGGGCCAAGGTGCTGCTTTACCATCGGGTCGCTTTTGATAATTTGCGTGCGACTCGACGCACTTTTTGCACTTACAGCAACTCTTTCACCTGATCCATTTTATTTTCAAACACCCAAGGTGCATTAATGCACTCCATGTTTTTCATTTCTAATCCATATTAGTTTAAAGCTGGATTTTAAAAATATTTTCTATGCATTTTAATTTGGTTTTTGAGACGTCCTAATTCAATCTCTAATTCAAACCTGAGCCGGTTTATCAATCTGTATCACCTAGGACAAATTTTCATTGACCGTCATACCGACAATTTCTTAAAATTTAGTTAATGCAAGCGTCCTTGGGTAAATCTCGGATTCATTTTCACCTAGCATTTTATGTACGACCGCAGCACTCGTATATGCGCGTCCATGCAAATGTTGTCAATAGTGGTCGCAGGTAACTTTGAAACTAGATTTATGTCAATTGATAAACATTGGATATTGTGAAAATGGTTCGAGTTTATGAATAACTTGGAGGAAAACTAAATTTGGTTTTGCCCTCGTATGAGATCGTGTCGTACGGTGGTCTTCCAAAAAAAAGAAATTAATTTTCCTACCTACTCACATTATTTTGTATGAAGAAATTTCTGTCTGTTCCAACTAATCATGAGCTTATCACATGGAGTGTAATTACTAGTAATTACGGTAGATACTGCCATGAAACTGCTTTCCATCTATTATGAGTCCTCCTTTGCGACCGACAATTTTCCAACACTTACGGAGTTTATTTGCCCCAGATTTGTTCAACGGAATCGACCACAGCACTGACATGAATACATTGACAAACATTGCAACCTGAGCACACTATTTGCCTCGATGTTTACTCAACTGCTGTTCCAGAATCTCATCAATTTCAATATTATTTATTATTGAACGCTATAAAAATGAGGGAAGCCTTTCGAAGTGGGCTCAAAGATGAAGCCGAAATCTGCCAGATTGATACTATACTCGACTCTACTGCTGTTCACCCTGGTGAGCGATGGCGCTTTGGCGCAGCTCTCGTTGGGCGGCAGGGTTTCCGCCGACTTTGGTGGAACCGGAGGCGGCTTTGGAATCGGAGCAGGCGGATCTGGAGGCACCAAAGAGACGCTCTCTGGCCTATTGTCAGCTGGTATGGACATCGCCAAAGGAGTAGTGGGTAAGTGTAAGCACCGTAATCAAGTCATTTTCAAGTTTCAAAACAAGCAAACCTAAGTAAGTAAATTAGGTGGTAGGTATGCTGATTTTCGAAAATGAAACTTGCATACCTATATAGTCGAAATCAGTCACAACCGCTGAAAGTCCGGTCGACACTTTTTAGAGATGGTGCTTTTTTGTTAGGCAACAGGAAATGTTTTTATTGATGGATGTCGGTGCTCAATTACCTCGGATCGGACTATTACTGCTTGAAACTCGTCGTAAAAAAGTTTATTGAGCTACAAGCTGGTCAACCATTTATAGCTGAACAGATTCTGGGGAGCTTGTCAACCTTCTCGTGTTTGAGTGGGGGTGGGTGTCACTTCGAAACAATGTATTTTGATTAAAATTTCAAATAATGTAGGAACCTTATTAGGAATATCATATTAGAAACAATATGGGAAAGTTTGGTGTCCAAATGAGTAGGGATGGTAAAATTAACTTACAACCAGGCTCGTACTTAGATCGTGATTCTTGGGGGATGCGGTATAAATTTAGAGAAAATCCTAATTCAAAGATCGTAGGACGCTCGTAGGAATTTGGTAATATGGAGGAAATAGCTTTGGTCCTCTTTGTTCAATATCATTATTGCTTATCTTCACAGGTGGGGCATCAAAGGCGGTAGGCCTATTTGCTCCGGAAGCAGCTGCTATTGGCGGAAAAGTGGCCAGCATGGGACTTCAGGCTGCTGAAAGCATAGGACACACGGCCATTCATTCGTGGGGTAGCGGTTCAGGAGGTGGCGGCATGGGTGGCATTATTGGAGGAGGCATGGATGGACGATTTGGTGGTCTTATCGGTGGCGGAGGTAGAGGCTCTGGAGGCATGGGAGGTGGTGGTAGGGGAGGCGGCGGCATGGGAGGAGGTGGTAGAGGATCGGGAGGTGGCATGGGAGGTGGAGGAATGGGCATGGGAGGTGGAGGAATGGGCATGGGAGTTGGCGGAATGGGCATGGGAGGTGGTGGCAGAGGTGCTGGAGGCGGCATGGGAATAGGAGGCATGGGAGGTGGTGGCATGGGAGGTGGTGGTATGGGAGGAGGAGGTCGGGGAGGAGGTGGTATGGGAGGAGGTGGTCGGGGAGGTGCTGGCATGGGAGGAGGTGGTTGGGGAGGTGGGGGTAGCGGCATAAGTGGTGGCATGGGAGGAGGTGGTAGAGGAGCGGGAGGTGGGATGGGAGGTGGTGGATTGGGCATGGGAGGTGGCATGGGGGGTGGCGGTAGAGGATCTGGAGGAATGGGAGGAGGTGGTAGAGGAGCGGGAGGTGGCATGGGAGGTGGTGGAATGGGCATGGGAGGTGGCATGGGTGGTGGCATGGGAGGTGGTGGAAGAGGTGCTGGAGGCGCCATGGGTGTAGGAGCTGGTGGCATGGGAGGTGGTGGTAGAGGCCCTGGAGGCGGCATGGGTGCGGGTGGCAGAATAACAGGAGGTGGAGGAATGAGTTTTGATGGTAGAGGAGGCGGAGCTGGACGCGGTCACCAACCAGCTAACTTTGATGACAGTGACTCATCAGATGAATACAATTACTAAATACGCTATCTGCTAAGCACCTATTACAATTTCTGTAAATACAAACTCGATCTGTCTCTATTCAATTATACTCAATCCTAAATTCCATTAGTGATTGATTAGAAATTATTCAGTCATGATAATATCATAAGTAAGTAATTGGAAGTATCGTCCCATAATCGGGAATCGAAACGGGGCTTTACAACAAACTTTAAATTACACACTTTCTGAACAAGAATCATTCTTCAGAAAGACATCTGAACAAGTGTCTGAGTGTCCGTCTTCGGTCATTCACTAAAATGGAAATAGCTCCCTCAAGAATTATTCTTAACCTTTTTAATATTTCTTGAACTGGAATGTTTGTCTCCGCAAGACCCATCACCCTGTTTAACCGGAATTTTAATTACTCACAGGGCTTCCAATATATAAGTATTTTCTATTTTATTTTTTTCCCGACCAGAAAAATGAACCGGTTTGGGTGTTTATGGGCCGGGTTTTCAATTTATTTAAAGCTAATTTATCCAAGGACGCTGACATCAACTGATTTCCAAGAAATTTTCAGTATGGGGGTCAATGAAAGTATGTTAGGAGAAATTTAGTGCAACCGTCCTTGGATAGCTTCAAATTAATTGAAAAAACGGCCCTTACCTATGCCCCCCTGATAAATGTCTGATGAAATCATGCCTCGCGGTGTAAAGAAACTTGAGAATCTCCGCTTATAGTGTCTGATACTGGTGCCTTCACCCTAATATCTTTTTCTTACCTTGCAGAATGTGGGGATATTTTGTTACATTATTTCCAGAAATTATGTTTTACATTCCGATAGCTTGACGTTAGGCTTGATTTTAGGCGTGTTTAAAAATTTGAATTGCGAGTTTTTTTATATTTTTGACCTAAACAGCCTCAAAAGTAGTCAAAATTTCATCAAACTATGTCAAATATTTACGTATCAAAATTTGGAAGCATGAGTCCATTTTCTTGATTCGAGGAGATGCGCAAGGAGTTGTTTTACCAGTAGAGCTCGAAACACCATTTTCCCAACAAAACTCAACTTACGAGGTTTCGCAGATTCATTGTCGTAATGGTACGTTTGAGAAAATGAGATAGACAAGTTTTAAATGCAATTCAGTTTATTTCGTTCGCATTGTTTTTACAAGAATCCTACCGATGAAATGGTTTGAAGTGACTTAATCGTTGTAACCTACTAAGTTTCCTTTGTAGAAGCCGACGTACTTTTTCCCGCCTTCGTCTGCTTTTCCAGAGCTGCTGCTACCTCCTTTACCCGAGTTGCCGCTAAAACCGTTTCCAGAGTTGCCGCTCACTCCTTTTCCAAAGTTACCGCTCACTCCTTTGCCGTAGTTGCCACCGTCACCTTTTCCAGAGTTGCCGCTCACTCCTTTGCCGTAGTTGCCACCGTCACCTTTTCCAGAGTGTCCGCTCACTCCTTTGCCATAGTTGCCGCCGTCACCTTTTCCAGAGTTGCCGCTCACCATTTTGCCATAACTGCCTCCCTCGCTTTTTCCGTAGTTGCTGCTGACACCATATCCGCCGCTCTCGCCTTTCCCCTTCCCGTAGCCACCGTCTCCTTTTCCCTGTCCGTTGCCACCGCCGATTCCCTTTCCATAACCGCCTCCATTTGCTTTGCCTCCGACGCAATCCTCCTTTCCAGCTTCACCATAGCCGCTGCTTCCGTAGCTGCCTCCGCTGCCCTTCAATGCGACACCTGCAAGGCAAGAAAAGGCGCAAGTTGAAACGAAAAACATAGCGGATTTAATAAATTTGGACCTTTGGTCCAGTCTCTGTATTGGGATTGGGGTCATATCATAGGACTAATATCGACCTCGAAGTGGTGAAACCTCGTACCTCCCTCCATTTTCGTACCTGCACGTGCACATTAGAGATGTCATGGAAATTCAATGTGGTACATAGGTAAGGTGACCATATTTTTATGAGCAGAATCCGGGACGCTTCTAAATTCTACCCCCCCTCACCCCCCCAACTCCATACAGTATAATATCGACGATGAAACTGCAATACTGCCCAATTCAAAGCATCGTGTCCATTGGGGGCGACTGGGTTGCCTGCTTCTCAAAACTTGGATTGGTGGCAACTAGGCAAATCACGCGTCCATAGATTGCATGGCAAACGAATTGGGCAGTATTGATTCTACACCGTCGATATACTTTTATTATTTTTATAATTATTTTTATTATTTATTATTTTTTAACCAATTTCATCTACCTTGTTTATTTTCAAACTTACCGTGGCCGCCATGGTGGGATGGCTGATATTATCAGCCTGATATTATCAGCCTGATATTATCAGCCATCCCAACATGGCGGCCACGGTAAATTTGAAAATAAACAAGGTAGATGAAATTGGTTGAAAAATAATAATACAGGTAGGTACACTTTTTAATATCAATGCAATAAATGCAATAAATTTACCCTTATTTTCAAAAAATAAGTTTATGGAAAACAAGCATAGTATTTATTCTGAATGGTATTTAGACTAGAAAAATATCGTTATTTCTTGACATTTTACCACAGTCATGGGCTGAATCCGGGACATTCAGCCGTCCCGGGCAACGTCAAAAATAATCCGGGACACAACCTAAAATTCCGGGACTGTCCCGGGAAAATCGGGACGGATGGTCACCTTATACATAAGGAGTCATAGGAACAGTGGCGGTCTCAACAAAATGGAGATACGAGGAGTCACCACTTCGCCGTCGATATGACATATCTTTACATTGTAAAGACCTCCTTTGCCGAGCTTCCCATACGCCAAGCCCTGATGAAGGTCTAATAAGCTATCGAAAGCTCTGCAAAGGAGTTCCTTCCCTTATGACCCCTAACGAGACACAGTGGCTGGACAAAATGCAAAAAGAGGGCCAATCATCCAAACCTAATAAGTCACCATGACCATTCGCAGAAGGGACTTGAAATAATAAATAACGCATTCATGTTTATGCACTATTCAATAGAGCAGTTAACACCCTTAGGTTCCCCTCCCCTTGAATGCTGGATTCTTTTGAAGTGGAGTGAATTTATCTAAAAAGAGGGATTTTGCGATTATCTGGTAAAAAACTAAGGTTTAGGACTTCATACTATTGGATTAGATAATTGAAATTACGTGCCAGGCTCGAAGACATCTAATGATTTAATATAATTCGTTTCTGGACAATATGGTGATGGAGAACTGACACTGGCTGAGGCTGGTGCCACACAGCCCTCACTGCAGGGTCGCCAATCTACAGTCTAGTCAATTCACCATTATCCGTTATTTTGTTTGAGCTATTGAATTTAATTTGCTTTATTTTAATGAGAAAATTATTATTCGAGTTTATGTTTTTTTTAAATGATTTTGCCCAGGTTTTAAATTAAAATTGTTTTTACGTTTTATTGTTAAATTGTATTGTTTTTCGATTTTATTGTTTTTATTGTTGTTTTATTACTTCCATATTTACAGATTAAATGGAAGTATTGTGATCGTCCTAAAATCGAGAATCGGAACGGAGCTTCAGAAAAAACTTTTTCTTATACACATTTACTCAGAATCACTTCCCGAACAAGTGTCTGTGTGTCCGTGTGTCCGTCTATCCGTGAGTCCGTCTGTGGTCATTTACAACCAGTGGTGCGTAGATAACACACAATACTTCCATATTTTGGAACGTAAAATTGTGACACAATTTGATCATATTTTGACTGCGTTTAAGGGTGTTTAGGTAAAAAATATCAAAAAATTCACTATTCAAATTTCAAAATTCGCCCAAAATAAAAAAACGCCAGTTTTCCGGAAAATAAAAAATATCCACATATTCTGCAATGTAAAACAAAGATTTTAAGACCAAGAACGCTCAAATCGGTTCATTTTTGTGGCCGGAAAAAAATAAAATAGAAAGCGCTAAAAATGCAAATATATCGGAAGTACTGTGCGTTATCCAAATTCCGATTAAACAGGGTGTTAGGTCTTGAAGAGACAAACATTTCAGTTCAAGAAATTTGAAAAAAGGTTAAGAAATGAGGGAGTTATGGCCATTTTTGTAAATGACCACAGACGGACAGACGGACTAACGGACACACAGACACTTGTTCAGGAAGTGATTCTGAGTAAATGTGTATAAGAAAAAGTTTTTTCTGAAGCTCCGTTCCGATTCTCGATTTTAGGACGATCACAATACTTCCATTTACTCTGTAAATATGGAAGTAAAAATGGCCATAGCTCCCTCAAATCTCAACCTTTTTTCAAATTTCTTGAACTGAAATGTTCGTCTCGGCAAGACCTAACACCCTGTTTAATCGGAATTCGGATAACGCACAGTACTTCCGATATATTTGCATTTTTAGTGTTTTCTATTTTATTTTTTTCCGGCCACAAAAATGAACCGATTTGAGCGTTCTTGGTCTTAAAATCTTTGATTTACCTTGCAGAATATGTGGATATTTTTTGCATTCCGAAAATGTGGCGTTTTTTCATTTTAGGCGAATTTTAAAATTTTAATAGTGAATTTTTCGATATTTTTGGGCTAAACACCCTTAAAAGCACTCAAAATATGATCAAATTGTGTCACAATTTTACGTTTCAAAATATGGAAGAATTGTGTGTTATCTACGCACCACTGGTTTTACGTTAAATTTTTTGTATTTAAATTGTTCTTATGTTTTATAATGTTATTATTCAAGAGGAGGGAGATGAGAAAGAAGAATAAGTTAATTTCTATCAATTAATCCGACCCCTCACGCCAAGAACAGCAGTCAAAGCCAAAGGCTTATTCACGTCAGCTGGGTTCTTCCTTACCTTTGCCTTTGCCAGCGTTGCCTCCTTTTCCAGCTGCTTGGCCATTTTTCAGGTACTGACCCAAGGCGCCATTCACGACCAGGACGACCAGCAACAGCACGGAAAACTTCATGACGTCTAATTGCAACTTCAGTTTTCTGGAAGAATCGTGAGGTCGGCTTTTGTTTTATAGGCTGCATGATCCGGGGTATTACGGACATCGTGGGGGGGGGGTATTATTTCAGTAGGCAAGGTCGAGTAAACTACATTCGAACTGCAAACAGCTGCGGTTTTAATTTATTTATACCAACATTTGATTAGGTATATTTAAAACTATGCACTAGATTTACCAATATTGACGAGCAAATAGTGCGTACGAGGAAAATGATAGCAGTGCCACCTTCTCCAAACTTGTTTTTCCCAATCTCCTCCAAAAATACTATGGTCATGTTATGGAATATTACGTGATAATCAGTCACCACCGATCTGTGTTCTGGTTAAGCAAGATCAGATCGGATGGGAAATTAGAGAATACAGGAAATTATAAGGTATTTTCTCAAAGGCAATGACAGTTGACTGCACCTCCTAGACTGTCTGATGATCCCAGGCGCTTCGTGGCCGAAAGGTTAAGGCGTCTGCCTAGGGAGCAGGAAGTCAGGTTCGAATCCTGCTGGAGAGGAAGTGTTTGCAATTTTCCGCTTCTTCTCATTCATGTTCAACATCATTAGGGGGATAATATCCGAATTCCTCTCATGTTTTGTCCACTCCCGTTTCTATATTATTGAACCTTAAAATTAGCTTCTTGTTGAATCGAATTGTCCAAAATATTCACTTTATTTCTGCACCAAAAATTCCTCCTGCTGAAGTTCTGCAAAAAAAAGTTCCTGCTAGAGACAATGCTAAATTCTACTGAAATTGCCATTCACGGGTGGGCGGGGAGTAGGGGTGGTGCGGCCAAAAAGTGGGGCCAAACTTGCATTAAATGCAAAATTTTGATGTAATTGGCCGAGGTGACGTCGGCGTAGAACCCATTAAATTCAGACATACACGATCCAATTGCTGGTGGAGGGTGTAAGAAAATACATTGCTGAGATTGGTCGAGGTGGCATCGGCGTTGAACCCAATAAATTTGATTAGGGTTTCCGATCCACGTTCCCATCTTAATCCCCATTCCAATCAGCCGACTTAAATTTCATTGGCTCCCTAGCCCTTTCGCTCTTTCACCATTTTCACCTGCTTTTTTTGCCAGCGTTGCAAGGCGACAGATTCGGGCTACATCTGGGAGATAGTTTTGAAAATTCCGTTCGACGTGCAGTTTTATCAGATTTCTTCACTCGGTAACTTTCAACATGAAGATTGATATAAAAGATAAGTTTTTCTGGTTCGTATTCGTCGAACTGTTATTCGGCTTCGGGGCCAGCGTGCTGTCCTTATCCGGTCCCGGCTACGTGTCGAGTGGGGAGGCCGTGGTAGACAGTGACAAGAAAACCAGCTGGCTGATCGTCGACATTTGCGTCCCTGGAGCGATGGCGCCTCTTGTGTACAGGTAGCGACAGGTCGAATTTTCTCGCTCCTGTTAAAATAGGATAGAATTTCTAATTGAGACCACAAAATAGGCATTTACAATAATCGTAATACTTAGAAATCACCCGGAGTTGCGTTGATAACACACGATACTTCCATATTTTGAAACGTAAAAGTGTGACACAATTTGATCATATTTTGACTGTTTTCAGGGGTGTTTAGGAAAAAAACATCAAAAAACACACTATCCAATTTTTAAAATTCGCCCAAAATAGAAGTACGCCTCATTACCGGAATATAAAAAATATCCACATATTCTGCAAGGTAAAACAAAGATTTTAAGACCAAGAGCGCTCAAATCGGTTCATTTTTGTGGCCGGAAAAAAATAAAATAGAAAACACTAGAATTGCAAATATATCGGAAGTACTGTAAGTAATTCGAATTCCGACTAAACAGGGTGTTAGGTCTTGCCGAGAAAAATATTTCAGTTCAAGAAATTTGAAAAAACGTTGAGGAATTGAGGGAGCTATGGCCGTTTTTGTAAAATGACCACAGACGGACACACGGACAAACGGACAAACGGACACAGACACTTGTTCGGGAAGTGAGTCAAGTAAATGTCTATAAGAAAAAGTTTTTTCTGAAGCTCCGTTCCGAATCTCGATTTTAGGACGATTCCAATACTTCCATGTACCCTGTAAATTTACATATATGGAAGTATAATATATTATGGAAGTAAATATGGAAGTAAAAATACGCTGTCACCAGAATTTTACTGCGCGACGCTAAGCTACCATTCGGCAAAACGCTACAGTTCTGCGGTGTAGCATAGCCAATGCTCGGACGATTGCAGAAATAATCTAGAAAATTTCAAAATGCTGACCGAGCTATAAACGTCATGTTGTAATTAAGCGTGGGTTTTAAAGCCACATGTCGTATCACCAGAAATTCAATGTTTTTTAATTTTTGCAATCAATAGATTTTTTGATTTTGCATCGTTCAAAACCATTGGTTTATCGATGTCTCATGAATCTCAAAACATCATAAACTACGCTAAAAAAAAAAAAAACAGTGGTGCGTAGATAACACACAATACTTCCATATTTTGAAACGTGAAATTGTGACACAATTTGATCATACTTTGACTGATTTTAAGAGTGTTCAGGTCAAAAATATCAAAAAATTCACTTTTCAAATTTAAAAATGTTACAATACAACGGAAGTACTGCGAGTTTTTCAAATTCCGATTAAACAGGGTGTTAGGTCTTGCCGAGACGAACATTACAACTCAAGAAATTTGAAATAAAGGTTGAGAATTGAGGGAGCTATGGTCGTTTTTGTAAAATGACTACAGACGGACACACGGGCTCTTGTTCTGAAAATGATTCTGAGTAAAAGTGCCTGAGTAAAATTCCGGGTTGGACTCCGTGCTCGGGCGGAATTTCGGTGCCGCATTTCCAACTTATTATCTACTCATTTGGATAATGATTTAATGATGATTCGAATCATGTCGCATTTCAGGAGCAACCTCTACACGTACGGCAAGGAGCTCGGAAAAGTCGAAGCGATGGTGCTGATGATAACGACGGCGGTTCTGTATCTGGTCGGCGGTATCGTCCTCATAATATTGAAGGCAACGCTGCAAGGGATTTTCAGCGTCATCGCCGGAGGCGTCCTCGTCGCAGATGCGATTTTCACCGTCAAATAAAGATTATTTGCAATGAGCAGTTTTGCTACTGATGCCGAAACATTTTACCATGCAAATTATTCAAATCCCAGCGGTGCGTGGATAACACACAATACTTCCATATTTCGATGCGAAAATTGTTGTCACAATTCGATTGTACTTTGACCACTTTGGAGGCTGTTTTGATAAAATTGTCAACAAACTCGCTGTGCTAATTTTAAAACTCGCCTAAAATAGAAGTAAGTCAGGTTATAGGATTATTTAGAATATCTAAGTAGCCTGCAATGTAAAACAAAGATTTTAAGACCAAGAACACTCAAAACGGTTCATATTTGTGGCCAGAAAAAAATAGAAACACTAAAAGGGCTATTATACCGGAAGTACTGTGAGTACTGTAATTTGAATTCCGGTTAAACAGAGTGAAGGTCTTACCGAGACAAACATCACAGTTCGAGAAATTTGAAAAAACATTGCGGGAGGTATGGCCATTTTTGTGAATGACACAGACACTTGCTCAGGAAGCGATTCTGAAAAAAGTGTATGCGTAAAAGGTTTTCCTGAGGCTTCGACCCGATTTTCGATTTATGACGATTAGAATACTTCAATTTACTTCGTAAAAATGAGAGTAAAAACGCTTTATTTCTGCTGTCAGTAATTCCGCAGATAGCTTGTTCTCGAAATTGACCTACTCGAATGGCCGCGAGTTAAGAAAGTCGTGCCGTGCGCCCGCCGACGAACCTTTTTACTTCCATATTTACAGAGTAAATGGAAGTATTGTGATCGTCCTAAAATCGAGAATCGGAACGGAGCTTCAGAAAAAACTTTTTCTTATACACATTTACTCAGAATCACTTCCTGAACAAGTGTCTGTGTGTCCGTGTGTCCGTTAGTCCGTCTGTGGTCATTTACAAAAATGACCATAACTCCCTCAATTCTCAACCTTTTTTCAAATTTCTTGAACTGAAATGTTTGTCTCGGCAAGACCTAACACCCTGTATAATCGGAATTCGGATAACGCACAGTACTTCCGATATATTTGCATTTTTAGTGTTTTCTATTTTATTTTTTTCCGGCCACAAAAATGAACCGATTTGAGCGTTCTTGGTCTTAAAATCTTTGTTTTACCTTGCAGAATATGTGGATATTTTTTATTTTCCGGAAAACTGGCGTTTTTTTATTTTGGACGAATTTTGAAATTTGAATAGTGAGTTTTTTGATATTTTTGACCTAAACACTCTAAAAGCAGTCAAAATATGATCAAATTGTGTCACAATTTTACGTTCCAAAATATGGAAGTATTGTGTGTTATCTACGCACCACTGGTTTTCTCCAGTTTTCCAATTTCAAATCCGCGATGGAAAATATCGCGCCCGATGCCGCCGCGAATCCGGAGCGCGCTCGGGGTTGGGGGGGGGGGGCGCTCGTTCTGAATGGGGGTTGGGCGGAAACCCGGGCAAGGTCACCGGGAACGGGCGGCCGAACGAGGTGAATTAACAGCTGGGCTGGAAAGCCTAACCAACCGTTGAATGATTTTCGTCTCATCCTCCGCACACAATCCCGAAACGGGGCACCTGACGAATATAATCGGCCCAAAACGAGCGGTGGATCCGTGCCGACGAACGTTGTGGGGCGCGCGGCTAACGCGCGGTACTTCCATTTCACGTTATAAATTTCTCGAGAAATGTCCATTTCACCGATAACCTTTTATTTCACTGAGAATATTTTCCGGTTGTTGGTGAAATTTGACTATCCTCAGGGTCAAAAAAGCAATGTATTGTACCGGGGAATATTGTATGTTCAAAATTAGCATTTTGAGAAAAAATAAGTTTTCCGCCATTTCTTCCATAATTTTCTACTTTTACTTCCATATTTTCAGGATAAATGGAAGTATTGTAATAGGATTAAAATCGGAACGGAGCTTCAGAAAAAACCTTTTTCCTATGGTGCTCACTTCACTTCCTGAACACTTTTGAACTTGGTTCTCAGAAGATGCCGCTATCGGCGAAATGTCTCCATAAGTCTCTTTGTAGAACTGATGCCGTAATCGATTCCCGATTTAATGGAGTTCTACCACATCTCTCCAGACACCGTAAACCGGCTCAAAAAGATTTTTTCTGAAATTCCGAAAAACACTCTTTATTTTTGTTACTCCATGCGAGAAACCCGATGAAAACAGTTGGTAAATTTTAAACTCACGGCATCGCCTTAAAAATCGATTTTCGTCCATTAAGAAGTTGTTTAAAAATGTATCTTCATGTAACAAAACTGACCGCACCAATAAATGGAAAACCTTTTCCAATCGAATTCCCCAAACGCTATGGATCAAGCATGTGCAAACCAGAAGTAGGTATTGTAATTTAATCGAAATCGAATCAACGGTTCATTGCGAAGTCCTGCCCGCAAAAAACGAGTTGACCTTTGGTGAAATTTTCGGCGGCGGCATTCGGTGCAGCCTCGAGGCGCGGGTGGCCCGGAGCGGAGCCGAGCGGCGCGGGGGCGGGAAATGCTCAGTCCGCTCGCGATCCGTGAACTGCGCTGTTGGTGCCGCCCGTGCCGTGCAAAGTCGCCGCTTTGGGACAGACAACAATTTGTTGGAGCGAAGGGCCCGTTGCGCGCGCAGACACACCTTCAAAGAGCCGCAGGATCCGCGAAATTCCGCACGGCGGCCGTCGAAGTGAAAGATCGGGCCAGCGCTGGGCCCCCGAGTGTCAAGTGCAGTTGCTTTCGTGACCTATCGGGCCCATTGTTGTAGTTGGCGTCGGGTGCCGTCAAACGGAATGGGTGGCGTTTGTTGTGCGTAGTGGCCCCCGAGTGATGGGTTGTGGACAGAGCCACATCGCCGTCATCTACCCCAGGAAGTCCAAGCACAAAGACTCGTCCCCTCAGTCAGGTGATAAAATGAGATACATACCTTAGTAATAATTTATCAAAATATCGATAATACTGATGCGTAAATTCGTACGTCAGAATATTAACCTAACTTATATTAAATAGTAGGTAACCTATTATTGGTTGTTTGAGTTTATCTTATTTCTCTTCCTCTGTAAAAACGATCGTTTCGATGGCTAATAATTAAGGAAATTCAAATTAAGGAAAATACTAAGGAAAATGTTCTACTAATTTCCAACACATCGGACATTGGTCCGCCTGAAAACCAAGTTCTTGGTATTCTTCTGTTTTCGACATTCACTCACCGAAACCGCTGTAGCTCCTTCAATTTTTGAATTAACTCAAATCTGGGGACATTTTTGGAAAGCTCGAAAATTTTCCTGCTAGAAACGAGTCATGGTCGACCTTTTTTTTGTGCTGTGCAACATCCGCTTCAGCCTCATAAAGGCGAAATTGGTAAAACTTCACGTTTTTTGAGCGGATTCTTTTCAATGGTTCATTCTTGCGGGAAAACTTGTCCAAAAGTTCAGCTTTCCTGGCATTTTCCCGTTTACTCCTCGAACTGAAACTAAAGCTTAAACACAAACTCAAACTGATACACAATCTAACTGTTGCTCAAACTCAAACTGAAACTTGAACTGAAACTCAAACTGAAGATCAAGCTAAAACTCAAATTGATAATCAAACTGAATCTCAAACTGACACTGATACACGAACTTGAACTCAAGCTAAAACTCAAATTGAAAATTGAACTAAAATTCAAACTCAAACTGATACTGGCACACCAACTCAAACTGATGCTCAAACGCGAAGGTCAAAAGAAAGGTAAACTGAATCTCAAACTGATGCACAAACTCAAATATAATACTGATATACAAATCCAAACTGAAACTCAAATTAATGCTGATATACAAACTCAAACTGGTAGGTACCTACTCAAAAGTCGAAAGAAAGGTCAACTCACACTCAAACTGGAACCAGCTGAATCTCAAACTGAAGCTCGAACTGAAACTGAAACTCAAACTCAATCAGTTAATGATACTCGAAAGTCGAAAGAAAGGTAACTTATACTCAAACTGAAACTATAACTAAAACTGATTCTCAAACTCAAACAGTAACTAAAGACGAAACTCAAGCTGAATGATTCCGATACTTTGAGTTTGAGGTTTTAGTTTGAGTATCAGATTTAGTTCCAGCTTATGTACCAGTTTGAGTCTCTTTTTTAGTTTGACTCTCAGTTTGAGTTATGGTTTGAATTCAAGTTCTTCTGAAGTTTGAGTTTTCGTCACAGTTTAGTTTTGAGTTTGAGCTTGTGCATTCAATATCAGTTTGAGTTTGCTTATCAGTTTCACTTCGAGTTTCAGTTTGAGTTTGAATTTTAGTTTCAGTTTGAGTTTGACCTTTCTTTTGACGTTTGAGTGTGAGCCCCAGTTTGAGTTTCAGTTAGGTATTGAGGGTTTGAGTTTTAGTCTCAGTTTAGTTATGAGTTTGAGCTCGTGCATTCAATGACAGTTTGAGTTTGAGCATCAAATTCAGTTTCACTTCGAGTTTGAATTTTAGTTTAGGTTTGAGTTTGAGTTTGACCTTTCTTTTGACGTTTGAGTGTGAGTCTCAGTTTGGGTTTCAGTTATTGAGTTTGAGTTTAAGTTTCTTCCGACGTTCGAGTTTGAGTTAAAATTAGAGTACCTATCAGTACCGGTTTGAGTATGTTTCATTACGCGTTTCAGTATGAGTTGGTTTATCAATATCAGTTTGAGCTTGAGTTTTGGTTTCAGTTTGAGCTCCAGTCTGAGTTTATTATGAGTTTCAGTTTGCCTTTTCCCGTGGCATTTTCCGGCATCTGTACGATTATCTACAGTTGCAAATAGCCAAAAAATAGCCAAGAACGTGAAAGTTTGTGTTCCGCACCGCTCGATCGTCGTAGATTTAATGAAATATTTTGTTAATAACGTTAAAATCTACGTTAAGATAAATAAACAGATGGGCAAAGATGTAGAAAAATGGGCAAAACCACTACCAGAAGTGAATGGAGCCCTACTCTCTCTGTAAAAAATATAAAGAAAGTCAACCACGGTCCCCTGCACCAAAGACCAACCCAACCAAAGCACCAACTTCAATAAACAATTTCATTCAGAAAAAAAACGCAGATTGATGTGTTAATTTGTATCTGTGTGTCATGGATCTAAAGCAGCCAAAACGTCCGTAGCTTCCGAGTAATTTTCTCATAAAAACGCCATTTATGGGGAATTTGTAAATTCCCCGCTCCATGTTTCGAGTTTTATCCGTACGAATACCATCACCATGGAGTATATTCTAATAGAATATAGGCTAAACTAATTACTTGTCGGCCTTCGGTGGTGGTTTGATCTAGATTTTTTTTTGTTTGTCCCACGTCGCCTGCCCGATACCAGAGAGGGTGTAAGTTAGGGGGTGTAAGTTAAGTGTAAGGGACACTCGAGTAAGCTCGACGCCCTACAGGCCCTTCTCCCGAGTGGGCCCTTGTTCCTTCTACCCGTCATTAGGCTCACTAGCTGTAGCTCCCAGTTCCACTCACAACAACTTTATCCTTCTTCGTCGTCCCAGACCGGGCCAGCCAACCCGTCGCCTCTGCGAAGATTTCCCGGTTGGATCGATGGACCCTTGGTGCTAGGGTCCTTCGAGGGCTCGAGCTTTTGACGAACGCGTTTTTTCCCCGGCCCTTCTCTCTCCTCCAATTGGGGATGGGGGGGGGGGGGTTGGTTGGTTTGACAATTTCTTTTTCTTTATCGCAGACATCCACCTGAACAAGTGTCTGTGTGTCCGTCTGTGGTCATTCACAAAAATGGCCATAACTCCCTCATTTCTCAACCTTTTTTCAAATTTCTTGAACTGAAATGTTTGTCTCGGCAAGACCTAACACCCTGTTTAATCGAAATTTGGATAACGCACAGTAGGGGAAAGTGACCTAATATGAGAAACTTTTTTACTTCCATATTTACAGAGTAAATGGAAGTATTGTGATCGTCCTAAAATCGAGAATCGGAACGGAGCTTCAGAAAAAACTTTTTCTTATACACATTTACTCAGAATCACTTCCTGAACAAGTGTCTGTGTGTCCGTGTGTCCGTGTGTCCGTGTGTCCGTGTGTCCGTGTGTCCGTGTGTCCGTCTGTCCGTCTGTCCGTCTGTGGTCATTTACAAAAATGGCCATAACTCCCTCAATTCTCAACCTTTTTTCAAATTTCTTGAACTGAAATGTTTGTCTCGGCAAGACCTAACACCCTGTTTAATCGGAATTTGGATAACGCACAGTACTTCCGAGATATTTGCAATTTTAGTGTTTTCTATTTTATTTTTTTCCGGCCGCAAAAATGAACCGATTTGAGCGTTCTTGGTCTCAAAATCTTCGTTTTACCTTGCAGAATATGTGGATATTTTTTACATTCCGAAAATGTGGCGTTTTTCATTTTGGGCGAATTTTAAAATTTTAATACTGAATTTTTTGATATTTTTGACCTAAACACTTTCAAAAGCAGTCAAAATATGATCAAATTGTGTCACAATTTTACGTTTCAAAATATGGAAGTATTGTGTGTTATCTACGCACCACTGGTTTCAGAAGGCGCTAATGACCACTTGAATGCAATTTAAAAAATCAGCTTTTGGTTTTATTTGTTCATTAACATTCCCTTTTAAAGATATTTATTGAAATTTCAACCAATCGTTATTCAGATGCTCGAAAAAGTCAATTTTTCGAAATCAGTCCAGCTTGTTCGATTGGGCAACAGGTTGCCTAATATGAGATACATGCTGTTCCTAAAATGAGACAGTCTCATATTAGGACTTCCTTTGTTAGGAATAATGAAAATCAAAATTTTGTTAGAGATTTCATTCATATGAAGGTACAAAATGAATCTCTGACTTACAATCAATACTATATAGGTTTAAGATCCCTACCAATATAATATCCTTGGAAAATGTTTTAAGTAATGGCCTTACAAAATTACAAAAAATACTGCCAGCTTTCAAAATTAGGTTAACAATCTTTGGTTGAGATTTATATGAAATCTTCAGAAAAAGGTAATCTTCAGTCTTCAAAAATTTGGTAGCCATTAGGTTGATATCGTTACGTAATTTTACGTAATTTTTGGGACTGAGACTGACCAGAGAAAAAATGCACACAATGTAAAAAAAAAGAAAGTTTCGAATCAAAAATGTCCCCTCAAAAAAAAAAAAAAAGAAAAAACAATGCGACAAAAGTTTTGCAAAATAAAATGAAAAATATCTGCAGGTAAAGTGATTGCTTATTTACTCCAGGTTTTCCTCTTTGTTGGAGCCATCCGAGACGAGTTCCCATTTCCGATAACACTCAAGTTAAATTAATCAAGGGCGAGATAAATTGATAAATTTCATATTGCAGAAGCTTTACATACTAAAACGACAAGGTTTTGATTTAAAATAAGAAATTCGCTTATTTATCCCTAATATGAGATATCTCATATTGGGGCACTTGTAGTGTCTCATAATAGGCAGTTTGCCCTTGATCATTGATCTTTTATATAGACTCTAGAAAAGGAAGATAAGAAGAAAACTAAAATGAGGGATGGAAACTACATTAAATTTCCAACATTTTCCACTAGTTTAGTTCTAAGAAAATACGTATCTTGTCGGTGTCAAATCGATGCAAAATCTTATTAAAAAAATTTCACTTCACACGCTGGCCACCTTATCGCAAACTGAGGCCCCCACAGAGATGGAGTTGGGTGATTCAGCCATTCCTCCACTCAAGAACATCCATAGGTATAAGTTTACGGAAAAACCGCTGGAGAATAGCACCATACAGAGGCTGGAGAGCGCTATCTCATAATAGGCATGTGTCTCATATTAGGTCACTTTCCCCTACTTCCGATACATTTGCATTTTTAGTGTTTTCTATTTTATTTTTTCCGCCCACAAAAATGAACCTCTTTGAGCGTTCTTGGTCTTAAAATCTTTGTTTTATCTCGCAGAATATGTGGGAATTTTCTGCATTCCGGTAACTTGACGAAGGTACTTTGATTTTAGGCGGGATTTAAATTTGCGTAGCCTGTTTTTTGACATTTTTGATCCAAGCGGCTTCCAAGGGGGCCAAAATATAATCGATTTGTGTCAAAAATTTACGTATCACAATTTGGAAGTATGGTGCGTTATCTCCGCACCAATGGTTTGATCGTGTTAGCCTCCGAATTAGTCCAAATAAAGTAATTCAGTAACTTTCGTCATCCTGGCTGTCTTCTGTTTCCTTTGCCTTTCAACTATTCCGATCCGTCCGCTTCCGGGTCGAGGATGAGGCTCAAATATCTTTGAGGATCTGAAAGATTTCCTTCTGAGTGCGCACAGTTCTTCACCCGGGGGAATTTCTTCTCGATTTTATAAATTTCAAAGACTTCCGATTTTAAATATTAATTAATTTACGCCAGACCTCTCGCTAAGAATAGTCATGAACAGCGGTAGCGTCGTGAAACGGAAGACCGCAGAGAACATTCTTGAAAGCGGAGAAAGCTCAGCAGAAGTAAAATTGTTATAGTTACAATAAAGATTACAATATAGATTACAATTAGAATTTCTTTTCGGCCCTGGGGTAGGTATTTTTGTCTGGGAATACGCAGCTATAAGTAATAGTAACAATTCCTCTATTTTTTTATGCATCGATTTTTTACGATTCACTTTCCTTGCCAGTTAAATCAGCGGTGCGTAGATAACAAAACATATTTCTTGCTGAACAAATATGTTGGACCAAATGATAGTCAATCAAATTGACTTTTGGAGGCTACTATAAACTCAAATGCACTTCGCAAATAATCATGCAACTAATATCAAACCAGTGGTGCATAGGTAACACACAACACTTCCACAGTTTGATACGTAGATGTTTGGCACAATTTGATTACATTTTGACTATTATAGGCTGTACGGATCGAAAATATCAAAAAACTCACTAGGTACGCACATTTTAAAACCCGCCTAAAATCGAAATACGCCATGTTACCGGAATATAAACATATCCATTTATTCTGCAACGTAAGACAATATTTCCATACCAAAAGCGCTCAAATCGGTTCGTTTTGTGGGTAGAAAAATAAAATAGAAAACACTAAAAATGCAAATATATCGAAAGTACTGTCCGTTATTCAAATTCCGATTTAACAGGGTGTTAGGTGTTGCCGAGACAAACATTTTAGTTCAAGAAATTTGAAAAAAGGTTGAGAATTCAGGGAGCTAAGGCCATTTATGTAAATGACCGCAGACACACGTACACACAGACTCTTGTTGGGGAAGCGATTCCGAGTAAATTTGTATAGGAAAAAGTTTTTTCTGAAGCTCCGTTCCGATTCTCGATTTTAGGACGATTCCAATGCTTCCATTAACTCTGTAAATATGGAAGTAATAAAATAAAAATTATCAAATCAGACTACAGCCTACAGATACAAACAAACCAATGGGCAAAAACCATTTTCCCATTCTCAGGGATGCCTGAAACTAGAAGAGAAATGAAAAATGCCCGACTGAAATCCGCTTTTTCGACCATAATCCAAAATATATTGATCTGGTTTCCTTTTGTATGTAAACGGATAATAAAGACCGCAGAGGATACAGGACGCATTGCGAAGGCTGCTTTAGATTCAAAACGACACGATATCGTGCACGTTGTCGTAAAAATGCGATTTGCCGTCCGTCGATAATCGTTAAACGATAATTACGCTATTTTTATCGCATCAGCCGCCGCCCTTTGCCCCCTGTTCGATCCATCGTCGATTTTTCTCCTTACGTAAGTATCGCGAACAGAAATAATTCGCCCGATATCTGTTGCAGAAGCTGGAGAGGAAAATAGCGATGAGGAACGTAACAATACTAGACAAGGGAATGAGAACGAGGTCGCTCAGATGGAAGAGATCGCAGAGCCGATTGAAGAGGAAGATGACTCGGCTAAGATGAGACAGATGGTACAACTCTCCAACAGTCCGCTCCTGGCTCATCAGTAAGTTTTTCCCTGGGAACCGGCCAGGCTCGGTTCGCATTGCTCCGGAAAAAATGACCGTTCGCCATCGAAGGCTAAGAACCGCCGTGACACAACTCAATTTTCCCATTTTGAGATTTGTGCACTTTCCGATTCAAATTTTTGCGCCCGATTTGATGGAACCATTAGTTTTTTGAAAAACTCACGTGAAACGCCACAATCATCGAATTAGTCCTCAGAGCACAACTGGAAACGAGCGGCAGCATGACATAATTCAGTCAAACTCACAATGAAACAGAAACTCAAAATCATATCAAACTCGAAGTCAAACTCACAATGAAACAGAAACTCAAAATCATATCAAACTCGAAGTCAAACTCACAATGAAACAGAAACTCAAAATCATATCAAACTCGAAGTCAAACTCACAATGAAACAGAAACTCAAAATCATATCAAACTCGAAGTCAAACTCACAATGAAACAGAAACTCAGTCTCATATTCAAACTCACTTGACTTCAAGATTATTTACGAGTTTGAGCTTTTGTTTCATTGTGACTTTGATAAAGAGTTCGATTATGAGAGTTTCTGTTTCATTGTGAGTTTGACTATGCGTTCGATTTTGAGTTTGAGTTTTTGTTTTATTGTGAGTTTGACTTCGAGTTTGAATTTAAGTTTGAGTTTCGGTTTTATTGTGAGTTTGACTATGCGTTCGATTTTGAGTTTGAGTTTTTGTTTTATTGTGAGTTTGACTTCGAGTTTGAATATGCGTTTGAGTTTCGGTTTCATTGTGAGTTTTGTGGTAATTTTGACAGTACCTGACTGTGTTGACTGAATTCTTTCACAGTTAGAAGAAATTGAAAGCAATGCGCGCCAGGTTTTGTAGATTACCCCAGTTTTTCGTTCCAAACCATAACAGCACAGCATAACTGGGGAATTATTACGTCAGCATAGCAAAACTGAACGATTTACCCCGCGGTGAGGTGGAATACCAATTTTTCTATGCCTTAGTGTTGAAGGGTCATCAATTTGGCGAGAAAATACATAAAAACTAGATTTTCCGTTTGAATTTGTCAGGGAAACAGTTTTTTTGCTCTCCTGAAAAGTTGAGTCACGCTGTTTCTTAGCCGTCGATATCCAGCCGCCCAATTGAGCGTAATAGTACGGGGAAAATCGTTTACCGAGCATTTCCAACGATGCCTTCAAATTCGTCAAAATGTTATGTACAAAATATAGAAGCCTTGTGTGTTATGCCTCTTATGCTTTGCGCTATTCATATATCCGATTAGATAACGAATAATGATTTTTCTAAATTTGCTTATTCTCATATTTTCAGAGAGCTATCGACGAGTCAAAGCGAGTTCTTCAAGATGCTGGACGATAAAATCGATAATGTAAGTCATGTGCCAATATGTTTTATCGGCGTGAGACCGAACTGTAGAAAATATAAATACTTTATAAATTAAAATTTACTCTACTTTAATAATTTACTTTAATTTACTTAAAATTTACTTTTAAAATTTACTGTACTTTAATAATTTACTTTTAATTTACTTTAATAATTACTATAAATATTAAAATTTTAATTCCACATTTACCCATGTGGGATCTGGTTTGGAGGGTTGAAAAATTTTGATATTTATTTAAGTGTAAGTTGTTTTTTATGTCTCGATTTAATAAATTTTAATTTGGAAGTTATCACAAAAATGAGGATACCGTTGGAAAGGCCTTGAAGTATTCTGTAATCTTGCGGGGTTTTCAGCTTTTTAACATTCCAGTTAAAGTTCCTATATTGACCTGTTTGAGACCTGTGTTGTGTCTGCTGATTGGTGTAGGTGTTCCGATTCCGACGTGTAAAACGTGACGGGCACGAATTCGTCCGGAAGGCGAAGAGAAAGGCGTTGACAAGTTCTGGCCTTTTTCTCGAGAGCGGACGAATTCGTTTTGCGAAATTCAGCAAATACTCATAGTACCTGCAGAAATGCAATCCAATGCCAAGAATTTTCACTTAATTGCCAACAATGAATATTAGACTAGTTTTCAACATAGGTTCTGAGTAAAAATAACGTTATAGTAAATCAACGTGAATAATAAACCCCCTCGTAAGAATTTGCAGTGTTTTTACTTCCATTTACTCTGTAAATCGTCCTAAAATCGAGAATCGGAACGGAGCTTCAGAAAAACCCTTTTCTTCTGCACATTTACTCAGAATCACTTCCTGGACATTAACAATAATGACCATAGCTCTCTCAAGTCTTTACCTTATTTCAAATTTCTTAAACCGAAATGTTTGTGTTGAAAAAGATATGCCTACCGGAAAATAAAAAGACTGAAATACGACCAAAGATTGTTGGCAAAAAAAGGGATGAGTAATGGAAAATTGAAAGTCGGGTAATCGAACGCCGGGCGGGTCTCCGTTTATATTAACCGGCCCGCCGTTTCGAACAAATGGAATCGGAATGATCCGAAAATAAACCTTCCGATTCCGCCTGTCGTGACGATTTCGACGTCGAGATAAATGGCAGAAATAAAATGTCATCGTTTTCGGACGGATAAGTGACAATCGACACGAGGCAATGGGAATTTCGTTACTGACCTGTAGGTACAACCGGTGGTGCGTACATAACACACAAACTTCCATATTTTGAAACGTAAAATTTTGACACAATTTGATCATATTTTGGCCGCTTTAAAGGGTATTTAGGTCAAAAATATCAAAAAATTCACGATTCAAATGTTAAAACTCGCCTAAAATAAAAATACGGCAAGTTGTAGGAATATAAAAAATATCCACATATTCTGCAAAGTAAAACAAAGATTATAAGACCAAGAACGCTCAAATCGGTTCATTTTTGTGGCCGGAAAAAAATAAAATAGAAAACACAAAAAATGCAAGTATTTCGGAAGTAATGTGCGTTATTCAAATTCCGATTAAACAGGGTGTTAGGTCTTGCCGAGACGACCATTTCAGTTCAAGAAATTTGAAAAACGGTTGAGAATTGAGGGAGTTAAGGCCATTTTTGTAAATGACAACAGACGGACACACGGACAGACGGACGCACAGACACTTGTTCCGATTGTCGATTTTATGACGATTCCAATACTTCCATTTACTCCGTAAAAGAAGAAGAAAATCAAGTTAAAATCCGAATTTTTTCCTCGATATTTGAAAATCAGGTGCCCGAATACAGATTTTTGAAAATTCGGTCCGCAGGGTCCCGACTACAAGAGCACGACGGACTTCGAATTCGCGATGGACCACAGCCAGCTGTGCCGCCTGCTGCAGGAGTGGCAAGCGGCCAAGCACAAGTCGAAATACGGGCAAGCGGCCCACCAACCGCCGAAACTGCAGAAATTCCACTCGGTGCAGAGCAACGGGGAGCTGCCGGGAATGAAGCCGCGCCTCTCGCACCAGTCGTCCCTTTATTCGGGGCCGCCGCCGCAGCCGCTCTACGGCTACCCGCCGCCTAGTCACTACGACCCGTACCAGCAGATGAGGCACTACCAGCCGCCTCCTCAGCACGTCTACCAGCCGCCGCCTCCGCAGGCGTACCAGCATCACAACATGCCGTACCAAACCCCTCCGTCCCAGCACTACGCTCCGCCAGCACCGCCTCCGCCAAGCATGTACGGCCAGCAGCCGGTCTACCACCATACGACTCATCTCTCGTCACACCATATGGGCGCCAGCAGCGTCGTCATGTACGACAAACGCGGCGGCTACTATACCGAGCTTGCGTGACCCCAGAGGACGACTCAGCCGCCGGCTCAGCCTCCGCCGTCGTACGACTGGCCTTAGGGCGATCCGAAGAGGGGGCGACGACGAGTTGTCCGAGGGAAGCTCGTACCAAGCGAGAAAAAGGTAACCCAACGGTGATTACTTAAAATTAAGGTACGCGATATCCTTTGAAACAGCCTGTCTCACTGATCAGCTGGTTGGTATGGGGGTGGATGAATTTTCTTCCGGTGAATTTTCTTTTCCTTCCCCGTAGATGTTGCATAAATCGAAAAAAATGATTTCGGATCATTATTCGCGTTCTAGACTCTGAAAAACAAATTTCCGTTTCAACGGCTGGCCCGATTTTATACTTACTTCGTCGAGCAGATACAATTTTCAAGTCAAAAAAAACCCGAAACAATTTTCTCAAGCTGAAGCGTAATTATTTGATAAACCCACAATTATTTCAGCAATTTCGTCCTGTCGTTCTAATTCCTGAACGATTTTCACTCACAAGGGCTTCCAAAAGGTATTACAATAATTACCTATGCATTTTGGGCTCTAATGGGAACTCGATAAAAAAAAATCAAATATAATTAATACTCGTACCGACGTTATTATGGTTATATGACTTTATGGTTTCGCCAAAGTTTTCAATCCCGTCTAAGGGCCTATCGAAAATTTGGCTTTTCGAACTGAAAATTGGGATTTTGATGTCTGCTGAGTTGAAAATTGACTTTGAAAATTAACTTTGGAGTTGAAAATATCAAATTTTGACATTCAAAATTTATCGACAGCCATCCCGGTGCCAATGAACGCGTAACAAACTTATATCACTCTACTAATGAAATTACTGGCATGATTTATGGCAATTAACGTCCACGTCTTTCCCTCCATCATTGGCTGCCAATTCGAGTCAATTCAGTGCAATCATTTCCGGAACCTGCCAATTCAGTACTGGCAACTGAGCAAAAAATTGCCGTAATACAAAATTTCCCGTTTTATAGTTCACCGACTTGGCCGATTTCTGAGCACTTCTTTATGGCCAAAATTCGGATAAATATTTGAACCACTCGGTTATCATGTGGGACCTCTTAACTCCATTTGTCTTCTTCCTTCATCTTTTTGTGCCAGATTCGGTCCGATAGAGAAATTTCTTCTTCGACCTATCTAAACATTACTTCATTCATCTTACTAGGCCACCGCAGTTATTCATGTTCACGGAGTCGAGTTATTCCTTGGAAAGGTCATTTTTCCTGAGATGCACGATCGTAGGTTTCAGAGAATATCACACGAACGGCTCAATCCACAACCACCGACCGCAGAGCCGCCTCGTTGTGACTCACTCAGCCGGGCGGCGGCCCAGTTCTCAGCCGCTTCGGCGGGTTCGTTGTGCCCGAATGTGCGGCTTTCAGCCGATCGGGAACGCCACGCCCACCAACGGCTCAAACCGCCAGCTGAGTAGATTCGATTGTCGAATCGTTCGGGCCAGCTGTCATCCCCCTGTTGAGCCGTTGAGCGGTTGCGGATCGAGCCGTTCATGTCATTCTCGTTTAAAACGTGTTGACTATTCGGTATTAAATACAAATTTTGTTAGTCACAGCTAGCCTACATACCATCGATTTTTGTGCAACTATTTCACTTGGGTCGCATTTTCGTTCCTCCTTCGATTTTTAGCTCATAGCCAAAGCATGTTTCTTGATAAATACCTATTAACTTTTTTTCGACTCGTGAAAAATTGATTTTATTAGTTATTAGAATAAATGTAAAATTATCAACCGGACGGAAATTTAGGTCATCGCTGTGTGGTTGTTGGGGGAGGGGGTTTTCAGAACTTCATAGGTTTCATGTGTGATGCTTACTGCATCCTGATGATCGGCTCGTTCCATTACAGACGTCAAAATCGAAATTACTGTGGGGTTCCATACTTTATTATTATTGTTGGGAAGATGATAATTTTGTTTTTCAACGAACTCCATAATACGGATATTAACAGATATTATCTGTTTTTCGCTGTGTTGCGCGTTTATCTGTTAAAATAATATAAAAATTCAACCCCGAGTACAATTCTAGCTTGTGAAGCTTCGTTGATCGAAGGGTAAAATTAATCAGAACCGTCATACGAAAACTGACATCTTTTTCGACTAGGTATAGGATAAAATATTTTTTCACAGCGATGGGTGCCTATTTTATTTATTGAATGTTTATGAAGTGGAGCACGCACACGCTGTGACCTTTAGCTCTTTTCAGCCCAATCTAGATCATCTCCCTTCTCCTTCACACCCGGTCTGGTTCGCCCTTTAGGTGTCGGCATTCTTTCGTAGCGGGAACCCTGAGATATCTCTGCTGATTTCAATTTCATCGGCATCCCAAAAACGTTTCGTTTATGAATATTAAAGACAATGACTCGTTCGGTAATCAGTATTTTTTTAAAGTATTCGTTGATTTGCTGGCATAAAACGAATTTGGTGAAACTAGACCGAAAATTGAACAAAACGACGATTTTTGAAAGCTTTAAAACCACACCCAGCTTCATAAAGACCCAAATTTCTCTGCTTCAAAACAATTTTCTTCCAACTCTTGAGGACATTGCGAAATTACTTCTAACACGTTTTCCCAAAAAGGAGTTGACGTTAAAAAGTTATTTAAAAGATGCTTTTTTCGATTTTTTAACTGCAATGGCAGTAGGTTTTGGGAATTGGTTTTTGACCATGAATGCTTACAGGAAATTCAACGCTGAACTCAAAAATGTCCTCGAAAATTAATAAATGTTTTTTACCATTTTGCGATTTTATGAAGTAGGTACCTAAAGTATTGTTTTCCTCGAAAATTTTTTAAAAAATCGTATCTTCGAAATGAGTAGATAGAAATTTTGTGATTGGAGGTGTTTTGTTCCATTTTCGGTGTAGTTTTACCCAAATTTGTTTACACCATGTGCGAGTCACCCTGTGTAGATTTTGAGATCATACAAATTTGAGATTCCACAATTATCAATTTGAGGTTCCACAATTATCTATTTTCAATTTCCGCTCCGTGAACATGAATAAACATTCGATTCCCAGCCAAGTCACTCAGGGAGTACAGAACAGAATAATACAAGATAGAATAGAATGTTTCATGTTGTCATTTCATCCTTCAACATTCCTCACTGATAAGGAATATTAAGAATATTAGGGAATAATGGCAGTTGAGCTTCGAGGAGGATTGATTTTTGAAAATTATTCATTCGATTATAAATAAAATTGAAGCCTCCATAAATTTTGATATATTCAGGCGTACTCTCGTGTAAACAAAATACCTGGACTGCTAAGGGAACTCCTGATGTGTAAATAGAGGTAGAGAAATTACCGATCAAAAATTGTTTACTAGAGCACGTGAAATGTGTGTAAATAACTGTACGTTTAAGTCGATCAATCAATTACCTTCCGATCCGCGTAAATGCTCGAAAGAGATTGAAGAATACATAATTTGGAAATATTTCTTCGAACCTGTTTTTTTTTTCTACGATGATTACCGGTACTCATTTATTCTTATTTACTAGTAGGTACCTGCCTATGTCTAATTGGAGAAACGGTGTACCAACCCGAAATCATATTACGCCCTCTAATGCGTGTATTTTATACATTCCAAAATTGGTTTATAGTGATGTAGACATTATCTCCAACCTTTTACGGGGTTATACTGAAAAAACTATTCAGGCCATATTACGATACGTAGGTAGCCTTCTGTTGATGTTGTACTGGGCCGGTCCCCTTATCCAAGAGATCCAACCTGACCAATTTATGAATTTAAAAATTAATGAATTTAAAATCTACCAGTGTTACTTACCAATTTATCTAAGCATCAAATCAATTCCCATTCTGTTCCCACCTGGCCTTTTTCTGTCAACGCAGAATTTCATTTTCCTCTCGGGAAAATGTGCGTTGACAATTTCTGGGCTGAAAAAACGCAACAAAAATTGTATCATATTCTCTTCGATCTGCGTGAATCAATGAAAAATTACTATTCGTGATTCGTTCGTGGTCTACGTACAAATCTTAATTAAAACTTACGTCAAACAATAAATTTAATAATTATCCGCGATCTAACAGTGTTAATATTATCGATATAGTTACGTTCTTTATATTAACCGTCAATATTGCCAAATGTATAATAATAAGTTTCCCCTTTATTGGGGAGAAAACAAAAATCAGCTATGTTCCTCCATCTAATCGATCCAAATCTCATTGTAAATTTCGGTTCCTAGTATACCTCCTATTTTAAGTTTACAAAACATGGTAATTTTTTAAATAAAGCGAAAAATGGAAAACTGTATCGTTCAGGGCGATGAGGCACAAATGTCCAAAACTAAAGCTCGAATTGAATTTAAAATCCGAATTCGAGGTCAAACATTTGCAAATGTTCAAATAAAGTACGTGATTTTCAACCTAATTAATTTTGCAACGAACAGTTGCTATTCTTACTGGAAATTGAACTCTGAAAACGCCCATAATGTAATTATGGAGCTAAAATGCTACCATCGTATGTCCCATGAATGAACGTGGTTTCCATTCGTGGCTCCCAAAAAACGTGGTTTTCATCAATTTTGAAGTTTTTTTTTTTACTATTCTGACAATTCTGCAAATCCTGCAAAGCTTGGCCAAACCAAAAGAATATGGACATATTTTTGAAAAATGTCTGCGTCTGATGCGACTAACCGCACCTCGGGAGGGGCAATAGCGAATTTTGGCGACAGCTTAATGTTTCCAAACCGGCAAAAAAAACTGATGTTTCCCTTTATTCGGTACCTGAAATTTATCGCTTTATCTAAAATATTACCATAACCGTTCGGGAGTCTAATATATGCCGTTTATTGCGCCATGCGTATGTAAATATAGGGTAAATAAAATACAGGAGCTGGGTGAATGTAATTTGACTGACAATGGACTTGTGTAATAAATTAAAAATTAGTAGCCCTTTAACCAATCGAATTTTACCAGTGGATATCTGAGGACAAATTTTCTCAACAGAAATAAAAAAAGATTCCCTTAAAACCCCCCTAGCTACTCCATATTGTCTGATTTCAAGTCTGATTGCGAAACGTGCTAGGTTCGTCTCCCGCCGAAGTTTAAATTATTTTGCCTTTTTCTATCTTCACGCTATTCCATCTTCAGTAAATAGAAAACAATATTTACCCGCTGTTCAAAATTCGATTGCGCAACCGGCTCTTATTCTTTTATCCAAATCTCGAATGTCTAGTCATTTAGATTAATTTTTTAGAACCCCTAGATTACGCCTTTGTATTTTTTGTGATAATAACTAGCGGTTGGAGTAAATTAAGAATCATCATTCTACTTCAATAACTGTCTGAAAACGCCAATGAGACCACCTTCAACTTATGTGTGCAGTTTCTATTTTCCGCAATTTTATTTTTACGATTGTGGATATTGCCGACGCATAGTACGTGTTGAAAATTAAAAACTATTACCTGAGGGGTCAGTAGGAGAAAAAGGGGATTTGGCGTATCAGTTCTTATCACTGACGTCATCCCCCGCCCCTCCCGTCTATTGGTCTTTAAACTGACGTCATCCCCTGCCCCTCCCGCCTATAGATTTCTGACCAGCGTCGAGGTGGGTAGCATCTGGGAAATTCGATAAAAACGAGGGTAAAAAAACAACATATATCCACCATGGCTAATGATAAGGACAGAATCGTAGAACAAAGCTAATGTGAGAGGGGGGTTGGCAGCACTGCGTCACCAGCTCTAACCTTTTGGCAACAATGTCGTAGAGGGAAGGTTACCAACGGTCTGGGGATAACCTGTGGGCTGGAGGGGGGTCGAGGCAACATCCTCTGACGTCACATACCGGCTGATACCTATGACGTCACAACAGAACGTTAGGGCTGGTCAGAAATCAATAGGCGGGAGGGGCAGGGAATGACGTCAGTGATAAGAACTGATAAGCCAAACCCCCTTTTTTCTCCTACTGGGGTCCACAATTTTGAATAATTAACTTAATTTTCAAGAAATGAGTGAATGATTTTGAACAGGTATGTACCTAAAAGTAATGCTCAGATAACATGCAGCACTTCCATAGGTATTTTTAGTTTCAGCCCGGATAGGGTGTTCAGCAGAATGTCGATGATTCGTGAAGTCAAATTCTCATTTCGCGGCAAATCGCACAAAGGCAATATTCTCCATACGCATGCCATTGATGTCAATGATTTCAAATTTATATTTTTGCCTTTTTGATGCTCTTTGTCCGGGTATTGTACGAAGTAACAATAAATAGGAAAATGAAAAAATGTGAAAATCGGATCGGCGGTCCGGGAAAACCAAGTTCACCCCGTTCAACTGGAAATTTGATTCAAGTGAAAAAATAAATGGGTATTTCCTGCCTATCTAACTTCTCAAGGACTGTCATGTCGGAGATTTTGTGGAATTTTGATTACGCACCGTGGGCACTTTGGAAATGCCAGGATTCTTAATATTGTTTATTCTATTTATTGCTGACCAAAAACGAAAAGATTCAAACCTGCCGTTCGACGTCGTAAAACGTCGATCCTGGCTTGCGAAAAAATTGTTTTTCTTCGTTCAGGAACCTCTGCCTAGATACTTTTATTTTAGGTGAGTTGCACCATTTGCGGATAGATACGTTACGTTTTCCGAATTTTTGATCCCAGTACCAGCCAAATCAGTACATAAGTCAATTTGGCCCAGAATTTGACTTATTTAGGAACGGAAGTGCTGCATGTTATTCGCGCAATGCTAGTTCTTTCTTTATGAGATGTACCTAAATTTAGCGTCTCGTTAACGGGACCTGACATTTGAGTAGACGTTAGAATCGGCAAGGCGTTGAATTTAACGTTGAATTTAACGTGACGTAGGAATTAACGTGACTGTGAATCTAACGAGACGTTGGAATACAAGCAGCTGTATCTTACGGAACGTTGGAATTGACCAGCTTTCAACCGGGACTGTGGAATTGACTATTTGATAAATTCAACGAATCGCTGAATTTAACAAAACGTTGGGATTAATGGGACGTTAAATTTGAAAATTTCTGAAATTTAAAGAGACGTTAGAAGATTGGTGAAAGTGGGTAGCTTAGAACACTTAAGGCACAAATATACGAGTCAATTTCCATTTTGAATCCCGAGTGGAACAGGAATAAAATAATTATGCTTACCTCATAAGTTTTCACGAGTGGTCTGCATTGATGGAATCTCGTATCAAATGCACTTGAGTTTTTCTTAACGTGTGAAATTTATCGATAAGTTCGTAAAACATGTTCATGGTAAGAACCCTTGTAAACCTTATTGTGTACCTGCGGTAGTGAGTTTAGTTTTTTTCAAGGTCGGCGGACACGCGCGTCTGAAAATATTACTATCCGGTTCCACAGAACTGTTGAATGTGATGAATAGTTAATTGTTAAGTTTTGTATAGTCTATGGCATGCTCCTCTTTTCTCAGTCTTTTTCCAAAATAATAATGAATAAAAATAAATGTTATTTTTTATGCTATCGGCTAGTTTCTGTCGAGTTTCTCCTATACGCTCTGCTTCACGATTTAGGTACCTCATCTCCACGACAGCTGATTCCTCGAGCTCATCGATCGGCACATTTAATTGCTCTAAATGCATAAATTCCAAGCCCGCTTTATTAGGGATGAGTATTACGATTTTCTTATGCAAAAAACCCTCCAAAAATTTCCGCAAAAATTTTTCTTTCAGATTCTTACGAATTATCATATTTTGGACGATTTAGGAATTATGTCCCATACCTTCATTTTGAGCAGCATGATTTTCGTTTGACGACCACGGTCACTCTAAACTGTAAACTTGGAATTATTTTTTTTTTCTATGTATAGGCCTCTATCACCAGAAATGACTTGTTGGTAGCTCTGTTGATGGATACGTGACCAACAGTAACTGACTTGCTGGCAACAATAAATTTTTTGTTTTTGCTGAAAGTGATCTTGAGTAAATTAAAAGGGAAATGAAAAGGAACGACGGTTAATGTAACGTATCTATTTAGAAATTTCTACCCGTTTCAACTTCAATAAATAGCCAGATAGGTACTAGAACAAACCTATCAGCGTTAAATAGGCACCTTACCAAAAACGCTACTATTCAAGGTCAAAATTTTGACGGAAACTGAGAATCCCGAAAAAAAAACAGTTTCTGAAGTTTTACAGACTAGGTAATCGGAAATTACATCACTACTTATCTATAATACTACTGTGTACAAATTTTTGAACAGAATGATTCAAATACACAGTCAGAGTCTAGTAAAATCCTTCCAACACTTTGGCGGATGTTTTCGACGATATTGCTAGATTAGTGTTGTACGTTTCCTAGTTAGAACCTACCTATTATTCTCAGTACGAGTGATAGGTACGTTGGCTTTTTTTGGCCCGCTCCTACAAATTGAGGCGTTTTCAAAAATTTTCCCTTTAAGTAAATAATGTTCGAAATTCGTGCTGAATTTTCGACCGGATCAAACATTGCTAGATTTCATCTCTCCATGCCAAGATTTCGATCATTTATGTTTTCACTTCATACCCTGAAATGTTTAGGTTTTACAGCCAACGAACGTCTTTCTTGCCCAATATTCGGAAGCTCTTTTCCTGTAAATCAATATCTCTTCTCGAGTTCCGACACGTTTTGTAACGAGTAAATTGTTATACATTTGGAAAAGTGTGACTTTTAATTGATACGTTTCATCACCAATTGATATCAGCGGTTTTAGATAAACATCAATTCCTCAATGAGGAAGGTACTCAGGCGAAACTGAGGTCCAAGTGAAGTTGGCACTTCTACTCTTCGTGAAAAAATTCTGTTAAAACAAAAGAATTTTTTTGTTGTGATAAACCAAATTTAAAAAGTTAAAAAGCAGATGAGGCAATTGCTTCTGAACTAATGCGGATTGAGTTTTATCTAATTTGCCTATTGGAATAGAAATTGAGGAATCGAAGAATTTCATAGTCTTTTCAAGTGTGTACAAACAGTGTCGTTAATGCGATTGGACGCGAGGGGCCGTCTCTCACAATTGCGCGTCTTCGTAGTTGGGGTCCATCTGTGGCAAAAACAGTCAAACATTATACGCGTTAACAAGAATCGTTCATTGCTTCAGTGATATGGAAGATCCGACAGCCTTTTACTGTGAAACCCCCTCTCACTCACCTGCATAATTCTAATAGGTTTCCCCCAGACAGATTGTAAGGGTGCTAACTTTCTGAAAGTGCATTTTGTGCATGGTCGTACTCAGTACATTCCCGGTGCTGTCACAATTTGCCATGGGATCAAAGGAATTTGAAATTTTCCGAGGCTCCTGCAAGAGATCCAGCGGCACCTATGGTGATCCATACTCGCCAGCGAGTTGCGCAGATGGCCATTTTCCTCACTTATCTCACCGCTATACTTAATTCTTCCTAATATTTGTAGCAAGCCTGAGTTATACATTCATTCATTATCCGCCGTGCTCGAAATTCATGCTGACGCTGAGCGGTAGTGTGGCAACTCAACTCACAAACTCAACCCGCAAACTCAACTCTCAGACTCAACTCTTTAACTCATCTCTCAAACAACTCGCTCACTCAACCTACCAACTCAACTTGTAAGTTGGGGTTGTAAGTTGAGATTGGGAGTCGAGGTTGCGAGTTGAGTAACTCGACTTTTGAGTTTGAGTTGAAGTAGAGTTTGTGGGTTGAGTTTGAAAGTGGAGTTTGAGGCATTGTCAGGCAACATTGACTTCACTGAAGATCTCCCATCATAAGTTGAGCCGCAGGTCAAAAACGCTCACAACGATACTCAACTTGCGATTACATGAAATAGGCATTATCAATTAAAACTGCAATCGCAGAAAAAATAAGAATACGATCGTAATCATGACGTATAATTATGACTATGATTGCTCCCAACTGTGGCTGGCAGTATGAAATATGCGTTTGAGCCAAGATCCATTTTGGTCCAAAATTTCTTCGGATTTTGCTCGCATTTAACAATTTGGCTATTTTATTCCACTTCAGTGGATGTTGGGTTTTCAGATAGAAATTTTGGTAAGCTGCTAGTGGCATTATGACGACAAACTGTTTTGGTTGATAATTGCTGATGTACCGCAGTTTATCCTCTGCCCTAAAGCGCCGGATCGCCGCCATTCCACTACTCAAAGCCTATCTTGCCTTTCCAGTAAAACAATAGGAATTTCGTGTAAATTGTTAGGAAAATGGAAGAGAGGACCTCGCGGCCCACAGAGCCAGGTGTGCTATTTTGTATTTAATTTAAAAACAGATAGGTACGTTTACAACATCATTTCCATTTATGTAGATTCAATTATGGTCCAGAATGGCTATCGGCCTGGCATCAGTGTCTTCTTAGATAAATAGGTTGACAATAATTCTTTATTATTCACTGATATTCATCACTCGATCTCTCTCCCTTCGATTTAGATTGTGTCTTTCTAGTTGAAAATTGGTGGCTAGAATTCAGTAAACATTTTTCCTTCGCTTCTATAAACTCGTCGAAGAAGACGTAATGACAACTAAACAGCGGATATCATGAAAATCGTATCAGCCTCATGAGCACATCTTGTGAATTATAATCAACCCCTCAATTGGTGATATCATGATCAGCCGGTGAATTACTGCACAGTTGAACTTATGATATTATAGTAGTTAGCTTTCTTTTATTAACATTCTTCGTAGTTATTGCTGGCCATTAACACACACATGTAATTAATATTCTGTGATGGGTGAGGTGCGAAAAAACGGAAACATTGTGCTCGTAGCAACCAAGAAAATATGGCGGGGGGGGGGTGAACACATATGAAATTGCGGGGAAATGAAAAAAAAAGAGGAGAAAAGAGACAAGGTGGGAATCCTGAACGTATCACATGAAGTGACGTGTACGTACTTTTGTAACTTAAATGGTTAACAAGCTGCTCTAGACGTTCTGCGGGTTTGTTCGTCATTCATTTTGTCGTTGGATCCGGCCATTACAACCATTCTCCCTATAAACATGTTTTATTCTTCTTGAATTAATCCATTTCCTGATGGTGAAGTGCAAAGTAGACTGAACCCTAAAGCGATGGGACCGCGAGAATTCCGTATTCAGGTGGTAAAAGTGTAAGTCAAGTCCTCGGGGATGTGTGCACCATCGCAAATAAAACTACGAGAAATACGGGTAATCCCCGGCTTCAAGGTCAACATCCCACATTCCTCTCCGGCTAATGGACCATCCTCGCCATGAACCCCACACTGCGACCTGCATTAACTACAACCCGGCCAAGGGCAAAACGAAACTCCGCAGCCGCACCCCGGCAAGTTGATCCCTTTATTGATTGATTTATTACTCCCATATTGACAGAGCAATTGGAAGTATTGGAATCGTCCTAAAATCGAAAATCGGAACGGAGCTTCAGAAAAAACGTTTTCTCACGCACATTTACTCAGAATCACTTCCCGAACAAGTGTCTGTGTGTCAATAGTCCGTGTGTCCGTCTCTGGTCATTTACAAAAATGGCCATAGCTCCCTCAATTCTCAACCTTTTTTCAAATTTCTTGAACTGAAATGTTCGTCTTGGCAAGATCTAACACCCTGTATAATCGGAATTCGAATAACTCACAGTAATTCCGATATATGTGCATTTTTAGTGTTTTCTATTTTATTTTTTTCCGGTCACAAAAATGAACCGATATAAAAGGAGGAATTGCCCCCAGTAGCCCATAGCGCCGATTCTCTGAAATTCTCGTTTTTGTTAGTAATTTACTAGTTAGGTAGATTAGGAGAACCGCTATCCGAGTCTTTGCTTTTTTGTCCGGATAACCGAAGTTGTCCCGGGCGTGCCCTGCCTCGGGACGTGTCGCTCCAGTTTCTCAGCACCGAGGCGCGCCCTACCTGGTGGTGTACGATGCACAGATCTACCTACATTTCTGAATGGTTTATACGCATGTAAGGGGGTGATTTGAAGAGAACAAGCATCAACCAAATTAGGTATCGAGTCTGTGACCTTTCAATTCATAACATAAATTCACCCCCCTAAAACGCATAGGCTAGCAATTGGTTTCTTTTTCTGATAACAGGTTAGAGTGAATTCCAGTGGATTTATTTAAAGCAGGAAAATTCAAAAATTGCTCAACTCTTGAAATTGAAGAGCAGTCATTAAAAAAATTATTCGAAAATCGAAATTTGTTATTCGGTATTTTGAAGCATTTGAAAGGTGATATTCGATATTACACTATTTGAAAGCAACTATCCGGATTTGTTCGAGATTGTTTCGATTTTAGATCCATCACATACCCTTCCCTGAACTATCTATTCAAATGCGACTTAAATACTCAACACGGAGTTTGTCCTTCACTAAGTACTGTGTTATGTTATACAGCCGTAACGGTTCCAACTGTTTTTTTTTTTTTCAATTCTCTAATCCATAAAAGTATCTTTTTTATTCATGGTCCCTTATAACTAATCAGTCCCTGGGCGAACGTCCATCGTGTTTTGGCCATACACGATTATTATTACAGAAACATGATTAGCAACCGCCACGGTGTTGGTCTATTAATTTTAGCTATTAATCCTTCTCTGTTTTGTCGCGTTTTCATGTTTTTCAGTTGTTATTGCTCCCTAATCTACGAAGGGTATGTGCGTCTGCATACCGGTGAAGAAATTATCATAATGCCTTCTTCTCATTATGCCAAATACAACTCGAGCCTTGCAATCAATCGTTCAGCTATTTGTACAATTCACCATCACGAATTTTAGTTTTTATCAATGAGGTATGTATCGTTAAAAATTTGGAAAATCGTTTCAACTTTGCGTAGAAAATATATAGATTTGTCAACGATTCGTCTTGGTAAAAATTTATAGCAAGAATATCCTCTGCGTTCGTCCGGCGTTCTCGAATATTTTCGTGTCCTTGGAAATTTTTCGAACCCCCCTTGCCTTACAGGTACGAATCGGAAAACTCGAAATCTGAGCCCGAGGCCCTCGAAGACCTCGTGTAGACGGACACGCCGGCACCGTACGCCGAGTCCGACGTTCCGGCGTCCGTTATAAAATCCGCAACTATTTGAGTGGACTCTTTGTTTACCGATAGGAGATTCGTCGTTTGGTCCGAGCCACGATTCGGGTCTCCGCCACATTTGCTCGCCTCCCTTTCTGCAAGTCTTTGCTTCAGCAGACGGATCTTCTCTTCTTTCTGGAAATTCGACAAATTTTTCATGCACCGGGATCTAATTGATGGGGAAATACGCTCATAAAAACAAGAAGGGGTAACGGATTTTTTAAATGATTTCTACTTCCTCGGTACTTCCAAACCTTAAAAAGGTAGAGCGGTCGGTTAAAGTTCGATAAGCTTTCTGAACAGCCTAAAACAAGCTGTCGGAATCGAAATTTTGAATTTTTGACTAAAAATGAAGATAGTGAATAGCTCATGAGGAAGGCCGGGCTGGCGAAAGCGCTCGGCATAATGATAGGGACGAACAATATCAACGTGGGCGATATCATATTCGCCGCTGATAATAGCTGGAATCCTATGTATGCTTACGGAGTTTATTAATTTCTGCAGTTCTTCGTTTTCCGCTAGAAGTTTTTGATATCGGTCTTCATCTTCCTTGGATACCCCGACGTCAGGGTTATATTTGGATTCCGCCTTGTCCCTCGGATGTCGTATTACTTCAATAACCTGAAACCCAATCGAAAAATTTACCCGCTCTTCTCCAATTTTTTTTTTCAGGCTATTTATTTGATTTTTTGAAGCCATCCAGTAGAGCTTGAGTTTTAGGTCCTCTCCATTGGCTTAAATAACGGTAAGTAGGTACTTGATATAGTATAAACTTGATAAGTCTTCTACTCCAATCTCACCTTTGGCACGAATATGAGCGCCATCGACAAAAAGCAGCAGAAGATGAGCGCCAACGAGACGAACGTGAAGGAAGCGTCTTGCTGAGATGCGATGACCATAGTGACAGGAGCTGTGATGAGGCATAGCACCACTACGTTGTAAATCGACATGCCCACATAGCGAGAATCGTTGATCTGTTTCACTTTGATGCTTCGCGTCTCGTAGGCGAGGAACAGGCCGAACACAAGCACCAGCCCTTTGTATCCGTACATCAAACCTGAACCAAGCAATCGGAAAATGGAGAAGCGTTGCGAAGATAACACCTGATACTTCCACATTTTGATACGTAAATTTTTGAACCAAAGCAATCTGATTTCGACGGATTCCAAGGCTACGAAGATCGAAAATGTCAAAAACACACTTGAATATGGCAGTAAACCAGTGGTGCGTAGATAACACATAATACTTCCATATTTTGAAACGTAAAATTGTGACACAATTTTATCATATTTTGACTGCCTTAAAAGCAGACTATATTTTGACTGCTTTTAAGGGTGTTTAGGTAAAAAATATCAATAAATTCACTATTCAAATTTTAAATTTCGCCCAAAATAAAAATACGTCAATTTATCGGGATAAAAAAAAACATCCACATATTCTGCAAGGTAAAGCAAAGATTTTAAGACCAAGACGCTCAAATCGGTTCATTTTTGTGGGCGGAAAAAAATAAAATAAAAAACACTAAAAATGCAAATATATCGGAAGTACTGTGAGTTATTCAAATTCCGATAAAACAGGGTGTTAGGTCTTACCGGGACATTTCAGTTCAAGAAATTTGAAAGAAGGTTGAAAATTGAGGGATCTATGGCCATTTTTGTAAATCAAGTGAGCCTACCGAGCCAGACGTTGTTGTTATCGCTTTCGCAATGCTCCAGTTCTGGACGAATTTTGACATCGTCATCTGTCGACAGCGGATCCTCGAGGGGGAACAGTTCGACTGTCCTCTGCAGAGGATCGACGATTTGCCACGTGAAGAGGAGAATGAGATCCACGGCCAGGAGGCCGGCTACCATCGTGTACAGTTTCCAGGGTTGCACTTGTTTCTGCGATTTGAGAGTAAAAATTATTAATACGGGTGCATATTTAAGGGTCGACTCGCAATTCCACTATCCCCGCACCCGAGTACAGACCTCGGCCCAGAATGTACCCTTATGAAAGGATTCAGGACGGATTTTCGGTTTATTCCACCTATAATACCAGGATATTCCTCCAAGATGAAACATTCTTGCTTTCTTTAGTTAACCAGAAGCGTTAAAACATATTTTTTAGCGAGCAAGTATCGATTCGACTCAACATACTACAATTATTGTTAAAGCGATAAGTCTTTATTGGATTAGGTACCACAATATCGGTTTTCGTCTTGGTCGTCAGCCTGTGAACGCGCCAGACTTTGCTGAACATGGCACCAAAGCCGAGGGTGAAGCCGATGGATAGAAGCCAAACCCGAGCCTGGCACACGGTCGGATACGTTTCCGGCGAAACGAACTGCCCGTCCAGGCCGAGGAGTATGACGCTACCCAGGCAGATAATTACGCCTACCAGCATTATAGTGTTGCAGACAGGATGCGACGATATGATCACCCTGTGAACGCAAGGAAAGGTAACCGGTCGTAGTGAACGAGAAAGAATGGAAATCGTTTGGTGTAAACCTTTCGTTCTTAGACAAAAGCAAACTTTTGTGTACTTTTTTAAAGATACAAAAAAAAACTAATTATTTTTATCCGTGAAAAATTTACGCTCACTATAAAAATAAACAAATTCGAAAAATTATGAAAAAAATTTTTTATTCGCGAAGAAAATGTTACGCACAAAAATTTCGTAATATAATATAAAAGTCGTATATAATATAATATCATTACGAAATTTTTTGTGCGTAAAATTTTTTTCACGAATAAAAATTGTTTTTTCTTAATTTTTCGAATTTGTTTATTTTTATAGTGAGCGTAAATTTTTCACGGACAAAAATAATTAGTTTTTTTTATAATATCTATATCGTACCTATTGCAATGTTTTAAATATCTGAGCAACCAAGAAATAAATTGACCCAATAAAGATAAAGACAACTGATAAAGCGTTACACAGCTGTGATATCACGATAAACTCGATTAATTAGCTCACCTTCGGTATCTGTATAGAATGTTAAAAATGATGAGGCCAATTGCGAAGATGATCCCGATCACAGCTACAGTCCACATGCATATCAACAGCGGGAGTGACAATGTTCGCAATACTTTCCTTACTATTGTCCTGTCTTGGGGGACTTTACCACCTGAAAAATCGAACAATCTAGTTATTAAATCAATTTTAATATTTTTCTAAAAATTGATAAAAATAAAAAGCTTTACTCAAATTCTTCAAAATCTTTTTCGAAAAACAAATCCATTCAAAGTATTTGAATCCGTGGTGCAATAATTACCGCTCCATTTTTCTTTGTTGAACCATGTCAAATTGTCAGCTTGGGTATCATAATAGCCAAGAAGTACGTATTTCCCATCGATAGCCTGTTCGATCTGCGTGAGGGCTATTCTGTCACCTTGAGAGCTGAACGCAACGACTCCCTGTTGAAAATTGTACATAATGTCTGTTCTGATGAAAAAACAATTTTTGTTTGTAATTTTAATTTCTTTAATTTGGGAAGTTTGGTGTCCAATTATTTATTATTTTTTCAAATCAATTAAAAAAAAAAACTTTAATATCTCGTCCTTTCTCTGGGAGGTTTCTAGAAAATCTTCCAATAAAAATTAAAAATAACTCGAATTCTTTAAAAGAAACAGGAACCCCCTGGACTTTGTATAGTCCTAATTATTAAAACCTCTCGTGAAATGAATTCGCGAAAGAGAAGTTCGTGGAAAATATACCTACCGATACACCCAAGAACTGGGTTGAATTGATGGCTGAATATATTTCGTCGGCCGTCTCTTTATCGGTGTACGTGAAATTTTTCAATGTCCTCCCCTGCCGGTGCAGCCGTGACATGGTCTTGTTGAAGGCTGAAAATCACGATAGTTCATTATCAAGTTTTCCTTGAATTTTTTACTTATTTCCCTTAGACCACAATACTGAATTAAAGGCTGGGCGCAGCTCGTCTTGGCCCACTTAACACAACGAAATTATAGCTAAGGACTATTTTTAGCGTTTGACATAAAAGCAGTCGTCTAGGAATGCGAACGTGTCATTCTCAAAATAGAACGGCGAATGTTCAACTACATCTATCGGAAAGTGCCGATTTCGAATTCTTGCGCGTCACATACCTAAAGCCACAGCCCACACTGCGTCGTAGGCTAAAGGAGCTTCTTGATAACCTTCGGGGTAAACTCCGTTGTCAATATCTTTGTACGTGTGACGAAGCGCGTTGTTGAGTCGAATGCGAAAATCGTCCGATGTCTAGACAGAGGGTACAATAAAAGTTTAAATTGCCGGAAATGGACTATGTTTTATTAACGGTCTCTGAGGAACTTAACAAGATCACTTGTTTAATTTTTGACACAAAAGCGTCTCCTATAGTCTTCAAGCAACTCCAATCAATTTTTTCAATAAGCAATTTTTGAGTTCATGGTACGTACCATTCCTGAAATAGTCAATTGACTATTTTGATTCCACATCAGTGCTTCCGTTGTAATATGGCCTTCGGCTGCCTTCTTCATCTGCTCCTTGGTGCAAGAAATGCCTTCTTTTTCCAAATTGACCTCAAACCAATTGTCCTCGTACCATCCTGAAAAGATAGAGCTGATCTTTGATATTGATTACATTTTTTCGAAAAAATATTTCACCATGTTTACTGCTTTATCATAAGTGGGTGCGTAAGGGACCTGAAGTTTTACCTATGAAAAACCAAACGTATGATTTTCCGTAGAGCTCCTGATGGTACATTTCACAAAGGACCTTCCGGGCTGCTGTTACGTAGAAAAGGCCAACAATTATTCGAGCATCCTGCCTCCTTAAATTTCTAACAGCATCGCTGGGGTCGCTCAAGAAACTTTGCCTCGTCACGATTTCTATTCCGCTTTCCTTGCAACGAGCTTCGAGATCTTCGACGGTCTATGCAAAACAAATCGGTATGATGAAAATTTCATAAATATAAAAATTGAATATGGATCACGTCTAGTAATCTATGAACTCTGAGATTTATGGCCTCAGCACCAGCAAGGACCACAAAAGCACCAATGCATGAGTGGGGTGCGAACCCTTTGAGCCTCAACTGCTAACGGGGATGGCTAATCTAGGGGAGGTCAGTCTAGGGGTGGTTAGACCGCCCGGCCTCACCGGCTCTCCAGAAAATCCGACTGCAGCCCTAAAATTAGGATAGCCAAGTTCATGAGACCGGCAAAACCCGCAACACCTCCAGGTCTTGAAGGTAATGTATTCACCGCTCGCGGCAGTTTAAATAGAGTTGAAACTCCGGGAAAAATAATGCTAACGATTTACCTATGTAAAACTAGTAAAGCGTACCGATATAAACACTTCTTCCGCTTGTTGCAGAATAGCGACGCGGGACCATCCGAATTTTTCCATCAATTTTATTCGAGTCGGATTGTGAACTGTGGCTGATGGATGAGTACGAAACAATGTCGGAAACCGGTTCCTGTCAGACAACGCTGGCGAGCTAGCACCATAACACAGCTGAAAATAAAAATGTTAATTCAATTTTTGAGGATACCAGCGTGAAAAATTTTTCCCCTCATTTCTACTTAAATGTAAAATGCTACTTGCCACTACGAGATTCCACATTTTGGCCGCTTCAGCCACAGTCGTGCACACGGTACTGCATCCCGCAAGCAGCATCAGCTTTTGAGGCTTGTTGTACAATAAATTGTACATAACTGACGCACCCAATCCAGGCTCACACTGCAAATGGTACATACTTGGCATTTACTCAATTTACTTATTTCAATAAATTACTGCGAATAATTAATGAGTTGTTATTGAATGATAGGTGAATTTTTAATTATTTGTATTGCAATACATGCCTCACTGTCGTTCCAATGAAGCTTCAGAATGAAGCCGGGCAATAGATCTTTCTTTTTATTGACATCCTCGAGGGCGAATTGAGCTGCTGGTTGGCAGGCCTATAACAAGTAGTGACATTTTTGACACAAAAAACAAGGGTCGTTATTCACAATATTGTTGTAAATGAAATTCCAAGAAATCTCCCTGAACAAAATTTGTGTATGTACGGCTATTAAACACACTGAATTGTTGTGAGTTCTTTGGATGATCTTTAATCGACATTAATATCAAAACCGTTATCTCCATTCACCAGTTAGATATACGGCGATTTCTCCCTAATAAAATGTTTACCAAAGGAAAAATAGGTTGTAATATCACTTTGGGATACAGTCATTGGGAAATAAATCATCTTTAAAAATATTGAGCTAAGATCGAGTTCACTAGATTGTAAATATCATGTAACGTGATTCACCTGCCCTCCTTGCCATCCACCTTCTCCGCCGATTGGAAAAATCCCACCAATGTGCAACACGTTGTCGTCATTTTCGACAAGATTGGCCAGACTGCTGCTGACCATGAATGGTAAAAGCAGCCAAAACATCTGTTGATAAAAAAGAAAATTTTTACAAGCGGACATACTACCCAAATTTATTTATTTGAATTAATCATATCTACTCGTAGAAGTTTCTCAAATTTCATTTTTTGTTTATTATACCTACCTAGCGTGGTTTTTTTTAATTTTCGAAGCCATTCCCTAATTTCCGGAGCCATTTTTTCCGTCCCTATATCCATTTGGGATGCAGGCTTTGTACACTAATCGGATGATCTTCAAACAATGCTCCTTGCATGCAGCAGATTTTGAAATGTTTGCTACCCCATGCGAGATCGACATTGATCAGTGTATACTATTTTGCGATGCCTTGCTACAGCGAAAACTATAATGTATGCTATGACCGGTTGGGATTCCTAATGCCTCTCGGGTTGTGAGGTTCATCTTCAAAATTTGAAGTCACATTTAATGTGACTGTGATCATGACTAGCGCTTGTTCCAGCATGCATTATTACTGTTGCTTTTTGTGAATGTCCTCCAATAATGTGATTCATTAGTGAGGATAGGTGTGGCGATAGGGACATACCTGAATCATGTTGGGCTCTGAAGAGAGCTCTGTGCGCTATCGATTAAGCAGCGCTTTCCCGGAGCTCACGAAGGGTTGGACATGCGCAGTGCCTTCCAAGCCAAGGCTCGTCACATTATACCCCCTGCTTTTTTCATCGTCAGCGGACGGGAAGTCCCAATTATTTCTTTAGAAATGACGTCCGAAGGGATGTTGACAATTTTTAACGGGGGAGAACTCTCTGTCGATCCAAGGAGGCAACGCACAGTGACCATAATTTTTTTTACTTTTCGTGGTCACTCAATTTTGTTTATTTTTCATAAATTTATCAGTGCCGTATGAGACACTATACATAGGATACCTCACTTTTTAAGCCTCGAAATACAGATTATTAATTATTCTTCAGATGCTGAACACTTCAAAGCCATAGGATGGGATGTCGACGGTCTCCTCCGGAAAGACCATGTTTACCTGGGGATGGTAATTTTTGAAAATACATGCTTTGCAACACCAACGCATTCTGCCAGCTCAGTTTACTCCCAGTGTATGCAATCTGTTTATTCGAGATTCTCAAATATCGACGATCACATAGAAAAGTCTCCTCGAAGCCATCGTTTCGCGTCCCTTGTATCATTTCCAAACGTATTCCCTGACCTGAAACGGATTTCATGGTAAGTTAGTGTGTCTTTCGATAGAAATTCGGATAGCGACCAGTACCAAGCCGCGAATGATGATGGGGGGAAGTCGGGGAGTGGGGGGGGGGAGTGGAGCGGGAATGATGAGGGGTAGAACGATTATGGAATGTGGAGGGGGATGACGAGGGGAGAACAACGATGAGGGGTAGACTGATGATGACGGTGATGATGATTTGGGGGAATGATAAGGTGAGAACGATGATGAGGATAGTGACGCCCTGAGTTGTGAATTTGGATCGCGGCCATTGCCAAGCGGTGACTGATGATTACAATGATTGTGAGTAATGATGAGGGGGAAACCAACGGTGGAGGGGAGACCAATAATAGGAGTGGGATGGTGATGACAGGGAAGTAAAGGATGAAGTGTTGAGGGGTAGAACAATGTTGGGAGGAGAATGATGACGAGGAGGAGAGCAATGATGAGGAAGAGAACTATGGTGAAGTATGGTATTCCCTGCTGGTATAATATGTCTAGCATCTTTCGTTAGGAATTCGGATAGCTCCCAGGCCGCTATTCTTATTCATTTGATACCTATGTACCAGCTGAGTGAACAATTCATAACCTGTACATGCTGCCAGGAATATGGCCTCCGTAATTCGGTAGCATCCCGATGTGCTTATGGTAAATTTCCGACGGTCTGATAAGCAGCGGTGGATCCTTCCTTACGACAGTGACAGGAGCCCATTCGGTGCTCAGGCGCCTTCGGTAGTTCGTGGTGAAATCGCGCAGGCTGGCGTTGCTCTCAAGGCTGAAGCTCTGGCCACACTGGGAGTGGACGAATGGAATGTGACCAGCAAAGCCTGAAATTGGAAAAGATCAAATCGGTTTTTTCTTATGAGCGAAAGATAAAATATAAACTACAAGAAATACGAATGTACCGGAAGTATTATGAAAAATGGAAATTCCGATTTAATTTATTCCGACCTGGGATGAAAAATTTCTTCGGATTGAGAACCTCCATGAAATAAGGCGATTGGGAGTCTCCATTACCGGCTCGCTTTGCTCTTGGACGGACTATTTGTTGCAAAATACCGCTTGCCTCGGGTCGCACTTCCAGAAGTGGTAAATTGAATTCCGTTTTCACCAACTGGGGAACAGCCAAGTTTATGCTGAAGGACTCACCAATACCAGCGAAATATTAGCTGAATCAAGTTATATCAGCTTACGGTGAACATTTTTATCTCCGATATCTGTAAAAACACCTTTCAACACTTTTAGCAATTCGATAGAAATTCGAAGGCATTCATCTGTTTTGGCCCAAATACCTGCGAGTCTTCCACGCCAGGTTCCCATTTGCCTGACTGGAGTCCTACAAGTCGCGCCAGCTCTTCCTCGGCCTTCCTTTTCTTTTGCTGACATTGTTCAAATGTGGCCACGCCTTCTTCAGCAGCGATGGTCGACGCCATCCCTGATTTGTCTCTTGACATAGGCACGAAGCCTAGAAAAAGTTAATGTTTCGTGAAGAGGTCGCATTAGAGAATTTCGCATTCATTCGACACCACCCGTTGGGCCTCACCTGCGTAATTGGGCACCATCGGATGCGAGAACTTGGCATCTCGAAATTTTTTTCTTCCTTCGACGATATCAATCACTTCACGCGACGGCCTTGTCACCTGTTAACCAGCATGAGGGTTTTTAAACCAGCAAAATAGATGCTGCTCAAATGTAAAAAAATTTTATATTTGAAACAATTTTTGAAAAAATTTGAAGAATTTAAAAAAAAATTGCAACAATTTTGAAATTTTTTGAAAAATTTTAAAAAATTTGAAATTTTTTTTAAATTTCGAAAAAATTGGGAAAATTTTTACATGGGGTTATTTAATAACCCCAATACCAATCACTTGAAGCGATTTTGATCCGTGGGTCGACAGTCGAAGATTGAAGTAACATGATTAATTCAATTATCTGACCTCAAAATCGGCCACCATCTTGTCTGAGAGGACCATTTTAGTGCTGTGATTTGTCGTCGGATCGAGAAGGATTTTATGTGTTAACGATCCATAGGTGTCTCCTAGTCTGTATTTGTATCCTGCTACATGGCCAGTGTACCTGAAAACAATTGGTTGAAAGTGTGATATACAATGTACTAGAATTATATTGATCAACGACTACACGGGTTGGGGTCTGTATTATCTTCACTCAGTTGGCGGAGTACCTGCTAATCGTATTTATAAGTGAGCATAAGAAAAATTTGATTTTATAAGTGCAATCCCCATAATTTATTTTTAAAAAGTTGGCACGTCTTGCCTAATTGCTATAGCAAGTTATTACTAACCCTGGAATATGATGTGGCTGCGGAGTTGATATCGCGGAACACATGGCTGAGTAAATAATTAATGAATAGTACAAGTTAAAAATGTTGACGATTCCTATGAATTTGGATGGACGTTATCCGAAAATTACTGTTATTACTTAATTAAGCCAAGCGTGCGGAGAAAATTCTCTAGAGAACAGTACCCAGGGAGACCAGAAAGTCGGTTCAGTTCGAGTAGGTGGAAGCAGAAAGAGCAACGAAATTTTTTATGGGTACCGACGTAGGTAAGAACATTACTAAATAAAATTTTATTATTTAATTAATAATTTATATTGAGAAAGTTTTGAATTATCTTATTAATAATAATATGATAGGTACGTGCATTAGGGATAAGGATAAAAATAATAATACGTAATTACTTATTAGAGATTTTTATGAAACTTGGGGATCAGCCCTTCGGATTTCCTACACTAATTTTTAGACACGTTCGAGTTCATACTTTCCTTACCTCAGACAAGAGGTACTGATGAGGGAAAATAGGCATTGACACACCTCACGAAAGAAGAAATTCTTCCATGGGCCAGTCTATGACGATCGATTATGGCTGATTTTCTTTTTGAAGGTTGGCGAAAGATTGTAAAGGACTAAAGACAATACAATATTGTCTGTAAATAAGATGAATTATTTTGTCTTTCAAGGCCTTTTATTAGACTTTAGCCGCTCTTATCAGTGTTTCTATTCTCTGTGACCTTCATTATTATCAAAAACTCTGTCCGCCATATCGCACAGATGGGACATGAAAAAGGGAAGAAGAAGAAGAAGAAGAAGAAGACCTTCATTATCACTTCGTTAGGTTTGTTTTGTTTGGTGTTTATCTGACGTCTGACGTTTGACCCTGCTCTACATTATGTGTGTCAAGTTTGCGTTAACGCGGGATAGCAATACCTGCAATAGTGTGAACCGACCCGGGCGACATCTGAAAAGAACGTAGACGGGAAGAACTGTTACCGAATGCGGGAACGTAAACAAGTATGGAACCGTTACAGTAAAATCGTGCGTTACAACCCGCGAATAATTGTACGGGTAAATAATGTTTCACTAGAGTCCGCGAAGCGTTGCTAACATGTATTTTACTGTGTTTTAATGAGTTTTAATGTACATTAGTTCCTTTTAATGCACTCTGATGCAGCGTAATGTATTATTATGCAATTTAACTTACCGTGATGCATTCGAATGTGTTGAAACGCATGGATAAATTATATAATGGATAATAATGATTGGTATGCTGGAATTGGTAATTTATTATTGTAACAATTATTGTACGGGTAAATAATGTTTCACTAGAGCCCGCGAAGCGTTGCTAACATGTATTTTACTGTGTTTTAATGAATTTTAGTGTACATTAGTTCCTTTTAATGCACTCTGATGCAGCGTAATGTATTATTATGCAATTTAACTTACCGTGATGCATCCGAATGTGTTGAAACGCATGGATAAATTATGTAATGGATAATATCGATTGGTATGCTGGAATTGGTAATTTATTATTGTAACAATTATTGTACGGGTAAATAATGTTTCACTAGAGCCCGCGAAGCGTTGCTAACATGTATTTTACTGTGTTTTAATGAATTTTAATGTACATTAGTTCCTTTTAATGCACTCTGATGCAGCGTAATGTATTATTATGCAATTTAACTTACCGTGATGCATTCGAATGTGTTGAAACGCATGGATAAATTATATAATGGATAATAATGATTGGTATGCTGGAATTGGTAATTTATTATTGTAACAATTATTGTACGGGTAAATAATGTTTCACTAGAGCCCGCGAAGCGTTGCTAACATGTATTTTACTGTGTTTTAATGAATTTTAATGTACACTAGTTCCTTTTAATGCACTCTGATGCAGCGTAATGTATTATTATGCAATTTAACTTACCGTGATGCATTCGAATGTGTTGAAACGCATGGATAAATTATGTAATGGATAATAATGATTGGTATGCTGGATACAAAATAATATTACAACACTAGGGTGCGCAAAGTGTTGTAGGCATGTAATTTAGTGCGTTCTAACGCACAATTATTGTACGGGTAAATAATGTTTCACTAGAGTCCGCGAAGCGTTGCTAACATGTATTTTACTGTGTTTTAATGAGTTTTAATGTACATTAGTTCCTTTTAATGCACTCTGATGCAGCGTAATGTATTATTATGCAATTTAACTTACCGTGATGCATTCGAATGTGTTGAAACGCATGGATAAATTATGTAATGGATAATAATGATTGGTATGCTGGAATTGGTAATTTATTATTGTAACCATTATTGTACGGGTAAATAATGTTTCACTAGAGCCCGCGAAGCGTTGCTAACATGTATTTTACTGTGTTTTAATGAATTTTAATGTACATTAGTTCCTTTTAATGCACTCTGATGCAGCGTAATGTATTAGTATGCAATTTAACCTACCGTGATGCATTCAAATGTGTTGAAATGCATGGATAAATTATATAATGGATAATAATGATTGGTATGCTGGAAACAAAAAAGTAATACAACACTAGGGTGCGCAAAGTGTTGTCGGCATGTAATATAGTGCGATTTAACGCCTAATAATTAATTCTAATGCATTGTGAATCCTTGTAATGCACTCTTGAACTTACGGTTATATACACTCCTTCGTTGCAATGTGTTGTAATTTCGTGGATGAATGAAATAATCGCCAAAAATAATTGATATATTGGATACAAATAAAAATATAACACTAGGGTTCGCAAAGTGTTGTCGGCATAATATGTAATGCCTTTTAATGTATTAAACCTGACCTAGTATACGTCCAATTATAGTAAAAAAAAGACAATAAGGTTTCACTACCCCCTCCCTGCGTTAAACGCTCCCCACCCCCCCGCAGGCGTGGTTCGGGAATCTCCCCTACCCTATTACGTCAGGAACCTCCTGCCCAAGATTATTTGAGAGTTTCGTTAAGGTCCACCGTGGTTATAGGGAGAAAATAGCGAAAAAAACAAAGAAAATAATGGTTTCACTACCCCCTCCCTGCGTTAAACGGGCGTGGTTCGGGAATCTCCCCTACCCTATTACGTCAGGAACCTCCTGCCCAAGATTATTTGAGAGTTTCGTTAAGGTCCACCGTGGTTATAGGGAGAAAATAGCGAAAAAAACAAAGAAAATAATGGTTTCACTACCCCCTCCCTGCGTTAAACGCTCCCCACCCCCCCGCAGGCGTGGTTCGGGAATCTCCCCTACCCTATTACGTCAGGAACCTCCTGCCCAAGATTATTTGAGAGTTTCGTTAAGGTCCACCGTGGTTATAGGGAGAAAATAGCGAAAAAAACAAAGAAAATAATGGTTTCACTACCCCCTCCCTGCGTTAAACGCTCCCCACCCCCCCGCAGGCGTGGTTCGGGAATCTCCCCTGCCCTATTACGTCAGGAACCTCCTGCCCAAGATTATTTGAGAGTTTCGTTAAGGTCCACCGTGGTTATAGGGAGAAAATAGCGAAAAAAACAAAGAAAATAATGGTTTCACTACCCCCTCCCTGCGTTAAACGCTCCCCACCCCCCCGCAGGCGTGGTTCGGGAATCTCCCCTACCCTATTACGTCAGGAACCTCCTGCCCAAGATTATTTGAGAGTTTCGTTAAGGTCCACCGTGGTTATAGGGAGAAAATAGCGAAAAAAACAAAGAAAATAATGGTTTCACTACCCCCTCCCTGCGTTAAACGCTCCCCACCCCCGCAGGCGTGGTTCGGGAATCTCCCCTACCCTATTACGTCAGGAACCTCCTGCCCAAGATTATTTGAGAGTTTCGTTAAGGTCCACCGTGGTTATAGGGAGAAAATAGCGAAAAAAACAAAGAAAATAATGGTTTCACTACCCCCTCCCTGCGTTAAACGCTCCCCACCCCCCCGCAGGCGTGGTTCGGGAATCTCCCCTACATCAATTACAACCCATCTGGGTCCAACATTAACTAATAATTACCTAATAATTAACTAATAATTCTAATCATCCAACCACTCCTTGGCTTAACTAATTCATTCTTGTTTAATTTCACTCAGGTATACGACCCCGGTTGGGGTAATCACCGTCAGAGGTTCTGAACAGCAACACAAGGGACGTCGTACGCACATGAATGGCATGGAATGAGACATCGGACATCCTCTCATCTTCCCAGCACTTACAGATCCTTTTTGCCTCACTGCCAATTTAATAAATTAGATGATATGCTCATTTTGGACGATTTCGATGAGTTATGCTCCATTAGATTACGACTTTATTTCTCTTTTACTAATTTTGGTTCATTTTTCTATAGAAATGAACCTTTGTAATCGGTCAGGAAAAAAAAATTTTTAACACCCCCTGAAAATTTGTTGGTTTACGTTTCAAGGGGTGTAGAATCCGAATCTGCAATAAAAATTTTTTGTCCGTCCGCCGTCCGCCGTACGCCGTACGCCGTACGCCGTCCGCCGTCCGGGGTTTTTCAGGGGGAAGGAGTTATCGAAAAATTTTGAAATTTTTACCAAAAATCAAGTTCCGTATCTAGTTGGTCCTAACGTCTCGGCAGAACCCTACCTTAATTTTAAGGCCAGTAAAACAGCTGTTGAAGTGGGAAAAAATTCGTGTTTTTCTGGAAATTTAAAACATAGGCATGTGACGCATCATTTTCTATAGATTTTTCTATGCTGAATCGAATGAGACCATTCCCACGCCGGTAGCTTCAACCGTTTAGGAGTTATTGCAGTTTTAGTGAGACATTTTTGAGTTTTTTTAAATTTCTACAATTCTTAATAACTCGAAAACGACTAGAGCCACAAAAATCGTTTTCCACTCGTTGGAATCCCCACAAAAACTTCTGTCCTCCCGATATCTTCAATTTAAAGAATTTGGTCGCATTATACAAATCAGCAAAACAAAAATCGGAAAAAGTTGAGAATTTGGCCTCGGCTCTTAGATACGGTTGATTGATCTACTTACGACCACTAGCCTATTACAACAACAAGGTGACGCACCCACACTACGACCAGTTGCGCTTGGCAACATAAGAACGAGACAGGCTTTAACAAAGTTCTGAGGCATTCTCAGAGGCGTTCTGAGGCAACGTTTTTCTAAATCCCCATCTAAAATATCTACCAATTTATACTGAAATTCTAGAATAATAACAACTAAATTCCGTGTTTAAGGAGAACCCATATATCGTAAGATTTGTCTTTGCAATCGAAAAATGAACCCCTGTGCAAAATTTGCAGAGTTCTTCGGATATACCGAAAACTGATGTGCACATGCCACTGATCTACTTAGCAGCGTTTTTTTTTTCTATTTTCATGTGAGGCACCCACCCGATTGGCAAATCAGGCATCAGGGAGCGTGAACCCGTCGTCTTGTGGCAACAGCATGCGCCACACATTCGGGGCCTCGTCTCACATCAACGGCACCTCGCCGCACAATCGCCGCGGACGTTTTAAAAGGCCATACGAAGGCTTTGGCGGGTACAGTGCCGACATTACCCACGCGAATAAACAACTTTTTAGTGCGATCTTAAATTCGCGAGTGCGTCTTGATATGGACGAGTTAAGTCGGTTGGCCTTATCAAGGCAATCAGAATGAAAATATAACAATAATGTTGTTTTCATATTATGCCATATTATGATGTTTAGTAGTAAACGACTGTTTCATATTTAAATTTTTTTTATTATTATTTCTAAGACATATTTGTGGCAACAATTTTATTTAGGGCCAAACTTCATCTCATTTCTCTTTTCTGTTGCATGAACTCTTAGAGCTGCAGCCTTCAAATTTTCTTTTCAATTCTCTTACTTAATTTGATCTTAATCTTAGATTTAATCTTAATCTCTTAGATTTGAGAAAGTTAATGTAACCGCATCTCATTCGCACTTCATTTCTATTCTTACCTTATGTCACCTCTTGCCTATGTTCACTTCTAACTTCTAGCGTAGTTTCCTACTACTTTTGTATTTAGCACTACCCACTTTTGGCTTCCGAAGTGGTGGCTCATTTGTAGCATTTGTCATTTACTCACTGTCAAGTAATGATAATCACACTAATTTTTTTTTCTTCTCCACTTTATCGTTTCTAGAATTTAAGTAGTCACTTATTAGCATTACCACTGTCTGATCTTAGTTGATGCATGAACAGCATGCGAATGTCTTACACAAGGAGTCCCCAGAGGAGACTTTCTTTTAGGGGGGGACGACCCTGCTTGTACATCAAGCAAGGGGTTCTTAAGAGCATTTTCCTGCCTAACAGGAAGTGTAGGTAATTGGTTCTATTTTGTTCAGGTAACTCAACGTACTTCCATTTTCTTAGAATTTTAGGATTTTTTGTAACACGTTTTAAAGCTGAAACGACAAAACCTGTCGACATATTATGGATATAGTTCAAATTTTTAGTACTAGGATTTGGAAGTACTGTGCGTTATCTTCGTCCATTTGGGGCTGAATCTTTTCATACCCTGCATGACTTCTAATCTAATCACTCGAACAATATTTTCAAATTTTCACTCCTCAGCATGTATCTAACCGGATGTAGCATATCCTAATGGATCTCTTATTTTGTATTCTGGATTTCGTTTTTCTCATTTTTCTGTATTTGGTCACTAACAGAGCTGGGAGGCGGCATCAGCAGGCCAGGCAATGGGTTTTTGGGCAGTTCAGGGCGCGAGATTCCCTCCTGGGCTCATGGTGGTGGAGAGGCCTAATCTAGACAATGCGACATCCTCAAGCACGCACTCAGCTCTTCCTCTTTGCTACCCATACATCGGGGTGACTCACCCAATCACATGAAACCAATGTGCATAGACATGATCATTCACAGACATGAAGGGCTCCCCAAATGCCACAAGCATGAGGTCATGCTTAAACCAGCGGGGGGAGTCCTGTACCGCCACAGCTACTGCGGGTACAAAGTAGAACACGCGAGCTGAAATCAGCAGGCTATAGCGTTATCGCCTTCCAAGGGATAACACTAAAACGCGTGGGGTATTGCGTGGAGGTGGAGCTGTGAGTTGGAAGCTGAATCGTGTTTACGTTAGGAGACCCAGATTCGTGAGGTGTCGCAATGTCAAAACGGCTGATCCCCGCTAATTTTCACGGGAGGAATTTCGTGGCCCTTCGACGTGGAAAAGAATCGAATCATTCTGTCTGGAGCTGCTGCCGTCGACCAACGCTGAGAGTGCCTAAGAGTTACAAACATTTTTCCAACAATTATATCTTTGCAATTCTATTAGTTCAGTCATTTAATTACCAACAACGGGAAAACCGTTACAATACGGAACCTGATTTTCTTTGTTTTTTTCGCTATTTTCTCCCTATAACCACGGTGGACCTTAACGAAACTCTCAAATAATCTTGGGCAGGAGGTTCCTGACGTAATAGGGTAGGGGAGATTCCCGAACCACGCCTGCGGGGGGGTGGGGAGCGTTTAACGCAGGGAGGGGGTAGTGAAACCATTATTTTCTTTGTTTTTTTCGCTATTTTCTCCCTATAACCACGGTGGACCTTAACGAAACTCTCAAATAATCTTGGGCAGGAGGTTCCTGACGTAATAGGGTAGGTAGTGAAACCATTATTTTCTTTGTTTTTTTCGCTATTTTCTCCCTATAACCACGGTGGACCTTAACGAAACTCTCAAATAATCTTGGGCAGGAGGTTCCTGACGTAATAGGGTAGGGGAGATTCCCGAACCACGCCTGCGGGGGGGTGGGGAGCGTTTAACGCAGGGAGGGGGTAGTGAAACCATTATTTTCTTTGTTTTTTTCGCTATTTTCTCCCTATAACCACGGTGGACCTTAACGAAACTCTCAAATAATCTTGGGCAGGAGGTTCCTGACGTAATAGGGTAGGGGAGATTCCCGAACCACGCCTGCGGGGGGGTGGGGAGCGTTTAACGCAGGGAGGGGGTTATTATTATCCATTACATAATTTATCCATGCGTTTCAACACATTCGAATGCATCACGGTAAGTTAAATTGCATAATAATACATTACGCTGCATCAGAGTGCATTAAAAGGAACTAATGTACATTAAAACTCATTAAAACACAGTAAAATACATGTTAGCAACGCTTCGCGGACTCTAGTGAAACATTATTTACCCGTACAATAATTGTGCGTTAGAACGCACTAAATTACATGCCTACAACACTTTGCGCACCCTAGTGTTGTAATATTATTTTGTATCCAGCATACCAATCATTATTATCCATTACATAATTTATCCATGCGTTTCAACACATTCGAATGCATCACGGTAAGTTAAATTGCATAATAATACATTACGCTGCATCAGAGTGCATTAAAAGGAACTAATGTACATTAAAATTCATTAAAACACAGTAAAATACATGTTAGCAACGCTTCGCGGGCTCTAGTGAAACATTATTTACCCGTACAATAATTGTTACAATAATAAATTACCAATTCCAGCATACCAATCATTATTATCCATTATATAATTTATCCATGCGTTTCAACACATTCGAATGCATCACGGTAAGTTAAATTGCATAATAATACATTACGCTGCATCAGAGTGCATTAAAAGGAACTAATGTACATTAAAATTCATTAAAACACAGTAAAATACATGTTAGCAACGCTTCGCGGGCTCTAGTGAAACATTATTTACCCGTACAATAATTGTTACAATAATAAATTACCAATTCCAGCATACCAATCGATATTATCCATTACATAATTTATCCATGCGTTTCAACACATTCGGATGCATCACGGTAAGTTAAATTGCATAATAATACATTACGCTGCATCAGAGTGCATTAAAAGGAACTAATGTACACTAAAATTCATTAAAACACAGTAAAATACATGTTAGCAACGCTTCGCGGGCTCTAGTGAAACATTATTTACCCGTACAATAATTGTTACAATAATAAATTACCAATTCCAGCATACCAATCATTATTATCCATTATATAATTTATCCATGCGTTTCAACACATTCGAATGCATCACGGTAAGTTAAATTGCATAATAATACATTACGCTGCATCAGAGTGCATTAAAAGGAACTAATGTACATTAAAACTCATTAAAACACAGTAAAATACATGTTAGCAACGCTTCGCGGACTCTAGTGAAACATTATTTACCCGTACAATTATTCGCGGGTTGTAACGCACGATTTTACTGTAACGGTTCCATACTTGTTTACGTTCCCGCATTCGGTAACAGTTCTTCCCGTCTACGTTCTTTTCAGATGTCGCCCGGGTCGGTTCACACTATTGCAGGTATTGCTATCCCGCGTTAACGCAAACTTGACACACATCTCTACATTCTACATTATCGTACTTTGCAATGCCGTCGTTTTACCAATCTAATTATTTTTTTTTATATCCATTATTAAAATTGGTGAAAAAATGTTGGCATTAATTTCGAGTGTTGGATAGTCGGTTTCTATTCCTTGCTGCCGCTCGAGACCAATAAAATTGTAATGCTGTCATCACAAGCCGCCTGTTGGGCCTTCCTCGTCATCGCCCTTTTCGTTTCTACGTTTGGGCTAGCTTTTTGCATTGTTTTCATCATATCGATTCTTCTGTTTCTATTGGGGTGAGTAAATTTATTTATTATGTAGCATTGACAGGTGGTCGTACTCGCTCGACCCTGTACAGGTATCCAATCTCTGAGGATGCCCTGTGAGACTTTCTGATCCTGGTGTTTATCATGAACAGATTGGTGGGCAAGACCATCAGTTGAAACATGAATGTACTTAAGAATAAGTGAAGAATTTCCGTGTGATTTGCAGGATTGCCACCACAGTGTATTGGAGGCAAACGAAAAGTCTCGAAGACTACCTGGGGCTGGAATCATTGGATTATGCACATCACATGTACGAGGTGAGCAATATGTACTTACTTAGGTATTTGTGGTATTTAGGTAGGTATTTAGGTTAGCTATTAGGTTAGTATTTAGGTTAGCTATTGCTAACTTCACTCTGGTTATTTGGAGTATCCATAAAACTTCGTGTCAAATTTTGAGCGATGTTGGTGAATTGGTCTGCAGGTGGTTGAAAAATTGAGAGCTGAAAAAACGATTCTGAAAGCAGACAAAAGGCTCACTGGATCTCACGTTATTGATGAACAGCTTCAGGAGATTTTAGACTTCGTCATTCGTGATTTCGTCTACCCATGGTAACTTGAATCGATCGTCAACTGGGAAGGTTCCTCTATTTCCGGTTGCAACGCGTATTCAACCCTGGATTACAAGGAGAGTTTTAGGGGAGGATTGGCACCGCAATCCTGTCATCCTTTAATTTTGAAATCAAAATGGAGAACGGACGGTTTTTATATCCAGGAATAGGTTTTCTGTCTAAATCCACAAATCGACTTCTTACTAATAGCGAAGGTTTTTTGGTTTTAATACTGTTGAAGGTATGATCAAGTGAGTGACAATGAGGAGATTCCCCACGAAATCCGAGTTGCCATTCAGAATGTGATCGTCGGCTTTTCTAACAGGTGAGTAACTAAGTTGATCCACGTAACTTCGAAGTATGTATAGTTGATCTGCAATGTTTCCAAGTCTTTCGTCCATTTCCAGAGTGAAAGAAGCTGATTGGATCCCATTCCTGACAACTCAAATCGTAGATGACGCTGCCTCCCATTTAAAGCTGTACAGGCAAGCCCGAACTCGTCTGAAAGCTGCGCCATCGAATTCCAAATTAACATTGGAGGATGCGTTTTTCGATTTGGAAATAGCCATGGAAAACGGAAAAGTCTGCAGGGACCACTTATGCATGAACCCGACCTCGCAAAGATGTAAGTACCTGTGAAAAAAACATGGCGCTTTTTTATGGAGGATAAATTTCTTCTTCATCCTAAAACTGCAATTACGCGAGGCGCCAGATCTGGACTGCCTTCTGGTCTTTTATTATCGCGCTTTACAGCCACCACGAAGCTACATTAATACAGAAGATACAGCTAGATGTTTGTTAATTGTACAGGTTATCTTCAACAGCTGACAGATATCATCCTGTTCTATTTGAGCCCGGAGCTGGAATTTCACTGTTTATCATTGAGGTATCTCACGAGGGAAATCATCGTGAATTCCGTCTTGCTGCCAATCCTCTCAAAACTGTCCGATCCTGATTATATCAATCAGGTCATCATTTATTTGGTGGGTATCGAAGGTTTCCTTTGTATGTCTTGATCATGAGAGAGAGAGAGAGAGAGAGAGAGAGAGAGAGAGAGAGAGAGAGATGGAAAACTTTCATTTACAATGGTTTTGACTGAACACACAACAATCACAATTTGAACCAGACTATGAATACCCCGATATTATTGTTTTGAATGTTCAAGGCACTTACGACATTCGTTTGTTCCAGTGTAAAGATTTTCCTGTCACATCCGAAACTTTCATGGCGATACTCAAAACGTCCGATGTTGTTGACGAGTTAACAGCCACCAAGGAAATTCTCAACAAAGAAATATCGACATTGGTACGACATTGAATAACTTTGAGTGAGACAGGTTTCACGCTAATTCTTTTGAAGGGAGACTTCTATAATAGGCATGTTTTATCCATTACTGCCATTGATAGGCATTCTAGATACTACTAGGAAATACTAGATTTTCTGGCAAAAAATCATTTGCAATTGCAGAGATCGCGCGATGCTGGTGGTGTTTCGGAAAGCACCGTGAAGATGCAGCTGTCCTCTCTTAATTATCTGGGTAAACTAGTGGATACCCAAATAGCGAGGTTGCAGTCTGGCCTAGAATCAGGTGAGTTCGTTTATGTGCGCGGTGTGGGTGGCTGATTCAATATAAGGGCGGTGAATTGTGAGCAGTTGGTATTGACCTACTCCAATGCTATGAGAACTTTCAGTTTTTTTATTCCACAAATTAGCGTGGCTTGATAACCATTGTCAAGGCTTGCGAAATGGTGAGCGGACGAGTTTAAAAGGAAAAACATTTTTCATGGAATAGGATGCCTTAGAAAGGCCAAAGTCGTAGAAAAATTCAATTTGAGAGTAAATCCCAACCAGGAACCCGATGGCGGTTGACTCTACGTTTTATACATCCTTGCAAATGGCGTCAGCCCAGGTGTGCCAAGGTTACTTCCACTCACGAAGTAAACAACCAGCCAGGATTAATACTTCACCAATATTTGATTTTTTTTGTTGCACCAAACTCGTTTTTGCTCTTCCACCACTACGTTTGACGTGCGGAAATCTCTCTTTTCTGGGCGCTCAAGCGTTGGCTACGGCTTCTGCTGTGTCGCGGTCTAAGTGCATATGCGGCGGTCCAAATTTTATACATTTTACTTGGATACGAGTGGATTGTAGGCGGGAAAATTGTCCAAACGGGATTTTAACGACAAGGCAATCAAAACGTCTAATTTCCAACACGCGTCCATTCCTCATTGTGGATATTGCTCATCCTTGTGACGCATCGTACTTCAATCTTCTCCTTGACACGTTGGAAAAGCAATCAATCTTGCTGGAAGAAACTTGAATTAAATGGACGGTTTATGTTCTACAATAGTCAATTGTTTTTTCTGCTTGTTGACCAGGTGTGGACTACTCTCATCTTCTCCTGAGCTCTTCCAAACTATTCCAGCTACCCCTCGACGTACTCCTGAAGAACAACATTGCTTTGCATTATTTCATGGAACACATGCGGTCTGTAAACCAGCATCCATACCTCTTCTTCCATCTGAATATTGAAGGTTATTTTTTTCAAGATTTTACGATAATTTTTTCCCATTTTCCCTACTCTATCTTAACTTGTGTCGAATTTCCTCAGGATGGAAAGCATCGACCGAACAGCAGTTGGCGGACCTGGAGCAGAACACGTCGTTCGACAAGGCTGACGTGATGCTCGCCGAACAGTACAGCGCCGCCAAACAATCTTTGGAAAGAATTCGCGAAGCTGCCTCCAGCATTTTTGAGCAGTATCTTACCGAGCAGGTTCGCTTGTTGCATTTATTTGATGGTCGATTGAAATTCCCGATGAACGTTCACACGCTGAACTGAGTTCAAGATTGATTGAACGGCATTTTACCAGAAATATTAAGAAAATCGGTGAAATAATAAAAAATATTTTATCACCTCTCGAAACGCGATTTTTTTTTTGCAGTCTTCAAATCGACTCATGATTGATGAATTGGTAGTGAAGAGGTTGCTCTATCGAATTCAAAATGAGAAGCCTCACGAAAATTGGTTTGATGAAGCTCAGGCGTGCGTCTTGGACAAAATGCAGGTTGTTGTTTTTTTTTTGTATTTTTGAATCTGACTAAGAATAAAGCATTGACACGTTTTTTGTAAGATACGCAGTCCTTCGGACATGTAAAGTTAACTGATATGTATGTTTGCTCTGGACCCTTCTTGAGTGAGTTCAACGTAGAAGAGATACCACTGACAATCTCAAGGGGGTCCATAATACCCTTCTTTCCTCTATCTATTGCTTGAGTGTAGCAGTTTTCGGCCGACTAACTAAACATTTCTGTGGCGGTAACTCGAATTTTACCACTCCCCTCCTTCACATTCACACGTTCTGTATGACTTAGCTGTTATCACCTTATCTGCTACTATCGCTTAAATTTTCGTCTGGCGTTGAGTTATGCTAGGACGGAATTCCTTCCTAGAATTCTCAAATTCATATTTTCCCGTTTCAGAACGACGAGCGTTGTCTAATTGGTTTTCGGAGCACTTCCAGTTACGTGAAGCTTCTGTCCGAACTCGATCTTCTAAGAGGAGATTCCAGTTTGGTGGAAGGCGACGAAGAAGATTCTGGCTCCTTAGATCGCGTGAGCTTGAATTCTGACACGGCTTCCTTACCGGAGTTCGTCATTGGCGCTTCGGGTGAGTGTTTTTTTTTTCTCCTTTCAATCATATTGCAGCTTACACTGCTCTCTTAGGGGCAATGTAAACACCTAACTGTTGATTATGCTCGCAGATTGCACAGTAGATAGTGGCAGCAGCTCTAGCCCTGGCGCTGGATCCAAAGATGACAAACCAAGCGGGACGTTCACTTTGTATGCTGAAATTATAGAAACCGGTAATAAGAATTTTTTGTTTTATTTACTGTTCGTATTGAGAAAATTCCTAACCTCTACGACAATTTGGAGTATGTTTATTCGATGAATAAACTGAATTGATGAGCCCACCCTAATTTTTGCTGACGATGATTTAATTCTGTTTACACTAATTCTACTAGAGACAGAACGACACGAATTAACTGATTCGGGTTTTCGTTCTAGGGTTGGTTCATGAGAAAGGAAAAACGTTTGGAGTATACGCAGTATCGGTTTCCAAAAAGTACGAATCCGGCCATAGAGAAAGTTGGCACATCTATCGAAGATATTCCGACTTTTACGAGCTTCATCAAAAAATCAAGGAAAAAGTCAGTCCAATTTCAGACGATTATTTCATTCTGTTTTCTCCTTGGTGGTTTTTTCAATGCTTCGATGGGCTTTTCAGTTCCCCGAGCTGTCAAAACTGTCGTTCCCAGCGAAAAAGACGTTCGGCAATATGGAGAGGAAAACATTGGAAAGAAGGATGATGCATTTGAACAATTATTTGAGGTGATGCCCTATTTTTTGAGTTACTCTTAATACTAAAAGGTACTCCAAAAGGTACTCTTCGATGAAAATTACCGTTTCTCGACAGATCCCTCTTCACACCTGGAGTTCTGGCCTCTAAACCCGGCCTAATCCCAATCCTGCTCTACTTCCTTGGCCCTACAGACTACCGCCAGACGTCCAACTTCTCCAGCACTGTACGTTGAAAAAAAAGTTTTTCTCGCAGCGTTGGCGCGTTGTTCAAAAATTTGTTTCGAGCTTTTGGGACGAAAAATCTCTTTGTAGTTTCCGGGTGGAAAATTATTGATGTGCATGCAGTTTCTTTGTTTTACAAAAATTGGTACAGTTATAGCAATTTTCTGCAGCTCGACTCGCTATTCCGAATGTCGATGCAAGCTGTTCGTACTGTACCCGATTCTGTGATGAGTTCGGTCGACGGGATGGTCGATAATCTTTCCAAAGTGCTGCAAGTACGAACTGTCGGCAAAGAGGGGTCGGAAACGGCCAAAGTTGGAGCATCGCTGGATGCTGAGGTGAGAAAACATGCGAGTTGTTGGTGATGATTTTCTTCCCTACGACAAAAAAAAAAAACCAGTTACATTTGTGCGATACTTGCAGACGGATGACAATATCCCGATGAGGATCATGCTTCTCCTCATGACCGAAGTATTCGAACTTCGAGCGTCGTCGCAATGGCTCAGGAAAAGATTGATTACGTTCCTCCGACAAATCGTTCGCACAATGTTCGGCGACATTGTCAATCGACGGATACTCGACTACGTTTCGTTCCTTACTTCGCCGAATAAAGTCGCATCCTATTTATCCGCATTCAAGTAAGTTAGGTTTGTAGTATTGCTTCTCAGGTGTTATTTGATATCTGTAGAATCCGTTGGCGAATCGACGTTCTTGCTTCCAGAGAATCTCTGTGGCCTAACGGCTTCCCTAGTGAGCCGACGATGCCTCGAGATCACGCAACCAAGATGAGGACTCGGGTCGCTGCCAAAGCTGCTCTTCTCTCAAGTCTGCCAGGCAAGTCAGCTGTTTGGCTCTACTTTGGTATACTAAATTCACTGCAAATGCCAGCCGTAAAAATAAAATTAGAGGGGTTGCGCAAGGGACAATCTACAAATAATACAGAGTAGTCAGGCTGGCTAAGATGGTTTACGGACTCATCAGACAAACGACTCAACCCTTAATCGCCCAACATCGCAATGGTGCTTTCTTGGCCGGCCGAAAAGATTTGATCCGAACAAAGATGGTGGTTTGAGTTTACGTTTTAGTTTGCGTTTCAGTCAATGTTTGGTTTCAAGTTTGAGTTCCTGTTTCAGTTTGAGTTCAAGTTATAGGTTTGACTCTACGTTTGAGTTTACAGTTTGAGTTTCAGTTCGAGTTTATGTTCCTTTAACAAAGGTTGACTATCATGTTCAATATTTGACTGTTAATCATTTCTCAGTCCTTTTCCTGTCCTACTTTTTCCGATGATGTCCTCCCGATTTGTTCATCTTGTTCTCCCAAAGTTGTGTGTGTAGTAGGCAATCCTATGCTCTGACTAGTTCCGATCCTCCAACTCCTGGAACGGCGGCAGGCCTCGCCTGGGGCAACTTAGGTTATCTGGAGAAAAGCCAACGCCTGGAACGGCAGCTCACTTGTTTTACTCACTCGCATGACAACATTTCTAGCGGCCTAAATCGACTAAAAAGATCAACGTTTCAAAATCAGGCACCTGATTTCAGACGATATCAAACACATACTGGGCAGCCAAACAACTCTGACAGGCATCACGACTGTCTTCTCCCTTCTTCAAATCACACGGCTCAACACGCGGTTTTGTTCGGTCGTTTTGGAAGGCGTCCTCACCAATATTTTCCCCGGTGTGTCGCCAGCCCTGATGCGCCTGCACGCGAAGTCCGAACGGCTCAATCCTGGGGACAGTTAGCATTGGCAGTCCAAGGTAAGTTGTTAAACCTCCTGTACTCCTTTGGTTTGATTCACCAAGTGCAACTCGTGGGGGAACCGTGCTGAGGTCTCGATACAAAGTAGGTGCCTGCCACCGAACGAGTCTTGTGGAAATCTCACGTCACTCTCCCTCTGAACAAAATTAAATTGAGTTGATCTCGTTCGACTTGATGGCTGACTGAGTTTTGGGCCATTTTTGATGGTAATTTTGTATCCTCTTGCTGCCATATTAAGCAAACGGCTCAACCCCCAACCGCCCAACTACAGAATCAGCGGTCACAGCTGCCCCAATACATTCAATGGCCCCAATACATGTTTGACCCGGTCAGAGCATGTCCAGGCGTGGCAACTGCGTCTTTGATTGACTGAGTGCCCTGCGTTCCAACACAAGGCCGGCTTAGTGTCGTACAACTTCCCGGACGTGACGTCAGCGGTTATGGGTTGAGCCGTTCATGCGATTCACACCTTACTAATTATCATAATTGTTGCACTGTTCCGTTGTTGTAGATCAGAGCAACGCTCAGCTCTGACCGCAGCGACAGCTAATCCCGCCCGGACACTGCCAGCCCTGGTCGCGGATTTTACGGTACATGTTTTGCGCAAGTCCGGTACGAATTTCAAGAATTAGTGGCTCGTTTGGCTACTTCGTCAAGCTTGAATTCACCTCGCATCAAACGTTTGAAATTATTCTTTTCAAACAATTCAGTCCATACTTTGGGTAGGTTTCTACCTATTATTTATCCTGTAGAATTTTGTTTAATTACTTAATATTTCATCTATAACATTTGAGAAGATTCAGTAAACCTTCCACCAGGAAATGTATAATACATATATATTTTATGTATAGGAATATGTTTAGTTGAGTAGATTGTGTAGTGGTGAGATGTCGTGAATCCAAAAGTTGAGTCTCCTCCTACCGGTGATTTTTCCCTGTTGAATTTCATTCCATTAAAATAGGCTTTTCCTGATTTTTTAAAAATATTGTCCAATTAATGCAGTTTTTCCAAAAATACCGGTAAGTTCAGCTTGATGTAAATTGTACTAACGCCAGTTCTATCATTGCTTTATGCCAATTTTTGCTGGTTCAACGGCTGTAAACTTAAAGTCCCTTCGTACAGTAATTGATTAAAATATTATTGATATTAATGATAATTAGAAATTAATGCGTATCTTCAAGCGGCTTATCGACTAAATAGTTCACTTTTTTCCATCACCACCCTGAAAACGTTATTGTCACAATCTAATGCGAATAAAACACGAACATCTTCTGTCTGATGTATCGCATGGGGTGGGATGAGGGATTTTCATCTTTATATTTGATTTTTACTAATCCCTATTTCTTTCGATGGTGAATTGATCCAGTAAATAGGTAGATAGTACCATCTATAGTAATGAAACGTAAAAATTCAATCAAATTCGAAGTAGATATTTTTTATGAATTGATTCCATTTCGAGGGAAGGTTGGGGGAAGGAGATCTCAATAGTCATGCCAATCCTAACCACGGAAAATTTTATATTTTTGAGAAAGCCTGTTTTTAGGTAATATATCGACGATGAAACTGCAATACTGCCCAATTCAAAGCATCGTTTCTTTCGGGGGCGTCTGGGTTGCCTACTTCTCAAAACTTGGATTGGTGGCAACTTGGCAATTCACGCGTCCATAGATTGCATGGCAAACGAATTGGGCAGTATTGAGTCTACACCGACGATATAGTGTACCATGAGGAGACAAGCCTCAAACGGTCAAAATCGGTTCACGGTTTTTTTGGGCGTGATTTTCAACGAAATATGGAGAATTGCGTCAAAACTGTTGAACCGATTTGGACTGTCCAGGGCTTCGTCCCTTTTGGCCAATTCCTCTACAATACCAAAAAGCTAAAAATGCGGCAATTTCTTAAAACTGACGTTTTTGAGGTCAAAACTCATTGCGACTTTTGAATGGGCAAATTGCCAAAACCAAACTTCAAGACCAAGATTAGTATCGAAATGCTAATAAGTTGGTACATAATAGGTTAGGTACAGATTGTAAATAATGATGAAAACATTTATAATGGAATCTCACAATCTCAGCAAAATAACGTCGATTTGTATAATCATTGGTGTATATCAAGTGATATAGGCTAGTATGACAAAAAATAAAAAAAATGTTAACAACTTATCGCGTGCAATATAGATACTAGTTCAGTAAATTTCAAATTACCCATTACTACATTCCTTGGTTTAGTGTTCCTTTATTGAGCAATAGATTATATGTATGCGTCCATTTACTATTACGAGTATCAATCTTTGTTCTTCTACTCTGCCTTTAAATTCGTCTGATATGATTAGATTGAAGCTGGATTCAGAATAATCGGCAATAAATTTTGATGGGCATCTAAGCACAGGGGGCCTATTCAGTAAGCTGATAAGACAGTATTGCTAAAGTATGCTTACTCAATTTGTCATCGGCAACAACGATATCAAAAATTTGCAGAATAGACCTCGGGAGCAATCTTATCAGCCAATCAGATTCGTTCCCACCCACCAATTCGATGCCAATCGACAATCATTGCCGTCCATCTGAATCCAGCTTAATAGTATAGCCAAAACCAATTACTACCTACCGTACTTGTGCATGCGTAGTACGGTGAACAGCTGGTTTTGCCGCTATCAAAATCAGAAAGTAACAGTAAGTTATTACTAAATTAACTTATTAGAAAATGGCCCGTTCGAATTCGTTCCAACCTGTTTATTGCACCCAATATTCTCTAGTCGTCAGAAATTATTAATTTTTATGTTACTCGTATGTTTGGCCTTAGATATTATTTGGTTGCACTTATTGTCTGTCAAAGCATTCCACAAGTAGTGAAAACAGTAGCGTTTTACCGATAAGGCCTATTTATATTATCAAACAACAAATATTACGATGTTATTGGTTATTTGGGTGTGTATAATCCCCAATTTTCTTCTCATTTAAATAAATATATTTTTACGGAATAAATCACTTGACTCCCCTCGATGCGGTAGGCATTCTTGTACTAAACTTATTGGACCAAGGCTCTGGTCGGCTTATCGCTTACTTGAAGGGATAAATAACAAACATTGGTTAATGAACCAGGCATTTTTTCCCCAACAAGTTTATTGCACAAGAGGCTAAAGTGCTTAAATACTTAACAGAGTAAAAAAAATAATTCCAAAATCAAACGTGTCTACATCGTAACGCAAAAATAGCAACAACTTGTTCAAGTATTGTTCCGCAGCGTTAAAAATAATTTGGCCGGAAATCATGTCTGCTGAAAAGCTTGATGCTTGATTAAATTCCTAAAGACGCCCAGTTCCGAAGCCATCAGCGTGTCGTAAGTGCCGATCTCGGCGACTTTCCCTTGGTCCAAAACGGCGATTTGGTCTGTTACAGACAGTAAGAATACAGAATTAGTCAAGTCTTACCCACCTCAAGTCGTCAGGGTAAAATCGTGGCTTCACAGAAACAGGTACTCACCAGCGTTTTTGATTGTCGACAGACGGTGCGCTATTGTGAGGACTGTCCTCCCTTTCATGATTTTTTCCAGCGCTTCGTGCACCAAGTGCTCACTTTCTGCGTCCAGTGCGCTGAAAATGAGGAAAATTGTTTTTTTAAACCCATATCTACAACGGAGTGATGACAATTGTAATCAAACTGTCAAAAAAGTGAAAAACGGATCTGAGGTTCAGGAAACAATTTTTACCAATGAATTTTTCTCAAAACCGCCTTCTAAACCGCGCAAAATTTTTGCAAGCATTATGAAAAACGGCCACATCTTCAATTTTAAACCATTTTTCAAACTTTAATGTTTGTATAATGAAGACTGAAGGGCGGTTTGATTAATGCCAAGTTCATTTACGCACCATATTAAAAAAATTTAAAATATTTCAATTTATTCTTTAGAAATTTGATAAACTTTTTTCAAGTTTTCAATTGGTCATACCTTGTAGCTTCGTCCAGCAGTAAAATCTGAGGGTTCTGAAAAGAAAAAAAAAGTCAGTATAGCATAATGTTGATTAAACTTGTTGAAATGCATAACTTTTCATAAAAATGAAATTCAGAAGAGAAGGAAACAGAATATAGCCACAATTGTCTGGGCTGGCGTCGAATTCATCACCGACCACCTGAGCGGCCTAAGGCGTATCAGACGAACGGCTCAACCCGCGACAGGGCGGCCACAACGGGCCGATGACGTTCGAGAGCGGCTGGAACAGTCGAAGGCAGGTCTGGCCATGGCGATCGCATCTCTAATTGGCTGGGTTTGCTCGTCCCTTGGTGTTAATTTCAATACTGGTCAAGATAGAATAATGTAGGTATATGAATACTAGGCGCATTCTCACTTTGATAAGAGCGCGAGCAATGGCGATCCTCTGCTTCTGGCCGCCGGACAACATTATACCGCGCTCGCCGACAAACGTGTCCAACCCGTGGGGCAGGTCTGACGTCACGAATTTGAACGCGTTGGCCTCTTTGAGAGCCTCGAAGACTTGATCGTCGCCGACTTGGACGCCATCGGGCGCTCCGTACAGGACGTTGTCTCTTATCGTGCCCGAGAAGAGAACTGGTTCCTGAATTACAAGATCAATGGACAAATATGAGACGATGTTCGCTATGGAGAGAGACTTCAGCGCTAAAATGACTCCTACAAACCTGCGATACTGTCCCGATGGCGCCTCTCAGCCAGGACACGTTCAGGTCTTCAATTCTGAACGAGTCCAGGGAAATGGCGCCGGTTTTTGGCCGGTGGAGACCCAGGAGCAGGTAACTTAGCGTGGTTTTGCCGGAACCGCTGGATCCCACGATGGCCGTGACGGTTCCCGGCTTGAGGTAGAGATTCATGTCGTCCAAGACCAAATGTTCCGGGCGATTCGGGTAAGAGAAGCTCACCGATTTGAACTCGATTTCACCGGAAGCATCGCGAGGTGGGATGAGTCCACCTGTACATTGAATTGAGAGGTTCAACTTGGTACACAGGAACGACAATATCGGTCAAGATTGATAGGTAGACTTGACTTATCGAATCATATGAGCAAGGCTCACCTGAATAAGGTATGACGGGCTGTCGATCCATCAACTCCCAAAGTCTCGTAGACGCGCCCAGACCTTTATTAAGCTCAGTATAGAAGGAACTGATGCCGCTTATTGACACTCCGATATACGCAGCGTAGAGTAGGAACGAAGCTAGCGAGCCGACCGTTAAACTATTGTCGGAAACCATCACTCCTCCAGTGTAAAGGACGATGAGGGCAATAGCGTTTCCGGAAAATCCAGTCTGAAAGCGGTGCGAGCGTATTTTTATTTTACCAACTTTCTCAAGGATACCATTTGCCATAATTCAATAGGCATTGGGGCACCTACCATCCCGTAAAACAGACCCATCGCCAGCGACTGTCTGCTCGCCAAGTCGAGAACCGTCGCCATTTTTTCTTGATATTTCTTTATTTCTGCCTCTTCTTTATTGAAAGTCTTGACAGTTCTTATATTACCTATTCGTTCTTCGGCCACTTGAGTCGCATCGGCCAGGGCATCCTGCAAGCGTAAAAGAGTGTTTTACAATTAAAACAGCCTTTCTGAATAGAGTCTTCATCTTTTCAAAATCAAAAAACTATCGATGAAAAAATTGAATTTCATGTTACCCATAAAAATCCCAAACGTTGTAAACTCAGTTTTTATTTAAATAAGGCATATTGTTAGTGGGGTAGAGTGGACAACCTCTCGAAAGGAAAATTGAACGACTCAACCCCCAACGCGACAGGGCAGCCACGACCGAGCCAAAAAATTCGACAATTGAATCTTGCTTAGCTGGGTTGCCATGGCAATCGCGTCTCTGATTGGCTGAGTGCCGATCAAGGGGGTGACGCTTCGGCGGGGTTAACGGATGCGGGCTGAGGATTGATATTTCGACCTGAGTAATTTTCGACGATCTGTTAAGCACTCAATTTATATTTTCTGCAATGGGTAAATAAATACTGGCTTCTGGTATACTGGACATAGCATAGAGTTCAAGAGCGAATCGTGCAGTTTTCAAATTTATTAGATTTACTCATTTATTAGGATTTTTATTTTTTCACGAAAGTATTCGCAAATTATGTCACCTGCGTTTTTGTGGTCATTCTTCGTATATAACGACCATAAAAGACTGCGATGATCATCACAGGCGGCACCACGCATAAACTGACCAAGGCCAGAATCGGGGAGAGATAGACCTAAAAAATATGAAAGTAGATTGATTAATACTCGCACAGTTTAGAATGATTAAGCGGAAATTCCAAACAAAATCGGAGATGTAGCGAATTTAGTCGGATTTTTATGAGATCATAACTTTGAGTAAATTCAACCAATATTCAACTTCCGTTGATATTTTGGAAAAAACCCCGCCTGTTTTTCTTCTTCCCATATTTGTTTTGCTCTCATTCATGAACGGGAATGATAATAAGCCCATTCACGAGCGAAATTCCTCGTAATTAACCAAGAAGGGTTACTAATAAAAAATCCTCATAGTGAACACGGCCTGTAGGGGGCGAGAAATCCTCATCTGATTGTTATCTCATTATAGAATAAAACAATCGACTCATTCATTCGAAAGACTATCCCCAGTATCACGGCACATCTTCAGTCCACATCCAATAGTTCAAAAATAAGAGATAGAAGAACGATTTTAAAGATTTTTGTTTGTAGTCTGAGTGAGAAATGTTCAGGCTGAATTGGAAAATCAATTCCTGAGCTAAGAAAATTCCGTATCATGACGTCAAAATTAGAGGTTCCCCCAGTTAAATTATACAAAAGATAGGTAGAAACCTAACTTTTTCGAACAAAAAAAAAGATAATATGTACCTACTAATAGTAATAATTGACAAAGATTTATTAATAGTTTATCCAGGACCTTCAGACCTTTGAAACGCACCAAGGGTCTCTTGAAATCGACAAGTATTTCAGTTAATATAATCAAGCAGCATGTCAAGGAACATGGCTTACCATCATGGATACGCCGGTTCCGATCATAATCAGGGATCGCAAGCCATCGGAAATGTTCGTCGTGACGCATGCGCTGACGACCGATGTGTCCGTTGATAATCGGTTCACGAGTTCGCCCGTCTTATTGTGATCGAAAAATGCCGTTTCTTGAATCATAATTGAGCGAAAAACCTTTTCACGAAGGTTACGTGTGATACGTTGAGCTGCGAAGGGAATATAAAATATGAGAGCATGTGTGAAAATATTTATGGTGGATTTGGAGATGAAATTTTCATTTCATAGACCGAAATGCAAACTATAATTACGAACTAACTACGCTGTATACAACCAACGGCGAAATGAAATTTAACAAGCGTCCACACATCACAACTTTCCATTCCAGGACGTTTTCTCGTTTAATTGGGAAAGAAGGGCAGACGGGCCAATGGTTAAAAAGCTCAAAAACTCAAATTGCAATAGGTACTTGACCTTAACGCTATACTATCCTTTCCAAATACCTACTTAAATTCTGTACCAAGGGAGGACAAATAATATTAATATTGGCAAAAAAATTATTCGCTAGCCAAATAAAGAGTATCTGCTTACAAGCCATATTCATGAGATAGACTCGTCCGAAGTTACATATCCCACCGATGGTAAAAATTGCTAGAAGAATGCCGCATACCATGTTGATATTACTGTTCATAGTGGCAGTGTCTGTCGTGTATATCAAGTCGATGACTTTGCCCAGGGCAAACGGAACCGCCATTGATATCGACGATGAGACGAACAGTAACAGGATCGCTCCTGAAAGTGTAAAAATGTTGAATAAGCGATGGAAGATGGTGCAAGGAAAGAGATGGAAAATGGGGTGGTTCTGAAGATGCTGGGGATTCTGAGGGGATCCTGAGGCTGTTGAGGAGGACCTTGAGGATGCTGGAAATTTTGGAGATGCCAAGGATCCTAAGGGGATTCGATGCTGGGGATCCTGAGGATACTGGGAATTCCGAGAGGGCTGCTGTGGAAGACCCTGAAGATGCTAAGGATACTGAGGATGCTGGGGATCCTGAGGATACTGGAAATTCCAAGCTAGATGCTTGAGGAGGATCAAACGTATGCTCATTTGATCAGTCAGCACAAGGTCCGGAAACTTGGGTTAGGGGACACTCTGCTGTTTTAATTGAAATGCCAATATTTTTCAGTGGGAATGTCCATTAAGTATTTGGCGATTTCTTGAGGTAGAGCAAAAAAATAGCCCATGGAGATGTTTATCAAAAATCAAATTGCAATTTGGCCTTCTCCCCAGACGAATTTTGGTCTTTAGATGTTGCAAAAATGACCAATGTATTCAATTTTTTTTTTTTTTTTGCGACATTAATATTTTTTACATTGAGGCCAAAACGTCTAACCAGCTCAGCTTCCATGCTAAAGTGAAACTCGTATAATGCCAATTTACAGCCTGCGAACGACCGCAATGGCTCATCTCTGGAAGTTCTCCAATGGAAAGACCAGTTTCTGTTTTCCCCAACGTTGCCATGGGAACAGCTTGACTGCAAAAGGGAGTGGCTTGGCTTATCGCCCCAACTTCGAGCCAGAAATCGAGGAAAATATGAGTATTATTTCCTTGTTAATACGTGGAAAAATCTCGACGAAGAAAAATCGATAAGAAGGAATAGTAAAAGAGGTGATTTTGTGATTTTTTCTGGGAGACAATTACTTAAAATGATGATCACATCTGATGTTCCTGCGATTTGGCTGTTTGTATTTTTCTCAAGTGGTTTGAAGAACCTATGAACAGCGAATAGGCATTAACTTATGAGAATAAAATTCTTCAGCAAGCAAAAGCTAGGCGCATGCTTAAAAAGACGAGCTAAACTAATTCTTCGGGTTAATAGGTGGGTAGTTGAGCAGGTAAGTTTTTGTAATTTTTTTTATTGCTGGTAACTATTTCTGGAGAGCAGCAAAAGTTGTTGCAAATGTTTTTATGCCGAAAAATAGGCAAACGCTTGAATATTTTGGGTTTTTGAAGCCTAACTATTAGGATGAGTAAATAAATAGAACCATCTGGTTTTTATGTTTGCATAGTGAGATGCTTTTCAGCTATTTGCAAAAAAATGAAAAATTTGATAAAATTTTGAGCAAAAATAATATCAATTTTATGAGTACTAAGTACTTATAATTCATTTTTCCAATGGTTTGTTTTTTTTTTAATTCAGGGTGGAAGGTTTCGACAGCCTATTCATAGCACCGAGGAGCGTGTAGAAAAAATTTTTCCAACTGGTTTATTTTAGTTGCGAGTAAGCCAAAAATATCGCACCTGTAAGCCGCCAAGATTCGGGCTTCGCCAGCGAGAATATCCGTCGCAGCTCATTTTTGCTCACTTTGCTCCTGCTGATTTGAACTTTGGCTGCCGAAATAGTCGCGGGGCTCGCGGATTTGACGCTCATGTACCTGGACGCCGAGGCGACGACTGTTTTGACGTTAGCGCGGCCGGCCGACACCGTCGGGTTGAAGACGGAGGTGAGCAGCCATCGATTCGCGGATTCTGCCCGGCCCCGAACGGAACAAATCAAGTGCGGCGCCCTCGCCCCCAACAACTTTTTGCCGCAGAGATGCAACATAGCTAGGCAACAACAACATGCCAGAATTTTGTCCGATTTGTCGAAAAGCCTCGCTTACCAAACTTAGGTAGGCTAAAAACTGACGTTTTTTTTTAAATTTGAAATATTTTCTTTGGTATAAACTATGGAACAAAAATAAAACCAATTGATTCGATGAATATTGTATTTTTTCTGCGAATGATAAGTCAATTTCGAAGTATTTTCCGACGCACGAAATTCGGGTCACCGACTAACTTTTTGCAAGATCATTCCTGCCACGACAAAACGTAACTGGACATTCTAACGACCTAAATAACGGGGAACTTTCGAATTCAAATTTGACGTACTCACACCTAAAATATCCAGCCTCCTACAGAATCAGATGGTGCGACGAAAGGAAATATTTCATTCTCTACTGGTCGATATGCACTGAAAACGTTTCATTCATACACTTGACCACTATTTACGAATGTGTTATTTTTCTCGATTATCACTTCTAACGCTCTTATCATGAAGATAAGATTTCAATCGATCTCACTACACTCAATTACCTGAGAGGAACAATCGATTATGCGAAAGAGTAGAAGTGAGGGATTGTAAGATTGCATTACCTACATCGATTATTTCTACTCGATTTTACCATTTGAAAAATCAAACATTTTCAAAGCATTTTTGGCCTCAAAATCACCGAATTAAATTTAAAATTATACCTACCTAGGTATAGATGGAGTGAAGGGACCGACTTCATAGTGGGATGGCCAAGTGAGGAGCTGTCATTAGGTACTGGACCTGTATCTGTAGTGAGGCTCCTTCGGTAATCTATACTTGTATAGTTTCCACCATTTCAAAAATTGCTGTCTGATTTTTTTATTTTCCAATTTTAGTTTTTCTCGTGTTTTCTTGAAGCCGGTTTCATTTTTTCTGAATCCAAGTAGTGAATTGATCAGCTAAACTTTCAGTAGAACTATCGATTAGTGGATCACTTTGCTCCTACTCCAAGATCGATCCTTCGAGGTCGATTGTTAGTCTTCAATAACTCGAAGAATCGACTTCAATTCGGTCTTCTATCCTTCGGCAATCTCATTCATTAGGGCACCCAATAGTTGTAGTAGTTGTCGTACTACTGAATGGGTAGTAGTAGAGTTCCAGTTGAATGACCTAAAACGGAGGTCGAGCCTGCATCAAGCCCGGGCAAAACCAAATTTCTCAAGTGCCTAGTTAACATTTTTTTCCATCGTACCCTATTTAATTGCCCTTATGCAAATTTTTTGGTGGGTATGTAGTACATACCTACTATGTACAAACAAAAACCTTTTTGGCACTTTTTTCAATTTTTGCGTAGGTACCTACTACTCATAAACAATAAACCTACAGAAAATGGCTATATTAACAACGTAAAACTCCTCGATCGTTAGAATCGTCCCAGATGCATTCTCTCGAATCGGCTAATTAAAATTATTAAAGAAGCAAAATCACCCCAAATGACACCTATGATTAGCTCCAAAAAACTTCACGACGGTACCTACAATCCTTCCAATGAAATGGATGCACTATGTGTTGAGTAGTCGTTAGCTCTGGTTATTTATGAGTTGATTAATTGAAATGATAAATTTAAATTGGTAGGAACCTTCGTCAAAGGTAATGCATGTACACTACCTGTACACAATTCCATTTAATTATCAAGTAAAAACAGAAAATCGGGTTAATATCACTTGGCGTTCAAGGACCCAGACATTGGGCGGTATCACAACTTGTTATAGGTACAAGTTGGTACGTACCTGCCTTCACATGAGTAGAGGTCACCTGAGTAACATTATATCCAGTGTCGACGGTATCTAGATATTGTATCTAAATTGTATCTAAAATAGATATAGATACCGAAAATTTTGTATCTGTATCTGTATCTAGATAAAATTGCGTCCCACGTATCTGTATCCTATCTAGATATAAAAAATGGGTATCTGTATCTAATTTTTATCTAACTTAGATAAAATTTTCTATACTTCGCTTCTTCAGTTAAGCTCAGCCGAAGCCTCCTTGTATGTCCGAAGAACTCTGCAAATTTTGCACAGGGGTTCATTTTTCGATTGCAAAGACAAACCTTACGATATATCGGTAATCCTTAAACACAGAATTTAGTTGTTATTATTCTATAATTTCAGTATAAATTCGTATTTTAGATGGGGATTTAGAAAAACGTTTTTTCAACCAGGCAAAAAATGATCATCCTTCTCGCTTGATGAATATCTACCTATCCATCTTTTCTACGCAGCAGATCGTTTAATTCCGTTAAATTCACTTAAATCTATTCTTAATCACCTTCATAATTAACAGAATAATAATAATTATCAAATTCTCTGAATGATGAAATTAAAAATGCCTCAGAACCTTCGTTGAAGCTTGTCTCGCTCTCATGTTGCCAAGCGCAACTGGTCGTAGTGTGAGTGCGTCACCTTGTTGGTGTAATAGGCTAGTGGTCGTAAGTAGATCAATCAACCGTATCTAAGAGCCGAGGCCCAATTCTCAAGTTTTTCCAATTTTTGTTTTGCTGATTTATGTAATGCGACCAAATTCTTTAAATTGAAGATATCGGGGGGACAGAAGTTTTTGTGGGGATTCAAACGAGCGGAAAACGAATTTTGTGGCTCGAGTAGTTTTCGAGCACGAATTTTTTCTCACTTCAACAGCTGTTTTACTGGCCTTAAAATTAAGGTAGGGTTCTGCCGAGACGTTAGGACCAACTAGATACGGAACTTGATTTTTGGTAAAAATTTCAAAATTTTCCGATAACTCCTTCCCCCTGAAAAACCCCGTACGGCGGACGGCGGACGGACAAAAAATTTTTATTGCAGATTCGGATTCTACACCCCTTGAAACGTAAACCAACAAATTTTCAGGGGGTGTTAAAAAAATTTTTCCCGAAGCCTCATAGCGACGGCGAAGTGGTGAGACCTCGTATCTCCATTTTGTTAAGACCGCCACTATTCCTATGGTACCCTATGCAACCACATTAAATTTCCATGACATCTCTAATGTGCACGTGCAGGTACGAAATTGGAGATACGAGATCTCACCACTTCGCCGTCGATAGATTGATAAAATTAAGCAATTAAGGGAAAATTCATTTTGGTACATTATTTCCAGAAATAATGTACCTATGTAATTGTTCAAGAAAAATTTTTTTACAACACCCCCTGAAAATTTTTTCTTTCACGTTTCAGAGGTTTTAGAACACGAATCTGCAATAAAAATTTTTTGTCCGTCCGCCGTACGCCGTACGCCGTACGCCGTACGCCGTCAGCAGCAAAACGCATAGAAGGAGTGGTCCGATTTCAAAAAAAAAAAAAACGAGCGTTTAGCAAATTTTCCTGTGACGTGCACCTCCTATAAGGGAATCCTCTGAATCAACTCTAGACTACTCAAAAACGATCAAATGTAAAAAAAGTCATGATCTCAAAAACAGTTTTTTTGGGTTTTCGACCCCTTAAAATTTTTTGATCGGATTCCCCAGACAATATGCCTCAAGTTGGAGCAAAACACAACTTTTAGGACCAACCGCACCAAAATCGGATAAGCGGTTCGATACGAAGTGGACGGACGAAATTTTGGCCAAAAATTTCGTCCAGCCACTTCGTATTGAAATACTGATCCGATTTTGACTAAATTAGTCTTGAAAGTTGTGGTTTGCTCCAACTTGAGGCATATTGTCCGGGCAATCCGATCGGAGAAGGTTAACGGGTCCAATTCGGCATAATTAGGGTATATTTTTGAAAAAACACAAAATCTCAATTTTGAAGGTGATGCCGTGGGTTTAGAATTTTTTGAGTATTTTTCCCGGGTTTCTCGCTTGATTTACCATAAGATAGGGTGGTTTTTCCGAAAAAATTCGAAAATTTTGTTTTTGAATCGGTTTGGCTTGAATTTCCTAATGCGATTTCTGCGTTTTCGCGTTTTTGGCAATTTGAGGGAGTCCTACTGAACCGATTTTGAATTTTTTGAGCTCGTTGGATTCCTTGAAGGTTTTTACACATTTTTCACTCCCTATAAGTCAAAATTGATTGGGGTTTAGTAATCAAAAACTGGTTTAAAGACTAATTTTTGACCTAAACCAAAAATATTTTTTTGACCCTTTAAAAAAAATGTTAAAATTCCAAAAAAAATATTTTTGAGTAGGTTTTGGGCAGGTACATGACACAAAAAATTTGCAATTCTCTACAACTCTCCAGGACTAAGAATAATGCAAAAAACCGATTCCAGCTGGAAAATCCAAGGTCCTAGCCTAGGAAAAATTTCAAAAAAATGATGGATTTGACTTCGGGGTTTTTTGGCGGGAATCTTTAGATATTGACTATGAAACATGAAATTTGGCATTTTTTCGAGATTTTGGTCACCAGGGTCAATTTTTTCGCAATTTTCTTGGTTTTACGGCCTAAGCACCTATGGGGTGCTAAGCAAAAACGTGATACAGGAGAAAACGTCGGGTGATTAATTCCCTACCAGATGCATTCCCACCCTTGATAACGACTGCTTTATCCGAGGGCGTCGGTTTATAGGCTTAGAACTGCAAAACTGCGATTCGGCTATTAGAAAGTGAATGTTATTGGGATTAGTCAGTCTCGCATATTAATAGGGTGGACAGATTAATTAAGGGAATTTAAAGCGCTATGCGGTGAATAGATGCGATCCCGAGTCAGGCCTTCTCGGAAATCTCAGGTATCAATACCGTATAAGAGGGACACGCAGGGATCTGGTTTGCGTCCAGGTATAAGGAAAGGGATTGGGGAGCGGCATTGTCCCCTTGTGATGAGACCTCGTCAACGGGTCTTGTTTAATCGCTTAGTTTTTTTTTCTTCTTTTTATACCTATTTATTCAACATTGTGAAAAAGTACCATTTAAGCATCATTGAACTCACCATTGACCATTACTCCACAAATGATATGATGATAAACCTACCTACTCCAACTATTTGAACTTTATTTTCTGTGATACCCAGACAAATAATGTACCCATGTCACTAATCTACTTAGCAGCGTTTTACTTCCATATTTACAGAGTAAATGGAAGTATTGTGATCGTCCTAAAATCGAGAATCGGAACGGAGCTTCAGAAAAAACTTTTTCTTATACACATTTACTCAGAATCACTTCCTGAACAAGTGTCTGTGTGTCCGTGTTTCCGTGTGTCTGTGTGTCCGTGTGTCCGTTAGTCCGTTAGTCCGTCTGTGGTCATTTACAAAAATGACCATAACTCCCTCAATTTTCAACCTTTTTTCAAATTTCTTGAACTGAAATGTTTGTCTCGGCAAGACCTAACACCCTGTTTAATCGAAATTTGGATAACGCACAGTACTTCCGATCTATTTGCATTTTTAGTGTTTTCTATTTTATTTTTTTCCGCTCACAAAAATGAACCGATTTGAGCGTTCTTAGTCCTAAAATCTTTGTTTTACCTTGCAGAATATGTGGATATTTTTTATGTTCCGAAAAACTGGCGTTTTTTGATTTTGGGCGAATTTTGAAATTTGAATAGTGAATTTTTTGATATTTTTGACCTAAAAACCCTTAAAAGCAGTCAAAATATGATCAAATTGCGTCATAATTTTACATTCCAAAATATGGAAGTATTGTGTGTTATCTACGCACCACTGGTTTCAGTGATTATAATCAAAATAAATTATAATAAAAAAGGGGTATTATTCGGTTTATAATTATAAACCGAATAATACCCCTTTTTTCAATAGCCACTACTCGCACAACGTAATTTAGATAGAAAATATACGTCCAAAATTTATCGGTATCTATATCTAAATTAGATATATTCTCAGTATCTGTATCTCAGATACAGATACTATGTAGGTATCTGTATCCGATCTAGATATTTTTATAGCAAAATATCCTATCTATATCTAGATAAAAAAAACTGGTATCTTCGTCGACACTGATTATATCATTCGATTTTCATTATTTTATGTTACAATTAGTACAAAAAGGGTTATCAGTCGTTCAAAATTTGAGTTCTCAACTCCAACTAGTATCTACCTACGCTATACAACAGAAGACAAATCAAATCAACATAAATTTCAGCAAACCACACTCATGAGAATCAGTTGTAGTACTCGGGCTTGTAGCTGCCGTCATCCTCGGGGGGAAAATTGGCCGATTCCGCGCCAGTTTTTCGGTATTCGGCTTCTTGTAACTGAAAATTTAAAGATACTTGGGGTTAGAAGAATAATTCGAGGAAAGAATTCGGCAATGGGAAGGTACACCTAGGTAGGTACTCGCTTCATCGATGCCTCAATCCAGCTTAAGAATACTACCTATTTAAATGAGCGATTGTCAAGGAAAATGCGCTTTTTGAAAAACTAAGTTTTCGGTTAACATGAAATTTACCACCCAATTTTTGTCCAGAATGACTTTTTAGATTTGTATAATGTTGCAGAACTGGGATTTTAGCCAGTTCATGGGAACTTTCGTACTCACCTGTCGGAGTCTGATCGATTCAAAAATTATGTCCAATCCTTTTTGAACATCTGCAGGCACGGGTGGAGGCGTTGGAAGATGATCGCCCTCCGCCCTAAAGCCACCTTCATCGGCCGTGTACCTGTAGGGTTGCCAAATTTTTGGTGACACGTAAATTAATGACGGCTGCAAGGAAAAAATGAAAGCCCAAAATATTTTTTGTTTTGTTTTCTGAATATTTGTTCTAAATTGGATACTTTTTCCAATTTTCAAAATGTTGTTTCTTCAGAGGAAGTCTCATTTGGAAAAATTATTTATTGCATTTTTTTATTTAAAAGAAGAAACGTTCCGAATGTTTTTAGCTATAGACCTATCGCTAAAAAACATCCGGAATGTTTCTGTTATAGAACAGTTCTATTTTGGACTTTCATTGTTTTTCACCAATTAATAGGTTACTGTAGCCTTCAAATATTTCAATAACTTGCAGATAGTGCTTCGAGAGGCACTGCCATCTTATAACTCATATTATATGAGAATTTCTCAGCATTCAAGTTCAAAAAACGAAAGGTACCTATTAATTGGCCTTAGGTACCTAGGTACTTTTTCAAAATATAAAATTTAAATTCTAGTCTTAAAAATAAGTCACGTACTTGACAGCAATTATTCTTCCATCGGGATCTGTATAGGAATAAGAGCCAAACTGGACGAGTCCTTCCTTTTCCCGTTCGCCGATGTTCTTGATGAAGCCCGACTCCTCGGCCAAAATGCTGTTACCTGTTTCATAGCTTTGAAACAAATCAAAATTAGTTATACCTGCCTAGAATCAAAATACGTCAAGTTACCGTAGTATAAAAAATATCTACGTGTTTTGCAAGGTATATTGCATTCTATGACCTTTTAGAGCGCTCAAATCGGTTCATTTTTGTGGCCAAGAAAAACAAATAGAAACCCCAAAAAAATGCTAATATATAGGAAGGACTGTAAGTAGTACGGGTTCCAGTTAAACAGGATGATGGGTCTTGCCGAGACGAAAAATCCACTTTAAGAAATTTAAAAACAGGTTGAGAATCGAGGGAGATATTGTCATTTTTGCAAATGCTCACAGAAGACCACCAGACTACGAACTTGTTCCAGGAGCGTGAGTGCAGGCGCTTTGCGCCAGCTCAAGCTTTGCTCGTAAGTGTGGTTGCTTCGGATTTGCCTACCAAATACAGAACTACGTATGCGTTTAAAGCACCAACAAATGCCTACAAACCCATTGTTTTGTTCAGCAAGCGATTTTGAGTAAAAGGGTAAAGTAACATTTTTTCAGAGTAGGTATCGTCTTTTTTCAGTCTGTAAATTATGAAAGCGTTAATGAGAAAAATTTGAAAAAAAAACTCGATTCATCATTGCAAGTCATTGGCGGATCAGCTCAATCGAAAGCTTCCGTCATGTCCGTCAGGCCTTTGACGATTGAGCAAAAGACGATACGAGAAAAAAGACAGGAGCCGGGGGTGCGAATGAAAGGGAAGATTGATGAGACGCGGCGCATCCCGACGCTTTTGACAGGGCCGAAGAAAGGACGCCACTTCTGGGCGATAATCGCCTTGCGTCATACGGGAGGTCAAAGTTGAGTAAGAGGTCAGCGAGAGGCAGGGCGCACCTTGGCTCAGACGGCTGCGCGCAGGATCCCAGCCCCTTGCGCATCTTTCGCCGATATGTCTCTTGCTCAACTTGCAGCTTACAAGTCTCTTGCTAAATCCATCTGAGCTGAGGCCCCACAATATGGCGGATTGTATGGTAATATGCCTCGTCAAAATCGATGCCTCGCGTGGGTTGTCACGATGAGCTCTATTTGTATTGGGCGGAATTATGCCCGTTCCGGTCCGCCGGATAGATTGCCCGATACCGGGCGTGTAAGCATCACAACTTTCCTTTCCTCGGGTTTTCAAGTTTGCAATTTTCATATTATCGAGTGACGATTGCCATTGATGGCCTGCTATGGTAGCCTTCTAGCACCGCTATTTCCTGAACCATTTATCTTATGTATGTGCCGGTTTGAAGTTTTTGGTCGCAAAGTACCTAATGCTTTTGCGAACCGTGGTTCGCCCTTTATCATTGGACAGGGCCCAAACTACGGCCTTTTTGCACTGGCCCGCTTTGTGTTTCAAAACTATAAAATGCAATGAATCAATGGACGGTCAATTTCCCAATCTTCAACGCCCTTAAATCCAAAAATGGCGTACAGTTTCAGAGTGAATTAAAATCCTATCAGGTGTCTGGGAGACAAGTTGGAAATTCACTGCGAAATTCAAAACGAAACTGAAACTGAATGTGGATCTCAAACTCAAACTCAAACTTGGACTCAAACTCAATCTGAAACTGATCCAGGGACTGAAACTCAAACTCATACTGAAGCTGACACTTAAACTCCCACTCGATCGAAAGTGAAACTCAAAATGGAACTCACTCAATTTAGAACTGATAATGAAACTGAATCTGAATCTCAAACTCGAAGTGAAACGAAGACTCAAATGAAACTGAATCTGAAAATGGAACTCTAACTCGAATGTAGATTCCTACCTAACACAAACGTTCGTTCGAATTTGGGTGGATTTCGAAAATATGGCCCATGGAGATAGGTTTTAGATTTTTTTTTTGAAGCGTACTTCCCAACCTGCGCTAACCAAAAAGAAAATCAACGGGCATGTTGCTTGGCCGAAATGTTGAGGTAGTGAGCCTGAAGCCACTGATCCGATTTTGGGATTTCAATAATTTGGAGATTTTCTTGTCGGTTTTCAGGTATGTACATTATTAGGCTAAAAAAAATGTTAAGGGTTCCTAACCGGAATCAGCATGTCCAGGGGGAAAAAGAAGATGATGCCCTGTGAATTAAATTTCTCAAAACTCTTCCTGGTTTCCTAGTAGCCTATGGTCGATATATCATCGGTGTTACCATCATTGCATACCTCGATTTATAGCTGCCATCCAGTGACATTTGTTTGCTCAATTTGATGATCGGCACTGGCGTGTTGTAAGGATCTTTGTCGAATTTTTGCGGGTCGACGGCCGGCAATTGCGTCGGTTGTGGCGTCGACGGATAATTTTGATATTCGGGCTCTGCAGGCGCCGGCGTCGGCTGGAATCGCCTGTTCTGCTGCGGCTGGTAGTTTTGCGCCTGAGAGACCGTCCACAATGTCAAGGTGGCAAGCTGTTGGAATTTTTCAATTTCAGCAAACATGAGAATCGTTTGAAAGGAGTGCCAGAGAGCACGTTTCGTGCCACTATTAGAAATATAATATACATTTCTAGCATATTATGCTCATAGGAAATACATTTTAGTTGAAGAAAATATTATTGAATTGTAATTATTGAAGTTGAATTCGATAATTGGGCAGTATTTATGAGCCTGGCGTGGAATTTTAAAAGTAATTGAAGGGAGGAATTGAATGGTCGGTCCTGCAAGAATCTCAAAATTCCAGAGCGTGGGCGCGATCCGAACCCGCCGATCCTCAACCGCCAAGGATGTCCTTTGGGTGCCGCTTTCACCAAACTACTAGGTCTCGTTAAGACAACTCTGTTGATAGATAAGTAGCCAACACCAGCTACCGAGACGTTAAATTTTAAGATACATTCATGTCTACGAGATGTCAAAAGTTTGATGGAATTTGGTGAGTTGGGAATTGTAAGGGCCGCCCGGCATTACCGGCTCATCGAACTCGTATCAGGTACTTACATTTCGCGTAAATTGATTCGTGCAATGTTGATTTACAGATCAATCAAACCTGTCATCCGAGATGCGGGTTCATAATTTACGGCTTACTCGGTAGACTTTTGATTTGACTGCGGGTACAGTATGCTAACATGGCAATTGAACTGCATCCAATCAATTCGAATTGCTTTCCCTCGAAAGATCAAGTTGAAATTGGCCTTAGAGTGGCCGTAAATTGAAGAGACGGCTATAAAACCCATGTAAGGCCTCATCAAAGGATTTTCTATTGAGCAACGCCTCGTTCAAGGTTTTCTCGAATTGCTTCATTAATCCGAGCTGACCAGTTTAACCTAGGATCGAGTGTTGCTCGGCTGCCGGCCGATCTTTTTCACCCTATAATGAGTGCATAATCTAGGCTTAACTGCGTGTCAATATCAATTATAATTAATGAGATATGTGCAATTCACATACCAACGTCTTCATATTTGTTTGGATTGGTTCCCGTCTTTGAACTGAGGGGTCATGATGAGCCCCTTTCTCTTATATACAGGTCACCCCAGCCAACCCTCCGCGCCAAGGCTCCTTCGGGATCCATCTCGTCTTCTATTCTTCGCAATTTCTTTCGTAAAATGTTGATGCTTATTAGTGCGGAATGGTTGCGGTTTGAATTAATCCTTCCATACGTTTTTAGTAATCACGTACAATGTTGGATAGGATTTATCATTCCAAAGACTATGGTCCGGTTTATCAATTTATTTAAAGCTGGGTATCGATGGACGCTTGTATTTTAATTTCCAAGACATTTTCGGTATGATGGTCAATGAAAATATGTTCTACCTAGGTGAAATGTTGTACAAGCGTCCTTGGATAAATCTAGCTTTAAATGAATTGACGCACTGATTGCCAGAACTTGCTCCTTGCAAGGTAAACCGTTTTTCAGAAATCACGAAAAACCTCTAAAACGTTATTATACAGCCGATTCGTAGTTTTTCTCAATTCTGACTTCGGATTCTGAAAGAGCGGACACAAACCTTTCAGAAACAGCTGTCACCCCAATTTTCGTTAAAATGGCAAGGAGCGAGTTTTGGAAATCACAGCCTCAATTGATAAATCGGCCTTTGAAAATTAACGAAATAGGTAGGTAAATCAATTTAAAAAATAGTTAATAAAAATATTGAAATAAATTATAAGAAAATATAATAAAAATTTAATAATGATGAATGAAAATATATACTTGAGTAGATATGGGGTTGTGAATGGTTTAGGCGGTGCAACGAACAGAAGATAGCTAAAAATATGTAACTAAAAACTGCCTTGAGTACCAATCACCTACCATCAATTCAGAAGAACTTGCGTTGCTCATTTCAAACCAGTGGAGGGCTCAAACACACAATGCCTGCTCCCATATTTTTTGTATGCGAATTTTTGGCACAATTTGATTAAATTTTATAGGAAAAATTTAAAAAAAAAACACTTGAAGTCACAATGCCTATATCGGAAATACAGAGAGCAAACTTTGGTCCGGTTCAACAGGGCGATGGATCTTTAACCTAAACGAACATTCCAGTCCAAGAAATTTGGAAAAAAATTCGAGAATAAAAAAAAATGTAAATGATGGTTTAATTGTTTTTACCCATAGGGCATCACAAGGAGTGGGTTTTGTTCTCCAATATCATTTAATTCCGAAAACCCCGAATGCCAGGGATGACATGAATCATAAGGCTATGGGCCAAATTTTTCATGGCACCTGTGGGAATCGAACCCACAACTCTCAGGTATAGCCTGCAGCTAGGCAGACGCGCTAGCCACTAGACCAACCCGTGAGCCAAAAAATTCGAGAATACCTATAGGTGTTCTCTCCTCCTCTATATCTCTCCTCCTCCTCTATATAGGAAACTAGCCATTTTTCAGAAACATTAAACAGAAAGAAATCGGCCAGAAACTTTTGATAATTTTTCAAATTCTATTTTTTCTCGTCCACGGTAGGTGAAACGATTTTTATAACGAAATATAAGTAATGTCAAAAATAAGCCAAAACCAGTTTGTCTCGTGCATCCATGATAAACGCCACATTGCCTGCTTATTTTGGCTTAAATAAAAAATCTAAAAAAAGAAGTTAAAAAAAATGTTCTTTTGGGAAAATTATTTATTACTTATATCGTCTACCATGAGGGCAGCAAACATCTGCCTATGCCTGACCAAAACTCGGAGTTTCTCGTGCCTTCCTGACTTCGTAACTCGAGCATCTAGATGGCCTTTCGCTTCCGCCCCTGCACCGACCGCTAATAGGAATAATGCGGTTTCATCGCTGACATACACTTGGATGTATCTCTTTCTAAATAACTCAGTTACCCGGCGTTTTATCGCAATTCATGGCGTATGATAAATAGATAATTGCATCATCGGGATGCGCTCCTTTGAAAGGACCAGTTAAAACTGCGAATTTGGGTCAATTACAGTTATGTTATTGACAAAGTTATGTTGCAACGTGAGAACGGCAGATGGATAGCCAGAAAAGAAGCAAAATGGGCTTCCTCGGGGTGTCGGAATAGCATATTTTTAGTCAATTGAGAATTCCCAAATCAAATCGAAAACTGCGTTGGAAAATTATCAATCTGATTGGGAAAATTCTCAGATTGGTTTGGAAAATTCTCAATTTGGCTCGGCAGATTTGAAATGCACTATTCTATTCTCACACTTTCAACTCGAAATTACACTCAGGTGAGTTGCGAATAGTGGCAATAAAAAAATCGCCAATTTTCACAATTTATTTCAAGACGGTGTTTTGAGTCAATTCATGAGCGCGTTCGGTTTCCTGACGCCATTGAAAGGAGGATTGGCACCCGGCGGGCATTCCGGCAAAGGAGTCGTCAGGCACTCGGGCCGTCCGCAATCCCAACGTTGGCAGTCGTCCTGGAGACCGTTTTTGCGCCAACAGTCACATCCGTTCATCACCTTGCCCCCACGCACTTCCACGCTCTTGTATCTCGGACGAAACCAGGGAGGAATCGGCTGAAAGAGATTGTTTTTCGATTTGGAGATAGGCATAGGTAAGTTGGCTGCATGAAAAAAACCGCGTACCTACCTGTGAAGTTCCAGGCTCCGAAATACATAGATTGCCTAGTAAAAAAAACGTTGCGAGGCGGTGTGCGAATCATCAAAATGCCGGTTAAAATTGAGGCGTTGATAGCCAGAGTGGACCATTCCACAAACTGTCAAAAAATGAGTTATACAGTGCAATGGGTCTGTGGTTGCTCTATCTATCGAATTATTATTAAAATCTGACTCGTTCTCGAATGTGCTAAGAGAGAGCGCAACTTTTCAAATGGTCCGTCTGCAAATTGGCCGCCGATTTTGATGGCCAGAGTGGACTTTGTGGCTTGTAGAAATGTCCCTATGGTTCGTGAGTCATCTGTTCACCCAAGAATGCTTGTATTTTTTTCTTCAAAACACCATAACAAGGCCCTTAATCAATTACATGAAATTAGTCGAAATTTTCAAATGCGATTTTCTCAGTTCAACACCTGTGTGGAATGGTCCACTCTGGCTATCAACGCCTCAATTGTAGGTCTTGCGTTGCTGGGCTTTTAGAAAAAGAAATGTGAAAAATGGATGAAAATAGAGGTGTGACGTTCTCTGTTGCAAATCCCTGGCGATAATCGGCAGCTGCGGCTCGTTACTCCGAAATAGCTCTTGGAGAGGCCGTAGGGCCGACAGCGCTCGGGGATAAATATCGTCAAGATGAAGTCGTCTTAGCTATTTCGCTCTCAAATCATTCAAAACATTGGCTAAACGACGAGCGTACCGAGGGATTTTAATAATTAGGTACCTGCCCTTACCAATGGCGGATCTGGGTATTCGTATGTTTTGTCCCTGTTAAATTCAGCGAGTCGGCCGTCGTAGGTGACCTTTATCGGCTGCACTTTCACGACGGGCTTTTCCTTGAAATAGACACCTTCGATGTACGGATGCGCAACTGTCCTCGCCGGTGCAGGTGGCTCTGGTGGACATTCCGGCCACTCTCTTCGCTGATACGTCTCGTACCTGGAGACCGATGAGGGAGGAATTCCTTTTTTTAATATTTTCGGTGCTGAAGTTGGTGTCCCATTATAATTTTCTTTTGTAATGTCTATAGACCCCCTATAGGGGGTGTTTAACTTTTGACTTCAGAATCGGTCAATGAGGGTTTTTTCCTGTCATTATTTTATTTTATTAATTCCACTTTGGACACATCGGATTTTGTTGTTCACCCGCACATTCCACTCGACTAATCACGTAGGTAGGTCGAACAACCAATCTTTCGAACATTCTTCGAAGAAAAAAACGAAGATCGCCAATTATTTAGACATACCTAATTCAGATTTAGGTTTCTTTAGGTAGTTTTTGGTCTTCTAATTTTTTATAAAGCAACATTGTGCCTAATAAAATTACAGCCCCCTAGTGCTCACCCTTTCTCAAGGTTCTTGATCACATTGTCCAGTTCTCGTACAATTTCTTTTCTTTTGTGATCGCATATTTGAGCCATCGCTCATGTTTTCTGTTGAATTGATTTTGAGTTTTGTATGACTATTTTCTATGTGATTACCTATTTTGTGTTAATATTTTTTGTGACGATTTTATGAAAGTGGAATGAAACTTTTACAGGTGAGTATGAGTATTTGGATTGCTATGCAATAATTTATTGATATTCGTCTCCACAGTTTTTGGAACAATGGAATGTTGTATTTTTAGTTTTAGATTCTTTTTAAAATCTTGGGAAAGTAGGTAGAGTAACAACAACTATGACCCTGTCGCTGGTTTTCCAATTCCGCCTCCAGGCAGACTTCTTGGAAAACCGGCCCTCAAGGTCTACAATCAGGCTGTTTGAGATGACCAAGGGGAACTGCGACGCCACCTCGACCAATCACAGTAATGTATTAGCTTACCCCCACCACCGAAAATTGGATAGTTAAAATACGGTGACTAAAAATAAAATACGCAGAATTGAATTCTAGACGATTGAAAGGTAAAGTAGGGATAAAAGCCTGAGGAATTGAGGTAAAAAGAAATGTTTTTTGGAAATAGTGTACCAGTCAGTAATTTCTCCATCATTTCAGGATTCTTTCTTTTGGAGCGCTGCGGGAAAAACAAAATCGGAAGTCTCCATAAAGATTTATTAGGCACATGGAAGAAAAAATATAAGGTAAACCTAACGCAAGAATCACAGATCATTGGGTTCGTCTGAAAAGTGGACGAATCAGCTTTTTATGCATTTGGCGACATTTTTCCGTAGATATGTGACTTATCAATCTCACTGCTTGCTGTTTCGAATTATTATGGATTGAATTCAAAATGTTTTATATTTTTCTCAACGACATTCTGATCATGTTTGTGTGGGCCTACGGAAAATTTTTGAACAATATCACGCTATAGCGTTTGAAATATTGTTTTAAAATATTGAAAAATTGAAATGACTTTGGGAAATCATTCAATCATCAAATTGAAATTCACTCATAAAAAATCCACGTAATGAGAGCGTAGCAAAATTTCGATTCTACCACATGAGAATTTTTCAGGCCAACTCGACCCCCTGATTGCGCGCGCACGCCTGTTGATTAAATGTCCGGTTATTTTCCGTTGTTCATCACGAAGGTCGACAATTGTTCGATGAGGTAGACTAGTTACGACCGTTTTTATTCTGAAGTTCGCTGGCCAATTCGTCTTTGAACGGGGGAGCTGTGGCCAGGTATTCCAGACTTCTGAGAATGGCCTCCGGGATAGGAGGCGGCTGAGGGAGGTGATCGCCTGCTGGATGGTAGCCCGTCTCGTCGGCTGTGTAGGTGAGGGAGTAAGTTTTGCCGTCGTCGCCGACGTATGAGTAGGAGCCCTGCGACACTTCGCCCGCATCCTGACCGATCGATTTCAACTGGCCGGTCTGTTCGGCTCTCGTCCCATCGCCGCCTTCGAAGCTGAAAAAGTTGGATTTCAAAAAATTTAGTTGAAAACTTTGAGCAACTACTCGTCTCAACTTGCCTTAACTCGGTTTTTAGGTGGGTTAATTAATCTATAATTCATGAAACTAATGGGGCATTGACGTCAGCAGATTATATTAGCCAATGTATCTCCTGAACTAATGAACCAACTTTGACATTTTTGGTCTGAAATGAAGAATTTGTCAATGGTATTAAAAAATGTCTAACGACTTGAAGACAAAACCTCATGTAGGGACCTAGTGTCTGAGTGTTATACGATTCAAACTTTTGACCACTTTCGAGTCTATAAAAACACCCTATGTATGTTGGCTTGTTGTGCACCTACATAATGGGACGAAAAAAGAAGAACTTTTCATTAATGTTTTTACGAGGATATAACGAGCATACGATTATGAACCTACAAATTCAATTGAGCGTCTCGGATTGATCATATTCGGCGCACTTTGGTATGAACGAACCTGTATTTGTAACTTCCATCGTGGTTGACGGTATTGTCAAGCGACAAGATTGGCACTGGCGGGCTGGTCGGCTTCAGCGGCTGCTGCTGCTGAGGCTGAGGTTGACTCGGGGCTTGCCTGTTCCCTTGGTTAAACGGCTGTTGCTGGTTGGGCTTGTACTGCTGCTGATTGTACTGCTGGGGGAAGGCGAACGCTGCTCCGACGCAAAACGCGAATACCAAGGTCTGGAAAATCGACCGTTCGAAATTACGTGAAAAGTACATAATAATTTTATATTTTGGTTCGTAAAATTTTGGATCTTGTTTGCCATATGATTGGAGGCTAGAAGGATCAGTAATTCCAAGTATACACTGTGCAAATTTTCAAAAATCCAATGTTGGAATGCCTAATGGAACAGGAAGAAGATTCACTCTGATTCCAAGATGTGTATTCATTTTTACGAAATTATCAAGGCCAAACGGACAGCTGAAGGAACTAAACGAAAAAAGGCTTTTTGGGGTTTTTCAAATCAGCATTAAACCAAATTTTGGTCTTCTCCCAGCCAAAACCAATCTCATTAATATGTTAAACGAGATAGGATAAAAAATTTCGAAAAATAGACTAGAATGGACGTTTTTGTAACCGTAGGTACAAATAGCTATTATATGAACAAGGTATTTTTAATTTTTTAATAAAATTGAGTAATAAAAATATAAATTTATTTTATTCATTTACTCAGGGTATTTTATCCGACAGGAAAACACCATCGCACCTGTATACCCCTGTTTTAACCCAATGAGCTCGTCGATCTGAAAATTGAACGCACTCCCAAATCCAGCGTATCCGATCTTTGACACGAACGATAAATTGGTGACAAAAATGAAACACTCACCTTCATCTTGTCTGTTGAGGAACTGGAGTTGAGGATGTCGGGGGAACTTTTATATCTGGGCTCGCCTTCCTAAGTTGTTAAGGGAAGGGGATGTGGCCGGACTTAGCGGCTCGTGGCAGGAACGATCGTGATCTACCAGTGTACGACCCTCTTCCATCACTTCAATTTCCTTAGGTTTAAGGTTGAGGCACCTACCCTCCTATGACGCCAATAGGTGGCGAAAATTTTTGATTAGTTTTTCAAGGAACGAGTTCTGTTATCTCTGGAACAAGGGTCTGCGCTTTCCTTCAATCGGTTGCACGATTCCAGCACCAAACATTTTGAGCGCTGTATTCACGATTGTCCCTAAGCTTCCCAATTTATTTACGAACAAATTCTCCCTTTTTCACTTGAAAAAGTTAAGTAAACCGCCGTTCCGGGCGTTGGCTCTTCGCCTAATTACCTAAATTGTCCCGGGCTTGCCCTGCCACCCTCAAGACCGGGAATATTTAGGCATTCCTTCACTCCAGTAACTCAGCATTCTACTTATTCAAGTGGATTTGAAAATTTGCAGTAAAAATTTCGATTTTTTCCGTTTGCCAGAGCCTTACTACTCATCTTTTCCTTATCATCCGTTTTTCCTTCAATTTGTGAGCAAACGAAATTTCTCGCCTACGAGCCATTGTGGCTTAAGTTTTCAATTTGGGCGAAGACTTGCCCCATGGATGAGCTTTCAAATTGGCTGCCGATTCATCGGGCGGCTCAAGGTCGACGGCCGCTCGAGGGAAAGAAGGCGGTCAACTAGGTATACCCATCCCTCCCAACATGTAAGCAGTTAGGGCGATCGGTGCCCCGGTATTTCGATAATGCGCCGGCAATCGACCGAATTTCGATCCCAATTTTCGATTTGTTTGATCCGGTTATATTATTATTTTTCGGAAAAAGGCCTTGGCAGACTGTGAACGGGATAATGGCATATGAGAACAGCCGAGTAGGAGGTACCGTGGCACTGAAAACACCATCCAGCTCAGCGGGTCAGCCTAACCGAGTCACAGGGTGTCTGGTCTTGACTTGACTCTGGGCCGTTGCACCATCTTGCCCTCTCACGACTGCTCATTGTTTCGCCCTTCACGTAATCCTGACAACCTTTTTCTTTCTCGGCGTCTAAACTGGCCTACGCCTACGGAGAGAGATCATTTTTTCGGCTCCTGACGCCCGTCCTCCCGAGCAGACAGCGCATGCGCTTGCTCTATTTTCCCTGCCATAAAACGATAGCAATTAATTTACGAGTGGGAAATAACATCGCGTACATTACTATGTAGCTAAGAAGTAGGTATGTACCCAATTGATGCAATCGTCGGGAAAATGAAAATCGGATCGAAGGTGCAGACAGATTGTAATTTGAACATTTTTCTACTCAAACAAGAATCTTTTTCAAAAGCACTTTCTCATTAAACGTCTGTGTTCGACGCGACGGTGGGCATTTACATAAAAAACCTATTTTTACTTCCATATTTACAGAGTAAATGGAAGTATTGAAATCGTCCTAAAATCAAGAATCGGAACGGAGCATCAGAAAAATGTTTGTCTCGGAAAGCCCTAACACCCTGTTTAATCGGAATTTGGATAACGCACAGTACTTCCGATATATTTGCATTTTTAGTGTTTTCTATTTTATTTTTTTCCGGCGACAAAAATGAACCGAATTGAGCGTTCTTGGTCTTAAAATCTCTGTTTTACCTTGCAGAATATGTGGATATTTTTTATATTCCGATAATGTGGCGTATTTTTATTTTGGGCGAATTTTAAGATTTGAATTGTGGATTTTTTTATATTTTTGATCTAAACACCCTTAAACGCTTCTGTCAACAAAAATGTTTCAGTTTTTAAGTCGTGATACGAGGGGGGGCGGAGGAGTGAGTTGGATTGGATCGAAAATAAGTATGGGATTGCATTACCATCGTCCAATACATTGCTATTTTGTGTTTAATAGGTAACGACATTTTATCGAGAAAACTGCAATAATCGTACAACGTACAGGATTGTCGAGCTGATGAATTTATGGAGAGAGATTGCTAAAAGGTTACCCACTGAACTCGGCATGACACCAGAACCAGTCAAGTCGGTTTTACGATGTTCACAGTGTTTTCGTAGTCGAGACTCTTGAGTAGGCTGGTGATCTTGACCTTGTGAGAGGCAGATTCTCTCTTGCTAGTTGTGTAACAAAGTGGGTTCACCTATGTTAAGTAAAATTGAGGCGGCATTTCGTCAGAGAATGTTGAGAACCTCAATAGCCATTAGTCCGTCGAATTTCGGAGCAATCACAAAAATAAGGATACCGTTGGAAAGAGCGTTACATTTTCAATAATATTACGTTATCCGCAGCGTTCCAACATTAAGTTGCAAACCAAACAATTAGGCTAAAGTTGAAGAATGCTCAATTTTTAGAAATTACCATTTTTCAACGTTCGTTCAAGGCGAGAAACACAAGGAAATCCCCCGCAAAATTGTGAATTTCTCAACTTTGGCCTAATTTTTTGGTTTCCTATCTTACTGTTGAATTAATACCGTAAGATTAGTGGATTTTTAACGTTCTTTCCAACAGTCTCCCACATTCATCCAAATTTGAAATTGCAATCCGAAAATCATCTATCGGTTCGGCGCACTGAACTCGATGAATGAATGACGAAACTAAATATTGGCTCAGTCTATTATGATGTGCATTCTGAGAAATCCTTTCACTTGACTTTTGCCGAACATGATTATACCAGGTCACGAGTAGGCAACAATCTATCAGTGCATAAAATAGTTGTCTATGAAGGAAATGGCATGTAGTAGGCACTTTTTCTATGCTCATCAATAATCTCTTTCCACGTTCTTTTTTCCTGACGAATCCGAGAGTCGCCTTGTTGAAAGCAAGATGTTGATTTTCATCGTTGATGATTTAATGATGGCGGTTCTTGGTAGGTATGTATACGGCCGTATACGGCCTTGACAGTATCATTTTCATTTAATGCTTCGTGACGGTCAAGGAAAGGCATAGAAACGGCACAGGCTGTGTAACATTCATTCTTGTTAGGACGAACATTTTCTAAAGAAATTTCGTATGCATACCAAATAATGTAAACGGACCTACGTATTGACGCAGCCACAGGCAGCACTTCGAAATAATTTGAAACATTTTGGTGGTGTATGGGGAAAAATGTTTCCAATAGAAATAATTTTTATCTACCCTTCACCAGCCTTTACTCGTAAAAGAAATTCGGGGATAGATTAGATAGAATAGAGAAAGAGAGAGAGAGAGAGAGAGAGAGAAGAATGCCAATTTTCCGATGGTTACAACTTCCACTAACTTTTGCTCTTTTAACAAGTCGGCCTCACACTATCCGATCGCTGGCTGTTCGGGGAGGGATGAACATAGGAACTTGTTTTGGAAACGCCAATAAAATTGGGTTTATTGGGTTCTGCTCCGACGGCACCTTACCTTACCTTATTCACCAGCAATCGGATAGTATGTGGGCGACTTTACTCCTTTCCTTTAAATGCCAATTATTGCTATACTTCTAGGAGTTACAAATGACAATGTTCACCATTGTATGCCTCCTCTATTGCATTTTCCCACGATGAGTTGATAATTCGGAGTTGACCAATCCGGACGTGCTGCAAGCCCTGTCGAGACTCATCCTGGCCGCTGGCCATAACAGTTGACAATATCGCTCACCGGGCTCGCCCACCTGGCTATTTCCGTACCAACTAAAGGAAAAGCACTTCGCTGCGGTCTGTTGGTAATTAGCGATAGGGGGCCCCAGGGGGGAAACTTCAGCGTCGGGAGCGACGAACTGACAACACGAATCCAGTGACTGTGGATCTTCCGCCGCGAGCCGGTTCGCCGTCGAGTGTTCGTTGCAGCTTGTCTCTCGACCGTTATCTGTCGACATTTGGAGCGCCATATACCGTAAGAAATTGCAATCGAACGTATGTGAGAAATGGAACTGATATTCAGCTCCTCTGGTTTTTTATTCTATCTGAAAATGTGACGATTTCAAATAAGTCTGAGGTGACTCGCTGAAACCGACATAAATCCTTTGCATAGCAGTCCTGTACCATCTCGAGAGCAGGCTTGTTAAACAAATCAGCATTTAAAAAAAATTTTAAAATGATACTAATATTGTCGCCACCACGCCATAACCGCGAATCAGCATTTTCGTGAAAATCGAGATGATTGCAATTTCTGCTTGTGCATAGTAGTTTTCCTACAGGAAGTAGTATACTACTAAAGAGACCTCTGAATCGCTACTACGTTGCTAAGGCCCTTATCGTTTCGCGTAACTGCATTCAGGTCAATATCCACCATTCAAAAATCATAAATGTGTAGATTTATTATTATACAATACCTAATAATTATCATTTTGCAGTTTCGGGGTTATGGCGTGGTGCCGACGATACAATATAACATAGTATGAAGCTAAAATTTTCAAACAGGATTTTAAAACGTTTAGGAGGTTCAAAAGAGACCTTCGGATTTGAGCTATAGTGGCTGCAGAATTGGTCCTTTTTTGGCCTAATTTTTTTCCTGAATTGAATTTTAATTTCCAGATGTCTAGAAATACTGGTAGTTAGCGGAAGGATTTATTTAATTTTTATTTATAAAGGCAACAATTTGAGCCAAAGTCAAGAATTCCTCAAATTTCCAAAATTACCATTTTTCAACGTGCGTTTAGGACATGAAATGAATAGGAAAATCCCGCCCACGGTCTGGGAAAAACTGGGTCAAATGGCCAGTATTCCAATGGTATGGTCATTTTTGAGTTTCCCTTGCGTGCCACCAGAGAAATCGACGTTTCATTGGGCAAAAACGTGGTGATCGGACGTCTAGAGTTTTTAAAAATTTTTACCCTGAATTCAAAGTTGATCCCCTCTATCGTCCAGGGACCTGATAGGGGACTATTTCTTTACTTAATTAACTCTAACTTTCATAGCTTAAATTTGTACCAAATGAGCTCAAGGATCGATCTCTCCGAGGAAGTACACATACCCGTTACAAACATGAAAAATGTTTGTTTTTGCTTACTTGATTGAGCGTGTATATTTTTCATGCCAAAAGGAAATTCTCGATGAATCATTTTCCAATAAGATGAAATTAAAACGTTCCGAGGGTTTCCCCAGAACAAGTCTGCAGCTGCGCAGAGCCTGGATCTCTGACTCATCTCAACGTTTTGTCGCAGGAAATACCGCCGAAGGCCGACAGGAGCCGGCAGTCAGGAGCGAGTCTTCGTCAGAATTGGATCAGGAGCAGTCAGTACGCACAAAGGATTCCACTATGCTAGAAGTCTTCGCTGACGCCGGGCGCCAGGCTGGCCTGCAGATCTGGAGGATTGAGGTGAGATGTGATCAATACCCGACACTTGACGGGTCTGAGATTGTTAGAGCGTGGGACGAAAACAGTGAATAAAGAGGAAAAGATTAGGAGATATAGAGAGATATATTTATAGAAGGACCTTACCTTAATTACCTTGTTGATGGTGATGATGGACCCTTGAATTTCTGATGTCAACAAATCAGGGATAGGGTCACACAGTGAAACACAGTCTCCTTCGCCGAGCTTTCAATAAAATTTATTTAATATATTATCTGCAACAAGGCCTATAGCAACATCATAATGAAGAACAGTCGTACTTTGCCAGTGCTACGACTGTTCTTCGACTATAGGCCCTGATGAAGGTAATATACCTATTTATCGAAAGCTCGGCGAAGGAGACTGTGTGACCCTATCCCTTAATAACCTTGGTAGGTTTATATGTGTGAATCTTACATCGATACTTGTTTTTAAATAAGGAGGTGGTACCTACGATAACCAATTAAAATTTTCCACTCGCTAGTTGCCTGGGGTCAAGCGCTTTCGCTGTGACGGTATCATTTTTCCTTCATTTATCAGTATGACACGTAAACTGTGTGTTGTTGAGTTACTGGATCAAACCCTGTAAAAAATTAGAAACTACTGTCTCCAATACCTGAATAGGACATCTGCATGTGATTTTCCGTTTTTAGCCAGATCCGAAAAATAGCAAATCACCTAAGTTGGCATTAGGCAGGAGTCGTTTTTCCCATCATGCTTCTCCGTTTTTCTATATTTCTTACGAGCGAAATCCCATCCGTCTAAACCATTTATTATTGAAAGAATATTGATCTTCATATCCGTTTCGTCCTTGCATAGCTACCGAGAGGGGGACCATTATTTAATAAATTATTCAACGTTCGGTGGAACGGAACGAAGATCGACAATCCAATCGCTCTTTGTTCTAATTCGTTTTCAACAAGAATAACTGTTCCTAATTGAGCTTTTGCGAGGTAATTCGACATGGCTCCCGAATCCCTAACGTCGCCGTCGGTTACTAACAAAGGCGACTAATAATGTTTTACGACTTTTTCACTATGACCGATGTAAGATTGAAAGAAAAACGTTTCTATTGCGCAAGAGCAACAAGTCATTCAACAAAAACCAACTGCTAAAAAATTCATACGAGTAAAAAAAGCAAATAAAAATGAAATTATTTATCGTCAGAAATGATGGTTTTGTTGCTTCAAAAAAAAAATTGATAAACAAAAGTACTTAACCAAAGTAATTGCAATTGAATTCTTCATCAATCTGTGGGAACAGCAGTACGGAATGACCCTATAGAAGCTAGATTAAATCTATTAAATTTTAATAAAATATAAAATATGATGTAAATGTAAATTTTAATTGTTTAAAATCGTAGAATTGAGCATTGGCAATGGCCAACTCGAAACTGCTCCGGGTTCAACGTTTTTCCGACTTGTAGGTTAAAAATAGGTATGTACCCATCAGTGCGTGAAAAAGGTTTTTTCGGATGGGATAGTTGATGGTGGGTGGGCAAGGTTCCCGGAATAGTTGAGAAAATATAGCTTCACTTCCCCGTACGTGTTTATCGCTCCGACATCATACCCACCTATGATTGTTTGTTGCGGTTCCAATTTTTCGTTTTACAGGCTTCGCTATTTTTGCCATCCTTCAGATCCTTGCTCGTTTTTAAATCGCAACTGTCAGAAATCGTCGAGCACAAAGCGTTATCTCGGGTAACCTTATCTAAATTGCCGTCAATACGGCCATCTGGGACGGTTAATTGCACTGAAAATGGTCTACGCACGATAAGAATAATTGAGAAATGGTTTTTACCTGTTTACAATGCACGTTAATAATGAAAGTAAACCTTGACCCCTCTATGTTAAAATTAGGTTGGAAAATCGGGAATGAAAATTCTGCCAAAGCTCTATGGGTAAATGATGATAACTAGGTTTACTAATTAGTTAATTTTATTTGTATTGTTATTTATTTTCAACTAGGTTTATTAATTAACATTTACAAAGATGTATAGGTAGATAAATAAATTTATCTCGAATAATCATACCCTTTTAACAATCTGTAGGTCCAGAAGGAATTTAATGCATATTATAATTGTTATACATTAATTAATGCCTAATTCATATTATTATGATAATTACAAATATTATAATTAAGGAGCTGAAAGTTCTATTCCTGAGATGAGAGCATTGCCTTTTCATACCTGCACCTCTCTCTCACGTTCACAAACCAGATGTACCTATCCCAGCCTTGGAAAATATGGTGATAACTCCATCTCCTACTGTGTTCCGCGAATTGAACCGTTAATGACTTGCCACAAATCGTAAACGTCCGTTAGGCATAGATGTTCGATTATTCAAATCATCTTTCGCATTTCCAGAACTTCCAGCCAGTGCCAGTTTCGACGAATGATTTTGGAAAATTCCACGAAGGAGATTCCTACATCGTATTGTCGGTAAGCATTTCCAACATAGCTGTGTCTGAGCCGCAAGGTTAGGTCCTATCGCGTCATCGACATGATCAATCCGAAATCTATGATCTTATTCTGGTTATGAATCTAATTTCTCTATGCGTTCCAGACAAAAGAAGATAGATCTTCAAACTTGAGCTGGGACATTCATTTCTGGTTGGGCAGTAAAACTTCTCAAGTGAGTAAAATTACAACTAAAATTACTTACCCGTAACTGATGGTTAGCTGAAAAGCGTAGAATAATTTTTCTCAAAGAAATTTTTTTTTCCTCGCGAAATGTGAATAGTGCTAACAACTCGATGATAAATTGTTAATTTTAAATTAATTGTTTGATTTTTTAGCTTTTTAATTTTTGAAATGTTTTTAATAAATTGTATTTAGGCGTTAATGTTTTAGTTTTTAAATCAATTTTAGATGGATTCTTTTGAAATTAATATAGTTTTAAATTGAAGCTGAATGAAAATTGCTAAATTGCTACGCCAGGATGAATCCGGTGCTGCAGCGAGGCTGTCGGTTGATTTGGACGATGGCTTGGGCGGTGGACCAGTCCAGCACAGGGAGGTTCAAGGGCACGAATCGAACAAATTCCTCGAACTGTTTCCATCTGGTAAACCAATCATTATGATCGAATTTGACTTTTTTGGCGCTTTTGATTTGAATTCGCAACAGCTTCATTTCTCCGAAAACCATCATCAACCAAAATTGGAAAGATTGATTTTCACCAAAAACCTGCAATACATGCCAAATTCTTTACAGGCGTCAGGTACATGCCAGGAGGCGTCGCCTCAGGTTTCCACCATGTGAACATCAATGGTCCCGGCCAGAAAAAATTGTATCATGTCAAAGGAAAGAGAAACGTCCGAGTTCAACTGGTGAGTTACAGAAACGTCAGTTGAATGCGTTAGGATGTAGAAATATTTATATAATAGACAATATCCTAATACAAAAGTTCGAAAAAATATACATAAAAATTCCCATCCCTGAAAAATATCATTTTCAGGTCGAACCAAACGTCAAATCTATGAATAAAGGCGACAGCTTCATTTTGGACAATGGCAAAAACCTTTACATTTACTACGGGCCAAATTCGAAAGAGACTGAAAAACTTAAGGCGTCGACTGCGGCGAATCAGATTCGTGACCAGGACCATGGAGGGCGAGCGCAAATAATCAGAATTGGTGGGTTGTGGTTTCTATTTGATATTGAAAATCGCAGTAAAAATATCAGCTTACTGACGGTTCCTAATTTTATACATTTCATCAGATTCCACCGCGACCGAAGATGAAATCAACGAATTCTTTGCTGAACTTGGGTCTGGATCCGCCTCCGAAATAGCCGAAGGTTCACCGGACGACGATCTCATTTTCGAAAAGCAAGCCGAGGTGCTGACATTTAATTCAAGATGGGATTTCTAAGATTATGGTTAATTTTAGACGAGCTTTTTTGTAAGCTCCCGAAAATGCTTGGAAAAATTGATTTTCCAAAATCATTAAAATTTAATGATTTAATGTTCCGATTGAACAAAAGTTTCCATAGGTATTCAAATTTTCTACGATTAGAATTTTTACGAATTAAAAACGGAATCTTCTATGATTCGTTTTGATCAAATTCTGCGCTATCCGAAAGTAGGACATAGGTGCAAATTAATTTGACGTTTTTCGGTTTCATTCCCCTCATGTTTTGTTGGCCCATCCGTAAAGGTCGAGTTCCAGGTAGCGATTCAAAATGAGCGAAATTTAGTAGGCATCCCGATATCTCAGCAACCATCTGAACCGATTTTGGATCTGTGAAGCTTACCCATTCTGGCGTAGAATTGATAAGAATCCAAAATAAGAATAATTAAAACAACGCAAAAAAAAATGTTCCCAAAATTTGACTAGATTGAAAATTGTATTATTTCATCCTCCAGCGCGCTTCTTCGGTCCTCAAAAGAGGCCTGATCAAAATCGAGCGAACAAAAGACCTGTAATTCTCTAATTAGCCGACCATTAGCAGGGCTACGACACCCTGTGTGACGTAGTCAGATCGTTGACGATATTGGTTTGACGGATTGGTTTTTTTTTTTTCAAAAGAACTGTTCGTTTTTTCTAAATCACGCTTTGATTTTTCCAGACTGCTGCCACTCTCTACAAAGTGTCGGATGCTGGTGGCGTACTGAAAACTGAAAAGATCGGAGAGAAGCCGTTGAAACGAAGCCTTCTGGAGCCCAACGTAAGAAATTTGAGATCCGAGGTTCATTGCTAAAAAATCAACTTGCATCTAAAATATTCAAAATTTTTCATTCAATTCAACACCATTTGCTATTCCAGGATTCATTCATCTTGGACACAGGTTCAGCCGGTATTTACGTTTGGGTTGGCCGAGGTTCAAACGCGCAAGAAAAAGTTGAGGCACTAAAAAAAGGGCAGGATTTCCTAAACGAGAACAACTATCCTGCATGGACCAACGTATGTTTAAATGCTTGCGTGATTTTTATCCCAAACTCGAGCGCTACAAATCGTATTTATATTGAAAAATCAAAAATTTTTGATTTCCTCTTTCAGATGCAAAGAATCGTCCAAGGAGCTGAGCCTACATCGTTCAGAGAGTATTTTATCGATTGGTCGTAAAAATTACTGTCGTCCAGCTTCCATGTGACTTCCTATCATGCCTTACGTACTTATTTAATTTTTAACAAATAAATGATGAAGTTCGACCCTAATGCTTGAAGATCTGCGAAGATAGGTAGTTAGCTTGCTTTACCGTCGAGATTTGCTATCAGTTTTCCGTTTAGTGTTGAAAATAATTGCACAATATGTAGCACACTCTGTAGCACAATCTGTTGATGCAACAAAACCTTTAGACCTAATAACAGTTTGAAAAAACTAGGGGCGTGCAGTTCGTCCATATTTTAGTAATTTCAGAGGAAATCTACGATGATTTGACTAATCCTGGTACATAATTCTTGACAATGTGCACCGACGATTCCACCGCAGCGCAAGCATTGCATTTAAAAACTTGTTCAGAATGCACACTTCATAATCGTTCATGAGCCATGGTTTCGTTTTCCTAATTAACCGTTTAGCTCATTATTGCTTGTTCCTTGTCAGTCGAAATGTGTCAATATTGTATACCTGATGTTATTTTTTGAAATGACTAGGTGAGTACATAAGTACCGCTGTGCATTTAATTTCTACCTCATGAAATCAAAAGGCAATGAATAAAAATACTATATTCCGTTCATGATTTTCCATACTACCATGAGTGGAAACACTTGTGGAATCATCGAGATCAAACATAGCCTCGAGGCCAATGATCATTAAATGTACAATTTTTTGTACAAATTTTGTAAAAAATGCTGGTAATAAATATCATATGCCTCGAGCTTTTCAATTTGCAAACTGCGAAATGAAAAAATAGCTATTTGGCGGAAATTGAGTTGGAGGACGACTATCCCCTACCTAATCTTTAGATTCATTCTAAGTAACTATGCACTTACGACAACTTGAACGATCACGACCGATTTGCCACAACGTCGATGTCTTCTATTGCATACTTCAAAGGGCCAAACGTTAACTTGGCCGCGCTCTTCACAGCTGAGGACCGATGCTGATTGCAGATAGTGATTTGTTAGTTTACTTTTTCTGTTATGATGAAACGTTCGACGCTCGCGCTTTTCGTTCTTAGCTCATATTAGTAATCAAGTACCCGCTTTTTTCCAATTTCGTATGTTCCGGTTTGAAAAATCCAAAGACGAAAGTCGTTTGCGTTCTTTTAAACCCCTTTTCACTCTAAAACCCCATTATCATCTATCTCAGCCAACCTTCCAGCATTTTGCGTCTTGGAGCTGAGTGTACCCCGTACCGATCGCCACACATACAACGATGTTTTTCCCCAAGTTAGAACAATGATCGCCTCTGTCCTCGTACTTCTCGACTATAGTTTCAAACTTTTGAAAAATTCCCAATTCGTCAAAAGTCTCTTCGGTTCATGTTCTTCCTCGACGTTCGCAAGTCCGTACCAATTCCCCATTCCACCGATCGAAGCTGACGCCTATGTCTGTCCGGATAACGGAGTCAAGTTCAGACCACCTGTCTACCACCAGAGGTACAATGTCATTTCGAGGATATTCGAAGAGAAAAAACTCCACGGTGGCTGTAAAAAGGTACAATTGTTTTCAAAATCCAGAAAATTCCAGATTGTTCCAAATTCTTGAGTTACTATTTTTTTCGCCAATGAAGGTACACTACTTGTCCGATTGCTGGTCGTGGGGCCAAGACAATTCATTGACTGAATTGGCCCAGATGGCCCCAGATGACTCATTAAAAAAATTTCAAATAAATTTCATTGGCGTTCAAAACCACGTTCCCTTGTTCATCCCCACGACAACATCCTGCATTCGGATATGTGTGTGAGCGACCAAGAGGCTATTCGAAGGATCAGGGAGGCTGGAAGCGTCAATGTTTGAGTTCGTGCAATCAACCAAAAGGCAAGACATTAGCTTCAGGAGAGAGGCATGTTTGCGAACGTCCGTGGCACTCTTAAGCCCGTATCACACGTCAGACCGTTCTCCTCCCCAGCCCACGGACAGACCAACGTAACGGCACTGGTGGAGCGGAGGGGAGAACGCATCAGCCAATCAGCGACGCTTCCGAACCCCCCACTATCTACGACAGCAATGGCACAGCAAAGATCTCTCGATCTAATGTTTGCCGGGGGTTCGGATACGGCCTTTACTAGGCTGAAGGAGGTTGGCATATTTAGATTGAGTGTTTCTGCAATTGTCCAGAATCAAGTAATCAGTTTTGTGAGGAAGCCAACGTGTGCCAACCTTTAAGGTGGAAGTTGAGTGAAATTGGAAACTTATTTTTCCTTCTAGATAATCGACTTCGGCTGTGCGGAAATAGCACTTTTCAACTATGTCAAGAATTGCGTCGGCGTCGAAGAGTATCTGGCCGTCGACATCGATGAAGAACTGCTGAACCGCTATGCCTGTCGTGTCAATCCACTTCCGTTTGATTATATCGGCACAGGCAACAGATGCTGCCCATTCAACGTGCAGGTCCTGTGCGGAAGCGTTGCTGACCCGGACGTCCGGTTGCTGGGAGCTGACGTAGTTGTGGCGATCGAGTTGTGAGTTCCACCGTCAGAAACGTTACAATATTTTCCTGAATGCTGGTACCTTCCCAGCTAGCAATTAAATTGCATGGAATTCACCTACCTAAATCAGTTTATTTCCGAAGGTATATTCTATGTCTGCGACTCGCAAAGTGTTAGATTTCTCGCCTGCCTGCAGCACCAATAGCACTGTTTTGTCTGGCCATTGCGTTGGCGCTAAATTTCTCACCCTGCGAGTTGAAAACATTGAATAGACCCCAAGGTCGACTTTGTCTTGTACGGAAAACCTTTTTCGATAGTATCTTCCAAAGTACAATTTTCCTTAGTGGTATTTTGCTGTGCGTTCTTTTAAACTGTTATTGCTGTCTTTACAGTCCTAGATCCTTAGTGCATGTTGATCGTGACGTTGATTTGTGAAGACGAAGATGATAGTTCAAGATGGCGCAAGAATATGTACAACAAATCTTTCGCGCATTCATGTAAACATAACCACATTTAATAATCAGATTTTCTAATTAGGTATCTTCGAGTTTTCATAATTTTTATCATGTTTCACAGAATCGAGCATCTTTATCCAGAAGCGTTGGAAGACCTGCCGTTCAACATATTTGGTGTCATCCAACCTGATTTGGCTGTTTTTACAACTCCTAACAGTGATTTCAACGTCCTTTTTACAAACTTGATCGGGTTCCGGCATGATGATCATAAATTCGAATGGAGTCGTGATCAATTCCGTTGTTGGTGGGTTGAAGTGCTATATTGTGCCAGTGGGTTTTGCATGATTTATCCTCATTTCATGACTCGTCCAACTCTTAGGGTTAGATAGTTATTACAGTAGTTTACTACATTCTTGTTGCATTTTCTATTTCAGGGCTGATAACCTTGTCACCCGCTATCCTAACTATGAAGTAGAAGTGGGCGGTGTTGGCCCAGGACCGCCCGGCACGGAGCACCTTGGCTGTTCAACGCAAATCGCCATATTTTTCAGGAAAGGAGGAAGGGCAGCCTTGGACGATATAAAATGTGAGGTGAGTGCAACCACGAACTTATGGGCTCACATTCACCATCTCACGCTCAACTTTCAGTACATCACATACGCGTTTCACCTCCTTACACCGCTTCACAAAGTCGCATGTTTCCTCGTCTGCCCAATAACCAATTCTCTCCTAATTCACCTTGGTGTTTCCTCGTCTACTGCTGTGTATTTTAACAACCAGTTGCCATGGGCAATTTTTTTCCAATCGCATGTAAACAAATGCGATAATTCGCTCAAGTTTATTTTGACACCCGCAGGAAATCTACAAGTTGATCCGGAAAATCGAGTATCCGTACAGGGACCCAACGGAGCTTTTTGACAGCAATGTAAAGTACTATACTGACAATTTCATCCGATTGTCAATCGACTCTGAACGGTTCTTAGCTATCGATGACGAAGAACATCAAATTCCTTTCTCCCAAGTCGTGGAATATGTCAATGAAAAAGTCCCATGCACAGAAGCTGACGTCAGGTAAAAGTTTGAAATTTTTCGGATTCCCTTTTTCAATTTTTGGTCGGTGTTGAATGACACTTATCTGAAGTGAAAACGGGCCTAATTCTTATTTCAGATCGCGTTTAGGCAGCAATTGGAAAATCGAGAAGAGAGGAGCGGAAGATTTTGTCGTTGTTTCGTTTTACGACGATCAAAATGGCTGGTCGGTCTCTAGTCAAGCCTCAAGTCTAGCGCTGTCGTCTCTTTCCGGCTCTGAAGATTTTTGTTTACAAGTTGGTGTTGGTGCTGGTGGTGTGTCTGACTGGGATTCAGATGAGCCGATTTGTGAAGACGCGCTCGATTCTAAAGAACTCTGTGAAATGAGCAAGGAGGACCAGGAATGCCCTGCGCCATGTGACGTCGAACAAGATGACGTCGTGGTGCCATCCCTATCGCATCTATCGATCGCTGAGGAGGGCCAAGCTGCTGCCGTAGCAGATGTAGAAGCTGTGCCGGTTCCCTTGAGAAATATCAACCAGGAAGATCCGAACGTCATTCCGTTGGCCAAATGTCAGTCTTTGGAGCAGATAAATCAAAGCAGAAACAAGAACAAGCCGTTCCGATTCAGTTTGAACATGGAGAAGAATGAATCTTTGAACGGCGAAATAGTAAATAGCGCCAGTTCTGAATCTAAAGACAGGGATAAGAGCGTGCCTAGCTTCTCGGAATCGTTCGGCCTGCGGTTGGAAGACAGCTGTAGTCAGAGCAAAGCTGCCGACAGCGGGTATCCCAATTCGGTCGGCCAAGATATGGACATGGATCTGACTCCTGAGCAAGTCGATGAGATTATCACGGAGACGGAATCGAGCTTTGACGGAGACGACGACTCCGTCTCTGGGGATGAAATGGACGGCCAAGGTGGCCCAGAAGCGAGGCAGCCCAACCAGCTCGAGTTGGTACATCAAGCGCCAGTCATTCGATTCTTGGACAACGTGGAAAACGGCGACGTGGCCAACAACAATCGTGATGGCGAAGGCAACAACATGGAAGACAATCGGATCGTCGGCGACGCTTTGGAGTTCGTCCAGCATGTGATTCGTCAGGAGGAGGAAGAATTGCAGAATCCTAATATAGCAGCACGAGCTCCTCATTACCCAGAGGTTGAATCCGACGAAGATGTCATATCCAATACTGTCGATGGTTCCTCTCAGGTGAGATCATCAATTGGTAAAGCATGAGCTACCGGCCATTTCACCTATGCATAAATGAGTTCGAGGAGAGCTTTGCTCGTTTTCCCCCTATTTCTTAAAAATTCTACTAAATTCAAGCTTGAGGCTCTGGATAATAAACTTTTATTTTCGGTCGTCGATGTTCACATCCTTGATTGGGCAGATGACGATGCATTGCTCGGTCGTCATCAGTTTGTTTATTGCTACAGGCTGATTCAACTCTTGCCGTTTTGGAGGACGACTCAGTCAGTCACGGCCTTCTGGAGACCAATATTGCCTTGGCTTTGGGTGCCGATCCGTCGCCATCGCCGCCTCGAACGCCTTTCAACACGAGAAATCCGTCTGTCGATCATCTGGCCGAAGACGTTGGTTCGCCTTCTGAAAGGTGAGTCATTGCCATAATTCCCCATTGAAATAGTTTTATTGTGAACGTACGCTCATTTTGACGTTCAAACGATCATAATCTCTTGAAAAAAATGAAGCATCCTCAATATCGGCACTTACATAATGTGGAAAACAATATTTGGTTGTTTCGTTGCGATTGTGGTCGAAGATTTACTCCAGCAACGAAGGTAGCCAAACCTTTTTAAATGATAGTTGTATCATGAGAGTGAAAACATTTTTTTCTCCACCAAGATTTCCACCGTGGCTTTGCAACATTTTGGTGGACGATGTGGAACCGCCGACAGCTGACATTCACATCGGAAACACGGCATTCGAAGATCACGAATTACCACGGCCAGCTTTAGCGGTGACGTTCAATTCTGAGATGTCGATCGAGCAAATCGTCCCCGGTGATATGATGGGCGGTGGGGAACCCAATTTCTCATTGTCGTTCAATTCCGAGGCGTCGATAGAGCACATTGGCGCCACCAATGTGAGGGGCGGTGGGGAACCCCATATCTAATAAAGACACTGTCATCCTGACCATCGATACCGATGTTGTCACTTTCCACACAAAGTTTTGGGTTTGGTATCGTTTTGGGGGAAACTTCGCATTTGGTGCCAACCAATTGGAAGAAACAGCTTTTCATGCGTTTGACGAACTGCTCTCTAGAGGTTCAATGACTATTACATTAATTTGTTTACGCTAGACCTATTTTGTACTTTCGAAGTACAATTCCATTATTTCTATCAGGAGTAACGTGATTTCCAATTATTATCTACGTTTAGAATGGTGCTGTGAATACTAGTCGAGTTTTGTCATGGTTTCCTGATTTCTCTGACAAATTGCCATTTTTACGAACTTTCGAGTGAGAACGTGTATAATAGTCGGCTGTTATTGTTATCAAGTTCCCTTCCTTTCAAAGTGAATGTTTCACTCTTGTGCATAAGTGCAACCGAATCAAGTGCCATTTTCCTTTAATTGTATTCATCCTATGACGTATTCACTGGTGTGATAATTGACCTATTGCCCTCAATTCCAACAATTCTTGTTCACCATGTCAGATTCGATTGAACGCATCTTTTCCCTGAAGTTGTTCAAGAAATGAAGGAAAATTCAAGATCGTCTCGATGCATCAGTTCAATGCAGGTTATGTAACTCTAAAAAAGTGAAATTCGTCGGTCTGAACAGAAAGCAGTTTTTTTCCTATAGAAAGTAAATCAAGTTACGATCAAGTTTACTTGATTTGGGTCAGTTTAGTAAAACTCCAAATTATCCTGGTAATCTACAATCGAAGAAGTTGAAAATGATTGTGGACGGTCTATGGCACTATCACCTTGATTTTTTTCACAGTTCATGATTATTTTTTCTCATTGTGTTACGCACGGTGAGCCAACGAAACTTGCCGATTTCAGTTTTCCTCCAAAAGTAGAAGAACGTGGGTGAAATCTGCAAATTTCGTTGGACCACCCTGTAATATGTTCAGCTACGCAACATGTTCACCTAAAAGAATTGCATATTTCTATATCGATTCCCCTGGACAGAATTCATTTATCCATTTTATGAGGCTCCACTTCAAGATGCTTCAATTTTGAAACGTAATAAATAATGATAATAATTAAAAATATTAGGGATCTATCTCGAGAAGTGCTAAGTTCCATAAACAAAATGTTGTGACGTCCTATTGTGTGAAACGTTGTAATTATCTATTATTCATTGATTGTACGGAAAATGTGCGATTATTTTTGGAAATTTTCTTTCTGCAAATATCTTGCCTACCTTTGTCTGCCGCTGGGCGACGTCACTGTCATTCTTCGTGAAAAGGAGTTGATGGTAGATACCTCAGTATTCAACATTTATCGTCGGTCCATCATCCCATGAAAGTCGATTGGAAGCCTTGTAGAAAACAGAATTGTGGAAGAAAAAATTGGCCGTACCCCCGATGTTGGTGAATCGTTTTTGGCATTCCTGAAAAACCTTAAAATTGATGATAGGCGATGTTGCTTGGAGGCTGATGCTTCAAGCTGAGACATATCAATTAAAAATAGCGATTTTCAGGCGTGTAGGCACTTGATGTGCAGATTCGATAGCGTAGCTGTGAGATGGTACATTGTTCAAAACCGTACAAAAAGGCAGTTGTCAAAAAAAAAAAAACCAGAATTTTTCAGTAGTAAACGTCACATTTTTCCAATTTGTTCCTCAAGTTATTTTAAAAGCTGGAATGTTTTCGATGGACTTTACCAACGAGTTTGTCGGTTTTAGGCAACAATTGAACAGTTGGATTTTGTTGGAACATTGCGGTTCGTTTTTTTATGCATTCCGAGAATATTCCGCAAGAAGAGGAACCGTTTTCAACATCAATCATTATATCGATTTGAAACCTCCATTCCACCAAGGCAGCTGAATTGAACCGCTAGGTACTTTCACCACATTCCTCATTTTCCTTTTCCAACCCCCCATACCTGAACTTGAGCATCTTCATTTCCCGCTGCTACTTCTCAAAGGAGGTGCCATGAAATGTATTGATTGTAAACCGCATAGTTATCATAGTTCAAATTTGTTATTGGTCCCTACACGGAAGTGTGACGTCATGCCATGGTGATCACCGGCTCATCGCTAATTTTGAATGCAAATTTTCTTGTGGGCCTTTACTGAGGGTAACCGCTCAACACTGCGACCTACTTCTCCTTCGTATTGGTCATGTTACTAAATTTGTAACAAACACTTTATTTAATGAAGTTTACCAAGTCCTCGAGGGAATGTTTGAGAAAGTGGTTAAATAAGACTGAACTGTCGAGTTGTAACACGTAGAATACGTAAATTTTAAGTTCTGATGTATGTTGCCTTGTTTTAGATAACTGTAGGTATGTAGGTTAGTCTTTTTTCCAACCTGTAAGCCCATATCAGGCGTTTTAACATTCTTCCTGGGAAACCGGTCTATGTGAAAAAATCTAACGCCTCCGTGCCAGATCCATTGGATGAATGAACGATCTTCTGAGATAGGCTGTGAGGTGCTTGAAAATGAATATGGCCCATAAATACCCGAAAAAGGCCTTTTTGTTATATTGATAGAAATCGTTAAATGGGTCTAGATTTTTAATTTTTTTTTTTTATTTAGTGGGGATCGATTAGAAAAGAATATGACTCAAAACCTTGATAATGGTCAACATCGCTCAGTATTTCAAACGCAAAGGTGAATTTTCCCAGAAATGCGTTATGAGAAGTGTTGTAGGTTTTTTGACCAATCCCCACTACATCAATAACTTATGGGCATGGTCACTCAAATGATTTCCTTCTTTCTTGTGTGCAACCATCACAATCTTGATTTGCACACAGATGTTTCAAGAAAAATGCCTTCTGATAATGTTCACTTGCTCTGTCGAGCCCCCTGAAGTAGTCAGAAGTATAGTTCCTGATGGTTAGCAGGCAGATTATTAGCGCTGATCTGACGACTGTGTAGTCAAGGAATTAAATCATCCGATCCTTGGTAAGGTCAATCTTGGAACACAATGGCTGTCATATTAATCATCCACCAATCGTTTTTCTTTCAAAAACATTTCTAGTGCAATGTTACTGTCCCTCTTTGAAAAAACCTTCCGACAGCATTGATCGGTTCTGTTTATTTTGAAGTTAGTTTTGTAAAGCCAAAGATCTGTATGGTAAACCAATTCCTAACCTTTCGAGCCTCCTTCACAGCCGCTAAGAAAATTTTGAGTTTTGAATAATATTGTCATTTGCTTATCATCTGAAGCCTCGAGTTGTACCTATGTAATATATTATGATAAATTACTTGGACATCAAGTACGTTATGTGAGGATAATTTGAAAAATTGACTCAGAAAAGAACACACTGGGAAAATAAAAATGTAATCTTTGTTTCCAAGAGCCGCTTCATGGTTCAAAAATATACATAAGTTTTCCAAATCAAATAAAGACATCTTTGGAAATCCCTTCTGCTGATCCTACATTTTTTAGTACTGTAGACATAGGAGGCAGTAGGCATAGGACACACGGCTCAGGTTGATATTAACACTGATGAATTGGCAATTTTATGTTGCGATGCGACCCGACCTGTCAACAGTGTGCGCTAGCCTTTTCCTACTGTGCATTGTACATTTACCGCAACTCAGTGATCGAATCGGCCTCGCTCCTCAATATTGCCAATGTTTGATGCCTCGCTTGCGAATTTTTATCCTATCCTATTCAACATAATTGACGGTCGTGACTAGATGGCTAGTTCCCATAACCGTAATCACCGATTCCACTGAAAATGTTTTTCGTTAACTGTTATGGTCCAACCTAACAATATTACCACTGAGTCAACTTAACGAGTCGTTAACATTTTGGCATAATCATGCCCATGAAAGAGAAACGTTATGAGTTTTCTTGTAATTTGATCACTGGAGCTCCTTTGATTACATTCTGCCCTGGGGCGACGAGCACAGATTCCACTTTTCCAGCAGTGGCAGCTGTTATCACGTGTTCCATCTTCATCGAAATCATTACTGCCAGACGATCCCCAGCCGCAACGTCGTCTCCCGCTTTGACGAACACTTTGTCGATCACTCCTGGCATAGGGCAAACGGTTCCTCCGGATGCACCATCGTATAGCGTGTCCGGAGATTTGGTCTTCGGCTCGACTTCAACCACGTATTCGCTATTCTTCTCAAAAACGTAGATTTTCTGTCCCATGAAAAATAATCGACTTTTTTCCGAGCCTTCAGGTGAAGTTGCAGTGATGTCTGTGAACCCATTTTCGGCTTGCTTTGCGGATCCCATGAACGAAAAGCTCGCTTTGCTGTCAACGTCCATCGTGTACCAACCATTTTCTCCCTTGGTGACGTTGATAACATGGGAAGTCCCCCCGCATTTGGTTTTCAAAGTTTCAGTGAAATTGCTGTTGACTCTAAAATTTGGCACAGCGATGAATGGATTATTAGGATTTTCATTCAATCGTAATGTTCGCACCGATTCGCTCTCATGGTGCAGGACATAACCCAATGCAGCTTTTGCAAGGGATGACAAGCAGGGCGGTCGAGGGAGAAGAGACTGTTTGTGCTCTGGAATGAAATCAGTGTTAACTTTACCATCTACTAGATCTTGGATTTCTACAAGACGTCTTAGAAAACTGACGTTGTTTTCAACACCGACAATGTTGAAGCCAGCCAATGCTGAACTCATTGCAACAAAAGCAGATTCTTGGTCTGGGCCCCACACTACCACTTTGGCTATCATGGGGTCGTAATGAACAGACACGTCGTCTCCAGCCGCTACCCCTGACTCGATTCGAAGGTTCAGCGATGTGGCGTCACCTGAAGGAAGACCGAGAGAGTAAAGCTTTCCAGCTGCTGGCATGAAGTTACCCTCGGATGTAAGCGATTCCGCGTAAACTCTGGCCTCGATGGAAGCGCCGTTCAATTTCAATTCTGCTTGCTTCAAAGGCAGGGCCTCTCCGCTGCCGACTCTCAACTGCCACTCGACCAAGTCCACTCCTGTTATCATCTCTGTGACGGGATGCTCTACCTGAAGGCGGGTGTTCATTTCCATGAAGTAGAAACTCCTATCGCTCGGGTCGTATATGAATTCTACCGTTCCAGCTCCAACGTAGCCCACAGCTTGTGCGGCTCGGACGCCAGTTTCTCCCAGTCTCATACGCAACTCATGATCTATGTGCGGGCCTGGCGCTTGTTCGATCACCTTTTGATGTCTTCTCTGCACCGAGCAATCCCTTTCAAAAAGGTGGACCGTGTTGCCGTGTGCGTCACCGAAAACTTGCACTTCAACGTGACGGGGTGATTCGATGAATTTCTCAAGAAGCACGACATCGTCACCAAACGCTCTCAAGGACTCGGTTTTAGCGGACTCTAGAGCGGCTAAAAATTCATCCGACTTCCGAGCAATTCTCATCCCTTTGCCACCACCTGCAAACAAGGAAATCGCTACATGAAGCAATAGCTGGAAAAATTGAGTTTTTTTCATCATGGTTCATAACAAACGTCATACCTCCTCTTACAGCCTTGATCATTAGCGGGAATCCAATTTCAGACGCTTTATCCTTCAAAAACTCGACGTCCTGGTTCTGCCCATGATAGCCGGGTACAACTGGTACTCCTGCTCGGCTCATGATATCCTTGGATGTACTCTTCACGCCCATGTTCCTGATGGCGGATGGAGATGGACCCAGAAAGATGAGGCCATTCTTCAAGCATTCCTCAGCGAATTCGGCGTTTTCAGATAGAAATCCATAACCAGGATGGATGGCCTGGGCTCCGCATTTTTTGGCCACGTCAATAATCTTGTCGCCTCTGAGATAGCTTTCTGAAGCCTGTGGAAGGCCTATGCAGTAAGCTTCGTCAGCCATGCTGACATGCATAGCGTTGACATCTGCTTCTGAGTATACTGCTACAGACTTAATGCCCAGCTTCTTGGTCGTTCTCATCACTCGGCATGCTATCTCGCCTACAAACCAAATATTTCAATAAATGAATTATGCTTTTCGTTCTTTATGGTAACTGAATCTTACCGAAGGCAGATCAATCGGGTCAAAAAATTTAATTTGAGTAATTGCCATATTTTTACCGATTACTGTTTCTTGGGAAAGTCGGCCCCTAACGTAAATTTTGTGGCTTCAAGTATTAATTAGGTAAGTACCTCTATTCAAATTAGGTTTGCCAACCCCTCCAGCGACTTTAGAACGATAAGATGAATAAATTGGGAAGAAAATTTCGGGAAAAGGAGGTCATCCCAGTATTCATGACAAAACAATGCAAAATTAATTCTGGGAAACGATCAACAGTCAAATATCGAAAATGATAGGAGTTTCAGTTTTAAACTCTATCTTATCTACGTAATGGAGAAGTTAGTGAGGTTTTCAGTAAATTTCAAACGTCTTCAATTCATATTACACAAACTGTAACTCAAACCGAAACAAGGAATTAAACTGAAACCGAACTGTAACTCATACTGAAACTGGAGCCCAAACGTAAACGAAAACTGTAACTCAAATCAAAAACTCAAGCTCAAACTGAAACTCAAACTTAAAATTGAGTTTCTGTGAATTTCTTGTAGAACTCAAGTTTGAGTGTCAATTTTAGTTTGAGTTTTGTTCAGGTTTTAGTTTCAGTTTGAACCTGAAACCCAAGATCAAATGTAACTCAAATGTAAACTCATGCTCCAACTCTAACTGAAACTCAATTGTAAACTCTAACTCATATCTGAACTCAAACTTGAACAAGTCTCAGTTTGAGAATGAGTTTCAGTTGCAGTTTGAGTTTCAGTTAAAGTTTGAGCTCCAGTTAAAGTTTGGGTTGAAGTTGAGTTTCAGTTCTAATATGAGTAGAATTTGAGTTTCCCTTCCAGTTTAAGTTAATCATGTTTCAGTTCACGTTTGAGTTTCAGTTGCATTTAACATTAGGGTTTGATTCTATTTTCGTTCACCTAAGTCAGTAAGTAGGTACAATTCATAGATTTTCCTGCAGTATAACCTACCTCTGTTGGCTATGAGCACTTTTCTCAATTGGCACAACCTGTTGATCATGATGAGGGCTAATCTCGATCTATAAACTCGGTCAAGTGACTATAAAATCATGAGTATTGTTGGTATTGGTGTACGTCGAGCAAAGAAAATATTGTATTCGACACCTGATGATTCCCGTAAAGCAAATTTCTTTGACCGAATTCGTGAAAAAATGCAAACGCTCGAACGCTGTAACACTAATATTGCCCGGATTCATTCTGCGGAAATGAGTCGATAAATTACGTAAATCGACTGGTGGCCCGTGACGTTTGTAGAAGTGGTTAAATAATGCTGCCACGGATGATATCGGATGGTGTCATGGGGGTCTGTTCACCGGTATAAAAAAATTGAGATAAAGATAGCTGATAACCAACACAAGCCTTCAGTCTTGATACGATTTTATTAATTTTGTTCTCATCCCAAGCATAGTCCTAATCATTATAGTATTCAAGCGGATAGCCAATAATTCACGAATATTTATGATGGTAAACTAAAAACTTGATGATTAGGTATAGTATAATAATCATGTTATGATGGTGGCTTCTAATGAGCAACAAGTAGGTAGGCATACGTAGCTACGTTGGGGGATTGGGTTTTTAAAAATGTTATCTACGACCATTCGGATAAATAGAGTGGGTAAAGATAATTTACGAATTGTGAGATCCGTAATAGAACCATGGTGCCCTTTCATAGGAATCCTTTCACAGGATCTGATCCAGTGTGAACCGTGTCACAGGCTGTGTCAGAAACTCCGGAAGGTTTTTAGAGAAGAATCACTTGGAATCAATCATCCAGAATCGCTGACTAATAATTAGTCTACTAATTATTAGTAGATGATCTAGTAATGGGTAGTAAGAGCGGGAAGACACCATTCGCCATGCTAGTAACCCCTTTTTAAGACCCAGGAGATTAGCATTCGCATAAGTGTTACTGGCACATTGTAGATTCGCATAACACTGTGTCAGTAACACTTGTGCAAATCCTCATAATTTAGAATTTTTCGGGATAAAATAGTAACCCGTCGATTCCTGAGCATCGTAATTTCAGCAGGAGTACCTAAATACGTTGTAAGTATGGAAGCGGAAGTAATTATTTTAACTAACTTGCGAAAATTGCCATTATCATGAATTCAAATACAATCCTGTTTGGATACAATCGGTTTGGATTGATTACTTTACACAAACTATTTCAATAGCCATGAGCACCAAGCGGTGGCCGCAGAACTAGGTAGGTACAGGGAGGTCACTTTGAGGAGGAACCTCATGTTCGTTTTACTTCCTCAAGGAGATTTGCCTGAGAAGCAAACAACTTTTGCGTTCCCTCAATTCAACGGGGAAATTCTGGCAATTAATAAAGTGATTAGTTCAACGGGACATTTCAGTGGCTTTTGAAATATTCGAATAAATCGTACGAAGCTGTTCCGGGACGAACTGTTCCGTCGTTTTTTATATCCGCCAGAGCTCGCTGAGATCGAGACTCTAACTAACCTGTATTTAGTGACTACTCACGGAGCTTCGTCGTTCGTCCACATTTAGTGATGGCAACAAAAAATCGATTTTTTTGAAAAATCGATTTTTACTGTTTAAATCATCGATTTTTAAAAATCGATTTATTGAAGGCGATTTTTATCTAAAATCGATTTTTTTTACCAAAAAAATCGATTTTTACCTGTTTAAAATGCGTTTTTGTTATATTACAATAAAAATAATACATTAAAATATTATCCCGTGTAGAGAATCTAATATAACGATCCATATTTACTCCAGCGTTCAGTATTCAGTAACGATGTGAGTTCTACTGTTTCTACAGTCACCATTTTACCACAGATCGAAATAGACGGCATTACCTTCACAACATAACTCGATCTCGTTCGAATCGAATCGTTGTCGTTGAGGTCTCCCCACTCTCTCCCTCCTTCCCTTCCCCGTCTTTTAAATGTTAATAAATACATAAACGATAAATCAAATATTTTGTTTATTTTCCTTTTTAAATAGTTGTTTTCTAGAAGTCAGGGGACTATTTCATAAACTTACACGCTTACAAGTACAAGGTGTACACCGGTAAAATTATAAACTACTATTTTAGACAAATTATACTGATCATACCACTCAGCAGAAGAATAAAAACAATGATCAGTACAAATCAGCTGATTCACCTAGTCATTTGTAAACTTGTACTTTTATGTTACAGGCCCCATATATTGTTTTACACCACATTTTACTGGTATATCTCATAGATTTAAAAAAAATCGATTTTCTTCAAAAATCGATTTTTTGGTCTCGATTTTTAGTTGAAATCGATTTTAATCTTTCGATACATCGATTTTTTGAAAGATCGATTTTTCTATAAGTGTTGCCATCACTATCCACATTCCAGCCAGCGGGTACGGGCACAACTACTAGTACACATACACGGCCAAGACGAGGGTTGATGAGATTAGTTTCATTCCGAAGTAGGGATGGGATATCGGAAGAATAATATCGATATCGGTATCAAATGATATATCAAATAAAAATATCGATATCCGATATGTATCGGAAGAAAAATATCGATATCCGATATTATCGGCCAAAAATATCGGAACATTCAATTCACTTCAGTTTTGATCACCAAACTATTCAGGTTACCTCTTTCACGTTAAATGGCAGAATAATCTTCAATACTTTTATGTGGGGCTGCTATGATCAGATTACCTAAATATCAACTGTGAATCTATAATAATAAAAGCAAGTGTTTGTTTGTTGGTTGTCTCCAGCCAAATCTGTCGCACGCAGGGACCTGGAATTTTTCACACGGAAGCACAAAGAGGCTGGCAACAAAACCTCAAAGCGCAATTTTCAATTTTTGAAAAAATTTTTTTTTTTAAATTTTAAAAAAGTGAATTTAAAAAAAGTGAGTTTTAAACGAGAAAAAAGTGAAATAATTGAAAAAAGTGACAACACGGGGGCACGGGCGGGTACAGCTATAGCTATGGGGGGGGGAGAGATTCCTGCGCTATTCACTTATCTGCATTTCCTTATTTTTTTGCACGGGCAACGCCGGGCGGGTACAGCTAGTATAGTATAAACTAAATGAACCTATAAAGTTTATAGGGTCTAAAAGTGTGAACAAGTTGCTTGCTGGTCAAAGAAGAAGAAGTACAGACAGAAATCAGAATCTGATACAACTAGCCCTCTCTACCTACATCACAACCTTTGACACATAGGTATATACGAATACTGATACGATATTCACGTACGGATTTATGATTATCTGTTTTCATTAATAAAATCTGCAAAATCAAGCACGAATTCATTGATTTTTTTGCTCACCTGTTCATAATTTAATACTTGCGCTAGCTACCCATTTCTCAGTTGAGTTTTTAAAAACCGATAATATCGCAAGGAAAATATCGATATTCCGATATTATCGGAATCAAAATATCGATAATGAAATATCGGATATCGCAAGGAAAATATCGATATTCCGATATTATCGATATCGATATCCCATCCCTATTCCGAAGCCAAACCACGAAGTGCGAAAGGTCACCCACCGTTCCGCTGTCGTCTCCATCTTTTCTCACGGTTTACGGTCCGAGTTCGGTGTGTATTCAGATACCAATACATGAAATTGGACTAAGCGATTGCTGACGGATAAGCATCTACGCGAGGTAAGCCCGGCGGTTCACATTAGTCAATTAACGTTCCTCCGAGTCGGGAACCTCGACCCAAATAGCTCTGACAAAGGCCACACCCTGCGGCTCGGAAAGTCTCCATTATTTTTGCTTCCCGACAGTCGCGACCGAGTCCCAGTTCTTCAGCAAAATCAATACGCCTGCAATTCTATGCTGATCAGCCGTTTTCATTGCGTATCTTGCGCTGGCAAAGCTGCTGATTTGCTGAGGATTCGTCTTCCGGTCGATTTTTCAGCGATTAACTGCTTGACATTGGTGATTTCCTGCTGAAAACTCGAGCTGTAGTTAATAGTGACAATCGTCGTCCGGTCTGCATCCCAATCGTATTGCTTTGTGTAATCTCAAGTTTATAACAACGTTTCGTTGCCTGTTTCCATATCCATACCTGTAAATGAGGGGTATGAACATTTTTTACTCTGGACTTGCCTGATCGAACAGTCCCATTGTTTGAAGCATAGCTCGAATGTTTGTGAAATTTTCTCCCTATTGGTGACAACCCTTTTGACATGGTAAAAGGGAGCAAAATCTTATAAATCAGATAGATACCTACTTGGTTAAACTTTTGACTGAAACTCGAACTGAGTGAAAGAAGAACATGAAATGAAAGTGAAACTAAAACTGAAACTTTTAGTTGTTGAAATTTCCAATTGAATTTCACTTTCTGTTTGCAATTCAGTTTTAGTGCAAGTTTCACTTCAGATTGAGTTTGAACTTCAGTTTCCTTTCCTGTTTTACTTTCACTTCGAAAGATTCACTTTTAGTTTGAGCCCTCAGTTTCAATTTGAGTTTCGCTTTTAGTTGTATAATTTCACTTTTATTTTCAGCTTGAAACTGTGCTTCAAATTGAGTTTCACTTTCAGTTAGAGCTTGAATTTTAGTTGCAGCTTGAGTTTAATTATCAATTTTACTTCCACTTCATGTTTGAGATTCACTTCGAGGTTCAGATTCACTCTTAGTTTGATTAGGTACCACTTACAGTTCAAGTTTTAGTTCAACTCCCAGTACCTAATTTAATTTCACTCTTAATTTGGGTTTCGCTTTTTGATTTCCAGCCCAAGTTTGAGTCACTTACAGTTTTAATTTCACTTTCAATTTGTGTTTCACTTGTTGTTTTACACTAACCAGCCCAAATGTGTGGTGCCGGTTCGGTTTGAATTTATTTGAAGCGCATGACAGCTGCGTTGGTACTTCGTTTGCTTAGCGGCTATCTAATTTTAGCCTTCGCGCATGACATCATCGCACCGGTATGACATCACTTTGTCCGATAGACGATCGTTGAAATTCACACTAATTCTACTACACAATCATAATTTTACGCTATTTTAATAACTGATACAGGTAAATCCAGGGAAATGGTGATAGCAGAATTTTTCATCATCTGTATTTTTTGGTGTGTAGGTGCTTCCTTCTCGGCTTTTTGACTGGTTAGAAGTACTTATCATAACATTATTCATTTTGCATCACATTATTCAACTTCACACATGCTAAATATAGCGGCAATAAGCAATCAGCTCAACGAGGATTGTAGCTGCCAATTAGAATTTAGAGTGACAAGAGGGTGTGGTCTCTCTGACGAAGGGAGAAGTGAGATTGAGGAATGCACCTCAATTTTTCAAGATAAGTGGATGACTGCCACTTGACCTCTCTTTTCCGCCTACAGCCTACACCGATTCATTTAAAGCCAGATTCTCGTGTTGCAAATAGCAGAGGTGCCTTATGTGCAGATTCCTTTTTATAAATCACTTTAAACCAGTAAAGGACGATTTACTCATTGGCTAATGGATTGAAATTCAAAACTCACAGAAGAAGCCCCAGATTCCAGTTATTATTTTTATCATTATATATGATCAATGCCCCTTTTCCATTTGCTCTAATTTTAACCAAACATATGATTGGCTATCTCACACTAGAAGATGAAAGAATTCAGACAATCGGAATATTGATTTTCTCAGCGCGCGAACCCAATGCAGTTGCTTTGGTGCCTGTCTCGATTTCAATGCCAGCAGTCCATAGAAAGCTAAACCGCCTTGTGGGACGAGGAGAGAATTCTTCATGTACCTCACGTTTCTCCCTCGTTAAGGCGCCGTTTGATGTTCGTTTCGATTGGAATCGCGGTAACTTACCTAAATTTTCGGGCCCTGTAAATAAGATTATTCAGAAAACTATACACCCGTAGGTTGGAGCATTTTAAAAAACCTATGGAGGTTTGCCTTCTTTTTGGACGGAGAAAATGCTGGGCACAGAATTGATGAAAGAATGAAAGAAATTATTAGGATTTTCTTGAATTCATTGCTTGAGCGGCTCATGGTTACCTGGTGTCTTCATTCGAGTCTTCCTGCTATATTTTAAAATTTTAAGCAGTGAATACTAATTCCCGGGTTTTTAAGGGCGCCTAATGTTATGTAAGCTTAATCAAGTCGGAAATATGAAATTCCGATGGACCTTGGGAAGGTATTTCGCGTAACGACTTCGAAAAAGAATTAGCCGTCCTTTGAAACCTCTATTTATCAATCCTCCTTTGTTCAAGAACGTTAAAATTCCTAAAAAACAGCGTTTCCCTCAATTTTATGCGTGAAAATCATCGGTTCGACATTATTTTGATTTGAGTAGTGCTTTTGTTGTCGATCTCTTTCTCTTAGAACATGTATCAATTTCACATTTTCCCCCCCGCAGCCCCGGTTCGCTGATTGTCAATCAAGATGGATCAGATAACGCCGAAGGAGGTGAAAATCCTCGAGACGGCCGATGACATTCAAGACAGAAGAGAACAAGTGCTCGGTCGGTACAGTGACTTCAAATCCGAAGCTCGAGCCAAACGACACAAGCTCGAAGATTCCCGTCGCTATCAGGTGACCGCATGGACCTACAGCATAACTTAACTTATATGCATAGAAGTATTGTAGAAAAATTTTTTTGTCCTGAACTGAATACCTATCTACTTTCTGGCAAAATTTGGATTTTTCGTTTTTGTTTCTAGTATTTCAAACGGGATGCCGACGAGCTTGGATCCTGGATCAACGAGAAGCTCCAAGCCGCTTCTGATGAGAGCTACAAAGATCCTACGAATCTCCAGGTGATACGGATCGTGCATTTTACGGTTTATCTTCTAAAATTTCATCAGAGGAAAGTTGGTTGTGTTACTCCATTTCCGGTGTTGCCAGTCTGTGTAAAACTCTTCGGTGTTTGTACAGGCGAAAATACAGAAACATCAAGCGTTCGAGGCCGAGGTTGCTGCCCACAGTAATGCTATCGTAGTTCTTGATAATACTGGCATGGAAATGATCAATCAGAGCCATTACGCGTCCGAGGAGATCCGCCAACGCTTGGGTTAGTCGTACAAAATATTTTTTAGTTTTTTGTTAAATTTTGTGAATTGTTTGAATCTGGTAAAAATGTATTGTTTGTAGTTATGATTTCATTGACATCCCGAGAGGACTTTTTTGCCTCTAACCACGATTTTCAGTATTTATGATATCATCATGATTTTAACCCACTGGTCCTCGATTTTTCAGATGAACTTCACAAACTTTGGGAGCTCCTGCTTTCCAGATTGGCTGAAAAGGGCTTGAAACTGCAGCAGGCCTTGGTCCTTGTGCAATTCTTGCGTCAATGCGAGGAGGTCATGTTCTGGATCAAAGACAAGGTAATTTTGACTAGCGACTTCATACTTCATCCCATGTTTTCCCCTTTTCCGAGCAAGCATAAAAATGTATCAAGTCCTGCCTGGAAGGTGAAGGAAGCCAGATAATAAAGCATATTATGTTTTATTGGAGTTTTATATCAAACCATGAAACACAAATAATTCATCCATGGTGTGGATTTTTTAAATATCTTCCAGGAAATGTTTGTCTCCACTGACGAATTCGGACAAGATCTCGAGCACGTTGAAGTTCTCCAGAGGAAATTCGACGAGTTCCAGAAAGATATGGCGTCTCAAGAGTATCGTGTCACCGAAGTGAACGAGTTGGCCGAAAAACTCGTGACTGACGGCCACCCTGAGCGCGAACAAATCTCCGTCCGCAAAGAGGTGGGAGGAACGGCTTGAATAGTGATACACCGCTGTGTGCGAAATGGAATCAAAGGAAGGAGATGTTCGAATTTGGTTTTGTATTCTAGGAGTTGAACGAAGCTTGGACCAGGCTGAGGCAGCAGGCGCTTATGAGGCAGGAGAAGCTTTTCGGAGCTCATGAGATCCAGCGTCTGAACCGAGACGCTGATGAGACTGTTGCTTGGATCGCTGAAAAGGACGTTGTCCTTTCGTCTGACGACTACGGTCGTGATCTTGCGAGCGTTCAGACTCTACAGGTAATTTGATGGCTTCTGTATGATCAGAAATGAGCTGCAACTGCTCGTAATAATCTGAAGGCTGTCTATGCCTTGCTATGTTTGTTCACCTCCTGATTTTCGGTTGCAGAGGAAACACGAAGGTGTCGAACGAGATCTTGCCGCCCTCGAAGACAAAGTTTCTACTCTTGGAAAAGAAGCTGAACGCCTATGCGCTATCCATGCCGACCATGGAGATCAGATTCAAGCTAAGCGCGCTGAAATCGTCTCCTACTGGGAGAGGCTTACTGCCAAGGCTAAAGTGAGTGAATTCACCTCTATTTTTCTAAGATATTGAATTCACAAACTTTCTTGAGCCATTTGTCCGATGCGGCCTTAAGACGAGTTCCATACATTTGTTCCCTAGAATGTTGAGACTGGTAAAAGTTGATAAAATTTGTTCAATCGCTTAATTGTAGGATCGCAGGCAGAAGTTGGACGAATCATACTACCTTCACCGTTTCCTGGCCGATTTCCGCGACCTCATCTCATGGGTCAATGACATGAAGGCGATCATTTCTGCTGACGAGTTGGCTAAGGACGTGGCGGGTGCTGAAGCTCTGCTCGAGCGCCATCAGGAGCACAAGGTAGGTTTGTGAGATAATCAACCGCAACTGATGTTAATTTCGAGTAATTCATGATGTAGTCGCTTGCTAACCCAGCATGAGAGTTCATGAGTCAATTCATTTGATTTACTCATAACATATTTCATCTTTAGGGCGAAATCGACGCCAGGGAGGACAGTTTCCGTTCCACGGCTGAGGCTGGAGAGGTTCTTCTCGAGCGTAATCCATCGACCGCTGTCGAAGTCAAGGAAAAACTGGCAATGCTCGAATCGGAGAGGAACGCCTTGATCACTCTGTGGAACGAGAGGAGGGTTCTGTACGACCAATGTATGGACCTCCAATTGTTCTATAGGGACACCGAACAGGCGGACACTTGGATGGCCAAACAGGAAGCTTTCCTCGCCAATGACGATGTCGGCGATTCCCTAGACTCGGTCGAAGCGATGATCAAGAAGCACGAGGACTTTGAAAAATCCCTCGCCGCCCAAGAAGAAAAGATCAAGGCTCTGGACGAATTTGCCACCAAACTTGTTGAAGAGCATTACGCGGCTGACGATGTCGACCAGAGAAGATCGATGGTAAGCCTTTTCTCTAAGAATAGTCCTATAAACATTTTTTTGGTGATACAAAAACCTCCTTTGATTTGGGAGAGGTTTGTAATCAACTTGTTCTTCCAGCTCCTCGAGAGGCGATCAGCTCTTTTGGAGAAATCCCGGGAAAGGCGAGCTCTGCTCGAAGATTCGTTCACTCTCCAGCAGTTCGAAAGGGATTGCGACGAGACGAAGGGATGGATCAACGAGAAATTGAAGTTCGCCACCGACGATAACTATTTGGTAAGCCACAGCTGACGTTTTGTTGAGCAGTTCTCTTGTTGTTAGCGAAATCCGTGATGTCAAATTCACGCCTCTTATCATACGTGTCGAATCGCTTGATTCTTCCCAGGATCCTACCAATTTGAACGGCAAGCTTCAGAAACAGCAGAATTTCGAGCAGGAGCTGAACGCCAACCACTCGCGTATTGAAGAAATCACCAACACCGGACAAGAACTTCTTAATTCCAACCATTATGCTGCCGGTAAGTTGACAGTGCTCTCCTTGAATCTGAAGGAAATCTAGCTTTACAACGACCCATATTATTGAATCACTGATCGATTGCTCCTTGAAGACCAAGCAAGTGATTATCCGGTAAATTATGAAACGGTCGTTATCTGTTTTTCAGATCGTATCCGTGACAGGATGGAGGAGATCATCAATCTCTGGGAAACGTTGGAGAACGCAACGGAGAAGAAAGGCACAAAGTTGCAGGAGGCCTCTCAGCAGCAGACTTTCAACCGCACCGTTGAAGACATTGAACTTTGGTTTACCGAGATCGAAGGGCAACTCCACAGCGAGGACTATGGCAAGGTACACTCAGTTCTCTGTACCATTTTCGTTTTTGATGGATGTCAGTTTTTCTAGATGATGTATCGCTTGGGATTATTGATGGATGATTATCAGTTATGACTGTATAAAAATGATGAGATTGCTATTATACCTAGTAGCTCTAGATTGATGAACATTCATGTTCCCTTTAAATTTCTTGTAATTCTATTTTTGATGATTTGCTACCCTGTTGAAATCGTCTTCATTGCAGTCGAATTAGCTTGATTTTTTTCAGAAATCAGAAATATGGGTACAAGACAATTTGATTCGTAGGATCATGACTAGGCCGATGCACAAACCCTGATGTGGCCCTTTCGAGGTGGTGTCCAGTGTGACAAAACCGGCAAAAAAATCGGTACCGGAAACCAAACCTCAAAAGTGCATTTGTTTTACAACCATTTTGTCCCCCAGAGTTTTTCATGCTTTCGTACCCATTCAATTTCATTTGAAGTTTTTATCCAGAATTGAATCCTTTGTTGTCTAGTTTTTTGAAAAATTCCATTAGGTATTTTTTTGTGGTTAAATATTTTCGGACCTTGTTGTAGATTCCTGAATCTGTCCTTTTGGTGAGTAATCAATGTTAAGCACGACGTGTTCTGGCTGTTTTGCGGGTAAAGTGTGGTACGCAGTGATGCGTGATCACCATAATTTTCCCGAGGTCCTTGAAACTGCCTCCATTCCCAGATTTTCATGTTCAATAGTTTGGTTATGTGGCGGTGCACTTTTACTGACTGTGATAACTCCGTGATTATTGGGTACCTGTTAACGGTGCAGAAGTTTAGGGATCCGTAATTCTCAGTTCATCAGTGATGGCCATGACGTAGGTCGGAGGTCCTCCTCAATTTCGTTTCTGAGGGACGTCCTAAGAAACTACAAATCAACAACAAAAATTTGATAATTTTCAAAAAAGTTTTCGTTTTGATTGTAACTCCTGAATAGCCTATCTCCGAGGTACCCCTACTTAGTTTAAAAATATTTTGAGTTTTAATTCAAAACGACATTCCCTTGCTGCCTATTTTTCAGTTTAATACGAAAGTCTTGTCAAAAACGTTTCCAAAATCTCACCATCGAGCGTGTGTTCAATTGAAAAATGATCCCATCTTCAAATGGATTTTTGATTTTTTAAGATCATGGTCTATTCCCATTGTCGTCTATCCCTTTTGCAAACCAAAGTAATAGACGCTTTTTGAAGATCATGGTCTATTCCCATTGCCGTCTATCCCTTTTGCAAACCAAAGTAATAGACGCTTTTTGAAGATCATGGTCTATTCCCATTGTCGTCTATCTAGCTTTTTGTATTAGGACGTTTGTGGAAATGCCAAAAGGTGGAAAAATAAAGTTCAGGCCTGCGTTGGCTTGAGTTTGATGAAAAGTGTCACTTCTGGTTGGAAATGTAATTCCCTACGGGAAGGTTCGGTATTATCCAAAATCTGTGGGTTTCTGCTGATCAACGTGCTATCCCATTTATCACATGTGTACCAATGTGAAAATATGTTAAGTGATTTCTTAATTGTGTAATTCGTATTGTTAATAATGTCAATCAAACCCCGACGAAAAGGTTGATCAAACAATTGAAATTGTCTACTCTTGGGGTTAACACAAATTGTTCATGTTACTAACCTTGTTTTTTTTTTCATGTGAGAAAAATTATCATCTAGTGTGACGTATATGGGTGTTACAGAATGTATCTTCTTTGCCAAAATAAGTTTGAAAAAACTCGATCGGGAATATTTGTATTCATATTGTGAATGACGTCCAACGATCGGTGATAAACAGCTGTAGGTTTCCTGGCGGATACTGATGGTTAATGTCAGTGTATGGGGTATCGTTGAATTTTACCAGAGTTACTTCTCTGTATCTCAAAATTCTCGCAGAAATAGTTTCATTGTACTTTCAACGCTAATCTTGCGTTCTGTTCTGTGTTTCCCGTTTCCAGGACTTGACTAGTGTGCAAAACCTGCTGAAAAAACACGCACTTCTGGAAGCTGATGTTGGATCGCACCAAGACAGAATCGAAGGCATCAGGGTTGCCGCTTCTCAATTCGTCGAGAGGGGCCATTTCGACGCTGATAATATCAAAGCTAAAGAGGTACGAGGCTCTAGTTTTCATTACATTTTCTACTACGATATCGACTCCTGGTCGGCCATAAGAGCCCATCTGCATATTTTCCTAATGCAGATTCACCCGTTGGTCGCCCAGGTATTGATGTACCTATTCAAAATCTGTTATGTATTTAAAGCAGGTGAGACTAGAGAACTGGGGTCAGGACAGATGGTTTGGTGGTTTTTGGCACGTATGATTGGGTATTGTTTGGACTCCAGTTGCAAACTGAGGTTGACTGTGTCCAATTACGGTTTCCTTGCTGGAATGACCGTGCTATTCTCAATGATCACATTTTTTAAACGAGTACAATTTTTATGTATTCAAGGAGTCGGTAACTGGGCGGTATGCAGCCCTTCAGAAGCCGATGAGCCTTCGCAAGCAGAAGCTGCTGGACTCTCTTCAAGCTCAGCAACTGTTCCGCGATATTGAAGATGAAGAAGCGTGGATCCGAGAAAAGGAACCGGTTGCGGCTTCGACCAACCGAGGTTAGTGCTGAAAAACTGAAATATAATGATGAAAATAATATTCGAAAGTTAACTGATTCTCAGTATAATGGCTCTCTACCAAGGGCAACTCCTCACTACCGGGGACAATTCCTCACTTGAACTCAGTGTGAACAATAATCTTCCAGGACGGGATTTGATTGGCGTTCAGAATCTGATGAAAAAACATCAAGCTGTTTTGGCCGAGATCAACAACCACGAAGGCCGTGTCGCCGCTGTCGGGCAATCTGGAAAGCAGATGATCGCTGAGCAGCATTTCGCCTCTGCTGAAATATCGTCCCGCGTTGAAGATCTCCAGAACCACTGGACTCACTTGAAGGAGAAGGCTTTGCAGGTAATATCGCTAAAAACATTTTACCCATAGTAGTCAAACGTATTTTGAAAGTGTAATCCATGTTTTTTTGTCGGTTCTGCAGCGCAAAGAGGATTTGGAGGATTCATTGCAAGCGCATCAATACTTTGCCGACGCCAACGAGGCTGAATCTTGGATGAAGGAGAAGGAACCGCTAGTGGTGAACCAGGATTACGGCAAGGACGAAGATTCGAGCGAGGCCCTGCTCAAGAAACATGAAGCCCTCGTTTCTGATCTTGAGGCTTTCGGAAACACCATCACATCGCTGAAAGAACAAGCTGAGGCTTGCAGGGTAAGCAGTCGAATTTAATATTGTTGTCATGTTGAAAAACCTTGTACGGGGCTGCCTGGTTCAGAAAGGCTGGAAATTGTGATGTGACAATTCACTTAGACATGAAAATTTTCCGTGTTTACTTGAATTTCCCGAGTTCATGAAGCCAAATCAACATGATTGCGGGCAAATTTCAGCAACAGGAAACCCCTGTGATTGACGTCACTGGCAAAGAATGCGTCATGGCCTTGTACGATTACACTGAGAAGTCTCCCAGGGAAGTTTCGATGAAGAAGGGCGATGTTTTGACGCTGCTGAATTCTAACAACAAGGTGAGTTGATATTCGTGTGAAATCAAAGCTCGAATGATTTTCTGCCTATCCAATTTCGCCATAACCGAATTGGTTGTTATTTTTGCTTTAATGGACATCTTTTGCAATGTTTCCCAGGATTGGTGGAAAGTAGAAGTGAACGACAGGCAGGGCTTCGTGCCAGCGGCTTACGTCAAGAAAATGGAAGCCGGCCTGACCGCCTCGCAGCAGAATCTTGCCGATAGCAGCTCGATAGCGGCCAGACAGGGCCAGATCGAAGCCCAGTACAAACATCTGATCGACTTGGCCAAAGAGCGTCAGAACAAATTGAACGAAACTGTCAAGGCTTACGTACTCGTTAGAGAAGCAGCTGAGCTCACCACTTGGATCAAAGACAAAGTAGGGGTTTACCCTTTCTGTTTCCCCCTTCTTAACGATAGATATTCTGTACAGAAATTCTCTAAAATGAGCTCGTTTGCATCTTCTAGGAAAATCACGCTCAAGTCCAGGACATCGGAGAGGATCTCGAGCAAGTTGAGGTGATGCAGAAGAAATTCGACGATTTCCAACACGACCTGAAGGCCAACGAGGTTCGCCTTGCTGAGATGAACGAGATCGCCATGCAGCTGATGACTCTCGGCCAAACTGAGGCCGCCGTCAAGATTCAAACTCAACTTCAGGTGGGAATCGTTGGTGTATCTTTAATCGCTGTATTTGTCGTGAAGTTGTCTGTTTTTTGATCGGAGTCGTTGTTGTGCCCAGGATTTGAACGAGAAATGGGCCGGTTTGCAACAACTCACTCAAGAACGTGCCACTCAGCTGGGATCCGCTCACGAAGTGCAAAGGTTCCACCGGGATGTGGACGAAACCAAGGACTGGATCCAGGAGAAGGAAGAAGCTCTCAACAATGATGATCTTGGCAAGGACTTAAGAAGCGTTCAGGCCCTGCAGCGCAAGCACGAAGGACTGGAAAGGGACTTGGCTGCTTTGGGTGATAAGGTGGGAGCACATTCAGGGATTTCAGGTCTTGGAGGTGATGATGGGAATTTGGGCTCGGTGGAGCCGGAAGATGGGGTTTAGGGTTAGATCGGGTGCTGCTAGGTGAGCAACTATGGGTACAGTGGGGCTCCAAGTTATACAGACTCTAGATTTTTTCATCTTCAACTGAAGCAATACTCACAATAGCTCATCGTTCCCTCTGCAGATTCGCCAGCTTGATGAAACGGCTAATCGCCTGATGCAAACGCATCCCGAGACAGCCGAACAGACTTATGCCAAGCAGAAAGACATAAACGAAGAGTGGACTCAACTGACGGCCAAGGCCAATTCGAGGAAGGAAAAGCTCTTGGACTCCTACGACTTGCAGAGATACCTCAGCGACTACAGGGATTTGATGTCTTGGATCAATTCGATGATGAGCCTGGTGTCCAGCGAGGAGCTGGCATCCGACGTCACTGGGGCCGAGGCCCTGCTCGAACGCCACCAGGTAAATAGCCATAAAATTCACTCGTGAGTCTTTGGCATTTGTCAGTTTTTGTACCCATAATTTGACATCCCCAAATTCAATTTTTTAACCTTCGTTTGATATTGTAGGAGCACAGGACAGAGATCGATGCCCGCAGTGGCACCTTCCAAGCTTTTGAAATGTTCGGCCAGCAGCTTCTCCAATCTGGCCACTACGCCAGCGTTGAAATTCAAGAAAAACTTGAAAGCATGTCTGAAGCTAGACAAGAGTTGGAAAAGTACGTTTTACTTCTTCACTCCTGGATTACAATTGGCTTCTTGAAAGCGATTCCCAGACCCCGATTTTTACGTCAAAATTACGCTTGGTTTGGCCATAAATTGAAAATCGAGTTTTCGGTTATAGTGTAGATTGTCTCACAACTTTATGGAATTTTCTCCAGGGCCTGGATTGCAAGGAGGATGCAGCTGGATCAATGCCTGGAGCTCCAGTTGTTCTACAGGGACTGCGAGCAAGCTGAGAACTGGATGTCAGCCCGTGAGGCTTTCTTGTCGGCAGAAGAAGTCGACTCCAAGGGTGACAATGTTGAAGCCCTGATCAAGAAACACGAAGACTTCGACAAGGCCATCAACGCTCATGTTAGTCTCTCGCTCAAGCCACAGATTCAGCAACAGTCCACGCTTAGCAGAACATGCCAAGTTGGATGAAACCACTTACCTAGTCATAAAAGCTACTGATTAAAGTTAGATGAAATTTCATTTTTCCAGGAAGAGAAAATCGCTGCCTTGCAAACGCTGGCTGATCAACTGATGGCTGCTGATCACTACGCCGCCAATGACATTGACGACAAGCGCAAGCAAGTGCTGGACAGATGGCGTCACCTCAAGGAAGCGCTCATCGAGAAGAGGTCCCGCCTCGGAGAATCCCAGACGCTTCAGCAGTTCAGCCGTGACGCCGACGAAATGGAAAATTGGATCGCTGAAAAACTGCAGCTTGCTACTGAAGAGAGCTACAAGGTATTGCCATTTTGGTTCATTTTACGATGTTTAGACCTGGTTCAGCTTGATTCAATATCCTCTTCTGCACTTTGTCATCCAACTCGACCTATTTAAAATTTGGAGCGAACGCTTGTTGGGACTTTTAATTCTTGAAATGTTCATTCCACCCGTTCCAGGACCCTGCCAATATTCAATCAAAGCATCAGAAACACCAGGCGTTTGAAGCTGAACTCGCTGCCAATGCCGATAGAATCCAGAGCGTTCTTGCAATGGGACAGAATCTGATCGACAAACATCAATGTGCTGGCTCCGAGCAAGCTGTACAGGTTTGTGCAAAAATCCTCATCTTATGTCTTCTATTTCAAAATGTTGACCTGCTTGCCAAAGAAGAAAAACTCTGTTTATCCATGACTGCTGATTCATAAATAAATTTCTTTATCCAGAAACGTCTCGTCTCCATTGCCGATCAATGGGAATTCTTGACGCAAAAGACGACTGAAAAATCCTTGAAACTGAAAGAAGCCAACAAACAGAGGACTTATATCGCAGCAGTGAAAGACTTGGACTTCTGGTTGGGAGAGGTCGAGAGCCTGCTGACTTCCGAAGACTCCGGCAAAGATTTAGCTTCAGTTCAGAACTTGATCAAGAAACATCAGCTCGTCGAGGCGGATATCAATGCTCACGACGATAGGATCAAAGGTAACGAATGGAAAATCAGGGATTGCAAAATTGTATCACATAACATTGAGCCTGAGCAATCCAGAATCGCTAGAACTGGATCAATGAATGGATCGAAAACCGAGTACCGACTCGTTTTTTCTTTTACGCATTTTCACAATTTTCCCCAAAACCTTAAAATGGCTTTGCTTTGATTTCAGTTTTGTAGAAATTAAATGCCTTTCTGTTAGCGGAACGCCACTAGGTACCATAATCTCTCAAACGTTAGTCTCTTGTCGTAGCAGGTCTCTTACCTTCTCATTTTTTCCCTTCATTTCCAGACATGAACTCCCAAGCCGATTCTCTGATCGAGAGCGGTCAGTTCGATACTGCTAGCATCCAAGAGAAGCGTCAGTCCATCAACGAACGTTACGAGCGCATCAAGAATTTGGCCTCCCACCGCCAGGCTCGCCTCAACGAAGCCAACACTCTTCACCAGTTTTTCAGGGACATCGCTGATGAAGAATCCTGGATCAAGTAAGGAAAAGAATATTTCCGTAGAACTCGACTTTCCTCTCATGGTGTCAGCTGTAGCCTTGCATTGTAAGATCTATGGGTTTTTAAAGTGGCCGAATCCACGCGTAATGCCAGAAATTCCAACAGGGAACCCATATTGCTCTTTCATGCTCTTCTAGGTCTGATAATTTTCATTGAATTCCTTCGTACTCAATTCGATTTTTCTCGTTCTCAGGGAGAAGAAACTCCTCGTTGGATCTGACGATTACGGACGTGACTTGACGGGCGTCCAAAATCTCAAGAAGAAACACAAGCGTTTGGAGACGGAGCTGGCCTCTCACGAGCCAGCAATTCAAGCCGTTCAAGAAGCTGGGGAAAAATTGATGGACGTCTCCAACCTTGGGGTCCCTGAGATTGAACAGGTGAGTTTTATTTATTGATGTCATACGTTAAGAGGCACCACCAGCAATTTCATTGTGTTATCATCGGAGATAACTGGTGTTGTCACTCGATTGACGATTTGACCTGGGTTTTTGAGCTTGAGTGGTGTGTAGGGTAATTTGATCTGGGTGATCTTGATTTTCTGATGATTCTGCGTTCTTCATTCACCCCGAGACTTAGTAGAATTCCAGTGAATTGGCCACTACTCTTCCATTGCTCGTCAATCCACCCAGGATGAATTTGCGACACTTGATGTTATTTCAATTCTGATACTTTCAGAGGTTGAAACTCCTCAATCAGGCCTGGTCTGAACTCAAAGGACTCGCCTCGACTCGTGGACAGAAGTTGGACGAATCCTTGACCTACCAACAATTCTTGGCTAAGTTGGAAGAGGAAGAAGCCTGGATCAGGTGAGGTTCTTAAGGTCAACATGTTTTAAAACTGCTCTAAAACCTGCAAAAGTTCAAGAATGACTTCTTTTAGTACCCATACTTGAGTTGGAGTTAGATCTGATTGAATTTAAGCTGCGTTTGAATAAAGTTCATTGGTTGACAAGTTGTGTTGATGTTCCAGTGAAAAACAACAATTGCTCGGCGTAGAAGACTATGGAGATACAATGGCGGCTGTCCAGGGCCTGTTGAAGAAACACGACGCCTTTGAAACTGATTTCGCTGCACACAAAGACCGTTGCTCGGACATCTGCAACGACGGCGAAAAGCTCATCAACGCCAAGAACCATCATTCGGACAGCATTTCCCAGAGATGCCAACAACTTCAGGTGAGAAAATAATGTTGGAATTCTACGAATGCGGCAAAAAATCAGTTCCCTTGTTTGAGCGAAGTCGTTTTTGGTGGTGTGCCCCCTCGGTTCTGTAACGGTTTTGCGTTCGTTGCGAACAACACGTTTGTATTGAGAAGAAATTTATTTGCTAATTTTGGTACATTATTTTTTTGAGCTATGAGCCCTTGAATCTGATTTCCAAGTTTCCATGACTTTCAGGGCTTTTCGGGCCATCGATTAGTATTACTTGCTTTAAGAAGTGTGACTTTTTACAGAACAAATTGGAAGTACTGTCCAATTTGGCCGCAAGGAGGAAGGCTCGTTTGATGGACAACTCCGCCTACCTGCAGTTCATGTGGAAGGCCGACGTTGTCGAATCTTGGGTCGCCGACAAGGAGACTCACGTTCGCTCTGAAGAGTACGGCCGAGATCTTTCCACCGTTCAAACTCTGCTGACGAAACAGGAGACATTCGATGCAGGTACTGCTATACTTTCGGAGAGCTCGCTCGTTATTTTTGCCGTTGTCGGAACTATTTTTTTTTTTTGTCGGTCTTGGCTAATTGATTGGAGTGTTTGTTCATTGCAGGTCTCCTCGCTTTCGAACACGAAGGCATCCAGAACATCTCAGCCCTCAAGAATCAGCTGATCGAGGCCAAACACGATCAGAGCGAGGCAATCCTGAGGCGCCATGCTGACGTCATGGCCAGGTAATGTGCCGATTCGAGTCGAAATTATTCCGCTCTCCGAATTCCCGGACTTGGTCCATCAATTCGATGAATTTGCTTTTCTTCTCAGGTGGCAGAAGCTTCTCGGCGATTCGGAGGCTCGCAAGAACCGCCTTCTCAGGATGCAGGAGCAGTTCAGGCAGATCGAAGACCTTTATCTGACCTTTGCCAAAAAAGCGTCCGCCTTCAATTCCTGGTTCGAAAACGCGGAAGAGGATCTCACGGATCCTGTGCGTTGCAATTCCATCGAGGAAATCCGCGCACTCCGAGAAGCACATTCCCAATTTCAGGTGAGTCGAGTAAATTATTCAAACGATCCTTTTTGGATAAATCGCGGGAATTTTCAATTTTGATTTTGAGATCAATTTTATGCGGAATCCTTGTTGTAACTGGTTGAGTCTGCGATTTCTTGAGATAATATCTCAATCATATTATGATTTCATGAGTTGTTCCTCGCTTTCAGGCATCCCTCACTTCGGCCCAAGCTGATTTTGAAGCATTGGCAGCCCTTGATCAGCAGATCAAGGGATTTAACGTCGGCCCTAACCCGTACACCTGGTTTACAATGGAAGCGCTCGAGGACACATGGAGAAATCTTCAGAAGATCATCAAGGTACGGATGCGTGCTTCATGCGCCCCACCGGTTCACATCTAGTTTTATAATATTTTCTCAATATATTCCTATGTATGTTCAGGAACGTGATGTGGAATTGGCTAAAGAAGCGACGAGGCAAGAAGAGAACGACAAACTTCGCAAGGAGTTCGCCAAACACGCCAACGCGTTCCACCACTGGCTCACGGAAACAAGGTAGACAATGTTTGTAATGATGAACGGTGTCGTTGTCCCCATGATTGTTTATTGACCCCCCTATGTCTGTCAATTTTGTCCCGATTTCACCGAATGTTTAACTTCTCGATTAGGTCGAGCTGGTTGTTGATTCGATTATAGTAAACTTTATGTTTAGGTTTACTTCTTGTCAGTTTTAACATCCGAGTTACCTAATCGAGGCTCAAAAGGTCCGGTGAAAGTTGACTGTGACCGTTCCGTCCAAGCCCTAATTTCCGTTTTGTTGTTTCATTCCCGGTGTCTCGTCGATGAGCAGATATCGTCTCCTCGGATGGGATGGGTACATGAATTATTTCCGTGTGATATTGGTGTGCGTGAATAACACAAAGTTTTGATTCCTCTTCTTCTTGTGCTCGCAGTTGTTGTCGGTTAAATATCTAACGTTTCCACTATCAACTAATTTCCAATAACATAAAGCTGAAATAGTGACTTTGATTGGTACCTTCGATATTCTGCAAATACTCGCATTTTTCATTATAATAACACTTTCCACCAGACGCTCTAACTTAATCCGCTTCCCCTTCGATTTTAGCCGATAAAATCTGAAGAGCACTGAACTTTGGCTTGGGTGCAATGTTTGACGTCTAGAATTTGAACTATTGAATTGGAAAAAATTCTAGTGACAAGTGTTTTGGTTGTGAACTTATTTCCATTCTAATCAGTTTTACCCCTCGGGTTCGGAAGTCGGTTCTATCTACTTCTAGCTTGTCCGTACTTTTCACCGTGTGAATTAAATTTTACAACTAACACCTAATAACAACAACGGTTGGTACCAACAAGCGAAAAAGTCTCTGATATTCTCTTTCGAGTTATAAAATCTTTTTCGAAGGACCCGACTTTTTCCAGGCTGAAATTCAACACCACTAACGAGATGTCGTTACTAGTTTCCTTAAAATAAATAATTTATTATTAACAATAATTGTTATTGACATTTGAACCAGATTTTCCTTTCCTTTTTAGAACGTCTATGATGGAAGGCTCTGGCTCTCTTGAACAGCAGTTGGACGCTACCAAGGTAAAAAGCAATTCTGTCGTATTAAGTAGCGTAATTTATTGCAGGATTTGAATAAATTTGCTCGATGGTGGAACAAAAACTGAACTTTAATTAGGGATTTTCAGGTGTTGTCATGAAAGAAATTTTTGTTGCGATATCGTTGATAGGTACTGCAACTAGATAACATTTTTTTTACAATGTTCTAATTTTTATTTACCATTTCAGAGGAAAGCTACGGAAGTCAGATCGAGAAAGTCAGACCTGAAGAAAATCGAGGAACTTGGTGCAATCCTGGAAGAACACCTCATCCTGGACAATAGGTAAGCTAGCCTTCACTTATCATTATATTCGTGAAATGTTCAACGTTGGCATTCTTGGAATGCAGTGGTGACTTGTCCTCCGAATGGCGGTGGTACCTGGCAGCTGGGCTCAATCAGCCCTGATCTGCTTACCCTATCTCAAGGGTCGATCATGTTGAATTTCTACTAGCATTATATCAATATTCATGTTTGTACTTCAGGTACACCGAGCACAGCACCGTCGGTCTGGCCCAGCAGTGGGACCAACTGGACCAGCTGGGCATGAGAATGCAGCACAACCTGGAACAGCAGATCCAGGCTCGTAACCACTCCGGAGTCAGCGAAGACGCCCTCAAGGAGTTCAGCATGATGTTCAAACATTTCGACAAGGACAAGAGCGGCCGCCTCAACCAACACGAGTTCAAGAGCTGTTTACGAGCCCTCGGTTACGACCTGCCTATGGTCGAAGAAGGCCAGCCGGATCCCGAATTCCAGACCATCCTGGGTAACTAGCGACTCGTTCCAAAATTTCGATATTCAAGCGCTGGATTTTTAATTCTACAACATAATTATATCCCGATTTTATTCCTAATTAGTTCTCAATACGAATTTCGGTTGGGTGTAAAATTTGACCCGAATTCCGAATAACTATTTACTAACGCCGGTTTTTTTTTTTTCAGATATCGTCGATCCAAACCGAGACGGCTACGTGTCACTTCAAGAATACATGGCCTTCATGATCAGCAAGGAGACGGAGAATGTGCAGAGTTCGGAGGAAATCGAAAACGCCTTCAGAGCCATCACAGCGGGCGACCGGCCATACGTCACCAAGGATGAACTCTATGCGGTGAGTTACTTGAGCTGTTCAGATGAATTTGGCAATTTTCGTCAACTCCTAACTCATTTCACCAACAATTTTTGGTGTTCAATACCTTCCTGCCCTTTCAATTAACCAGATTTGGACGTTTTTGAAGTTAAGAAAAAAAGCTCGAGCTCTTTCAGCCCTACGGCTCCTCTCAGGAGCACCTGTGGCACGCTGAATTGTCGGACTGGTACACCCAGACTCCCCATTCCTGAGTTTTTTCGTTCCATGTCACAGGCTCGTCCAAGAACCAGCCAATGTATCAATTTTTCAAAAAATAGACGTCCGATCCAACTGTTTATGCAACCCGACAATCTATAGGAGCAAATCGCCAATAAATTGCGATATTGTCAACAAACTCGATTTCAATTTACAGAACCTTACCAAAGAAATGGCCGACTACTGCGTGGCGCGTATGAAACCGTACTCGGACCCCAAGTCGGAAAAGCCCGTGTCCGGAGCTCTGGACTACATCGAGTTCACGAGGACCCTCTTCCAAAACTAGAGCGCACACTCGCCTTCTCCTTATATTCATCCTTATTACATTTAAGAGAATTACAGTATAATTGTTTTCTAATTTATTTCAATCCGTTTTATTTATCGCGTCAAGCGCGGAGCTGTCAAATCAGCAGCATCACTTTGCACGCGCGTTTAATTTGTCCGCTTTCAGCTCTTATCGTCCCCGAATTGAGGGGAATTGGAGAATTGATGGAATTTTAGAGAAGAGTCTTATTTATGGATGGGAGGAATATTGAAGAGTTATCATGTATCGTTTTATAAAGCTCCAAAACTATATTTAAAATTGATAAATGTAGAGTTTAGAGTAATCGCTAATGTTATCAATTTCCTACTTTTGCACCCTTGTTCCTCATTTCCTGTTCAATTTATCAGTATTTTTGGTTTCATGAAAATTTCAACGCTGAACTTCAATTCTAAGATTTTCCTCTGACAAGTCTTGCCTGCAAAGATGATACTCACAATTGTTTCAGTTGTATTTTTCGGTTGTCGTTCGTTTCTTCAATGTGTTGACGTTCATATCTTTGACGTCACTGCCTTATTTTTTGCCTGTTGCTTATTTTATCCGAGTCAAATTATTTTCTGACTTTATCTACTGAAATGATGCTTCATGTTAGCAATAAAAGCTTGATTTTTCAATTCGAGCGTTTCTTCCCAGTTTCCAATTGTTCTACCGTGGGATTGGGGATTTTCAGTTCGCATCATGGCGTGGAATGTTCAGGAGCGCAAGAAAAGTTCTTAAAAAATGGCAAATCTGCACTTCATGCGATTTTTTCTAATGAGGGTATCCATCTTAAATCGAAGGTCTACATCAAGCCTAGATTTATTGATGATTGTCTTGGATGGTCACCCATCAAGTTTAACCTCAAGATTGTCTTTTCCCCTTCTGATTCTCCGATCACGTTCTATTTTTGAATAACTCTACCTCTTCAGTAGTGCTGGAGATATTTTTGCAGACAGTCCGCTTTGTCATTGATGTGGCTCTTTTGATGTCACTGTTATGGCGTCTGCTTTGGGAATGGTTGGAGAAACATACAGAAGTACAGAATCTAATCTGTAAAAAAAGCGTGTTACCTATGTGACGCTTCAGATTCCCAGGGCTTGATTAATGACGCTATACCTCATGAACCCAGAATAACAGAAACCTCAGTAGTAGTTAGAAACCTACTAACCAAAAAATCGCCCTGGGTAACCTCCTGCTGCTGGTTATATCGAGCGGTGTTTTGGGGTGAGTTGATGCGATTGAATCGCTAGTGTGGCAAGAGATCGAGGCACCGTACGTCTCATGCAGCCTTGCGTCATTACCTAGTTTTGTAGACGCTTTGATCAGATTCCCCAGACAATACATATCAAGTGTAAGCAAAACTCTGAGACAAATTTGGCCAAAATCGGATCAGCGGTTCAATATGACCTCATGAAAGAAAGTTCTTGAATTCAAAAAATACTTGAGTAGGTAGGAACAATTCACAAAAGCGAAACTACTCTGTTTGAATGAGAAGAATGTTTTATTATTCATACATAGTAATTAATGTTTACGTTGACTGTACGAGGAACATAAGTTTCACATGCATCATCCACAATAAATTCGCAAGAGTTATCTTCGTGAACGTCGACAGTAAACGTCGTTGGTTTTACAAAAGTCGGGTAGGAGGTCCACATAAAATTAGGTACCTCGTCGTTGAGGCAGAGCTACAGGCAGAGCTGTTCAAATTTTGCAACAATGTGCAATAAAATGTTGGTACTTATGCAGCTCCAACAACATTTTCTCATGGAAGAGTCGGGATAGGGATAATTTGTATTCTGGTACATGCACAGCCATAAAAATGATTATTCGGGTGACATTTACAAATTGATAGGAAGGCAAATACCTACAGGTAGGGTGCTGGGACTACATACCTACACGGTTACCTACTGTCAAATGGAAGGTCATGTCTACAGAATTGAACGTAGATAATTGTCCTATTACAAGAATGCTGCCAGGTAAGAATACAATTAGAGAATAATCGTTTATCTATTATGAAAAATTCGAGAATGCCTCTTGCCTCTTCTCGGAACAATTTGGTATCGTCGATATGTTCAATCGTGACCCTAAATTTGCCTTTCTAGGAAAAAGACATTTTTTAGTCCTTGCCACGGGAAAAATTTTATGTACCTATGTCAGTTACGACGGTCAAAACAAAACTTCGTCACTGTTAATCTAAATCCAGAGATGCTGTCATTCCCGTGATAGTCAGAAAAACTATGAGCTGTCACTTTTCCGTCTCACCAAATATCAAGATAACTCATTTTCTACATATTATGCCTCGCATATTCGAATAACTCCAAACGGTACCTACAACCAGCGTGTTTGTGAGGATGATCGACATTTTTTGATTAAAATCAGAATTTCAATTTTATTTACATTAATTTACATTGAAAGATCGAAGGGCATATTGTAAAAGGCCAACTTGCAACCAATAAGGAACTTGGCCAATTCAAGTGTATGGGTAAAGTTCAAGACAAAGTAGGTATCGAAAAACCTACTACCCAAAAAACTTGAGCGATATTACGGTTAAAATTGGCCTTTAAATGTTCTCTTTGAAGCATCAAATGGAGCGTTTCAGAAATTTTGGAAGAAATCTATGGATACCTACTTGGTCTATGGAATAGAGCGTTTCATAACAGGCTAGCGCCCGCTCTAATAAAATTGCTTGAGCCAATTTTTTATCGATCACCGTAAAACATGAAATTGCCGAAAAATACAGATTGCTAAAAAAGATGAAAATTACCCGATGCTGGATACTGTAAAGGTACTACTAGGTACTGCAAAGGATCAGCCATCGAAGGTCAAATGAAAGCATTGAAAATCGCCAAATCTTGGAGAAGTTTCGCCCAGTTTTTTCCTGAAAGCGCCAGTAAGCGCCTAAATACTATAGTAGATAAATCGACTATTGGAGAATGTTAGAACAGTTTTGAGAGTATAATATATATTGGAGAAGGATTTGAAGCGCCGAATGGCATACACCCATAAAATTTACGAATTCCAGAATAATACAAAATATACAGAGAAATATGAAGAATAGTTTCTCCTAATTGAAAGATTGCTCCAAAGAAACCGATATTTTATTCCCCTTCTCCACCCAATTCTTGAGCCTGCCTCGAAGCTCTTCCAAAGATTTCGATTTGGCTTTATTTATCCGCTTGTATTTGACATCTTTTGGTTTAGTGACGGATCTGTGATTTGACATGACCCGATTGTAAGTGGTGACTTGCGGTTGCGGCGACGTCAATAACGGCGGCGGCGAATCGTCGTCCGTATAGTGGTGAATGTCGTGCGGCCGGTGGTCGAGTCTTTCGAAACTGCCGCTCAGATCTTTCAGACGCGGCGGCCGGCGCAGTTGGTTGAGGCTGCCGCTGCTCGTCGATCGCTCCAAGTGGTCGTCTTGCGGCGTCGGCGTCACGTTCCCGTCAGCGTCTGGGTCTTCCTCCACACTGCAAGAGTAAAATTTGAAAATGTTGGGGTGGAAAAGGATACAAATCGAAGAATGCAATTATTTACTACGAAAAAATCTACCTATAGGTTTATAGATAATAGGTGCTTTAAAAATCTACAATAATTGTGCACTAGGCGTCCTTTTTGGGAGGACAGTCCTGTTTTTGGGTACCTGTCTCGTTTTTTTTTCAAATTCCCAAGCTAAAAGTGAAAAATGCTGCGATTCTTGCATTTGAAGATTAATCTGCACATTAATTCAATCAATCACATGCCAGGCACTCCTCGATCGATGCCAATTCAGCAGAATTTGCATAAGAAACACAACACTGCTGCGGATATGGTAAAATTGTGAAGTGCTCACAGTCGACCCTGCTGGCAGTCCAACCCCACTGAAAGCTATCAACGTGACGGCTGCCTCATTCTCATTCGATCCAGCATGAGAAAATTATCAAACTTATACTCAAACTCAAACTAAAACTCGAACTTGACCGTAAACTCAAACTGAAACTGATAGGTACACAAACATGAACTCGAAATCATTTGTAAACTCAAACTTGAATTTATTATTAAACTTATACTCGAACTGGGACTCAAATCGAAACTCAAACTTGACCTCAAATTGAAACTCAAACTTGAACTATCACTGGAACTGGAACTCAAACTAGAACTCGAACTTAAATTTAAACCTAACTCAAACTTGAACGCTTGAACTTGGACTCAAACGCAAACTTATGCTCAAATCCTAACTGAAACTAAAACTCAAACTTGAACCCAAACTGAAAGTTGAATGTGAACTCAAACTCAAACTTGAGCTTAAAGTGAAGCAGAAACTCAAATTTAAGCTCAAACCTAAATTCAAACTTGAACGAAAACTAAAACTGAACAATTTAAGTTTATGTCCAAGTTCGAGTTTGAATAACAGTTTAGAGGCTGAGTTTTAGTTCCAGTGTCAGTTCAGCTTTGAGTTTGATTTTACGTGTGAATTTGATTTTCAGTTTACGCTTGCGTTTCAGTTTGAGTTTAGGTTTAAGTTTGATTTTCACAATTACCTATAAGTTTGAGTTTGATTTTCAGTCCACGTTTGAGTTTCAGTTTGTGTTCAAGTTTGAGTTGCAATTTGATTTTGAGTTTCAGTTCCAGGTTCAGCTAGTGTTTGAGTTTACGTTAGAGTTTGACTTAAGTGAAGTTTGAGTTCGATTTTCTGATTACGTTTGAGTTTAAATTTGCCTTTGTGCTAGAGTTCAAGTTTGAGTTTCAGTTTGGTTTTGAGTTTCATTTTGAGTTTGACCTCGCAATAGAGTTTGATATATTGAGTTGCAATATTGTGATATAATATAATTCAATTTTCATTGAGTTATGGTGAATGTGTTCTACCGTTTACTTCTCCCTTCATATCTGACTCACCTGTAAACAGTTTCTAGTATTTCGGGCCGTCTGAGAAAGCAATTGCTCCTTCTGAGCATTGAGTATTTATTATTGTTGGGCGCTGCCACTTCCAGAGCGTCGGAAACGCTCCGGACAATCGTCACTCCATTATGGCCGAACGGGATGGCGATTGAAGGATCGTCGTCTTCCATGATGACCGCACTGTCGCTGTCGTTCAACGAGTCCAAATTCGTCGACCCGTCGTCCAATTGAGGTTCGACGCCAGCTTCGCTCAATCGTCTTTGCAGCTGCCTGTTAACGCGAATTCGAATTTTTCAGCTAACACAACCGATTTGAAGGATTCCAAACATTTTCCAAAAATATAATTTTCAAATTTACAAAAAAAAATCCTAAGGAAAACAAATTATGGCTCAAACTATGGTATAATAATAATAATTATTATTATTTTTATAATTATAATTATTTTATTATTTTTATAATTAATATCGAGTACCTTATAATTTTCTGCTGTTTTGCAATAATGTTCTCCCTATGCGTGAGCAGGTTACTGATGTCCCTCTGCTTTCGGCAAAGCCTCGATTCGAATAGGAGCAGCTGCATTGACAATTTTCTGAGCTGCTCATTCCTTTCGACGTTCGTGCGAGCTATGTGGTCTTCCTGAAATGCCAATGAATAAATTCCATATTTTCAGAGTAAATGGAAGTATTGTGATCGTCCAAAAATCGAAAATCTGTACCTACGGAGCTTCAGAAATAAATTTTACTTATACACTTTTACTCAGGAGGCATCACTTCTAGAATTAGTGTTCGTCTGTCCGTTCGCGGTCATTTACAAAAATGGCCATATCTTTCTCAATTCATAACCTTTTTTCAAGTTTCTTAATCTGGGATGTGTGTCTCAGCAAGACCTATCACCCTGTTCAACCGGAATCCGAAATACTCGATTTTATGTTTCCCGCCCACAAAAATGACCCGATTTGAGCGTTCTTTGTCTTAAAATTTTCGTTTTACCTTGCAGAATGAGTGGATATTTTTAATATTCCGGTAACTTGACGTATTTTGATTTTAGGCGTATTTCAAAATTTGCACGGTGAGTTTTTTGACATTTTTTATTCATACAGTCTCTAAAGTTGTCGAAATATAATAGATTCGCGTCAACAACGTAGTATCAAAATATGGAAATATGGGTTATCTACGCATCACTGGTTCGTGTTGATACAAACGTAGGATCTTGGTTGAATTTTAAAATGAATTTTACAAGCCGCTCGGCCAAACACGGTCTCATTTTGAGCGTTTTCTTGAATCCATTGCTGCGCTAGAGCTGCGGGTAGGTTTTGGCACAAAGTTACCCCACGATTCTCAGACGCCCTATCAGGGTGTCAGGTACACACAGGAGCTCGGCTCATTTGAGAGCAGCCTGCTGTGCGGGTCGACCTTTGATTTCCTCTTTCCATTATTTTCTCATGAGCATTGCTAGGCCCATCCGGGTTGAGGGGAAGGTTAAGGGTATTATCAGGTCGTTGCTGCTTTTTTTCAAAATAAATAAAAAAAATTTAAAATAATTTTTTTTGCATTTGAAATGAAAAACCACCTATGGTCATTAAGATGTTGCAAATTTTTCAACTATGCACGAATGGGTAATTTACCTTTTTGGAAATCTGATGATTATTAGTGGAAAATTTGGTTTGATAAACTAGCCCCCTCCCTCCTCCCTCAGTTCTGACCTGAAGCTGGCATCGCCAGAAATGAAGTTTTTTTTATGAAATAAAATCATCCTAAAGGTAGGAATATTTATTTCAATCACTCATCAACGATTTCTTACTTGAGCTTTCAGTCGTCTCCTCCAGGACAGCAATTGATGGCTCAGCATTCTGTGACGTTCCCTTAGCTCGCGTATCACTTTCCTTGCCTCATCCAACGTTTCCACGCCTTCGCTACCGCCATCGTCACCTTCGCTCGTTCGACTGAAAACGAGGGATGCAAAATGTTACCGGACTGACAAGGTATAGGTAATAGCTAAGGTATAGGGTAGGATAGTATAATTTATTATAGCGAAACGTATAAAGTAAGGCATGAGGTAAGGTACAAGGTAAAGTATTAGTTATACCTACGTTTATCGAACATTTTGGGTCTGTTCGATGAGGCCAACCCCGGGCAGTCCTGGGTTAGTTACTAACGACGCCGATTCCCCAATCACGTGGATTGAATTTGATTGGCGTCAGTAGTTACTGGCCTCATCGAACAGACTCTTTGGCATATTACATGGATCCCGCAGCCCAAGCCCCAAACCATCGAATGCTTCAATCTGATAATTCGACAAAAATTCCCTATAACTTGCACGTGACGTCATGTGGATGATTACCCGGTAGCAGTATTTTGGCTTGTAACGTGGATGAATTACGACCAAGATACGAGATAAACTCTGAGGTGAAATAATCATAAGCCTGTAGAAGTCATAAATAGGTACACGAGCGTGCGGGTTTAACTGAGGATCAATGATATTCCCCCACTCGAAACGAACGGCTCCCCTTGTGATGGCAGTAATTGTCGGGTCATCTGCCATAGCCGTCGGTTCTGTCGCAGTGGCGACGGCCATCAATAACTACAGACACGAGAAGAACTGCCTCCCACTCAAAAATCGACACGATGGTTTACCGGAGCTCGAATTCTTCACAGTTCCGACGAGGTACATGAAGAGTGATCGAACGTGAGAAAAATAAAAAGGGAAAGAACGTCAGGAAATCTTGAGGATGTGGATACAAATTTGAAAAAGAAGCCGTTATGGAATAGAAAATTCGGGACAGTACGAAGCAAAATTGAAAGTAGAACCTTGATTATCATAGTTTGAAAATAAAATGGATAATTTTTCATTCATTTGTGGTTTTTCATTTATAGAGCGGTGGTTTCTTCAATGGGAACGTTACCTACCAAAACAATTAGATTGTTGATAAATTTTATCATTTTACTGCGTACAGAATTTCCAAACCATAATATGGAGAATTTTCTGGATCTATTCAAGACTTTTCCTAGTGAAGTGAATCATTTTGCAAAACCAACTGCTAACGCTAATTGCTCGGAAAATTCTCTATTTGATATGGAAAAATTCTCAATTCGACTTGGTAACGCTATATTATTATACCTGACACTGCCGGAGATCAAACCTAAAATATCGAAGCAATTTTCGGGCTAAATTTTCCAAAACTGACAAAAATAGTTGAAATAGTAGAAAACTTTTGGGTTTCTACCAATTAGAGGGAGGCCAAGGCCAGGATCCTGCAGAATTTTCCACCGCGTCGGAAAAGTTTGGTTTTTCGCCGGGGTTGGTAGGGACATTTGCCTTCGTACGGCAGTAACGCCGCGCTATCTGACCTCTTAAATTATTCACAGGAGGAACCCGGGTGGGAACGCAGCCTAGCAAACAGCATAGCAGTCTGCAGTCACTTAGGTAGCACCTGCTGGAAAAGCGTGGAAAAGCCAATCAGGGAATCCACGTGAGGGAAGTTGAGTAGTTTGGTGGGCATACCATTCGCCGATCGTTGGGAAATTTATAAGTCGCTCTATAATAATTACCTACTGCGACTTTAAATAATGGAGAAATTGTGAAGGTGTACCTTTAGGGGGATGTATAACCCTGTATACAGGGTGTGTCAAAATGGTTGGAATTAAATACTAGACCAAAAATGGTACGAAACACAGCCAACCGCATTTTGGCACATTATTTTCAAGATGAGAGTTTTACAAGTTTTTTTTTTTAATTTACCTTATTTAATTTGTTAAAGAAAACCACTTATTGCTCCATGAAAACGCACATTTCTCCCGCTCAAAAAAACTTTTTTCAACTTTTGACGATATTTTTGGATTCAGCATTACTTTGGTACACGCCTAATGTACACCTGTAATCAAAAACTAACTCCTATGCAAATGCGGTTCAAACGTTTTGGAAAAACTTGTCCATTTAATCTGCTTTTTAACAAGACGGTAGCCTTTGCGATTCTCTTCCGATTTCATGGAGGGCTTAAAGCTTGATTGCGGGAAAAACAGTGGGCACCTACAGGGACACAATGTTTAAAACATGCGTTTTCGCGATTGCTCAATTGAATTAAGAGTAGTCCAAGGTCGTATGATTTTGTCCACATTGACTTCCTTAATAATTACCCGAGCGCTTTTGCGCACGGCCTTCCTCAGGACCCATTCTCGGTATAAGGCTACTGTCTTGAGACTGGTGGAGTATCGGTCCTGAGTGCTCTTTTTCTTCCGAACCAGTGATCCGATTTTTAAAATTCCTGACAACTGCAATACTTCCGCATTTTTACCATGTAGAATATAAAGGTAACACTGCTCAGCCAACAAAGCGCCATATTCTGCACTAATTGGCCAACGCTTGCAAAGGTTGGATTTTCCCTTCTCGCTTGAGGATGCGAAAGGGAGAATCAAATTAAAGCGCGAGGAGTCGGCGAGGCGTTAGGGCCGACGGGATGATATAAAGGGCGGTATGGCAGTTGTGGTGCGAATATACGCCGAGTACCGACATCAAACGGGAATCTTACGCCTGTTGAAGCATCCAAGCGGTGATTTCCTCTGTGAAATACAATCATGATACGACATCGGAAGGTGGTGCATTATGGTGCTGATATTGAAGTGAAGTGGATCCTCGTGCGCCTGTCTATAATTTTCGAGTTTCCCACAATTGTGATATAAATTAGTAAGTGGGTGAGTTTGTGAAAAGAGAAACAGCTGCATAAAAATTTAGCTCATTTCCACTAAAAAGAACCCTCAGAAATGGTGCTGAATATATCAAGTTGAATATATGAAATTTCGACTTTCTCAAGATTATTTTACTACCTAAAGGTCCCAAGCCTCACGTAGAGATATCATGGAGTGCACCTTGATTAATTCAATATAGCACCGCTACCAGAGCGACCCCGGAGCAGAGCTCGATTGAATCAGAATACTGAACAGATGGAATCTGGGTCTAAATTGAATGCGGATATGTCGGCAGTAATATCATTAGAGTCACTCCGAGCTGGATACGATCTACAATTATTCCATAGAGGTTGCGATAATCTGATGAAACTCAATAGTAGGTACCAATTCTATGGAGTTCCGTACAGGACAGTTGATACTCGTATTAACATTGATAGCGATACCTGTGAACAATTTCCACTGATCGTGTTTGGATCGTCAATATGAATATTCTTCTATACGCTATTACTCTACTGATTGCATCGAATTTGGTTTTGGCTAGAACAGCCAAAAGAGCAAAGGTAAAGTGCAGCAAATGTTATCTAAGCGATTACTGGCATAATGGTGAAAAATAGAACCCAAAAACTATCACCTGCGATGCGTAGATAACACAAAATACTTCCGTATTGTTATGCACGCAAGTTTTTGACACAAGTTGATTATATTTTGACTTGGTTTATTGATTATTTTGACTTGATTATATATGGGACTATATGTGGGACTTGAATATATAATAAATATCCACGTATTTTGTAGGGTAAAACAAAGATTCAAAGACCAAGAACGCTCACATCTCAAAAAATTAAAGAAAAATTCAAAATTTTTTAAACTGTCGTTTAAAATGTTTTAAAATGCAACACAGCTAAGCAAAGTGTATTCAGCAGTCAGCAAGTCGGTAATAAATAACTGGTCGAAATTTTTTTACTTGCCACCTATTATAATATTTTTTTACTTGCTACCTATTATAATATTTCAGAAAGACATCGTAAGAACGGTCAAGTTTGGCAATTGCGACGACAGCTTCGTCAGAAAACCGGAACTGAGCCATTTCGAGAATATTACGATAACGAATGTTGGAAAAGGAATGAACGTCATCAACGGTCAATTCGTTCATAAAAAGGACGTTGAAGCTATTTACGTAAGTCTCCCTATTCAAAACAATTATATAGCGACGTAGTAAAAATTGATGGGCACAGAAAATTTGTTAAATCGTTACAATGATGAGAATGCGTGACATTTTAATGCATCTCGGATTGTCGTAAAATCGGGCTTTCGATGAATGAAGATTTTACATAAACAGATAACAGTTTACAAAATGTGCATATTATTCGATAATAGATAATTATTGTAGCCTCCAAATTAGTCAAAATCAGAATAATTTGGCTAAAAAATGTACTTGCAAAGATATAGAAGTATTGTGCGTTATCGAACCACCACTTTTATATTTTCAATGAGTAAATGTAAATTTCATGGAAGTAAAGTAAGTAAAAGTATTATTCCTGTTATTGAAGAAAATTGTTGTCGTTTGAATGGTTGGTTACCACCAACAGGGCCTGTACCAAATATTCGTTTGCAAAACGCAGAACGAAGAAGATTGCGAAGTATTCGGCAACTACAAGCATGACGATTATTGCGACATAATGACGAAAACGGGAGCGTATTGGACGCCGTTGTGGGGAGCATTTCACCCTCGGGCTAAATGCCCTTTCGCTAAAGTGAGAGTTCTGAATTTTATGCATTCGAAAATGTGGACAACGTTTTCAGCCGCTGGAATGAGCAGCAGCTGAAACGAAACCAGCCCGTCACGAAATGTCCCTACCCGGCCCAGTCGTTCCCACGAGAAGTTTAGAAATAAAACGCGGGGAGAGCCCGATTTTCGTGAGGTTTTTTGAGAAATGCGGACATCAATTTTGATCATGAAGGAGTGGACTTGGGGATAGTTAAATACGCAGGAAATAGGTTGGAATTTTCATGAGAATTCAGAATTCGTAGTCGCTCAACCTCCGCTTTTCAACGGTTCTCGAGGTATGAGCAAAAACACCAAAAAACGTTCAAATTTCGCTCCCCTCCCCCCATATCTCGGCTCCCGATAGGTATTTGTTGATCACTCAAAATTTTGATTAGGTATACTTTCTATTGGACCGTACCTATTAAAGAGTAGCAATAATTGCTATATAAATAACAAATTATTTGTTTCGCTACTTTTCCACTATCGCTTAGCTGAGAAACTTATTACACGGACGAGTAAGTCCTGGCCCAGCAAGAATGAAACGTAATGATCTCGAAGTTTCAGCTCAGCCCCATCAAGCAGAACCTACGTACGAAACTTATATACCTCATATTAAATTCGTTATGAAGATTCCGAAAAATCTTGATGCTCTGCTTCCCGGAAATATCCACGAGCTCATTTCTCTCGCTGTTCTACTATTGTTCTGGTGGCTCCTATAGGGTGAACATTTTTTTCAGAACGTTTATCAAATAAAGAACGCCACAATCGACGCACAAAAGCTGCTGGCGATGGCGAAATTTGTCCCGAACATGTATGAATTTTTCTGGATGTCGAAATCCGCGATGTTCACTCTCAGGGATCGGAAGCAGTTCGGATGTATGATGATGATGTTCCAATTTGCACAAGTCAGAATGTAGAATAATAAAAGCGTAATTTGAAACCTGGTAATGTTATTATAACGCCTCGATATATGTTTTTTGCAATTCGCAGGAGGATGAGGAATGAGGTCTGAGGATGAGGGATATTGAGTGGAAGAGGAGGAGGAAGTGGAGGAGGAGGAGGAGGAAGAGGAGGAGGAGGAGGAGGAGGAGGAGGAGGGAATGAGGTGTGGAAGAGGAGGGGGTGAGTGGGAGGAGGAGGATGACGAAGAGTAGAAGGAGGTGATGGAGGAGGGAGAGGAGGATGATGACAAGGAGAATAAGGAGGGGGTGGAGGACGGAGAGGAAGTAGAGGAGGAGGTGGAGGAAGACGAGGAGGATCCGGAGTAGGAGGTGGAAGAGGATGAGTAGGTAGGGATGGAGGAGGAGCAAGAAGAGGAGTCGGGAGAGGGAGTTGATTAGGACGGGGGAGGAGGAGAGAACACATGAGTATCGGTAGTTGACAGAGGAGTGTTTTTATAAAATCTTCATCCTGAGCGCTTTCAGCCGTTCGGTCTTCCTCATGGGTCGATTCCCTACACAGGATCGGCTCGAGTATTATTCAACTTTACCGTCTTCGATTAAGGATGTCTATAAATCATAGGTACCTTTTGATTTCCGACCTACATGGTAATAGAAAAGTTCCTACTGCTAGGTGGTTGAGTTGTTTAGCAAAAAGAAAAAATCATCATGAATAAGCGATTCGAGAGGGAACATTTTCCGCTTATGAGACTCGCGGCGATTGTTTTGAAAGATGATAATTACCGCATTGAATCAAATGCCCGCACACCTTCATTAATAGATTGCAGGGTTTAATGGAATATTGATGAGGTTTGCTGAACCTGAGGTTTCATCAGACCACTATGGTTATGCTCGGTGGCCACGAACTAGGTCATAAGCATCCAACAGTCCCAGACATCAAGCAATCAACGCTGCTGCTTGGTCGGAAAATCAGAACGACTTCCAGTAACGTGAGTGATCATTTATTGGTTCAAAATTGGTTCTAGGAGAGTCAGTTGAAAAGTAGGAATGCTACAATGTACGCGACCTTTTCATGCCGAAAAAACTACAATATTTTCAAAAATAGATTTTATGCGTAACAGTAATCCAGCGAAATGGATTCGATGGCTCGCTGGTCGGGGGATAAAATCGCCAATTTCAATAGGTAAATATTGAAGGAGGTAACAGGGGGCAAGATTAGACAAAAACCAGAGTCGAATATTCCGTTATAAGACATTTTCTCAAGAAGTTTTTGTTTTCTGATGGTGTTTTAATTTTTTTTGTCTCACAGTATTGCACTCCTAAGTTTCATCAATGGTATTCAAACCCTTAACATATAACCATTGTAGCACGTAGAGATGTCTTAGATTATACTATTGTTGTTATCAGCATGTTAAACACTCAAGCACAAGAACCTGAATTGCGCTATGTTATTCAACAGGTGGGAACAGTTTTCGACCAAAGGGGCATCATTGGGCAAGATGAAGCCACATCTGGTGCTGATGATGAGTATACTTCTGGCCGAGTTTGGCTCAGGTGCTAAATCACGAAAGGTTTGAGTCAATGTTATTCAGATTTTTCCAAACACATGTCATTCCAAGCATCACCAATTTCTTATAATAGCCACATTCAACTTCTGTATATCTTCAGAAGACTCAATGAAAACTTTGTTTCTAATATTTCAATAAGTAACTGAAAGCCTCAAAATCTTCAAAAATGAAATACTCGAGGGCTCCTTTTTCAGCAAGCAGTAGACGTACTTCAGGCAGTCAAATTTGGCAACTGCGACGACTATGCGAAGAAACCGGACTACAGCTATTTTGAGAACATCACAATCACCAACATCGGGAAAGGCAGGAATGCCATCAATGGGCAATTCGTGAACCAGTACCCAGCTAAGAAAACTACGGTCAGTCAACAGGACATAGGGCATGGGAACATGAATATGTAATGATGATGGGCAATCCTTCAATTTTAACAGATAATAAATAAAACATGAATCACACATCGATCTGTTAAACCTCACGCATAAAACATCACTCGTGGCATCCCTGATAATTCGCCTGCTTATTTTTTAATTCATTCAATAATAGAAGCTCTCATCTTATTTTGGGCAAGACTGCACTTGCACTAAGGCACTTTACCCATTATAAAACCATTTTAAAAATTTCAGTCTGAGACCTATGATAAGCTCAGTGATTTTTAAAAATTTTTACAAAAGCGGCTATGCATTTAAATAATCAGCAAATTTTTCCTGTTCAATTCCAGGCAACATACAAACTCTTCAATTGCCGTTCGGATTTGGAATCAGATTGCGAACTATTCGGATCGTACACACATAGCGACTACTGCGCCACGGCCACGGAACGCGGACAATTCTATTCCCCGATCTATTTGGCATTCAATCCGCTCCTCACCTGTCCGTTGAAAAAAGTGAGCTGAAACCAATATTCGGTACGCAGGTAGGTACCTAGTTAGTCGCTAGTTGGACTATTAATTTTCCGATGCGCACTGACAAAAAGAAGAAAATTGCTATTCACCGAAGAGTGGCAAACCTTCACGACTGGGGAGTTGTGTGGGAATTGCAGAACACTTGCGTTCTGATACTTGAAAGCAACTATGGTGCTCAAAAACCAGTGCTGAGTAGATAGAACTCACTACTTTCTGATTTAGATAGTGAATAAAATTTCGACTGATTTTGTGGCCCCTTAGTTCAATAGTTCAAAGTTAACGGACTGGAACAATTTTTATTTTTTCGCATTTTCAGATGGTTTACCAGATACGGAATGCTACCGTCGACGCAGAAGCGACACTGAAATTGGGTAAACTTATTCCGTCCATAAGAAGTCTGCACTGGATGGCCAAGACCAGAATGATCGCGCTCCCGGAAAACAAAGAGTTCGGCTGCATGGTGATGATGTTCAAATTTGCCCAAATACGCATGTGAAATTTGAAGGCAAAATTTCAACATGGCAAACATAAGGCTTGTTCTACGTTTTTCCGCTGAACAAATGAAAAACAATAAAGGCTAATTGTGGTCACGAACTGTCGTTAAAAATGTTTCGCGACATTAGCCCAGTGTTTTTTCACCCCTGTAGCTGTACAAGGTATTTATTTACCAGTATTATAAATTGATAAAACCTACTTCAACCCTCATTATCAGCAATTCCACCAAATATTTGGATCAGGTGTATATTGGGAAATAAACACGGTTAGTTGGTAGTTGGTTGGCAGGTTAGTTATTTCCAAAATAAGGTATGTCGCTCCTGAAGATACGTCTTACCGGAGCGCAAAATAAAGAACATGAGAGAAAGTATTGTAATCTCTCTCACCCTCACAATGATTCCAGTATCTTTGAAGCTATTGGGTATAAGGATAAATATCTCTAAAATCATTCACCAACTATTTAGAATTTCTGAAATCTACAAGACTTTTTCAATAATTAATTTTCGTTTTTTTAATCGTTTTATTTGCAATTTTAAAACAAACTCGGTTCAGGGGTACCTGGGAGAAAATTGAATTTACTTCCGGGCATCTTCACGCTAACTCATTTAACCATCTCAGCCGGTAAGAACCAACTCGGTACACCGAGCTGGCATCACTGCTTACGCCATACTCAACTTGGGAAAGGGAAACCGGTTGACGAAAAAGGTAATTTAATATCGTCAACTCGACGTTTTAAAAGTTTCAGGCGGAGAGGAGCGCTTTCCACATTTCCTTCCTCTATTACAATAATTTTCCGCAGTTAGCTCGAGTTTCAGAATGGAAGGGTCTCGAGATATTCAAACAGTGACGCGGGCGTTCGACATTATTTGCTATCTTGTTCCAAAAGTAAAGTTGTTCGACGTCTGTTCCGCATTTCGAACGACAAAGTTTGAAACTTCCGCTGTCACGAATCGAAGATTTTCTCAACGCCTACCGAACGAACGGCACCTGTAGTCACCTGGAAAATGTTATCGAGTTATCGACGTTCTATCGTCCCATCAATCGCAAAAACAAAACGACATACGGGCGATAACCAAGAGAAAACCCCCTCAAATAATTCAATCGGTAAATCGTACTTGACCGCTGTCATGTCCCAAATAAATATACCTAAAATAGAATCCTTCACAGAGCATCCGCCATTCATCCGTTGGCGTACGCTTCGCTGACCTGAGCAGTTCAAATGACAAGACGTGCTTCAGGTGGAGTTGAGTTATGGATTGTTTATACACCAAGAAAGGGAAACTTCCAAGGCGATCCATCACTCGACGGGCTCATTATTAGGGCCCCATGTAGAACAATTTTCACTTGGCCATCATTTTGCCAGGGGGTATATAGCGCAATATCAGAATTTATTCGCGGGTTGAAGCGTCGGCCTAAAGCCCCGCTAGTCGGCTCTAAATGCAATGAATTGCTCATTCAGTGTTTTCCGTACAACAGCGAGAAATTGGACGCTAATCCGAAGAGCTCAGGGAACGGCTTTAATGACAGGTTATTACACGGCTCTCACCTCGTTTTTATTGCGTGCTTCTACCAACAGAAATTCGAACGAGGAATTTTTTTGGACAAAAAATGTGACTCCGGGCGAAACATTTGGATTTTCCGCAACATAGGATCACGAGCCGAGTTACGAAGTTAAGTTTTTGTGAGCCAATTTCCCCCAAATAAAGTGAGTGGTTGCCAAAAATAAAAGTGACGAAAAGTCATGATTAAGGAAAGGCTTGAAAAAAGTTATAGGTGTACGCATTTTTCTTCCTCAAACTGTAACTTAAACTGTTGGGCCAAGCAGAAAAACTCCAACTCAAACCGATACTGATACAAAAACTGAAACTGAAACCCTAACGGAAACTCGAACTGAAACTGAAACTCAAACTGATACTAATACACAAAATCAACCTGAAACTCAGATGCAACTCAAACTAATACTCAAAGTCAAACTGACACTCATACTGGAACTAAAACTCAAAAAGATACTGATGCACAAACTCAAACTATCGCTCAAATTAACACTCAAACTAGAAGTGATAAGTTCAAAGACTGAAACTCGTTCTCAAACTCAAAGGTCGAAAGAAAGGTAAACTCAAACAGATACTGAACCCCGAACTGAGTTTGGGACTGAGTATCAGTATCAGTTTGATTTTCAGTTTGAGTTTTAGTTTAAGAATCAATGTGAGTTTCAGAGTCAGTTTTAGTTTGAGTAGTAGGTACTTATCAGATTGAGTTTGAGTTTGATTGAAAATCAAGCTGAAAACTTGAGTTTGAGATTCTTTTTTGTACATACTTATCAGTTTGAGTTTCAGTTCAAGTTTGAGTCTCAGTTTGAGTTTGCGCATCGGTTTGAATTTGAGTTTGAGTTACTGTTTGAGCTTGGGTATCAGTTTGAGTTTTAGCTTCAGTTCGAGTATCAATTTGAGTTTCAGCTTCAGTTCGAATACCAAATTGAGCCCCTGAAAATGTGGTATGAACCTACCTATCCTGTAGTTTCCAAATAATTGGTAACTTCCCCATCAGGCTTACTATGTAGGGCCATACAATTTTGGACGAATATTTAATATCGACGTCAAGCTAAATCCAGAATAATATTCTATCATTATTATTTACTATTAATTTTATAGTAATTTTAATTTTAATTTTATATATTTTTTTAATTATTTTATTAATTTAGTATTATTTACTAATAATTTACTATTATTATTATTAGATATATTATAATAAGGCAAGGTTACTCTCAATCTTCGATGGGTAGGTATACCTACCTACTTGATAAAACCATCCGATCCCACCTCCAGTAGGCGGGTAGGATCGACCCCCAACAACGGCCAACTTCCCTTTGCTCAGCTGACGCAATAATTCCTTTTTGTGTTTACGTTCGCACATCGAAGATTGCAGTTCGTAATAATTTGAGTTGTGCTGCGACAGATTCTCTTATCCTCACTCATTTCGACTCACGCGTGAACAGCGGATAAAACGGTTGCTTAACTAATAAGTAAACGCATCAAAGAAGATCCGTATCGCTGGTGGAAACAATAAAAGGTGATCCTTGAAGTACTTCGCAATGTCCATGATGGCAGCTGGAGCTAATACGGTGTTCCGGAATCTATCCAAGGTAAGAATCTACCTTCTATCTATCTAAAATGATTTTGTACGGTACGTTTGTTAACATCTCAAGTTCTCAAACTCAAGTCGGTTCAATTTTTGGGCATCAATCATCAATAACTCAGGGTTCGAAGTGAACACACAACAGGTAATCCCAGAATTTGGAAGGTACACAATTTTGACTTAATTTGGACTTATGCTGTCCAACAATTTTACATAGGCCAACGTAATTTTTCGTTCAACTTTCCCGACTGATATTTCGCCGATTTAACGGAGTCGAAACTTTTTTGCTCCAGAGATTCCTGAACAGCCCGACAGCCAGAGGATTGGTGACATCGAAGCAGCCAAGATCTGCCGAGCTGTCGTCAATATTGGAAGACAGAATTCTGGGCGCACCTTACGAGTTAGAATTGGAGGAAACTGGCCGAGTTCTCAGCATCGGCGATGGCATCGCTCGGGTTTACGGGCTGCACAACATCCAGGCTGACGAAATGGTTGAATTTTCATCCGGGCTCAAAGGCATGGCTTTGAATCTCGAGACGGACAACGTTGGAGTAGTTGTCTTCGGCAACGACAAACTGATCAAGGAAGGCGATTATGTCAAAAGGACTGGGGCCATCGTCGACGTACCAGTCGGTGATAGTCTGCTGGGAAGAGTCGTCGATGCTTTGGGCAACCCCATCGACGGAAACGGGCCCATCAAGACTGAAAAACGACTGAGAGTCGGCGTCAAGGCGCCCGGCATCATTCCAAGAGTTTCAGTGAGGGATCCGATGCAAACTGGCATCAAAGCTGTTGACTCGTTGGTGCCGATTGGTCGCGGGCAGAGAGAACTGATCATTGGGGACCGTCAAACTGGCAAGACGTCATTGGCTATCGACACTATTTTGAACCAAAAACGGTACAACGAAGGATCGGACGAATCAAAAAAGCTGTACTGCATTTACGTGGCGACCGGCCAAAAGAGGTCGACCGTGGCCCAAATCGTGAAGCGTTTGACGGCTGAAGACGCGATGAAATATTGTATCGTCGTTGCAGCCACAGCGTCAGATGCAGCTCCGCTTCAATACCTGTCACCGTACGCTGGATGCGCTATGGGCGAGTATTTCCGCGATTCGGGCAAGCACTGCCTCATAATTTACGACGATCTGTCCAAGCAAGCTGTTGCCTACAGGCAGATGTCTCTCCTTCTGAGGAGGCCACCTGGACGGGAAGCGTATCCCGGAGACGTCTTCTACCTCCATTCCAGGCTCCTTGAGAGGGCCGCCAAGATGAACAAAGACTTTGGCGGTGGATCGCTCACGGCCCTTCCGATCATCGAGACGCAAGCCGGTGACGTGTCTGCCTACATTCCGACAAATGTCATCTCAATCACCGACGGTCAGATTTTCTTGGAGACCGAACTCTTCTACAAAGGCGTCCGACCTGCCATCAACGTCGGCCTGTCGGTGTCGCGGGTCGGATCCGCCGCCCAAGTGGGGGCGATGAAACAAGTCGCTGGAACGATGAAGCTGGAACTGGCCCAATACCGGGAGGTTGCGGCTTTCGCACAATTTGGCTCCGATTTGGACGCAGCCACCCAGGCGCTGCTCCATCGTGGCCAGAGACTCACCGAACTCCTCAAACAAGGACAATACGTGCCGATGTCAGTCGAAGAACAAGTCGTCGTCATCTATTGCGGCGTCCGCGGATTCCTGGACAAAGTCGAACCCGCTAAAATTGGCGATTTCGAGAAACAGTTTTTACCGTTCATGCGAATGAACCACAAAGGTATTATGGAAGACATCGCTAAGGAGGGGAAGATCACCAAGGAAACTGAAGAGAAATTGCGAGAAGCCATAAAAGAATTCTTGTCTGGCTACACTGGACAGTAGTTAACGCATGTTGGCGAAATTTAATAGAAAAATGTAATTTTGCTCTTACGCTAGTTCAGATTTTGCTGATGATTTTGTTAGTAATCAATACAGATATTGAGCAAAGATGTTGGATTTTTTAAAAATCTCGAATGTTGCGCAATGTAATTTAAATCAGAAAATTACTTAAGTGGTTCTAAAGGTGGACTTTTTTGATTGGAAGCCGCAAGGTGAGTTAGCAGCCGAGCCGCAATTGCCCAGCGACTAGAAAATTAGCCGGGGCCGCCGGACGCTTGCAATGTATTTGTATTTTGATGGATGTATTTGATGGGCCGACTGCGACCCATGCGATTTGAGGGGTCATGCGAAAGTCCACTTTAAAAGCTACAGTTTTCGAATATATCAAAGTTCCATCATGATGAATGTAGTTGTCAGGTACCATAGATTTAACTAAGATTTGGAAATTTACATGGAAAAGATTTATTTTGGGATCACTTGACATTACTGCAAGGTTTTCTTCGATAATAAACTTCATCTGAAATAATACTCAAGATAAAAATTCAAATGACACTAAAAGCTGACATTTAGGTACTTTGGACAAAATTGGAAACCACTCCAATCTCCGACCGAAGATTTTGATAATATCAAGATATTATCTTCTCCATTGATTCAACAACTAAAATTTGATGGGGTCGTTCAAATCATCCAAATGCTCATTTAAACTTCACGATTGGAACTTGAGCTAAGCTTAGGTTGAAGATCAGGGACACAAATTCCAGAAAACGTACAACACATGGAAGACAAAAAGAATTTGAAAGTGGCAATGGCAAGAAATACAGAGATGAAGATAAGTGCGGATGCAGTTTGAAAAATGTCTCGCATACGTTCCCTGTTCTGCTGTTTCGAAAAACGAGGCGGAATAAATGAGGACGGTAGGTAAGGTATTCTTCGTCGTTGATTTTTGGTTCGTAGGTAATTCGTAAGCCAAATATAGGGAAATTGCGAGAGGGTGCGCATTTTGGCAGACACCGTAGCAATTTTATTTGGGTTTCATATTTGAAAAATGTCATCTAGTAATTAGGTAGCCTAGAAATTTGCCAAAGTTTTTTTCGAAAAAGTTTCTTATTGGTTGGGACTAAAATGTTACATAGTAAAACATGGAAGATTATTTGGCTGGGATGCATACAATTCTAGTTTGACTTCTCTGTTTTTAAAAGAGATATTCTCAAAAATCCAAGTTCCAGCTCCTAGTGCTAAAAATACCATCAAAGTTGCGGATAGAGAAGCGAAGAAAGCAGTGCGACAACACGAGATGTATTTTAAGGTGCTTGGTTTCAGAATCAGACTATGGTAAACCACTTGAATTGGTAAAGCCGAGCGACTCTTCGATCAGCACCTGCTACGAGGCGGGGCAATCCTCCAAGTGCCTGAGACGACTGCTGCCGTCAGCCGAGGAAGCTAGAAAAATTAATGAGGACATGCTGGCTGCTATGGAGAAATATAAAGCGAACTCGACAGCTCGATATAATTTAGAACCCTGGGACAATCATCGCATAATTATTGGAGAGTTCCGACCTATTTCTGTCCCAGGCCCGAGGACGATCGGGCATGCGCGATTGTACACTGCGAGCTGCCCCGAAGTTATGAGACATGACATTGTTGTACGTTGAATGTAATTCAAATGACGAGGAAAAAAAAACAAACAGCGAAAAAATTTAGTTATGGATGGGTGATTTTCTATGGAATTGATATGGAATGCAGAGCTGGAGAAAAGGTGGTGGATTTTTTTTTTCCATTTTCGTAATTCTAGAATTGCACAGGCGTTGTAACGCTAATTACAGAATTCGCTCAATAGTTGAAAAAGATAGATCACATTTTGTGCTAAAAAACCAACAAAAACTTTTCAAATCCTGCTTTGATGGCTCCTGGCGGCTTTGAAAGGCAGAGTGACATCATTGGTGGTCTCAGCAAACCCATTGAAAATTCCCAAAGCCGATCAGCCATCAATTCTCGATACATCGGATAACCAGAAACTCCTAAAAATTGGTACCATGTTCAGAGGGAACATGAATCTAGAATCCTCGATATGATTGCGATCTTACGAGTAGGTATAACTGTAATTACAGCGATTCCACGCACATTTTTTTCCAGTACCGAGTTCAATGTCCCACGTAGTGTAACTGAGTGGACCCTAGAGTATAGTACTGCATCAGAGGTGAGGCAACCATACGGAACCGAGAAAACTCGGGTGATTCATAACTTGTACCGTAAGAACTGAGCGGTAATGAAGGCGAATAACGTCTTGGAAGATTTATTCCGCCGATATGAATGCCTAGTGTACAGCAGTCCGTAGCACATCCGTACTTGGTCAACTGCTAACAGGTCAATGTCCATACATTGAAGACAATCCGGACCAAATCAATCACTAATTTTGGGCTAAACCCCAATAAAAACCCGTTTCACTCAATTGTTGATTTTTGTTAAATTTTGACATTTGAATTAGAAAACACTAAATAGCCAATATCTCGGTTGCACTAGAAGCATCAAACCTCCAGGATAGCGGAGCACGCCAGGACCTACATCGGCGGCTAAGAACCAGCATGGCATAACTCAATTTTCCTGTTTTGAAATTTGTGCACATTCCGATTTAAATTGAGGCGTTGATAGCCAGAGTGGACCATTCCACAAACTGGCCGAAAATGAGTTATACAGTGCAATGGGTCTGTGGTTGCTCTATCTATCGAATTATTATTAAAATTTGACTCGTTCTTGAATGTGCTAAGAGAGAGCGCAACTTTTCAAATGGTCCGTCTGCTAATTGGCCGCCGATTTTGATGGCCAGAGTGGACCTTGTGGCTCGTAGATAAGTCCCTGTGTTTCATGAGTCATCTGTTCACCCAAGAATGCTTGTATTTTTTTCTTCAAAACACCATAACAAGGCTTAATCAATCACACGAAATTAGTCGAAATTTTCAAATGCGATTTTCTCAGTTCGACACCTGTGTGGAATGGTCCACTCTGGCTATCAACGCCTCAATTCTAAGACCCGATTTGATGGAACTATTAGTCTTTGAAAAACGCCACAATTGTCGCAATAGTCCGCACAACACAACGAAATGAGCGGCAGCATGACATAACTCAGTCAAACTCACAATGAAACAGAAACTCAAACTCTAAGCCAAACTCACAATGACACCGAAACTCAAACTCATAATTCAACTCGAAGTCAAACTCACAGTGAAACCGAAACTCAAACTCAAAATCCAACTCGAAGTCAAACTCACAATGAAACCGAAACTCAAACTCATAATTCAACTCGAAGTCAAACTCACAGTGAAACCGAAACCCAAACTCATAATCGAAGTCAAAGTCAAACTCACAGTGAAACCGAAACTCAAAATCCAACTCGAAGTCAAACTCACAATGAAACCGAAACTCAAACTCAAAATCCAACTCGAAGTCAAACTCACAATGAAACCGAAACTCAAACTCATAATTCAACTCGAAGTCAAACTCACAATGAAACCGAAACTCAAACTCATAATTCAACTCGAAGTCAAACTCACAGTGAAACCGAAACTCAAACTCATAATCGAAGTCAAAGTCAAACTCACAATGAAACCGAAACCCAAACTCAAAATCCAACTCGAAGCCAAACTCACAGTGAAAGAGAAACTCAAACTCGAAATCAAACTCACAATGAAACCGAAACTCAAACTCATAATTCAACTCGAAGTCAAACTCACAGTGAATCAGAAACTCATGATCAAACTCGAAATCAAACTCACAGTGGATGAGAAACTCAAACTCATAATCGAACTCGAAGTCAAACTCACAATGAAACGGAAATTCAAACTCAAAATCCAACTCGAAGTCAAACTCACAATGAAACCGAAACTCAAACTCATAATTCAACTCGAAGTCAAACTCACAATGAAACCGAAACTCAAACTCATAATTCAACTCGAAGTCAAACTCACAGTGAAACCGAAACTCAAACTCATAATCGAAGTCAAAGTCAAACTCACAATGAAACCGAAACCCAAACTCAATATCCAACTCGAAGTCAAACTCACAGTGAAAGAGAAACTCAAACTCGAAATCAAACTCACAATGCAACCGAAACTCAAACTCATAATTCAACTCGAAGTCAAACTTACAGTGAATCAGAAACTCATGATCAAAATCGAAGTCAAACTCACAGTGGATCAGAAACTCAAACTCATAATCGAACTCGAAGTCAAACTCACAATGAAACGGAAATTCAAACTCAAAATCCAACTCGAAGTCAAACTCACAATGAAACCGAAACTCAAACTCATAATTCAACTCGAAGTCAAACTCACAGTGAAACCGAAACTCAAACTCATAATCGAAGTCAAAGTCAAACTCACAATGAAACCGAAACCCAAACTCAAAATCCAACTCGAAGTCAAACTCACAGTGAAAAAGAAACTCAAACTTGAAGTCAAACTAACAATGAAACCGAAATTCGAATCGAACTCGAAGTGAAACACAATGAAACTCATGATCATGAGATCGAGTTTATGTTTCATAGTGAGTGAGTTTCGGTTTAGTTGTGAGTTTGACTTCGAGTTTGAGTTTTTGATTCACTATGAGTTTGACTTCGAGTTCAATTTGAGGTTGAGTTTCGGTTTCATTGTGAGTTTGACTTTGACTTCGATTATGAGTTTGAGTTTCGGTTTCACTGTGAGTTTGACTTTGAGTTTGAGTTTTTTATTCACTGTGAGTTTGACTTCGAGTTCGATTATGAGGTCGAGTTTCGGTTTCATTGTGAGTTGAGTTTCTGTTCAACTGTGAGTTCAACTTCGAGTTTGATCATGAGGTTCTGATTCACTGTGAGTTTGACTTTGAGTTCGTTTATGAGTTTGAGCTTCTATTTCATTGTGAGTTTGAGTTTCTGTTTCATTGCTAGATTGACTTCGAGTTCGATAATGAGTTTGAGTTTCTGTTTTTGGTGAGTTTGACATCAAGATTAATAATGAGGTTGAGTTTCGGTTTATTGTGAGTTTGACTTCGTTTTTGAATATGAGTTTCTGTTTCACTGGAAGTTTGTCCATGAGTTTGATTGTCAGTTCGAGTTTCTGTTCCATTGTGAGAGGCAGTTTCTATAATAATTTTTGTTCCAATGTAAAAGCAAAGACTTAAGTTGTGTCATACTAGTTTTTAGCCGTCGACATTCCAGTTGAAGGAATTTGAAAGAATGGTGACCAATTTTAATTCTAAATGGTTTTGGGACAAGTTACCATGAATATGGTGCTTTTCCCATCCCCGGTTTATGCTTAGGATCGGATAAGTAGATATGGCCGGCTGGTCAACATCAGCTGTCTACCACTGGATTATCTGGCAGGATTTTCTCGCCGTTCTTCGCCGCTTTCTGACGTTTTTTCCACCCTTTCATTTGTGCTTCCGCCCCTTTTTTGCCAACCGGACGAGAAAAGGGGTTTTGTTGAGAGAGTATTGTTGCCATCAGACTGGTGCTGGGACTTAATCGCTTTTTGTCCTCAGGGGGCTTAACAAATAACTCTGTCTAGGGTGGAATGGGATTCTGCCCGAGGCGAACTCTTCCTTTATGAGAACCTGACGAAGGGTTGGAATTGCTCGGTTTTTGGCACTGTAAACGTCATATTGATAATGGCACTCAGGGATTATATCTTGAATGAGTATACTTGAAAAATTGAAAGTAATTTCAAATGAAACTTTTCAACCGAGCTAACACGAATGGAAACATGTGGATACTTTAATTAAATTGGAATTATCTTTTCTTTTGGGATTATTCAATTTTTCCCATAATTATAATAAACTTTTCATTTTGGTACATAGGTACTTAATTTTTGGAATGATGGCTGGGCTTTTGCAAACTCGTGGCCTTCAATATTTGGGTTTATTTTTTGTTTTTTTTGGGTTGGATTTTGAATTACTGAATTTTCTCAAATAGAAGTCTAAATTAAATCGTGCTTACATCACACTAATAACAGAAAAGATATCTGCTACGTGAATACTACCTCGATTTCCTACTTGTTTTCATTAACTGACCTCGATGCTGATCCTTATTCTAATCTCGATAACAATAAAAAGCCTTATGATAGGACAGGCCTTCCTTTTCAAGCTTTATAAGTCTCACCCGTTCATTCACTTTGTATTGAAAAACTGTAATTTCAAGACAGGCCTGCGCATGAGTCAGACGGCCGACGTATAATCTCTTTCGATACGGAGCGATCGGCTTGAACTTGGCCTACATGGCCTACGTGCGCTAATAAAAGGCCACTGCCAACTTTCGAGGCCAAGAGTCGCCGGTCAGTCTACTGGCGATTCGCCCTTGTTGGTCAAATTGGACTCCTACGTCAGACCGGAAGTTCCATAACATAAAATTCTTCCGCCCTAAGAGGAACATGCATGAAAAAAAATAAACTGTTTTTTCGCCATAATATTCCTTCTTAGGCTTCGAAAGTGGTGTTATGGTGGATGACGGTTCGGAAAAGTGGTAATTAAAAGAGGAGGGAGGCTCAGTGAAATTTGCAGATTTGAAGTCGAGCGGGGAAATGACCAGCCGCAAGGTTACGCATCTTCTCGTGAACACCAGTGCAACCTCCTCCGAGTTCATGCGTGTTGTGTAGTGATAGGACGGGGCGATGTTTGTTTACCTATGTTGATGAACTCAGTACTCGACAATATGGAATGGAGAAATAATTAAAGCAATTATTGCTTCATGCGGGGGTGCAGAAATAAAGACCCGGAGAAAATGGTGATCGTGCCGTCAAAGCCCGAAAGCACGAGGAAACTTTGGTTTAATGTCGCGCGGCAACAATATACGAGTGCGAGGCGTCTGGGTGCTTTTCATAAAACTCTTGTAGGGCTTCAAAATCGACGAATGAAATGTTCTCAGCCGTGGCTTTTTGGAAACCGTCCAACAACACATTGATCCTTCTTTTATGAGCACTCATCACGACTTTCTTCCGATGAAACGACGAAATCACGAAAAATCCAAATAATCAAAACAAACAAGACCGTATGACGTCTTCTTCTTCTTCTTCTTGATATGATGCCACTGCGCCATTCGCCTTTTGTCGTTACTTTACGTGCAGTCTCGCCCGCACAGTGACGTCACAATGCTACCCGCCACGTTCAAAAGGGCACTTTTCATTAGCGTTTTTCACCAGGAAAAATGTCGTTTTTCCGTTTAAGATCATCACTACATCATTTTCGCACCCTAAACAGCACCATTCTGGCGGAAAAAATGGATTTCGTTTTTTATGCATGTTCCTCAATGAGAGCAACAGTTTTTTTTTTCTTCAAATTACAGCATAACTGATTATAAATCGAACAGATAAATAAGTATTGGCAATAAATAACAACATATATCTATAACAACAATAAATAACACAATAGGTACCTACTTTCATATTTTGCCACGAAAATTTTTGAAACAAGTATATTGATACTTTAGCTCATTCGCTACAATTTCTGTTCTATAAACATTTCCGTGAACCCCGGAAAAGGTGCGCTTTTTAGGCTTTGAATTTTTTTGTCGTAATTTTAACTTGGTCTTAGTAAAAGGGCCACAACCCCCTTCGAATATTCGAGTAATTGCAAAAATAAGGATAACGTTGGAAAAAGCGTTAACTTTCTCACAAGCCTACTGTATGCAAAACTCTCTAACATTAGGTTAAATAAGCGCAAAATTGAGACAAAGTCGAGAATTTCTCAATTCTTTAAAATTACCATTTTTTCAACGCTCGTTTAGGACTAAATTCATGTGAAAGAAAAAGAAGGTTTTTTTCAAACGGTATAGTCATTTTTGCAACTACCTTGCGTATTACCAGAGAAATCGACGTTATAATGTGTCAGCACTGTTCGAAAGTCGAGGGTTTTTGAAAATTTTTACGCTGATTTCAAATAACCTCGATTCACTCCGTTTTCTAATGACGGGGTTTTAAGGTTGAAATTATGATGCCGTTGTTGAAAAGGTTTGGAAAGCAGCCGCTACTCGTTTCTGAGCTACCCATCTCAAGAATGCTCATAAACTCAGTAGTTGGACCTTTTCGTTAGAAAATATGCCTCCGATAATCATGATGGACGTATTTCACAATTTTTCATCAACACGCAGTAAATCGCATCGTCAAATGGTGTGGAAAAGTAACAGCTCCCCAGCGCGCCATTAGCCGACGGCGTCAAGGCTTCAGGCCCGGGGTCCCCTTTATCTCCCAACTGAGTGCAATCCAGATTCATGCCCACTTCCCCTAATCCGGTTTGCCATTTTCTTCCAAACGGGCCAGAAAACCGGCGGGACTCCCTCGAGCTCGGCACGACAGGAACCGGCCGTCCTTGGCCTTTCCGTTCTGCAGTAGCCATTCCCCGCTAACTAGGGTTCACCTTCCGACAGCTGGGTGTCGCTAACACTTGAATTTGGTAGATGATAACTTGAAAGTTCTTCAAACTTTATCAAATCACTGTTAAGATTGGATTTTTATTTCACAAACTTTTTTGTGAGCTCTGGAAAACCTAACATTTTCTCGCCTTAACGTTTTTTTAGTGTTTTCGACTTTGTTTCAATAAAAAGGCCATAAGCCACTCAAATATTGGACAAAAATAAGGAACTTTGGCGTCTCGGGTAATAAATAAATAAATAATTGGGAAATGGCAGGAAATAGCGATTTCCCAAAAAAGGGGAAACGATAGTTTCAAGGAAGCCTTTAGGCAAGCAGTGCGAGTTAAAGTGCCATCGCTATAGTGTCCGTTTTGCGGGCGATCGATCTTTAAACGCAAATGCGTTTTTCAGTTTTTCGCAAAGTATCTGATTGGCAAAAAGGTACAATAATTGGCGTAGACGAGACGGCGATTTTTGAAGCAGAGATATTCTCGTCGGTGTTTCTACTCGTCCGTTCCTGTTTACTTCTTCTTCGTAGCGGTCGGTGGGGCGGCTAGCGGTTCTCGTCATCCATCACCGATTCATCGTGACTTTCTTTCGGCTGCTTCCTAGTTTTGAAAAGAGTCCGTCATTTCCAACTCGGAAACCGGTCCTAGTGCCAATAGTGCCAAGTGGCCGCTAATGGACTCACCAACCGAGGCCATTCGATTTAGCCTGACTTCAATAGAGGTGATTTGGGTTTAAGAGGTACACTAAGGCCCAAGAATAAACACATGCCACAATAAACTCAACCGTAATTCGGCAAAAAGTAAAATGTTGGACCGATTTGATAATTTTTGGATTAACCAAGTTCAGCGTCTTGCCAACGTCCAAGCATTTTCAGAAAAAACATCGTTTTCAATTTCGGTTCATTATTTAATGGTAAGCCTTCTTATAATCACCCCATGATTCCTGAATCATAATGAGCTATAGCTGAACCCTTATTTAATGCTATACGGCGTTCCGGACGATTTCACAGCGCCATTTTTGGTTCCCTCAATTTTATTACAAGTTAAATGCCAGGCAGCGCAAAACCATGAAGTCGTAAAAGGTCAACCACCCCGATGTGAAATCGTAACGGCGAAATAAATCTAAATAGGTCGAATAAATAGATCAAGATGGAGGAATGAAAGGGAGCGAAGGACGCGCGGCTGAGGATGAATAAATAAGAGATGGCCATAATTTCACAGACGCATGCGGCAGAAATCATGGCCGCCGCGGGGTCTCACGTCCGCCGTTTCGCTGCTCCGATTTTAACCCGTGAAAGCATAAGCTTCGAGCATCTAGTGTGAGGTAGTAAAGTATAGTGAGCGTAGAGTGAGGTAGGTACGAGGTGGAGAACGTCCCGCTCAATACGCAAGGCTAAAGAATTCTGAAGAATGAGTCGATAACACACGAGACTTCCACGTTTTGAGACGTGAAATTTGGAACAAGATTGATAATATTTTCACAAAATTGAAGGCTACATTAAATCAAAAATGTCGAAAAACAAAAAATGCCATTTTAACAATTCACCCCAAAATCAAAATACGACAGGTAAACGGAATAAAAAGTATCCTCGCATTCTGCAAGGCAAAACGGAGATTTTAAAATAAACCACTGGTGCGTAGATATCACACAACAATCCCATATTTTGATACGTTAATTTTTGTAAATATATCGGAAGCGCTGTGAGTAAACACAATGTGTGTTTAACACATTATGAACCAGGTACTTATTCAGTAAGTGATTAAAGTGAGTAAAAGCATTTGAGGACTGTGCGAGAATGTTTTTTGGTCCTCCGTTCCGATTTTCATTTCTATAGGACGGTTACAATACTTTCTTTTTAATCTGTAAATATGGAAGTAAAAATGTAGGTTTGTAAACAGGTAAGCGATGCCAAACAAAGATTGAACGTTAGATAAATCGAATGATCGATGGGGAACAGAAGTGAAATTATTTTATGATGATAGATGAGTTCGTGGTATGACAAAAAAGGTGCAATACGTAGGGCTGGAAAAGAAGGTCAACGGAGGAACGAAACGAGTTTGATGCTTGAATAACCGTCTATGGTTTCGGAACGTTGGAAGCTAATTTTCCATCTGAGAAAAAGGGTTCGATTTCCAATGTTGTTTGTAAACATAGTCCTAATTTGCGCTCATTTCAAAAACAATCACAGTCCTTGAAGGATGGATACTCGGTTTACTTTCTCTCATCTGCCTGTGGTCGGTGATGCAACCGGGCCTGCAACCCGAGACCGCCTGGAGGAGACGTCAGCTGCACAGGTCAGATCTTTATTGTCTTCATGAACGAAAATAAGCACAGAATGTATCCTCGAAGACGATTAATTTTCTTACAATTTTTTGAGTTGTACATTTTGAAAAATGAGAACGACGTGACTGGCGTGAGCCGGAGTTTATAGTTTCATCCTCATTCCCCGGTACAGAACGCAAATGAACGAATTTTCCTTTGCGTCAAGAATTATGACCACAGAAGGGCAAGACATGAGGAAAAAGAAAGGAAAACCTAATTTATTTTGATCGGGTGTTTGCCAGTAATTAATTGTGAGGGTGGGAGCAAGGGAAGCCATATTCATCATTCATCGTGATTTATTGTACCTACCTATTTTGAAAATGGACATTGTACGATTGAACAAGGAAAAAGGCAACATAGGAAGAGAACGCGGAGAGAAGGACAAGGACGAAGGAGAGAACAAAGAGCCAGCTGAGCGCTAGCGAGGGGAATACAGAGCTGATGCTCACAAACATGATTGACATTACGTTTTAATTTTTTCGGATAATTGGCAGCTTATAACCCCGAATATGATTAAAACCAATGCTGACAGCAAATTTTACCAACATTTTTTTCACGATACGAAGAATGACATTTTGTTTCTTACCCTAGGTAAATGGTGGCATATCGAAAATTGCTCTCAAAATTAACAGAAGAACTTTCCTTTCGCTCCAAAGTGGAGCACCGATGGCCATGTTGTACGGCCGAATTAGATAATCCGCGGTAATGAGAGCGAAGACCCGAGAGGAGAGAATGTCTCAGGATAATCGAAGCCTCGTCCTCGGACTCGGCGAACGTTCCTGCTGGAAAAGACCGTCTTGACGAAACCGGGCGTAAAGTTACAAAAGCCGCCAAAGGGGGTTATTAGCGTCACCGAAGTCCAGCGGACCCAGAAAACCAGAGACCGTCCATCATCGGATCGAACGAGGCGAATCGTCCAAGCACAGCACCTAGTTTGTCTCTTTTTCTGGTTTTGGCGAGCGATTATTCCTAATATGAATCTAGTAGAACTGTTTCAAAAAACTAATGTTACATTGCGAGGAAATCACGAACGAAGATTCTGACGAGCTGAATTTCAAAATTTCGCATCTCTGATTGGGACGATTCCGGTCAACATAGGAGAGTTTCGGGGTGTAAAAGAAATTGTGATCAGTTGTGGACAATTTTCGTGTCGGACAATGTAGGATAGTTTTGGACAGTTTTAGATTATTTTCGAAAACTGTTGGACAATATTGAATAGGTTTCATCAGTTTCGGACCGTAATGAATAGTTTCGGGCTATATTAGACATTTTGAAAAGTTTTGGACTACTTAGAGCTGTCCCAGAGGAAGATTTTTTCCCGAGTTTACAGAATAAAGTATTGTAATCGACCTAAAATCAGCAAACCTAGGCACCACTGGTTTTGATAATATGATGTTCGTCTATCTTTCCCTGGGTCAAAACTGAAGCCAAAAGTGAAAATCCCCCGTCAGGATGACTGTCGAGTTTGGCGAGGTGATTTCGGGCTCCTTCCTACTGCTGATATCAACCCAATCTACCTAAGAGCCGGCTAATTTTCTGTCCAAAGGAAGACGAAAAACAGCGAAAAAACATCCGGCTTGTCCAATCCTGGATATTCACTCGACCGAGTTCTGCTACGGAATGATTGGAAACGAAAGAAAAGGCTTTGCCCCTTCAGTGTTTCTGTCTGTGTCCTTATCGGTTAGTGAAATCTCTTCTTTCCTTTTTCATCCCGAAGTGCCTTCCCTTTAATCCGGGGGTTTTTTCAATCTCTTTGAATACAAGGATTTGGAATGACCGACTAAAAATCCACCGACCTCAAAAAAGCAATCCGGTAATATTTCAATGCAATGAGTACGAAAACGACATCAACAATATCTTGGGCAAGGAAGCGCATTTTGAAATTTCTGATGAATACGTTTTTAGGTACCTGACACGGTTACTTTTTACTTCCAGGGTAAATGGAAGTATTGTAATTGCCTAGAAATCGAAAATCGGAACGGAGCACCAGGAAAAAAAGGTAGGTACACTTGAAATTTTGTTGATAAGTTGTGAATAGGTGCATTAAAAAAGCATTAAAATTTAATGCTTTTTCAAATTTTGAAAAAAACTTGGTTAATACAATTTTACCCAGAATCGCTTCGTCAGCGGTCATCAAAGTACTCTATTATACTGACAATGGATTACAGATTAAACCAAGAACCCCCTAATGTAAAGTACTAAAGGGGCCGTTTCCAACCTCAGCAGAAGATATTCAGCGGTTTAATACAGAATTACTTAAGAAATCGCTTCAAAGACGGCACAACATCACGCTAATGAAACCCTAAAAAGGTCGTTTGGCTCTCTGGAAATTTGCAATGCTCATTTGACTTTCTCGTATTTTCCTCCACAACTTAAGTTCTTTCTTTCCTGGCTTTATTTCTACGGATGTTGGCGGAGTTTCGTAAGCATCGCGTGGCGTGTGGGAAGCAGAAAAGAGGATTTTCGAAAGCTAACATCCCAACTGCGGCAATGTGCAGTGAACGTGTGACTGCGCCCCGTCCTAATGGCCTTCTTGGACCAATGTTTGCAGGAACCAGGGAAAATAGTCGAGATTCCCAGGGCGTTCTTGGAATTCTATTTGTGCGAACTGCGGAGACCTGAAACCGAACTGGTGGTGCCTGGGTTTGTTTCCAAATTTCGAAAATTATAACTGACTACACCGCAAGTCAGATGGATGCAATTATTCAACCATAGGTTATTGGGGGTTAGGGTCAAGTGGGGTAATTATGAACAAATTGCAACAATTTTACAAACTGACAGCTCTCAGAAGTAACTAGTAAGTAACATGATATGGACAAATCCAAAAAATGTTTGAGCTCTTTAGTGGCTCCTGGGAGCAAAAAAGCGAATGGTCAACATTTTGGAACCAAAATATACCTACGTGGTACTTGAAAATTGCCTGATCAAATATTGAGGTTGGTAAATGTTAAAATTTAAACTGGGACCTAACTCATTAATTTTATTTTAATTTGGTAAAAATACTTTATTTAGATTCGAACTTCGGGTAGGAAGGGAAAGTTTCTTCTTATCTTCTGGGCTTCGAGCTTATTTTTAGGACAAAACTTCCGGGAAGCCACCAAGGTGATCGTGATGGCTGATCGTTGATGGCGCTAACTTATGATCAGGCCGTGATACGTCCACTCAAGCCAGACGATGCTAGAAATCGTGCAGCGTTACGGTAAATTGTTGAAACCGCTGTTTCGAGTTGGCTGCAATTGGATAGAAGCCGATGACAGCCAACTGGCGATAACAGCCGGTGACATGGGACAGGTCAAGTGGCCCCTATGCGTTTCGAGCGACGCAGGCCGACCTAACAGAATTAACGCCACGGTAAACAACGCGTACATCGGCTGATACGCGATCGGTCAATCTCCCACCTGGACCTGCCACTCTCAAAGTGACTGGGCCATCAAAGTTCCCAGCACGATTAATGGATTCTACATTCCAATGTAATGGATAGCGTAATGGATGTCACGTGTAATGGATAGCGGGTCAGAAGGGTCGGTTTCACATGGTCGGCAGGTTACACTGTTCATAGCCCTCTGGCACTCTGTTCAAAAAGTCAAATTTCAAATCAGCTATGAGGCCCAGTTTTATAGCGTCTGTCCGCGTGTCCGTCTGCGGTCACAAAAATGGCCATAGCTCCCTCAATTCTCAACCATTCTTCAAATATCTTGAACTGAGACGACCTATCACCTTGTTTAACCGGAATTTGAATTACTCTCAGTACTTCCGGTGTTTCAGCACTTTCTAAAATTTGCATGGTGAGTTTCTTGACATTTCTTATCCAAACAGCCTCCAAAGTAGACGAAATGTAATCAAATTGTGCCAAAAATTTACGTATCAAAATATGGAAGTATTGTGTGTTAACTAAGCACCACTGGTTTTACACCAAGCTCGGGACTCCCTGTATACTTAGCTGCGTTTTTTGTGATTCGTCTTTTTCATCGGGATGTAAATGGCCAGTTTTGAGAGTGAAAAAGCTCATAAACGAACCGGAAAATAAACGTTTTTGGGCCTTGACACATTGAGATAATAATGGTAGTCCGTCAAAAAATCATTTATTTAAGAACAAGTTTCGGGCAGAGAGCGCCTGAAAGACCACATTCGTTGTCAGATTAATCTGGCATAGAAAACTATCGAAAAACTGAAGGAAGGAAAGTTGAAATATTGCGACCTTATGTACATTTTTCTTTTTCATTGGCAGACTGAGGTTATTCCGATGCAACTAATTAGAGCCGGCCGTCTCTCACGTCAAATCTTCCGCTCGGAACTTTTCAAGAACAGGTAGGGAAGTTACTGCTTAGACCAGAGCTAAGTTATCTCTTATTAACGAGTTTTATCCTCAAGGAAGGGTTTAGAGCTTTCTGTCAGAACAGCCGGTTCAGCACTTCTCTGCGAAAATTCTCAACTTCCAGAGAGTTCCTAATCGAGGGTTTGCGAAGATAATTAAGTCCGTTGAGGATTAAAAATACCGACTTCCATATTTCACGGAAAACGGATATTACGTGGGTAGTTTCTTAGTAAATATTAAATCCTGGTTTTCACGAAAGAAGTGGGAAATTTGTAGTTTGAATTCTCGGTCGTTCACGACGTCACTTTCTTTTTGCAGTTCCTGGAACTCTGTTATTCCTCCGATTTAGCCCTGGTATAATTGGGTTTACAAGCAAGGTGACCAGCTATCGAAAATCTCAAAGCGGCGAGCTATGAAATGAACAAAAGGTGTGGGGTCCGGGGAGGGGGTACAGGTGTATCACCTTAGTGAATGGAAAAAAGGATCCCGAAGCTTTATTATTTAACGATAGGGCAAAATGATTGAGCATTGAAAATGCTAGGTCGCTGATCAACAGCAGCCCCGCTATCAGGGGATTACTTAGTTCTTCATCAGCCATAACGCTAACCCTCGTGCAGCTGTGATTTTTATCGATTCTTGTTCCAGGGCCGAACCACCCATCTGTTGCCATGGGAGGCACAACAGGTTGTTCCTCTAGAAAATTCTACTCTCGTTCCAGATCAAAGCTAATTAAGGGTGCGCTGTGGGAAATTGGGTTGTGCATAATTGAGTTGCTATGGAGTTGAAAAGCCTTTGACGCGAAAAACCAAAATTTTACCCAAGGAGAAGGGATTGGAGAGGGGCTAATTCGATTGGGGCGGTAGAAAAAATTGTATTAGACGCAGCATCGACGCTGCTCGGTTCCAGCAAAACGTAAAATTCCTTCATATAAAAAACACTGCAAATTCTTGCTAAGGGATTTATTATTCATGTGGCTTGCTTCCCTTATTCGATGCATATCCCGTTCATGGTTTAAACGTTTTTGTAGCCGCTTATTACAATGTTGTACAACTATGTTTACCAAATTTTTCCAGAGGTTTATAAACTGGCCGATTGGCTTAGTATTCAGTTCCGCGAGGCAAAACATCCTCGCCATGAGTTGACAATCCCAGGCTAAGCCCGACGGGCCTTGTCCAACGAACTCCGAACCTATTCGAACCAAATAGGTTAAACGCGTTGGATCCTGCCCCTCTCCACTCAAGGGAGTGAGGCAATGGATAGCCGTGTATCACAGTTCATAAGTTCCGTGAGACTAGAGCGACATGTCCAGACTAGTTCCGAATCCTCACTTGGTGCTCAGTGATTCTTTGGTTATCGGACGGTTGGGTTTGTGAAAAAATCTTTTTCGGGCAACAAAATGGAAAGCCACACAATACCGATGACATTTTTTCTCATTTATCTTTTCGAGACTGAATTTACAAGCGTTGTTTCCACGACCGGAGAAATGTTTCAAGAAGTTTTGTCGTTAGAGATCGGATCCTGATCGCTAAGGCTTTCTCTTCCATATTGTTCACGCCACCGTGACGCAGACATTGGAGAAACGACCATCATGTTTGTATTATGACAATCGTTCCTAGTTCTCATTCTACCATTCGCCGACTGAACTGCTTTTAAAAGCTTACGGTCGTTGAATGAGTTGCTTCACTTCCTATACGGTGTGAAAATGTCGCCGGAACGACTGGTGATATAATTAGGGAAAGGCGCGGTTTGACGGATCCTGCAGAAAGTCGATTTTGAAACTTCGCCAAGTTACGGGCTCATTGTATGAAAACAGTCGGGGTTGTGGGAGTAAAGCTATGGTGTTTGGGAGCCCTGGAATATGACTAATGCCAAAATTCCAAACCGCGACTGCCGCCAGTGCGCAAATGCGATGATCAGTTTCAAGGTTGTTGACCTAAGTCCTGCCTACTGCCTATACAGGGTGTCCTGAACTTGATGTCAATCAAAATTTGGGTGAAACTTGACCGAAAATGGAACAAAACTCTGCAAACCACACGGGACAACTTGTACAATTCAGGCGTATGTATAACGAATTCAAGAACTTCTACAACTCCACTTTCAATACTCACGTCACGTTTTTCCCCCGGAGATGAAAAGGGAAGAGAAGAATTTTCATTCTGTACCGACGAATTCCAGGCCTGCCTTTCAACCTTTGTTTCGAATGGAGTAATCGTACTACTTTTTCGAACAAAAGCTCAACGATAGCGCGGCCTTTGTTCCTTATGGGAGGCGAAATTGAAGCAAAAACTCGGTGATCCGTTTCTCAATTATTTCTTCGAAAATTCTACCCATCTCAGAGGAGAAAAGAGAGTAAAAGACGGGAAAAGGAAACCCTACTTTTATCGAAGGAGGAAAAGCGCTTGGAAAAGCGCAGCTGTATAGACGAGGATGAGGTATTCATTCAATCCATAAGGAGTCCGTGAGAAAGTGAGAAAAAACAAGGGCAGACGTCGACAGAATTTGTAGAATTCCGTTATGAAGACGGAGCCCCTCAATTTCTTGCCGACTTCTCATTTTCTCTAACTTTTCCCCACAGTTTTCAAACTTTTCGATACGGAGTCATTTTTATTTCCACATTTACGACCAACGGAAAATCTGATGAGAAAGAATTGTCTTTTTTCAAAACAGCTTGACTCGGAATCGCTTTATGAACGAGCGCCTGTGTCCGTCTGTCTGAAAGGGTTTACTTATTTCTTTGTACTTGCGTATCTACTAGTTGCTGAAAATGTCAACCCCTGGGAGGCCTTTACATGTCATTTGTCTACTCAACGTATCAATATACTCAGAAAGGAACGTTCTTTTCGTTATTGAAAGAGACTAGAACAGTTTTATTAATTTGTCATTATGCAGGGCAAATCACACTTCAAAAGAGAGGAAGAATGCAGAGGGAGGAATAAATATAAATTCGTTATGAAAACATTAATTAATTCAATAGAAAAATAATCACCAGAATCATTTTTCTTACAACATTGAAAAACACCCCCAGAACATCCCTCAGAAACCCCCGGGGAGGGGGTCTAAAGTCTCTCACTCGGAGGCTATAAAATCATTTCGTATCGATTTATCAGGATAACTTAGATCATGCGTTTCGTAATATTCGAATGAGAACTGATCCGTGGAAGCCACCGGAAGGCGGAAACAGGAGAGCGACGGCGACGTACATCCTGCGGATGGGAATATACATATTATGAATGACCCCCCACGACTTGGCTGGCGAACGTTTGTTTACGGTAAAACTACGTTTAAAGGATCAATAATGGGACGACTCGTATTTATATCGAGCAGGTATAACACGACAGCGCAGTGGAATTCGAACGTTTCCCTCCGATGACAATGAAAACCTTATATTGAGGAACTTATAGCTTATTATTCAATAATATTCTATTGTCAGTCAATAACAACCAGTGGTGCGTGCATAACACGCAATACTTCTATAATTTGATGCGTGAATTTTCGACACAGTTTGATCGCGTTTATAAACGTTTAAAAACGAAGTAAATTTCGACTACTTTGGAGGCTGGGTTGATGTGTGTGTGGAAATATCAAAAAACACACTATGCAAATTTCTTGGATCTAGACATTCTTAGACCTACAAAATCATCAATGAGATCAAATCAATATGCTTTTTCTCATGAAAGTCCCGGAGACAATGCCTACCCCCAACCTAGAGAAGGTTTTTGCTCCACTCGTTTTCGGGTACGGCCGTTTCGGAAAAGTTTTTCAGACGGGCGTTACGACCACAGTACACCAGTAGTTACGACGCTGGACGAGAAGAATTATAATGTTTGTGCGACCTGTCATATTATGTCGCAGCACTCTCCATCATAATATGTTTTCAATATATGAAATATTATTTCAAGAAAGACTGAAGTCCGAATTCGTAACGTCAACGTTCCCATTGATGATGATTAGCATCAAATGAATCAAGATTCCGCGATTTCTCTCAATGGAATCGTTCGAAATAGACTTTGAAACCTGATGACGAGAAATAGACGCCATACCCGGAAGGGAGCGATACTAAACATCCAGCGAGAACTGAGTCGTGGGGCGGCGTTCAATATGACGACCAAGTCCTGTCTGGGCTGGAAAATTTATTAGCAGCTCATCGCCTATTGAAGTCGGGTTATGATCGATCCGTCGTTCTCAGAAACGATCAACCACTCCACCTTTCGTTCGAGACCACCTGAACTCCATAACAGAGTCCTCCAGTGTATATACCTATTATATAGCATGAAAATATCCGGCTTACTTATGAGAATTTTCTCCAGTGGCCGATTTCACCTACCTCGGATTACGACCACGAGTTAATCCAAAAATAGTTACATATTATGAAAAAGTAAAAATAGTAAAAGTGTAAATCTTTGCAAGTCCAAATTCAGAAATTTGTCAGGGTACCTAAAAAACGTGCTAGTTTTTGCAATACCTCTGGAAGGTTTTGACTTACAGGTTATTGCACATGGCCTCAGAGAAGAAATAAGACGAAAACGGAGGAATCCGGCTTCACTTGATGGATCTGCGGCTCAAATACTACCCATAGAGCTCAAATCTTTATTTTATCAAAAACTGAGAGTTGCGAGGTTTTACACTTTCACTATCGTATTACGTTCAAACGAAGTTACCAAGAGCAACCATGTCAGGATAAACTCTAATCCGAGGTTGGTGAAGTTGGCCATCAGAGTCAGGGATAAACCTGAGACGTACGTAAGTGGTTCTTTGTGTTATTTATGCATAACGGCGTCTTCGAGGAAATGGTATATTGTGAAGATCCGGCTTATAGAAAATCTTTACCGGCATACAGCTCAAAATGGATTGGCCTTTAAGGCCCGATCCCACTATCCGGCTCCGAGCCGTCCGTCGATCCGGCATGCCGGAACAGTGACAAGTGTGACTGGGCCGACCGCAGCGACCCTTGAGGTTTTTTGTGGAACGTGCATTGATAACCTGACACGGAAAGACGGTGTGTGGGTGTGGTGGGGTCGTGTGAGGGTGAGGGAAGTTGTCGGGACTCCATGTTGAAATTGTCACGTCTTCAGTTTGATATAAATATTTAAAAAAATAGGTATATACCATATATATTCAGTAATTTGACAGTCCCTGGCCAATTGTGATTTTATCCTGCATTCTCCATCGTCTCCAAATTCGAGGTAAGTACGTATGTAATAATTAAATAGGTGCTCCGTGAGTTTATTTATTTACTTATGTAGCTTATTCTGGAGATAGAAAAGTTGGTGATATCGGACGTTGGTTCCCTCTAGGTACGTTTTCTATTATTCGGGTTTTAATTTATTGCTGCAAATAATTTTGTGCAATAAATTAGTAAAATATTTAATTATAAAATATTAATATTCTTCAATATATATGCCCTTATAATATACATAAATGTATAATATATGTAAAATAATATGAATATGAAAATAATATGTATAATAAATGTAAAAATATGAATATTTTTATAGGTATTACTAGAATTTAGTACCTAAATATTGTAGTTATAAATATTAATATTTATAAATAAAGTATTTAGGTACGTAATTACTATAAAATTATTATTTTATAATTTGAATAAAAACTCAAAAAATGAGGAAGAGAAATAGTCTATTCCACTTATTAAGGTATAATTGTAGACCGGTTTCGGTTATTACACCAACCGGAAAGATATTACAGAAACCGGTCTACAATTATACCTTAATAAGTGGAATAGACTATTTCTCTTCCTCATTTTTTGAGTTTTTATTCAAATTATGGGATTCCACAATTTCTCCGCGAGTGATTTAGTATCTATTATTTTATAATTTATAAAATTATTATAATTTTATTGTATTGTCAACTATGTACACGCCTGCTGGTTAGCATACATTACACCGCTGTATATAACGGATAGGTAATGCTAGAAACTCGACCTCTATAAATGCATCATGTTCAATTTTAGGATACGCTGATGATGCCGAAGGAAACCCAGGGCTTTGGAGAGAAAATGGCACTGCCCCCGGGATTCCGCGCATAGGACGACAAGGTAGTGGACATCACACTCAATCAGCAGGTGCAGAAACATATTACTCGTAATTTAGTACATGGAGCTTATATTTTTATTTACAGGCTTTCTCGACCTAGTGTACGAATGAGTGATCATTAGGAGCCGGGTGTATAGGTCTTAACTGCGTCATGTGAGCTCATAGAAGTGGCTCATACAACCATTTCTGTGTTCTAGCAGCATGTTGATACTTTACCTGTTTTGTTTCAGCTGTAACTCGCGACAAATTCAAGACCATATTTAACACAACTATGCAAGTGCCTTGGCAGGCTAACGTCGTTTGATGATCGATCAGCTCAATAAAAAATAAATTGTTTACTTACATTCAATAAGGTTTATTCATTGTTTAAAACCAGATTCTATAAAACAGTAAAACTTGAAAAGTAAAGCAGTACTAGTACGTAAGTAAGTACTTAAAAAGAGTAAAAACAGTACAAATTTACTGATTCGGCCATATTTGATTAATTCGTAAATTTTTCAGCGAACAAAAATTTATTCGTAAATCTTTCTCCGAATAAAAAATTATTCACTAATTTGGCTGGTGAATTCGTGTGTTTTCCAGTACCTACTTCCCACTCAGATATCGAAGAATTTTGACAAAATTAACAAAGAAGACAGTGTTTTCAATGAAAATTTATTTCAAATTTCTTCACCAAACAAATGGACGAACAACCTGGAAATTCTTCCGGCTCTTTGTTCTGGAGGGACAGCTATAATAAAAGCAATGAAACATATTCTCAAGCAAGTTCGCAATTTCTCGGCACGAAGCGGTTGGGACTGAAGCGATGAAGTGGCCTGAGATTCCAAGTTCATCTGTAACAAATGGAAATAGAGTTTACCATCTGCCAGTTTACCAACTGATTACCATCTACCGGTATTAGCAAAAAAACCTAGGTTATATCCACTTTTATCAATACTTGATTGCCGGAAAATCAATTATTACCAATGATAGTCATTGCTTGTTCAGATAACCAACGATTGATAAAGCGGCATTCAACGTTCAGCGGTATGGCTTACTTACAGCAGGACACGATGTGATGCTTTCAGCCTGTTTCATCGATGGAAGTAGAAACGTCATCAACCCATAGTGCTTGTATTTTTTTGGGTCTCATCGGTACCAGCCCCTGAATCATGAAGGTTAAATTTCACGTCACAGAAGTAGGTAGGAGTGTACACCTTGGCCACAATGAAGCTCACGGACCATGGTATGTAACTTGATTACTCAAGAAAATTTCTTGAGTACTCAAAACTCACAACATTCACTCAAAACTACTCAAGAAATATGTACCTGACGTCTTTGAAGCCTCTATTTTCCTATGCGACCGAGAAAAGGCATCCCTCATGCTCGTCCACTTCGATTTCCATCCTGGGACCGAAAACAAACCATGTAAACTTAAATACATTTCCATAAGGCCTGTTCGGACGAGCCAGTCCTGGGCAGTCCCGGACTAGTTTCTAACGCCCAACAAATTCATCGAATCATATGGCTCGGATTTGTTTGTTGTCAGTATCGAAAAGTCCTGGACAGTACGGGACTGTTTCTCCGAACAGACCCATAAACGTCGGCCAATATTTGACGAGAGTTTAAAAACGAGTGGTCAAGAAACTGCCAATCTTTAGTAATTTTCACTCACCTGACTTCCCAACCGCCTTGTGTCTACCTCAGCCCACATTAGTGCCTTCAGAGGGGCCTGCTTATACTCCCGGGAGGCCACGTTCCAAAGGGCTGGCCGGGCCTGCACTGCGTATGTTATTTCGATTTCCTCATTTACTGTCCAACTCTGCAGGCGGGAAATTTAAGAGAAAACAGAATCAGAGCTTAATTCGAGAAGACAGAATAGTCGCTAAACAAATTGGACAGAAGTTAACTGCACTTGGTTTGTTGGTACAAACCTTATGTAGTAACAATAATTCCGCGATGTAGGTACACGAGTGCGTTCAACTGATGCCGTTAACTGACCGACAATAAAAACATAGAATTCATCAAAACATTCACTTACCGTCATTTTTCAGTCGGAGTAGGTGCTCAGAATGAAAAATCAACAATGTTTCAGCGATGGCTCAAGAGGGAAACAAGGCCCGTTCATAAACACTTCATAAACAATGAGTGCGTTGAAGGTTTCAATCACTGCTACAATCGTACGGCACGGGGGCGAAAAATTCAGATTTCTTAATTTCTTGACGTCCGTCACGGTGGGGTCGCTCAGCCAATCAAATGACAGGATTATCCTTCCCGAGCCGGACGGCCTTGCAGTTGCCTCCGGCTCCACCAGGGGCGCCACTGACTGTTCCGTCTCGAACTGTTCCGGCACGGAACAGGTTCCTGAGCCGGACGTCTTCGAGCCGGATAGTGGGATCGGGCCTTAAGGGGTCGAACGGTTCTCGAAGTGAGCGGGGAGTAGGTACGGCAAATGGAAAAAGTTATGATTGCAATCACTCGTTCCACTGTACTTGGGTCCTAAAATATGGAACACTTTTGTAGAGCAAAGTTGAGGCCATCGCTACCAAAATGATTCAATTTTTCTTGAACTCGTTGTTAGTGGTTTGAATAAATTCTCAACCATGGGTTTTTGTTTGTAGGTGTTTATTCTGTTTCAATTTCTCTACTACCGAGGTATGACAGAAAAAATTCACTACCAACGGTATTTGAGGGGAATCGCATTTTCTCTTCCAAAGGACCACAATAAAAATAAAACTCCAATTTTAGGAAAAACTCGGAATCTCATAGTAACGATCGGCATCCGACATTCGCACGCTTGAAATGACACTCGAAACCATTGCTGAGAAAATGATATCATATGCTCGAGGGCTGCGTATTATTCGATGAAATCTCTGCTCCATTCCCTTCCCATCTTGAGGTTGCAAAAGCCTTCAGAGTAGGTTTCAAGTTTCAACATGATCGAACTTCGTGATCTATTCTACATACTATTCTTGCTTAACAGGAACGGTCTTGAGACCAAAGTGGTATAGACCGAATGGTACAGTACCCCGTCTGTCGGAGACCATCGTAAAATACGCGGTGTCGTGGTGCCGTGTCGTTCCTATTTAGGTTACACCCCCCACCCCACCCTACGAGGCTTAGGTTCGAGCTCGCATGTTCAGGTCAGACACGATTCGTACCTCACCTCATTCGATTTAGTTTTATATCCAAATCAAAGGCTTTTGCACGGAAACACTATAATATTGTACGGGGGCGAAGACGATTCTTTCGAATAACCTATTTTGTACAATGCCTCGATTTTCCCTTCTCCAAAAAAACTTGTCTTACTACCATATCCATTGAATGGAAAAATCAGGTAATTCAGTAGTTGGAAAAGTGAAAATCGGATCGAAGGTCGAAAGAAATTTATTTGCTCATGAACTCTTCTACTGAGGGCAATTTCTATATTGTCCGTGCGTCCGTCTATACGTACAAACCGTAATGCAACCAAGAAAACCTCCATATTTTGATGCGTAAATTTTTGAACCAAAGCAATTTGGTCGCTACAATGATAAAAGTATCAAAAACACACTATGCAAATTTGTAAACCTGCCTAAAATCAGAATAACAGCGGAACATAAAAATAAATGCCACGTATTCTGCAAGGTAAAACAAAGAAGACGGACGAGGAGGAATCGTTCAGGAAGTGAGTAAAAGTGTAAGAGTAAGAGTTTTTTTCTGAACCTCCGACCAAGTTTCTGATTTTAGGATGATAACAATACTTTCATTTACTTTGTAAATATTGAAGTAAAAACGACCATATCTTCCCCAATATTCAACCTTTAATACAAATTTCTTTCCCCGGAACGTTTTCCGAAGCATAATTCATAATGCTGTAAACCGGAATTTCACGATCCAAAATATTGAAGTAAGTTACGTACTACTGTAGGTGTATTATTTATGCACCTTTCAATATGCTTCCTATTGTTTATTAATTATGCACCGCTGGTTTTTAATTTGTTCGAAGATTTGGACGTCGGTTGCAGACGAAAATCTAGCAATTATAAAAATTGCTCTCCTGCAATCTATTTTGGAAAAAAGGATTTTCTGCATACTACAAGACGTCATCTTCAGGCACGTGTTCCGTAGGATTGAGCAGTAGTTAATCATGTTATGATTTAATTTTTCATATTCCCATTTCACTATACAAGATGAAAGACGATGAAGACTTACGGGGCCATCTGGCCCAGTGACTGGGCCCCAGTCATAAGGCTTCTATGTGGTCAGGTAAGGTGCGAGATAAAAATGTTCTACGAAATATAAATCCGTGCCCATAACGAAATCTCTAGAAAATTTCTGAAGCAAGTTCATTCCTCCAATGCGTAGCACGATAATTACCTTTAATAATTTTCTAGCGGTAATACCCGAACAGTATAATCAACCGCACGGCATGCACACGTATCAATTTATAACAGCAACGAACACATCGGATGCTATTCAGACATTCCATTCTATAAAGTCAGGAATAGCAATCATATTTATAGTACCCAATATTGATAAACTGCATAGAAGTCACTTGCTCTATCATCTTTGGACAACGTCACGTTTTTCAGACCTGACTGATACTTACTACCCATAATGTAGGCTATAATACAGTCAAAAATGTGAATCAGGTATCATATCAAGTCCCATGATAGGTGATTCATGTTTTTGACTCATCATACTTACGTCTTCTCTGCAGGCCTGGTACCCCATCGACATTGCAATGTAGGGAACAAATTGGAAAAAATAGCCTTTTTTGGTTTTTATTAGCCTACCGTATGCTCGATCAAACAAGCTTCTGATGCCAACATAGGTAGATTATTTTATAAAACAGCTAACTTTTCACTTTTGGCTCGATGTCATCGATGGTGTCATTATAGCTGGACGCCACAGTGGCCAGGCTAGCCAAACTATTATAATGGCTCAACCTTTGGAATATCTACCATGGCGCCCAGTTTGCCAATTTAACTGCACTGTTGTGGACTTCTCGACGAAGTAGAAAACTTCGTCTGGGAATTAGAGGAATTCGGAGAAGCTCTAGATTATGTTGTTCTTGGAAGGAACCCTCCAAAGTTGCGTAGTTACCATCTAACGATACAACTTTACCAATCTATGGTGCCTGACAGGTACCTATCTCTCAAGCTTGAATCGGTTACAGCCCGTAGGGAGAGGATTGGCATTGGATTATTAATCTAGAGATTGTCGCTTGCAGCTTGCACTATGCTCTGCATCTGCCACACAGATATTAAGTCGCACTATGACTTGAGCTGATAATCATCGCCATTTCTGAACGTCTACGTTCCATATTGCAGAAAATACGAAACGACCATCAATTGAAACGAAAATTATCATAGCAATTCTGGTAGTTTTGCATTCCTAGGGAAGAATATGATTCATTTTTAATACCTAGATGCCTGCCCGTCACAAAAATTTTGGAACGATATCAATGGATACAGGAGTTATGTATTCCGGCATTCTAGTAACCTATCGGGTAAAAAGTGACCTAACTCAGTTTTTCATTAAACCTCGTACAAAACGTAGTTCTAATCAGATAAATTCATTCTGACCAAGAGGTAGCTCGGTTAAACAATTTTCAGTGGTTCAGCATTTTCCTTGTACAAATTATAGGCCAATTTCCTAAAGACCGGTCAATCAGAGCGTCTCTCATCACTTCTGGGGAGAGTTTAGCCATAGTTACACGTTAACGTGGTTAGCTAATCGGAGTAATTTTATTGTTAGACGTGTGACCAACGGTAACTAAATTGACTTCTAAATGGCCAACTTGCCGGGCCAAGCTTGACTGAAGTGGATATAAACCAGGTTTATTTTCTTCGACCCGGTTTTGTCGTTAGGCGATTTGAGATAGCACAACCAAAAATTGAGACTTTCAGAGTGAATTACCTGGACGTTGGAGTTTGATGATTTTCCATAGTGAAAGGTCGGTCAGTATCCGGATTCCGAAGATGCGTTCCTCTTGGTAGACTCAGCAGGAAGTAGCACGAGACACAACAAATTCAACAACGGTCAACAACTAATCGCCGGCATGGTGATTCGCATTTCGCACGTTTACCCCCAAAATAAAAAAACCGGTACATCAAATTTTCAAACCGTTCGCATACAACTCGCACTTACACCTGGAATATCCCGTTGGTCGGCAGGTCGAAGATCGCGGCAACGCCACCTGACGGAGACTGAAGCTCACGGAGTCGGCTGGAGCCCCAGAGGGGGGACCGCCTGTTGGGAGGATAAAGTGCAATACGGAGAGACGTGCAAGCGGAGCTGCGGTCGGCAGGAGGAAATCCAGGAACAGGATCAGACCTGTTGGCCGGACGTGGTGAAAAGACCGGACGAAGATCTGACCCCGAGCAGCGCAGTCTGAAAATTAAATGAAGACCCTCGTCCAATTTCGATTTCGATGCATCCTAACGGTCGAGTTTATTCATTGCCTGCGTGTGACGCCGGCTTTGCACCTAATTCAAGCGTCAAATGCAATCCGTATTATACCATCACCACGTAGGGTATTCATGATAAACCCAAACTCGAACTCAAACATTAGGTCAAACTGTAACTCAAATCTAAACTTGAACTCAAACGTACACTCAAACTCAAACTGGAACTGAAATGAAACTCAAACGGAAACTCGGAACAGAGACTCAATCACCAACATTAACTCAAACCGAGACAGTTTGAGTTTAATCTGTAATTCAAACTAAAACTCAAACCTGTTTTGATGTTCAAACGTACACTCAAACTGAAACTGAAACAAAACATAAATTTAAGCTCAAACTCAAACGGAAACCCATATCCATCTAAACTCAAACCCCAATTGTGACTTAAACATAAACCCAAACTGGAACTGAAACTTTAGCTCGAACTTGAAGTGAAACTCAAACCGCAACAAGTTTCGATTTGAGTTAAAGTTTGATTTTACTTTTCAGTTCGATTTATTGAGTAAGTTACAGTGTATTATTGAGCTGAATTTCAGTTCGAGTTTCAGTTCCAGTTTTTGCTTAAATCTAAGTTTGAGTTTAGATTTAAGTAGGTACCATTTTCAATTTGACTTAAAGTTTGATCACTGTTTGATTTCGAGTTTGGGTTATAGTGTCAATTGATCAGAATGAGTTTAAATTTGCGTTTACGTTTGAGCTTCAGTCCGAGTTCTAGTTTGAGTTTAAATTTGAGTTTGAGAGTACGATTGGGTTTGTATTACAGTTTAAGTTTGAATTTCAGTTTGAGCTTAAGTTTACGATCGAGTTTCAGTTTCAGTGTGAGTTACAGTTTTTGTTCCCACCGCCCCAACTCCCAACTCCCGGTTGAGTTTTAGTTCGAGCTCACGATTCAGTTTGAGTTGAAGTTTGTGTTTAGGGTTGATTATCGTTTTGTCGAGCTTGGGCTTAAGTTCGAGTTTGAGTTTACGTTTGAGTTTCAGTTCTGATTCCAGTTTAAGTTTATGTTTGAGTTCATATCTGAGTTCGAGTTTGAGTAGGTACCTACCTACTGCAGTAGGTACACCTGCCTATCGCCTTTTAGGTTAAGGATGTCGGCAGTTGGAGCCCGCGAATCAAGTAAGTGATGCGGGTTTAATCTATGTGAGGTTGCAAGGAGATGATTTCACATGTTACGCATTTTCCAACATAATATGTATCATATTATGATACACCCTGGGATTTTTGACGGGTTGTAAAATCCGCATTTTCTCGTATTTGGTCTAGTTTTATGCATGAATTGGCTATTAATTGTCACTGGAGGCGAAAATAAATTCAACTTTGATATACCATCAGCAGCAGCTTTTTCAGAAAGCAGTTTTTCAGAACCTCCGTTCCGCTTTTCGATTTTCGGACGATTCCATTTACTTAGTAAATAATATTTACCTACTAAATATTCAAGTAAAAATGGCCTTATCTTCCTAGATCCTCAACCTTTTTTCGAATTTGTTGAACTTAAATGTTTGCCTCGGATTTACATTTACAGAATGAATTGAACTGTCGCCCTGTTCGACCAGATTTCGGATTACTCACAGTAAATACTTACCTATCTGCACTTTTAGTGTTTTATATTTCATCTATTCTGGCATGAAAATGAACTGATTTGATCGCTCTTGGTCTTGAACCTTCGGTTAACCTTGCTGAATGCGTGGATGTACTTTATACTTCGGTAATTGGGCGCATTTTGGTTTCAGGCGGGTTTTAAAATTTGTATTGTGAGTATTTCGACATTTTTTATCCATACAGCCTTCAAAGAAGTCAACATCTGGACAAACGGGGTCAGAAATCGATGTATCAAATTATGGAAGTATTGTGTGTTGACAGCTGCTGCTTTAACAAACAGTTTTAAATATGAAAGTATTGTGTGTTAAAACACACAATTCTTCCATACATCGATTTTTGACTCCGTTCGATTAGATTTTGACTTCTTTGAAGGCTGAAGGGACAAAAAATGTCGAAATACTCACAATGCAAATTTTAAAACCCACAGCACACCACTGTTTTGTATTTTGATCCGACTCAAGTTCAATACCTAGCGAATAAAAGATGATTGCAATTTAGTATGGACGTATAGCGTATTTTTTCTATTTACCTCTCGATACGGTTAATTCTTCCGTATTTATCTACTGCGTGGGTTTTAGCAGGCGGCTGAAGATGGATGATTGTAAGTGGGAAGTTTTGTTGAAAATATGGCGTCGTTGTCGCGCTCGAATCCGCAGCTGGGGCCGCAGGATCATCTAGAAGGATGAGGAGTGAGTTGGAGGGAGGGGATGGGGGGGGGGTTTAGTAAGTTGTGCAAGTCCCCATTCGGCCATTGTGTTCTCTCCTCCTGCTATACACATCTCCAGTCACGTCCTTGACTTCTTTTCACCTTCTACTTTTATTTCTCATCGCGAGACGCTGTACTATGATACCAACTTTTCGTTTTTTCTCGAAAGGGTATCCTTCATCTTTGAGAGATGGGTCTATTTTTGTCAACGAGAGTCAAATTGAGCTTACCTTTATTTCAGCAGCTTCCCTCGCGAAAGAACCTTTCTAGCGGTAAAAAAATACATTACCTAGTAAGTTATAGTTAAAGTGCCCACGCTGATGGAATATCTTAGTAGGGAATCCTACCGCATCCTGCTTTTATCCTACCGCAATTTTTACCCACTATTTCTTGCTGACTACAATTCTACTTTCAATCATGATCTCCGGGGAATGATAAGAAATATGTGCTCTTTTAGAAGTGGTCATGGCCTGGCCAGTAGGTAAGTAGTACTTTAAAAAAGAAAATCGCCGTTCCAGGTGTAAAACGAAGTTGCGGTGGGCTTGCCCTGCCGCCCCCGATCGGAATTTGGCCTGACCAGAGTAGAAGCCTTAATTTCATAACGGACCAAGGTACTCCAATTTCAGATCAAGTCACGAAATGTTGGCTTTTCCGTCATGAAGGATGTTAGGTAATGGCTGAAGGCAGAAGAACCTGATAGGTATGAACCTCGAATAAAGAAAACTTGAAAACTACGGTTTGAGCCTATTGCCCATTGAGGGTACTACGCCGAGAATAATTTTAAATAAAAAAAATTCTCAATCCTTAAATCCATTGAACAACAAATTAAAAAACATCAATGTTTATTGACACAGGACATCATTTAAAAATTTGCAGTTGTAGTCATTATTACCCTGCATACTAAAAAAAGAACATTTTTTGTACAGTTTGTTGTACTGATACACATGGAGGAAGTAGGAAATAGAATCAAACAATAAATAGTAAGGAATTAAGCGATATTATTTCAATGGGAAGATGAGATAGTGTTATACGTTTTACACTGATGGGTTTTCTTATTTTAGTTCTAGAGCGATTGCAGCCTATAAAGCTATCAGTAGGATTTTTGGATACATTTATTTATAGTGTACACATATCATAGATTAATACAGTTCGAATTGATATATGAATAAAGACAATATTTTATAGGCACATAGGTACAAAAGGAGGGGGGAAATTATTTTCCTTTTTTCTTTAATAAATTAATATGTAATTACGATTTCTGTTTTTACAATCACCGGAGATTTGATCAGAGGACAGTAGAGAGATTGTGGGGGTACGGCAACAGTTTCTACGATAATCGGGAAAAAGGTGAGGTAGGTAAAGTATCCCGTATTTGAGGAAAGAAGGGAAAAAGTTGTTAAGAATTGGATTGGTTGTCTTTGAAGGATAGAGAAATTGTACTATCTTTGTCAACATAAGAAAACCTAATATGTTTCTTCCAAATGGAAGTTTATTCCATATTATGGAAAGTATCCCCATTGAAAAACGAGTGAGTTCGGAACATCCCGGTGGTGGCGGCTGGAGCAAGGGCACCTGGGCACTTGATAAACACGTATTATCGAGGTCGCAAGCTGGTCGTCACATGCGGGCGTATATTCCTACTTAATTGGTTTTTTTAAAACAACGTGTAAGAATGGTAAACCCATCAGTTCAAGACTTGTTCTCGCATCAGAAGCTACACACCTTCACCTAAGCTTCATCATCGTCATCGTTTTCTGCGTTGAACAATAGTGATCAGTGATCAGTCGAAAGGACCAATCAGTTTCGAAAACATACTTTAACACTTTTCTCACGCCATCGTCCGACACTGAGAACCGCACTCCTCTGTTTGAAGGTACTGAAATTCGTAATAATATACTTGGAGAGTTGAAATCTTTCAAAACTGCCGTTGTAGACGATTTAACAAATTTCCGTAGAATCAATCGAGGCGTAAAATGGTACATCGCTGTTTCTGTTCAATTGAATAAATTGAAATCTGGTGAAAACGGTGATGTGGAACAACAAATCTTTGCTCATCCATCCTCTAACGGGGGTATGAAAATCCTACTTGACGGAGATACCCTCGATCAAATAGATACCCGTTATGAAGAATCATTGGGGAAAATTTTAGAATGTCTAGAAAAATATGTCCGGGATGGAAGCGGCTGGATGTTTGACTTTATAACCAATATCGATTTGTACAAGGCTAAATATCAACCCCTGCACGCTTCCTCATTTATACCTACACCGAAAGCCATATCCAACCCGAAGATTGGCATAGTTAACGTAAAAAATATTCACGACAATAAATGCTTTCTCTGGTCCATCCTCGACGCACTTCATCCCGACCCGTCTAGACACTATCGTTTACCGTATTTTAAAAAATTCGAAAGGAGCGTTAATATGGGAAACATCAATTTTCCCGTTCAAATCCCAGATATTGACTTATTCGAAGCATTGAATTCACAGATTTCTGTAAATGTTTTCAGCTTTGAGGATGACAAACCGTACCCGATTAGAATATCATCGTATAATAATCGAATAAATGACGTTAACCGCTCATTTGTATACGGCTAAATATCAACCCTTGCACGCTTCTTCATTTTAATTCCACACCGAAAGCCATATCCAACCCGAAGATTGGCATAGTTAACGTAAAAAACGCTGCTAAGTAGATCAGTGGAATGTGCACATCAGTTTTCGGTATATCCGAAGAACTCTGCAAATTTTGCACAGTGGTTCATTTTTCGATTGCAAAGACAAATCTTACGATATATAGGTAAACACGGAATTTAGTTGTTATTATTCTAGAATTTCAGTATAAATTGGTAGATATTTTAGATGGGGATTTAGAAAAACGTTTTTTCAACCCGGCAAAAAATAAGCATCCTCTTTGCTTGGTCCTCCTTGCTTGACCTACCTATCTATCTTTTCAACGCAGCGCGTCGTTAATTTTCGTTGAAATCATCACTTAATCTATTCTTATTTACCTACATAACTAACAGAATAATAATAATTATTAAATTCTCTGAATAATGAAATTAAAAATGCGTCAAGAATGCCTCAGAACCTTTGTTTAAGCCTGTCTCGTTCTTATGTTGCCAAGCGCAACTGGTCGTAGTGTGAGTGCGTCACCTTGTTGGTGTAATAGGCTAGTGGTCGTAAGTAGATCAATCAACCGTATCTAAGAGCCGAGGCCAAATTCTCAACTTTTTCCAATTTTTGTTTTGCTGATTTGTATGATGCGACCAAATTCTTTAAATTGAAGATATCGGGAGGACAGAAGTTTTTGTGGGGATTCCAACGAGTGGAAAACGATTTTTGTGGCTCTAGTCGTTTTCGAGTTATTAAGAATTGTAAAAATTTTTAAAAACTCAAAAATGTCTCACAAAAACTGCAATAACTCCTAAACGGTTGAAGCTATCGGCGTGGCGATGGTCTCATTCGATTCGGCATAGAAAAATCTATAGAAAATGATGCCTCACATGCCTATGTTGCTTTTTTCCTGAAAAGCACGAATTTTTTCCCACTTCAACAGCTGTTTTACTGGCCTTAAAATTAAGGTAGGGTTCTGCCGAGACGTTAGGACCAACTAGATACGGAACTTGATTTTTGGTAAAAATTTCAAAATTTTTCGATAACTCCTTCCCCCTGAAAAACCCCGGACGGCGGACGGCGTACGGCGTACGGCGGACGGCGTACGGCGGACGGCGTACGGCGGACGGCGGACGGACAAAAAATTTTTATTGCAGATTCGGATTCTACACCCCTTGAAACGTAAACCAACAAATTTTCAGGGGGTGTTAAAATTTTTTTTTTCCTGACCGATTACAAAGGTTCATTTCTATAGAAAAATGAACCAAAATATCCACGACAATAAATGCTTTCTCTGGTCCATCCTCGCGGACATTAACATTTAACCATTTAAGTATTTAGTACCGGGTGGTACCAGAAGAAATTCAAATTTGGTTTCGTCCTAAAGTAAGACTATCACTTCATTATTTCAATCCTCGATGTAGGATTATTATTCATTATTTGTTATTATTATCTATTTATAATAAAAGTCTATAACGTATTGCTAAAACTAACGGATGAAGATGCGCACATAGATCTGGCTTATGACCGTGAGAGATTCATACACTCCCTTCGATCCCGGAGACCAAGAATTATCCATGGAGCATCAAAACTTCAAATCAAATGGAAAAACCGAGATTTGTCGTTGTAGCATTCCATACGGATCGAAAAAACAAACTCGCTACCAAAGCTTCCACGTTCGACCTTTGCTCTTTGACAGAAATTAAAGCGTATTTGAACTCGCAATATTATCCGTACGATAATTCACGCGGTAATGTTTCATTACTATATGAAATGTATGCACGTTTCCAAAGTTCGTATTATCGAAAAGACGACAAACCCTTCACTCCGATCATGGATATATCGATATATACCGCAACAAGAAGCAAGAGTATTGTAGGTCAAGTCACCTATCCAAGTCCTGATCCAATCGGGTTGGGATAATCTCTATTTTTCAGCAGCAGGTGTCCCCGCTATCGAAACATTAACAGCTGCAGGAATAGATCAGAACTCGGCAGTCCTTTTTGCTAGGCTACCTAACAACATCGGAAATTCAACGCTCGAACAGGTCCTGACACTGATGGCCAAGCGTGGCTGGTTAGGGCTGGTTCGATATAAATTCGTATTTATCCCAAGTTTACTCTTTAAACGATAAAAAAGTAATTTTATAAGTATTGGCTTCTTTAAACGAATTAATTACTCAGCCCGAATCGTATTTCATGGAAAAAAGAACTTAATATTATTATCAATTTTCCGAAATCGTAAAATATATTGACTCTATTTCTGACTTATGTTACTAATAAGCAGAACTCTCGAATGATTATATTTCATAATTTATATAGCGTACCATGATCAATCTTGAAAGTACCTTATGTTCAAATTGAATGTAATGAGCTAAAATGTTTGTTAAATTTTCAAGAGTGGAATGAATAATTCATTCAATTCATTTTGAATTATTCAAAAAGTTGATTTCTATAGTTAAATTACCTAAAAAACCTACCTTAAAAACCTTACATTGACTACCTTAATTATAGATCCTTCTGTATTGCGTTGGACAGTATGGAACCGTCTTTTGTAGCATTTTTGTACCATAAACAAATTTTGTCGAGTTTCACGCGTTTAGAAATGATTATAGCGGTTTTATTGTAAAAGATTTTTGTTCAGTAACCGAGTCGCGCATTGAATCAATTGTATTTAATTCACCTAATTTAAGTATAGCACAAACTGAAAAAATTGTAAAAACTGGTTAATTTCTAAGTTTCACGGTGTTGACTGGGAAATCTATCCCAGCGTAAGATTATTTATACAAAAAGCGAAGAAAAACGGAAATTGTTATCGAAATTTCAACAAGTGCGTGCACGCACATCGAGATAAGAAATGTGAATGTGCTTTATATAACGCCTCATTGCGTTATCATGTCCCACTATCCCTTGGCCAATTTAAAATTAAAAGGGATAGGACAAAATAACGCTTGGAACGCCAGCTGCCGTATGCCTCGTTTCAGCATCACTGCTCCATTTACCTAAACGTAGTGTTAATGGACAGGATCAAAGAACAAGGTGGAAGGCCCCTTGGAGATGCTGAGTATGCGCAAGATGCGCTGACAACAGAAGGAACCGAGTACATCGTTCCAGAAGCAGTTCAAGAATACGTCAGAAACATCGGTAAGTTTGTCACTCCAACAGGAGAAGACGTGTACCTGAATGTACCAGACATTGCGATTCCGCGTGTCTCAGACGACCAACACGAAGCTGGCCTCTTTGGACCATGTGACGACGCAACACACAATGCGTATGAGTGCTATATCAGCCCAGCCGTCACAGCGCGATGCGTCATCGCAATGCGAGACAACGACGCCCAGTGGCAACCACTGCCACCAGACTTGGCGCCCGAGGACGGGATCCCAACTCGGAATTTACTCGGATTCGACGACCTGCAGGATCTAACTGCGGAAGGACGGTCAAGACTGCAAGGGATTTTCTTCCCGAATGGAAACACTGTCGAGGCACGACTTCGTTACTCATATGAACTTGCGGCGAGAGTAAACACTTACTTCCGCTCCATTTCAGATAAGTTCAAAGCCTCCATCATCACTCGGAGAACCCTCACAAGAACAGGACTCGTCAACACAGTCTTCGCTGAGACCCAGAATGAATACCGCGAAGGGCCGGACTCACCGCCACTTTCACTCGCGAGTATAAATCTTTTCTCGTACATACCGTTCGCTGCACAAACTGCAAACCACGCTCTGCTACCAACTTTGTCCCACTATCCCTTGGCCAATTTAAAATTAAAAGGGATAGGACAAAATAAAAGATTCAATCAACTTAGTTGACGAAAAGAAAAAATTTATTTCTCCTTCCTAATTTTTTTGGATGCCTTACCTAAAGAAAAAACGGCAGAAATAAATTTTTGGATAGAAAAGTGGCGACCCCTAGCCACATAAAAATGTTTAAAGCCCGTGTATGTGGTGCACGTGTACGTGAAAAAATCAAAGAGGGCACTCAGTTCCCTGTAACACGGAAAAATAAACGGCACAGTAATTCGGAAAAGTAAAATATAAACGATCTCACCCGGTTGGTGAAAATCCTCCAGGATTATCACCAACCGGGTGAGATCGTTTATATTTTACTTTTCCGAATTACTAATAATTAGTTCGAGGCACGTTCGCGAGAGACTGTCCGACTCATCTCTTCTGAGGCGGAAGCACACCTTATCAGTTCCCCCAATGTACAAGGGATAAGGGCTGATCATGTTCGAACGTGATAATCATAACTTCAATCTAATATGGTATCAATTGTATGGTTTGTTTCTTTAGAGTGCCTGCTCCTGCTCTACTCACAAAACTGAACGAGGTGACAATATCTCGTTTTATCGCGATGAAGGATTTGGAAGTCGGGAACCCGTATCGAGCAATAAGCTCACTTATCGATCGTGGCTTCGGTAAGTGCTTGGAGGCACTTAAGCTTAATCGTGAATCCGGACGACCTAGAAGACGGTGAATTAGAAGATGGTAGGGAACGCCTTGGGTTGGGCGGACCCTACCCAACATCAGAAGTGGGACGTCTTCCAAGCTGTCAACTGACGATATTGTTTCGAACTTAAGATTGGCTCATACGGCCAAATTACACCCCCGGATACGACACATGGTTCTTACCACAGAAATAAAGACAAGAGACAAAATGGTCAAAGAACTGAGAGCAATCCCATCAAAGAGATCTTGTTTCAAGCTGATTCAGACTATGGAGCCAAGAGAGCAACATTTTCATATGCACCACAAAATCAATCAATCAGGTGTAAAAATGAACTCAGGCTCACAGACACCAAGTTCATCAACGAAGCAGGACTCCTATGCCTCAATCGGCCCAGATGGCGCCGACTACGACTCCTGGAAACTTCTGGCCTGACATCACCTGCTACCATTGTAAGCGACCGGGACATTCTTCCTCGAAATGTCCGGCGAAGTCATCAGAGAAGAAACTCGAATTGGAAGAGGAAACGACGCCGGTCGATAATCGAGTCGGCCTCTGCCTGGTCAACCCCAGGCCAGAGAGGCGACTTCCTTCTCGTCCAACACGGTGAATGTTCAGCTACCAATTTGACCGTGAGTACTCACTCTTGGGTAAAGATTGAAAAAATTAAACAAATAATGATGACTTACTTATGACTTACCGATGCACGATGAGAGCCGAAATTTTTGCCGTACCCCCACAATCTCTCTACTGAGGGCATACCGTTTATGAATAAAAACCGTAAATACCGTTTTGACTGTTCTAGTTGTTAATATTTACATATTATAGTCTATATTTTTCATTCCATTGACGCTATTCAGGTAGTAGGTACCTACGTCTATCTACCTACTTGGAGTAAAATGCGGGTTTGAAAAAAGTGGTTCAGCAAATTGTAACTTCTTTTAGATTTTGGGTTCTGAAAGCCTTCAAAACGTCAAAAATGCGGGGACAACATCGTTAGAATATAACTGGGATAGTTGAAGTTCCCTACACTTTAAATACTTGGGTTCTCTGAAGGCTCGCTAGTTTTCAAATTATTTCTTAGGTACGTTTCGAGTATAAATTCGAAAGAAATTATAAAAATTATGTTTTAGCAGGTTTATCTATCATGATAAGGAAGAACTGACATGGTCTGAGGGATATTTTTGCCATTTACAATCAGTCAAATTTCAGGGCTCTGGGGGAACTTTCAGGGATTTTGTAACAATTTTTTCACTAAAAAGATTAAACCCCGACTAAGCGGGTTTACTAAAATAGGCAGCGCCGCTGCTATCCAGAATGCCACAGATTCGTGATCTTGCCGACGTATCATAGGAACGGCTCGGTCCAGTATTTGACTGTCGGGCCGACAACTTGCGGGGGGATGCACCGCTCGATGACGCCAGCTGTTTTACCTTTGCTCCTGAGCTTGACGTCTTTGGGGCGAGTGACGTTCCTGTGGTTGGTCATCATCCGGCTGGGGGTCATGATCGACTTCTGGCTGAGGCCGGTCGCTTCGAGGAAGGTGTCGTAGCTGACGACCCCGCTGCTCGCGCTGCTGTTGGGCGAGCTCTCCGTCGAAATTCTGGCCGGGCTGCTTTCTGCTGAAGATGCTGTAGACGGTGTTCCGACTTCATCCTTGCCTTCTTCGGCGTCGGATTTCTTCGGAGTTCCGAGATCCTCGAAACGTCTGACCATCTGGGAAACGCTCGGCGACAGGTCGTCTTTCACTACTTCATCCGCGCCTCCCGACGCCGTCAGCAAAGCAGCGACTGGGGAAGCGACTTTGATCATGTTTGGCATCCCGACTTTTGGCGGCGACATGAAGGAAAGCGACGACCTCTTGGGGCTTTCTTGAATATTCACCCTGAGCACTTTGGAGGGCGGTGTTCTTGGTGGAGTAAACAGCGGATTGGTGTCGAACTCCGGCGACGTCGGTGGCGATTTGGGCCTGGGATTGTGATTGGGATGCAGGGAACCGGTCGGAACGTTGCTATGCTGGTTCATGTCGTTGTTCACTCTTTGCGGTTTGATATGAAGGCCGGACACGTTTAATGTTCGCCCCCTCAGCTGCTTGACGATTTCATCGTCCAGTGCCGAATTAGAAATCACGTACAGATCTTTGTCCTGCCCTTGGTCCAGAGGCTCCAGCATGGATAAAGACAGATGGAATTTCTTGGAACTCAACGGCTGAGAATGCGTCATCATTGGAATATTGGGATTGTGAAATTCTACTGTGGGGGCAAATTCAACTTTTTTGGTGCCCGCTATTTTCGGTTTCGGCGGGAGTGGGGGATTCAGCCGTGCCACCAACGTATCCTTGTTCAAGTCGGTGAGGGAAACCGATTTTTTCTGTATCGGCACCACCTCGAGCAGCGGCATCGGCTGGCTCCCGCATTCTTCGTGGGGTTCGCACTCGACGGGCGATTCTTCCTCGTCCAGCCAATCCCTCGCTCTCATGGATTCCCCTTCGCCGTCCTTCATCCTCAGCCTTTGCTCCTCTAGGAAATCTTCTTGGTCCTTCAAGAGAATCTGGTTGACGCACTGCAGGACCGGATTGTCCAAATATTTGTCGTCCTCGTCCTCAGCTCTTATCTCTTGTAACAGATTGTCTCGATCAGGGATTTCCCCCTGCCCGGCATTCCTCGACACGTCGGGAGCGCTTTTCGAGAAGGGTGAAAAATTCAGCCGACGCTCAGCCTTGACTTTGCTTATGGGCGAGAAGGCGCTGCGGTTGTGCACGTTCAGCACGCCTTTGACTTGCGGGGCTGCTATTACCGTGTAGTCGCTCTCGTCTCCGAGGCAGGACCTCGTACTGTCGGAAGACAAGGAGTCTGGCCCGCAATCCTTGCCACCGCCCTCGGGGAGGCCCAACGAGGAAATCAAATCCGGCTTTGCGTAAATTTCAACCCTCGCGACTTCTTTTGGTTTCTGAAGTTTCGGAACCTCCACAGTCAACGATTCTTCGGTGATTTCCTTGAAAGCCGTCACTTCGCTGGCCAACATGTTCTCCTTCACTTCCGACCGGAGTCGCTCGATCTCCAATTTTTGGTTGTTGATGAGATTGTCTTTCTCGACGAGCAATTCTTTGATGCTCTTCTGCTCACGACGTAGTCTTGCTTCCAAGACGAGTAGAGCGCGGAGGAGACTGCTCAGCTGTTTTTCTCGCTGCTGCCGGCAAGCTTTGAGTTCGGCATCGCGCTCGGCGAGTTTTCTAGTGAATGCCGTCACGAGATGGCGGCATCGCGCTGCTTGAACCTTCAGCGCCTGTTTTGTCGTTTCTAATTCCTTCCTCGTCATTTTTAGTTCGCCTTCCATCTGAAACAATCGGAAATGTATCGGTTAGTATCGTAAAAGTAGTTTGGTACATACCGTTTTATGGATGATGTTATTCGAGCAGAAAAATATTTTTGATAACGCAATTTTTGACCCTTAAATTGCTTATGTTGCTTTCAAAAAACCATCCCCATCCACCATCATTTCCCAGTTTCAGCTTTATAGTTGGTACAGTGAGTACAGCAAGAAAAGAGAACGTAGGTAGTTAAGTATCACGTATAGATTAAACATCTTAAAAATGTTATCTCATAAGAAATCGGGTTTACATTTTCCTGGTAATGTCATTTTAATTTTTGCCTTTTTCTTAGACAATTCCCATAACTAGCCGATCCCTAGTGTGTTATTCCTTCGGGACGGACATGTGTACTCGGACAAAGTGACATTCGACACCAGCCAGGGATGAATTCTCTCATCACATAATAGATATCAATAATGCTTACCTTATGATGAATAAAACCATAAAATATAACTGTATGCTAAGCCTTTAGATGAAAACTGCTACGTGTAACTGCTAATGTGGCAATGATGGTTAGATATAAGTGAGAATGTTTGCTCGGCTGCTAACGGTTCAAAATCTCTTGACCTTTCAGCCAAGCCATGACTTCGACCTTTATGGCACCAAGGCGTGAGAAAACGACGTTTGCATGAATGTGGGTGCATACCCGTTAAATGAGGATTCCTGGTAACTAATTGAGATAAAAAATAAAATTCAGGGAGTACCGTATTTTGAAGTTGAGGCTGAAATCTGTTGAACAACATCAGGTTTTTGAGTGAATGGAATTCTCAAGAAATAAAGAATTTAGGTTCATAACGACTCCAAGTCGAATTGAGAATTATCTATACCAAATTGAGAATTTTACAATCCAAATTGAGAAATTTCCAAAACAAATTTAGAGTTTCAGAACTAGGTTGAAATTTTTTTAAACTCAATTATTCAGGACATCCATATTTTGGTGCCAAACGATTTGGATCAAATCGATGATAGTTCGGAATGCCTTTTTCAAGTGCTAGGCTCAATCTTTATCATCAAAATCGAATGTACCTGTCCTCTAGGCAAAACTGAACCATTCATTTTTTTGGACTACTTTATTTTAGTGAATATAAGTGATTCCAACTTCAACTTCATATCAATAGCCTCAAAAGCGAGATTTTACGCTAAATTATTTATTGAAAATTTTTCTCACCGTATAATGGTACCTACCAATTCAATTTTAATAAAAAATCAAGAATAGTTTTAGTTACCTAACAGAAGAAAATAATTATACATAGGAAAGAAGTAATATACGATAAAGAAATAGGAGTGAATATCGACCGGTAGCTTAGCATGCGCGGTCATGTAAAAAGTTTAGAAAGGTTGTTGGTCGCCAAAAGAGCGACGATAAGCTTGCGTTCGACTCCGCTGACGACGGAAATGATATCGTTTGTCCGATTGGCAGGGACAATGGCACCTTCTGGGGGAACTCAGGTGCTGATATCAGATACCGCCATTGCGACTCACAGCCACGACCCGTTACGCTTGTCCCGCTGGCATTGTCACGAAATCGTGATAACGTCCCATGCCCGTCTTCAATGCCCACATCTCGGCCAAGAATTGTCTTCTCGAAAATTGAATTGAAACGCTCCTGTTTAGGAGCAGACAGACAGGGAATAAGGGAGAAATGTTTTGACCCAAGGACCGTTTTTGGCTAACTCCAAAACTGAGAAACGATTCAAGCGATACTGGTTCTTCGTTGGAATACACCAGCTCGAAAAAGCGATGCAATTTTAGAATGAAATTTCATCATTTTATGGTTTCGAAATTGGTGGTTTGATGTATTTCGATTGTAGTCTGCAAGATTATTTTCAATAGTAGTCTATCGTTTTGGTGATACACCTTCTACAAGTTAGACATTCTTGATGGATTTTACAAGCCCCGGAGGATGAGGGGGACTTGGAAGAGGAGGACTACGAGGAGGAGGAGGAGGAGAGCTAGGAGGAGGAGATGAAGAAGACGAGGTGGAAAAAATGTAGGCACCAACATGAAGGGCTAATCCCCTCAAGCCGATTTGTTAACCCCTATTTTTTCATGTCTGTTTAAAAACAGGTAAAAACTAAAGGATAAAAATTGGCGATGAAGGCAAGCAGTCCTGATTTTTTATCTGCAGGTTACTACCGGTCAACGTTATTCTGAATGAGGTCGACATTTTCAAATTGCTAGGCGCGCAAGATGGAAATTTTCCCAAAAGCTTTCAAGCCAAAAGCGTCACGTAGCTAAGCTGGAAGAGTAGGGCCCGTTTAGATAATCGCCACCTCGTGGAGCACGTGTAGCTATGCGAGGCGACCGTTGGTAATAACGTAGTAATAACCTTCCGGGGTCGAAGAGAGTGACCATTACTGCGGACCTACATAATCAACTGAGCGAGAGAGATCAAGTTAGCGAGTCTGCGTTCACACGGATAGCGGGAAAATTTTGTAAACGCTTATGTTTTGTTTTTGAGATCGTGAGGCGATGGCACCAAGAGTATTGACGACATCCACTCGAAATTGTTAACTTCTTCGGCCGAGCGCTTTCGGCAGCGGTGCCATCTTCGGGAGAAATTTTTCTCTCAGCATCCCTCGTAAAGAGGGATGAACGGGAGCCAGCCGGACTCCAACTTTCCATATGAGAGCGTGCCGCAGGTGGCCTGCTGTTGCCCTCCAAGGTCATTATTTGAACAATTCAAATAAAGTGAAAGCGCTCGAGCTGGGGAAATTAACTAAGCATGCCCAGAAGTTACCAATATACTTTACCTTGTAGTTTAGACAGTAGAGAAATGAGAAAAGCCTCAATAAAAACCGAAAAAGTAAAGAGAAACCCACGAAAAAAAGCCTAAATTATTGAAAGCTGCAGAAAAAATTCCTGATACAAAATCCAAAAACTGAAAAAATCTAAATATTTCGCGGGTTTTTGTGTGCTACACTACATTTTTTTGAATTTGACGCGTTAGCCTATGAAACTTAGTGGTATGATTCTTTGTCTCAAGAAATCGCACTCGCTTTTAATCGAAAACCGAACGCTTAGCTGAAATCCATTTTAAGGCGTTCCACTCGACGGGCCCTCGACAAAGCAGCCATTTCCGCAAGAAGCCGTCAACTAAGGAGACTTGACCTCCAATTCCAGCGACTACCCCCTTCAAAGGTAGGTGCTTTACGGAGTATCGATTTCATCGAGAAACGGATAGCGGCCAAAAAGCTCCACCTCAATAGTTCGCCCTTCGATGAACATTTAATTGCAAAGCTTTCTCAGACGGTCGAGGGCCTTACAGCCAGGACTTGACGTTTTGAGACCGGTACTGTATACGAACTGATGGAAGCTGAAAGCTTCTGGAGTGGCTTCAGCTAAGAAAGCATTCTGCCATGGAAGAAAAGAGAAGCCCCCAAGTACTGCACTTCTTGAGAATGATGGACTCCATTGATCAGGAGAGGCTGATCCAAATTAAAACTGAAATTTTCCAAATTATTTCAGATAATTCACCAAATCAAATTGAGAATTTTTCCAACTTAATTGAGAATTTTCCTAACCGATTTGAGTATTTCACAAATGAAATTGATAATTTTCCAAACGATGAACTGAGAATTTGGGATTCTAGAAAAATATAGACACGGTTTAGGCGATAGGAAGGATCCATCTTGGATCTCTTCAAAACTCGAAATTCTCTGAGAGAGTCCGCATTGTTTTGACACACATTCCCAGCGTTTATTCCGGAGTGCGCACCATGTGAACAGCGAGTGGGAGAAAGAGACTAATTCAATCCGTACACACATTAGCTTCACGCGATTCGTTCGCCGATGAGTGGAACATCCATGGGCGATTGAGTTCGGGAGAAGATGCGATCGTCCGTCCTCAAAGGATACGCGTCCTTGAACGACCTGCGATTCGGTCGATGCCCGTATGCCTACGTTACACGAACGACACAACATCAGTGAGTACCTCAGTCCAAAATACCTGATTATGGTCAGTTGGAAAACCAGCAGCGTAAAAAACGCGTGTTTTACTCCTTTGTTTTGGTGCGAGTGGCATTTTCTAAATATCGGTTTTCTGGCGAAAGAAACAAACAACTGAGTAACCGAAAATTCCAATATCGAAGTACTCACAGTAAGTAGGTAATCAAAAACCAGTAGGTACCAATAGCTCTTTCAACAAAAAATACATAAATAATGAAAAATAGTAAACAACTAAAGTTGAGTGAAAGCAATTAGGTACGAAGCATGTTGGAATTGAACTTCAATTATTGTGCTATTATTATGCTGACGTCCATATTGTTCGTCTGATGCGATTTTAAACTTTAGACGATACCTCTGTCAATACGGTCGAATTCCAGTCAGGACTATCGAGAACGGTCGATTACGCGAGCAGTATCGTAAAATTAGTGTATATCAATTTGAAAGTGAAAACGGACTCGGTCGCTCCATCGCCGAGCTTTCTGTGCTCTTTGGTCTGGCCTTGCACCCACGCAGGCGCGAGGCCGCCCGATCGGCGCCGATCATAGACATTCAGGTCCTTGAAAGAGGAAACTGTACACCCGTACAAGTATCTGCATCAGGATGAGGCATCCATGCTGAGGGCCGGTATTCCAATGCACTTTCCCTTACTCCTACCACCCACCAATTCAGTTCGAATACAATTTATTCCAGCATTTACCCAAATAAAACCAGTGGTGCGTAGATAACACACAATACTTCCATATTTTGAAACGTAAAATTGAGGCACAATTTGATCCTATTTTGATTGCTTTTAAGGAGGTTTAGGTCAAAAATATCAAAAAATTCACTATTCAAATTTTAAAATTCGCCCAAAATGGCAAAACGCCACATTTTCGGAATGTAAAAAATATCCACATATTCTGCAAGGTAAAACCAAGATTTTAAGACCAAGAACGCTCAAATCGGTTCATTTTTGTGGCCGGAAAAAAATAAAATGGAAAACACTAAAAATGCAAATATACCGGAAGTACTGTGCGTTATCCAAATTCCGATTAAACAGGGTGTTAGGGCTTGCCGAGACAAACATTTCAGTTCAAGAAAATTGAAAAAAGGTTGAGAATTGAGGGAGTTATGGTCATTTTTGTAAATGACCACAGACGGACTAACGGACTAACGGACTAACGGACTAACAGACTAACGGACTAACGGACTAACGGACACACGGACACACAGACACTTGTTCAGGAAGTGATTCTGAGTAAATGTGTATAAGAAAAAGTTTTTTCTGAAGCTCCGTTCCGATTCTCGATTTTAGGACGATCACAATACTTCCATTTACTCTGTAAATATGGAAGTAAAAAGAAGAATATTATGCTACGTACGCCGTGAGTATGATCACGTACGCACCATTGGCTGACGCTAGGTGCACCCGGTTCTATTTCTATTTATTCAGTTATTTTCAAGAGCGATATGCTCAACTGAAATATCGAGGAAAACGTGCGTTTCGGCTGCTTGGACGGTATAGGCAAGAGGCTATTGGGCCAGATAAGCCTCGATGCCGTGATAAGCTTCAAAATAAACGACCGTCACGCAACGGCTGAACGCCGACTGTCGCAAACCGTTAACCCCTCCCCCCCCAGCTTTGCTGATGTCCTGAATTGGAATTGACTGACTGGTGAGAACGCCAAACGTACAAACTCGAACTTGCAAATTCATGTCAAATATCGTAGCTGCGAATATCGCCGTCATCATGACGACAAGGAATACAATGAAGAGGACATAACAGAAATGAAAAAAAGATAATAAAACGTCGCATGAAAAGGAGTAGGAGGTGGAGGTTGGGGGGGGGAGGAGACGGAGGAGGAGGACTAGGAGGAGGAGAAGGGGGAGGAGTAGGATGGAAATAGCGTGGGAGGAGGAGGAGAAGGAGACGGGTAGGGTGGAAAGAGGAGGACTAGTAGGAGGAGGAGGAGGCGGAGGAAGATTAGGAGTAGGAGAAGGAAGAGAAACAAGGGAAGGAGGATAGGTGGCGGAGGAGGATAGGTGGCGGAGGAGAAGGATGAGGAGCAGGAGGAGGAGGAGGAGAGGCGGAGGGGGGAGGATGGAAATAGCGTGGGAGGAGGAGGTGGTGACGGAAGAGGCGGAGGAAGATCAGGAGTAGGAGAAAGAAGTGGAACAGGGGGAGGAGAAGGAGGTGTTGGAGGAGAATGAATAGGGTGGAAAGAGGAGGAGGGCTAAACAGAGGAGAAGGTGTAGGAGGATGAGGAGGAGAAGTATGAGGAGGATGGAGAGTAGGGAAAGGGGGAGGATCCTCATTTGAAAAAATTATTTGTTTCATTCTTTTCATTTATTTAAAAAATGTACTTCTGGGTTTATTCGTCGATGGCACGAAAGAATGTCTCTCATGGTAACAGAATATTTATCAGTTCTCCGGCCCGAGGCCCGTTTAGCCCGGATTCCTCGAGTTCTGATGCTAATCAGATATCCCCACTCGCCGCTCCAGATCCGCTATTCACCTCTCATCCGTTGTTACAGACGAATGGGACGTGAAGTACCTATGTTTTATTTTGGTCTCTTCATTCAGAGAAACTTGGAGTAGGCCATGGTGCCAGTAAAAAAGTGAAAATCGGATCGGAGGTACAGACGAGATTTAGGGGGTCCTGCACTAGGTACGTATAAGTTTTTTTGGATGAAACTAGAACGAAAATGAGCGAAACTATCTAAGGCTATTGGAATTTTTGAATACCCCGTTCCGCTTTCATGCATCTTTCCGAATTACCAGCTCATCTGTGTAATCATCAAATTATTATACGATTTGAAGATCCATATTCATAAATATGTGTACGAGTGTATGACATTCATAGTTCCTAAATGCTGTGTGACTAGAACGACCTGTCCTGACTAGTTCCGAACCTTTCCATAGGTGCGGCAGGGCACGCCCGTGACTAGTTTGATTATCGGGCAAAAAACAACACCCGAACGGCGTTTCAAGTCATATTAGGGCCAATTTCACCAAAAAATGATAACCTAGGTCGAGCAGAATAAACAATTTCGATTCTATTTAAGTGCCTACATCATACGTGAGAATATTGATTTTTGAAAAAAAATGTTTTAACTTTTTTATGAAATGCATTTTTGCATCATCTTTTCTTATGTTTGGAGAGTGAGGTACGTATCAAGATCAGTTTCAGTCGAACTGACACATCTCTCGTGCTTGCCTAAAGTAGCACTCGATTGCTACCTACTCCTACTGGCTCCGTTCTTCAGGATTATAAGTGTATTTCAAGCACTGGGATCGGATACAGCCATTGTATTCAAATTCGCTGGAGCATGAGTGTCCCAATCATTGCGGTAATTGGGGTGAAATTATGACGACGATCTCCATCCACCCTGAGGTTTTTTGGGGCCAACCTCTTCCGAGAGTGATGCGTATGCGTGATTTTTCCTGAACTACAAATACGATTTTTCGTTTTTGGACTCTTAGAATAGGTAACTTAATTTATTCTGTGCAGATGGAAATAACCAGTGGTGCATAGATAATACGCAATCATTTCATATTTGTTGAAGTGTTTCAAACAAATCGATCGTATTTTGACCACTTGAGAGGCTGTAAAGGATAAAAATGTCAAATTGTTTTCAATGTTTTGTAAAATGCTCACAGATGGACGGGGACGGATTTTCAGGCAGTGATTCTGAGTAAGTTTTTTCTGAAGCTGCGTTTTTGAATTTTAGGATACCTACCTATATAACGCTATATAGATTGCTATTATAATTCTTCTCTTTACTTTGTTGTAAATATGGAAGTAAAAACTGAAATTCGATGGGCCAAGACAAATTTTCAAAAATGTCCAATATTAGGTAATTACGTACTTATTTAGTGCAGATTTTTGCAATTAGACTGCAAATTTTTTCAGATAAAAATTCTTGTTCCCATTTATCAATTTCTCGGCCAAGGCTCACCGCCCTGTTTTCTTTACTCCAATCGGCCGTGTGATATCCGTAAGGAAAGGTTCACCCCAGGTGATCCGCGCCCGACGAAAGACGATCTCAAGGATCACGGAGGGCGATCCGTGAAAGTCTCGGCGGGAGGATCGGCTACGTTTCCGAGGATGAAAGGAGGAGATGAATTCGGGGCCCCCGATGCGGCGGAGCCGAGGGGTTAGCCGTCGGCCCTGGCTCTCCCGTCCTACATTCCAGCCGCACGAACCCGTCCTCTACCGAACTGGCGGAGAAGTCGAAACCGCGGTTGGTGCCGCCCGTCCGCTCGCTCCAAGCTCACTTGTTACCATATTCCGCTCTTGACTGGTTAACATATTTCCATGGTTAACGGAAGTTGGAAGGGTAATCGTCCGGAAACTAAAAATCGGATCGGAGGTTCAGGAACTTGTTTGGCTAAAATGTTCGAAAATCGACTTCGAATTAAAGCGCGAAAGTAAATTTTTGTTTAACCCTTGATCCGATTTAAATTTTAGCACGATTGCAACACATTTACAGTGTAAATACGGTATCTAGTAAAATATCTCGTCGGTATTGGCTCCAATAACGTCATCCCCAGTCTTTTCAACATCAAATATATGACGTCTACATTCTACCAGTGTAAACAGTGGGGAGCCTTAAAACAATACTGGCATATCGTATTACCAACGTATGCGAGCATTCATTTCGCTCAGAACGGCCCTCACCCTTGAATTCCGGCTCAATGGAACGTTAAACGGCCGATTTCAGTTGTGAATGGAGCTTCGCTCTATCGTCGAAAATTTCAAGATCCTTCAACTCCGAAAATCCGAATGAATTTGAAAATTCCTGAAAGACTCAAAACTTAATGGAACGAATTTCCCAAGATATAACAATTTATTTATTTTCATATACCTATTTTCACTACCTGCCATATTTACGAAGTAAATGAAAGTAAAATCGAAAATGTAACTAAATCGAACTGAAATCTAACTTTAATCCAACTAAAATCGAAAATCAGAACGGAGCTGCAGAAAGACGTTTTACGAATACATTTTTTACTCAGAATCACTTAGTACTAAAAAGTTTTTTCTGAAGCTTTGATAAGGTGTAAAAACTTTTTTCGTAATATATGAAAATATTTTGAAAAGTATATATAATAATATATTATACGAGTATGTCCAATGAACATCCAAACGGTTTTTTTTCAGGCCCTCACCCGTAAACAGACCCTCAACAGCCAAATTGCATAAAATTTGCTTTTTAGGACACAATATGAATATTTTTCGTAAATGTTTCAAGAATTATCATGCTAGAGGATGTACTCAATATAATGAGACAAAAAAATTGGTTAAAAATAGAAAATTTGAAACTTGAGAAAATGGAAGTCAAACTTCCCTGCTTTCGGAGAATCACCCACCCATCGTTTAGAGTCGAATTGAAAAGTTACCAGGAAAGTATCCTGGAAAGTTTTCGCTGAGTAAGTTGACGAATAGTGCAGCTGGTAATTTCAACGTACCATTCTTCGTAATGAAAGCGAACCATATTGAGTAGCTGGGGCAAGGCCGTGTCAAGGCCGAAACTGGCAGATCCGGCTTCGTCCGATTTTCTATTCCGTCCATAATAATATGCTAACATTCATTATCAATAAATATAACTAATAAAGATAACATGAAGCTTAATTGATTTCAATCTTACTTTTTCGAATATCAAAATAATCGGAATAATATTATCAAATTAAAGCTTTTCCAAGTCAAATTAATTTTTTCCACAAATTTAAAATTTCTTAAATAAAATCGTGGATTTTTCAAGGCAAGCTGAAGATTTTTTAAGCCAAATTGTTCAACAAAATTCCAATTTTTGATTGAAAACATTCTCAATAGGTATGGTTCGGAGTATTCTCAGCTCTACTTGGAAATGGTAGGTACCTAAATCAATCGGTACCTAAACTTTTATGAGTACAGGCATATTTTTGAAGTCGCCAAGGAAAATTTTGAAATGAACGAAATCAGCTATAAAAGTAAACGAAAAATTCAGTTTCCAGTAAATTGTTAAAGGAAGATAGGCACCTACACCTACCTGCTGCCTATACTCATACCAGCCTAACCAATGAATTGGCGAATACTGAATAACCAATGAAGTTTTCACCAATTTAGTATAAATGGATCTTCCAACCAAATCCGAGACTTATGGACTGATTTTATCCCTTCTACTTACTGGCTACATCCCGATTAAAAACAAGTTTTGGAAAACGACCAATACCGAATAAGAAAACGTACATTTATTTTTCATTCGTAACGCGTACTGAATGTTTTCTCAAACTCTTCAGTTTTCTTCAGGTCCGGGTCTGTAACTTCCTCCATCTGCTACAATCGGAGAAAGTTGACGAGGTTCTCATAAGACAATGGGCTGCCGTTCGCATCTGCTGTTCGACAAAGAGCCGACCAATCTGCCGTAAAAATGGGTATCTGGGTTGGTCGTGGTATTAGTGGGAAAACTTGAGTTGAATTTTATTTCGAATGAATTTCACTAGCAGGAGAGTGACAAAAAACTGAATTTTCTCCCTCATGTAGTTCTTATGTCGTCGTCTGAGGCGCAGCATGGCACATCTAACATTTGGCAAATTTTCAGGAAAAAGGAAAAATCAATTACTTTCGAATGCATTAACATAGGTATCCAAGCGTATCTAAGGGATATTTCAGTGGGTTCCACGACGAATTTAGCGAATCTGAAACCGAGCAGTGATGTGGCACAGAGAGTAAACATGATTTTCTGTTTTACCTAAAAACTGCCAAATTGTTAGATGTGCCATGCTGCGCCTCAGACGACGATGTGCTGTATAAGACGATTATCATATAACTTCCGATTTGGGGTAATTTTAGAAAATTTCTTTTTTCACAGTCGCGTTTGATCCGTTTCGACGTTTCGCGTCACGCGAGGTCTTTAAGTGCTTTCAAAATCGAAAATCGGTCCATAAGTTGCCGATATGAAGCATTTTCGGCCTTATTGATTCTCCTTCGTATAATATGTTTCTTCCGAATTTGGAGCCAGTTCGACCGCTGTTTTCCTGCACCTTGAGGATGAAACTGATTCACCTAGATCGATACTGACCTCCGGCAAACTGTCGGTCCATTTGTAGAAAACCTGCCAACCGGCTCGACCTCCAGACGTTCACACGGGAAACGATCGACTCCCGGCCAGAACATGAAGTGCTATAACTGTTCAAGGAACGTTTGCGATCCGAGACCTTTTACCCGATTGGATGCCACGCCGGCAATCTTCGTCCTAGGATCCCGAGGACTCGATTCGCAGCAACATCCATCGATCTACACGTAAAAGCGGCACGGGCAGCTAAGTAAATAGAATTGATTTTTCGTAATGTCGATAACAGTCTTTTTACTTCCATATTTACAGAGTAAATGGAATGCAATCGTCCTAAAATCGAGAATCAGAACGGAGCATCAGAAAAAAACTGTTTACTAAAACACATTTACTGAGGATCACTTCCTCCAGGAACAAGTGTGGGTGTGTCCGTCTATGGTGATTTACAAAAATGGCCATAGCTCCCTCAATTCTCAACCTTTTTTCAAATTTCTTGAACTGAAATGTTTGTCTTGGCAAGGCCTAGCACCCTGTTTAATCGGATTTTGAATAACTCACAGTACGTCTGATATATTTGCATTTTTAGTGTTTGCATTTTTTAGTGTGTGAGAAATAAAATATTTCTCTCTGGCCAAAGTGAACCGATTTGAGCGTTCTTGGTCTTGAAATCTTCGCAGAATATGTAGATATTTTTTATATTCCGATAATATGGCGTACTTTTATTTTGGGCGAATTTTAAAATTTGAAGAGTGAATTTTTTGATACTTTTGACCTAAAAAAGTCCAAAAGTACGGGTCCACCCTTAAAAGTAGTCAAAATAGAATCAAATTGTGTTACAATTTTACGTTTCTAAATATGGAAGTATTGTGTGTTATGTAGTTACCCACCACTGGTTAGCTATAGGTAGGTATATTGCGAAATTATATAATATATAATTATGTTATAACATATTGTAATGTTAACATATTATGTTTTTTGAAGATACGTAATTTTATGTATTTTTCAGCGTATAGAATCCGAATTTAGAATTTCCATCCCGGAATACGATGACTGGCTATGATTGCAAATAAGAAATCTAAATTAAGATGAAAGGTCAAATACTGCATAGTGGGTATAGCAATATGGGGGAATTTGCTCCAATGTTCAGATGAGACGCGCGTACACGCTCGCACAGGAACGTCAAGGACGTCGTTTCGCCTTTGATTCGCTTCCCTCCGTCTGTATCCTCGACGAATACCGTTGGACGGCTTGCATATATTCGTCCGTCGAATAATGAAGATTTCCGTCATGGTTTATTTTTGTCGCACGCAATGTCCCCTCTATAGGATGGACGCGGTAATGACAGCCGATCGGAGCAGTTTGTAAGGAGTTCTTATCTGGGCGATTGGAATTCTCAAGGCGATTTCCTAAGAGAACGCGTTAAGGTTGTGTTTTTATTGCTCGATGCAAAATAGCGATCATTAAGCGTTTCAAGGCCTCACTTCCGAACGGGTGAAATATCTGTTTTGCGCACGTCACAACTTTCATTCGATGAGATTCCAGACGTTGAAATTCGAATTATCTTAATAATATGAGGAAATTAAAAGAAAAATTAAAAACTTCTTTGTAAATCGCCTCAAATACTCAGTTCGATGTCTTTAGAGTGGAACTTCTTTGCAAACTGACGACCGCATCTATGGGTGATTGGATCCCAGCCGGAAAGCAGAGGCGGGCCACCTGCGGCACGCTAAATTGTCGTAATACTGAGCGCTACTGGCCTCCCTCGTGTATAAATAGACATCACCTCTGAAATACCTTTTAATTCAATAAATGTCGTCTTCCTAGCTCTTGCGTTGAATAATCTTTCAAAATGAAGATTTTTTTGTGGGAGGGGGGAGTATCGAAAAACGTATCAATTAGATACTTCTATATTTATGAAGTAAATGGATGTATTGTAATCGTCCAAAAATCAGAAATTGGATCGGAGCTTCAGAAAGTATTTTCACACTCTGTCCGTCTGTGATCATTTACAAAAATCGCCTTATCTCCCTCAATTTTTAACCTTTTTTCAAATTTCTTGAACTGGAAGTTCCCTCTGTCGAACACCAAAAAAACTTTCCACTAAAACTTCGACTAAAAACCTTTGACTTTCAAAAAGTTGTGTTCTTAACTCCAACATTAACATGCGAACATAAAATGATCAAAGACAACTTCGAGTTCAAACTCGACTTCGAGATAAAAGTCGACTTCGAGATCAAACTCAACTTCGAGATCAAAGACAACTTCGAGATCAAAGTCAACTTCGAGTTCAAAGTCAACTTCGAGATCAAAATCAACTTCGAGTTCCAACTCAACTTCGCGATCAAACTCAACTTCGAGTTCGAAGTCAACTTCGAGTTCAAAGTCAATAATTATTTTGGTGTGGTTCCTACCTATTCTGTGTCTTTTTTTTATTGATTCTCTATAATTTAATACACTTGATATTCATTTTTATACCAACTTTGATATATACCTATTATACCCATATCTACCTATTGTTCATTTCATAGCGTCCCGCTTTTGAATTTTGGATATCTGGTCAACATGACGTTAACGTAGTGATGTCAATTTGTCAAAATTTATATGAAACTTTTGTCAAATGACATCACTACGTTTTTCAACTGAACCCCGCGATTATTGAGTATGCTGAATATAATTAGCCCTGGTTTATTATTGGTTAGTGTACCCACTACCTAATAGGTAGTACCTACCTATTATATTATAGTACTACGTAGATTGTGTTGTGAACTATGCAGAATGCCTTCTTCTTTGTCCACCGTCGTGAGAGGCCAAGCAGGTTTGTTAACAACCTCGAAACGAAATTTGATTCGAGATAGAGAATTATAGGTCAGACCTTTCACCGGGCGAACTGAGTTGCTTTCTGAATTGCCATGGGGTCATACCGCACCCCAAACTGGCAAGGTCGATTCGAATGCAACAGGTCGATCATTGTCATGCGTTTTTTCCAATCCGGTCGTCGCTTTTTCCCTCCTACAATTTGCGGGTGGACGTTAATTGAGGGATTTTCGGAGCTTCGATGCGGGAAGCAAAAGGGAAAAAATGAGGTCTTCTCGTGGGACCGGATGGTTTTTGTTCTGCCGGTCCGGTCTGTCTGTTCTGGTCTGTCTGTCTTGAACGGCCGATTTGTTAAAAGACGCCGATTATTGGGAACTGTTGGCGGTCCTTTCTTGCGCAACAATGCGTACATCACGCTCAGCTGACAGTCCGTTCGGGTTCGTTTACCCCAGTCACGAGTCCAAGGTAGGTAAACGTTGGTAACTCGTAAGAGAAATAAATCAATCTAATTCGATGGCGCATACATTTTTATGTATGGTAAATAAAATAGGTAATCATCCTCAAATTGGGAAATCGGATCGTAGATTCAGAAAAAGCGTTTACTACATTAGCGCTGTCTATTTTTTTTTTCTGGCCACAAAAACGAACCGACTCGAGCGTTCTTGGTCTTGAAATCTTTGTTTTAGCTTGAAGACGGGGGTATTTTTGTTTAGAGGAAACTTGACGCATTTTGCTTGTAGGCGGGTTTTCATAGTGTTTTTTGACATTTTTTATCCTCATAGCCTCGAGGTTGGGTCAAAAATTTACGTTCCAACATAATATGTTCCAACAATATTATTGAGTGTCATCTACGTACCACTGGTACATCCTTTTTGATCCGTAAGGACCTTTCTGATCCTGTATAGCTTTCAAAGTAGTCAAAATGCAATCAAAAACCGAAACATGTGTGTATCTGTGTGTCGCTGGTTAGCTCATCGGTGTTTTCGCACATAGTCACCCCTTAAATGTCCGCCGTGCCGAAACAACGTTCTATTTTCCGCTATGCCGCGTTTCCTATAATTTAGTCAATGGCCATTCAGTGAAATTCGGGTCGACAAAAGTGGGGAAAGATTCATTTTTGAATAAGTCAGCGAGGATACAGGCGAGCTTTTGTTGCCAAGTGGAGCAGACAATGGAGAGAACACGGGTGGGCGACGCAATCAAGGTAGGTATCATTGTTTCTGATTTCGAATTGTGTCGTCAGTTACTGTCAATGAACTCGCAGATTGCTGAAAAGTTCACGATATTAAGTTGGAGCCGAACAGCGAGAAATAACAGCCGACTAGCGCAAAACAGCGCAGGTAGGTATTATGTTTGCTGGGTGGGTACCAACTTACAAAAATGCCTTTTTTCACTTTTGGTTTACTTGTACTGATTTTTTATCTTGATTTATTTCATTTATTCATCTAATGATTTATTTACTCATTTTAGGTAGGTATATTGATTTATCTTGTTATTTACCCATTATTTATTAAAAACAAATTTTCCTTATTTTTTACGTAGGTTGGTACAGTATTTCACCAAATTATAGTAGACTAATGATATTTTGAACTGATTTTGTGGCTGTTAAGCTTAATAATTATTGAATACATGCCCTGAAAAAATAAAAAAGTTTGTCGGAGGAGTTAGTGGGAGACCTAATCTGAATTTCCTTTTTTTGGACGGTCTTTTTTTCGCTCCAGAGAGAAATCTGTTCTGCAGCCATTTGGGGGATAGGTTGGACGTGATTAGGTGCCTACCCAAAGTCGTGCCCGGGTCGTGAAAATGTCCGTATATTCCAAGACGGCACCAAGGTCTCAGTTACCTAATAAAAGTTCAATCACGAGGTCTCCTAACGATCTTCTAACAGACCAGTTCCGCCGGCATTCCAACAGCGAAAGAAATCTGGTGCGCCGAGGGGAAAACTTGGATGCGATGGTGACCTCTGCGAGATGCGCCACCAAAGAAATACCCGGACATTTTTTATGGCTAGTCAGCTCTAGCCATTTGTACTGTGGAAAATTCATTACTGACGCTTTTTGGGCTTTTTTCGATCTTTCTTCTGAATATTTGAAAGAGATGAGAAGACAAGGAGGAGGAGGAGGAGGAGGAGGAGGAGGAGGAGGAAGGGGAGGAGGAAGAGGAGGAGGACGAAGAGGAGGAGGAGGAGGAGGAGGAGGACGAAGAGGAGGAGGAGAGTAGGAAAAAGAAGAAGAAGAGGAGGAGGAGGAGTCTTTTCATTTACCAAAACACAGCTTGTGTATAAGAATTGGTCACAGGTGAAATAGAATTAGATTTAGAAATAAGAGTCAATGGGGAGAGCATGAGTCACCCCCCCCCCTTCCCGGCCAGCCACAGGTCCACCCGCCGATGGCCTGTAAATTTTGTTTTGTTTTGACATCAACGTCCTTTGGATTAGGTACCTACTCTGGTAGATATAAAATAGGTACATTATACAGTAAAAGGGTTGAAAATAAAGCGTTCGGCCAACTTTCTCCGTTGGAGCCGAGGGCGTACAAGAAGCTTAGCCCCTAGTTTTACCTAATTCGAGAAACAAGGTAACTGTTGCGTTCGTTACGTGCTCTGCAGAACAAATTCGTCTGACAAAACCCGAGGTACCTACGTGGGTCATTCTCACAGAAAGGGGCAGTTTCGGGTTGGAGTTTTCAAAATAAAAATTTTCCTCCAATTCTGCGCAAAAAATTTGGAAACCCTCTCTTGAATGTTCTAAGTGAAATTCAAAAACTATCCAAACAGTGGCTGCCTTATTTAGGCCGGAAAAAAATAAATTTTAAGACCAAGAACGCTCAAATCGGTTCATTTTTGAGGCCGGAAAAAAAATAAAATTGAAAACTCTAAAAATGCAAATATGTCGGAAGTACTTTGAGTTATTCAAATTCCGATTAAAAATGGCGAAATTCTAGCTAAAAGAGGGAAGAATGGAACTATTTTGTCCTGCAGAGTGCTGGAACTGTCACGGTCCTGTCCTCCTCATCCCTTCCCTGTCCTCGAATTCAGAGATGTGGACAGGGCCGTGATGGACAGGGCCGTGACAAAACATAGGTTTTTTGACGCTCCTGTCCACACAGTAATTTTTTTTCCAAAAATTATTATCGTAATCGAAACTGCTCCACGCTGCGTGCGAGGTACTGAGAAGTAAAAAAAATTAAGTTTGAATACCTCCTTTGAGAAACAGGACAGGGCCGTGACAGTTGTGTCCGACCAACAAGGTTCCGGCCGACGTTATATCTCGTCACTGGGTTAAATCTCGACAAAAATCCAAAGCTAGCCGGTGTTCTGGACCGTTGAGACTCGTGCCAAAATGATGGAGGGAAGAAAATCCGGAAAAAACCCTGAGAGGACCGCGAAAATTCGAATTCTTTGACAGGACAGGGCCGTGACTGCAAACCTCTGGACACCCCTATTTTCATCTCAGTACCGTAATCTTTCCGTTCTAAAATTATAAAAACTGTCATTTAGGTATCTTGAGACCAATTTTGACCCATTCTAGAAGCGCCGGGTATTTGGTAGCATCGGAAAGACATAGGAAAGAAGCTTGAAGTTGGGAACCTCGTGCCTGGACAGGACAGGGCCGTGACAAATCGACGCATTTAATTTTGGTTCATTTTTCTATAGAAATGAACCTTTGTAATCGGTCAGGAAAAAAAAAATTTTAACACCCCCTGAAAATTTGTTGGTTTACGTTTCAAGGGGTGTAGAATCCGAATCTGCAATAAAAATTTTTTGTCCGTCCGCCGTCCGCCGTACGCCGTACGCCGTACGCCGTACGCCGTACGCCGTACGCCGTCCGCCGTCCGGGGTTTTTCAGGGGGAAGGAGTTATCGAAAAATTTTGAAATTTTTACCAAAAATCAAGTTCCGTATCTAGTTGGTCCTAACGTCTCGGCAGAACCCTACCTTGATTTTAAGGCCAGTAAAACAGCTGTTGAAGTGGGAAAAAATTCGTGTTTTTCTGGAAATTTAAAACATAGGCATGTGACGCATCATTTTCTATAGATTTTTCTATGCTGAATCGAATGAGACCATCGCCACGCCGGTAGCTTCAACCGTTTAGGAGTTATTGCAGTTTTAGTGAGGCATTTTTGAGTTTTCCAAAATTTCCCCAATTCCTAATAACTCGAAAACTACTCGAGCCACAAAATTCGTTTTCCACTCGTTGGAGTCCCCACAAAAACTTCTGTCCTCCCGATATCTTCAATTTAAAAAATTTGGTCGCATTACATAAATCAGCAAAACAAAAATTGGAAAAATTTGAGAATTTGACCTTGGCTCTTAGATACGGTTGATTGATCTACTTACGACCACTAGCCTATTACACCAACGAGGTGACGCACTCACACTACGACCAGTTGCGCTTGGCAACATGAGAGCGAGTCAGGCTTCAACAATGGTCCTGAAGCATTCTTGAGGCATTTTTAATTTCATTATTCAGAGAATTTAGTCATTATTATTATTCTGTTAATTACGAAGGTGATTAATAATAGATTAATGGTCAATTTAACGGAATTAATTGATCTGCTGCGTTGAAAAGATGGATAGGTACCTATTTATCAAGCGAGGTGGATGATTAATTTTTGCCTGGTTGAAAAAACGTTTTTCTAAATCCCCATCTAAAATACAAATTTATACTGGAATTATAGAATAATGACAACTAAATTCGGTGTTTAAGGAGTACCGATATATCGTAAGGTTTGTATTTTCAATCGAAAAATGAACCCCTGTGCAAAATTTGCAGAGTTCTTCGGACATACCAAAAACTAATCTGCACATGCCACTGATCTACTTAGCAGCGTTTTTTTCTTAGTGAAAGACTTAATTGATCGTAACAAAAAAAAATCGCATTTTGCGAAAAGTGAAATAGTACAATTTAAAATTTTGCCCAACTTCAAATTCATAAGAGGGCCCCCACAAACCTTCTGGACATCACTTCTGCCCTTTCTGTGAGAATGACCCACGTACCGATTAACTGTTCGACTTATTCTGTATCTGTTGAGGGGCGGAAGGAACGAGGCGCTTTTGTCACGACTCGCTCGACTTGCAGATCTCGTTTCTATTCGACTTTTCGTGCTCCTTTTCCTTGTGTGAGAAACCGAGGGATCTTTTGCCCTTGGAGACCGAACAGCTGATCTCCCCTAACAAAAGCCCTTTTATCGAGGGAGACTTTGCCAACGGTCATTATCCGAGCCGAGCAGCTGATAGCGAAAACTGAGTGGAAATACGCAGAAAATTTATACGCTCAAGTAAACCATAGTGAGTAACTTTTAAAATGACTAGTATACTTACTAACTTGACCCGTAAAATTTAACGTTTGGAAATGTGTAGCGGTGGAGTATACATACACATACCTGGACTACAAAAATAAAAGGACTGACGACTAATGAGGCATTTAGTTTAGTAGTTAGCCATGTACCTATCCAACCTATCGATAAAGCCTCATTATCCATATCGCTAACTTAACGGGACTCGAAGACTTTCCCAGTGCTTCCGATATATCTGGATTTTGAATGTTTTCTTCTTTATTTTCATCGGGCCAAAAAAACGAACCGATTTAAGCGTTCTTGGTCTTGAAATCTTTGTTTAACCTTGCAGAATACGAAGATATTTTCATTATTACGGTACTAGACGTATTTGGATTTGAGGCGGATTTCAAAATTAGCAAAATGATTTTTTTGACATTGTTAAACCACACAGGCTCCAAAGTCATCAAAATGTGATAAAGTTGTGTAAAAAATTCACGCACATAACGATGGACGTATTGCGTTAACCTATGCAAAACTGGTTCCATTGTTGAGACAGTTATAGTAGAAATAAAACTTGAGTCAATTACCGAGGATTACTACCGTCAATTCACGTCGAACGAGTGGGCAGTAATAAGAGAGATTCGCGTAATTCACCCAGTGACATCTCCACTTTTAATGACTCAGCATCCGAACGGGCCAGTATTTGCAAACATGTAAAGAGGATGACTGATCATGTTTTTTTCCGTCTCTGACATCGATTTTTACGAATCCCGACGAGCCGATCTCGGCCTACGCGGGCTGTGATTCACTCACGCGAAAATCCCATTTATTCAGTCGGACAGACCTTTCCGCCGTTATCAGTTCTGCTCTTCATTACTTTCGGGGCCGACCTCTGGGCTGATTAAATCATTTTTGGGGTATTTGAAAGTACCAACGCCCTAAAACGGTGGTTCTCAGATAGTTCAATACTGTGGCGTTTAGGAATTTGTACAAAATCGATTATATTTTGACTGATTTGTTAGGATGGGATCTACAAACCTCTCAGCCAAAAATAAGCAAGCCTATACAAAATATAAGTAGGTATGCTGAGGTAAAAACGGGTTAAAAATTCACACCAACCTTTTCAAATGTATTTTGATGTGAAAGTCAAAGCCATTAAACTTTCAGAGAAGAGAAGGGGTAAAAAAAGGTGAACTTAAAGAAAATAAGGGTTTATGAATGGAGTTTCAAAATTAAATTCTGTTTTAAAAGTAAAAACCATTGTTACGGTGCACAAAAATGGTAAATAAATTAATACCAGTGGTGCGTAGATAACTCACAACACTTCCATATTTTGGAACGAAAATTTTCTACACAGATCGGTTGTATTTTAATATCTTTCGAGCCTATAAGGATAAAAAATGTCAAAAAAAAAACACGTAGGTATGCAAATTCAAAACCCGTCTGAAATCAGTAAACATTTTTCAGAAATATTGAAAATATCCACGTACCTATTCTGCAAGGTTTAAAAAAGATTTGAAGACCAAGAACGCTCAAATCGGTTCATTTTTTTGGCCAGAAGAACATAAAAAGAAAACACTAACCTATCGGTTAGGTACTTCGAGTAATCTTAATTGGCGATAGGCCTTACTCAGGGAACAATCCCAGTTCATAGAATTTGGAAAAAAGTTCAGAATTCAGGGAGATATGGACATATTTGGGAATTGCCACAGACGCCGACAGACGGACGGACTGACGGACGTACCGACTCTTGTTCAGGAGGTGAAACTTTTTTCATGAACCTCCGATCCGATTTCAAGTTTCACGACGATTTCAATATTTCCATTGACTCCGTAAAAATGGGAGTAAAAACCATGGTTTCCTTCGAAATCGAATCATTTCAGAAACATCTCCCAATGATATTATTCTGTTCGCAATATTTTTATCATTTCGCTTACCTTCCGGTGGAAATCCACGTGGTGGATCGGCGGCAATTGCGCGTTGGCCGTCTTCATCGGTTGCCGCTTGGCCGAAGCCGACTAGATAACAGGCGATTTGGTCGAAAAACTTCGCCCAGGTTCCCGAAGACAGAACTCGCTCGCCCCGCGGCCGGGAGATGGCAGAAGACTGAACCGGGTGAGGAACGAGATAGACTGAGGAATGTGCCGTGCCGGCCCCTCACCGCCAAGGTAGCTAAGGTAGGGGCGACCCTCTACCTGAGTCCGCCGATGGCTCTCCTGCAGTCCGCCTGCAGTCAGAAAGTTAGCGCCCGAGGGCGCGCGTGCCAGAAAGAGACAGAGAGAGAGCCGCTCGAGAACCGGCGAACCGATTTTCGAAATTGTGAAAAGGTTCGAACCCGTGCGATACCTGACTGAAATATAATAGCTCGAAAAATTTGAAAAAATCAGTTTAAAAAATTGAAAAGTTAGAACGTTTTTAAACGAATTTATTGGTTTTGAAAAATTGCAAATTTTTGTGAAATATAATTTTTAAACTACAAATATAATACCTATATTATGTTTGTACCAAAGACGGAAAGAATTCTTCAAGCATTCTAAAAGATAAAAAAAATTGAAAATTTAAAAAAATTAATTTAACAACTTTAAGAACAAAATTTTTTTTTTACATAAGGTACAAAATTTGCATGTTATAAGGTATTGCCGTCTTTCAGGAATTTTTGAGTTTTGAACGATTCCTGTATATTTTCACAAACAGTTTATTTAATGCGAAGAAATAAAATAAATTTTTGCATGTTATAATTCCATTGGGTCTCGTAAGGGTACTGAGGATGTGAGGGAACGATCGAATTAATTCACATTCTCATTTTCACTTTCTACCGCTTTTAAGACCAATTTAGTAATTATATTAGCTCATTTATTAGGCAACTCCAATATTGGAGTGGTGGATTTATGAAGTACAAGATAGTCCTCTGAGCTAAAAAGATGAAAAAACCTACGTAGGTCTTCTGTAAGACCAATCGCTCGATGACATTCTCGTTTCAGCCACTACAATCCACTATGCTCTCGTCCATTCATTGTTGAGGATTATTAATCTGGCGGGTAAAATCGACCCGATCAAAAATTTTATAAGAATCACTAAAATCTATTTGTTTCAACAAATTGGTAGACAATAATAATAAAATAGCCAAATCAGAATTTGAGTTTGGTCAAGTAAAATGCAAAAATCAATAATTATGAGTAGTTCTTCTATAGCTACTTTAAAACTATAGTCTAATTCTATAGTTCAGCGTCTCGTCTTGCTCAGTAATAAATTATTTTCTTCCGGCAGTATTTTGCTCTTGCATTTTGTGTGTACTTATGTGTCCGACCTTCAATTCGATTTTCAATTTTCTAACGATATTGGAAAGTAACATTTTTTACTTTTTAACGAGAAAATCCTATTACATTAGGCGTGCGCTTGAACTACGTAAACAGGTACACTACATAATGTAAATTTTTCTGCGATGGAGTATACAATACCATTTGGAATGTAGCCGATTTAGAACAACAACAGAACTAAACGTTTGTGATTTATGACTTTTCAAGACGAGAACGTTGATGGGATCCGGTGGTAAAAGGTTGACGTCAGTGTTTCCAACAGCTCTTTGACACTGAAGATAGTTAGGTAGAACGAAGATGAACACTGAAGTCGTCAATGCCCCCTTCGATAGTCAGAAAATATTCTATCAATTTCCGTAGACACCAAGTAAATGAAAGAAAGTGCACTATAAGCAACCGCGGTTGCTATAGCAACAGCTCTTGTTATCACTACAGCGGTTGTTTTAGGAACTGCCGTAGTTATAATAACGCCGGTTTGTGTAGTAGGTAATAACGGTTGTTACAGCAACAGTAGTTGTTATAGCAACTGGGCTTTTAAAGCAACCGCGGTTAGCATGGCAATAGAGACTTATTTCACGCGGTATGATGTCATGGTAACGGTATAGTTTTCAAGTCAACGGTTGTTGCTTTGACGACGGTTCTCAATGTACCGGTGATGTCTTTAATGGTAAGGCCGGCTTTTATGGCACGACGATTGCCATGTAACGACAGTCATAGCAACGGGGCTGCGATAACACGGTCTTGATGGTAACGGCGCGTTTGCCATTGCAACAATAATAATCAATGTTATTGATCGATGTAATGTGTATGTTATTGTGTCCCAATTATTGGGGTGGCAAATACGATCTTTATAGCGAGAAAGGTTGTCATGACAACGTTTTTTTTCCGGCAACGACATGCATGGCAACGACGTATGGTGAGATGGTTGTCCTCTCAACGACGGTTGTTATAGCCACGACGGTTTTTGTGGCACGGGTTGGCAGGTGACCTAAATGTAATAAATATTTAAATATAAGTCTGTGCTATTCACTGACAATATGAAGCCAAAATAGTTCATTTAAGCAATGGTACTACAATAGTACCTAGTTAATCCTCAAATTGATTCTACAATAGATTCTGATTTTTTGTTTAATATAATTCTCGTATCAATGGAATTAGCTTTACTCTTCATTATGGATAAATCATACCTTAGTGGATTCGTGACTGCCGTACAAATTCACGCCAGCAGTCCCCGGGCAAAAAATGTTTTCAGAAAAGAACCTCTCGCAACGTCACGCCTTCACCTGCCATTTACGACCTAAAATTTCACTGGTCTGCTTGCGAATTCTCCAACTCGTCCTGCAGGCTCCGGAATTTATTTATAGAATCCTCGTTTTACAAAGAATTCCACGGGCCCTCCGCAGCCTCCCACTCACAGGCGGACTTTCTCCCGAGGGAACCAGTTCGCAGCCAAACGTGCAGTCTGGAGAAACGATCGATGCACGATTTGGAGAATAGTAGGTATGCAAAAACATGGTTGGCAGATTGAAAACCAGTGGTGAGTAGATAATACGCAATATACACGTACATCGATAGTAAAAGTGTATGATATCGAAAATCGATAGTAAAAGTGTAAATCCTTGTAAGTCCAAATTCAGAAATTTGTCAGGGTACCTACCTAAAAACGTGCTAGTTTTTGCAACACCTCCGGAAGGTTTTAACTTACAGGTTATTGTAGATGGCCACAGAGAAGGAATGAGACGAAAACAGAGGGATACGGCTTTACTTGATGGATCTACGGCTCAAATCGTCGTCTGAGGCGCAGCATGGCACATCTAACAATTTGGCAGTTTTTAGGTAAAACAGAAAATCATGTTTACTCTCTGTGCCACATCACTGCTCGGTTTCAGATTCGCTAAATTCGTCGTGGAACCCACTGAAATATCCCTTAGATACGCTTGGATACCTATGTTAATGCATTCGAAAATAATTGATTTTTCCTTTTTCCTGAAAATTTGCCAAATGTTAGATGTGCCATGCTGCGCCTCAGACGACGAAATACTACCCATAAAGCTCAAATCCTTATTTTATCAAAAATGGAGACTTACGAGGTTGTACACTTTTACTATCGAAATGTCAAAGTCAAGTTTTAACCAACCTGCAAGTTTTGAAATCTGTGTAGCGTGTTTTTAAAAATTTACGATTTTTGCAGCCTCCAAATCAGTCCAGATACGACATTACCTACAAGATCAAGGAAAAACTATGGTTGTATCGTAGTGTTTGTGAAATCGGCCCTTAATGTTCAACTCATTTAACTTTTTTTATTCGGGCAATTTTTTTCTCTCACTCTCCAGTCAACGTAATATGTTGAACGAATATTATTCGGGTTCACGTTCGGAAAAACCGTTGACTTACCGTTCCCAACGACTGTACTCGTATTTAGTGGTAAAATGGTCGTGTGGCATGTGGGCGCCTGTATCATTGATGAACCGAGCGACGTGTCAGATAGTACGCATGAGAAAACAAGGCGCTCGCATTGAATAATGAATGCGGGCTGGCGAGTACGCGCTGCCCATTCGCTTAGCATAAAGTCGTTGTCCATAGCATAGCATAGCACCGATGTGCTGCGCAGAAAATATTAACCTACCTATGAGCATTTCGTCGCTTAATTTCCAACATGTGCTATCCAACTTTTCCCAACTTTACAGGAGAGCCAAAAAACGTGTTCGTCAGTAAAAATCACGAAATCGCCCAAAAAGTCAGTTATTTGCTTAATTTCCTCCCTGCTTTGCTATTGATGGTGAATTCTGCTCTTATTTTTCAACACTTTGCTCCAACAAGTGAACACTCGCATTCCCCATCGACTTTACACCCAGTCGTCTATCCTTTATGGATCTCTAGTTCCCTATACCTGCGACTAGGTGGATGGAAATCGAGGAATGCCGCTCTCCCGCTTGCCAGTTTGCCGCCTTTTCAGGACCGGTTGGTCAGCACGTGGGGTATCCGCCTATCCGAGTGCCAGGTTCAAAATAAAATTGTTAAAATCCATTTCACTATGCCCACGGTCTTGAGACGGGTTGTACTTCATCGATGACATTGTGGTCCCTATTGATCAAATTGTGACTGATTTTGAAGGAATCCGTGAAATCCGCATACCTAAATGAATTTTGTTCCAAACACATTTTTCTTCACCTACTTCATTTTCGCTTCCATATTCGCGAAGTAAATGGCAGAATTGTAACTGTCCTAAAATCGAAAATCGGATCAGAAACTCAGGAAAATTACACTTGGACACTTTTACTCAAAATCACTTCCTGAACAAGTGTGGGTGTGTCCGGCTGTGGTCATTAACAAAAACGGCCATACCTCCCTCGATTCACCACTGAAACACAAACTTGAATTGAAACTCAATGTCGAACTGAAACTCGACCTCAAACTTATGGTCAAATTTGAACTGAAACTCAATGTCGAACTCAAACTCAAACTCGAAATTGAAGTCAAAATGAAAACCAATGTCATACTGAAACTCAAACTATAACTAAAACACAAACATGAATTGTAACTCAATGTCGAACTGAAACTCGAACTCAAACTTAAGGTCAAATTCGAACTAAAACTCAAACATGAATTGTAACTCAATTTCGAACTGAAACTCGAACTCAAACTTAAAGTCAAAGTCAAACTCGAACTAGAAGTCAAACTGAACCTCGAAGTCAAACTCGAACTGAAACTCAAACTCGAACTGAAACACAAACTCGAACTGAAAGTCAACTCGAACTTCAGTCACTTTCAGTTAGAGTTTGGCGTTGAGTTTCAGCTTGACTTCAAGTTTGAGTTTGAGTTTCACTTAGAGTTGAAGTTTAATTTCAAGTTCGAGTTAGAGTTTGGTATCAAGTTCGAGTTGAGTTTAAATTCAAGTTTGACTTTGAGTCTGACCTGGAGTTGCAGTTTGACATTGTGTTCAGTTCAAGTTTGAGTTTCAGTTCGAGTTTGGCTTTCATTTTGAGTTTGACTTTGAGTTTCAGCTTAAACGTATTCAATTTTCGGAGGCAGCTGAGCTGATTCGCTGGCGCGTGTCTTCGACGGTCAGATGGCCAGGGCGCGTGTCTGCTACAGCAGAGAGACGCATCACTGGCCTTTGGTGGCCAACTGGCAGCTCCGATTTGACTACCAAATGCCTGCCAATCCACCCCCTCGGCTCATTACCATAAGGCACCGCAGACCATATTACCTATTAGCTTGGTTCACTGGCATCAGTCCCGGTAATTAACCGGGGGAAGGCATTTTCCGTTGAACGATACCTACGGAAGTTGTAAAAATTATTAGGAACGTTTAGGGTGGGTTTGTCAATTCATTTTAGACACAACTACTCCTAGAAGCTGAAATTCGGTAATAGGATTCATTAACAATAATATCCCCGCAAAAATAAAGATTTCAATAAAAAATCAAATTAAAAAAAATTAAATAAAAAAATGCAACATAAATGAATAAATTTAATTAACAAATAGCAACGTTTTAATTGAAGTTTTAATCATATTAATTTCTTTCAAATTAAATTTTTACAATTGTTCCTAATTTTATTTTTTCGTTTATGTATTTACTTTTGTATTATATCTTTTTGTATCTTATTTCTTTATACTTTGTACCTATTGATTTTTCTATGAGGTTGCAACCCGAAGAACCATTACGGATGTATTTACTGCACGTACAAAAAGCCTTCAACTGCCTAGTCCCCCCACAAGTTTCATCTGGATGAACCCAGAAAGTCTAGTTTAAGTTGAGTTAAGTTCTAAGTTAAGGCTAAATTAGGCCTCTACGGATTCGCCTATGAATTTTACGGTCAAAAGTTCAAAGCTGAAAACTAAAAATCCGAACAATTGAGAATTCGATTTGCATAATTTCATGAACATAATTGTCAAGAAATCTTATTATTATGTTATTATTGACAATTAGGTATTGCCAAGAAGTCTCATGATAAGTTATTGCAATTACTTGCCTACGCTCATCATTCAGAGAATCAAAAAGTCCTCAAATTGATATACCTAGGTACCCAATTATGAACGGCCAGTTTTGATTTTTGAAGATTTTCGCACTAAGTAGCCGCCTCTCTTGACTAGTCAGTCCATCGCAGTTCACAGTAGACGCAGCCAATGGGAGCCATGAATCCGTCCGTGAACCTGCGGCTGCGGTTGACGTCGATAGAGGAGAAAATCGCGTTTCCACGGCTTCTTCAGATTTTTCTTCTGCGGTCTCTCGTCGCGCCTCGCTGAACAATCTGGGAGCCAAGAACTCCACAACCAGTCGGACGAGAGGCCAAACAAGGATTCGGATGGAAAATAATCATTGACGATGTGAGGCGATTCCCCTTGTTTACAACACCAATAACTTTTTATTATACTCGATATTTCGCCTGCAATTTTGTAGTAGAGGTTGATTGGAAAGAAATAATGAACTAGCCATTTTTTTGGTGCTCGTTCCTGACCAAAAAAAAAAACACAGTCCTCGAAGCCAAATGTGTGTTCTTGGTTGTATCGACCACTCACCACCCCTTAGTCGAGTTCGTGCCTAATAATTAATTAGATTAAAACAATAATAAAAGAATTAATAATAGGAAACATAAATGAACTATCAATACCGTTATCAAATATCAAATTCTACACACAAAAGACCAAATGACAAATAAGAAACATCAAATCAATTTTTGCTTTTGTTTTCCAGTTCTGAATTCAGTTGGCGTTTATTTCTCCAAGAATTTTGTGTTGTACCAAACTTTTTTTTTTTTTTTTCATTAACTTCTCCATTTTCCGACGCTGGGTCGATTATTGCATCTGTTCTTTATGCATCAGGCCAAGTGTCGACAACTTTGATATTTCGATGCACTGATGCGATGAGTTTTTTCGAGGACACGATCAGTTAGCGCCTTGTGCTTGGTGATAGGTGACGCAGCTTTTCTTGAATGTAATGTGTGTTTAGACTACCAGGTATTGTAAGGAGTGCATGTTTTACTACTAGCTTCTGACTTTCGGTCAATGGTACTCAGTTTTCAAGGGGTAAGCAATTATTTTTTACAGTTTCCATACTTTTATCTGTTGTACCAATTTCATCTCACTTTTTTTGGATTGAAGTTTTTTTCAATTTGAGCGCAACTGAGCGTTTTTGTCTATTCACACGATTGGAAACACGATTAGGAATCCTCCTTGGTACTTAACACTTTGCAAGAAAGTAAAATCGAAATATTCTCAAATAGTACCCAAGTTCACGCGTTGCCTTGTGTGCTCTTTATCGTTACCAGGTAAACAAAGTTGAAATGGGTATTTAAAATTGTTTGTAACCCTGTGAGCTACCGAAACATTCGATTTTGAGCTGGAATGTTCACCTCGCCAAGACCTATCGCCCTGCTCAACCGGAATTCGAATTACTCACAGAACTTCCGGTAGTTTGCACTTTCAGGGTTTTTATTTTTTATGGCTACAAAAAATGAACTGATTAGAGCGTTTTTGGTCTTAAAATTTATGTTTTAATCTGCGTGGATATTTTTTATGCTCCGGTAACTGGAGGTATTCCATTTTAGGCGGTTTTTGGAATTCGCATAGTGAGTTTACGGACATTTTTGATCCACACAGCTCTTGAAGTGGCCCAAAACATGACCGGATTGTGCCAAAAATGTACGTTTCAAAATATGAGTATATTAGTGCGTCACCTGTCCACTGCCACTGGTTTCTATTGATTCAAAATTTTCGATCGGAGGTTGGTGGTACCTGATGCCATGAGTGGAACATGTGAAATATGTGGGCTCTCCGATGAGTCAAATTTGGTGAAAATGAACGCCGATATGTTGCCAAAATAGGTTTATTTGTTTTGGAGATATAGCTGCGTCGTATTTGTACCGGTCCCATTGGTTTGGAAATTACCCAAAAACTTATAGGAGGAAAGTTGTTTAAACCAGCAAGTGTGCTGAGGTTCCGAGCTCTCACTCGCTTTTGTTATGGCGGACGATATGGCCCATGCTATTTATCAGGCCTTGAAACTGATAAGGGCTGGGCCCAGGAGACCTCCACCGGTCACTTGGTCACGGATGTTGGCATAAGAAACCTGCACGTTAAACAAGGTGTTGCATCTCATTTTGTACTGAGGAGTCTCCACCCTTGCCAAATGGTCGCCGGTGGTTCAACCGTAGCCCCGTAGTCGTCTACACCCTCTCCAGTTGTCGAGTCGGGTTTGCTGACCCGCTATCCTCGACTACTGGGGCCGAATTTCGGGCGGCTTCTTGAAATGTCACGGACACGAAGGCCTCGTGGGAGGTTGGGTCGCTACTCAATTTGTTTCGATCTAATTTCGTGAAATTTTCATTTACACATTAATATGGACTTTGAACTTTTGCGTGTGCCTGTTGGCGCGCCGCGACTTGACTTTCTTGACCTTAACTTTAGACGGTGTTAAGTCAACATCACAAGTCCATTTAAGTCCTTTAAACTTGCAATAATTTTGGCGGAGGCCTCCCATCACGTCGCCAATTGAAACCTTCGAGCCATTTAACTATTTCATCAATAGTAGGTAATAGGCAAATCATTTTTGTGATTTCGGGTGAGACGGATGGGAGGAAAGGGCTGCGTTAAAGATTTGACTCCACGGTGTATGGACAGTTGGATGGCAATGTACTGGCTCTGCCTGTATGATATTAATTTGTCAACTTATTGGAAATAAAAGAAATATGTTTTGGTCCCATACCGGTTTGCTTCTGCTGTGAGGTTTTTAAATAACGACAAAAATCTTTGGGTTCGTTATTTGTATTAGCTCTAGCGATTTCGCCATAAAGACCCTCATCAGGAATCTCCATCTAAAATTAAAAAGCGATTTGTGATTTTTCTTTTTATGTCAAAAATAAAAACCATCATGAATAGGTATGCACCAATATGATAGATTCCATTCACAAATATTGTTTTGATTTCATAATAATAAGATATTATTGTACTTAGGTTTTCTTTTTCACTTCATACCCTTCAATACCTATTGAAATTTTGGTTTTTATTTGGAATGTTCTCTAGATTGGTGCCAATGGTGAAATCAAAACATTCAATGTATTTTTCTAAAAAAAATTTTCAAAATTTTTTTTAATTTTTTTTTTAATTTTTAAAAATTTTTTTTGAAATTTGTTTTTGAAATTTTTGGAGATCTGCCCTTAACAAAAATAATTGGATACACGGAAACATTAGTAAAACTTGGCTACATCAAATCCATCAACGGTAGACTTGACATTTTGATTCAAGTATCACACGCGTACCTATAATAGAATCCAACGTGATAACCTCCCACAACAACACGCCCTGTCAAAAAATAAATCGTTCGGCCGCTGCTGGGCGGGGCAGGGCCTACTCAAGTACCTACTCGAACAGAACTTATAGGCGACCTTTAACGAGCCGCTCCCCTCGGCCAAAAAACAGACATCAGCCCTGAAACTTCCAAGAAAAGGGATATTTTGCGGTAAAAAGTTCGAATAAATAAATTAGCTTATAAACTAGTTTGTTTTGACAAAATTAGAACGAAAACAGGAGAGAAAACTTATTTTTGTATCAGGATGAAAAATTGCATTGGTCTGAATGGGTGAGGTGGCGTCTTAGGCGGACCTTATGAACTTCATTGGCTATTCCAAATTATAAGTAGGTACTAGTACGCGCGTACGCCAAAACGAAAAACGATACCTAAGAAGAAAATATACCTTATCTAGTGGTTTCAACGCTGTACTTGACATGGTGCTTGGCGGATGAAAAAATAAATCATGTTGAATCGTCATTTGTCGCTTGAGTAGCAACATCAGCTATCTCAATTTTTGACAATTTTTGACTGAAATCGCCCAGTGGTCATAAAATCATGGAAAACTCGCAAGAAAATTCATACACTGGAGTACAAGGAAGTTGTTTAACTCTCCTGAAAAGTAGCCAAAACTGAGATAGCTGATGTTGCCACCTAACCGACGAATTGCTTTAGTAAAGTAGGTCTTCGTCCGCGAATGCGGCGGAAAGCAGAAACCAAAGGTTGAAACATCGCCAGTAAGTCCGCAGAACATGAAATCAAATCTAGGGACTATACTAGGCAAATGACTATACTATGGTTAGCAGGTACGGTAATCATCCAGCCTATTTTGTCAAAAATAAAAATATGAGATGTGCCCAAGAGCAAGTTCAAGCCGGGAGCTCCTGTTACACAACGAGAGTGGTCGCTGGTCAAGAAAGACTCCGGTAGCCGACCTTGCTCCTCCTTATCTTCTTTCTTTACCCGCCCGTGCCTCGCTGGATCCCGTCATCGCACTCACTCCTTGAGCGAGAAAGTCGTCGTCTTTAATCTTGACAATTTTTCAACCCCGCTTTTCTCGAAATTGTTCGCAGCGCTACATTGAAATATGATGTGGAGCGATACTATGTTTGAGGCAAGGATGCTGATTGTATTTATATCATGATGATAAATAAACACGTTCATCAGTATAAAACGATAGCTGCCTGCCCCTATGACGGGCTAACGGGCTTTATTTTAGCTCGGCCTCATCTGCTCCTAATTTGCTAAGGCCCCGCCCCAGTCCTGTCAAGGGCACTGCAAAAGAGGTCCTTGCAACAGGTCGTAAAAAAGAAGAGCTAAATTCGAACGAGGGCTAATAATATTGTGGCTAATAATAATACTGCGGAACAAAATAACAGTCCTCATACATGCAAAAATTAAATCCTCATATGAATGCTTTTTGTTGCCAGCAGATCAGGGTGGAATGTAAGAAAACTGTCTCCTTCCCTGAATGCTTTTTATCTAACTATAAGAAAATGTTTACTGCAGCAGTTTAAAGGAATAATGTATACAAGGAATAGGTATGTACGATCTACACTTTGTTGATATAAAGCCTATAAAAAGTAGGCATTTCAAATTTCTGAGGCAACGAAATCTTCGTGAGTAGTTACGTAAGGCCATAAAGATAATCGTTGTTTGCTATGGTCGGTGAACTTTGCTCATGACAAACGATGGCATGAAATGTTCCCCGATCAGTACTGATAGGATTCCCCAAAGGCAACTTGGGGCAGAATTTCTGAAGACCTAATAGTCGATTATTATGCTGTATGGTGGTGAATTATTTTGGGCAACTTCTTATTGGTAAAATGATAACTCACCGATCCGCACATTAGTACCAAAACCACCATACCAAATTATTTGAGCCATTTTTTGAAGTCTGGAAATCAGGTATCAGAGCGATTGGGACACAAATACCTAAAACGACTGTCCCACAAAATCTCGGAAAAAAATTTGAACATGGGGAAATTCCTTTCTATTATTTCGTTGTTTCGTCGCCGAGTGTTTCTAAATCAGATGTCGTGCAGAAGACCGGACTCCCAAGAACATGGGTCAGCAGATGTAGTCGAGTATATTTCGGGGGCGTGTATTTACACAGCCCAGTGGGAAAAAGGTCGAGATTTTATACAAACAATCTCACAACCTCTGGGATCCAGTCATACTGGAAGAAGGGGTTTCTTGATAAAATGCCAATGTTTGACTGAAACTATCTACATGTAGATGCATTTTTCAGAAAATTTTGTAACTTTACCACACCAGACAAGGATAATATGGTGCAAACCGAAAAAGCCAAACGTACCTTTGGGAGAAACCCCAAATCATTTTTACTGGTCCAGAAAAAATCTTGATCTATATACTTGAATTATACACTTATCTGGCTATTGCTAATATATTCGCATTCCCACAGTAAAATTTCAATACATATATAACTATTCGATCGGAGGAATTTCCACGAAACTGGCAACGTAAGACGTCAATCGATTGGGACTGATCAAACGAGCGAGGCTCGCACTGAAGGAACAAATGGGTTCGCTGATTTTTCAGGAGTTCTCATCGCTGTATCAAGTAAATGAGATGAGCTTATTGGAGGGTTTTGTCTGTCGTGAATATACTTTTCCATCCTGCCCTAGTTCAGCCGGCAGTTTACGCAATAACGCTGCCCAATAAAACAGGCCCTGTAAATTTGCCGCACTGCCATTTACGGCCATCCGAATCAGGATAAACCGATAATCGACTATTCTGGCTAATTGCCCCCAAAACCGTTTACGATGTGATACGACGTTGATGGCATAGGACCGTGACCTTTTCAAAAAGAATTTGGGCCCGAGTTCGAGATGGGAGGAGCCGGCTGAGTTTATTCACAATATTCAAGGCGGGAGCCCTGCGGCTGACCTTGCATCGTTACTTATGTTGGATCGATGTAAATGATCTCGAATCGCATTATACGTCAATGGAAACGTAGGAAGATTTTTCGCTACATTGAAATATTTTGGACGTTTGGCATGGGTTCTTGAGAGTTTTCGCTACTAGCAGATTTTTCAGCATCTTCACCCTACCCCTGCTCAAACATATTAGGGACATTTTTCGATTTGAACAAATTTGATTAGGCTCCATTACTTCGCGTCATATATTTTAGCCCGTAGGTTGAGGGTGAGACATAACTATGTGGAACAACTGTTCCATAATTTTCATTGGTTATCTCCCAAGCGCTTTCGCTGATCACGGCCTCTACTGAGGATTCCAGGACGCTGGTATGGCCGTTGGTAATCAGCGAGTAAAGGCTGATGAAATCTAAAAATAATGTAGAGGAAACTACACGAATGTAGCGAACCGCCGGTCCAGGCGTTGGCTTTCCGCTCGAAAACCGAAGTTGTCCCGGGCGTACCCTGCCGGCCTCAAGTAGAGGATCGGAACCAATCAGGGCGTGTTGGCCTACTGTCAGTCCACGAGAAACGGAGTAAAAATTACGTAGGTAAATAGACGTAGCCGTAGGCACCTGTAAGCCATAGGTACAAGTGGTAGTCAAAAATTTACTTAAAACATTCTCTTTTACTGTTTTTGGTACTTGCGTACGTGTACCAAATTTCATGTTACTATTTGGTTTGATCTTAAGTTGTGAAGGAAGTGAAGGAACAGAGGGACAGGGATTTATAACATCGAAAAGCGGCGTTTCATTTAGATACCTAACAAGTTTCATTCGAACTCGGCAGAAAAATGTAATTCCCAAGTTACTAATTTGTGTCTGATTCGATTCGGAATGTGTCCTCACCGCGGGGACTCCTGGGGGAGGGGGGGGGGCTCAAGATTAATATCTTTCTCGCTAAGCATCAGATTAGAGGACCTCAAATCAGAGCCAACAAGTTGATGAAGTTATTCGGCTCCTTGTTACCTTTTAGCAAAAATACAGCTGAGCCCTGAGAAAAGGGTTTTGTTAATGATGGCAAGTTATTCGAAGACTGCTGAAGAAGAGAGATTGCTATTGATTTATTCAATAGTAAACCATTGTAATAGCCAAAAATGTTTTTTCTGATCTACCTACCCTGTAATTTTTATGGTTTACATTTTAAGGGGGTGTAAAATCCGAATCTGCAATCGAAAAAATCCGCCCACCGCCGTACGTATGCCGTGAACTCTTTTTCTCCCTAACGGCTAGCAATTTATTTTGTTTTGTTGAAATTTTCAAGAAAAATCAATCCTGTTTCCGCACAGCAACTTCTTCTTTGTAAAAAATGTAGGTAAACTTCATTATTTTTTGATAATTTTCATTAATGATTATTTACAGTTATTATGGCTATTGCTGATGAAAAGCTTCCAACATTAAACAAAACTGATTGGAACTGAAGTAAACAGTTATTCACACCCCCATATTTACTCGAGTAGGTAGGTAAAAACTTGTTTGGATTATTCAAATTTTGGATAAATTACATCTTGGAAAACTACCCGTAGAAAATCATTCTTGATGTAGGTATTCAAAAAATGTTACCTTGCATGTAAATAAATTAATTGTAAGGTGAGAGTGTTGGTGGGACGTAAGGGTTCAGAGTGAGCATCCCCTCAAACAGTTCAAGCTCCACCCCTTGGAGAGCAAGTGCCAGCGGAGGTAGAGGTGGTCTGTATATAACAGTCCAGTCCGCCCCCCGGCCCTCAAGCAATAATCCCGCCGCACTCCAGGTAGGCAAATCGTGTATTTTATTTACTTTAAATTTTGTGAATCATGTAATATAAATTGTTATGGTGGTAACGGCAGTTTCCGTAGTAATGTACTTAGCCTCAAAAAATGCTTTTTCTTTTAGGTAGGAATGATGACAAACTTACGCAATACATAATGATAAGAAATGTCAAAAATAATCAATATGTTGGAGAATTTCCAACCACCCTGATTCAATCAGCTTAGTGCAAATGGAGCTCGGAACAGGGTAGTTGGAAGGACCCAGCTAGAACTTTAGTTTCTATGTCAAACTCAACAATAGACGTTCATGATTTGGCCTCATTAGAAACAAATTTTGCTGGAAGACAATTTAACCCGATACAGTCATTAGCTATCCATGAAGAAACTGTGGTAATTTAATATCACACATCTCTGACACAAGTACAATTTTGGACGAAATTCATGGAATTTAATATGATTTTATGACTGCCACCATTATTACAAAAGCTCCACTCGAACATGGTAGCAGAGAAAACAACATGTTGGTAACAAGAAAGGAGCTGAAAATTATTCAGGCAAATGTAATCTACCTTATTATTAGATTCATGAAATCCAACCTTATCAAACTACCTGATATACCTATCTTTGTGCAGGCTCTAGAGCCTATAGATAATTTACAAAAAGTGGAACATTGAAATCGATATTGAAACAATCAACATTTTCTCGAATTAATTGTTTAACCCTTGAATTTTCAAGGCCCTCCAAAATTTCCTGACCACCCAAAATTTCTCCCCCTAAAATGTTCTGTCATTGTCTAACCCCCTGGATTGTTTGCCCCAACTTATGTCATTTTCTCCCGAAGCCCCCATTGTTTACCGCACTGGATTTTATGCCCCCAAGAATTTCTAAACCCTCTCACATTATGGGATAAGGGATACGGGGCTTACAAATTATTAGTAGTACCTACGTTAGCTATAACAATTTCTCCGGAGTAATGGGAATTAATGGGAAGTAATGGGAATAATTAAATTCAAAACTTGTATTCAAACTCGAAGTCAAACTCACAATGACACCAAAACTGAAACTCATAATCGAACTCGAAGTCAAACTCCCAATGAAACAGAAACTCAAACTCCCAATGAAACCGAAACTCAACTCATAATCCAGCTCAAAGTCAAACTCACAATGAAACAGAAGCTCAAAGTCATAATCAAACTCGAAGTCAAACTCACAATCTCATGATCTCAATTTCATTGAGTTCTACTTCGTGTTCGATTATGATTTTGAGTTTCAGTTTCATTGTGAGTTTGATTATGAGTTTGCGTTCCTGTTTCATTGTGAGTTTGACTTCGAGTTTGATTATAAATTTGAGTTTCGGTTTCATTGTGAGTTTGACTTCGAGTTCAATTATGAGTTTGAGTTTCGGTTTCATTGTGAGTTTGACATCGAGTTCGATCATGAGTTTCGAGTTTCGGTTTCATTGTGAGTTTGACTTCGAGTTTGATTATGAGTTTGAGTTTCTGTTTTATAGTGAGTTTGACTTTGAGTTGAATTATGAGTTTGTGTTTCGGTTTCATTGTGAGTTTGACTTCGAGTTGAAGTTTCTGTTTCATTGCGAGTTTGATTTTGAGTTGAATTATGAGTTCGATTTTCGGTTTCATTGTGAGTTTGATTTCGAGTTCGATTATGAGTTTGAGTTTATGTTTCACTGTGAGTCTGACTTCGAGTTGAATTATGGGTGCAAAAAAGCAGAGTTTGTTCCGCTTATCCATGACGCAGGTGGTAGGTTGTTCAGTGTTCGTATCCCGGGGGCGAACTACATAATCGATGTCACGGCACGTCGGACGATCCGGGTTCTCTTGGGCGCCTCATCGCCGTCACCTTGGCATTTAATGGTTCAAAAAGCTTTGGACCTGCGGCCGATGACCACACCCTGTACCCCAAACTGGATTCAAACTTAAAAAGTTTCATTATTCCAAACAGATCATCCACTCGATCTTGACTCACCGAAGGACTCCCAGTAGGGGTGAATTACTGCAGCAGTAGGCAGGTAGTCAAATTATTTTGTGATTACAATCACGTTTCACGCTTTTAAATTTAAACTATACTTTTTTCATCCCCTTGAAATTTTCTCGTGCGCAAGGATAGGAAAAAGGAAATTTTTTCGGAAAGCGTATATAGGAAAATGTTACGTCCGAACCTCTGATTCGATTTCTGTTTTCTGGGCACTTGGCCAATAACAGATTCTTTTCTTAATGGCAATCTATTTACAACGATTTCCAATAGCACAGCTTGAATTAAAACTCCAATGACGCAATGTCGTTTTAAACATCGGATGGTTTTAAATATCGGCGTTTTAGAAATGAACGATTGGTGGACTTATCATAAAATTTATTTCTGTAAAAAAGAACTCTTGTAAGAATCTCTTACAACAGAGATTATTATTTTAGCTAAAATTCAGCAAAAAGAGCATAAATTTTTCAGATTAAAGAAAATTACTATTAGGTATGGTTTTATTTTTGCGGTGAATACGAATGTTAGTAATAATAGATTTTATTAAATGTTCATTTCCCAAGACCATCAACCTATAAATAGGAGGTACCTACTTGTACGTGGCAAAGGCAATTGGCTAACGAACTCAACAATGACAGACGCACGACCTGATTGGCCCGTAGAAGGTTAACATTTGGAGTACCAATTGTGACAATGGTTTGATGTGCTCGACTATCGAAGTGGGCGGGTGTAGGCAGATCAGCTGCTGGCGTGATGCAATATTGCCGTTTCCTGACCTTTACTCGAACTGAGGGTTTGGTTGGTGCTTGATCGGTGATGACTGGCCCTCAGGGCTCGACCTCTTTTCCGTGTTCGTCCGAACAGTTTTGAACAGCTGGGGTTTCGTGAGCAATACAACTGTCTTAGGATATCAGTATAGGTAGTATTATACTACCTATAATAGGACACCTATAATACTACCTATAGACACCTATAATAGGTGTCTTACATTTTTTGACAATGGCAGAAAACCCAAATGAACTGTTGCTCACTTTGTGTTGCATAAAACTGGCTATTAGAACAGCAATTTTAAATTGAGACAGCCTCGCAAAAAAAATAGATTAGCAAGAAAAGATTGATAAACATTCAAGTAATGAATTTCCAGAATTTTAAAGCGACTTCTTTCATTCTGATTCCAGGATGATTGGTTCTTTGCTACTGTTGCTGGGGGCCGGAAGCTCCATGGCCACTGGTGGCCTAGTTCAGATGCCATATCCAAACCCGGCCGGAGTTACGTACACTACTCACGCAGCGGCGGTTCCTGCAGTCCCGACCCATCTCCATTATGCTGATACGTCGTCGTCGGTAGCTTACGGAAACGCTGCTTTCCTTAAGCAGGCTTTGGCTCCAGCAGCGATTCAATATGCTGCGCCGGTCGCCCAGTACGCTGCTGCACCAGTAGCCCATTACGCAGCCCCAGTCGTGCCCACAGTCCACCACGTTCCTGCTGTCGCTCAAGTACCAGTAACCAAATACGAAGCTCAGCCAGCGGTCATTCAGAATCTTGTTGACGTTGCTAAACCAAAATTGGCATCTAGTAAAATCGAGATCAGGAGGCCAGCGATTCAAAAGGAATTTTACGACGTTGAAGAGCGAGTGATCATCAGGCCCGCTGGTTCTGCGGTCGTAGAGCTCGACCAGCCAGTGTCGAAGAACCAAAGAGGCCCTACACTAGTGCAGCCTGCTGTCCACGCTGTATCTGCTCATCCCTTGGTTGGCTTCCGTTCTCTCCACAGCCATGCCATTTCTAACGCATACCCTGCCTCATTCTCTGTTCATCAGTACCCATTCCAGGGCCCAGCGGCTATCCCAGTTGCCTCTTCCCCCCTGCATCATCAAGAACTGGTACAACAACCTCAAGAATATCCTCAAGAACCCCAGCAAGAGCAACAACAGCCCCAGGAACAACAGCCAGAGCAGGAACAGTTGCCTCAACAGGAACTCCAACAATTGCCTCAACAAGAGCTTCAGCAGGCTCCCCAACAAGAAGTTCCTCAGCCTCCTCAGCAACAGCTGCCACAGTTCCCTCAGCAAGAACCACAACAGTTTGACGATTCTGATTCGGTCGCTATTGACAATCCTGACATCGCTCGCGTTCGGTCCCAGCAACAACAGGCGCCATCAGTTCAGCAGCAGCCTCAACAGCTCCCCCAACAGCCGTTGTTTAGGAACTTCCCTCAGCGACCTTCATTGTTTGCCCCTCAGCAGCAGCTTTTGTCTCAGCTTAGGGAAATGGTTCAACAAAGGGCCTCATCTCAGCAACAATTGATTGCTCGTTCTCAGTTGCAAGCTCAGGAGAACGTCGTCGCTCAGTTGGAAGCTCAAACACAAGCTCAACAAGATCAGCTCGCAAGGACTCAGCAGATCCTCCAACTCCAGCAACAGGAATTGGCAAGGTCAAGATTGGCTTCCGCATCTCTTTCCCGGTCTCAGCCAGGGCCCCAGCAGCCACAGCAACAACCAGCACCTGCTGCTCGATCTCAGCAAAATACCCCGGAAACCGGACTGTCTAGTGTTGGCCCTGAACCTCAGCAAAGAACTGCCGCACCTTTGTCATCATCCGATCTCAGAAATTCCCTTATTGACTCGATCGCTCGATCTTCTCCCTCGCCGAGCGTCATTCCCTCGTTCAGGATAAGCGCCGAACAAAGCCTTGCCAACCAGGAGCGATTTATCGACCTTTTAACCGGCCGTGGGGGTGTCGTTGAAGCCAGAACAGCCAACGGCCAACCTTCATCCGAGCCCAGCCAGGTCCGTGCTCGAGTTCTGTCCGTCACTCCAGCTCCCGACAATGCGGCTCCTAGAGAGGAAAAAGTGAACACCAGAAGGATCGTTGTTAGCCGTCCAATCCAGACTTTGGAAGAAGTCGATGTCGTCCAACCTTTCACCAAGATCGAACGTGTCGCCGTCCACTCGCCTGCGGTCATCAAAACCGCTCATCATGGAGTAGCTCATCTTCCGACCTCAGTCCCAGTCCACGGATATGCTGCCGCTATTCCTGCTTATAAATAGAACTAAAATCTGCATACTAGTTTCTGTTCAAGCGAAAAAACTGTTATTTTTGTAGAATCAGGAAACCAGCACGCCAGTAAATCGGTTGAATTGGGAAAACATCGACATAAGTCAACTGCAACATGAACAAAATATTTCCCTCTTTGCTCCTATACCTATTTCATGCCATTTCTACATTTCTTCAATTCTCCGGGCTAGCCCTAAAAATCACGTAATAAGTATGGGTAAATCATTCGATTAATGTCATTTAAAGAGTTAATCATACGAATGGTACAGCCCGCAACCACCCCGTTGTGCGGCACTGAAAACCTCAAATGAAATTCGAATCGGTAATCCTTGGTGAAAGATGCCCATTGCCAAATAAATACCTATCTATTAGGCGCCCAATTTTTTGTGAATGCAATACAACATTATAGACTGATATTAATTTAGTTACCTACCTTTATACAATCTACCACACACATTTTTCCGTAAACTTAAGTTAGAATTTGACCAGGACTAACCCCTTTATTTGATGTATATTGTGTATATTTTCTTGATCTGGCATTTTGATAATAAATTTATGATCGCGTGAATTGTTTTACCTTCAAATTCTGAGCTGCACTTTACGCACTTTGAAGTTGTACGAACCAGTTTTTTCCAACCCCAGTAATGGTCGTTGGTAAATCATCCTCAAACTTCTAGAATATTGTTGCGGACTGCATCAATATTTTAAGTAAACGAACCTTAAGAATCCATGAATATCTTAAAAGCGACTCTGAGTAAAAAATGAGAATCAGAATCCGAAAAATGTAATCAAGATCTGTCTTGAAATTTTATCTACTTAGCATACGCTAGGTATTCATTATTTTATTATCAGATTATCACGCACTGAAAATCTGTTTTCGAATGAAAATACTGCTAAGCTTTACCTAATGGATTCTTAATGGCGATTATCGAAAGTAACATTAACATTAGGGAGGTGCTTTGACCTACCAAGTTGATCAAACTTTAGAGGTTTGTTATCGATAAAGATAATTATTTGATATTTCGGAAAATTGTCTCGTTGAGTTGATACGATGAGACCGATTTCGGAGAAACATTTTATTTACGAGGTAGAATATTACCATTTTTATCGAAGAATTACGATAATATGGGTTTGAATAGTTGTCATCTAGGAAAAACGAGCAGGTGTAGTCGAATGACAAATTGACTAACGTCCAGAAGCTCAATTATTATCGTTTTACTTCAAATCTAGCTTTTAAGCTGGATCGAAATAACGGCATAAGGTAATATTTAAGTTTTAGAGTTTCCTTCTCTGATACAGAATGTAGATATGTACCTACGTACCTGAGGAGGGCAAAATTCAACAATCCAACCAGTTCAATTTTTTTCAAGAAGTTCCATTTTTACTTTCTTGACTACCTGATTTTGTCGTAAACGTAGGTAGGTAACGCAATCCCTAAAAACCTCAAAAATATATTTTTCTACAAGCAAAATCCTGCTAAAGCCACACACTATCCGATTGCTGGCGGTTGGAGAGGCCAATTTGGTTTGGAAACGTCAATAAAATATTTTGGGTTCAACGCCGACGACACTGTCCACGCATTCTCTCACAGCAGTTCCGCGTTGCGTGTTGCCTACTCTGTCAATCCTCGGCGAATGTCGTACCGAAGTAATACCAAAGATCTGGGTGACTCTCCATAATATGGTATGATGTATATTATACATGTTGCCAGCAGCCATGCAAATCGGAGCAGTAGCCCTTTTTCCTCCATGAATTAACTTACCGGTCGCTTCCACGTGAAATATTTCATTTCCACTTCAGACTCGGAAAGTTCTGGACACAATGCCGGATTAAGTTTTTTTTTTAATGCTTCAATTATATATAGTCAATAATAATATTGCAATTTGACGTATTTATTCTCTCGAAAATTTATAATAAATAGGTAATTTCATTATGATATTTTATACAAAGGAGCTCATCAATGAAGGATGTTGCACTGAAGGATACACTGAACTGTAATTTTTCTATTCCGGATTATAATAGGTATTTTGAAATACAGTTATTTTCGAATACGGATATAAATTAGAATATTTGAGCGATGGAGATGAGGTGAGGGATTTGTCGACAGGATCGCAATCTTTTATGTCATTAGATGAACTGAATCTCGATCAGAGGATTTCTTGTGTCCTCGCGAACATAGGAAATTGAGGATCCTCCCCTGTAGGATTTGAAGGGTATCGGTACAAAATACAAGGCATAAGGAATATGTTGGAGTACAGGTAAGTATAGGTTATACACGAGGATACATCCTGGATAGAAGATAACCATATTTGATAATTCAATACTTCAATTGATGTTCTACCTGATTGTTTCAATCTTCATGCAAGAGAGCATCTGATACACGATTAAAGGCTGCCATAATAATAAATATCATAAGTACGTCAAATTCACAATTACAGCATGAGGTAATTCCGAAAGGGAAAGAAAATACGAGCGCTTACCTGAGAACAGTGGGATGTGGAAACGGGTGACAGGACATGCTGATGATGCTGGAAGCCAACCAAACTCAGGCGGCGTCATTGCGTTGGACGAATAACAGTTGGGAAGGTGAGGAGCCATCGGATATCCTGGCATACCGAATGATCCAGGTGCTGATGCGCAGGTGGCCGGTATCGAGGGTGCTGTTGAAGACTTCAAAGAAGATGCAGCAGCAAATGTTGCAGGCCCTCCCGAACACGAAGATGTCAGCGGCTGATGAAGCCTGAAGGTCCCAGGATAATCTTCCGCCGACGGACTTATCATTCGCTGGTTAATATTGGCTGGACTATCTGGATACAAGCAGATTCTGTGAGTTTCTGGACAGGTATTGGCAGTGCATCTTTCCAAAACTCCGGCATTCCAAGTGCGGCTGTCGCAGTTCTTGATCAAGAGGTCACTATGGAAATCGTTCTGACTCGTCAACCCATTTTCTTGGCTGCTCAAGAGTTTGTCACTGTTATAGTCTTCAGGGTATGCCTGATATTTCACGGCACCAACTAAATCCGAATATGGGGCAATGTCATTCTCTTCGTCATTCAAAAATTGATTCTGGCGTGATTTATTTGAGCCGTCTTCATCCTCCACCAATCTGAAGGCTCTAGCCCGAACTGGTGTATGCGATGATAGCCTGGATGACGCCTTCTGAGCTCTGATTTTGCTTAGGATCAAGTCAAGGAATTCTTTGGCCTCCGTGCTGAGGCGATGCTTCGATTGCTGCTCAGTCTCTCCGTCCAGTATATTTTCTTCATCTGCGATTTCTGATTGAGGATGATCGTTCATATCTTCGGCGTTACCATGATTGATCATTGGTTCATTTCGAGTTGGGAAAAGATTGCCAGGGGGAAGAAGGACATTGGGGTGACGGAAGGGCTGATGGTTTGGAGGGCAGTACGCTGCACCGCCGACTGGGTATTCGCTGAGTGGGCCGTACCCTGGATGTCTCGGCTTGATCGCCCAATCGTTTTTATCGAAACGCCTCATGGGCAAACCGTTGCAAAAAATTGGTGGGCCGTAGTATGGTGGCTGTATGCTTCCTACGTCTGATTGATTCGGGATGTGGAATGGCCTCTGCATCGCTGGAACCCTCGGCAACGCTACTGTCGGGCCGACGTAACGCATCGGCTCAAGAGGCATTGTAAACTTGTCCAAAATTCGCAGGCAACTCCGAGCAATTGGATTTTTGTTCAGGCAAAGAATGTTCGATGAGGGCTGTCGACACGTCGCAAAACGCACCTTGCGGAGTCCACTCATCTTCAAATCTGGACCCATATTTTTGAGGATGGACTGTCTTGAGCTTGATCAGATCGGAACTATTGACAGGACTTGAGAAATGTTCGAAACCTGAATCTATTTCCGACGATGAAGGGAGAGAATATTCGGCAATGATTGAATGATTGGAAGATCCCTCTCCACGGCCGCGTGGTGGTAGGTAAATGACTTTGTTGCTTGGAAGCTTCACAGCTGTTGGCCAGCTTTCATCATGGCCTGATTCCACTTCACCTTTACATTCTTCAGCGTGGAGCTCAGCCTGAAACACGATTTAATTTAGGCTTGTCGTACAGAATGAACTGTGTGTTGGAAACGATACCATTATCATCATTATAATACAATGAAATATTATTTATCCAAGAAATCGCCAGGTGTTTTGTATTTTTACTTGGTGGTACATAAAAAATCCAATTAAGTTTTTTGAACAAGTGGTAATTATTTTGAACAAAAAAAGCTTGTAATCTTGTTTTATGGGCCGAGAGCGATTTCCGACACCATGAATGTCCGAATGGCATTGCAAATGAACTATTTTATCTTATATGATACGAATAAACATCGATATTCCCGTCAGATTTAGTAAATTTTAGTTTTGAAGGTAGGTACGTATCGAAAATTGAACCTGGCCTAACTAAGATTGCGTTCATTATGTATAATGTATACATGAATGTATACGTCTCTCATCAAATACCGGTTTTTTATTCCAAAAGTCAAATGAACGCATTCAGGCGACAGTAATTTACGGTGCAAAAAAGGATGTCAAGCTCGCACTGAAGCTGTTGATTTGACTGCCTGCAAGGCCGACATCATTCTGGTTTGGATCCTCTCATCCTTGAAAATTACTGAGCCATTCCATATCGTGTTTGAACTCCGAATAAGCGTACAAATGCGTCAGCGAGAAAAAATGAAAAATCAGAATTTTACCCAGAAATAGGCACTTGGTTCTCTTGTGAGATTATTTAGTTTATCATAGACAGAGCGGTGCATCATATTGCTCCTAGTCCTTCCATTGATGACAGTTAATTATTACTTCAAGAGAGCTTTATGAGATTTTCAATACCTATTCATCAGTTTTCCATTGGCACAAATTTTACGAGAATCCGGGCATTTTAGACAAATTACCAAGAATCGATGAACTAATCAAGGAGGGTTGATTTTTATCTACGAAATCTCCAACTACGGAATTCTCAGATTCTATCTGGAGTGCAATTTTACGATATTCATAGATACATATAAAGGTGCTACGTATTCATGCACTTGCGAAATTTTTATTGCAAACTTCGTCGTACAAAACTGTAAAGCTGATCAACTCAAGAATGTTATCAGATCCAGATCTCTCGTCCACCCTTTCTTTTCTAAGGCTGCTCACGATCTGTACGTTTACTTGTAAACCCAGCCTTACCCAAAGTACACATGTCCATGACCATAAATCACATCGGACAACCCGCCTACCGAGCGTAGGAGGATTCCGTAGACGTTTGGTCAGTCAAGTCCAGTGGAACTGAGGACTGCTCCTTGTCCGTGTTGTGAAAACATTGGAACCGACCTACAAACGAACTGTGTCACGGTCCAATAGTCTATTTGTGCCCGCCTCATCTTTCCAGTCTTGACTCTCTCTGTCGGTCTGTCTGCAGACGATCGGTCCCGTCCAACACAACAATCGCGCTCTTTTCTTGTTCCATTTGCTTTCCCATTAGAGCCAATTGAGCCAAGCAACGAATGACGGCACTCTTCCAAAGTTCTTGCTGCTTTGTTTAACGTCATAATTTCGAAAGAAGCCATTACGGTTCCAAACGCGAACCATAAAAACCGAAAGCCCAACGAGGAGAGGACCAAATCGTTTGCAGCTGTTAGCCATTTTCTACCATACTCAATACTTATAGTATTCACAAGACGAATAAATTTAGAATGTTCCAAACCAAATTGAGTATTTTCCAAATCAAATTTGGAACCTACGTCTGGTAACATGACTGGTTTAAAATTAATTTCAGCTTAAAAGTCAACTTACGCATTGCAGAACGGCGGCTAGCGCCATCAATTGAAGGACAAGTAGCATGACCGACATTGTACTTATCAGACTGTCGTACTGCTCCTCCAGGACAATACCGGCGGGTAAAATACTGCCGACTTGTACGTGAGGTTTGACTTGTTGGGAGAATTCGCTTCAAATTATAGTCCTCCTCGCATGTCTGGAAGTCGAGTGATTCAAGTTTTGTTGACGTTCACCGCTGTGACGCCTTTCAAGTTTTCGTGCGTAAACATTCGACACTCCAAGTCAACTCGAGTGATTTCGTAGGTATCTTCAGTTCGAAAATCGGACCCAGGAAGCTGTAATGAATGGGGGATTCTGTTCATCTCATGAGATAAGGTGAGGCATTCGAGAAACCGAGGTTAGTGACTTCGAGTATTGCAGGTGCTTAACTACTTTCAATGAACGTAATCGTAATTATTTATTTTAGGGCTGGTCTGAGGAAAATTGTCAAATGCCTTGGGCCGAGAACTTTCTACTATATTTCATATTTATTTGAATAAAGTGTATTCGCAAATTACAAACCAAAAAAATGTGGACCGATTTTTCAAAATATTAATGAAAGCCGGATATTGGCATCCAATCCTCCAAGAAAAATTTTCTATACATTTTTTACTATTTTTAAAAACAAATAATTGTGAACATGAATGCTACTTTACTATCATGCAAGAATATGCTTAAATGTCCGAGAAAGGTTTCTGTCAATTTCTTCAAAACAACAAAAAATTTGGCGTCTGGGGTTTTACGTCAATATAAGGCTGGTAATCCTCAAGGTAATAGGAATCCCCACGATCTAACACTCATGCATAACCGTACTATTACATTTTCAAATCCATATTTGCAAAGCGAACAAAAGTATTACTATCGTCCTTATTCTAACGGCATTTGTCTGAATTTTCGATCCAGTAGCCTTCAAATTAGACCAACGAATACGAACAGAATTTTCATGCAAAAATAATTATGAAATTTCATCAATTCTATTTTTTCGCTTTTGCCTCGCAATTTATATACCCGTAATGCACGATTAAAATTGATTTTAAAAGTGTTCTGCTCGGGTTTGTGCTGCACGTGGCCCCGTAGCTATCGGCTCGACTGACTCGCCTGCGTTGCTGTTGCTAAATTATTAATTAAAGCTCCGAAGGCTTTCGGTTCCGTTCAGTGTTACTTCGTATGTGGTCTTGTATAAAGCGCGCTTCAATCTGTCCATCGCGTTAAATCCGAATTTGAAATAATTCATTAGTCGTCTCTTAATCCGCGTGGAACGAGTGCATTTCGAATACATGCCGAAGAAGATCTATCTCGAATGGCGAGACAGCCCGGTTAATCTGTTTTAATTTACGTATACTAGTCGGCAATAATTATTTGTGCTTCGATTGAGGATTACTATCGGGACCTCTCCCAGCACATTGGTAGGTACCTACGTTTTATAGACTACTGTTAATCAGGGCATTACCGAAAACGAAGTAAGTTAAAAATAGTGATCCTAATAGCAGATTTGAGAACATCACACCATGCGTTTGGTTTTCTAGTATCATGAGGAAGAGTGTCGGTTCTAAGGATAGTTGGGATGTGTATCGCTAGAGTGGAGACCGAGGGTCTATGGGCCACCATCTTATCGCCTACTCAGACCATTGGTGCGTAGATAACACACAATACTTCCATATTTTTAAACGTAAAATTGTGACACAATTTGATCATATTTTGACTGCTTTTAAGGGTGATTAGGCCAAAATATAATATATTATACATCAAAAAACTTAGGTCTTGCCGAGACAAACATTTCAGTTCAAGAAATTTGAGAAACGATTGAGAATTGAGGGAGCTATGGCAATTTTTGTAAATGACCACAGACGGACTAACGGATACACGGACTAGTTGAGTTGCAATTTTATTTCATTTTAGTTCATAAGTTTTAAAAGTGTTAAAAATCAGCGTGGTGTTTTCTTAGATTATTTTTTGACAAATAATTTTTCATTTTTTACTGTTATTTACTGTTTTTTGACAAATAATTTTTCATTTTTTACTGTCATTTCGCACGTCGAGGCGAGATGATAAAAATAATTTCAATTGATCTTTATCTGCAATAGGCTTTTAGAAAACTGGTCCAACCATAATTATGGACGGTGGTCATAAGGCTTGGCTACTTGAAACCATCTTCAAGCCCTGTTGAAGATATTATAAAATACCAAAAGCTCAGCGAAGGAGACAGTTTTAATCAAACCCCACCCCCCTGATCAGCTGACACTCGTATCCATTATCTGTTGCGTCATTCGACCGCGGTATAGTCGGTTTATACCCCATAAAAATATAGAAGTAAAAATAACCGGCTTTTATAATTATTCTGTTCGAACCTGTAGGTGAAATAATTCTCGGATTATAAAGTAATTAATCTGCGATCGGGAAGTGAGAATCCCATTATCGAATGCGACCCTGACCCTGCCATTGCCTCTACTTCCTATGCCTTTGTCTCCGACTCGCAGAGATTGCCTCACATTAAATAGATTACCGGCTGAAAAAGCTAACCTATGCATAATTTATTCCCGACTGATGTCATTCAGGATTCGAATTATCTTCCAGCGAGATCTGATACTTGAGTACCCACTCAATATACACATAACGTCGGAAATCTTTCCTTATTATCTAGTATGTCAAAAAAATCTATATGAATTGACCATTTTTATCCATTTTTACTTCCATATTTACAGAGTAAATGGAAGTATTGTGATCGTCCTAAAATCGAGAATCGGAACGGAGCTTCAGAAAAAACTTTTTCTTATACACATTTACTCAGAATCACTTCCTGAACAAGTGTCTGTGTGTCCGTCTGTCCGTCTGTCCGTCTGTCCGTCTGTGGTCTTTTAGAAAAATGGCCATAACTCCCTCATTTCTCAACCTTTTTTCAAATTTCTTGAACTGAAATGTTTGTCTCGGCAAGACCTAACACCCTGTTTAATCGGAATTTGGATAACGCACAGTACTTCCGAGATATTTGCATTTTTAGTGTTTTCTATTTTATTTTTTTCCGGCCACAAAAATGAAGCGATTTGAGCGTTCTTGGTCTTAAAATCTTTGTTTTACCTTGCAGAATATGTGGATATTTTTTACATTCCGAAAATGTGGCATTTTTTCATTTTGAGCGAATTTTAAAATTTTAATAGTGAATTTTTCGATATTTTTGGCCTAAACACCCTTAAAAGCAGTCAAAATATGATCAAATCGTGTCACAATTTTACGTTTCAAAATATGGAAGTATTGTGTGTTATCTACGCACCACTGGTTTAACTGGGATAAATACTCAAAAAATATGTATGGGTCATTCTAAAATTATGGGACTATTCATGTCACAAAGCCTTCATAATTTTAGAATGACCCATATTTCATAAAATTTATGAAACATGTAACATTAATGTAATGCTTTTCGTTGACCGAAAGGAAATAGTTTCTGCAATTGTGTGAAAACACAATTTCTATGGCGATTGGAGCAAGGAAACCTCGACATCCAACAGTTTGAGAGGTGTTGTCAACGAAATTTTGGGGAATTATAGAGGTCCGCATTTTAAAGACTGGCGCAAGGTACGCAAAAGAATTTTGAGCATTCTTCGATTTTATTTGACATTCTTACAAATTATACATATGTACACTAGATTAAACATTATATTATTTCAGATGGCAGTTTAGCTGAACGCTGTGATGAATAAATAAATAACCAAAAACAAAAACGTTTATTTACAGATAAGAAACAATACTAGTACGTGCTCTCATCAAAAGTCACAAACCTTAAGACGAAATCCTAGACTAGGGATACACTGAGAAAGAATCGAGAGATATTGCTTTTTTAAAAGACCCCCATCGATGGGCTAATACGAAAAAAACAATGTTACTTTATATTTCTGCTTCTAACTTGAAATAACATTGATATCCTGATTTTTATGGATTGGTTCAATTCGAAGCGTTAGCCAACCTGAAAAACCTCACTATGAAAAGTATCGAAGAGCAGTCAACAAAATCTGACATGCGCGATAGTTGGATCTATTAGAATACTAAATACCTACCTACCTAACATATTAAAAAATATATAAGAAATTCAGGTTGACGAATTCACAGCTCTTTCCGAAAAGAATAGCAGTTGACGAAAATGAAAAATGCATCCTTGGAGTCGTGATAGCGCTATCTGTCCTTGCAAATCAAGGCGTAAAAATCAGCTCGTTCGAAAATTCTAGCCATTGCGAATTTCCTGCAATTTTTCCTGTTCCAAAGCCGCAGTCAAAAATTTACCTCCTACGAGCGAGGCCGGCATTTTTCAAAACGGAAAATATTCTCGTCCTCGGGATTTTCTGCGTCTCGCGGTCGTTGACGAGCATCTCGCCAGGGCCGAACCAACTTTCCTTGGCGAGAGCTTCTGCGACGCGCGGATTTTTGTAGAACGGATTCAAAAGGTGGGCAGGCAGTTGAGCTTCTTGTTCGGCGTTGATGACGACCTGGAACCACGAGGAAGTATCGAAATTATATAGATGAAACGATGTTATGGCAAAATATATTTGAATGCCATTCAATAGAGTGCGAAAATTAGGTAGGCGGGTAATGCCTGTAACGATAAAATATTTCGCGGCATCATTTCCAGGAACCGAACGGCTCAAGGCTGAACGACGTTTTGGCGAAATATCCGGCCCGACCTTTGCGGCGAACGGCGAGAATCGAACAATTCAATTGAACAAGATGCAATTTGTAATTATGCTGTACTGCACTGGTAATAATGTCGAGGAAAAAATTACCGCAGGGTGAGCGAGAGATTGGCTAGGAGCGCCAACCAGGCGGCTGGAAGCTGCGATCGGCTGGTGGTAGGTCAGAGGTTGTGCGATCGGCGGTGGTTGGATGTACTGGGGCAGGAATTGGCCCGACACGGCGACCAGCAGAGCCGAGCACCCAACGAGAAATAGGACGCCTTCCCTGTACATTGTCCTGTAAAAGATTGTCCAGTTGAAAATAATGCGACGAAAATGGAGAAACGGGTAGTGTTTTGCGGCCGGTACAGCAGCAATTGAAATTTCCGCCACGAAAATTGCCAATAGGATAATAATTAAGGAGTAATACGACAATAAAAAGGAGCAGTAAGATTAACAAGGATATTGAGGGAAATAACAAGGATAATAACAATGATAATGAGGATAATTGTAAAGATATTTAAAAGTTTGCAAAGATAATAATGATGACACAAAAATGACAAGGATAATAGGGATGGTAGCAAGGATGAAAATGGTTATAAGGATCTTGTTAATAATATTGTAAATAACAATATTTTAAGGATAACAAGATGGATGATTTAAAGATGATATCGATACCTTAAGCACAAAGGGCATATACCTTAAAGCACAAAGGGCATATGTCCAAAAATGGCATAATGAGAAAAATGCAAAATGAGTTTTCGATCAATTTACAAAAATAAACATTTCTCCCATAGTTTTCAATTCCATAAAAAAATTCGATAAATAAAGGTCTGGCCAAGATCTACAACCTTGTTCAACCAGAACTTTGGTAGCACTTAACACTTCCAAAATAAACGCTCTTCAAATATTTATCGTTTTTCGACCCCAAAAATAGATAAATGGATCATGATTCTTGGAGCGATCGATAGGTCCTGACGAGTAGATTCTTTCGGTACCGAAATCTCAAAATTGATATTTTGGGACATAATATGCATATTATGCCCTTTGTGCTTTAAGGTATTGATTCACGGATAATACTTAAGGATAATATTGATACAAGCAGGCGTTTGGACCGCCGGATACTTTTCGACTTTTAACCTTTTTTTTCTGCCCGCACGAACTCAGGTCGAAATGGAGCGCTTCTAGAATCGTACTCATCGATATCATGTTTTTACCCACCCCTTCATTACGTCGATTTCGGGTAAGGCGCAGGGTAAGGCCTTTAAACATTTTTCAACGCAATATTAACTGTGAGATTTTTGAAAGGCAATGTTCCACTTACATTTACAAGCTGTAGGTGTTTAATTTATGCAACCAGGTACCTTAATTCTCGAAGGAGTGAGTTGTGCTACACTCCAATGAATGACTTATTGTTTCAGGATTGTTTATCCAATTGCTTTTGTTCATTGTTAGCTGCGTTGCTGCTCTCACTCGGACTCGGCTTTGTAAATACCAGAAAATTGGTCGAACAAAAGACTCGCCCGGCTTTGTTTATGAAATCCTCATTCAGGAAAATGTGACCGGTATTGGCAACCTACAGCAAATTTAAGCCCAGGCTACGAAAATTCCTAAATGAGTGAAATTGTTGTTTGCTGAAAACCTTCAATTATTTTAAACTTGAATAATTCATTGCAGCCACGCTTTAAATATATTATAGCGGAAGAGGTGGCGAACGGTGTAGAAAGTTGTTCAACCGGCGGCGCCCACTGACCGGGAATATTTGTATGCGAACATCAAATCACCTAAACAAGAATAGTGGTCAGTTGGGCAGCACCTGGTGACCTCGAGTTACCTAATCACTTTCTATACATGAGCAAAACCGGTCGTCAAACTCGCGTTTCAGCAGAAGAGATAACGCATAATGGGGGAACCGATTGAAATTATAACAATTTCCTCAATAAACAATGCGTGATCGTTAACTAGCTAACAATAATTGTTGTACCTTCGCACCACTTGTTCTTAGCTAGTTATTGTTGGGACCTATTGTTGGGACAATTATTGTTGGGACCTTCTTACTAGGTCCGCTCGACCATTGACAGTTCGTATCCTCTCGGCCTTTCGATCTTAGTTACGAACAGGCATTAGTATTAGCAGATATGTCGTGGGTGCATAACATATGAAGAGTATAGGGGAAAAATGGTTTTTGTCCAGTTTTTATGAAAAATGAGATAAGAGCGCTACGTGTTGCCCATTCAGTGTGGATAGCAAGATTTTATATCGTCACAAAGAAATAATGGTTCCTTACGAAGATATTATACAGAGAAGGTTTGCCATACTGGGGAAGAACGGTTCCTTTCTCTAATATTATTATAGACACTTCTATATTTTGAAACGTCAATTATTGTTGACACCAATCGATTATAATTTGACTCTTTTGGAGGCTGTATGGATCAAAATTATCAATGCACTCACTATGCAAATTTCGGTTTTCGGGAGCTTCGTTCCGAGTTTCGATTTTATAAGATTCTATAGGACGATTACAATCAGTACTTGTATTTACTCCGTACATATGGAAGAAAAAATCGTTTCAGGTGTCTCGAAATCGAGGAAGTCGACACCTCAAAGTCACTTGAGCCAAGGTTGGCCATAATATTCGCTAATTGCTGATCAGTAAAATAGCAGAGCATTGTCATGACCGTTGGCTGGAAAGGAGCGAAGGTCGTTCCGAACAGCTGGCCATTCTCAGCTTGGAACGTGACTTGAAAGGAAGCCCAAAAGTTGTGAAAACTTGAATTGGGGAAGGTCGGTATAGGTACGACAAGCGACTTAACGATCACGAGATTTTTAGCTCCCGTCCCCCCCGTTCGAACGCCGTGGCCATAAAGGATAATTCTTTGTGTCCTTCCTCACATATACCGGCCTCAAGGTCGTATTATGTAGCGAGTCCATGTCCAAATATGAGATTATCACGGGGCAGGACACCGGAAATAATTAGAATCATTAATTTGTGAAAGACGTCAATTACTAAAACACGAAATGCGACAAGTATACAGGTAAATACACAAAAATTGAAAAAAAAACTCATGGCTACCGGCTCAATATGAGGGAATATGACTAGGCGGGTTAGCAACTAGGTTAAACTTATTAGCAACTTAGGTTAACTTGTATGTAAATCAAAATTTTACTGTTTTTTTTTAATTCAGTTTTTATTGTATTTTATTCTATGCGGCACAGAACCGGTTACTTTTTTGCCGACGGAATGACGAAATAGGTCCAAGCGGCTCAAATTTAGGATAAAATATTGAAATTTCGTATACCTATTTTGTTTGTTCGATGGCAAAAACTCGACTACCACTTAGGTGCATACTCAAATTTCATAATATTTTTATTATTAATTAATGACAATTTTTCATATTTTCCATTTCTTTTTTTTTTTTTATTTAGCAGTGTTTACCTTTGAAAATTTGATTATTTCAGCTTATGAAGTCGCAACGATTTTATTGGAATAAAAATTTCGCAACAACAAGCATTTCGACGCATGAAAAATCGGACAATTCACTGTCCAAAATATTAATTCAATTGCATTTAACTACTTCAAAAAAGCTTGGACCTATTAGACCAAAAAAAAAAAAAATCAATAAAATTTATGTCCGATCGATTGGTGGGCATTGTGAGAAAACTGATTGGAAATACGGTACCTTGTTATAAGTGACCAATATATGACGGTATGCAATAGGCATGCGCCGCGCGCCAACTTAGCAAACGATGACGAAAAGGCAAAAACACCGAGCTGAGCCGGTTCTCCGACTTGTTTACGGAAGACTGACACCGTCAGGCACTCAGCTCGGCAATCCGAAGGGAGTCGCGGATTTCGCAACCGACTCGCGACCGAACAGGAGGACGGACACTTGCGCGCTGATCTTGGCGGCTCACCGATCTGCTGACCAACACTGACCGCACCTAACTTGACGATGATGCAATGGAAATATTCCAATAATCGACAGAATCGGATTGATGGAACTGGATGATAATTACCACCCCGGAATATTATTGTATCGAACGTTGAGACATTGGAAGTGGAAAAACAGCGATCAGAACGGACACGTCCGAAATCTCCCGTGTTCCAACATTCTTCAATAATATTCTGGGGGGGATTGAGAGAGTGGCTCGATATTTTATTGAATATTCCAATTGTTGGCAATAAAACCGATGCCACCTGCAGACGAAAAGTGATTTTCCCCTATATTTCCCCGCACGTTTACTTACTTTTTCTATTCGTTAGAAAATCTGCAGGATTAGCTGCCGGGCGAATCGCGACACTGACTGTTCGGGTATGGGCGTCGGGGGTAGGACAAGGTTTAAATATGGGGACCGACGAGGAAGAAGTCGAGGATCCTTTGGCAGGTGGCTGGGGAGAAGTGGAAGCTCGCTATGGGCTTGGCTCCCATAGGATAAAGGAAGTGGACGGAACGGAGACGCGAGTCGGAAGCCGCGGGTGGGGATCAGACGTGCGGGGGTGAGTTCAGCCCTTTGGTCGAACGCGACGTCTGCGCACTGACCGGTGGTAGATGATTTTGACGGAAGAACTTCTTTTTGCGAGGTCGGCACTGAGACGTAGACGGAATAGTTTTTAATTTCGATGAACCGACCCTTGAGTTGATATTATTTTTTACTTTTCCCCATAGTACAGCAAGACGGAAGCTAAAGAATAGGGATGTGGAAAAATCGATTTTCGGGTTGTGTTCGAATCTTATTGGTTTTTTCGAGGGGAATTCGAATTTGAAGAGAGTGGGACGATCTGACCAACCAGAAAGGAGTTATTGGGGGAGAAAGAGTAGAGAGTTTGGGGCGAATGTAGATCTCGTACCCCCGGAAGGGCGAATGTGGCCGTTTTTGAGGTTCCGCCTAACCCAAAAGCCACAGGTTTGTGTCTTTTTGAATGTTTTTTGAAAACTAGGAAAGTAGTAACAACAAAAACTACACTTGAAAATTTTTCATCTCGCTCCAAAAAAAACCGCGATTTCCCAAAACCTGCATTTTCTACATACGCCCTTCTGCCTGGACTGGGACGATATGATAAAATTGTGCCCAACATTTACGCAACGAAATATGGAAGCATTGCGCGTTTCCTTCACACCACTAGTTTTTATTCCATTTTAGAATTCCACGTATACTTAATTTACCTTCAAGGGTCGATCATTCACTATGCATCGAATTTTCAGGATGGGATGAAAATTTTCTTGGTCAATAACTGAGGTTTATTGAATAATATACCAAAAAACGACGAAAACGACCATTGGCAGCCGACAAGTTTCCGCTTCTGGTGAGAGTTTGAAACTGAACCGTTCGACCGGAATCAAAGATGGCACTCGAGATAAGGTCACCGTGTTTATGCAACCGAAGTTGGCATCGAACATAAAAACGTAAGAAACGCCGTTCGCGGTCCGGTGAGAGCTTCGAGGACGTGTCGCAGGCGTGAAAAAGGCGAGAAATCTCCTCCGTTTCCTCAAACGATAAACAAAACGTTGAAAGTTTGAAACTTTGTGAAAAAAACTTGACTCGGCCGGGAGCAGACGGGTTGATGGCCAAAATATCTTGTTCCGTTCTTCCCGTAGGTATCTAGACAGTAATTTCTTTTAAACTGGAAGAATTGTGGGTACATAATTGTTTTAAAGCCAAAAATCGGATCAGAACTACTGATAGCAAATCATTAGTCATAGAATTAAAGTTTAGCTATCGCCACTTTTTTTGCATTGTGTTTTTGCATTACAGTTTTCATCATTGTAGCGGTATAATAATTGGTATCATGCCAATAGTATGCTTTAAAACGAACAATTCAGTCGCAAATTTATCTACCAAATGTAGAAATATTCCGAGTTGTCTACGCACCGAAGGTTTCAGTCTAGGTACCTACTATTCTTAAATCGTATATTTCTCAAATAGACGATAAGATTTTGCTCACGTATTATAATTTCGGTTCAAATTCCGAGTTGAACGACCCTGATGTTAACGACCGCACGAGTGGGCCAGGATTTGCAGTTTGCAGTCTGGCACTAGGTGCAAAAAAAAATTAAAAATCGGGCCATTCTTCGTACCAAGGCCAAGGCTCTTGAATAGGAACGCTTTATGTAACTGGAGACGTCAGCGGAATAAATATTTTCGAGTTTAAACCGACCTGGAAAAAATTGTTTTCCCTGTCGAAATGAGATAGAAGATTGTGAAATCCAGAGGATCGAGTGTTTGTTGAGATGTTCGGGTCGTTGACCGATAAATGGACAAAGTGGGTCGCCCCCCCCATGCTCGACTTTTGGCGGTGTCAGTGGTGCCAAGGTCGAGTCGCTTTAATCGGTCGTTTCTCTCTTTTTCCAAGAGGATTTATAAAATAGATATTGCGGGGGTCAGCGACCCCGTATTTCCTCACCGAGTTTTTCTTTTTACCTTCCTCCCTGGGTAACAATACCTGCCCATTAAAATATTATTTTGTGGGCAATTTTCTTTTTTCTGGAGATTGTTTTATTAATAAGAACTTTATTCTAGTAGTAGCATAGGTATGCTGAACTATAGTTCAGAATATATATATCTAATATATTCTTTACGCTATATTATAATATACCACCAATATGCTAATTTGAATATACTGAATTTTGAATCGGTAGTCAACTGTTTCTTTACACCGGGCACTGACATTAATTTGTACACCTCGTGGTCGACTTGTCCACCCGGCGATTCGCACGGAATGATGCGGAAGGCGATGACCGGCTGACTTCCCGAAGGAGCGGCAATCCGGAAGGTGTAAACAAGTGTACGCCCATTGAACCGTGCTTAGTCCGCCTCTACTAAACACGTGATCATGCTTAACGCCCGGCTAATCAGCGCGAGTGAATCACCGACCGGGACTTGCGCGCCCTTGAAGTTCCGATGGCCCAAGGTCTTTCCTCAGCGTGAAATGGCGGAACCAAGACGGATGATGAGTCCAAATCATGACCTCACAATTTATGTGTAAAAACCGAGAAAAGAAGCGTAGATACCTAACATAACATACCTAAAATAACAGGTACCTATTAAATAATTTTCGAATTTCGGTATGTAACCTCGGGAAAAATCGCGAACCAATATTTTATTGAGTACGGAGGCGAGGGAGGGAGAGGTGGCCCATTATACTCTCTTTTTAGTTGAATTTGATAATGCAAGCGATTTCGCCCCGCAGGGCCTATTTGAGAATTAGCATTTTTCCTTGGGGATTTTTTCCCAACACAAGGGCCTCTCCTGAAAAAATTGTAAACCAGTGGTGAGTAGGTAGATAACACACAAGACTTCCATAATATGGAAACGAATTCCATAATACGTTTCAAAATATTATTTTGAAACGTAAAAGTGTGATACAACTTGATCATATTTTGACTGCTTTTAAGGTCAAAAATATCAAAAAGTTCACTATTCAAATTTTAAAATTTGCCCAAAATAAAAGTACGCCACATTAAAAAGTACCACATTAAAAGTACCTACGCAACATTATCGGAATATAAAAAATATCCACATATTCTGCAAGGTAAAACATGGATTTTGAGACAAAGAACGCTCAAATCGGATGATTTTTGTGGCCGGAAAAAAATAAAATAGAAAACACTAAAAATGCAAATATTTCGGAAGTACTGAGAGTTATTCGAATTCCGATTAAGCAGGGTGTTAGGTCTTGCCGAAACAAACATTTCAGTTCAAGAAATTTGAAAAAAGGTTGAGAATTGAAGGTGCTATGGTGTAAATGGTGTAATGGTAATGGTGTAAATGACCACAGACGGACTAACGGACACGCAGACACTTGTTCGGGAAGTGATTCTGAGTAAATGTGTACATAGAAATTTTTTTTTTGAAGCTCCGTTCCGATTCTTGATTTTAGGACGATTCTAATAATTCCATTTACTCTAGAAATATGGAAGTAAAAATGAGCTACCCGGTGTTGACACTGGCGTGACGATTTAGAAGTGTTTTTGATTTTCAGTCGTTTTTAGCTGTATAGGCAGTGTATAGGTACTATTCAGCGAATAGGCATAGGTAGATATCGCATTACTGCCCGGAATACATCGGGTACCTACTTTTTCATTCAATGACCGTTATAGACACCTAGCAGGAAGTGACTGGACCTGAGAAGATCGGATGCGATACTTCTTGTTCTCGGACGTAAAGGAATAAAAAAGGTCCAGATCAACCAGCGAGTTCCGCGATCCTGTCTGCCGGGCCGTTGGGGGGTTGTGGGTGGCCTTGGACACGACGACCTGCAACTCGAACTTCCGGACCACGACTGCACCTTCTCATCTGTGTCGACTGTCGGAGGTCCCCGTTGCAGAACGGCATTCTCAGTTCGCTCATGTCCAATGTAACTACGGTGACCAGATTTTTTCTCTTAAAAGTATTACAGTTTTTAAATTCAAATACATACTGTGATTTAGTCTACCTGACTTGAATAACTTGGTTACGATTTTTTAAAATTTCATGCTTCAATATTTATATTTTCTTTATCAATTCGATTTCACAATCGAGTTACTGCCAAAGACGAAGTTGTAGCAAAAACACGAATCGATATGAGATCCCTTAGTTTACAAATTCTGATACGAACAGGTCTCGCGTCCACCATAATAAATACCCAAACTCAAACTGAAGTTAAAACTCGAACCGAAACTCGAAGTCAAACTCAAACTGAAGTTCAAACTCGAACTGAAAGTCGAAGTAAAACTCAAACTGAAAGTCGAAGTCAAACTCAAACTGAAGTTCAAACTCGAACCGAAACTCGAAGTCAAACTCAAACTGAAGTTCAAACTCGAACTGAAGTTCAAACTCGAACTGGAAGTCGAACTTAAACTCAAACTGACGTTTAGACTCGAACTGAAAGTCAAAGTTGAACTCAAACTGAAGTTCAAACTTGAACTAAATCTCGAAGTAAAACTCAAACTGAAACTCGAAGTTAAACTCAAACTGACGTTCAAACTCGAAATGAAACTCGAAGTCAAACTCAAACAGAAGTTCAAACTCGAACTGAAACTCGAAGTCAAACTCAAACTGACGTTCAAACTCGAACTGAAAGTCAAAGTTAAACTCAAACTGAAAGTCGAAGTCAAACTCAAACTGAAGTTCAAACTCGAACCGAAACTCAAATTCAAACTCAAACTGAAGTTCAAACTCGAACTGGAAGTCGAACTTAAACTCAAACTGACGTTCAAACTCGAACTGAAACTCGAAGTCAAACTCAAACTGAAACTCGAAGTTAAACTCAAACTGAAGTTCAAACTGTGTCTGTGTGTCTATAAACTTTTATAGATGGATTTCCAAAGAAACAATTTTTAAACTCGTTCTCGAGATCGAAATCAACAAGTTCGTCTTGGTCTATTCGGGCTGGAATCGTGTCAGATTTCCGACAGTAACTGGAGTAGTTGGGCGCCGCTAAGGTTGTCTTCGGTTCCGCAGCGCCGGCCTACAGTTGACTTGGACTTCAGTCATTTTTGGGCCAAAAAACCGATCCGCCTCCGAGGCGCCTGACGCCTACAGCTGTTCCTCCCTTGTGCGTCTTTTGTAACGGGGCCCGCATTCTCTATCCGACTGATAAACATCCTTTCCGCACTGTTATAATTTATTTAGCTACCTCACGTTGACAAACTGATCGGGATTAGGGTCAAACAAACCAGACGCCTCTTTTGCCGAGCTTTCGATTAGCTATGTAATCATCCTCAGGGCCTACAAAAAACAATAGTGTGATAAACACAGATGGCAATAGACATTAATAACTAGTACTTAACGATAACTTAAAATAAACCAAACATACTTAGAGGCCGTTAGGTGTGAACAACACCGTCAGGGTTCATGAGGAGGAACTGGTAGATAAAAACTAAAACAAAATTTTAACAATCAAACATAACAACAATCAACAACGTAACAAACCCTGGTCAGTTCCTAACTCTAAATGATACATACCATGAACTATTGCAACTGATGATTTAATAATTTTAGCACCTGGAATTTAACTATTATTACAGAATCGGCAGATAAATAATTAAAAATAATATACTAGTCAACAATTTCAAAAAAATTTTAAAAATGCAGCATGGCAGTCAACTGGTCAGATTTAATAAGAATAAACATTGATAGTAAGAGATAACTGGTGAACAAACCGGTCCACAGTATAGCAACAGACCAGGTGAACTGGTTTGTTCACCAGTTATCTCTTACTATCAATGTTTATTCTTATTAAATCTGACCAGTTGACTGCCATGCTGCATTTTTAAAATTTTTTTGAAATTGTTGACTAGTATATTATTTTTAATTATTTATCTGCCGATTCTGTAATAATAGTTAAATTCCAGGTGCTAAAATTATTAAATCATCAGTTGCAATAGTTCATGGTATGTATCATTTAGAGTTAGGAACTGACCAGGGTTTGTTACGTTGTTGATTGTTGTTATGTTTGATTGTTAAAATTTTTGTTTTAGTTTTTATCTACCAGTTCCTCCTCATGAACCCTGACGGTGTTGTTCACACCTAACGGCCTCTAAGTATGTTTGGTTTATTTTAAGTTATCGTTAAGTACTAGTTATTAATGTCTATTGCCATCTGTGTTTATCACACTATTGTTTTTTGTAGGCCCTGAGGATGATTACATAGCTAATCGAAAGCTCGGCAAAAGAGGCGTCTGGTTTGTTTGACCCTAATCCCGATCAGTTGACTGCTACATCAATTCGCGGGTCGATATTTCCATCTTCACGTTGACAACGGTTTTGGTGGCATCTCAGAGTCAGAACCCCCTCTAATGTTTTCTACCTGGCTAGAGTATTTTGATCGTAAATCGAAAATTGAGCACCGACTAATTCATTGTTTTGTTTCTGAATGTCTCTGCCAGACTCTGAGCATCTGAGTATGAAAACATTCTTCACGAATTTTCATTTCAAGCCCACTTCGTAGTCGCAAAATTGGGAGAATTGATTGAAAACTCATAAATAAGAGTAAGAATTTAATTTTAATCAATTGAGAATAGGTAGGTACCCTTACATTATGATATTCTTCATATATGAATAGACAAAATGCCCAAGATTGACTACGTCTAAGGTTATGTGGGAAGGCTGAATTGAAATATTTTGGTTATTCAATAATTGACCTTTCCTTTGTAGCGGTTGGTAAGCGGGTGACGACCGCAGGCCTAAGGCCAGTGGTACGCGCAAGGATGGAGAAAAGAAAGTTAGAATTCAAGTCTTTCATCTTTCGCCAAAACTGCTAACATTTTTTTCTAGAGGTAAAAATCGGTGGATTTGTTCGGTCATATGGCCGCTTTTAGTATTTACCTATATTCTCCGTTCATAGAATTTAGGAAAATTAAAAATTCCTAACCGCTTGCAAAACAGAACCGGGAAAATAAAAATCATTATACTGAGGTACATTACATCCAACATTTTGGATGTCAGTATCCGAAAAATTTCGTGAGGCCAAGGTGTAAAATATTGTAACGGATTTCGTCAAACCTTGACTATTTTGGACCCGTAGAGAATGAGGTCAATGCTAGGCAGACGTGACTAATTTCAACTAGCGAAAGAACACGAAACATATCCGCGTTATTCGGGAGGTTCCCGTCCTCACGGGCTACTCATGCATTATGTATGAATAGGAAATGTTTCCTTCCATGTGCCGAATCACGATCGATCGGCGATGGAAAATATTTATGTGTGTTGCTCAATATACGAACTTGATTTGTCGTGTTAAGTTTCGGTAGTTAACATAGGTACGTTGAAGAGGTACAAGGTAATGAAACAGAAAGCACATTCTAGACGGTGATGATTAGTACCCGCAGGTAGATACCAACATGGACTACCAATATGGAACAATTTCGGGCAACATCGATCAATATCGGAATATTTTGGACAATATTGGACTACATCAGATGAATACCAGATTCTGATATTGCCAAATTACTAGTTCCGATATGCTCCGATATTGCCCGGTTTTGTCTAGAATGGCTGGTAAGATATTGTTCGATCAGATATTGTTAGATATTGTTCGATGATCCGCGACATAAAATTCCGCTCCTATCTAAACGCTTATTTTTGCCAAGTTCCAGCTGATCGGGTACCCCGCATATTTTTATTCATAGCCTGCGCCAAGAATGAAAGCCGTGGAAAGCTTCGCTCAAGGAGCCGTTTCATAGTCGACCTACACAATAATAATCATATTGTAAGTCACTCATAAAGGTCACGCTCAAGGGCGGTTGATAAAGCGGAATGTCCAGCGCTGAATAAGTCACAATAAGCATGTTAAATCAAACTAAGCCTCAGCTTTGTAGGTGCCATGGTCAAGAAAAGGTGGAACATAAAACTAGTTACACGGAACATAAAATTAGCTACCTCGCTATAACACCGACCACGTTCTTACAGATAGGCGATCAACTTGGACAAGCGAAGTCCATAAAGCGATAGGAAACAATAAGATTCAAACTAGATTGGGTCATCCAGGTCAAGGTTGCCAATGTGCAGAATGTTCGAATGTGTTATGATTTCCAATTGAACCAGCAATGAATAATGCAGAGAGGATTTTGCAAATCAGCAATATTCTTCATCGGTCTAAGGTGTCCATGAAGGAATTTGAAAAAAATAGCTTCAAAGACAAGGAGGTAAGAAAAAGAGATATTTTTTTAATTCTATGCATAAATATTCCTTGTTACAAGGGAGGTGATGCAAATAAATACGAAAAGTGAGCCATCTCTTAGTACATAGCCTCTGCACATAGCGACCGACCACTGAAAAAATACAACCAATTATATGGGGGGTTTGGGTTTCATGAAGAGCAGTATATCTCCAACCTTGATCTTTAAGTGAGAGGGGAAGATGGTTTATCGGCTGCTCATCTAAACCACAACCTATTTTCTGTTGAAAGAGGTACATGCTTAAATTTGTAAGCGAGACGAGTTCCTCAAGTTTAGTCAAAACGGATGAAATTTATTTTGTAATTTGAACGGCAAACTTTCGGTGGCGAAACCCCTCTGCATTTCTTCGACACGGAACGGTTTTCCAAACGCGATTCACCTGCTGTGCGAAATGTTTGGATTGTCTTCGGGTAATTAGCCGACTCGTTTCTGAAGAGGTCTCCCAGGGTGTTTTCTCACTTGAATCTCTGGAAGGACGTCTGAACGTCCAATCTCAGCCTCGGCGGCTCCTGTTACTGATGGAACGTTGAGGTTTTCGCCCAGTCATCGTGAGCTAAGCCGCGTATCGCGCAAGGAGTTTTGTCAGAATCGGCTTTACCAACGTTGGTCATTTTGGTCCTGCGGTTCGCCAACCGAACGCACGAAATTCGTGAATGCTGGCGCGCGCGTGGATCATTGCGCACGCCGATTCGCCACGTCCTAGTTGAATAGTTGATCGACAGAATGCGGACTCGATCTCGACAGAATGAGACAAGATCAAGGTTGAATTGTGTCTAAAGGATTGACTGAAAACGAAAACCTGTAAGTTGGCCAGCATTTTTACCCCTTATTTTAACCCATATGAACCTATATGATGGGTAGGTAATAGGTAGATACGCAAAAAAGGCTAGGTACTTTTTGATTCTGTAGTTTACAAATCAAGTGATAGTCTGAACAATGAAAATTTGCTCAGAAAATTATGGATATGGGAAAACCTGTCTGCCATTAAGTAGCGCTAATTTTTAGGATTGGTGAAGCTACATCAAAAAATATTGTTAACTTTCCAAAAAAATGAAAAAATATAAAATAAAGAATTTATGTTTGAAATTTTGCTTCTTACAGCTTTTGTTGTTCATTGTCCAACATTTTTTACAACTTTTATTTTTTTCGAGTCAGCTTTATTTTTTGTTAAAATTTGTTTATTCCATAGAATGTTCTTTGTTTTATCTCATAATCAATTCGTATCACCTGTTCACTGTCTGCGGCTGCTGCTGCTGTTGGTTTTGCTGCAGTTGATGTGCTTCATCGTTTTCGACGTTATTAAACAATAAGGCGAATGCATTTTTTAATTCCCGCCGGTGTACAACTCCTACCTGCTTAAAAAAGTATGTTTTGCGGTAGCAACAAAATTTGTTTAATATTCCATATTTAATATCCCATCCACCTAAGAAAATTCTGAGCGACCGAAAAAAACAAAATTGTTCCTGCGGTTCGTCCTCCCTGAGGAAAGGATAATTACACTCTTGCCGAACGGGGCCCGTCACGTGTTGGGCAGGCCAAAATAGCCAAATCGGCATCGTGGCCGGGTTGTATCACACTGAACAATTTACTGATTAGACGGATGTCGAACCAGTTTCGGATTTTGTGAAAGTCGGCCGTTTATCGTTATGAAGACAGAACTTGGTACCACACGGCCAAGATTTCTGTGCCGTGGAGGGCTCACGTTTGACCGAGATTATCCGCCGCACACACAGATTTGACCCGGGCGGAGGCGGGGTATAGGGAATTAATTATACGCAGCACTTTGAGTGTTAGTGCATTCTGGAGAGTTAAATAATATCTATTATGGTATATTATAGAATGTTATACTATAGGTAGTGCGTCCAAATAGTTCATTTCCAAATTGTACCATAAAAACCAACGAAATAATATCTATTTAAAAAGATTAGTCTTCCATAATTTGGGTACCGAAAATTTTCTCAATTAGTGGTCCTCTGAAGGACCAATCTGAAAATATACTGGAAAGTCGAAGAAATGGTTTTTCGAAAAAAGTGGAAATAATGACGTCACTCGCCGACCGTCAAGACCGTTGGAATGCGGTCAGCCAGATGAAGTAGCCGTCTTTCGGACTCAAGCCACAGTGTAAACCCCCTTACGAAACGGAGTCGCGACTCTTCGACTGCCCGAATGTCTGCTACGAGATTAAGAATTACATAATTATTCACGGGGGATGATGAATCAGACAAAAAAACTGCCTCGAAATTCATAGATGGAATTTGAAAGCTCTAAAAATGCTCGTTCTACTACAACAATGAAAATATTTGAAAATGCCAAATTGCCAGCTGTTTCCGAATTGAACGCGTCAGTTATCATTATCCTGGCGGTAGGTACGTGCAGAAGTTCATTATCTATACTTGCTATATCTCAACGTGAAGAAAATGCCAAGTAGTGTTTGCGTACGATAATTGAGCCCCATAAAATCTTCAGGGCATTCAACACTTTTCCTTGTTAGACCTTCTGTGCTTATCTAGAACTATTGGTGCTTGTATATTGTGATACATACATTTTTGATACAATTTAATTTTAATTAATTTAAAAGTTTTGTTCAGGAAGTAATTCTGCATAAAAGAAAGGGACTGTAAAAATTTTCCGAATCCCCCGATCAGATCTTCAATTTTAGGACGATTACAATACCTACTTCCATTTACTCTGTAAGAATGGAAGTAAAAACGACAAACAAAACGATATTTTTGCGTCTACTTAACCCATCGAATTTACGTCTGTTTAATACTTTTACCAAGTCTACTCCAAACTCATTTTGGTAAATTTCGGTGGTTAAAATTAATTCATGGAGTCTTTTCAATTTTCTAACCATTTTTCACAAGAACTAGGAAAATTAAATTAAATTTAAATCTGTAAAACTATTTCAATCGAATGCCTCCCGAGTTTTGGAACGAGGAAGTTATTGATGATATTGACGCTCTACTGACCGAATAAATGCATCGATTCCAGTGGGTAGGCAGGTACTACCTGCCCCGAAATTTTGACCATGTTCGGAATTGAGTGGAATAAACTTTCTGGCTTGCCAAATGAGATCGTTGGCACAGAATTGAGGCGCCTTCTCGATTCCCCGGAGGCAAAGGAGGTGTTCCCGAAGGAACGAGTTTCACTTATGGGGCCCGCATGTCCCGGCCAGTGTCCAGTCCGGTCTGATCCACTCGCCTCGGGGGCCCTGGGGGTGCCGTTCGTTCTTATGTCATTTTCCCTGCATCGATCTTCTTATCGCAGGATACAGTAAGCAGGATTAGGTGAAATTTGATAACGCTCAATAATGTCGAGTGATGAGAAGAAAAGAGAATGCAATATCTTCCTATCCCCAGCAAAAAATAAAAATGATTGAAAAACTAGAAGATTGAAAGAATAATTGAAACCGATTAGGAGAGAGTAAATGTCTATCGTTCGGAAGTACTGTAAGTAACCAAATTCCCAATATACAGGAATACGGGTTGTGCCTTGATATAAATTCTTGTCAAAATTTCCGGAAACTTGTGGGAGACGCAATTTCAGAGAATTCGCTCTCCACAGGTGCGAGCATACAGACATTTCTAGTTCAGATATTGGAAGCAATTCTATAACCTAGGAATTAGGGAAGGACAATTATATTGGAGCTATTCAAGCCTGAGTTTTTTTCTACGATCATTACAGAGTTGGCGCTTCGGCAAATACCTAGTTCGTAAATTAAGAAAATTTTGAAAAAAGTTGCCATTCGTAGCCCTGGGACGTATTTTCAGTTGGTAAGCTAGGGCGCTGTACTTTGATCATTTTACGTCCCGCGATCTAAACCTTTGATACGCATCCGTTTGAAAACTATGCTGTACAGTTTTTCCGATAGCAGATTATTTGAATGCTCTTCCAAACTTACTGGAATATGAAAAATATCAGATCCGATCTGATACCTGTAATGAATTATCGGAAGAATAACTTCCTTATCCTCAGGCAGGTAGTTAGAACTATGGTATCTCGAGCTCACCTTCGGCGATGAGCTTATCGCAACGTAAATTGCCAGGAACCTCGACAGGTGGAATCGAGAAGATGCGCGGGGTGCGATAAGTGATATGTCCTCGAACGCGGGGTTGGAACTGCCCGAAGAGCTGCCACCTCCGCGCGCTCCTGGCATTCCTCCTCCGTCGGTGGAAACTTCCCTCTCTGAACCTGCTGAAATCCAAGCTCTCGATGGCAGGACTTCACCCCTTGATGCGTATAGTAAAATTTACTCGCATTTAATGCGAAATGACCGCCCGATAAGAACAATCGTTGGATCGACCCTCGGAATCACTTCCTGGACAAATGATGTCACTCGTCTTTCCACTCACACTGGGCCGTATTAAACCGGTATTTCACACTTAATATTTCTGAACAGCTGGCTCTTCTAGTTTTACAGCCCCATGCATCTTAACGGGGAATAAAATTTTTTATAGCTATGACGAGGATGAGTAGCACTTGAGTAGCCAAAATTGACACAATCCCCAACTGACGTTAAATTCTAAGCAATAAGTACGGAGAGAGACGATCACTTCAGAAAACGCCTAATCAAGGCATGTGGTAATCTAAAAAAAAAACTCAAACTAAAACTGAGACTTGAACGCAAACTGAACCTTAAATACACCAAACCCACTCTCTCAAACTCATCCATCACTGAAACTGATACTGAACCTGAAACTGACACTGACACTGATACAAGAACTCAAACTTAAGTATAAGTTTGAACATATCATGTTCTCAAACTCAGAGGTAGAAAGAAGGTAAACTCAATCTCAAACTGAACTCAAACCGATACTGATACTCAAACTGAGACTGATACTCGTACCGGAGTTCGATAGAATCGTGAACTCAAACTGATACTGATACACAAACTCAAACTGAACCTCAACTCACCCACCCACTCATATTCACCCATCACGGAAACTAAAACTGAAACTAATACTGACTAACTCAAAGGTCGAAATACTGGCAAAAATGAAGCTCAAACTGATGCTGTCATTCAAACTCAAACTCGAAGCGAAACTGAGACTCATAGGTAGGTACTCGAACTGAAACTAATACTCCGTTACTGAAATTTCAGTTCCAGTATTAGTTAGAGTTTGTGAAACAGTATCAGTTTGAGTTTAGTTTTGGGTTTTAGTTTCATAGTTTGAGTCTACCTTTCTTTCGAATTTTGAGTTTAAGTAACGTAATTTGAGTATCAGTTTGAGTTTTAGGTACAGTACCTATCAGTTTGAAGTCCAGTTTGACGCTGAGTATCAATTTTAGTTTCACTTTGAGTGTGAGTCTCAGTTTCAGTTTGAGTTTGTGGATCAGCATATCAAGTTTAATTTTTAAGTTTTTATTTTTAGTATATCGAGTTCGAGGTTTAGTTTCAGATTGAGTTTGAGTACATATTAATTTGAGCGTAGGTATCAGTATCCGTTCGAGTTTGGGTTTTAATTTGGATTTTACTTTGAGTTCCAGTTTGAGTTTGAGCCTTGTAGGACCTAAGTAAGCTATCTTTCGACCTATAAGTTTGAGTGTCAGTTCCAGTTTGAATGCGAGTCTGAGTTTCAGTTTGAGTTTGAGTTTATAGTTTAGGAATAAATGGACATCAGAAGCAGACCATTATCGCAATTTGCAATAATCCCTCCAAAATCTATTCTAGACACCTCGATCTGTTATGCTGGCATCAACTTTTCACAATGTGAAAAGAAGAAGAATGTCATTCTCGACAACAGCAAAAAAATATTCAATACATACGTCGTCTGTCCTCCCGTTACATGACAGAATATTCCTCTATAATTGCTCGCGACAAACAGCGGTCTCCAAGAGCCTCTCAAATTCGTTTCAAGGTCAGGTTTTCAACAACAAAAAATATGGGTTACGGGTGAATTTTATTCAGGGCAGATACGCGAAAAGGAACCATCGCCGACCAAAGATAACTCGGTCATAATTAAAAGATTCGAGTCGTTCTTATCTCTCCTTACCAAGCAATTGAGCAGCGGTAAAAAACTCGGGAGGGCCTCACTCTCAAGTGATCTCGGAGATAATAATATTCGAACAATTCGTCCGCTCGTTATCAATTTTATCGGCTGAATTTTCTGCCGAATCGGCGGAGAGATATGAAGAGGAAAAATCCCTCGACTGCATGCAATTCTCATGAGGTCGATGAACTCGTTGACGACACTAAATTCAACCCGATTTTAATGTTCCCAAATGTAGGTGAAACTTGTTGAATTTTTCGGAAGGTGAACGACCGCTGCGGATTATGCTCCTCTTGTACTGGCCACTCGAATGCAATATTGATGCCAATAATCAGCATTCAGTTTGGAATGAAGTGGGGTGATCAGGTCGTTGTCACCATTTCAAATTGGAGTTCAGTAACCTTATAAGTGCTTCAAGTAAATTCTTGGCATTTTTGGTTTTCCTGGCTTTACTTCATGAGCTACAAGTATAAGGACTGAACATGAAATGAATTGGTCTATTTTGGAAATAAGCATTATCTTGAAAATTATTCATGCTGCCAAAGTTAGGTAGGTTACCTACATTTTAATTAGGTTCCTATGTCAATAAATGATGTCAAATGGCGCATGAATCCAACGGATTCCGAAAGAAATGTATTTAAACCAGTAAATAACACACAATGCTTTCATGCTTTGATACGTAAATTTTTTAATCAAAGCCATTTGATTTTGAGTAGTTTGGTGGCTAATAAACCAGTGGTGCGTAGATAACACACAATACTTCCATATTTGGATACGGAAAATTTTGACACAATCTGATTATATTTTACTGCTTTTGAGGGTGTTTATGTCAAACATATCAAAAAACTCACTATTTGAATTTCAAAACTCGCCCAAGATCAAAATACGTCAAGTTATCGGAATATAAATATATCCACGTATTCTGCAAGGTAAAACAACGATTTTAAGACCAAGAACACTCAAATCGGTTCATTTTTGTGGCCAGGAAAAAATAAAATAGGAGCACTTAAAATGCAAATAAATCGGAAGTCCTGATAATTCCGGTTCAAGAAATGTAAAAAAAGGCTGAGAGTCGAGGGAACTGTTTTCTTGCTTGTGAATCCATTTAAACAGCACGGATGACTTGTACGTCTGCGTACATTAAGTCATACCGAGGGTGAAGTGGCAGCATGACTCATTTTTCCTAAGTTTTCAGGACACACCAAAAACGTTTTCCGATAATATAATGGGGAGGAATTTTTATGAACTCGATTTTTCACACAATCCTCCGTTATTTCGTCCAATCTGAGCCCACCAATCGATTCGGCGCGAAAATTTGAATCTAGATTCGCTCTTGACTGACTCCCAAAAAATGAGTTTTGTCATGTTGCCACTTTGAAATAGAAACTCAAATTGAGGGAATGGAAGTTGTCAGTTCCACGAAAGTTTACGAGTTTGTAAACCGGTAAACACATGTGTGTTGGTTTTGTACTGACGATGGCTTGACCGCCGAAACGGGTTTACAAACTCGTAAACTTGAGTGGAACTTCCATTCCCTCAATTTGAGTTTCTAATTCGAATTATGGGGTTCAACAACTTCTTCCCAAATGATTTGATTCATGTTGCCACTTCACCCTCGATATAGAGCAAACCCTGCACATCCTTCAATACAATGGCGAAATCCAATCCAGTTTAATTCCACCAAAATAAATCAATCAAACTTGTGAAAAATTGAACATGAAACTACAACGGAAAACCAAGTTATTCACTAATAAACATGGAATTTGACATTTTTTTGAGATTTTGGTCAACATGGGCAATGAACCCATGTTGGTAATCTACTTTTTATTCTAAATAAAAATTCGACATTTTTCGGAGGAAAAACGCAGTTTTTATTATTTGATTTGATTAGGGGGAGATTTTTTCCAACGCCAATTGCTCCGAGGCGAGGATTTCGATATGGATTTACGACAGCCCATTGACAGACAAAAACGTCAGATGTGAGGGTGAGGGGAGATCGAGTTCGAGTAGGCAGCACACCGAATGAACTGCTGATAAGAACAGATAGCATTGGAGGACTGGAGTAGTACACGACCTCCCCCACTACCCTAGTTATTCGTAGACCCCTTATCTAGATGGGACACTCGTATTTTTATTACAAAATGTATATAAACGCCGTGCAATTAAAACCGGCTCAACAGTGTTCACTTACCTTGGTGAATAAATCTTTCGTTGGAGAGTCACAAAACGAGCGTGTGCCTTTCAACTGTCTTCTGGAGCCTGGAATTCGCTGTGACTGACAATGCCCTTCTTGAAAGCCGAAGACATCATTCCCGGTGAGTCCTGGCAAGTTATTTTCGTCGAGCTTCAGTCCTCAAGGTGTCCAAAACTCAAATCTATTCTGTTGACCATTCATCTTAATAACAGCTCCGACCTGATTAAAGTTTTGTTTGTTTTATGGCATTTTAAACTTTGATCAAGTTTGAAAAATAGCTGTCCCCCTCAGTCTGGGACTGCCAGCATAATTATTACATAGAATTCCAGATCATTATGTTTGCGTAAAATAATTTTGGATGCATTATGTTAATATATCGGTCAGGTATCTGAACTGATTCGCAATTAGCATTGAGGGCTTCCGTTGTTCCAACCATTCTTACTTAATTTATTTTCAATGTTGAACAATTCGAACAGTATTGGGCAATATAGAAGAATATCACACCGAAGAGTATCGTAACATATTGATGAAAATTTTATCAAAAAATCGGATCATATTGGACAATATTGGAACATATCCGTCGATATCGGAATTATTTGGTACACATTTCGCAATATCGGACCATATCGAAACTAACGAGCCCTTACCTATGCAATCTCAGAATTGCTACCTATCTGCCTACTGCCAGCGTGTCAGCTGAAAATTCGTTACTTGAAATAGAGCAATTTAAGAATACAGATTGTGCATTGAAACATCATCACGTATCAGAGAATTAGTTTTATTTCATGAGGTAAAAGATACATTAAGCATTCCTTGTGGAGTTTCTTCAAACAAGAGGACGCGTCGCTAGACCCGAACTCGGTACAATAAACTTGATTCCCAATGCGGTTTCTTGGCGATATTCAAGCCAAGGTATTCTTCTATTGGTGGATTGGCAGCATCTTTGTATTCGAACAAATTCAGCATGTTGATGTCCGTTGAGACTACCGAGTCGATCAATTGGGTCAGGTTTTCTGCGTCTTTGACGTGAACGATAGGCTCTCTTCTCAAGTACTGAAACAGAAGAACAATTTTAAAAGGTCACCCGGATTTTGCTAATTTCCTTTTAATGCACCAGAACCTATGCTCTGTATGCACCACTTGCACATTGATGCACTTCAGTTAACCACCTGCGTCCATCATCCCAAAAACCAGGAATAAGGAATCGGCAACATTGTTTTGCACTTATTATTTTCTGCAGACGACTGAAGAATAGGTTGTTAAATATCATGGGTATTTCTGGTTATTGTCATTTTTTCTATGAAGCAAAACGAAAAAGACCCGAATAAAAAGTTGATGGGAAATATCTCAAGTTACAACACCGCTCACAACTGACAGGACATAAGAATGATCGCAATAGAACGATTCCTCACTTCTTTGAATCCGCGGCTTTGATGATCACTGACGTTCGTTGATAGTTCAAACAAATGAACCTTATTCCTTATCCTGTTTGCCGGAGGTTTGGCTTTCGACACGCTTATCAGATGATTTCTCAAGGAGTTCAAGCTATCTCTTGCCAATTGCTTCTTCTCTTCCCCTGAATCTTGTTTAGTATTTTCGATTGCCACATCCAACCTTTCATCCCAAGATGACGCATGATTCAGCTCAACCTGAAATAACAGAACAATGTTTCTTAAATTTAAAACGCCCGCAGTTATGCTAGAAATGATAAATTCTTGAATGAACCATCAGATGGTGGTACAAATCAAAAGTCGAGTAAAGACATCGAGGACAAGGTCAACAATGGAAACACCTACTCCAAGCTATGGAGGTTACCTATGCATCTTCATCAGGGCTAAAGGTACCTAAAAGGTACCTTTGTTTTCATTATGGTGACAACCAGGTAAACACTGTTCCTGTTATTGACCCCGTTCACGATTTCTTGACTCCACTGGCGGCATAAAAGTCTACACTGGCATAGCTTACCTCGGGGTTGAACTGAAGGTACTTGGCAATCAGAGCCATTTCGTTATTCAAAAGATTGTCCACCCATTTAACGGTTGACAGTGGAGTCGTTTGCAGAAGAATAACGGTGACTATTTTAGACAGAGCTTCGAGCTTGGCAGCGATCTGCAGAGCCAAAATGCTTCCCCAGTCTTCAGCAATCAATGTGAACATATTCTGAGGTAGAGCAACCAGTTGGTTGACGAGATCGTTGGCGACTTGATCGATATCAGTCATGTTCGATGGGAGCCTCGCCTCGTAAGCGGAGCAGTAGAGTTGGGAGGCCATCCGGTGCAAACGGCCCGGCCTCAGACCGGGAATCATGAAAACCGGATAAATTTCGCGATTGTGACCGTGTTTCGGACCTGAAGTCATGACCTCGACGAATGTTGCTCGCGGTTTGCAGTCGCGGAAGTATTTCTGGAGTTCGGATTCATCTTCAGGGACGTGCGTCAGATCAGTGATCAGCCCTTGCAGGCTTCGATTTTGTTTGGTGCACTTGTTGACGAAAACTACGGGCGTTTTGCCCAAGTCGTTGACCAAACTGTCCAGATATTGTGTCAGGCTGACTGATTCCAAAGTCGACAGGCTGCACCTGACGTAAAGTGCTGGCAAACTGTTTTTCCTCCTCCTTTCGCACACATCTTCCCCTCCTTTCCCTATGCAAATCAATTTGCAATTAGTGTTTTCTTTGGACAAAATGGTGTCGAACATTTCAATCTTTTCCTTCAAGCCCGAACCAAGGAAAAATAGCATGGCTGGTTTCTGAGTTTCTTCGACAAACTTCTGGATGTTAGTCTGGCTTGACAGCTGGTTTGACGACCTGACGTCTATTTCCGCAAATTTGTAGTGGCTCCTGAGCGATTGAAATTTGAGAGCTGTTGCTTCGAACGGATGGCTTTGCCTCATGAAGACAACGATTTTACGAGATCCTCGCTTCAGTAGCCACTCGAGAACATCCAGGCTCAGATCGACTTGAATCTTCCCTTCGACAATAATATGAGTCTCATTGCCCCCCTTTAGGTAGACTTTGTTTTCATTGAGTGCCCTCGCCCCTGACGTGCTTACTACATATTTGCCTGAGCTGTTCCTTGCGTACTGCACTGCGTCAGTATTCAAAGTTGAGGGGTGCAGAGCTGAAAATGAACTAATAGGCCTGATAGAGTTTTGTTTCAACGCATTACCGATGCTTTCTTTTATTTTCATCTTGATTTCATCTGAGCAGTGCAATAAAATATCGCTCGTTGCTCCGCATCCGAGGATCTCGTCGTTGAATATCAGCATTCCCATTTTTGAGGCTTCCATAAGCGCTTGATTGACGTAGACTAGAGATCCTAGCCTTCTGGTACTCTTCGAACAAGCTTCAATCATTTGCTTATCCTCAAAATTATTGATGACCTTGTAAATCCCATCATTATTGGTCCTTCGAAGTACATCAACGTAAAAACCTGATGATGAGCAGTCAAAAATGTTTTCCGGTTTGAGCTGAGGGAACAACTTCATGAGCTGTTTCTTCTCTTCTTCTCCAGTAACTGATGTGTAAATAGTGAGCTTTTCGTAGAGAGACAAGGAAATCAAAGCTTGTGAAAGAGGAGTGAGGGCTTGGTTGATCAATATAGTTCTATCGTTCGTGTACTCGGCATTGTTAGTGTGGTGTATGATGTAGGATGCCAACGAATAGAGGAAAGGCACCGTAGCTGATTCCTCAGGTGTCCAGTTTCTAGGCCTAGGCCAGACCAGTGATTTGTCTGGAATGAACGTTTTGGAGTGAGGATCGTAGGTACCCAGCCCCATTGTGGTTGAGGTCACGTAATCGTACACAGTCATGTCGTTGTTACTCGGATCGTCAATATGATCTTGGTTCAGCCCCAAGGCGATCAAGTTGTGCGAGGCTCCTACCGCTGACAGAGGATAGTAGAATTTACTGGGCCGTTCAGTTCCTTGGGTTTCATCGCCCACGTTAGCTGGCAAAAGCCGCAAGCTGCCCCAAACACCATTTAATGAAATATTCATCTTTACGCCTCGCTCTATCTGCATTTTGAACTGGACATCATCGTGATTGAACACAGGTGCTCCACCTAAGAAGAAATAGTAATGAAGGAAGTTGTTGTTGGTCAGGTTTTTAGTTTCCTCCACGATGCTGTCGACTGTGATTAGAGAATCCACCTCTCCCCACAATATGACGGTTTTTGCAATTTGAGCATCCACCGTTTTCATACTGCCTGCCATCAATAACTGTCTCTCAAGGTGAGACAGGTAGTGCTCGTCCAAATTGATGACTTCGTATTGGCGTTTCTGGTATTTTCTACTGACAGAGCACAGAGAAAACCACGCATTGCCAACGAGGGATTCGTACACAATTTTCAAATGGGTGTTTTCTGTCACACCGTTATTGCTCTTTGGCATCAGTATGAAGCCGTCGTTCATGATGGCCAGGAATTTCAAAATTTCGTGGGAGGGGGGCTTTGCAAAAATTAGCCACACATCCTTTTGGAGCAACACAGACGGGCATTGTTTCCTGAAAGCTATCTCTGAAAGGAATGACGTCATCTGAACGGTCCCTGCGTATTTCACCGAGTTGGTCAGCTTCACCAGGCTGTCATGCAATTCGGGGTCCTCTCCGATTTCAATAATTTTGATAAACGTATCTTGAGTTTTGTTAGTGTTTTCAAACACAAGCTGCGTACAAATTGCAACATGATCGCCGTATGTTTGAGACTGGCTGTTGACGTAAGGAACAAATCCAGGCACATCAAATGAATAAAAGATTTCTTCTTCAGCGAGCCGTCTCAGCCCCGGGTTTTTGCATTCAACGAAAGAAATTCGCACGCCTTCGCATGACAGCACTCGATTTACTATGTCGTACTCCAACGCGTACACGTTGAACGGCGCTTTCAAAAGTGCTGGAAGATTTATCTTCATTTCACCAGTCTTGAAAACCAACTTCAATACATTATTCACTTTGGTTTCGTAAAACTCTGCAAGCGTGAACAAACTCAAGAGGAAATCTCCGATGTTGCCATTCCACTGTGCAGTGCCGGTTACTCGTTGACCATCTACAAGAATGTTATCCGTCGAAATGTGAGATTCGTCCCTTTCCAAGCCCATGGACTTCATGAATCCAATCAAAGCGCTCCTGCTGATCGATTCCGAACTATTGGAGTGGAGCTCTGGGGCTGCCAGATCACTAACAGACGCTTCGTCCGTTGGCAAGATTTTTCCAGTGAAAATTATGTCTCCTTCGTTGATGACATTGGTGCACACGAAAATTCCAGTCCCCTGCAGTAGCTGAAGTCTTACTTCGACTGGAGAATTCGATGAGATTTCAACGTGGCCCGCCAAATTAAAATCGTGCACGATCAGGGGCAAATTGAGGTTGGTTCCTACGTTTGTGAACACATCGATCAAGTTGCTGAAATAAAAGGAAGGAGGTAATATCGATCTACGGTTTATCTTGTGAGTGACGAATTTTTTGAAGTTCTCCATTCCCGATTTTATGGTGACGAACTTGCACACTGGTGACGAACTTTCAGGATCGTCAATCGTTCGACGGATGATAAAATTTTCATCTCGCAGCCAGTCGATGAATGGGGAAAGAGCTGGCGTTGACCGAGCCACCGGGAACCTTGCGCCAGGGTACAACGCTTCCACATCCACTGGAACACCGGCTAAGTAAAGCTTTCCCAATGCTCCAAGTAGGAACAAGAGATTGTTCGCGTCGAATCTACTTGTCAGAGGTACGTGGGCAGCTTGAGGCATCGATTTCTTGACAATTGCCTGGAGCAGCCCGTGAGGAGCGATTTCAATGACGATGGCATTCGATGGTACATGCGCAGAAGCTTCTTCAAAGAGCACAGAGCTCAAAAGGTTGTTGGTGTGATACTCCGCTCCACTGTATTGAGCCAATTCCGACCCCCATTTGCTTTCCAAGATAGAACTGCTGACCCATTTTGAAGATCTTCTCTTGGGCTCTGGAATAATCTGAAAACAAACAGAAGATTAGTAAAACGAGGTGTAACGTAGAAGGATACGTTTAAATTTGTACTTAGCATTTCTCCTATACCTCTTTCAAATATTGAAGCAGTGCTGGAGCAGCGGGTTTGATGTATCTGCTGTGGTAAGCAATGTTGGCCACATTGACCAGTTTTGCGAACATTCCTTTGGCTTTGACTTCTTCTATATACTTTTTCATGTCTTCAACCGGCCCTGAGAGAGTGCAACTGTCTTTGGAGTTGTGGCAGGCCACTTCGATGGACTCGGGAATGCATTTTTTCATCGTGTTGTAACCAGCTCCTACAGCAGCCATCATGCCTATGGAAGAAAGGTTCCAGTGAGGTTCATTGATACTATTCCACGATATTGGAGACTGATGCTTATGGACTTGCAAAAATGTTACATGAAAGTTCAAGGGATCTAAATAGATTACATGCTTGGATATCCAAATCTCAAGGTGAGCTTCCCATATGACTATCGGAATCCCTCATTGGACCTCCATTTTGGGCTTCCACCCATCAATGGTCTCCAGGAGCCGTCCACTTTGCACGCATCATTGACATTACCTAAATGAAACATTATTATTGGTCAATATCACACCTTGGATTAATTCAGCCTCAATTGATGCCCTCCCTCGGGCATGGGCTGCTAAAATCATCTGATCAGCCGTCAAACATCCGTCAGCGTAGGCGCATCCGAGCTCGCCAACTGAATGTCCAATGATGCCATCAGGCTGGACACCGACCGCATGCAAGACATCAGTGAGGCCAATTTGTACAGCAGCAATACCGACGAATGAGTTGAGAATGACGTCAAACATGGAAGGATCGTCTTTGTTGACTATGTCCAGCAGATTGACTCCCTTCGGTTCCAAAACTTGGTGGCACCGGTGGATTGCCTTTGCAAATATTGGTAGGTCCATCAGCCCTCTAGCCATCGTTGGCCACTGCGAGCCCATTCCTGAGTACATAAACCAAATCGGTCTCTTCTCACCGCTTGGAGCCTGTTGGATCTGAAAATTTGCATGTGGTTTTATAACAAGGGCACTTGCATGCAGTAAAAATTTAATAAAAACCTCATTTGAGGAAATTGTTATCTTACCATGTTATAAGTGTTTGATTCCTCCGTGATGACAGTGTAGCCACGGTACACGTGCGGTTTGATTCCTTCTTTGTACAGATTGTTAAAAAGGATGGTGAGCTCTTCGTCCATGCCAATAGTCTCAAGAGATTCCATGTTACTTTTAAGCTGTTCTTCGCTTCTTCCTGACATCATGATCAGGAACGGCAATTTGGCTGCTCCAGCGTCATCTCCTACTGGAGATTTGGATTTTTCACATCCTTTTACTATCAGATGAGAAACATTACCGACGAAACCAATCTCGGTCATTGCTACTACATTGCCTTTCAGAGGCGTAGGCTCTGTGACTACCTGCAAAACATAGATGGAATAGCATTGAAATCGCATTCGGAAAATTGGTTTCAAAGAAAAAATCAGAATTGAAGCAAAAGTTAGCATCAAAATACAAATTATGCCTTTTCAAGCAGAATTTACTTTTAGCCTTCCTGAGACGAGATCAGGAACTTCCGGGTTGGGCTCGCCATAATTGATGTTGGGAGGGATGACCCCATGGTTCAGAGCTAGTAACAGTTTTGTGAAAGAAGTCATCGACGATGCGCCTTCAGAGTGGCCGAGATTGCTCTTCACCGAACCGATGAGAAGAGGTTCCTTCCTGTCCTTCAAGAGTACACCAGCCAGGGCGTTAAGCTCCATCGCGTCCAATTTCCTGGATGCTGATCCATAAGCCTCAACGTACGCTAGCTCGTTCACGTCAATTTCCGCTCTTGTGTAGACGTCTCTGAGAAACTTTTCGTACATTCCTGTCGGGTACTCGCTGAAGGCAGTATCTTTCGAACCGTGTGTGAGCACATCCGCTGCCAAGATGGTGCCGTAAATTCTCTTGGCATGTTCTTTTCTCTGAAGGAAGATGGACACGCAGGCTTCTGATCTGGCGTACCCTCCAGCATCAGCGCTAAAGGAGCGCGTCGTTGAATCTTCGCTCAATCTGCCCATCACTAAAATTGATTATAAATTAATCACTTGTAGAATAAAATACTGATCTCAGGGTAAATACTCTGTCGAGCTAGAGCCGCGAAGTCGTCTCACCTTGAAAGTGAAAAGATGGTTCGGGTTTATTGAGGAGCGAACACCCTCCGACTATCGCTGCTGAACAAATTCCGTTTGCGATCAAATCGCAGGCGTATTGAATCGCTTGAATGCCACCGCATCCGGACACATCCAACTGAAAGCTGGGCCCCTTCAAATTCATAAAATATGATATCCGGTTCGCTTGCATCGTTCTTGAGAAGGCCAGCACGTTGTATGTGCCATGGTTGATGAGCGACGCTCCCATATCGTGCTCAGGTTCAGACATGAAAGAGCTCATGATCACTGCCGTGCTACTGCCGTCCAGGCAGCTGAAAATTTAGTTAACGAATCTCACATTCTGATTCACTTCTTACGAAAGTAGGGCCGAAAATTTCCCACAATTTTCCATCACTAACCTTGGGTTTACCCCTGCATCACATACAGCTCGATATGCCTGTTCACATAGCAGTCGGGTGTATGGGTCCATTTTTTCGCAGAGTTTTCTATGGATTCCGAAGAAAGTCATGTCGAATTTTTCCGGGTTCTTGACCTTACCAGTTCCGGGTGGAACGTCGAACTCGCCTAAAACGGGGGTTAATACGTTTTTTGAATTTCCTTTTTCCTTGGATATTATATGCCTATTCTCTCATTCTTTTCCGCTAACCTATTGCGCGGTCGACGAGAGGCAAAACAAGCTATACGGCAGTGTCATGCGTGCAATCGACCCATAGATTTGAAGGAGCGATAGTGAATACCTAGCCAAATATATTCGATCTAATCTTCATGAAAACCAGCTACTTGATCGTGACATGTTGGCTAATTTAAATTTCGGAGTGATATATAGTTTTGATTATTACTACTCATTGACTGGAATGATATTGTAAAATAACTATAGAGACTGACCTGGAACCCACCGCCTTGAATCGATCGTAATCATATCCTCTTTGTTGATTAGACGATTCCATACTTCGTTCACGTCGTCACTCTCGGGATACAAACCAGCAATACCCGATACAACGACTTCGTGCTGCCGCCCCCGATATGTCATGATGGCGATTTTTTTCGAGCCTAAAAAAAATGTATAGGTAATTGTTTGAAGTTTTTATCGAAAAGAATGCTCAAACAACAAAATCCAAAATCGGTTAGTTTGGTCAAAAAATAGAAATATATGAAAATATAATAATAATGATAAACTGACAAAACTTCAAAAGCTCATCTCTTTTCGGTATTGTGAGCTAATAAAATCGTTGGTCTAGCTCTGATTTCAGCGAAAGAATTTTGAGAGGAAGTATTGAAAATTCCTCTAAAAAATTTTCCCGACCGATAACATAGGTACATTATTTCTGGAAACCAATAATAAGACATTAAAGACAGTTTAAGTGACCAAGAGCACTTGGCGAAACAGACACTCAGAAAAGGGATTTTGAAGGCATATAGTGTATTAAAATGAAGATTAAATATTTATTTAATAAATGAACTCACCTAAATGCTGCCTCAATGCTGGGCTCGCACAGTGATGCGCGTTCGAAAGTTTTCACTCCACTTGAAATAGTATGGAAGACTAATTTGGTCCTGTCGAGGAACCAAATTCACTTGTACTAAGAATGATGATCAACTGGAAGACAAGTTTTATCAGAGTAGAACTAAATTATTCAACAGATTGGATCGGTTTTAATTAAAATTACAATTTAAGATTGAGGGCATTGTTTACTATGGTTGACGACAATAGGAAGGTTAACCAGATTCGAATATCATCACGCCGGGATTGGAGCAATGACTGCCGACAGGTTCACGGTCAAACCGCTTGGTGGTCCATTGGTTGAAAATTATTTTGGTCCGCGGACATGCGATGAAAAGAACGAGTCTCCGGACGTGTTGTGGAAAGCACCATAATATGGTTTTATTATGCTGGAGCTCAATCGAAATTCACGTAACTGGACGTGTTGTCGGTCGATTTTAAGCATTTTTCCTGATGTGGATATTGTTTTACTTTGTAGATTTTGATCGTTTTTTTCGTCCCTGCGGAAACATTATTGTTGGGTTCATAAGTGGCTCAGTATTGAATTTCTTTCCTGAATAGCAATGATATTTCTAGATATATTTCTATTGCAATTGCAAAAATTTTTAAAAAGTATTTTTATTAAGGTGCTTAGCTAGTATCTCCTACGGCTACTTTCAAGTTTTGCCAGGGTCTTAAAACGTCATTTTGATTTGGCCATTTTACGCGGATTTTTTCAGGCGTTAAAAATTACAAAAAAAAAAAACTTAAAAATTACCTGCATTCCTCAAGATTCGTCGTGAAAAAAACCCTCCCTTAAGTCGTGAAAAAACCAAATTGAAACTCCTGTTTTTCAAAACGTGGTTTTTGCTACGGTTCCCTCGAAAAAAATGTTTATTCCACACAAATTGAAAAAACACGACGTTTTGGTTTATTATTTAATAATAAACCGTTGTACCTAATCGGCCTAGAAAAGAAATTTTCTAACCTTCCCTAAAATTTTTACCTTTAACGTTTCAAAGGGTGGAGAATCCGAATCTGCAATCTATAAAAACCTGTCCGCCTGCCGTAAACACTTCTCCTGAACGGCTGGAGTTTTTTTTTAATTTCCAGGAAAAATCAACTTTGTTCCGGGACAGCCCTAGTTCTTTAGCCAAACCAATCCGTCAGTTTTAATCCTTTTGAAAAAATTCTTAAAAACTCTTTAAATTGTGGTTTTTCAATTTAATAATTTTTTGTAATTTCAATTTGTGGATCCTTTCTGTCACGCAAGTAAAATGTTTCAATTGAGCTTTTTTATGCTGAATCAAATGGTACAATTGCCAGATCAGTAAGAAGTCTTCTTCGTTCTAAAGTTACTTAGTTCTAAACTCAAGTTAGTTGTAATTTGAGTTTCAGGTTCAGTTTCAATTTCAATTTCAGTCTCACTTTCACGTCCACTTCCAGCTTTAGTTTTAGATTGAGTTCTAGTTTTACTGGAAATTTAAGTTTAAGTTTTAGACCAGTTCAAGACTGAGTTTTCCCTTCAGTTTCAATTTCTTTCTGAGCTTGAGTTCGAGCTTCAGTTTCCGTTTCATTTCGAGATCGATCTCACCTTTTAGTTCTAGTTCAAGTTTCAGTGCTAGTCAAAAACTGAGTTTGAGTTTTAGCGGCAATATCACCAACGCTAAAACTCAAGTTCAATCTTGATCTTGACCGTAATGTCGTATCTTGACACTAACGAAACGCTGTCCACGGTGTCAAAAATACCACATTATGTTTTTTTTTTCGAAAAAGTCGGCAAATCGAGTGCCCATAACATTTTTCTAGTAGGTATTTTTTATGACCATTGATAGCTCAAATAGAACGAACAAAAATTTTTCCCGTGTCAACTATTTGGTTAGAATCTTGCTCGCACCCTGAAATTTTCGTGACCCTGGCATGTCTCCCTTCTGAGGTCGTGACAATCTTATTTGTAATTTCATAAATTGTTGGAAAATCTGGCATAAGTTTACGAATTCTCTGACCATTCTGTGTTTGAGCGTAATGGCCGATACAAATCAACCGAATCCTCGTTTTTCCACACCTGACCCGGGCACAGTGCTGTGTGTCCTACCCCACTGGTTCCTCATTGTTATTCCAAATTTACAATGCAAATTTTTATTGTGATCGCCCGAAAAAGAAGAAGTCAGATCGGAGGTTGTGAGGGACCTTTTATCCTGCTCATAATTTCCTCAATATTACTTCAAAAGCTAATAATTTATCCGAAATGTTCAATCTTACTTCAAATTCTCCCTCTAAATCGTATTGTCCTTCTAAATTCTAAATAAGCCAATTTGATCAGAATTCTAGCAACATTGTACTTCAACGTTTTGAGCACTTTTAGTGTTTTCTGTAGTTCTATTTTCAGGTGGTTGACTACCTAACAAAAGTATGAGTTTACAAACTCATTAAACTAAGCTTCAGCAGATTAAATTCTTTCCCTAGCTTAACAGATAGTTCTAACCAGCTCCTCAACCTTCATTTCAAATGAAAATTCCTTATGGGCCGAATTTTCAAATTGGAACCTTGAAAAACGCTCACTTCCTTGGAACTTGATTGAGAAAGGTCGGTAGGGTAAGGGTGAAAACATTTTGCACTGCAGAATTTTTAATTACATATAACATTAAGTTTAGTGTTACCTAAACCTGCAATAGTGGTAAAGAAGAATGCTCTTCTAGTCCACCAGCCTGTACAATCGCGTGATGGTCCATCCGGGTTTCCTGAATTCATTTTTGTTCAGATATTCTTTTATCGGTGGACTGGCGGCTTCCTTGTACTCGAATAGAAGCAAACCGTTGATTTTCGTTGCTACCTGTTCATCGATCATGTCCTCCACCGTCTCGGCGTCTTGCGAATAGTACGTCGGCACCTTTTTCGTGTACTAGAACAAGAGAAAACTCAGTTTTACGCATGTTCTTAAATCATTATAAGTATAGTGCTTTTACGCAATCATAGTTATTTGATCGTCTTTTATGTACTCCCATATTGTGTTAATTTATATCTTTTTGAACGCATATGATACGAGAAATTGGATACGCATTGGATAAAGAGCGTTCTCGGCTTTAGCCAGAGCTTAAATAGGTACATGAAACCACTCACTTCTTCGAGGCCATCCTCCTCTTCACTTTGTGATGCTAGTCGGAAGACATGTACGAAGCTGTTTTTGAGTTTGTTTGGCGGTGGTTTCGCTGAAACGGCAGATTGGAGCCTCAAAATCAGGGAATTTAAGCAGGACTCCACCTCAAGTTTTTCGTCTTCATTCCTCAGGCTGGAGTTATTCACTGCCTCTTTCACCTTTTGGGCTCGAGTCATAGTTCTTATGCTTGGAATCTGCGGAGCAATAAAGTTTTTGGTATTTACAATCAGGAAAGGTCACAAGAAATCTAAATTTGGTACATTTGTAGTTCAGCTCCTGAGAATTGAGTATTTACGAGTCAAGCATACAAATGTTGAGCATTTAGGAGAAAGCGAAATTCCATTGTAAATCGGCTCAAATAAGGGTAGTAGGTGGATTAGGTACATACCGTGGCGGTATTGAGTAGATAGTTTTCAATCATTGCCGAATCGTTCTCCAAAAGTTGATTGGCCATCCGGTTGATGGAGGCTGGCGTTCCGTCCAAAAGAATGACGTTGACTATTTTTGAAAGAGCGTCCAGTTTCGCTGCTATTTGGAGTGCCAATATCCCGCCCCAATTTTCGGCTACCAATGTGTACATATTCTGATCAAAGCCCAACAGCTGATGAGTTAGGTCAGCCGCGATTTGATCCATGTCCGGCATTTCCAATGGAATTTGAGCTTCGTAGGCGGGGGAGAAAAGTTTTTTCGCCATTTTGTGCAGGCTCTTCGGTCGCAGGCCGGGGAACAAGAAAATCGGATAAACCTCGTGGCTGAACTCTTGCCTTATCGAGTGAGTCGGTATCTCGACAAATTTAGCTTGAGGTGGACACCTGAGGAAAAGTTCGCGAAGTTCGGACAACGTTTTGGGAATGCGCTTGAGATTGTCGTCGAGAGCGACGGGAGTATCGTTTTTCACGACTCGCTTGCTGATCAAAAACTCGGACGTATTCGCCGAATTCTGAAGCATTTCGTCGAGGTAGTTGGGCAGGTGGATCGATTCTAGAGTGGATACGCTGCATCTGACATAAAGAGCCGGAAGGGAAGCCTTTTTCCTCCGCTCGCAGACTTCTTCGCCTCCCTTGCCGATGCATATGATGTTGCAACTGGGCGCTTGTCTCGTAAGGATCGAATCGAACATCTCGATTTTCTCCTTAAGACTAGATCCTAGGAAAAATATGGCTCCGGGCGATTTACAGTCGATGACGAACTTATCGATATTGGCCATAGACGACAACTGGTTGGTTGAACGGACGTCTATTTCGGCGCACCTGTAGTGTTCTCTGAGCGCCTGCAGTCTGATGGCGTTGGCTTCGTACGGGTGAATTTGCCTCATGAAAACGATGACTTTTTTCGCGCCTCGGCTCAGCAGCCATTCGACAATATCCAAGCTGAGATCGGTTTGTATTTTGCCTTCAACAACAACGTAGCTCTTGCCATCATCTTTAATGTAGAACAAATTTTGCTTCGCAATTTTGGAATGTTTGACATTGACGACATATTTGGTGTAGCTGTTTTTCATCAAAGAAATCGCCTCACAGTTGATGATCCCTTGGTCCATCGTTTCGGCCGAGCGAATCGGTCTTATTGCTTTTTTCCGGAGTGCATCAGCGATATTTTTCTGTATGTCTTTTTTAACATCTTCGCTGCTGTTTATGACTGTATCACTCGTCATTCCCCATGATGCAACTTCTACAATGAATACGGACATACCCATTTTTGCTTTGCTGTTCATTAGAGATTGGTTCACGTATATCAACGTACCGAGCGGCATCACGCATTTGGCGCATGGTGCGATCATGTTCGGGTCGTCAAAATTGTTCACCACCTTGTAAACACCTTTGGTATTATGTAGGACATCCACAAAGAAAGCCGTAGTCGTGCAATCGTATATGAAGTCCGGTTCTAGTTCGGGGAATAATTTCAGAAGTTCAGCCTTCTCAGCTTCACCGTACACGGTCGTGTGGACGGTCAAGTTCTCGTACAAGGCGAGCGATATGAGAGCCTGGGACAGAGGAGTGAGAGCTCTATTGATCAATATGCTTCCATCCCCTTCGAAGCCGTTATGGTTAATCTGATGAAGGATGTATGAAGCCATACTGTACAAGAAGGGAGCTGTTGCCGATTCTTCGGCTGTCCAATAGTTGGGCTTGGGCCAGGTCAGCGTTTTATCAGCCTTGAACGTCTTCAGATGAGGATCATAAATTCCAACTCCCATATTGGTCGATGTGACGAAATCGTACACACCCAACCCACCGTCGGAATCGTCCGATGGATTCAAACCCAGAGCGATAGTGTCAGGAGTGGCCACAGCCGAGAGCGGATAGAAGTGCGTGCTTGTTCCCTTCTCGATTAAATGCTCGTTATGCACCTTGGTAGGTAATCGTTTGATGCTTCCCCAAGAGCCGTCAACGTTGATGTTCATCCTCACGTTCCGTTCGACTTGGGCCTTGAAGAAAACACTGTTGGGGTTGAAGGTTTCAGATTTGCCAACCGATAACCAATAATGGAGGTGACGGCGGTTGGGCAAGTCTTCAGTTTCCTCCAAGACGTTTTCAGCTGTCAAAACTGAATCGACTTCTCCGCACAGGAAAATCGCTTTCATAATATTTTGATCGTCCGACGGTTTAATTTTCAACAACTGGTTTTCCAGAGTTTGTAAATAATCCCCTTTCAACGGTACAATGTCATAATTCAGTCTTAATGTTCTCTTCCCGATTGAGTAGAATGCGTACCATTCATTGCCGACCAATGCTTCGTACAAGATTTTGACATTGCTGTTCTTGAACAGACCGTTCTTAGTTTTAGGCATGAAAATGTAGCCATCGTTGACGACGCTTAGCAAACCGACGAGATCTTTTGTCGGCAACGTAGGCATGACCAGCCATACGTTCTCCTGCAGCAGCAAACTGGAACCAGTCTTGAACAACGCTTCCTCTGAGGGGAAATAAGACGAGTGGATTTCATGCCTGAGGCTGAGAGACCCAGCGATTTCTTTCACTGCTGAATGAAGAGCCGCGTCCTGTCCGATTTCAATCAATTTGATCATTACGTTTTCATTCTTCAGAGGATTCTCTTGAATCAGCTGCGCGCATATTGCAATTTGGTCTTTCAGTGGCAGATTTTTGTTGTTCACGTACGGAATAAATTGGGGTTTCTCAAAATCTAACGTTGAGTCATTGGCTTCTGCCAACTTTGGCGATCGACATTCAATCAGTGCAATCTCGATTCCTTCACCTGTCAGCTTACGGTCGAGTTCGTGGTACTTTATCCAGATTTCTTGCGGTGGAAGCTCGCGAAGATGTGGCCAATCGATCCTAATCTCTCCTGCGCTGTGGAATAATTTCAAAACGTTCTCTCTCTGTGTAGCGCAAAATTCAGCGAGCGTTAAACATGTGGCGATGAATTCTCCCAAATTTCCATTCCATTTAGCAGTTGCTTTCGCTGAACCTTCCGAGATCACAATATTATCGACCGAGTTTGATAGATCCTTCTGTAATCCTCTGGTTTCCATAAATCCAATCGCACTTTCTCGACTGAAAGCATTGGCTGTAATGGCTGGTTCTACTGGGGTTAACTTACCCAGTGCCCCTTCTTCGACCGTCTTAAGCTGACATACAGCTACGATCTCGTCATTGGCTGTATTATTGACGACTAAATTGCCACCACCTAGGAACAGCTTGTATCGCAGTTCGATACCGCCTTCTTTTGGCAATCTCACAGGATCGCCCATGACGAGTTCCTGTATTACAAAAGCCGATTTGTCATTAGTTCCTCCGCTGTGGAATAGTTCGATAGCTTCTTCCAGATTCATCCCAAGAGGGATTACGATTTGGTCGTTAATTTTGGTGGAGGCGATTTGCTCAAAACGTTCGTGCTGCTGGTCAAATTTCACGTATTTGCACTGGGGTGACGGAAGATCGGGATCATTTTCTCGTCTGCTTATTACGAAATTGTCCGTGTGCAGCCAATCGATGAATGGTGACAGCGCTCTGGTACCTGGCGGAACTGGATTTGTTGCCTGGGGGTAGATATTCTCCAAGTCAACTGGAACTCCAGCTACGTAAAGTTTACCTAACGCAGCGAGCATGAACATCAAATTATCCGGGTCGAATCTGCTGGTCAGAGGGACGTGGGTTGCTTTTGGCATCGATTTCTTCACAATAGCTTGCAACAAGCCATGAGGCGCGATTTCAATAACAATCGCATTGGAAGGTATGTGAGCTGATGTCTCTTCAAACAGCACGTAGTTCAGGAGATTGTTAGTATGGTATTCAGCTCCGCTGTATTTAGCTAATTCCGAGCCCCACTCGGATTCAGGGATGGAGCTGCTCAGCCACTTGGAAGATCGCTTCTTCGGGACTGCAATAATCTAAAACAGAGAGTTTTTATTAAAGTGGGCAATATGATACCAGACACAATTTTGTATCGGGTATGGGGAATATTGACGTTTTGCTTCTCTACCCTCTTCAACTTATGCCTCTTACCTCTTTCAAATACTTGAGAAGAGCAGGAGCAGCAGGTTTGATGTAACGACTGTGATAGGCGATATCAGCCACGTTGACCAGCTTGGCAAACATCCCTTGGGCTTTCAGTTTAGCTACAAAAGCATCCATATCTTCAGCTGGCCCAGAGAGCGTGCAACTGTCTTTTGAGTTGTGGCAAGCGACTTCGATGGATTCGGGGAGGCTGCTCTTGATAGTTTTATACCCAGCCCCGACAGCAGCCATCATACCTAACGAGAAAGAATTTACTCAACCTTTTACGCTGCTAAACATGTTTAGTTTATGCCACAAAAAACTCATCATTCCATATTTCTCAAAGGCATATTTATCTCATCCTGACCTTTGATAAGGTCAGCCTCAATGGATGCTCGGCCTCTCGCGTGGGCTGACAGGATCATCTCTTCAGCGGTCAGGCATCCATCAGCATAAGCGCACCCGAGCTCGCCAACTGAATGACCGATGATACCATCTGGCTGAATTCCAACGGCTTTCAGTACATCCGTCAAACCGATTTGAACAGCAGCAATGCCGACAAAAGAATTGAGGATGATGTCAAACATCTTTGGATCGTCCTTAGTTACAACGTCAAGAAGATTGACTCCTTTCGGTAGCAAAACTTGGTGGCAACGGTTGATGGCCTTGGCGAACACTGGCAGGTCCATTAGAGATTTTGCCATCGTAGCCCACTGAGAGCCCATGCCAGAGTACATGAACCAAATTGGACGAACTTCACTTATTTCTGGACCTTGTTGTACCTGGAATGAGATCAAATACATTCAAGCGTCATTTTCTGGTTTACTCCCAAGAGCTAAATAGAAGTGCACGGTTAGATTAATTTCCAGTAGGTGTATGATCGACCCTCAAACCAGACTGTACCAAGTTTCCGGTGTGACACCTTCATCAGAGCTTAGAATATTGCTTGAGCCCTGATCTTAGCTGTTTGTGTGTGTGTAGACCCGTAACATAGGCTACAAATTTTGATGGAAGCATTCATTGTTAATCTCACCGAGTTGTACTTGTTTGGAGATTCATTCAGAACTGAGTATGCCCTGTAGGCATGCGACCTGATGCCATCCCTGTACATTTTGTTGGCTAGTACAGCAAAATTTTCGTCGACCCCCAAAGTATCGAGTCTAGCCACGTTTTCTTTTAATGACTCCTCAACCCTTCCTGACATGGTAATCAGCAATGGCAGTTTTCTGCCAGGCAATTCTTGAACCGGAGGATTCTTGTGGGTGAACCTCTTGACAATCACATGGCCACCATTTCCGGCGAAGCCAATTTCAGACAGAGCAACAATATCTCCCTTGAGAGGTGTCGGTTCTGTTACGACCTGCAAAAAAGTTTCAAAACATTGCAAGTTGTGTGATCATTGAGGTGTAACTAAGGTTTGATTGAGAATGAGTTACTTGCTATCAAATTTGCTTGAATAGGCAGAATGACTCTGGATTGCCAAATTTACTATTCCATATTCGAATTTAGAACTCTTTGAAACTTCAGACCAGATCTTCTTTTCTGCTCGAAATCACAAATCCTAAATAACGAGCCACTCAGAGTAAGTCGGAGCAGCGGATTTTACAGTTTTCAAATTTACTGTAAAAGCGGGCAACAACGAACCTTGAATTTTCCGTTCACCAGGTCTGGAACATCTGGGTTTGGTTCTTTGTAGTGAAGATTCGGCGCTATGATTCCCCTGTCCAAAGCCAAGAGAACTTTGGTGAGGCCCACAAGTGAAGAAGTCCCCTCGGAATGACCCAGGTTACTCTTGACTGAACCGATGAGAAGTGGTTCCTTCCTATTTTTCAGCATAATCCTCGAATAAGTATTCAATTCTTTGGCATCCAGGACTCTTGATGCTCCACCGTACGCTTCAAGGTATGAAATTTCCGATGGATCAACATTCGCCCTGCTGTAGACCTCCCTGATGCGTTTTTCAAAATGTGGTACCGATAATTCGGTGAATGGCACGTCTTTTGAACCGATCATGAAACATTCAGCTGCTAATACGGTTCCGTAGATTCGCCTGGCATGTTCTTTTCTCTGGAGGAATAACGTCACACAACCTTCTGATCTAGCGTAGCCATTGGCGTCGGCGCTGAAACAGCGTGTGACACTGTCTTCGCTCAGTTTACCCTGAGCTGAAACAAAAATTTGGTCGAAAATATTATCAGGATACAGCCTTTGGATCATTATTGAAACCAAAATCAAGATGAGAGTACCTACTTTTGTAATGGAATGATACATCAGGCTTGAATGCGATAGAACACGATCCAACTATAGCTGCGGCACATGCGCCACTTGAGATCAGGTCATATGCCGTCTGGAGCCCCTGGATTCCTCCATGTCCTTGCCAATCCAGTTGAAAGCTTGGGCCAACTAAATTCAGGTAGTACGAGACCCGATTGGCTTGCATCGTTCGAGAGACAGCCAGCACGTTGTATGTACCCATATTGACCATCGTGTTTGCTAAATCGTTCTCAGGTTCAGAATTGTACGATGTCATGATGCAGGCGGCGTTTGTACCGTTAAGATCACTGGAAGCAAGATCGGAATCAATTGATGATGGAATTGTCTTGTGAGGTTCCTTTAGACAGGTGTGGCAATAAGGAGGTTTCGTACCCTGGGTTTACACCGGCATCGCAAATAGCCCTGATTGTTTGCTCACACATGAGACGGCAGTAGGGGTCCATTTTCTCGCTAAGTTTCCTGTGAATCCCGAAAAACTGCAAGTCGAACTTTTCGGGTTGCTTCATCTTGCCAACACCCGAAGGTACATCGAACTCCCCTGCAAAATAGAAAGACTCACTGTGACTAGTTCCACAAAACTCCATCTCTTCCTGTCCTACAGTGCTGATTCCCCGAAATATTTGAACCGATTTCGTTTTGAAGATAATTTTACTTGCTGGAATTTCACTTCGATAGAAATCAACAGAACAGTTTTTCCCTTCTCTTCCGTAAAAATGATTTTTTATTTCTATATTTACGAAGTGAAATTTACTTACTTCCATTTAATGGAAGTATTGTAAACTTCCTAAAATCGAAATGCGGATCGGAGCTTCAGAAAATGTTTTTACTTATAGGTACTGGAATTTGAATTACTCACTTTCATTCGTATTAGGTACCACTTCTAGTATTTTTTCTGGCCACAAAAATAAACCGGTTTGAGCGTTCTTGGTTTTAAAATTTTTGTCTTATCTTGCAGAATACCTAGATATTTTTCATATTCTGATAACTTGACGTGTTTCGATGTTTCAGGCGATTTTTAAATTTTGCATAGTGAGTTACTTGACATTTTTTATCTAAACAGTCTCCGAAGTAGTCAAAATATAATCAAATCGTGTCAAAAAGTTGCTCATCGAAATATGGAAGTATTGTGTGTTATCGTCGCACAACTTGTTTCGTTCGGTAAGCCACCTACTGCTTTATCAAAAATAAATTGTTCTACTCGACAGCACTTCGTGCTGTGGTTTAGAAAATGTCTTTATCCTTAAAGCTGTTGATATGGTCAACAAATATCCATTCCAAACCTTCAAACTCACGTCGGGTTCAAACATAAGATATTCGCCACCGCGCTTGTACGCGCTATGCATTTTCTGTCAGTCCGCCGTACACTCGAGCGTTCGGGTTTTGCCTAAACAAGACTTTGAAGGCAGTCCTCCATGTGAAGTTCAGAATAGGAGTTACCATACGAAAACCACCAACCTGGTGTCCATCGACGCGAGTCAACGGTGATCAAGTCTTCCTTGTTTATAAGACTCTGCCAAAGCTGATCGACATCGTCGCATTCGGGGAAGAGTCCGGCGATTCCCGAAATGACAACTTCGTGTTTCTTCTCGCTCGTCATTTTTTCCGCTACAAAAATATGAAATCCTCGAATTGTAAATAGTCACTGTGAGAGTTTGTGCTCTTTTTAAAATCGAATTTAGAAACTTTGCAAGCTAAGAATGATATTGATGCACGCGGAAGAAAATAGTTAAACGTAGGTACAATACTTCAAATTGAAACTTTTATTTAAAAATAAAATTGCACTAAAATATACAGAATTTGTGATTTTTTCTCGAAAGAAAGAATTGACGGATATAAATGCAAAATATCCGGAAGGGAACTGCGATCACTTCTTCATCACCCGATATACCTAGCATTCCTATTTCTTCCTACTATCTGGATGATCTTCTTTCTGAACTAAAAACCAAATAAGATAGTACTAATCATCAACTTTTAATCGGATTCCCAAAATTTATGGGAAATTCGATCAATTTGATTTCAAAAAATTTCAATTTGACTTGAGAATTTCTCGAATTGGATTGAAAAATTCTCAAATTAGGTTTGAAATTCTCAATATTCCGAAAAAATCCTGAAAATATGAAATAGGTACTGTTCAAGACTGATTGTTGTTGAAATTCAGTTACCCAGTATTTGATCCAGTTGTTGATGTCGAAGTCCGCCCCAGATGATGATCACAGAATATGAACAATAACCAAAACGATACTACGGGTGCCACTAGCCGTCGGGGCCTGCGCGAACTAATGGACGGCTTTGCGAGCTCCGCACTACGTTTTACTGCCGACGATGACTTAACTAGGCAGTCGAAAATTTTTCTATGCAAATCGCATTATTGATTGGTTAGATAACTTATTAATAATGTTAATCCTTTCGCCCCGTTCTTTTCATCAGGCCTGAGTTCGGCAGTGGAAGTTTTAATTTCGAATTAATTCTTATTTTATTTTCGCCTGCAAATAGGCACAGGCCCGAAGATGAATACTAATTAGAAACGGTGGGAAAAAGGCGACGCCTCGCTTTCATTTTCGAATGCCCATCAATCTGCATTCAATGGGGACTAGGACGTCCTTCCTATGGCAAACAACGGCCTGTCTGCAACTGCTTTCCGGAGCGATCTAAAAAATAGGAAAAAACTGATTTTTTAAGTTAGCGAGCAGAAACTTTATTTGACGTGAACACGATCACAACAACGTCTAGCTGCTTATCCAATTTTGGCCTTCATTTTATAAAATATATTATTATTCAAAATCTTTTTCACTTGAAAGTACAGGCACCTACTTACATTATAAATACTCACCTGACCTATTAGGTGTTTTTTCTACATTATTATTTTTTTGCCTTATGAGTAAAATAATTGTTTGTATTCAATTTATTTGACTCTTTATTGAACACTGTGGCTGCACAGACCTGATAATTGTGCCAAAATAACCCAACATCATGGGCAACTATTTGTATTATTAGTTAAGTAACATGCTTAGCATTCCATTCTTATGTTCATATTTACAAAACATGGAATTCTTTTCTGGACAAATGTCTGCTTCTCTGTCCTTGCGCTCTTAAATACCAAAACATACATATCTCTTCTATTTCCATATTTTTCAGTGTTATTTTATCCGAATGTTCAGTTTAACCAAAGCCTTATACAAAAATGTTGATCACACGCAGTAGGTACTTCCGAGATATAAGCACTTGTAGTTTTGGTAGATTATTTTTCCGAACAATAAGGACCCATGTATCGCTCCAAAAAGTTTAAAATACCCTTTCAAAATCTCTTACAGGCGTAAATTTAAAAAATGTTGTATAACATCAGCTTGCCATCAAGCAACAAAGCCCCCTACCCCCCTCTTCCCTCCCACAATCCAGATTCATTGTACGCCTTTCCATCTGAAGAGCTAGCGTTGATAATCAGCCAATATCAATTTGTTGTGTTACGTAACGCAACACTTAGCCTACATATTGTGTTTTCTAGACATGCCAACTTTTGGCAAGAAAATTAGGACACTGGTGTCATTTCGCCTGTATGGCTGTAAGACAGTTGACGGTGTTACGATAATACTATTACTAGCTGGTGTTATCGCTGACACTTCACATGAATGAGTACTTGACGATTAGATTTGTATACCTGTCCGACTAATAGCAGTTCAATTGTACGGACTGGGATGATTATGTTTTGAACTGTCGGTAAGAATTGTGTCGCTTCCAGGTTCCTCTCGTCATATTGGCTAGTATAAACGCTAGTTACAGTTTGAATCTAGCGAATTCTTGATTCGTAGTTTGCGCAATTCTTTTGCTGTTCATATTTACCTAGTTATAAACAATTTTTTTGAGAACGCCTTATTTGAAACTTTCATCTTGCGAGTGTAAGTTGACTGCTACAATGCCCATACAGTGAGACCTATACACATACCGTCTTTATCATTGAAGAAATGAAGTATTAAGAAACGCTTTAAACAGGGTACAGATAATGTTGATACCGTCATTAGGTGCACATGCATCTGCCTCTGTTGAAAGAACGCATGTTCAGAAACGCAATAATTGAAAAGTTCAACATCAAAAATGTATAATTTCTATTCCCTTTTTTAAATGATTCATTTACATCCATTTACTGACATTCTTGTTTCGATGTTCGCAGCCGAAATGCTACAGGATCCTATCCTGGTCGGGCTGGAGAATGACCATCATTTCCTGGAGTGCATACTGCGAGGAGCCGAAGGTAATCGGGATTTGGAAGTGACGGCAGCCGAAGCGACACCGTGCTGCAAGAGTGGCGACAATTACATGTCCTCAATCACCCGTGTCCTGATCAGTGGATGCGACCGATCAGGTTAGCCAGACATGATTGAGTTTATACGTTGAAAGCCTCACGTTGAGTGACCTCGGTGGTAAAATTAGGGCTTTGCAATAATTTTTCATTTGTTCCATGCAGGTAAAGCATTCAAAAGGAGCGTTCTCATGAAGAGACAGCCTGCGAACGTTGTGAGGAGACTCACTTTTCGGTGAGTTTGGTTTTACTTCCCAGATTTTATGTAGTTTCGACCTGAGGGCGGCAGGGCACTCCCGGCACAACTTCTGTTATCGGGTGAAAAGCCTGGAATGGCGGTTTAATTTAGTTACTCTTACGTCTAACAGTTTTTATGGCGAGGAAGTTCCAATGTGTCACCCAGGCATATTGATCAAGATTTTCGCTCATTTATTAATATCAATGTTTGATCTTGCGACAGATGCGATCCCGCATTCAGAAACGAGACGTGCAGTTACGAGACGATCGTTCCATTGATGGCAGAATTCGCCGGCTGTTCGATGCCGTTCCCCGAATGTCTGCACGCATCGTCCCAACTGATCGTACTTCAAGACCTGAAGCCGCTCGGGTTCGGCATGGCTGACCGGCTCAAAGGACTCGACCTGGATCATTCTCTGCTTGCTCTTAAGGTAAAATCAAGTACATACCCGTATGATAGGAGGACGCTTAGGTACAGAGGTGGAAAACGTAAGCTCACACTGCATGAAATGAATGAATCAGTTATACTGATTTTGGATCCCCGCAAAATTCACGGCATGGCACCACTCGATATATTCTTGGAGGCATGAAAATGAATTTAACATCCTGGGATGTGATCGATCATGAATGGATTCTTGTATCAGGCGCTGGCCCAGTTCCACGGTACATCGCTCGCAATGAAACACTCGGAGCCTGAAAAATTCCAAGGAATCCGAAGCCTGACGACTGAACTAGCATTTTCTCAAGATTCGGAACCAGTTTTTGGGGCTTCTGTTGAAAACGGATTAAAAATGGCGCTGATAGCTCTCGAAGAAAAAAATTCAGAGAAAACCGTCGGTTCTTCCTGGACGTTTTTCGAGGCTGTCCACAAGCTTAATCTGCTGAGAGGATCCGTCTTCAGGCGACTCAGGGCTGCAGTCCAGCCGCTTGAGCCTCTTGGCGTGCTGTGCCATGGGGACCTCTGGCTGAACAACATGCTTTTCAGGTAATTGAAAGATTGTTTAAAAGCACCTTTCAAAAAATTTAAGAATCGCCATGTGAAATAGGACAAGTATTCCTCAGTATTCGTGGGTTCTTCTGTTCTTACGACACAACCATCTATCCTACTAAGGTCGAATGCTTATGCATTTTTGGGCAGTGAGGCAGACGTGGCCGCTCGGAGTTGTGGTGGAACCAAAAGTTTCCATTTATTGCTCATTTGTTATCTCGACAGGTTCCATGGGCTGTAACCATATGGAAGTTAAGCCTTTATTTCAGGGACAGAAGCTTATGACCACGCATCCCCCAAGAGCCTAGGCCTAGCTAAATTCCTATTTCTCAGTCCCACATCCGGCATCGCTCCTCAAAAATGCTCTATCACGTCATTATAAATCTCATACTTGACATGACTCATTGCAGATACGAGAACAACACACCTACCGAAGTGAAGTTCGTGGATCTCCAAGTGATGCGATATTCATCGTTAGCGACTGACATCCTGTACTTCCTTTGCACGTCTGTAGAGCCTTCGGTACTCAGTTTTTATCACGACGATCTAATCGTCGCTTACCACCAGTCGCTAACGGAGACGTTGGAAAAACTCGCACCCGGTGCTCCTCAAATCGCTATCGCACAAATCAACGATCAGGTAATGGAACTTGAGAGAGACTTTTATTTACCATGCACAAAACGCTGCAACGGTTTAGCAATCGTCAACAATTTACAACATTCATTTAAAAAACACGCAACACTGTACAAATTGTACAGTACAATAAACCCTTTTGTCTTTATGGAAGTCAGTGATCAGGATAGGGGTCACGACAGAATAGGACCCTTTTTTGTTTGTATTCGAAAAATGAACCCTTGTGCTGTACTGCTGCCCTTAATTAGTGCTGGAGGAAATTTTCAGTATAATTCTCTGCGTAATAATTGCAGCGCCTTACATTCCATTGCACCAAAGCCGTCATCAGTTATTCAATTAGCCAGAGGATAGCATCATCGCCGCTATCGATTGATAAATAGGTCGTGCGTCTACGGTCTGACTGTTCTTCTATTTAAATTTCTAAACGATCCGACGTTCGCATTCACTTGGTCACGAGCATATCACTTCCAGCCTTTCCACGCGTTAATCGATCTGCAATACGACAATTCTTCTCGTAGGTTATTTGGTGCTTAAAAAAGGTCCAAAGAGAAGAGGAAGGTTCGGAGAGCAGTGTTTATATTTAAAACAATTTTTGGTCTAATTTTTTCAAATATTTTTTTCCAGATCGAAGATTTAGCGCTTTTTGGCCTTCTGATGGGATTCCTTCTTTTGCCGGCCATAACCGTCGAAAGCGACCTCATCGATTTGGACAGTATGCAGCACGGGGAGGACCTTGCGTCCAAATTTGAGCAGCAACGAGAGCAAATGATGAGTGCTAAATATCGCGAGAGGGTCCGTTCCCTCGTGCTTTATTTCATCGAAAGAAATTTCATCTAAGTTCCTTGGCGAATAATTTCATTCCGAGAAAAAATGGGCTGTTACTTTTAGCAATAATTAATTTTTAGGGAAAAAATCAAATTAGAATATCTTTAAATCAATTTAGACTAATAGATCAATATTTTAAATAAGCTGCGAGGAGCTAATTTTGATTAATTCCATAATCACAAGTCCGACTTTTCCTGTTTTACGGTACAATAAATAATTAGGTACCCTACAATAGATGCCAGTTTGCCAAAATCATTCCGAATGGTGAGTATTATTTCATTTTCTCACTAGTTGGGACTAGTCTGTAGTTTGTACGATAGGATTAAGAAGGAAAGTTACCAATCGAATGTACACTACCAAAGTTGATGAACTTAATCTATATTAAATATAGAATAGCAAATTTTGCTAAGGATCCAGTAAGATATTAGGACTTAATTAAGAATAAAAAGGCGAAATCGAGAGTTTTATTTTAATTAATCAATTTTATATCAATTAAGCATTTTTATTCGCTTAACAATTTTGAGTGAATTATCTGGTCTGTCATGTAACATTAATTTCTTCTGCCTTCAATCGGCTTACCAAAATCAACGGTATTGTACTGTGTATCATTCCGAAAATCGTCACAGATTTAAATATTGGAAAACTTGAAAAAATCCAAACAATTTCAGCCAACTAATCCACCAAAGAAATATGGCGCGAAAATAGGGTAAACATGATTCGTTGTAATAAAATTGTGTGATAGACTGGAAACGTTTTAATGATGTTTTCTAGTTCTTAGTTAATTATATAAGAAAAAATATATTATAATTTTGAAATGATATTGTGCTAATCAGCGGGCTGTGTGGTGCCAGTTACCATTAGATGTAAAAAAATTTGTTGATATTGTTGGAATAAACAGGAAACCTGACATTTCTTTTTTGTTTCCATTCGCTCCTTGACGGTTTCGAGATTTCAGATTTTTTAAACTTAGATACATTTTTGCAGATTTGGCCTCTTGGTAGATACTAACTGGCCTCTTGATTTCACAAGGTAGATTGGTACATTCAAAGGCAGTTTATTATTACTTATTTTTCGGGCGCACGCTTCGTTCATTAAAATTTTGTGCCTGACATCAAAGTGCACGCCTAAGGTTTTTCGAGGTGGTGGAACGTAGTCAAAATTCATCACAACAGCGTTTTTCAAGGCGTCTATCTAGTTTTCCCCTCCGTTAAATAAACGGTATTAATATTTCAACCTAATAAATGATTGAAAAATTAAATTTTTCAGGAACACAACAGTTTTGAGGATTTTAGAGATTGGATCGCCCCTCGTGGCTATCAGATTAGAGATTGCGCAGTAAAACAGCGTTGATAAGTAGGTACCCGAGTAAATGAGTTGTACCTCAGTATCAGATTCAAGTAAATGGGGAGTACATACATATGTGCATCTTTACTCGGACCCATCCCAGCACAAGTACACCGGTTTTTCGTAGCCAAGTGCGCCCAGTGGCTTAGAAGTCACGATTTCCCAACAGGAGAATTCCAATTTCCCAATGTTAGCTATTAGGTAAGACGGGACGACATAGGAAAGTGATAATACTAAGCCAACTGTGAAGACAAGAGCGAATCTTTTCTTCACCTAGCGGCCTCTTTATGCTATTGAGAACTATTCACTCACGGAACCCGAGCCGTGAAGAGGATTGGGCAGAAAAACGTGACGTATCCCGAATCGGCGATCCGCTTGAGCAATAAATCACTCGCAAATCTCGTGCAATGTCTTCCACCGAAGGTTGCACTTTTTCCAAATTGTATCACCCATCGTGATTTTTTCATTTTTAGATCCATAAATCTCCGAAACAGTTAGAACGGGATGGGGATTGATGGGAAACGATTCGTCAATCCGACGTAACGTGAGGGCATCCTTGGAAGGATACGTTGAACCGGCACGTATCCGCATTAATTTATAGATGCGAGTCGTGGATGAGCATTTTACCAACTTATTAATGATTTGTTGCTCAACAATCATCAATGCCAGAATGATATTCAATAAATCATTTCTTGGTAGCTTTTACGTATCAGCGAACAACTTCTTGGTATCGACACCCAAACAGATTGAATTTTCATGTCAATTGGTTCATAACCCATGAATTTCATCAAATTCTTGAGTATTCAGATTACACTCTGCTTGAATGAAAAATCTATATAGCTTCGGAAAGGTCCGGCAGTGGTTCTGGGGTTTTTTGAGTCTCCGGAATCCGAACCCTAGGCCCGTTTGTCCTAAGTTTTCCATCCGAATTATTTTTATTATGAGCAAATTTGACGCCTAGCGTTGGCTGAAAAATGAAAGTTTTAGAGTGTTTTGCCTCCCAATTATTTTGAAATCCCAAACGATGGGGAACGAGGGTGGGCCTCCTGCGCATGCTCCTTCCAACTCATGTTTCCATTTTTCAGGGAGAAAATCGTAGTTTAGGCGCCGATCCCTTCGAGACAGAAAACCCTAAGTTTTGAGAACAAAAAAATATTTTGACGTTTCATTTTCGTATCTCCTAAATCATCGCCCCGAGAAATCCTCGTCTGGTGTCGGTTCAGAGTTGATGTATTGCCTAACTGAGCAGCTGATCCGGGATCCATCACGTTTTTTGTACGGGGAGGCCATCAAGACTCAAGTCCCGGCTTTTCTGTTCGAGAACGAGTTCCGTGAGTGAAAAGTGCTCAATAGCATAAAGAGGCCGCCCAACAGACAGGCGAGGCGTTCAAAACATCGCCATACGTTTTATCACTTTAGTCGTTCGTCCCGTAAGTATGGTAACCCTTACCCATCTCCAAGTTGCCCAATGCCCTTGGTTACAAAATCGGATAACTTCGACTCAGAATCCGTGACCGCTAAACACCCATCGGGTCTTGGGTGAGTCTCGTAACTCTTCTGCCGTGGACGATCGTGTGAACATAATCGCGTACATTCGAATCTAATTGTCGGCGTTGCAGACCCGAGCTCTCATTTGCATTTGTCAGAAAGCGCCCTCCCATTATTTCTGCGCTTTCGAGCGGCGCTAATTTCCACCCTGTTTCAGCCAATAATAGGTCATTCCTGTTTGAGGGGTAAAACAGAAGAAGAAATAATCATTCTCTTCGCTATTATTATTACTCATATTGGTTTTTATTGACTATTGAGGGAAGGTTGACTGTTGATAGCTGATTAGGTACTTACTATACCTACTAATGGTAAAGTATGGGTAAAATACTTCCAGGCCGAATTTCAACCGCCGAAATATTTTCCGTGGAAGTTTAGGACTTTTTTTGCTACGGAAACCAAGCGTGTCAAAGTCAGCACGACCAGAATAGAAGGCGCACTAGTTGCATTTTTACTCCAGCCTAATCGAATCGTGATGTAGTTTTATCAAGAAAACCCAGTGGCGCGTAGATAATAAACAGTACTTCCATATTCTGGTACCTACGTAAATTTTTGGAACAATTTGATTTGATATATTTTGAGTAATTTTGAGGCTGATCAGGTCATAAATATGAAAAAACTCAGGTTTTAAGACCAGGAATGCTCAAATCGGTTCATTTTGTTGCCAGGAAAAAATAAAACAGAAAACAAAAAAGCTGACATGTCGGAAGTACTGTGAGTAATTCAAATTACGGGTAAACAGGGTGGATCTGAGGAAAAGTGAATGAGTTAAGGTTTTGGTTCATTTTTCTATAGAAATGAACCTTTGTAATCGGTCAGGAAAAAAAAAATTTTAACACCCCCTGAAAATTTGTTGCTTTACGTTTCAAGGGGTGTAGAACCCGAATCTGCAATAAAAATTTTTTGTCCGTCCGCCGTACGCCGTACGCCGTCCGGGGTTTTTCAGGGGGAAGGAGTTATCGAAAAATTTTGAAATTTTTACCAAAAATCAAGTTCCGTATCTAGTTGGTCCTAACGTCTCGGCAGAACCCTACCTTAATTTTAAGGCCAGTAAAACAGCTGTTGAAGTGGGAAAAAAATCGTGTTTTTCTGGAAATTTGAAACATAGGCATGTGACGCATCATTTTCTATAGATTTTTCTATGCTGAATCGAATGAGACCATCGCCACGCCGGTAGCTTCAACCGTTTAGGAGTTATTGCAGTTTTAGTGAGACATTTTTGAGTTTTTTTAAAAATTCCTACAATTCTTAATAACTCGAAAACGACTAGAGCCACAAAAATCGTTTTCCACTCGTTGGAATCCCCACAAAAACTTCTGTCCTCCCGATATATTCAATTAAAGAATTTGGTCGCATTATACAAATCAGCAAAACAAAAATTGGAAAAAGTTGAGAATTAGGCCTCGGCTCTTAGATACGGTTGATTGATCTACTTACGACCACTAGCCTATTACACCAACAAGGTGACGCACTCACACTACGACCAGTTGCGCTTGGCAACATAAGAACGAGACAGGCTTTAACAAAGGTTCTGAAGCATTCTTGACGCATTTTTAATTTCATTATTCAGAGAATTTAATAATTATTATATATTATTCTGTTAGTTATGTAGGTAAATAAGAATAGATTAAGTGATGGTTTCAACAAAAATTAACGACGCGCTGCGTTGAAAAGATAGATAGGTAGGTCAAGCCAGGAGGACCAAGCAAAGAGGATGATTATATTTTGCCGGGTTGAAAAAACGTTTTTCTAAATCCCCATCTAAAATATCTACCAATTTATACTGAAATTCTAGAATAATAACAACTAAGTTCCGTGTTTAAGGAGAACCTATAAATCGTAAGATTTGTCTTTGCAATCGAAAAATGAACCCCTGTGCAAAATTTGCAGAGTTCTTCGGATATACCGAAAACTGATGTGCACATGCCACTGATCTACTTAGCAGCGTTTTTTCTGAAGCTTCATTCCAATTGCCTCGCAGTGTCAGAAAGCTCAGATTACAATTCAGCCTTCCGAGCTTAGATTATGTTACACTTAACGCTGGCCTGTTCGGTGGGTTGCCTATCGCCTGAAAACAAGTTGGAAATTCGGAGATTTTTTCTTCTTTTATTTGATAACCTACCTACTACATAAACGAAAGCGGGGAAGATTGTTCCAATCCTCGGTTTTCCAATTTTCGTATTTTTTGGTTCGATTCATCGCAATGACTGCACTTGCAGTGCGGGCATGGTTCCATGTTTCAGAACTATCGGAAGGCGACTACTGCGTTCAGTAAAAAAGAGCAAAAAGGTACTCGTATTTTCACGCTTTGCGAGCATCGCTTTTTTTGGAAGCCATAGCGGGTCGAAGATTTCAGAATAATAGCGCTCAGATGGATAGCAATTGCACAGTGATACTTCATAGACGACAGGTTACATCACGACCTGAAAGTCGACTACATGAAGGGACGATCCACTCTCGAGCCATCGTTCATCTATTACAAAGGCTGCGCAATTATTCGACAGCTATAAAACATTATTTACACTTTCAGATGCCGCCGGACTTGCGTGACACAATCTGCGTGATGCGTTGTCAATTTTCTCGATACGTGGGGCCCGTAATATTTCATAACTCGGCCTCCTCTTCACGATCGTTCGAAAAAAGCTGAAACCATGATCCGTCGACAATTCATGTTTCGACCTTTGCGCCGGCCCGATAAAACATTTTTCCGATTTCACGGCTCGGCTCCGATAGTGAGAAAAGAATGTAAACGGTAAAATGCGAACATTAAAAACTTATCCGTAGCGTGAGCTGTCGAAGGATGTCGCAAGATGGCGGCCATTCAAAGCACGTCTTTGCTCATCTTGTAAATCCGTCGGCACTGTAATTTCTGGTCCGGACCTCGAACGGCATACGCCACATGAACCATCCTAATTACAGTCATAAAAGACACTTTACGCTAATTTTCGATGTTCACGAAAAACTGGGAATATTATGCAAAAATTAATTGACACGCCGCCGACGGGCGATCGCTTTCGACAACCCGGAGGAGTCGAGTCTCCATATTGCCATGTACGAAGGCTGACTTTTCGAAAGGATGTACGGATATGACGCAGTATTTTCAGTTCAATGCTCGATTTTTCCTCCATAAGTAGGCTTTTTCAGTGAAAAACTGAAAAAAAACCAGTGGCGCGTAGATAACACACAATACTTCCATATTTTGAAACGTAAAATTGTGACACAATTTGATCATATTTTGACTGCTTTTAAGGGTGTTTAGGTCAAAAATGCATCCACCCTTAGGTCTAAAATATCAAAAAACCCACTATTCAAATTTTAAAATTCGCTCAAAATAAAAGTACGCAACATTATCGGATTATAAAAAATATCCACATATTCTGCAAGGTAAAATCAAGAGGTCACAAATCGGTTCATTTTCTTTCCAGCCTTCCAATTATTTCAAACACCTCATAAAATTGTACGAAGGTAAATAGCCAACTGAAGTATGTACCTATCAAAATTTCACATCACTTCCAACCCTCCCCAAGGGGGTTGATTTTAAGAGAACGAAACCGCAATAAGCTGAACCTTTGTGGAAAATAAGCAGTTTTTTTAGCTTTCAAGAACTTTTGAAGTAGGTATTGAACCGATATAGAAAATTTGAAGCGTATTCTTATTCTTTTGAATAGTCTAGTAGTAGTCTTAAGAGTAGAAATTCAAATTTAGGTTCCTCAGCTGGTAAGTTTGCCTCAGACTCTTTCTTCTACGTTAACAAGTAAATACAAGGTCCTCCTTAGATTGTAAGTGCCTAAAATGCCTACAATCCCAAAACTAAGGCTGCATCGGCATCTGACTTAACTCAACTTTCTCACGGCGACACAACGATGGTTATCTTCTAAAACCGAGATCCACAATTTCGCAATTACAAGGCTATTGATTTCATTACCTCGTTAAAAGCGCCGGCAGATCTGCGGAGACTGATGATCTCCGCAGCTCATCAAAATGATAATTTCGTACATGTGTGATCCCTTGTCGAGACAGTGGATTTTCTCACAGCTGAGGTAGGTACCTATTAGTTAAGTTACTACTTGCGGTTACGCGTTTCCTATGCGAATGAAGGTCATACTGAATGGCGGAGAGAACTCGATAGTTGGACGAAAACTTCTCATTCGCACCCGAACGACTCACGCCCTGCGAATCTTTTGCTGTTGTTGCCGGTGAAGTGTCGGGCCTCGTTATAGCTCAAAACCGCACAATATTTCCGAATTGCAAAAGTCAGCGCGTAGTTTATTGTGAGCGAATGAGTTTCTCTCACAGACTTACACCGGTAAACCTTACGGGAAATTAATTCCGTTCAGCGACTAACAACGAGAGGAAGTAATACAGCCTTCCTATTATCTTGATGGTTTGAATGATAACAATAACTAAATCTGTTATTCAGTGTGGCAACGTGTTACTGCTTTTTTCAATCTATGAACTGGAACTGCCGTTCACACGGCTTGAAGCTGCTTGGGCTTCGATGTCGACAACGTTTCAAGTTCGCATTTCTCGCAACTTTTTGCACTCTTCTCAACCTATTGAGCCTAAAACCTTAGGGTTTTCGAGGGTGCTGATTTCGAATCCGGTGTCCGTTTCGATCCTTAGAGGCTGAGGATCCCCTGCATAGCAACCAAATTTAAGGAAAAACTTATTCGATTAGCACCAGTGGCGGCTACGGCTCTTAAACCCAGTGGGTGCACCCAGACCATAATATTCATGGAAACCGGTGGTGCGTACCTACATAACAAACAATAGGTACTTCCATACTTTGAAACGTAAAAGAGTGAAACAATTTGATAATATTTTAACTGCTTTTAAGGGTGTTTAGGTCAAACATAACAAAAAATACGCTAGGTATGCGAATTTAAAAATTTGTCCAAAATACTAATACGCCAAGTTATCGGAATGTAAAAAATATCCACATATTTTCCAAGGTAAAACAAAGATTTTAAGACCAAGAACGCTCAAACGGGGGGGGGGGGACGCTAAAAATACAAATATATCGGAAGCACTATAAATTAATCAAATCTGATTAAACAGGGTGTTAGGTCTTGCCGAGACAATAATTTCAGTTCAAGAAATTTGAAAAAAGGTTGAGAATTGAGGGAGCTATGGTCATTTTTACTTCCATATTTACAGAGTAAATGGAAGTATTATAATCGTCCTAAAATCGAGAATCGGAACGGAGCTTCAAAAAACGTTTTCTTATCCACATTTACTCAGAATCACTTCCTGAACAAGTGTCTGTGTGTCCGTGTGTCTGTGTGTCCGTTAGTCCGTCTGTGGTCATTTACAAAAATGACCATAACTCCCTCAATTCTCAACCTTTTTTCAAATTTCTTGAACTGAAATTATTGTCTCGGCAAGGCCTAACACCCTGTTCAGTCGGAATTTGAACAACTCACAGTATTTCCGATATATTAGCATTTTTAGTGTTTTCAATTTTATTTTTTTCTGACCACAAAAATGAACCGACCTTAAAAACAGTCAAAATAGGATCAAATCATTTCTTACGTTTCAAAATATGGAAGTATTGTGTGTCATCTACGCACCACTGGTTGTAAATGGCCACAGACGGGCACACTTGTTCGGAAAGTGATGCTGAGGAAGGTGTCTCAGCAATGGTTTTTTCCATCTTCTGTTCTGATCGTCGATTTTATGACGATTAAAATACTTCCATTTACTCTATAGTAGTAAAAAGTATGGTAGTAAAAATTGATATTTCATCAATAAAACCAAGTCACTCTGATTGAATTGGGACACTCTTATTGCCATCTCAGTTCCTCCGAGGACGAGTGCGTTAAACATAAGTACCCCCCCCCCCCAATCTTCGGACTTGACCCGAATGAGTGTCGAAAATTGGGGCCAACTGAAGAAGAGCGGATGATACCTAAACAAGAAGTGAACCGGCAAAATCCGACCTGCACGAAGACGACTTCAATTCGACGCCGATAACGTATTCCGCCGAGAATGAATGCGATCCGCGAAGCGAGAAAACGACCGCTTTCCAGTCGGGCATCTTCATTTCCTCGGCGTGGAATATTGCGATGGTCGTAGCACAACCATAATTCTTACAAAGGACCATTGCGACATTCAGCTATCGCGGATTCAAGATCATGTCGGGATTACCATAGCGGATCCGATCATTGTCGCCAAGGTCTGTCGTGAGGATGAGAATATCTGCCGAAGAACTGGGCCAACGGCGATTGTAAAACGAAGGGTTTCTCGGATAACAAGGATGTCAAGAATTTTCGGATCGCAGCCTTGATCTATTAATATTTCATTGTATTCGGATCGGCGAGCTAGAAATTTTTACTTCCATATTCACGAAGTAAACCAGTGGTGCGTAGACAACACACAATACTTCTATATTTCGAACCGTAAAAACGTGACACAATTTGATCATATTTTGACTTTTCAGTTATGTTTTTAGGACAAAAATGAGGCGAGTTGGCCGTTCTTGGTCTTAAAATCTTTTTTTTCCCCCTTGCAGAATTCGTGGATAATTTATCATATTCCAGTAAACTGACGTATTTCGATTTTAGGTGAGTTTCAAAATTTGCTTTTCGACAGCTTTTTGCGTAAATGTCAAGAAAAAAGATTGACAGCTTTTATAATAAATCAGTCGATTCCGCAATTATATTTTGATTTCACGGAGAAATTCGAGTGGCCGTCCGAAACGATGAGTTTGGCGTGCTAACGAAGAAGGTCAATCTGAGTTTGGAGGATGCACGAAATGCACCTCAAAACGGATGACCAATCGAGGGGTTGCAAAATTATTCTTTGCCAAACTTCGTCGCCGAACGACACGACTCTGAAAGCTGTCAAAAAGCTAATTTTGAAACCAACCTAAAATCAAAATACGTCAAGTTACCAGAATATTATCCACAAATTCTGCAAGGTAAAACAAAGATTTCAAGTCCATGGACTGATCAAATCGGTTCATTTTTGTGGCCGGAAAAACAGTAAAATAGAAAACACTAAAAATGCAAATATATCGGAAGTGCTGTAAGCAATTCAAATATCTGCTGAAAATTTGCAGAGTTCACAGAAAAATAAAGTGCAGTTTTTTATCGTTGTTCCAAAAAAGAAACAAAATTATCGCAGAACGACTACCTACCGATTTTCTATCTGCTCAATTCGAGATAACGGTATTCGGACGACCTAGAAATAACAAAGGAATAACAAACAAATCGGGAATACACGTAGCCGATGATAACAGGGCGGCAGTCTAAACTGGGCCGTTCACCTTCCTCGAGGCGTCCGCGCGGCACTCGGCGGGAAGCCGGGGGAATGAGGAGGCCGAGCGGCCGTCACGATCGCACTCTCCTAGCGAAGGCTCGTCATCGAACAAACAGACAGACGGACAGACACAGGGCGAATCGTGAGACGTGCCCATGTTACGTTAGGGCGCCATATCCGAGGAGCTGAAGTCGGAGAACAGAAGAGGCGAGCAAATGAGATATTAGTGGATGGCTATAGGTGTTGCCGTTGTCGCCTTACGTCACGGATCCTCACCTCTCGGCGTATCCGCGGGGTTTACCTTGACGGGCACTCTCGTTTTGTCAATGCCGCAAATGGACGGCGGAAATCGTCGGATGCGATCGTCCCAGAAGTAACGCATCCGATCCGAAGGACTAATCCCAATTGCCCCTTCTGGGCGCATGACCTCACCAAGGGCCCCGTAAGCTATTGGGCCATGTCTCATCGTCCTCGCTATATAAGCGCATATTATGTCAAATGACCTTTCGCCCCATTTATTTCCAACACCATTAAACTGAAATGATGACTTCAATCCGCACAATAGCCGCCAGTCATACATTATAAGATCAAGGGCCTCGGTCACTGAAGTAGCTATGATGCCATCACTCATTTTTCCATTTCGGATGCGAAAACATCCCGTCACGTTCCAAATCGAGCAACATGAAGGACTATAAAGAAATGAAGAAAAGGTTAAAAATTACAAAAAATATTCAGTTTAAGTAATCCATAAAGAAAAATTCTACGGACGACCATCACGATTCTACATGTTTAATACTTATTTTTTCGCGCGGAAGTTTTTCGGGTTTTCTTTCGCAATCGTTACGCACTACTTTAGCTCTCGAAATCTTTCGTCCTTTTGGGTATCGACGCGACTACGTACTGAACGTCACGATCGTCAGCGCGGCGTGGGCGGAACCGCAAAGAAAGTCGTGCGGCCCAACTGTGACGCCGGCGGGCAGGTCAATTTCCTGCACTTTGACTTCCTGAATGCGCCCGGTGCAGGAGCACGAGGAGCGAAGGGATGCGCGCGGAGAAATGTGTCACGATCCGAAAACGCTCACGCTAATTCGAGAGACGATCCGAGCGCCTTTGAACTACTTACAAATCAAAAACCTCGGATTTCGATTGGGCTACAAGTTTTGGGTAGTTTTCACTGGTTTTACTTCAATTAACGTCAACCCTACGCCAAAATGGAAAATACGTTTAACGAGACCAAATCGTCGACGAGATACCGCTCGAATAATTTCCCTCATTTCGTAAATAACTATGGGCATGGTTGATTTTGGTCCCTTCTTCAAAAGTTCTAAAAAATTATTTTAAAAACCAGTGGTGCGTAGATAACACACAATACGCCCATATTTTGAAACGCAAAATTGCGACAAAAACGAAATAGAAAACCCAAAAAATGCAAATCGTCGCTTAAGAAGCAACAGGTGATAACGCAATTTTTGGCCAAATTGAGATTCTCATACCGTTGGATTTGTCATTTCAAGCCCGATCAATTGGTGAGGTCGATAATTTTTTTTTTAAATCGATAGTACCAAAAAATCGATTGAAGGTGACTGCTGCTAATGCAGTCCTTCTGCAACATCCTGCTATCGCAAGCAGTTCAGTGCCGTGACCCTATCAGCAAACTTCGATCGAACTTCGAGTTCAAACTCAACTTCGAGATCAAAGTCAACTTCGAGATCAAACTCAACTTCGAGATCAAATTCAACTTCGAGATCAAAGTCAACTTTGAGATCAAAGTCAACTTCGAGATCAAACTCAACTTCGAGATCAAAGTCACAGTTTTTTCCTCTCCTGAAAAGTTGGGAAAACTGCAATAGCACCTGTTAGTTCTTAAGAGACGAACTTTGCATTTTATATTTATACATCGGAAGTACTGTGCGTTATCCAAATTTCGATCAAACAGGGTCTTGCCGAGACAAACATTTCAGTTCAAGAAATTTGAGAAAAGATTGAGAATTGAGGGAACTATGGTCATTTTTGTAAATGACGGACACAAAGACACTTGTTCAGGAAGTGATTCTGAGTAAATGTGTAGGTATAAGAAAAAGTTTTTTCTGAAGCTCCGTTCCGATTGTCGATTTTAGGACGATTCCAATACTTCCATTTACTCTGTAAATATGGAAGTAAAAAACAACATTTGAGCTAGTTTCTGCCAAACGTGGCTTCTTTTCAGTCAATCCTTTATTTATCTCGTAGGTACCTATTCCCCGAAAAATTTCCGCAATACCTTTCTGACATGATAACTTGGTAATTGCTGTTCTGTAAAGAGATACCGTTGGGTGAGAACACGTCGCTCTCGCTTAGGCCCTCTGGCCAGTCAGCGAGTAGCAAAGGTGAAGTCGGAAAATCACGTTTTTGCTCCGAAGACAAGTGCAATAAACAGATTTGGCAAGAGTGGGCCAAGTCAAAAATCGCTTTGTTCCAGATCCAGGTTCACGTATGTTCCCTTAGGAACGCAATTTTCTCCGAGATAATTCCACGTTAGTGTCGAGGGACGTGTCGAGTTTGCGTAATGAGGTGAGATACCGAAGTCACCTCCGATTTAGCTTCGTTTAGATAGCTAACATGATATTTTGGAAATGTAATGTTGAAAAGTCGATAACAAAGAACCATGTAGGTAGGTACTTGCCCGCATAGTGTAGGTAAACCAGATACGACCGGTCAGATACCTACCAATAACAATTATTGTGCCAAATATCCTCATATTCTCCAAGGTAAATAAAGATTTTAAGACCAAGAATTTCCAAATTGGTTCATTTTTGTGGCCGGAAAAAATAAAATAGAAAACACTAAAAAAGCAAATTTATCGGAAGTACTGTGAGTTATTCGAATTCCGATTAAACAGGGTGCTAGGTGTGGCCGAGTCAAACATTTAAGTTTAAGAATTTCGAACAAGGTTGAGAATTGAGGGAGATATGGTCAGTTTTGTAAATGACCACAGACGGACACACAGACACTTGTTCTGTGAAGTGATTCTGAGTAAATGTGTATGTGTAAAAGTTTTTTCTGAAGCCTCGTTCCGATTCTCGATTTCAGGACGATTCCAATGCTTAAATTTACTCTGTAAATATGAAAGTAAAAGAAATTCATCGCCTTAGCGATAAAAAAGTAATTTTTACAAAAAACTTCACTAAATTGAAGATTTTATGATAGGTACATCGGCTTACGTCAATTACCAGTTATGAGGCGCTCAAAAGTGAGTATGCCGTTTGCCCGATCTATATCGTTTGAGTAGATTCGTTCCAAAAAGTAATTTTGAGCGAACAAACCCTGCGATCCTCTAATTAGCCGGTTCCTGCGAGACGTTGCCAGATCGTCGACAACGTTGCAGCAGCTTGGCCCTGTTGTTGTTGACAAATATTCGGTACTTATGCAGTAATTTTGTAAATCGTCGGTTCGTATGCATGTAGCCAAAAATCCGTGCACTTGCATATCGATACCTTGAAGCACAATGGAATACGTCCCAAAATATCAATTTTGAGATTTCGGTACCGACAGAATCTACTCATCAGGACCTATCGATCGCTCCAAGAATCATGATCCATGTACCTATCTATTTTTTGGGCCAAAAAACGATAAAATAGAAAAACGACAAATGTTTGAAGAGCGTTTATCTTGGAAGTTTCAAGTGCTACCAAAGTTCTGGTTAAACGAGGTTGTGGATCTTGGCCAGAAAAACATTTTTTATTTAGCGAATTTTTTATGAAATTGAAAACTATGGGAGAAATCTTTATTTTTGTAAATTGATCAAAAACTTGTTTTGCATTTTTCTCATTATGCCATTTTTGGACATAAGCCCTTTGTGCTTTAAGGCATCGATATAGGTAATTTATGGCCACTTGAATCCCAAGAACATCTAGAATACGAGCAAAACTGAAAAAGTACAAAAGCCGAATTTACTGTGAGAACGTTCGTCTTTAGCTCGACCTTGGCATTTCGTATCTTTCGTACCTTCGACAAGGTATCTGTCCGTATCTTCTGCCCGTCGGAAAACCCCAATAGAGCCATCCATCTTCCGGCTGGAGGGTGATTCGCCCAAACAGCCGTCGTAATTCAGTTTTTAGTTACCCATTTCCGATGGCGATTTACCGCCGCTGGTAAGCGCCGATGAGAGGTTCACGATCCGAAATTGATTTATCGGACGGACGATTGGGATAAACACGAACAAACGCTCGTCTCCGATTTCAATTAACTACCGCAGAATTATAGCCTGAGTTTTGAAACCGCCTTACCGAACCAGACGGTCGGCTGATCGATGAGTACCTTTATCCTTCGAATTGTCCAATAATCAACATTGTACCTATCTGAACAAATGTGTTCCCAACAGATTCCAACAATGTTCTCGAAACGGATTAGTTCAAACATCCTGAATTCAAAAATCTCAACAGTCCACTGTCAATCAAAATATTAAGAATCCAATCAGTCCAAATATCAGTCCACCTAGATTCAGCTCATAAATCAGTCTAAATCTTTTAGTCCGATGTATCTGATGTATCAGTTGAAATTTTCGAGTCCGTAAATAGATAAGTGCAAATATCACGGATCAATTCAAATATTATTCCAATTATCTCTCATCAGTCCAATACCACCTCATATTATCATCGATATCATGGGCCATTTTATTATATTATGTTATGTTAGGTTAGGTTAGGTCAAGTTAGGTTAGGTTAGGTTATGTGATATTATGTTAGGTTATGTTATGTTATGTTAGGTTAGGTTAGGTTATGTTATGTTATGGTTTGTTATGTTATGTTATGTTATGTTATGTTATGTTATGTTATGTTATGCTATATTATGTTATGTTATGTTACGTTACGTTACGTTACGTTACGTTACGTTACGTTACGTTACGTTACGTTACGTTACGTTACGTTACGTTACGTTATGTTATGTTATGCTATGTTATATATCGTCGGCACCACGCCATAACCGCGAAACTGTACAGTAATAATGAGCAGTTTCGCGGTTATGGCGTGGTGCCGACGATATTATGAGGTCCATTAGTCCAGCCATTAGTTCAAACACTATGGATTCAAAAATCAGTTCAAATATCATGGATTAGTCGCCCATGCCCTTTTCAGAAACATAACTAATAGTAGGTACGTGATTTATTTTCGACGAATTCGTCGTTTTTATCGAATACGATTCACTTCGGATTTAGCTCGAGAACCGTTTTTCCATCTTGCTCGCCGGTTGCTTATTGTGTTGGAGCAATATTGCGAAAGTTTACTTCGAAAGGACGAATGTACTAATCGGAGATTCGTCTTCGCCGCTCTTCCTCAGTGTAACTTTTCTGCGGTTTCCGTGACCGCGCGGATAAACCGTCCGCCGTCGACTAATCCCGCAGACTCGGGCTCACGATAGCCTAATTAGGAAGGATGACCTGGACATCGGAAATCAGAATACGGCAGTCGGCCAGATTATGTCACCCCGTTTTTCTTATGGGAAGCCCATGATGATTTACGATGATGATTAGCCGGCCGTACTGCGGATTGATGGGAAAAGGATTGTCAAAAAATAATACCGACTCCGAAAAAAGCTTGAGAAACTGAAAAGTAAAAAATAATAATGCATACTACCTGAAAACATTTTCGGAAAAAAGTTGGAAATAGTGTCAGACAATGATCAAAAAGGAGGCAGATGCAAAATATCGAACTTTAAAAAAAGTCCCTTGTTTTTGAGATTTACTTATGCTACATTTTTGGCTGTCGCACCAATATGAACCTAAAAAAAAATTGAAAAAATAGCTGTGCCAATTGGGAGATTTTCACGACATTCCAGGGAAAGAATGAGGAAGTCGGACCAAAATTGTCAGCAGAAGAAAAAGTAACATAAAAAATCTCTAGAGACTTTCGTAGATACGACAAGCCAACTTGAGTTTTTTGGCGTCAGTTTAAAATAGTTGGGGTTTGTCCGATGCAACATATTTCCTAAGTTATGCATCATTAAATGAAGAGTTTTCCTCCAAAACTGCATTCATCCACTTTCGAGTTTTGTTGATATCGATTTCGATTTTCGATTGCTTATAGGTACCAAAACTGCTATGAATCGAAATCGAAAATCATAAAGCGAAATCGATATCGACAAAACTCGAAAGTAGACGAATGCAGTTTTGGAGGAAAACTCTTCAAATGATGCACAAATGATGCATTCAATATTAATGGTAACGTACCGAAAGAACTTCTTTCATCTTCAGGCCTAAATATTTGCCCATGAATGGACAAATGGCCAACAAGGTCTGAAGATGAAGAAGTTCTTTCGAAACGTTACCATTAAATGATGCATAACTGAAAGAGCGTCTCGCATCGGCCGAATCCCGACTATTTTTCCATCAATCATTGATTTATCTCGAGCACTGCCAGAACCCACAGATCTAGGTAGAATATCGATGAACTGCATGTTAACTTTTGAGTGATAAAAGTTAATTAGTTTCCCAGAGGTTGAACTCGAACGAACGTGTGAAGACTTGATAGCCTGTTGAATGGCGGCTGTTCATCCGTTAATGGCCCCAAACCGCAGGAGACAGATGCGGTCTAATCGTCGATGGAGGAGGCCAAGTTCCCATCGAAGATTTGAGCTTCGGTTATTTATCAAGTCATGGCTCCGGTTAGGCTTTTTGCGCTGTCGAATGTCTGTCTAATTGATTCGTTCGTGCTCTTCATGTCCCAGTTGGAAGCCAAGAAAGGATATCACTATCCTTAACACACAGATGTAGCAGAAACCCAGGTGGACGTACTTGATCGTGCAGTATGAAAATCATGACGCAGATATAAATTTGGACCGATGAAATTTAGCCCGGTTTATTGACAAAATTTATCCATCCGATATCCAAGGAAGCTATAGATAAACATTTCCAACGAGAGTTTTACTTTCAAATTTGATACAGTTACCACCGTGGTGAATTTTATCTGAAGCTTCCTAGGATATCGGATTGATAAATTTTTTCAATAAACTACCAAATGAGGACCACAGGGGAAAAACCACTCAAACATCATTAGGATCATTAAGACCAATAGGATTTTTCACATGTACCTATTCTGAGAAGTAAAACAAAGATTTTAAGACTAAAAACGCTCAAATCAGTTCTTTTCTAGGACCAAGAAAAAATAAAATAGAAAACACTAAAGTGTTAATATATCGGAAGTATTGTGGGGAATCCCGGTTAAACCATGTGGTAGTTCTTACCGAGACAAACATTCGAATTCAAACAATGTGAAAAAAGGTTAAGAATTGAGGGGGCTATGTTCATTTTTGTAAATGACCACAGGCCATCATACAGACATTCGTTCAGGAGGTGATTCTGAGTAAAAGTGTATGTGTGGAAGTTTTTCCCGAAGCTCCGACCCGATTTTCGATTTTGGGACGAGTAAGTACCGATAAACATTACGATCATTAGCATTATGGACTTTGTAAATATGGAAGTAACAAGCTATTGGTTCTTGTCGCGTGTGCCAATCGGTTTGTTTCCTCATCAACCAATAATCCTCCAGGGATAAATATTATCAACCAATTGGAGATAAATCTTTCGTGTCGAGCCGAATCCCGAGATGCCTAGTCATCTCCATCCATGTTTACTGCCTTCCGTTACATGTTAAGGCCGTATCACACGTCAGACCAATCTCCTCCCCATCCCACGGACAGACACACAGACCCTATTCTCTGATTGGCCGATCCTATGGATATGTTCACTTTGGCGCACCTGCATCAATGTTTGTTATTATTCATCTTTGGAACCTTATTTCTAAGAAAAATTTTCAATGAATTTGCACGTAAAAATCACCAAAGAATCGGTCTGTCCAGACGGTCTGTGGGATGGGGAAGAGATCGGTCTGACGTGTGATACGGCCTTTAGCGTTCCGAAATCTCTCGAACTGCAATGAATCATTGAACTGAATCGCAACCAACCTACACGCCGAGCGACTGCGCTATGGCCGAAAACAAAAACGACCTTTTGCTCACATCGAAAAGCAACCGATTTACGACTTTAGTGCCCCAAAAGTCGAAAAACCATTAAACTCTCGATTGATTGAGCCAAACAATTTAAAACTCCACCCATGACATTGTGACCTTTTTGCCGATAAAATCATCCGGGATCCGTACCAGAGCAATAAAATCGACTGGTGCTCGAGGGATGAGTCAATAATAATTATTTTTATGCCGCCGCTACTGGTAGGCATGAAGGAGTTCTAGAATTCCCAGCCATGCTTTTGAAAGGGAGAAAATAATTCTTGTTTTGCGCACCTACATGCCTTCAATAAAAATAACGATTTCTTGAAAACTGAGACGATTAAACGAATAAACCATGAATTTCGTGCGACTAACTCGCATAATTATAATAGTCTTGAGTGCCTATCCTCGAACAGAAAAAAACCACTATTACCAGCATGAACTTTAATAAAATTGCTAAATAATTGCTGTAAACTTGAACAAAGCACCGATAAGTAAATGTCATTGAGTAGCGCTTTTAATTTTTTTCTTATGTCACATCCGATCTGGCGTCTCTTATAGCCCAGTAACCTTGCGGTCTGCCTGAAGGGGGGGGGGGTACCTTACGTGAAATCCGGTAGTTCTGAATTTTTGATGACTTGTTCATGATTTTGGCCCACTGAATGCTCCATGACCTCGAGCGCTGAACGTAACCTTTTCATAAATCAAAAAACCGCGATATTTTCTACGAAAACTCTCAACTTCAGTTTCTGGCAATTTTAACCCTGAAGTACTAGTTTGTTGCAGTACTGATAAAATACGTTTTTAAATTAGACAAAAGTTGCTACGATTTGCGACCGATGTGATAGTTAGTTTCACTTTTAGTTTTACTTTCACCTTAACTTTCAGATTAAACCCTCAATATTAAAATTTCAGTTTTACGTTCACTTTGCGTTTGTGTTCCATTTTAAGTTTTACTTTCACTCCGAATTTGATATCTTGAACGATGAGGTTGATGAATCAAAATAGGTGTGCGTACCTACTATTTTTAATTTGCCAAATTTAGATACACGTACCTTTACGAACTTTACGAAGTTTTTACTTCAAACCGATAGGTCACCGCCGACGAAGACCTTTAATGACGAGACGCGGAATTAATATGTACGCGAAACTGCCTAAGGTAACAAGGGTGACCTTGAGTTTTCAGAATTGGTACTCTACTACCTTAGGTACTACTTATTGACGTGGGGTAATTGGTAATAGCTATCATTCGGCATTACGGGTATTGGATCCTCTCTCGAAGGCATCCTCCTTGACCGTTGACCATTTAAATTGGCGAGATGTCGTCCTTCGTGATCTGAACGGCGAAGATATGAAGGCGATCGTATACTCTAGTGGAAAATAATATATTTTGTAGTGGGTATACCATGTGGTCGCTACGCAAGACATAAATACACCTTAAACGGTTCTCGTTGGGACACAACTTGGGCGCATCCGTACAAGCTAAACGGTCGTTGCGTCGAATCTCGCCAGATTCAGCGATTCGCGATGGCTCATCAGCTCGGAGTAGATAGACGGTTTACCCGCTGGCTGAAAAGCCAATGATGACAGACATCTCGGCATGAAACTGTCCGGGGGAAAATTCCAAGTTTAGGCTCATTACCTCTTGACACGACCCATAACCTCGGTGCGCCAAACGACCGGCGAATCTTCGCTAAGAGCAACACCTCCTAAAATCCAATGCTGCCCACCGGAGAAATGAAGCAACGTATTACGGCGGTGGTGCATATCTTCGGATTTTACGGCTCCAATATGGTTTTTTTTCATGGTAAAGTGGCGGTTTTAGAGTGGTGCCGATGCAGCGCGTTCTTACCTACTTCTTTCTAAAAATTACTTTGTGATGCCATCAATCATCAATAGGCGAAGAATCAATCGTCGAAGGACGCAGGAGTATTGATAAATAAATTTTATTTTGTGGGTCAAAGGCATTCTATGAAATTTTTCAAAACTGAAAGATATTCTTGGTAATTCCAACTTTCACATTGCATTGGCCTCTAACTAATAATATCGTAGTAATCAATAAATAAAATAATAAAAATATCGTAACCACGTATACGTACCCCGAATATACTTATTGATAGTTTTGCTTTACTTTAGTCGAGTTTTCGGTGAGATTATTTTCGGTGTTTCAGTGACGAGGTCTTTGCATTGATATTCATGACCCATCAAAACCCCTCAAGTTTTTTCCTCAAGTTATTTAGATCAAGGTAAAAGGTTACAGACTGGTCTAAAAAAAAACATCCCCTATTTTGTTCAATCGCTGCACTATAATATATTTGAATACATCCTACGGACAATTTTTGCAGCTCTCAGATCTCTATACTTGATTATACCTCAAGGCATTCTTCATTAATGAGCCTATTTCAGACATGGGTATTTGTAACGTCTTATGGAATGAGTGTCGGAAACTCCCGCATAGATGATGTCCTTAATTTTTTCCATTTCAAAAAAATAAATTTAGCTTTTAGAGGAAATGATACGAAAATCGAAATATTTCATGGATTGCGTAAAATACCAATATTGCAACAACGATTATTAAAAATACACCTCTCATACTTTATGAATGACACTTATCCATTTACGGATGTTCACAGAAGCAGGCAGAACACAGAAAAAGCCAAAACAGAAAAAATAAAAATACCTAATCATCCTCACGCACGCACACACACCAAGACCATAATATTATGCTGACAATAGTTTTCCGGTTTCATGGATGGCTGAAACATTATGAATGACCAATAACTCAAATTCGAAGTCTTGACCCGATGACGACTTTCCTTTCATTTGGTAAGTAGGCACCTTCGAATCATATCTATGATGAAAATCCTCCTAAAATTAATATTGTGAAACCGATCGTTTACCTATTTTAAAATTTTTAAAAGTCACGCAAGTCGCTAAAAATCATATGTATATGATTTTATGCAAAGGTACCTAACTATCCCGTCACTGGCGATGTCGTCGAGGGGCTGGCGCTTTTTTCAAAGTGTAATAGCTTTTTAATCCCGGCTGCACGCGTTAAGAAAATCACGGCGCCATAAACCGACAACGCGATTATGTAAAGGAACTGTCCTTTTATACGAGTCCGTGTTGCCGTTAGATTAGGAAGAGGTACCCAAAGTGATCGTGTGTGCTCGCTAGTTAGGAACCCAACTGCGAGAATTGTTGTGCAATGGATCCAGAGTGAATCTTCCCAGGCGAGATGGGTTTTCCCCAAAGGAAGAACATCAAATACCGTATTCCACAGAGTAGTAGTGGATATTCATTTCCATATTCACGAAGTAAATGGAAGTATTATAATCGTCCTAAAATCGAATCGATTGGAGCTTCAGAAAAAATTTTCACTTACACACTTTTACTCAGAATCTTTTCCAGAACAACTGTCTGTGTGTAGCTCCCTCAATCCTGGTTAAGGATGACCTTCGAAAGTAGTCCAAATATAATGAAATTGTTTTAAGGATAATATAATAAAATTGTGGTAATCCTGGTTAAGGATGACCTTCGAAAGTAGTCCAAATATAATACAATTGTGTCAAAAACTTTTGTATCGAAATATGGAAGTATTGTGTGTTATCTACCCACCATTGGTTTATACCTGAATGGTGGAAATAGAAAGGAAAAAGTGCACTAAAGGAAAATAGGTATGTAGGGTGCATGCTATTATTATTGCTTATAGAATGGGGATCCGGTGTTTCCGAGCGGTGTCTCCGTTACGAGAATTGACGATTTTCGTAATTTTCCTATTTTCGATTTTGAATTTTGAATTCCCAGGATTTGAATCGCCCGCTCAGCCCTGGTATATTAGTGACCCTTGCAGGTACATCGTTTCAATATAATCTTTTCAGAAAAGCGACTTCGTCTTGTCAGGACCGGTTGCGGTCATAAATCTTGACGTAGAGCAAAATTTATTTATTTTTATTTGTAAATTTATTGCAAGTTCAAAATCTTGAAGAGCGTTAATCAATAATATGACCCTTACAATCACCTCCTCAAACATATTATGTCACCTTGTCAAATAAATAACTCTAACTATAAACACAAGGGCAAACTGCGTTCGAATCACGAGGATCTTGTTACTGGATCACGCTGAGGACAAGAGTTGGTAAAAACTTCGCTCGGACGTGAACGTGTGCTCATCACGAGAGGATGGTAATGCGGGTACAGAAGGTCGTCCAACGACCTACGAGCGAGGGGGACCCTCGACATTCCGATAGCGCCTACCGCGAACCGACGAACAGCCGAGCATCGATTGCAAATTTTATACATAGGTACACTCCGTAGGGGATGTTTGGGTGGTCTGATATTGATTACAGCACTATTTACTCCAGTAACTGGGTGCTCAAATTTGGAGAAAAATATTGAAGATTTAAATTATTGAGTCGCAACATTGAGGTTTCCCAACGGTATTAGGTGTATGTTATTTGGGGAGCTGAATTCGGTGTGTGTCCACCCTCAAGATTGTCTTCCTTGTAGCGGTCGATTCTTCAGCTCATTTGCTGCAATATTTGTCCGATAAACTTTTTTGTGAGCCCCAGAAAAAGGTCAATTTTTTTGGCTTTGAAGGTTTTTTCGTGTTCAGTTTCGACTTAGTTTCAGTAAAAAGGCCAGAAGCCCCTAGGATATTGAACTAATTGCAAAAATAAGGATACCGTTGGAAAGAGCGTCAAATTTCCCGTAATCGTACGGTATTGGCAGCTTTTTAACAATAGATAAAATAAGCAAACCCTTGAGCCTAAGTCGAGAATTTCTCAATTTTTAAAAATTTCCATTTTTTCAACGTTTGTTTAGGACGAGAAATAGACGAAAAATCCAGCGCACATTTCGGGAAAAACTGGCCCAAAATGTCAGCTTTCCTACGGCGCAGCTATCATATTTTTTCATTTACCTTGCGTATTATCAGAAAAATCAACGTATGAATGAAGGAAAACTCAAGGGCCATATCGACCTATTCACTTTCTTTTCAAGATTTTGATAAAATTGTAGGAATTCCTAAAAAAAATAAAAGTTTTCAGGGGGTAATATTTTTTATTCGATTTATTCCTAAATAAAGCTTTTTTTTGTGTGTGTTCTTCAACTATTAGATAAAGCATGAAAAACAGAGCCTACCTGTCACTCCAAATCGCAATTGCCTAGGAATAATAAAATTTATTGTAAATTGTAAATATTTGTAAAATTTATAATAAATTATTATTTATGAAGGTCGAATAGTTTATTATTATGCAAGATTATTTAATAATCTTGCATAATAATAAACTATTCGACCTTCATTCTCTGTTTGCATTTCAATCTGTCATTGATGTTTCATTGAATATTCGGTACACAATAATACGAACGATCACGTTTTTGAGAATCTCGACTGCAAAATTACGTCAACTTATGCGTATGGCTTTTGACCAAAGTTCTTCGAGCTCGTGAGAAAGCGGGGAACTGCAAGGTAAACAGAAGCACGACGCTGAAGCAAAAACTGCCCCATCATTCGACCTTGATGACGCTACCAAGGACTCAACGTGGATTGGACTCGTGAACTTGTCACTTGGTTTCCATCCCATGAATGAATGTGTTTCTCGGCTGAGTGCATGGAACTGGTACTGAATTTCGTATCCAAGCATATTGATCCCTCCGGTGCGGTTCCGATTCCGGACTTGAGAAAAGTTTATTGCAGTCCACATTATGACTAGTGCTTGATTTTGCATTACTTAAATATTGCTATTCTACTACAAAGTATCCTGTCACTCAAATATGAAAACTTGGTAAAAATAGAACTTTAAATTGAAAAAAAAAAAAAAACACAGAAAAATATCCAGTATATTACTAATTTGGAGAACAGAGGTCCTTAGCCTCTGTTACTTACGGTGGGATCAAGAACCAGGGCCCTCCCCATACCGATCATCCAAATTTTGAACAGTTCACTTGTGTTCTCCGTTTAAGTACAAATGTTGAAAAATTCCGATTTTTTAAGCTAAATTTTGGCATTTAGAAAAAACCCAGTCTATTCTCTGAGGAGAGACCCAGAGGGAGTCATTGTTTAATACTATTAATTCTTATGATAATGATTATTTATTGAGCATAAGTAGGTAGGTAAATATAGGAAGATATGTACCTACTTCTCAAATTTTGTTTCTTATATATTTTTACTCGATAATTATAACCATTTCATAAGAATTATCAACCTATTATTTTATACCTACTGTTCCAATTTTAAATGTGATGTATCATAGGTACTAATAGTTTTGACATCTCATCCCACGAGCAACACGACGACTATACGTCTAACGCAAGAAAGGGAGCCAGTTCATTGTAGTCGGGTATCCTCTTGCAACGAACGGTACTTTGAGAATAGTTAGTTTTATGTCACAAAATTCGTGATGCACCGTCGCGTACGTGCTACAGAAGTTCGCCCTAAAGGGTTTATCAGGGAGGATCTCCAGTCTCGCGGCGACGAGGAGCCGATTGCACAAGATCTGAATGGTGCCTGCCTAACATCCCAACATAAGTCTCTTCTCCCGCGAAGACACACAATTATTCAATAAGGGAAGAAGAGCTCCTTTGTGCAGGGTATGAACCCTTGCGAGCGTCTAGGGTCAGACGTGCTTGATCCTTTTGCACCGCCTTTGGCTTCATTCCTTTCAAAAGTCGGCCATCGACTCAGAAAAAGAGAGGATACCTCATTTATTCCCAGAAGACAAACTGGAAAACGGGACTGATAGTTGAGGACGATAACGAAGGACGTCAGTGCTTTACCGGCTCATTTTCTGTTGAAACGAGAGCCACGCTATGCCTAGATATATTGTATCCTGCCTAGATATATTAGATATACGCTAGGTATAATAGTGTACTAGAGAAGCGTGATCTACCTGACCCTTCAGATGCTTGTGTACCGCTGTGGTGAATGCCTCATCCTGCAGGTCCTAGGTCACCAGTTCAAGACAGAAATAATGGGCGGAAAATGCGAAGATTCTCTTCTGCAAAACGTACCAAACTACAAAACCAGCGTATAGATAACTATAGATACCACAACTTAACGAGACTCTCTTCAGACTCAGACCATCGAGGCGCTGTCCAGTTTGTTCTGAAATAAATTTTCAAAAAATCAGATTTTTTTTTGGGATGTGTACGTGGAGAATCCAATTTTGAATTCATCAAAAATTTCTTATGCCCGATTCGATTTTCTCCATTGCGCCCATACTTATTACCTACTAAGTGAGCACAAAACGCCCGGGAGTGGAACACTTGGAACGTGGAACTATTCTGGTCCTTCCCTCTCGCTTCAGGTTAGGTAGGTAGGTACTTTATTCTACAAACAACTTGGAGCTTGACTTTCGTTTATCCTCTCGTTACATTGAAGCACGATCGTTTGTGTAACAGTAGTCAAGTCAGGCGACGTAGCCCCTTTTATGACTGTGCGCTTCCGGAACGGACGTATGATCTATTTTTATGCACACCCATTGGTAATTACGATTTCTATTAATTCGGGCATTTTCACCTGAGAAGTAGTTCGTCCTTCCATAAAGTTCGAAAGGATGTTTTCCATTACTCTCTGCAGTTTCGGCGGTGTAGCAATTTTCGAAAAAACCGCCCTCGGCAACTCGTGGGATGATGTTTAAAAATATTCAGCTAAAATTTGGAATAAATAGCAGCTTGCATGGCCATGGGAAATTATTCGCAAGGATCTAAATTTTTAAATGATCCGTGCATATAGCACGATCCCATTTTGCGGTTTCTGCCGCTGACATGACGACAAATAGGCGAGGTCAGAGTTCAAACTTCCCTTCCCCTTGACCCGTATCTTTGGTTGAAGCTCGGCAACGGCGTCAAACATGTAACGACACGTTCGTCAGCGGTATAATGCGACACACGAATCTCGGCGAACAAGGAGATGCTGCTCTCGTGTTCAGACTGTTCCCCTCAAATAATTCAAGGACGATAGGTAATCTTCATCTGAAAGCTTGATTACTTACCTAGTTTCTAATTTGATACGACTACGTTAGCGAGCTAAATTCCCGGGGGGGAATCAGGTGGGTATAACAATTTTGTAGTGTAAAACGGAGATTTTAGGAGGGGATTAGAAGATTCGGAAGGTTAGACATTTATATGGGATTTATAGGGGGCTGTCAGCGCGTTTGAGCCAAAACGAATTATTGGGACGAGAATATTTTTTGATGTCCAGAGAAAATGAAGGATCGCTATCGAATAGAAGATGATACATCCTTGATATGGAGACCATCACAATAAAGATGATATGTATCAAATCTTCGTATCACAAATCCTTGCCTCCTACAAACTTCCCAGCCCATTTTAATTATTCGTTCGGGCTGAACCCAAAAGGATTCCAAGGAACCCATATCATCTGTTTCTTGAAGTCTCTCACGAATCTAGAGACCTATTAGTTCTAGAATCACGCCGTTAAATTATCCAATACCATAAAAATACAAAGATACAGAACGAGGTACGGGGCGGACAGCCCGATTAAATATTGCACATCCTCGCAGATGGGGATCTGGTAAACCCCTGGGGGACTCACGGTTTTTTTACCGCGGAGAAGATAGTTTTGACGTATAGGATAACCCAAGCCTATGACCGAGTTTCGAAATCGGTTCAGAGCTCCAATCGTGTGTAGATGGGCCGTGACAGAAGAGGACGAGTCGGCGATATTGTTATTTTGTCATTTCGCCCAAAAAAAAAACTCGATTGGGATAGGTAAACGATTCGCTAAACAACTGAGTCCGAGTAGGTATGTAGATAATAAGAGGTACTTTTCTTGGAAAAAAAGATCAATTCATGGATGCTCTGAAAACATTAAAATAAATGTAAGACTTGACATTAGAACGATTATTCACATTCATGTTATTTGGAGGAATGATAACCCCTTAATCGCCTGAGACGTCTGAGGATACTAAAGGTACTAAAGGGCCACTGTGAAGTTCACAAACTTGAGGCCGAATTCGCAGTTCTCTCGTTGTGGTATCAAAACCATAACAACGGCTGGGAGTTCAACACCTGAATGAACCCGTCTGTAAGTGCATGCAAGTGTTCTTGCCCAACATTGCACGAGATCGGGCCAATGTTCGAACTGGAGAGAACGTCCTATAAGAAATCTTGGGATGACATTTGCATCTCAATAACAGAAGGTAAATAGCTTCTGTTGTAGCTTCTGTTCCCGCAATCGGGCGGATAATGGCCTGATATTGAGTTTACGATCTTTACACCATTTCGCCCTACGGCGACTTTCAGAGCTTCAATTCACTGTTGAGATGCATCCATTGTCCGTCTTCGAGTCCCGAGGATGCCATACTTGACTGGTGTTGCAAGAGGGCAAGTGAGTACTTAGTGTGCCTCTACTACGTGTGAATTTGTGGGTACATAATACCAGGCCGAATACCGACATCTCATTCACTCTTTCAACATGATCATTTTCCGAGCGTCTTCGAAACATTTCCAAGGTTGGCTCACCTTTCGCTCAGGTTCGGCGAATGGCTCTTCTTCATTCATCGTGAAGACAACAAACTTCTTTGTACTACTGGGATAGAAGAGAACGTACCTAAATTTTGCTTAAAAAAATTAAATGCAAGGAAGGACAAATGGGCTCTTATAGAGGATGTCGGACTCAGGGTTCGAAACCGATGATCTCAAAATGGCAAAAAATTGCACAAACAGGGCGTTCATATTTTAGATTGCCTTCCTTACATGGGTCGATTTTCCAGCTCATTTGCTACAATTTTAATTCCATCAACCTTTTTGTGAAACCCACCAAAACTACATTAGGTACATGGAAATATTCATCATTATCAATGTTTCTCTGTGGTCTTCAAATCCAAACAAACAGGACCTCTCCGAACGAAGGTTGTACAAAGGGGTCATCAGGGCATGTGTTGCGTAACGAAGTTATGCCTATAACTTAGGATGTACTTACGATTTGGGTGCCTTATTGGCGCGGACAGTTGGGACCAATCCAGTTGCGTAAAATGAAAATCGGAACGGACGATTTTGCGCCGAACAGCCGCCGCGTCAAGGAAAGGATGAGAGGTCAGGAGCGAAAGAAAAGTGACCTCCTCTCACTCCAGTAGCCAAGTTCGAGTTTCTCGTCTGATCGCACACGCCGATTGACAATATCTCATCAATTTTTTCACATCGATAACTGTCAATAATCCGTAATCCGCTCGTTAATGTTTCATTTCATCTGCACTGCTGCCATCCCATCATCAATAATGATTTTAATTAACGGAACCAGCAGTCCTCGTGTTTCAAGTCGGTGGGGTAAAAGTATAATTTTGAGAAAATCGTTGAGGTCAACGTTTTTGTGCGGAAATCTTTCGCAGAAAAGTTGTCCGAATCGTGAGATTGAAGTTCCATTCAGAAGGAATCTCAAGAACCTCTACATTGTCAAATTCGAAGCCAAAAATTCGGATTTTCCTGGCTCGCCTGCGAAGGATTTCGAAATTCCCTATCGGCATCACTACGTCAGACCGACGTCCGGAGTTCAGCGCATAACTCACCCTGTCAGTCTTGGATGGACTGGACGGAATGACGAATGACATAAGAGAATTGACAGTAACAAGAGCTCAGACGCGGGCGAGGCGGGTCCAGATGAAATAATGACCTCGATCTTCGAGCTCTTGTTGAATTTCGAACTAGGAAGGCATTCCAGTTTTGGCTGAGAATCACGACACGACATGACTTCGGCGGTTTTGCCCGTTCGTCTTTATTTTTCCGTGTTTCGTACGAAATTGATATTATGTGGACATTATGTGGACGGATTCCGCTCGGTGTTGCGACATGGACAGACATGACTAGTTACGAAATGGGACAACAGATTCACGACGATGACTCAGTTGCCACGAGTTTCTGTCGAGCAAATTATCCAGAATTCATGTGTTTATTCGTGAATAGCCCAATTTGGAATGCTCAAATAAGGTTATACCTGCACTTGTATTAAACTGGGTTATCACTGAAATGCCAAATCTTTATTTGTCACCTACATAGTAGGTAGTAGGTTACTTCATAAGTACCTAGTACATATTAGGTTACGTCTATACCTACTAGATAAACTGTGAATTTCCCCACTTCGGCACGCTGTAAGCGTAAGCGTGGGTATACGTCAATCTTGGAAAATTGGTGTCAGTGCGTTTAGTTGATTGGGACGTTTGGTGAAATTTATCCCAACTTGGTTTGGTGACATTTTGGAGAAATTTTATAGAATAGAATTATTTTATAGAAACACTGCCTGCATTGCCTTATTGTTCCTGTGATTCTAGATCGATAAACATATTACCTGACGAATAGACAAGCAAGTAAGCGGAAAAACGTCGGGAAAATAGATAAATTGAATTCTGCTCCAGCTACCCTTATTCCTCGGAAGGCCTTTTGTCATTCTCAGAACTCAGAACTGGAGTGACCGCATGTATTTCCCAGCTGCGTTAGTTCATCGCCTTCTGCCGGCCACCAGAAATGCCAGTTTGACGTAACAATGTCAAGGGTGCCTTTACACTGCTGGCCCCCGCACGCATGCGTTGGCTCCAGGTGAGCCGCTAGGTCGGCACCTACTGCGCAGCCGTGAAAAGTTCGGTGATACATTTTCAGCAATGTACAGCAAGTTTCTGAAACTAAAACCAGAGTGAAACTGTAACTCAAACTGCTACTCAAACTCAAACTAAAATTCAAACAAATTCAAACTAAAATTCAAACTCAAACTGATACTGATGCACAAACTCAAACTTGAACTAAAACCAAAGTGAAACTGCAAAGCAAACTGACACTCAAGCTGAAACTTAAACTCAAATCCCAACTCAAACTGATATCTAAACTCGAACTGATACTGAGAGACAAGCTCAAACTGATACTGATACTCAAAATGAAACTCAAACTCGAACTGAAACTCAAAGGTCAAAAGAAAAGTGAAAACAAACTCAAACAGAAGCTAAAACTCAAACTCAAACTGAAACTCAATCTAAAATTGAAACTAAAACTCAAACTGATACTGATGCAATAACTCAAATTGAAACTCGAACTGAAACTAAAGGTAAAACCGATGCTAAAACTGCAACTCAAATTGATACCTACTGATATTTACTCAAACTCAAAAAAAGATGAACGCAAACTCAAACTTGAACTGAAACCCAAAACTCAAACTGATACTTAAACCGAAGCTCAGACTGGAATTTAGAGTTTGAGTTTCAGTTTGAGCCTGTTTATGAGTTTCAGTTGAGTTTTAGTTTGTGTTTAAGTATCAGTTTGAGTTTGAGTACCAATATCAGCTTGAGTTTGTGTATCAGTTTGAGATTGAGATTTAGTTTCAGATTGAGTTTTAATTTGTAACTGAGTTTACCTTTCTTTCGACCTTTGAGTTTGAGTTCAAGTATTAGTTTGAGTTTGAGCCTGTTATCACTCTGAGTTTGAGTAGCAGTACCAGTTTGAATTTGAGTGTCAGCTAAAGGTTCAGTTCGAGTTTTAATATCAGTATAAGCTTGAGTTTGTGACGAAAAGCCTAAGTGTATCAGTTTGAGTTCAAGTTTCATTTTGAGTTTGAATATCAGTTTGAGTTAGAGTTTCAGTTTTTCCAGAATCAGTTATTCGATTTTGAGTTCGAGTTTGAATTAGATTGTCTTCGGCCTTTGGGTTTGAGTGTGTATCAATATCAGTTTGAGGTTTTTGTAGTTTCAGTTTGAGTTTAAGCATGAATATCAGTATCATGGTCCAATTGCGGGAAAGAAGTTTCCTTTTCAAATCCAATCTACAAAGTGTAAGCAAAAAACAACTATACAACTAGCGCAACAACCTCCTTCTATTCGGCCAATAGGTAACTGCGGGTATCAAGGCCTCGGATTTCTTTCTAGCCTCGGATTGTTGACTCGATGGAAACGAATGTCACACGGAGCTTCCTCGCTTTTATCGTAATACCATCTATTAAAGCTGTAATTTCATGGCAGAAAGTAATGCGTGAAAAATAATAATATCCTTCCTTTTCCTCTGCAAAGGGGAATTGCGAATGCGAAAAAACACACGGCAGTTGCTAATAGGTTCAATTTGTCGTAAACTAGTGCAAATGGAAATGTCGAAATCCAAGGGCAAAAAAAAAATATTGCCCTGGCGGACTCGATACCGTTTAGTTCATCTATATGGTTGTAAAGCAAGACGGATGGATACCCACTTTCAGTCACATAATATTGTTTTTTATGGGAATAGTTACTTTTGCCTTCAAGCTCAAACCTATTGGTACTTACATCTCCGTTCCAACTAATGTGGTTTTAAAACGCAATTTGGCCTCTCACAGATACCTGATGCCATCTCCATTCGAAACTAGTATTAATTCTATTAGTAGTTCTAGTCGAATACTAGTATTAACTAGTATTAATCTTCTGCCCTATCGGCGAACGTAATTTTCTCATATATCCACCAAAACGGAAAGGTCGCTCCTCTCTCAATCAACCCCAAAATCGCCCACTTCAAGGTGAAGATATTTAGGAACGATATTGGATGCAGAACGTGCTCCTAATCACCCGAACATCATTTGCCTCGCGGTGGAGTGCGGGGGGCGAGTTGGGCACGACTTTCGGAAGAATAGTTCAGTCATCGCTAACAGGAGGAACTGAATCGCCGATGATCTAAAAGGCACTGAACATTCCGGGGGATGGGACATTTCCAAATGTTACGAAACTGAAATGGGCAGAAGTCCTCGTGTCCATCTCGAGATAACTGGGAAATGCAGTCGTGCTACCGACCCACGTCCAGGCCACGTCTGTCTTGTCGAGGGACGTCCTTCCTCCAAATCGATCACACCACTGCACAATGAGACACTAATATTATATTATTGGTATAATACCAATGCGTAGGATAATTGTAGCATTAATTTTAATAGCAATATTAAAACGTTGTTAAGCACCTATACCAGGCAAGGGCTTATTATTCATCACATCATGATTCGAGTCTTTTTCAAATAAATTTTCTTGTTCGATTTTCTGGGGCCAATCAAAAACTCGGATACAGCACCCAAAAAATATTGGGTATTTCAAAAACTCGCTCAGCTGTTTCATCACTTGTGTTCCAACATGTATATCGACATTTTGGCGAAAATTAGTGTTACAACACTTTATACTTACAAATACTTATTCTTACTCGAAATCTCTCGCCTCGTCTGCTAAAACGCCTAGTTTTACCGTGAGACCGATAGATTTTTCTCAAAACGCCAAAAAAGCCAAATGTGCTATTGGAATTATCAGACCACCTGCGCTATCTACCTTGCACACGGCTACTTCATGTGTTCCCGGTTCACTGTAAGTTTATTATTTTTACGATCTCTTTTTTACACGAACAGCTTAGGCAAAAATGTTCTTCTATTTTGAATTTCGATTTAATTTGAAAATTCATCTTCAGGAAAGTTGTCAAAAGTTAGCACACTGCGCTAACATGTCATGTTGGAACCCGAGCGACGATTTTTTTCTCCCATCAAACAACCCATTTGCTACCTTTATTTGGCAAGGATCAACGTAGCAAGTCCTGCGATTCGCCGCTTTATGCAGTGAGGCTCGCGTCACTCACGATTCGGGCAAAAATGAGGTGCATTTCTCAACGTTCCATACGAATACTCAAGATAAATCTACCTACTTACTTCGGTTAGCATATCAGCTACGATGGGGTCACAGACTGAGGGGTACAGCCCTGAGGCATCTCCGTCTGCACTGCAAGAAACGGGCATGTTTGCCAATATTTGGATAGGACAACATTTCAATGTTGAATTTTCTTCTTTTAACAATGCTCGGCCGGGACACCATTTTTTTGCAATTTGCTCTTTGCATTGGTGAGTTCCCCCTCCATTCCTCCTCCTCCTCCTTCTCTTCTTCTTCGTCTTCGAATTAGATCAAATCTCGTCGATCAAATGCAGGGATCATGGTCTTGTGTCTACTTCGTCCACCTCATTCTGGATACCGACCCTTTTCTCCTGCACTTCTGCTCTAGTTACAAAACTCCTGCGTAGGTTGCGAGGGCGGACGTTGAGATGCCGTTGTGCAAAGAAGATCATCGTTTACGCTGTTCAGCAGACAGTCTGCCTGTCAGTCTGTCTGTTTGAATGGGCCATGTGTGCCCCCACCCTTCATTCAAAAGGAAAGAAAGTAAAAGTTCTTCCTCGTATGTCGCAGGAGCTACACGATTTCATTGATATCCCCCGCTTTTGACTTCTCGTCGCACGTTCGTCATTGTAAATCATTCGTGAGTTGATGAGCAGATCAGACCTGCATAAACAAGATCCGTGATCACAGCAACGAGCACTCGTATTTGCATACTTAAGTTACCTAATTTATTATCCCATTTTCTACAACACGGCTGGTTGACCCAATTCTCAATGTAATGTTATGATAAAAATGATGGCTTGTAATGGATACAGTAACACAATGTGTAGAGTACTCAACATTTACTGGATAAGTAGATGAATTTTATGTAAATAAGGTTAAACGAGTAACAAAAGCTAGAGATATACCTAATACCTACCAAATTATTGACTAATGATTGAGTGATGGACATAATCAAGAGGGTGTTGAATAAAAATGTTGCACACTGAGCAAGACTAGAACCACGGACGCCATGCAGCGAAAATTTAACCGTTTTATACCCAAAAAGAGTAACGGGGCCTCAAGTCGGATCGCTCCACGCCCTTCCGTGTCACTTCCCTGTGAACAACATTCGAGATACAAAGCCCAGAAATGGAGAATAGATCCAATTATGCTTGTCATAATAATCTTAAGTAGTTGCCCTTTATTTATTCCTTTCAAATTCAAGGACATCAGGAATCAGGACCTTTTCCGACCTCTTGATCCTAACGACTCTCAATGTCCTTGAAAACGTTACCGGAGCTCGTCAATTTTTATCTTGCACCAGTGCAATATAAAAAGAAAAATGATAATACTGGTAACCTCTGTTGTAAAGGAGCAATTATGTCACTGTCGATGAGGATAATACGACCATCCGTGCTTTAGCTCTCAATTCGCTCCGCTGGAGAACAAAGACGCTGGGAAAACATTCGGAGTCGAGTACAAATAAATAATTCAGCATCGACGTAACTGCAAAGTGATAGGAAGGCACAAGGGTGCATCCTGCAGCTGAAAGGCATTTCATCTCTGATGCACCGGGCGATGCTCGAGATAGACGACCTTTAGCCTTCGCACGACTGCGACTCCCGGCGCTCATTACGTACATTACCGAGAGCGCAGTGTTCACATGCGTACGGAATGCGTAGCTACAAAAATACGGTAGACGAGCAGTTGTCAACTCGAGACTGCATTTTGGACGTGATGAAGTCAAATAATATTTGACGTTGCATATTATGCAGGCACCTAATAAAATCACATTTTTATCATTTCCTCTGATGGTTCGAAGCATGTTACAATAATCCTCAACTTGGTGAAATCGGAGCCAAAGGCAACAATTACCCAACATTATACCAGCTTCCATTCTTAAATAGCATTATGCAGGGTGCACCGTATTTGATGATCCTTACAACCTGCCTGTAAGGCTCATCCTGTTGCTCCCCAGACCGATCTTAAAGCTCCCACCGACCAATCTTAAAGTTCCTGACGACCTATCTTGATGCTCCTCCCAACCCATCTTGAAGCACCTCATGACCCATTTAGAAGCTCCACACAACGCATCTTGAAACTCCTCATGACCCATTTAGAAGCTCCTCACAACGTATCTTGATGCTCCTCATGACCCATTTAAAAGTTCCCCACAACTTATCTCAAAGCTCCTCAAAATCTAACCTGAAGCTCATCAGGATCTATATTGATCCTCCTCACAGCTGTTATGAAGGTCCTCACGGAATATCGTAAAGCTCCTCTTAGCTCCTCACGAGCTATGTTAAAGCTCCTCTTGGGACAACATGTTCAGGATTTGATGCTTCCACGGCCCATTTACAAGCTCCTCACAACCTTATAGAAGCTTCTCACGTCCTATCTCTAAGTTGTTAGCGATTTATTTTCAAGCTCCTCAGGTTCCTGAATCAGTCCTGCTGAATCCTTCAACTTTTTCTTGAGCTGAGCGAAGCCCCAGTTGCTCTTTTCGGCTAAGATGATTCATGACCTCTGGAGGTGTTTCATTTCAGAATTGGCGCTAAATGGAGGATTCATCTGCAGCTGTGTAGCAGTTAAAGCTGAAGCTAGAGGTTAATTATCAGCAGTAACTTGCTATTGAATCACGCAACTGAAACCACCCGTCGGTTAGCCGCGTTCTATTACCGTCTAATTATAATCATTATCCGTTTAACTATGAATGTTCGATTGTTGTGGCTAAGGCAAATGTGAAGGACGTCGGATGATTCTCGTCCTCGTTTGTCTTGGTAAGCAGTAGGTATATTTTCAACTGGGCCCAAATCGACCTCGGAAAAAATTCTTGGAGTATTGAAACATATAACATTTGAATGTAATATACGACAGGTAGGTTTTACTTCTCACCATATTTACAGATTAGCCTTGTCAAAAAACAAAATTACGAAAGAACAAAATAAGTTTAGGTTTATTCGATATGGTTGAAAGGGTACACCCGGATAAGCTACTCAAAAGTACCTACAGCCCTATTTAAAACCTGATGTCGGGGGCTTCATTCTAGCGGTGAATGAACATTATTCTTCTAGGTCCCAAAACCCCGTGTAGGGGGGGAGGTACAGTGAAAATAACGTATTTCTTCTTCTTGTTCCCCCCTCAGAAAAGATTTAAAATTGTCAGCAGTGTAGACGGTAGTGATAATTTAGAAAAATTATCAACAGTTATAGCATTTTTTCATTTCATTTATCGCCTACCCTAGATCACTATGAAACCGACAATTATAACCCGAAAAAACTAAATTCTGTTTAGTAGAACGCTTGAAATTTGTCAAATGTCGCAACTACAATACAGTTACTTGTAACACTTGTAAGTGTTCTTAAAATAATATTTAAAATTATTAAATAATTAATTTAATTAAAAATAATTAATAAAATAATAGGGAATATTATTCTCTACTGCAATCAGATGACACGGCACTTAAAACCTATATTATAGATTTAAACCAATGGTGCGTAGATAACACACAATACTTCCATATTTTGAAACGTAAAAGTGTGAAACACATTGATCATATTTTGAGTGCTTTTAAGAGTGTTTAAGTCAAATTTTTGTCATTTGTCGTTGACACAACGTTGGTCCAACGTCGGCGTTTCGACGTTGGCCCGACGACGGCGTTTCGACGTTGGCCCGACGTCGGCGTTTCAACGTTGGCCCGACGTCGGCGTTTCAACGTTGGCCCGACGTCGGCGGTTCGACGTTGGCCCGACGTCGGCGTTTCGACGTTGGCCCGACGTCGGCGTTTCGACGTTGGCCCGACGTCGGCGTTTCGATATTGGCCCTACGTCGGCGTTTCGACGTTGGCCCGACGTCGGCGTTTCGACGATGGCCCGACGTCGGCGTTTCGACGTTTCGACGAATGAAGCAAAATGAGGTATCTGTATCTATCTGTGTTTTTGGCTAAAAAAGTGCGCCATGGCAGAGTAGCTGGGAGCTACTGCAATTCGTAAAACGTCCTCGGAGTCCATGTACTATAATTTGTGTGTATCTGTATCCGATCTAGATATTTTTATAGTAAAATATCCTATCTATATCTAGATAGAAAAAACTGGTATCTTCGTCGACACTGATTGTCAGACAAAGGCTAATCCATTAATAACGTGTATACCTATTCAGTTCTGTATTTTTTCTATACTCGAGGAGTCCACCATTTTAGCACTATTTTTATGAAATGTTGAAATCTCAATTTCATTTTATTCGGCTGCACGCTCCGTTCAGTCCAACATCGAAATACATGCCTCGGACTTTTTCTAGATTTTTCGAGGAGGTGAAACAAGGCTAAAAGGGGTACCCGCTTTTGTTATGTACCATCAATCAACTTTTCCACACACTTGAATTAACGGTAGACATAATTCACAACCCTTAATTCAACCTTTCATCAAAAATTAAACCATACTTTATCAAGCTTTTTTTGGTAGGAGGAGGAAAAGTTTCGGGGGGATGTTGAACCTTTAACTAAATATTACAATACACTACTTACTTTAGAGCTCAAAACATTAACTACAAGCCACGAAAAATATTCTCTTATTTTTTGCCACCATTTAATTGGAAAAAAAAATGTACCACTGGCAACACTGGCCGAAAGCCCCCGACATTTAGCTCGAAGAGCTCTAGGTCTGGCGAAAAGGCAGCCCGTTAACAAAAAATGCTTCGTGCAGTCATGTTGTGGGTGATTCGAATGTTTTCCTATATGATCTACAGATCAGAAAAGGGGGAGATCTCCGAAGTGGATTCGAACGATCAAGCTTCGAATATCTTACACCCCCGCGGGTGAATCCGGGGGCGAAGCCAAGTCCGGGCTAGGCCCTAGGGGCTTATCCTCCCCCCAAGCCGCCCCTAGGCCGGGGTAGGAAGGCCGCCCTGCCGCCGCTATAAAGACATCCCTAGGGGGGAGTCTGCTCATCAGTCCGTGCTGGGTGCTTCACTCCCCCGACTTCAGCCCTTTCGGCGACGAACTTTACTTGCAAGTATTTGAATTTTTAGAAACTGTAACCAGTGAAACACCGTCGATTTTCCAACACCGGAGGTTTATTTATTTCATCGGCGAATATCACACAACTGCCGGCTGCCACAGCTGATCAATAAACAAGTGAGTGTAAATTTTAAAATACGTATAACCTGATTTGTAGAAATCCCTCAAATTTAAATTTAAAATCAAATTTATAATTTAAATTTTCCAGACCGTCACACTTGGGCATGGTTGCTACAAATGTTTTTATTCGCAATTAAAGCAAAAAAAAATTCCGAAATTTCTCTCACAATGAATTTATTAGTAATTTAGCTGTAATCGTATCAAACAATTTGAAACCAGTGGTAGGAAGATAACCCACAATACTTCCATATTGTAATACGTCAGTTTTCACGCAGTTTGATTATGATATAATCTATATAGGCCAAAATATTATTTTGGCTACTTAGGTGGCTTAGTGGACCAATATTGTCAAAAAACACACAATGTATAATTTTAAAACCTGCCAAAAAACAAAATTTGAACAGTTAGGAAAATGTTATGAAAAATGTCAACGAACTCACTTTGCAAATTTTAAAACCCGTCTGAAATCGAAATTTGTCAAGTTACGCAAACGCAAAACATATCCACGTATTCTGCAAGGTAAAGAAAGATTTTAAGACCAAGAACGCTCAATTCGGTTCATTTTTGGTTCAAATTGTGTGTTAAGCTTATTTGTGTTTTTCTTTCGTTTGCTACTGCATGTTCGTTTGCGTACTGTACAAATATTATTACATTTTTTGCTTACCACTAATGACATTAAAACAGCACCACCCGGTAGCACATTGTAGAAAATATTTAATATTTAAAATATTTAAAATTTACCCCCTCCTCTCAGAAACAGACTCATACTAGGACATCCCCCCCCCCATGGGCGAAAGCGCTAAAAAAAATCCGCCGAGGACGTCCCTCGACCTGACCTCCAATAAAAAAACACGATTCTCGATCACAAAAATTGCTAAGGAGTCAAGGTACCTATTTGTAAGTACCTACCCAACACGAGATCGAAAATGTCATGGAAATCAAAGCTAGATATTGAAACAAGAGAGGAGAAACCCGCCTACCCTACACAGCCCCTGAAGTACCTGTGCCTAATATGTGCTGAAGCCGAGAAAATAGTAATTAGTTTTGAGCTTGGCAAAGGCGAGATGATGATACTGTGTGACGGTAGTGTAATTATTATTACCGCAAGTTGGCAAGGACCAGTCGGCAGATTGAAGTACCGAGGTACCTATAAGAAATTGACGAGGGCGTCACGACAAGGACAGGTTGCAGGTTTCTCAATAGATCAAATTGCCATCCAAATGAGCAATGCTGATTCTTACAAACTAGAGACAATGATATTAACACAGGAACTGAAGTAACTCAATGAGTATTTGTGTAGGTACTTGACTTAGGTACTTGACGGAAGTTATAGAAGAGATGAACTACTACCATTCTTCCATATTTTGGTACCTATGTCAAAAATTTCACTCCATTAATTCCAGGTACTAGGATAAAAAATGTCAAAAAACACAAGACGCAAATTTCGGAATAAAATCAAATCACTTACATACTGAAAAATAATAATCGATAATGAAAAAATCCACTTTTTGAGGCAAAGAAAACACACTATTTCGGAAGTACTGAGAAAAGTCAAAATTCTTGCTTAACTGGATGATGGTCAAGGATGATTTTGAGCTAAAAGTTTACCGTTTCGTGACTTTTTCTGAACAGCCCATTTTCTGTTTTGAGACGATTATGAATTAAAATGGAAATGTCGTACATTAGAATTTCGCTTTGTTTTTCCCTAAATTTCCGAAATATATGTGAAAAGTGAGAAATATGTGAAAAATAATTAAATACGTAAATGTATAGAAAATCTAGCCATACCATTTACCTAGAGGAAAAATAACTACCTAGTTTCTTCGAAACGTATTATCCGTTTGTATAGTGAGGTACCTGCACCCATGCACAAAAATAAAATTGATGGAAATTCTTTTCTCAAACTCTATACAGTTTAAAAATTTACCGAATAGGTAATTTAAAATCACATCCTTTTCATTATTCTGATCGTTATAGGAGTCGCTACCTGGTGTGTGTTGCTGCATGCCACAGCCTCATCAGTTGCCCAAAAGAAAAGGGCGAGACAAGGGACTCGTGTTGAGTTGATAGTTCGTGATCGTGCGATCCTACTAAAATACTCGCAAACCTAGCACACAGATCCGACATGTTGTTAACCACGATCAGCTGGTGTTCGTAAACGTTGCACAACATCGCGCCAATGCATAGATGTCTCATTCCAACGTAATACACGCTATAGCTGCCTAAACCTATAGCCAGCAAATAACCTACTTACGAGCAAAAAGGAAAGGGAATTTATCCTTCAGGTTCATGGATCGTAGCCATCGAAAACCAAAAAAAAAAATTATTCAGAATATCGACAGCCACACTGCAAAAGTCTGTAAGTCCAAAAACCAAAAATGTTCAGGGGACAAAAAAAACCTTCTCATTTCACCTCTCAAATTCTCAACGACTTTCTGAAATTCCAACAATAATTTCAATTGCGTATTAGATAAACTATCATTATGGCCACAGGACTGTGCAGTTCCATGTGTTTCGAGTTGTTTGTTGTTGACGGATAATGGTGATTAGCGTCTTTTTCCCAGGCGTTCACCTCGGCCGCCTTTTCAGGCGTAATTACAAGGTCGCACTTTGTGAACCCCTTTCTTCTAATGTCAAAAAGTGGAGTTCCTCATGCCGCTGGCTGCTGAAAGTTTTTCCTGAGCCAACGACGCCAACTGACATAAAGAAAAGCGCTGTTTCATTTTCCTTCATCGATTTGCAAGGTTAAATTCAGAAATACGGAAAATATTTCATTTCCTATTCATTGGTCAAGGTTAAGGGCCCAATTAGATCATATTAGATCTTACTAATCCTGACTTGACAAGGGCCTATATATGAATTTATTTGAGGCTACATTTATCCACTGGTTCAATAATAAAGCCCTGAATTTAATATTGGACATAATGAACCTGAATCGTCGTACTCGGCTAATTTCATCCTGGCAGGTAATGTCACCTTCGTTCGGTGCCATCGGTTCCATGGTAATTGAATAAAATATTTTTTTAATTTTCTCCATTTTCAATTTGACATAGTTGAGATTCTCAACCACGATTTGAAATATCAATTTTTGAGGGTTCTCGAGGTTTGGGGAAGGTTCGACCTCAGATTTGGACCTAAACAAACCGCAAGAACCTTCAATATTTAATTTTCCATTTTTTTCTAATTTGCGTAGATAAACGCATGAAACGAACAAAAAAGGAAACAGCGCCAATTCTAGTGCAACTAATCATACTTCTTGGACCACAGTCAAAAGTTCACAACGAGCTAAGGTACTTGACAACTTGTCTTGATAATCTCGAAATATTGACCGAGCTGAAATTCGAATCAGCTAAATTCGAAATAAAAACGCTCGCTACTTGCACAGGAATGTTTTTCTCGAGAGATGGCGGGCGACTCATCGTCCCGCACGACCGATGAGTCCTACATGTTGTAATCTACCCCGTTGGATTGTAACATACGAACCAGACCTCAGCACTAAAGGCGAATCCACAAGAAGGAAAGATGATGGACTCGATTGCGAATTTGGGTCAAGTTGAAGACACGAATTCGACCGGAATCGCGGTTTTACGACAATGGGAAAGAATTTGGAAAGAAATAAATGCCCGGTGTTAAATGTTTAATCGGACACACTTATGAAACCACAACTACAGTCCTCATGAATGCGTTCGGTTTTTATAATCCAAATAACAGAAACGACTGCAGTACCAGGATAATGGGAGCATTCCGAAAAAGAATTTAAACAGTACTGATAGGAAGCCTCTAAAGGTAGAAAGGCGTAAGGGCCGTAGTTCCCTTGAGGCTTGAAGGGCTTGATTGATTTAATTAATAATATGCATACAATGAAATAGTTGATAAAATAATAATAATAATAATGATTATTAACGTGGTTGTCACTGGTGTTTTACACACCTAGTTTTTTTGGTAAAAACCTAAAAATTAATAAGATTTTGAAGGTGAAGAAAACCTTTAAGAATTTTTTGAATAATTTCCTCGTCATTTGAATATTTTTTATATTTAAATATTTCAATTTCTTCCCCTGTCAGTTGAATACTGATTTTATTTTTTCATTTTGATTTTTTTTCTCGTCATTTACAATGGGATAGGTACCAACGGTTTTTCCGCGACACTTAGAAGCACCTTTATTTTAAGCCCTTCAGAGCATGATTAATTTGATCGCTTTTTCTCTAGTTGTAATTTTTTTCAACATTTTTTTACAAACGGCGGAAGATAATTTTTTGAGATTTGGAGACAAACCGTCTACTTATCTGTTACAGGCCAAGGGCGACATCGGGGAGAATGAGAGGCAAGGAGGCCCTGATTGGTGAGTGCCAAATATGCAATCATTGTTACGATATACTAGATAATGCAGGACACAGATAAACTGGACTGTCGAATGGGAGGAACATGAAATTGTACCTATTCTATAAGAGCGAAATTCTACCAAGTTTGGAAGTTTCAACGAATCGTTAACCAGCTCGACTTGATAGCTCTATCGTGGTGGCTTTATCGATGGATTTATGTACCTAGCACCAAATTACGAAATGTCAAAAGTTAGCTCTAGGGTAACGAAATTTTTCAGTATGACAAAACTTTGGTTCATTCAAGTTCGGATCTGCGATGTTGTACAGACGCAGGTACTCACTAATTTTTCAGATCCTAATCGCACTCGCAGGTTTCCCTTGCTCAACAATAGACCCAAAATCCCACCGAAGCTGTTACTGTGCCTGAAAGGCCGCAAAAGCCTATTATTACAGGCGTCTGGCCATCGGCGATTCACTCCAATGTTTTCTTTGCTGTAGTCAAACAATCCATTAGCAATACTTCACGAACCATTGAGAACGTTCTGTCGTACTGAACTGAATATTCGCACATATCTTCCAACACGCGGAAGAAGTCGCATAATTATGCGAAGTCTGGCAGGTACCTGAACCATAAGCCACCGAAAATATCAGGAAAATAATCATCCAAGGTTCGCTGCAAATAATACTAGAAAATACAAGAAGTATGTGCTACTAGCAAAATATCAGGAGCACACATCACAACTTTCCATTCCTTTAGTCCTTAGGTGCCTAGGTATCTACTTATTTACCATTGTGAGAATAACAGTAACTCTTATAAATACCCTCGAGCTCCCCCTGGCCTCAAACTGCAATGCCCGAAGTGCGCGAACAATTTAGACATTTTTGCCGCAACGAATAGATTTTTTAATGAACCCTAATTTTGTGCATCATCAGTTGATGGCGACGGCTCTTAGCAAAGGTGAGGGGGCATTTTCCGCCCATAATTTATTTTCCGAGCGCTTTCGCCCCTTCGGGCCCCTCCAGGAGATGACTGCATTTTTCATCGTATAAGCCTTTTAAAGTAGGTAGGTAATCTTAAACTTCTTTTTCCTTCATCTTCTCTCAGATTACCTACCAATATAAAAAACCTCAATTAAAAAACGTATATGAACCTGTAAAAACCCTAGCTCCCCCTGTAGTCTCCCAGCTGGAATCGATTATGATCACTATCCCTTTCCTAAGTCCTTGGGGGCAAAATACCTAAGGCCAGAAGTTTCTTAATCTCACAAATTAAATGCGCCGGCGTTGTTTTGCCTAGTCGGAAATCTGCCAGGCTCGGGCACTATTGTTGTTTTAATAATGTTTTCCGCAGAATCATTGCAAGCTCAGCAGTGTGAGAAGAGATGGAGGCCCGAAAGAAAGCTTGTTACCTCATGTCGAGTGAACACTGCCTGTTCGGATAGCACAGCTGACAGCGGAGGTGGGAATTAAGGTTTCGGACAATCAGGAGGAATAATTCCTTTGAATTAATCAATTGTCCTGATCCGAAGCGGGGAGACATCATGTACAGTGCTACATAATAGATGATGCACCAACAAACGATCTCTAGCATAGAGCATGAAAATAATTTTGAAAAAATAAGTAATAACCATTGATGCCGAAAAACTCAGGGCCCGCAAGCAGAAATATATTTACACTCTTTTCGGTTTTCACATTTTGTTGGTCATTTCGGTCGAATAAATTACCTACTACTGAAATGGCTTATGCTTTGTTCTAGTTATACTGGGAGCCCTCCACTTAGCGGCGGTGAGATACTATTCCTTTTTCAATAACTAAAGAACATACTTATTTTCTTGCTAGAAAATTATTTATCGCTCTGATGTATCTGATTTCCATCGTTTTTCTTATGGTCTCAGGCTCAAAATGGGTACTCCTACAACAGACCGGTAAACCCTTTGAATGTCGGAGGCACAACTGGAGGGCCGACCCTCTCATCGCCTTCTGGCTTCCAGTTGCCAGGGACAACGGCAAGTCCAGGAGCACAAACCCCGGGATACCAGAGTCAGCAACCTGGAGGTCCATCTAGGCCAGGGTATCCAACTGGATCGGGTTCACCGGGATATCCCTCAGGGAGACCTAGTGGTCCCTTGGGCGATGAATATCCCACTGGACCAGCTGGACAACAACCTGGAAGACCGGGTGCGCCTGGTCAGCAGGCGGGAAGTCCTGGTGCTCCCGGCCAGCAGCCTGGTTATCCTTCAGGTAAAATAAATATGGAATTAATAATTATTAGCAATTTACAGAATATAATTCGACCAGAGCACCATACGAAAATCTTACCAATTTTGATTGGTTAAAAACTTTGCTGCAGGACCTTCCGGACCAAGTGGCCCAGCCTCGAGTCCGTCATATCCAGGATCTCAAGGATACCCATCAGGCAGACCCACCGGACCTGCGTTTCCTCCAGGTCCTTCAAGCGTCGCTCCAGGAACGACTCCAGGAAGACCGATAGGCCCTCTGGGCGATGAATACCCCGGCACATCTGGCGGTCAAGGACCTTCAGCTCAGTATCCTGGATCCCAAGGACCTTCAGGTCAGCTTCCAGGAGCCCAAGGACCATCTTCTCAGTTCCCAGGATCTCAAGGACCTCAGGTAAGCATGTCTGACTAAAATTGATAATCTTCACAAACCTGCGACGAGCTACCTCCTTAGCGGTGTTTACAAGCTGATATTAGAATCATTAGGTAATTATAATATAGGATAGGCAAAATACGGGAGGCTCAACCTGTCATTCTTCGAAATATTGTTCTTGGAAATCAGCAATTTTGAGGAAAACTGATGCGAAATCCGTAACACATTAGGTATTTATTTCCTAACATTAGCAATTTTGTGAAATGTTTGAACCACCTACAGGATTTTCAGTTAACATGCTCCCAATTCTTTCAGGGGCCAGCCAGTCAATATCCAGGATCACAAGGACCTCAGGGCCCATCGGCTCAGTACCCAGGGGCCCAAGGACCAGCAGGACAGCAGCCAGGACAAGCTGGAGGACAAGGGCCGAGTTCATTTGGGCCTGGACAAGCTGGAGGACAAGGGCCGAGTTCATTTGGGCCCGGACAGGCTGGGAGCCAAGGACCATCATCTCAATACCCAGGACAAGCGGGTGGTCAAGGTCCTACTGGATTTGGGCCCGGACAATCGGGAGGTCAAGGGCCATCGTCCCAATACCCAGGACAAACTGGAGGTCAAGGGCCAAGTAGTTTTGGAACTGGACAAGCTGGCGGTCAGGGACCAAGCGCATTCAGACCAGGACAGGCCGGCGGTCAGGGACCAAGTGCTTTCGGACCAGGCCAAAGTGGAAGTCAAGGGCCTTCTGGTCAATACCCTGGACAAGCTGGAGGCCAAGGACCTTCTGGTCAATACCCGGGACAAGCTGGAGGACAAGGCCCCAGTTCTTTTGGCACTGGCCAGACTGGTGGTCAAGGACCGAGCAGCTTTGGAACAGGACAGGCAGGAGGGCAAGGACCGAGCAGCTTTGGAACAGGGCAGGCCGGTGGTCAAGGACCAAGCAGCTTTGGAACAGGACAGGCGGGAGGGCAAGGACCTAGCAATTTTGGAACGGGACAGGCTGGTGGCCAAGGACCGAGCAGCTTTGGGACGGGACAGGCTGGTGGCCAAGGACCAAGCAGCTTTGGAACAGGACAGGCAGGTGGTCAAGGACCGAGCAGCTTTGGAACAGGACAGGCTGGTGGACAAGGCCCAAGCTCTTTTGGCACTGGACAAGCAGGAGGACAAGGACCCAGTGCTTTTGGACCAGGGCAAGCAGGAGGACAAGGACCCAGTGCTTTTGGACCAGGACAGGCTGGTGGACAAGGGCCTAGCGAATATCCCGATGATGGGAGCTACCCTGGAGGAGACTACTCTGCCATTCCTGGAGAGCCTGATATTGATTACCCTATTTATTCTGAAATCCCAGAAACATCATTCTCATGCGCTAGCCAGCAGTGGCCTGGATACTACGCTGATGTAGAAGCCCGATGCCAAGTTTTCCACATATGTGCCAACAACAAGACGTATGATTTTCTCTGTCCCAATGGAACAATCTTCCATCAACAGTACTTCGTTTGTGTATGGTGGAATCAGTTTGATTGCAGCACAGCCCCCAGTCTCTATTATTTGAATGAGAACATCTATGACTACTCCAAAGTTGGAAGCCCTGGAGCTGGCGGGCCTGGACTTCAAGGCCCTATTGGCCCCACTGCAGGATTCGGGCCTTCCCAGGGACCTCAAGGACCAACTGCAACATTCGGGCCTTCTCAAGGACCGATAGGACCCTCAGCAGCGTTTGGGCCATCTCAAGGACCTCAAGGTCCAACTGCGTCATTTGGACCATCTCAAGGACCTATTGGACCCACTGCTAGTTTCGGACCATCTCAAGGGCCAGTCGGACCAACTGCTAGTTTTGGTCCTTCTCAAGGGCCTCAAGGTCCAACTGCGTCATTTGGACCATCTCAGGGACCCCAAGGACCATCAGCATCCTTCGGACCATCTCAAGGACCCCAAGGCCCTACTGCTTCGTTCGGGCCTTCTCAGGGACCTCAAGGACCATCAGCATCCTTCGGACCATCTCAGGGACCCCAAGGCCCTACTGCTTCGTTCGGGCCTTCTCAGGGACCACAAGGACCAACAGCATCGTTCGGACCATCTCAAGGGCCTCAGGGACCAAGCGCCTCATTCGGGCCCTCGCAAGGACCTCAAGGGCCTAGTGCATCGTTTGGACCTTCTCAAGGACAACAGGGACCATCATTTGCACCATCTCAAGGACCCCAAGGACCATCAGCGTCATTTGGACCATCCCAAGGACCTCAAGGTCCCACTGCTTCTTTCGGACCGTCCCAAGGACCTCAAGGACCGTCAGCCTCGTTTGGACCTTCTCAAGGCCCTCAAGGGCCGACAGCTTCTTACGGACCTTCCCAAGGACCAACTGGTCCTTCCGGACCCCAAGGCCCATCTGGCCCTCAAGGTCCTTTAGGACCCCAAGGCCCATCTGGTCCTCAAGGTCCTTTAGGACCCCAAGGCCCTTCGGGACCTCAGGGCCCAGCCGCTGGATTCCCAGGATCTCAAGGTCCCACCGGGCAGTACCCAGGTGCTCAGGGGCCATCCAGCCAATTCCCAGGACCTCAGGGGTCGTTCCCTGGTGCTCAACGCCCGGGAGCCCAAGGTCCTGGGGCAATCGGCCCCCAAGCCGACGTACCTGCCAGTGGCTCTCCAGCTCAGAAGCCAAATCGTGAATACCTACCACCTTACAGAAGATAGTGACCGGTGAAATCTCATGGACTCTAATTTTAAGTTTTCTTATTTATAAATAAGTAGTTGACCCCAAATGTAAGATAAATCTGAAAAAATGATGTAATGAGTGACACTATGCTCAATACACGAGAATCGTGACGATTGTGTACATGACTGTTACAAAGTACTTTGAAAACGTTTAAGCTGTAATTTTGTAATTTGATACTTATCAACTTGTTGCCATAATTATAAAGTGGTATACTTTTTTATGCTTCGTTCAGCAACTGCATTCCTTTCTCCAACCCTAGTCCTCCTAGGCATCAGTAAACAGCATGCAGAGTCGGAAGGATATGTAAGCAAAACCTTTCCACCAGACAAATTTCATCTTGGATTATTTTTATTATCATATAAAAAAACTACAAGGCATCCAAAATTTACATTGGTAACGCTCAATTATCAACTGTAGACAATTTCCACGCCATTCGAGAAGTATTTTAAACTGCTCCTCTCGGTTCGCACTAATGCACAGATCCGGTATGCTCTTTTAGAAGGAAATAAATCATCACCGATCGATCATCATCAAAATGCACCGGTTCCTTGTGAGTGATGAGCACTGTGGCAGCGATGCCGTACATCAAAGTTGGTATACCTGTGGAAATTCAATGCTATGAAGAAAGAGCAATAATGATGCTACTTGTCGAGCGAAATCTCTCAAGTCTTGATGAAGTTAACGCACCAAAACCATGACGTCACAGATATATCTGTATATATAGGGGGCACGGAAAGATCGACGTAGGAGATAGCTGGTGCTCGTCACATAAGCAAACAACGGTGCTCCGTTTGGATAGGGTTGATAAGCGAGAATGGCGGCAGCCTTATCAGTCTTCCCATGATCTGTGACTTCATCGTTCTTTCAACCTAACAAACGCTCGGGTCTAGGCTTACCTAGATTTGTAAGTTTGATGATATTGAACATGGTATCTTCGAAGGTCAGATCTTGATATTTTCTTTTTGTACAGTGATACTTGATGTAAGGGAAACAGCCAGTTCTCAAAACATGGTAGTTGCTTTCCCCCACTTTCCAGTTGAAATGAGAACGTCCAAATTGATCGTTAACGACACTAGATTGCTTTACAAAATAAGATGTCCAAGGAGGTTGCTTGACCTGCGTTAGATAAGCGGTCAACACTTCTGAAGCTTTGGGACGAAATCCCATAACTCAATAATTCATTCTTTTTGTGAGCACTGGCTTCATCTGTTCTGTAACAAGAAGTGTTGAGGACCCACTCAATTGGGATTATTTTCTAACATAACCTAACTACATAACTCTACACATTCAGCGCGGTAGGTACCAACTCAAATTGATGGAAAATAAATTCGTCCGCTCCACCACAATCGACATGGCTTAAGTAGGTTTCGCCGATTAGGCCATTGTTAGTACAATACGGAGTACTAATTACTAGGTTTTATTTGTTGGTGTAATTGGCTCTTGGTCGGTTAGGTTCCAGTAGAGATTACTACTTAGTAATTTCGCTCCAAAAGGGCAAGGAGAAGTTTAATAAAATCCCATGTACGTACATCAAGTAAGTAGATACGTACCTTTTAATAGGGATTACATTATTTATTCATTTTTCCAATAAAAGAGCGACGGACTTGAGTAGATACCTACTTACCTAGCTACTCTACCGAGAAATAAAGACGAGCTGACCACGAGGCGTGATGGATGTCCAGTTTAAACGTCAATCACCTCCACGCATAGTGTGGCTCAACATAACTAGAAACATAGTCCGCGTGGCTTCATTATCTAGGGACTGAACTACAAAGATATTACTTGGTTTGGTCAGCAGCAGTGGGCAGAGTACACACTACACAGTGCAGGTTCCTTGTCACACTGACAACTAAAGACGCCAGACGTTATCACTGGAAGACAACAGCTGTTTAGTGTTCCGTAGCCTATCGCAGTTTCGCTCTTGCCGATGTCAGCTCTACCGAGCAAACGTAAAGTGAAACTTGAACCTGAACGATAATAGATGATTGGAAAATAGAAATGAAAAAAGTTAAATTAAGACGGGCCCGTTTCCGTAAAAAAATGAATAGCTTGAGGCTTGAAGCCCATCATTACAAGAAAATCGAGTCAACAGTTCATCCTAATCAAAACTACATTCCATTCAAAACTACATACGCTCATTTACTAAACACAAATTCCCTTTTGATCATTCGACCTAATTCCTTTAATTATAGGTACCTAACTACATAAAAAAGACTACATAACTACTCATCATAAAAAAACTGCATAAAGTCCCATGAATAATCACTTCCTATGCCTGCCATATGGCCCATCAATCGATGACGTACGAAAAGGAAGGTTTCTTTTTTCAGAGCAGGTTACTTTTTTCCGAAACCCACGAAGTTACCAAAGGTGAGTAATATTTTAAACATTAGGTACTTTAATTTCACTATTGGGAATTATTATCTGGCTACAAGTTTTCCTACCAAAAACGATTGGGATGGGTTGAGTCATTGCAGTCAGTAGGTAGTTGAAGATCCGTAATCAACAACTCACCCAAGCTACACTCACACCCCCTTGATGCGTCGACCTTCACAATCAGCCAGGAAAAAATTTTCCGTTCAGAATTACTAATAAAAGCCTATATTTTGAGGATTCCCTGAATTTTTGTTCATTGTTCGATATTAAACCGTGATTGGATTCTTTATCGTTCAAGAAATGCACTCTCTTTGGCCTCTTTCAGATTCCGATCAGCCATGTCTGGGGAAAACCATGTCGACGAATCCAAATTCACTGGACTCTCAAAGTACTTCAATAGTGAAACTCTCAGAGGACGGGCGAACGTAAGTAATATTAAGTTATCGTGAAAATAAAAAAATTTTGTGAATTTTCGAACCGTGAAACTTTCAGTTGGTCACACCCACTCATCTAACCAAAACTACTATGATGATTTGCTTTAGTGTTGAAGTCAGAATGTTTTATGGTGACATCAACGCGATCATGAAACACCTGCGATTTTCAATTAGGTAAAAGGTTGTATATCTACATACAAATGTCTTTTCAGCCATGTTTTCTGAAACCACGGGATGTCTTATTCGTTGAGATATACCTATTATGATAATTTCTCAGACTAGAATTTCCGGCCCGACCGCATTGAGATACCGGCCCAGGAAAGGAAGAATAGTTTAACTTTATTTTCGTCTGCGCAAAAATTATTCGGATTTCAAAAAAATGTATGTTTTGATTTTCTCCTGAAACGACCATTTTACAATATAACGTAGCATACTATGCTTATGAGCCAAAAATCAAAAATACATTTTGAATATTCTCGGACATGTAGTAGGTACTCGCGTGAATCACTGCCTAAGGATGTCAGCTCTATTAATTCCAAAACTTCTGTTCCAGGTTGCGAAGGCGACGTATGCCGTAATCGGTGTGATTATCCTCTACCAAATGGTCAAACCCAAAAAGAAGTGAACTAGGTAGATGAATCGTGTTTCGAGTCGTGACTTCACTGACACCACCTTCGTTTTGTCTTTTCATTCTGTTGTAATGCGCTGAGTTTGCCTTCGGTTTTATGACAAAATAGGAACTCGAATATTGCTAGTTAATGTATTTTGTAGAAAGCGTTTTCAATTCACTGTAAAAAGTGTCAACATCGTTGAATTATAATGTAGCGATGTATTTTCCTTTGGTTTCATTCATTTCTTATTCCGATTTATTAAATTTTCTGTCCAGTTTGTAATCTTTCCTTTACCTTATCCAGATTTGTTTGAGGCCTTTCAAGGTTTTTTTGAAAAGTCCAAGAGAAAGGTGTGCGGTTCGGGAGCGAATGTAGAAGAGCGCTTGCCGTGTTCGGGCAGTTGCGGACTAAATTCAGGCAGTCCAGATAAAATCATGGGCCTTTGGACAAAAACTTGGGGTCCTCATTGCCATTGGCTCATTGACTGGTAATGCCACGACAATGATAATATCATTGAAGTTTTTAATATTATTCATATCATGACAAAGTCTATGAAATTATCTATGAAAAGTCTATTCAGTGTCTTGCTTCTTTGTTGAAAACTGCCGCTCGCGGTCCTTAGTAACTCTCCTTTACAATGCCTCCCCCACTGAATTGGTAATGTTTTTAAAAAGTCATTCGCAAGAACGGAATAAAGGTGTATTCTAATACTTAATTTATTTAACAGTTATAAAATACAGTATGCACCTACTCTAGTGTATTCAGAGATCATTCGCCCTACGTCAAAACGCCCCACAGCCATTTGCCCCGAGATCAGTTGACGATGGGGCGAATGATATTCTCCCAATAATTTGATGGTAGGTACACTGATAATACAAACGTATTTTTTTATGCAAGTACCTACGGAAGAAATAGAAATAAGTGCCTAATCCTTGACAAAAAGTGGACTACGACCTACTTGAGGCGTTAATATTACAGGATTCTGTGACCAGCTATGAAAGCTTGGAAGTTAAGATATAAATTCAGATATTCAACGAATGGTTTCGGTAGACGCCAAAATTTGAAATTGATTCGGTGAATTTTTGCGACAGAGGGTAGTACGATTTGGGCACGGTCTCCATGGTCGGCGGAAAGTAGCCATACGTAAGATATGTCGTGGTCATGTACATTGGATGGTCTTTTGGCGTTTTCTGACACCCATAGCCTTGAAATCTGTCTGAAAGAAATATAGACATCGTTAGCTTTACGCGTAAATTGAAGACTCAGGGCCAGTTTATCAATTCTTTAAAGCTAGATTTATCCAAGGAAACTTGCATTAACTAATTTCCAAGAAATTTTCGTTCAATATTATAAATTATTAATGAAATTGATCATAAAATGGTTTTGGGGCGGACAGATGCTGAAAAGTGGCCTGAAACGAGCTATGAGTAACGGGATCAGAGCTCGACAGGAGCTTCGCGGAACTTAGTCAGACCAGGCCGAGGCACGGATGCGAAGCCCGTCCGAGGCACGGATGCAAAGGCCAGCTGAGGTGCGGATGCAAAAACCGGCCGAGGCACGGATGCGAAGGCCGGCTGAGGCACGGATGCGAAGCCCGGCTGACATGCAGTCACGTGGCTGCTGTAGGCGGTTAAAACGAGCTATGAGTAACAGGAGATTAGAACTTGACAGGAGCTTCGCTTACCCTTGTCAGACCAGACCGGCACGGATGCGAAGGCCGGCCGAGGTAAGGATGCAAAGGCCCGCCGAGGCACGGATGCGAAGGCTGGCCGAGGCACGGATGCGAAGCCCCGCCGAGGCATGGATGCGAAGGCCGGCCGAGGCACGGATGGGAAGCCTGGCTGAGGCACGGATGCGAAGGCCGGCCGAGGCACGGATGCAAAGCCCCGCCGAGGCATGGATGTGAAGGCCGGCCGAGGCACGGGTGCGGAGGCGGCCGAGGCATGGATGCAATGGCCGGCCGAGGCACTGATGGGAAGCCCGGCTGAGGCACAGATGGGAAGCCTGGCCGAGGCACGGATACGAAACTCGGCCGAGGCACGGATGCGAAGCCCAGCCGACACGCGGTCACGTGGATGCTGTAGGCGGTTAAAACGTTGCTAAATGCAGTTAAAACGAGCTGTGAGTAACGGGAGATTAGAACTTGACAGGAGCTTCGAGGAGGATACAATGGGCGCCCGAGGCACGGATGCGATGGGCGCCCGAGGCACGGATGCGATGGCCGGCCGAGGCACGGATGCGAAGCCCTGCCGAGGCACGGATGGGAAGCCCGGCTGAGGCACGGATGGGAAGCCCGGCCGAGGCACGGATACGAAACCCGACTGAGGCACGGATGCGAAGCCCGGCCGACACGCGGTCACGTGGATGCTGTAGGCGGTTAAAACGTTACTAAAGGCGGTTAAAACGAGCTGAGAGTAACAGGAGATTAGAACTTGACAGGAGCTTAGCTTACCCTTGTCAGATCAGACCGGCACGGATGCGAAGCTCGGCCGAGGCACGGATGCAAAGGCCGGCCGACAAACGGTCACAAAACTCGGATACGAAACCCGGCCGACACGCGGTCTCGTGGCTGCTGTAGGCGGTTGAAACGTTGCTAAAGGTTTCATAACGGTCAATGAAAATATGTCCTAGGTAAAATGTAGTGCAAGCGTCCTTGGATGAATCTAGGTTTAAATGAATTGATAAACCGGCCTGCAATAATTTGAATTACTGGAAAAACGAAAACAATTCCGAAAATGAAAAGTACCTAAATCAATAGTTTTCTATTAATGGTTCAGCTAAAAGGAGGATCAAACCCCGTTCAGACCCAGTAATTCTTTTTTCTCAATAAATGTATGACTCTGCCCAGAATTCGTTCTGATGAAAGCTTAACTGCCAAATATTAACTCTGGTTTTAATTTGTAAAAATCTTATATTAAAATTTATTTTTTATAGTATTCAATTTAAATTTAATTTTTATCAATATTAAAGTTTTTAAAACTGTTAAATAGGTAATAGGTTTTTATACTTTTTTCTAGTCCCTCTGACTTCCACAAAAACCCCCAAAATCCCCCTCTGGCGGAGAGAAAACCCCCAAATTTGGGGGGAAACCCCCACAACTTGGCAACACTGTAAGGTACCTACCTAGGCAAGTTTCACTTCAAGGTCAATCGATGCCGAGTCAATCGAGAGAAATCAACAACACTACCGTTTCAATCCACCATAGCTTTTGAACGGATCAATCGATAATTTTCCGGCAGCCACCAATCGATACAAAATTTAATCGAGAATAAATGAGATTATGTGAGAAAATGCCGATAACCCAACAGTTTTCGAGCCAAAAGTAGTTTTTGTTGGAGAAGCCAGGGGCCCCCATTAGGAACACACAGGAGACAGCTGGATCTATAGGACGAAAATGCGCCATCGGCCGCTAGGCGCGCAACCGTCGAGAATTACCATCTACCCCATGGAAGAACAAACAATTTCTTCTTCCATGCCATCTACCAAAATTACTGGCGCTGGCTATCAGCTGTTTAGCGGAGCGGTCGGGACCGCGATTAGATTACACGAAGTTGCTGATTGTTATTTGTTGTGTTGCTCGAGAAGCAATGCTTGTTGCTCAACGATGTTGAATTTGAATATTCCTCGCTCCATTATTTTCTCATAATTGCTAATGATCGAAAGAAGTTAAACTTATGTCTAAAGTGGTGCACTTCAACTAAAAGAAATCCTACGCACTTACGACTGACCAATAATTGCTGATATGTAGGTACTCACTTTACAGTTCTTTAGTGCACTTTTATCTACCTAATATCATTATTATTGTTCATGTAAAATGGTGCTATTGAACTGCGCGATATAAGTAAGTATGTAGGTTCCTACAGTACTTATTCCTTTTTTCACGACTTCCGCTTGACATTGTTTATTTCCCCAGCCCTAGCGCTTTCGGCCTCTTGCCATCTTCAGGAGTTGAGCTGGTACAATTTAATTGCAACCATGGCATTTTGGGGATCTAGCAACCACAGGAGAACCAATAGTGTTAGAAGGAAGTCGTCAACTGACTCCTGTGAACTCGTCCTATGAAGCGAAGAAACGAAAAACGACCCTTAAACTTCTCAACCACTAACAGCCTCAGAAGGGAATGACCACCTGAGTTAAGAGAGTAAAGAATCTCCACTTTGTTCGGCTCAAGGTGTTATATTTATTTGTGCAAGAGCTTACGGACAAGGAAGGAAGGAATCAAGGAATTCCAAATGAGCCGTATGGAAGAGCTCCTAAGAAGCTGGTCATACCAGCTCTGAAGCCAGCCTTACTCCTCAAAAGTGCGAGAACTGAAATCAATTTCAATAACACACTCTCAAAATGAATCTGGAATGTTGCAAAGAATGTCCATAATAGGGGAAGGGACTGTGGCGTTACTGACTGAGGAACTCCCCCGCATTTGAGGGAAATTAGTGAGAAGAGATTATGCATGAAAGACATGTGCACAAACATTATTTGCAAAATTGTAAGGACAATGACACCTATTAACGATCTTTATTACTTAACACCCTTTTATTCGTTTTTATGTTACAGATCTAGGCCTTTTTATACTTTGGTGGACTGACAAAATGGCTTTTAGCCGTTTCGCAAACAGGATATTGCTGGCTCGACAGCATTCGATGAGGCATCACAATTTACCGTCACTTCGCCGGTTTGCTACATCGTCTCAACCTGAAGTATCCGAAGACTCAAGTAAAAATGATAACACCAAAAAAATAATTTTCAATTCGATAACTTTTGAGAGACTTATCAAAGAAAGAAAGTCTATGAGGAAGTCGCCAGTGAAACCCTCGCATCCAATAGCCCTACAGTACTTGGATGACAGTCCAGTTAACGAAACTATTGCAGATGAAACTCCCACCGAATCAATGCCCCGTGAATCTGTGATGCCGATTCGGCTTAAAGTAGCTCCAGCAGAATACATTAAATCCGACGAGTGCAGAGAAGAGGATGAAAAGCGATTATTCGCTTCGAAGGATTCAGAAGTGCAACCTGTACGGGATAGCTCGACTGTTTCGGTGAGGAAAGATTGGCGAAACGTGTACAGCCAGTATACCAACCCATCGGCGGACATCGAGGAAGACCAGGATCACGATTGGATGCTGAAGTACGGCACCAACGATCCCAACATTTCTCCAAGTCGGGTCCCCTGCGGGGGATGCGGTGCCCACCTTCACTGCCAAGATCCATCGATCCCTGGCTTTATACCTCAAGAATTGTTCACGGAGTGTAAACCTTCCGATCTTCGAACGCTCATTTGCCAGAGATGCTATTTTTTGCAAAACCACAACTTGGCACTTTCAATGGCCGTTGATCCAAAAATCTATCCCAAAATTATATCCTTTATAAAGAAGAAAAACGCGCTCGTGCTTTTAGCTGTAGACCTAACCGATTTCCCTTGCAGCATTTGGCCTGGGATCACCGACGTTGTCGGGCAAGACTGTCCTTTGTTCCTGGTCGGCAATAAGGTAGATCTGCTGTGGGGTGATGGCAGAGGTTGGCTGGAAAAAGTTGAGAAAAGCTTTCGATCCTGCTTCCCGAAGAAGAGTAATATTATCGGAACGCACCTCATTTCAGCAAAAACGGGCTTCGGCGTCGAAGAACTAGTGACCAAACTCCAGCAATCCTGGAAGTACCAGGGTGACATGTATTTACTCGGTTGTACCAACGTGGGGAAATCGACCATTTTCAACGCCCTCTTACAATCCGACTTATGCAAAGTCAAAGCTGTAGATTTGGTGCAAAAAGCGACAACAGCGCCTTGGCCGGGTACGACGCTTAACCTATTGAAATTCCCCATCATGAGGCCCGAGGGTTGGCGCTTATATCTCCGGAACCAGCGATTGAATTCGGATTCAAATCGTAAGAAAGAAATGTATTTGAAAGTTCAGCAGTTGAAACAGCAAGTAGCAGGCCCCCAATTGATTGGCCATATCGGCATGACTTTTCATAGCAAGGTGGATGAAGGCGGAGATGCTTTTGAAGCTCCAGATTTCTCCGATCCCCGTACCAATCCCATCCCTGGGTCGGGCCTGAACCCGAATGATCCTGATTTCGCCAAGGGCCGTTGGTTCTACGACACTCCCGGTGTGCTTCACGAAGATCAAATCCTTGATCTATTGACTTCTGAAGAACTAATGAAAGTCCTGCCCCAAAAATGTATTCGACCGAGAACGTATGTCATGAAACCCGGCTGGACTATGTTCGTCGGCGGATTGGCTAGAGTGGATTACATGAACGGGCCATCGACAACCACTCGATGGACAGTGTTCGTCTCGCATCGTCTCCCAGTTACTATCTGTTTTACCGAATACGCTGATGAGGTGTACAACAAACTGCTCGGAACGGAGGAGTTCGCCGTACCGTCAGGCGGTGCCGAGCGGCTCCAAAAATGGCCACCCCTCAAATCTAGAGGAAATTTAAAGTTTGCCGGCTTGAGCAAGCAGGAATGTTGCGGCGATATTGTTTTATCGTCCAGTGGCTGGATATCTTTAGCCGTCGAGTCGAAGGAGATGGCCACAGTGAGACCCTGGACACCTGAAGGACGAGGTATTTACGCAAGGTCCCCTGCACTTCTACCGTTCGCTGTCAACTACAGGGGGTTACTAGAAAGGGGAACACCGGCTTACAAACGCTCGAAACAATGTAAATTTTAAGTGGCTTACGTACCATGACCTGAATCAACTGGTCGATGTTGGAATTATAAGTAAAATAATTTATGAGAACTCGAAATTTATTTATAACCATAATCCGAACATTTCAACATTTGTACATTTCGAAACGATGTGACAATAAGTCCACCGATGATGTATAGATTCGTGTTCCTAGAATCCTCAGTCACAGTGTGGATACAGGAAATTTTTCGTCCTCACTCAACATCCCTTCAAGAACGCAAACAGAAACCAGAACTGAAATTCATACGCATAGGTGCCTACATACTCACAATCATCAATACCACTCAAAGTCATAATTGAACTCAAACTCGAAATCATACTTCTAGTATTAGGTATACTTTAAATACTAAAATACTTTAAATATACTTATAAATTATACTTCTAACTAGTCATAATCAAACTAACATTCAAAATGAATAGTAGGTAGTTATAACCAATATCAAACTCAAACTGACGTTCGAACTCGAACTGAAAGTCGAAGTCAAACTCAAACTGAAGTTCAAAGTCGAACTGAAAGTCGAAGTCAAACTCAAACTGAAGTCCAAACTTGAACTGAAACTCAAAGTCAAACTCAAAGTGACGTTCAAAAAGAAAAAAAAATGTAAACAAATAGGTACGGATCCGATCCCTAATCATGAGTTTGAGTTTCAGTTGGAGTTTGATTATGAATGCAAGTTCTGGCTTGAGTTTGATTTCGGTTATGAATGCGAGTTTTAGGTTGGCTTTAAGTTTCAGTTTGAGTTTGATTATGAGTAAGTGCGTTTCAGTTTGAGTTTGACTTCCAAGCATGAGTTTGGGTGTTTAAGGGGAGGGGTACGAGTTTGACTTAGAGATTATGATTAAGTTAAGTTAGATTATGATTTTCATTTTGAGTTTGTGGTAGTATTATTATGAGTTGGTATTAGTTTGAGTTTGATAATGAGTATGGTTTCGTTATACCTAGTTTTCTTTCGTCGTTCCTCTCGAACCGGAAATTGCAAAATTCATCAGAAACGTCTACCCTGGGCAAAACGGCGGGTGCATTCGCGTCGTCAAGTTCAGACGAGTCACGCCGACGCCACGGTAACCTCAGCGGTTGTCAGGTTACGTTGCTGATCTTGGCTTGCGGTTTCGCTTATTCATTGCAACTTGAAATTTCCTTCTTGTTTAACTTTATTTTCAATTCAGACTCGTTCTTTTTCGCGTTCTGTCATTGTTGTAATCGGTTAAAACATGAGTTCCATCGGCACTGGGGTAAGTGAGAATTACATGACGTATTCTAGCATTCCTTTATTCTATGACAAAACCCTATAGCCGGAAACATGGTGCTGGTCACTGAATAATACCCTGCTTACCAATCCACCATCAACTTTATGGTGATGTTCGGTTAGTTATTTATATTATCCTCTTGGATAGGTACGATTCGAGTTCGTCTTGTAACACTTGTGGCTCCCGTTGTTGATCGGTTTGAATGGGGGGTTTGTGGTGTAGAAGGTGATGCTGTACATGAGTGAGTAGTCAGCCAATGACCCACAATGATGGACAACGCAGGCAGGATAATATCCTAGGATCCAGGATAGTATAGATATTATCAGATAATATAGATTCTATTCCTAGGTACGCGTTTTTCCCTTTCGAAGGATTAGGACGCCTGTCGAAAGGCATTACTCAATAGAAATTGGATTACCATAATTTACAACAAATCTTTTAATAGTAGCAGGAATTTCTGCTACTACCTACTGCAGAAACTCCTCACGACTAAAATGTTTAGTTAAATTCGCCTGAACCGCTAGGAAGGTGTCGGTCCTACCCTTCGGTTTTCTGCAGGTGTACCAACATACCACTTCGCTTCTCTCGTCAAAGTTAGCCATCACAATGTGATGTCATTCAAGGCCCCCTTGTACCAAAAATGTTTCAACACGCGAAAGTCACCTGCTCGTTGGTTGCCATTCGTAGTTGGTTGATTAAATCAACCACAAATTTTGTGACCGACAGTTACTAACGAGTTGGTGACTTTAACGGCTTGGTAAATTTTTGGAGGAATTGGCCCTGGGATTACTCGTTATCATAAGGTTTTTTATCCTGAAATCATTTATAAGTTACCAATATCTTCTTGCAGTACGATCTCTCTGCCTCTCAATTTTCTCCTGACGGCAGGGTGTTCCAAGTAGAATATGCGCAGAAGGCGATAGAAAACAGCGGGTACGTTCGTCGTTTATTCTCTTACAATATTGATCAATGAACTTTTTGGACATTTTCTGAATTTAGTTCTTCTGGTTTTAGTACCGTCATCGGGTTACGTGGTAAAGATGGAGTGGTCCTGGCTGTTGAAAAATTGGTCACATCGAAACTGTACGAGCCTGGTGCGAATAAACGAATTTTCACCATTGACACGCACATCGGAATGGTGAGTGAGGGTCATCACATTGTGGGCCGTAGGAAGCCCTTGAGAATCCTGCAAAATGACAGTTGAGAGTGAACCGCTGTGGTCATTGGGTAATAGGGACGAGATGCCAGAAAAATATCGATGTCAATGTTTGTTTGTTGAGAAACATAGATGATAATCAAACTTGAACTTGTTCATAAAAAATATCGATAGCGAAATATCGATGCCAACTACCAAATACATGGGGCAAACATCAATTTTTGAAAATATAAATATCCCATCCTTGTTGGATAGGTACAAATTTTTGATCTGTTTAACAAGAGTACATCATCTCCGATAAACCTTCTTCCCACTCATGTTCACATGAAACATGACACTGACATTGCTCTCAGGCTGTTGCTGGATTGATATCTGACGCCCGTCAGCTCGCCGATGTCGCTCGAACGGAAGCGGCCAACTACCGATCGCAGTACAAGACGCCTATCCCGTTGAAATATCTGAACGACCGTGTGTCCATGTACGTCCACGCCTACACCCTCTACAGTGCTGTGCGCCCTTTTGGGTGCAGTGTCATACTTAGCACGTACAGCGAGAAAGACGGCCCCGAGATGTACATGATTGACCCATCCGGCGTATCATACGTGAGTTTCACTGTATATCGTTTTTCGTGACTCATAGTTGAGTATGTTTACGTTTTACTGTTCACCTGAATTTTTCGACAGAGTAACCACTAGCTTGTTTCATGTTTCAGGGCTATTATGGTTGTGCTGTCGGCAAAGCAAAGCAAGCTGCGAAAACCGAAATTGAAAAGATGAAGCTAAGCGAACTCACTTGCCGAGAAATAGTGAAAGAAGCGGCCAGAATGTAAGTTAATCGGATCCTACGTGGATTTTTATGATATTGCCTCTAAATCATTTTGGTAGGTACACACATATTAGTTACTCGGGTCCACTTTTGACAGAGGTATGACATCTTGATTAAGTGGTCATGTCAAATCCATACATTTTCTTTCGAATATCGACTCTTAATCAAGTCCTTAAAAGTTGGCTGCAATCGGACCTCACACTTCCCCATTCAAACGGCGCACCTAATAGGTGCACACCCGATTTTGGAAATCGAAGATTCGTTGGCTTCTTGTTCCGCGAAATGCTGTTTCCTGGAGGATACCTAACTCGTCCGAACTGTAAATGATTCCAGAATCTTTCTAGTCCACGATGAGTTGAAGGACAAACAATTCGAGCTGGAAATGTGCTGGATCGGAAGCCACACGAACGGCGTTAACCAAGTCGTACCCCCCAACGTACATACGGAAGCCGAGAAAGAAGCTAAGGCTTCGCTCAAAATGATGGAGGAGGACTCTGATTCAGAAACTGAGGACATATAATGATGTCATGCTAATCTGTTATTACTTTGCAACATTCACTCTAACTTTCGATGTAAAATAAATTAATTTTTATAATCCACTGCGTCTACAGCACTTTATCGATGAACTTCATAGACGTGAATGTAAAGATGGGATTAAACAAGAATGTTTGGAGAGCAGGCTGATGGGGGTGAGGTTGAGATTTTATAAAAAAAGGAGACTGAGTTGTGAATTTTTCTCCTACGAAATTTTCTACCCCCCTAACATTGAAACATAGCCCCTTTGAAATGTCAGCGCGTTCCCACTAAAAATGCCTTACCCTCTGAATTTTATGCCTCCAAGTTGTTTACCTACCCCCCCTATTTACATCTCTGATCATTTCTAACCCCTCTAAAAATTTCTTAACTTTCGAAATGCTGTACCCCTGGAAGTTGTCCAACTCCCTCCCTCTGAAACGTTAAGCCCAACATTATCAACCCCTCCCTCCTAGAAATGTCTAACCCTCTGAGTGTTTTGAACTCCGGAATCTTTACCATCCAAACATTGTCTAATCCTCTTTTTAAATTTCCTAACCCTCCGAAATTTCTCTTCCCTTCAGGCTGCCTGAAGTCTGTTGGTCGTCATGATATTCGTTGGCATGATAAATTTTATTGGAAAAATATGGTAGGTACACGTATCAGGAACTATAGCGAAGAAAACGGAAATTTGCTGTTTCTAGGTCTTGATACATACAAATCATCAACAGACTGAGGGATCTTTCCTTCCTTTTTTGAGAATTTTCCCACTCAGTCGTTAGGACAAATATTCGTCATTAATCGCTCTGCCTATCACGAGTCTTCTAACTTCGCTGGTACCGGCACCAATCTCGTACAGTTTCGCATCTCTCAACAGCCTTCCTGTTGGATAGTCGTTGATAAAACCGTTCCCACCTGAAACATCATTAGGCGTCAATATCATCTTTTCGGAGTCAATTTTTTCTCAAAGTTGCAACAACATTTTTCCGACAGAATAGGTCATAATAGGCTATATATTGAGCATAAAGCATACCTAGGCATTGGATGGCTTCCAACGCTATTTTGGTGGCAGCTTCCGCCGAAAACATGAGCACACCTGCGCAGTCTTTTTTATTTTTATGCCCTTTATCGCAAGCTCGGGCTACGCTGTACACGTAGGCTCGGCAAGCACTCAGACTCGTATACATTTCAGCGATTTTACCCTGTGAAACATATTGAAGATCATGTTAACGAAGCGCCTATTTCCTCCTTTGGCAGGCCATGATATAAAATTATTCGAATGTCGAGCGATGTACCTAACCCGGAATCTCTTCTCGTCCATATCGACGGAATCTCCGCATTTTTGGTTTACCTGCATCAATTGGAATTTCCCGATGGGCGTATCGAACTGTTGTCGCGTGTGGACGTATTCGAAAGCGACGTCGCAACTAGCTTGCATTATTCTGCAAAACAATCCAACGTAAAATTAATGACTCGCTCAGGTATGGCTTTCGCCATCTATTGCATACACCTATAGGCAAAGCAGAAAATCGAGTCAGGATCGTGCGGAGATTAAGTAGGTATCACTTCGACGAGAAAAGTACAGTCGCATTGACCAATATCAGACGGCAGTCTCGCACCCAGGGTAGTAAAGTCCCTACTTCACCATAGGAAGTGATCCGTATCACACTTCACAACGGTCTGAGTTTCAGTTCAGGTTCGACCATTTAAATGTTGACGCTGCCTTCTATGCCCACCAAAACTGGTCAACCATGGCCCAAAATGCAGCAAACGCATCAAACATGATCGAGCAGCCGAGGACCTCCGATGCTCTTTCACCCCTCTATTCTTCTCCTGGCACAGGTCATTGCATGGTAATGATACCTACTTATTGCTCTTTTCCACCTCAATTTTCTTTTGCTGGTTTAAACTATTTTGAGGTTTAGGTAAGTACCTACTTAGTACTCACCCTAGAGGACCCCCGCTCAATACCAAACGCTCCAAATCCAAACCTTTGAATAGAACGTAGATGCCTTTGTTTACCTCTCCAAGCATGTTCGATGCTGGAATGAAGTAGAACGGATTATTGAGATGATTACTCGATCTGCAGGTTGGTATAGGTACCATAGCCTACTGTGAGCGGAGAATGTGGTAGCATTCGCTCTGGGTTGACGCGTTGCTTACCAGGAATTCGACAATTTTCAAAGACTAGCTCCCCTGTACTCGATCCGCGCATTCCGAGCTTGTTGAGCTTTTGCGCTACTTTAAATCCTGGCGTGTTCTTTTCTATTATAAATGCAGAGACTCCGTGTTGGGGCTTCTTGGCATTTTTGTCCGTTCTTGCGTATACCTGCAATCATGAATTTTGCGTTGATGCCACAGTTATCTGCTTATAACACCATTGCGCGTTGGGGGTTGTCTACATTTTTGATGAGAGATTTTTGATGATTTTTTGAGATGTTGCCCACGTCTCACTCGAATAATATGATTTTTGTGATGCGCATCTGCGCGATTGCACTTACGACTAAAACGTCTGCATCAGGCCCATTCGTGATCCAAAATTTTGTTCCATTGAGGACGTAGTGATCTCCGTCTTTATCTGCGGTCAGTTTCATAGCGACAACATTCGATCCGGCGTTAGGTTCAGACATAGCTAACGCTCCGATCCATTCACCTGAACAAAGCTGAAAGAAAATCGGTGAAATTCTGGTACGCCCCTAGAAGGAGACTGTTCATCCTGAGCAATCCCTTTGTCATTCTGAATAGCGTGAGTCTAAATTAATAGTTCTATTGCCAACCTTGGGTAGGTATTTCATCTTTTGTTCCTCAGTTCCATTGATGTGGATTTGATTGACGCAGAGGTTCGAATGGGCACCGTAGCTCAAACCTATCGAGCCGGAGGCTCTAGAGATTTCCTCCATAAGAATCACATGGTCCATGTAGGTGCCCTGACTGCCACCATATTTGGCATCGACCGTGATCCCCAAGGCGCCCAGTTTTCCCAATTCTTTCCAAAAGGTCTGTTGTTAAGGGAGGTTGAATCATTTTGCGAGTTAAATCGTGTAGTTGCCAGAGTAAAATTTTTACAGATACCTACTCATTTTATGAACTTACTCGAAGCTCTTTGAAGGTGTCCTCTCGGTCAATGATGTCTGCCTTCGGTGCAAGTTCTTTTTGGACGAAATTAAAAATTGATTGCCTCATCTGTAATTTGAGTGATCGAAGGGATGTTTCATTTATGATTTATACAATAAAGTCGTTAGGTTGTTAATTATACACTCTTTCTCATGGAAAATTATGATGATTGCTATTGATTCTTCTTGTCAAAAAATAAAAATGTACCTGATAACTCACGGCTGTAGGGAATTTCTCCGTAGGTATATTTCTGACGAATAATATTTGTATTATTCATATTATGTATTCCCAAAATATCCCCAAATGTCATAATTTTTAATAATTTCTCATAAAATTTCCATTACAGAATTTCCGTTAAACGTAGCAACCCCCACCCCTTATTTGTATGATGATCCATTGAATTGGTAACGCCAGATGAATGGTGCATGCTCTCAACAGCTGACCACATGCTCTGAACAGCTCACCTGTTGCTCTTCCTGTGTTAACCCGTTGACGATGTCGTCTATCGGATAGTAGCGGGACATTGCCCTTCGTAAACACGTTCGTATCACATTAGATTTTAGTAATTTCATCGTTTTGGGCATTGACATTTTTGATTTTTGATTTTAAAAACGGAGAAACATATTATTCTTGCCCGTTCGCAATGGCTTGCCGCTGATAACTGGATGACTTGTTGAATGATACCGCAGCCGAACGGTCAAGGTTACATAATACCAGCTTCCTCCAGGGGCCTGCTCACAAAAATAATATTATCGAACATTCCCCTATCGAAAGGCACTCGGCTTTAGAATTTATTTTTAGCTTTTTGATATTTTAAGCATAACCAACTCCAAATTGGTTAGCGTGGATAAGTGCTTCTTTTACCCAAAGTAAATTAAAACAAAATTTGTTCATGATTTAATCATAATGAACTCCAGTGTAGTACTTCTCAGCGTTTTCTTAATGAGCGCTGTAACTACGCTCGAGTGATTTTTTGACGGTGCATCCCATCACGTCACCGTCTAATTCAGATTTTTTATAATTTTTTCTTTTTATTAATAGGTACTCGATTGAAGGGCTATTATTCATTCGACTTAATCGTCCAGACTAGTTCCGGCCCTCTCCTTGAGAGCTGCAGGGTATACCTGGGGCAGCTTCGGTTATCGGGCGAAAAGCCAACGCCTGGAGCGGCGATTTACTTTTTTTTAACTTGAATAATCTTCCACCCTTAGGAGTCATAATGACATCTGAGGTTAGGGATAGTAGAGTAGTGACGTTCGTCCCCGCGATGTTTTTTGGGGTTGGAGGGTTACTGCGAAGTGAGCATCCATTGAGGTTTACCCTTTGTCGCTTTACCTGTGTGATTCATCACACTTTCCTGTCATAGCAGGAAATTTCCCCATGGTACGGTAGTTTATCTACCATTGTGTCAGTTCGTCAATGACCTTTTTTGACTAACCTTTCCTGTATATCATCCTCGTCATAATTTTATCTTTGCTGGGATCCATTCGAGCGAATCCTCATCCTCGTCTTCATAATCAAACGATAAGAATATGTTATGATATTTATTCGTTTACGCATCCTCACAGTGAAAAAAATACAAACGATGACATGAAATTCAAGTAGAAATTTATAATTAGAAGTCTTAGGCAGGTTTACCCTACATCAATAAAAATGAAAGTAAAGTACAACTAGGTACCAATTAAGGTAATCGGGTACTCGCAGTTATAAGGTACCTGTTAAATTAGGAAGCTATCCTACTATCTCTTTTTCTATTAAGTCAAATATGTATCCTGGTAGACATGTCTTTAAACAAAAATAAGATTCTGCAGCACCATTCATTTTACAATATTGTACGTTCTGTCCACACGGTTTACAAAACTTTGTGTGCAACTACCTGTTGTATAAAGAGAGACTTCAATTCGCTATTTGTAGACAACTAACTCTTTAAAGACATCAGTAAAGCAGACATAAAATAATTCGGTCAGGAGTGTGGATGGTACAGGTAACACTGAGCTTCCAGGATACGTACATAGCGTTATAGCAATCATAGGCGATTAGGTAAATGCACCCAAGTAACCTGAGAAAGTAAAATTTGAACTATGACAAGCGGTTGGGAGACCTGCAAAGTCACGTTTAGCCACGCAGCTTTAAAAGCGACACAATTTTTCCGCACAATCATATTATTGCGTGGATAACATCCATAATCCTATAAAGATCAAATAGATATAGGTACATAGGACACCAATACGAAGCTTGACATATGTAATTTAACGTCATCTAACACCTCACTGCGTTCAAATCGTTCAGTTTCGATTCGACGATGATCGCTGAAATCGGTTTGGCCACATTCGAATTCGAATCCGTATGATATGAGGTAGGCATCGGTTTCTCGTACAAGGAACGGGCCAACGAACTTAGGAGAACCATTTCCCAGAGCAGCACCGAGTTGTATACCACTGGAACAGAGATAAAGGAGTGCAATCGTTATAACGTTACGTTCCCGATGTTGTTTGTCAAAGATTTCCCATGACCACTGACAACGTTCAATATTGGTTTCCACGATAACCACCTGCAGTCTAAACCAGTGGTGCGATTAGTTCAACACGAAGGTACGAAGGGACTTCCGTATTGAAATGCTAGGTCAAAATCCGATTGGATTTCAAAATAGCGCTGCGCCGAGACTAATTGAGATTTATACGGATTCCTTACTTCAAACTGAATCCAGAGATAAGGAATTTCAGTTTACCATTGTGAAAAAATTCAAAGTTCATCTGTGAGGCTCTGGGCCCGCGAGGCAGGAATCCAGGCGCTCCAGGAAAGAGCACATCGAGTCATCTCCCTTGGACCTCCCCTAACTGCTCTCCTGACTTCCCCATTAAATTCATCATGATGGATTTTGGCTTGTTGATGTAGACCTTCGGTTTAGAGAAAATCGCATGGAGTGAGGTCAAGGGGCTGGTATTGCCACGGATGCTCCATTTTTGAAAAAACTGCCGTGAGGCGCACTCCACGCCATGATGCAAAGAGTGTGTCTTACGGCATGATAGAACGCTACTCCACCCCAATAGTATTGGGCTACAATACTCCACCAGTAGTATTTCAAAAAACTCCCGTCCTTTCTGACAAACCCTGTATATGATATCATTCAATTGATTCAATTAAACTTCTTCTAATGCTGTCGAACTTGACAAGACTCGCATAAAATATGAAAAACGTTCAGGGGATTTCGAAAACGAACGTCGAGCTGACCGAATGAACGCAGGTACTCACAATTCGTATAAACCGTTGGTGTGATGGGGTGTCTGCACGGGAAGAAATCACCGCTGGCAAAAGCTTTGGCGGCTAACCCTTGAAACTTGGCAAGCACCAAGACCAATTGGAGCACCAAGAATTTCCCTTGAAGCTTATGCTCGGGTAGAACCGGTATAAGCATCTTAGTTGTCATCACCATTCCCCAAATGCCAGTGAGTATCGACGTGATCATGATCGGCAGGAAGTAGTTATGGTTCACTTGGTAGAGGCTCTGGAATTTGGAAAGTCGAGGAATATTGTAAGAAAATTGAAAAGGCGTCGAAACAATTTGTGTTTGGTAGGTTGAGGTGGGTACTTACCTGTTCTTCGGCCCACATAACAAGGAATATGACGTAAATCAAGCCTTGCACCACAGGAAGCTGTAGGACGAGTATCCGAAGCGTCAGCATGACTTTTCTGTAAAACAGAGCCCTTTCTTTAATATAGCTAGCTCTGGGTTGGGGATAGATTTGGAGGGAGCCATGGATCTACTAGCACCGAAAAATCCGAGTTTATCTTTGACAAATGTACCGAGCAACGTGATTGGCCAAGGACTAGACCATCTGAATAACATTGAAAACAACGTGGAGCTTATTTAAAATTTTCTGATTCGTAACGAAACATACTTCGTCACTGGGAAAGTCGGCAGGCAGAAAGAGAAACACGGCCAGCAGCAGCAAGGAGCGACCTGAAGGCTCAGCAGATTCGGATGAACTTTGTTGATCAGCTGAGCTTCGCCTCCGCAATACGAGATGAACAAGCAGAAAAGCTGGTACAGGCAGGCCATGAACATACCCTGAGTCAAGGCTTCAGCCAAAAGCTGAGCTCTAGGAACTATCGTCGCTATGTAAGTTGCTATTGAGACCACCTAAAAATGTTAATAATATTGAATTGAATTCAACAAAAAATTTCCAAGTATCACTAAGGACAAGATTACACAACCCGCACACATACACATCACCCAACAAACAACCCATGATGGAATAATTCATCATGTAATTATTACATATACCTATTTTGAACACTGCGTAACTCTGACTAACCCAATCGAAGACGCCCAATTGTTTTTTTCTATTAAAATTTGAAAATATTTATCTATTTTTATTTTGGAATGCTAAAACTGATTTTAGGGACGGTAAGCTTTGGGTCTCTCTCACTTTTTGGAAATAGTTGTAATTATACCATAGGTATGTATTTATATTGTAGGTAATTAGTGATTATATTATTAAGCGTCGGCAATAATGCTTCCTCACAAATCGCTCATGGGTGTCACTTTCACTTACCGGGTACACACTTATCACAAATGCCGTATGCGCCTTGGACGACGTTGGTGCATGTTGGATGACTGTCCTCATAGTGTCCACGTAAAGAGCTAGAACGATCAGCACGGCTAGACCGCCCAATGTGAACAGTGCCACTCCCCATTCGTTAAAAGCTGTAAAAAAAACAAAGCCTAATCTGTCACAGCTATTCTGCTATCTTACGCAGCAACAATAATCATAATTATAATCTTCGGGGACCTCATTGCGTAAAATTTTGGACAATAAGTAATTTAAATGGGGAATGAAAGGCAAGATCATCCAATCACATGGCTCGAATTTGTTTGGCGTCAGTAGTTACTGTCCCAGGACAGGTCTCATCGAACAGACCCTGTACCTGCGGTTTGGGTATAGGTTCAGAATCCAATACGTAGGTACCTCATAATCAAAAATGAATAATTCCTCCCCCCGTAAAATGCTCTTTATGGTTTGCAACTGCAGCCGACACGAATGAAGCTGTCGTTGTTTTCCAATCAGTTCCACCCACTTATCCTTGATGGCAATCCTGCTGCTCATTTTAAAGAAATTACGGTGATTACACAGGCAGGCACAAACCGATATTGATATTGGCTTCCAGGAAGAAATTGAAATCGTTACGGTTTCGATGGTTCTTTTTCATTCGCTACAGCCGGTCTATGGGTAAGCAATAGTTATCGGTGGACTGTACAACACCCTCAATCAGGTACAACCACGCCTCTGCCTTATTAACGCAATTTCCTGACGCGACACCTGAGAAAGGTTCACGCTGACTGAAGTAGTTTTTTCTTGTACCTACGAACTGGTTTTTAATTGTAGGACGATTACAGTATTTTCTATTAATTCACTCTATAAAAATTATAGTGGGAGCGAACATTTGGTTTGAACTCAAATATTCACGTTTTAATTTTATGCATTTGTCTGGCACTGGTTCAAAGACACTTTCCCTAAAACCACGTTAGGCAGGTGCTTCGAATCTATTTTCTTCGAAAACCCATGCACTTTCCTGCATGGAGGGAAATCAAAATTTGATTTGAGCATTTAATGCTGTTTTCTGTTAGGTGCTTGAATGTCCGTATTCTAGCGGTAGGTGCATTTATAGTGACCCAGGGAATACAGTTGCGCAATGCGCGCCCGTTTTTTGCGACACTGGCGAACCTAATCTCGTCAAACCATTGAACGGTGACATTGGATCCTGTTCTTTGTAGGACGTTCCCCGCAAGAAAACAAGCTTTCTTCAGAGGCAGCATCACAAAAGTTACTTTGTTGTCGGATAAGGAGCCCATTCCACGAAAACATCCCAAAAAACGGTACGTGGCAATTTTGGAGAGGCTGAAGGTAAAAGAACTCGAAAAGCAAAGTGAAACCGTGCCTTGAGTGGACGATCAGGAAACTTTGAAACTGCGTACCTACTGCGATAATATCATATTATGATACTCATTAGCACCCATAGCTTTTGCATTCGAATTATCATTGCGATCCATAATGAAGGTAGCGCTTGTACAGAACCCATTGATGGTGGATAATCATAGGCCGTTTCCAAAAAAAATAGTAGCCAAGAGATTGGTCGATGATTTTCGGATTTCTATTGACAGAGCGGCCCTTATTATCATAAATTGGGATTAAAAGTCAGTTATATTAGGCTATGATCAGACGCATGAAGTAAGAACTCTCCTAGATTATTCGAGGCCTATCATTATTTTTAAGCTAGGGCTAAAAACATTTCTGCAGTCTAGGTTGTCGTAAAATACGCGATGGCTGAAGGACGCATAATATCATGGCTTTTCCCATTCCAGACGCGTTCCACGAATATTGGCTTCGTGCCCTTGCTGTCCGTAATGATATGAACACCGTTGCCATACGGACCATATCATTTATTCGAAGGTGGCATCGAAAATTCAAAGCGATTCGGCCTTTACATGTTGCTTCGACTAGGTTTTGAAATGATCTATCATTCTTTTCTCGACGTTTTTCCGAATTCCTAGAGCTGGAACGTTCGCCTCAGTAAGACCCATGAAAAACTCAAAAACCCTAAACTCACAAGATCAACTTACGATCTCAATTTCAACCCGAAAATTCAAGACACAATGTGTTGTGAAATTGAGTATGTCATACTCAACTCGAAAACTCAACCCACCAATTCAACATTCCAACTCAACTCTCAAACTCACCATACAAACTCAACCCACAAACTTGGACTTTCCAACTCAACCCAACAATTGAACCTTCAAACTCAACTCACAAACTGAACTCCCATAATTAACTTGTCAGCTCAACCCACAAACACAAGTCTCGGAATCCACCCGTAAACTCAACTTACAAACCAAAACCACGAACTCAACATACAAACTAATCGCACTAACTCAACTCACAAACTAAACCGACAAACTCAACCTTCAAACTTAGCTCACAAACTCAACTCTTAAACTCAGCACACTAATTCAACTCGCAAACCCAACCGACAAACTCAACTTGAAAACCAAACCCTCTAACTCTACCAACAATTTCAACGCTCAAACTAAACTTACAAATTCAACTCACAAACTCAATCCTCAAATTCAACTCTTCAACTGAACCCACAAACTCAACTCAAAGTAGTGACTTGAGTTTGTAGGTTGGTTTTGTGGTGAGAATTTTGGAGTTGAGTAGATTTGAAAATTGAACTTGAAGATAGAGTTTGAAAGTTGAAATTTGTGGGTTGAGTCAGTAAGTTGAGTTCAAAAGTTTAGTTTGTACTTACGTCGGGTTTGTAGGTTGAGTTTGTGAGTCCAGTTTGTACGTCGAGTTTTTGAGTTGTGTCCGAAAGTTGAATTTGTAAGTTTAGTTTGAATGTTAAATTTTTTGGTTGAGTTTGAGAGTTTGGTTTTCAAGTTTAGGTTTTTTAGTTGAGTTTGTGAGTTCGGTTTTCAAGTTGAGTTTGTGGGTTGAGTTTGAGAGTTTGGTTTTCAAGTTGAGTTTGAGAGTTTTGTTTTCAATTTCAGTTTGTGAGTAAAGTTTGAATGTTTAGTTTTCAAGTTGAGTTAGAGAGTTTTGTTTTCAATTTCAGTTTGTGAGTAAAGTTTGAATGTTTGGTTTTCAAGTTGAGTTTGAGAGTTCTGTTTTCAATTTCAGTTTGTGAGTAAAGTTTGAATGTTTAGTTTTCAAGTTGAGTTTGTGGGTTGAGTTTGAGGTTTTGTTTTCAATTTCAGTTTGTGAGTAAAGTTTGAATGTTTGGTTTTCAAGTTGAGTTTGAGAGTTTTGTTTTCAATTTCAGTTTGTAATTTGAGATAGGGTGTTAAGTTTTCAAGTTGAGTTTGAGTTGTTGAGTTTGTGAGTCGAGTTAGAAAGTCCAATTCGTGGGTTGAGTTTGAGAGTTGAATTTGTAAGTTGAGTTTGGCTGTTTAGTTTTTAAGTTGAGTTTGTGTTTTAAGTTTGTGAGTCGAGTTACTGTCGAATTCGTAGGTTGTGTAAGTAAGTTGAGTCTGTGGGTAATTTGCCAGTTTTTGAGTTCAGTTTATTGAAATTATGATTATGATGACGCCCGACTCAACTTTACTAACGATTTTTTGTGGGTTTTAAAATTTGCCTAGTGTGTTTTTTGACATTTAGGTCCTTGTAGCCTCCAAAGTGGTCAAAGTAGAATGAATTCTTTTAAAGAATGTACGTACCTACATATCAAAATACCGGAGTATTTTTTGTTGTCTAGGTATGCACTACTTTTTTTGGCGCCATATTTTCGATTATTGGCAATCCCTTTATCCGGTTCGAAGGTTTGGGTTATATACCTGTGAAATACTCCTGAATAGATGGTATATTGAGAGGATGACACGTGATGTTCGACGGTATGTCCAACTCGACGACTCGACCGTTCGCCCCCGCAAGCGATGAGCTCGCGTTGTAGTCCATTCCGACCCCTGGAAACGATAGAAGCGAAAAATTACGACAGTTGAACCTGACAGTCGACCGAAGTCAAAACTGATCATCATAATTCTTCAACATGGCGAAGATGACTTGGTTTATTGTGCACCAGGTTTATCCCAAGATTAACAAACAGCTCCTTGTGTTAAACATTGCTGTAACTCCCTTGTCAGATTTGATGGTTTAAAAACCAAAATTGCGTTAATAGGTCCACATAGGTCCATTACAAGATGTTTATTATATGGGCGGTCATCTAATTGAGTTAGGAAATTTGACACCGCCTTCTTTTGCAGTAGTTGCCCTGTGCATAGTGCAAAATCTACAAATTTCACGACCATTAGCCTCGACCATTAGCGTTGACCGGATCAAGTTAACTGCCACGCCCAGATGACGCAAAGATTGCTCCCCTCCAATAGCAAATATAGGTATATATTTGGGTATGAAAACCTACTCATATATTTTTAGTGTAAGGGTTGGTATGTCTACCGATACCTACTAAAATGCTTCTCCTCTATACAATTTTAGATTTGTCTATAGATACAGGGATTATAATTAATTTTTTTCGAACAATCTTTTTTAAACGTATTCCTCAGGTAGCTAAATTGGCTTGGCTGGTCAAGTGGCTGGGTAGATCAATTGACACTCTTTAGCCATTGCCCTGTGTACAATTTCGATAGAATATAAGATTGATGATATTATGAATATATTCCTACTGAAATGTATTATAATATTGATGTATTGAGATGGCCATAAAAATGTTTTCTCCATCAAACACCGAGGGTTAGTAATTGATTTTATAATTAGAACACCATCTCTCCTGCTGTTATCCTACATTCCCAACGGATAGCGATTCCAGAAATCCATCTACCTATTTAGCCGGAGTGACTCAGCCAAATTTTGCAGGATCTCGCCTCGAAGGCTGACGATGGCAAATGAGTCGAACGACGAATCGAATATTGACGATAGTATTCGGGCACGTGACCATTATGAAAGCAGCTTTTATTTATCAGCCACGATTCACCTATTCACTTTTGAACAATGGACAATTAATGGGCGAGCAAAAAGAGGACTGTCTCATAAACCTTCTTGTTGGAATTAGATCTGAATCTCAGTCTAAGGATGGGGAAGTGCCAAATAGCAGTGCTATCCTTCCTCTTTCCATACGCAGCCTGTTAAAAGAAACCCGTGGAGCGTAGATAGCACACATTACTTCCATATTTTGATACGTAAATATTTGACTCAGTTTAATTAGGTATATTTTAATAACCTTTGAGGCTGGTTAGGTCCAAAATATCGAAAAACTCACAATGCAAATTTTAAAACACTCCTAAAATCGTAATACGTCAAATTATCGGAATATGAAAAACATCCACGTATTCTGCAGGGTGAAACAAAGATTTTAAGGGCAAAAAGCTCAAATTTTCGTGGCTAAAGAAAATAGAGAACACCAAAAGTACCGATATATTGGAAGTATTGTGATAATGCGAATTCCGGTTAAACAGGGTGATAGGTCTTACTGAAACAAACAGCCCAGTTCAAGCAATTTGAAAAAAGTTTGGAATTGAGGGAGCTATGGCCATTTAAAAAAAAAAAACCTCAGACGGACACTTGTTTAGGAAGTGATTTAAAGACTTTTACCACTTAGTGAAGGTAAAAGTGTATAGGTAGATTTCACCTAAGCAGGTAAAAGCTGAAGCTCCGTTCAAGCTCCGATTTTTAATTAAAGGTTGATTACAATGAGTAGGTACTTCCATTTACTTTGTAAATATAGAAGTAAAAATGCCAACTAATTGAGTTTTTTTAACCATTTTTTGATAGTTGAGTGCCCTGAAATGGATATTTCCTTTTTTTGTAGACCTCGCAACATAAAATTTAGTATTTGTAAACACTCTCTTTCCCACCTTTCAATTATAAAAATTCATTTTCCGACCCCCTCAGCCTCCCCTTAAAATTAAATCATGAGTTCTCCACTATTTTGAGTCAATACCGAAAAATCTTTGGTGAGGAGTGAGGAGATGAAAAACTTTAGTTGGGAAATCGGGTTAATGGAGGTAGGTAAATCAAGTGACACCGCATCGGGAAACAGTTTGTTTTCACGCTACTTCGAGGGCAAGCTATTGATCCGACCTCATCCCTTCATATGCTATCAAACACTGGCCATAGACTGAAACAAACGACCGGGAAAAAATCGTAAAAAAACAAATAATTTTATTTTTCCTCAAGTGGGTCAACGAACAACGATATGAGTATGCGAATCAGCCAAGCAGGGGGTCAAAGGGGGCAGATCGCCCCTCTCGCGTCTCGCTTATTTAGCTGATAAAAAAAAATCTATCTAGTGAAGATCTCATTCGAAATAGGTAACAATGCAGTAGTAGTTGGAGCTCATCGCTGAATATATCTGTTGGGTGGGGATTTTTTTTAATTGTGAGCCATTTGCGCACGGCTGGTTCAAGAAATGTTTTAAAGCCCTAACGAGCTAATAATTCTTCTTCTAATCTCGGTATCATCGAACAAACGGTGGGAAATGAACCGTTTCCATGATTGCAATATAATACCTACAATCAGCCGGATTCTCAATTCAAGTCAAAAAAGCGGTGGCATCATAATAATCTGCCTCGGTGTACCTAGTTATGAACCTCGCGGCAATGTAAAAACATCCAAGCGTCATCGTCGTCTTCGACTTATTATCCATTTTCTCCCCTCAATGGAACAATAATGACCTTGGAAAAGGCTAGTGGACTCGGCTAAGATTAACGAAATCGATCAACCGTAAATATTGAGGTTTGATGAGGTTTACGTAACATATCAATTCAAAACAATCGTGAAACCCCGCGACGAACACAAATTTATGGTTCAATTCTCTCGGCTCTGCTCTGCGTGCCTGAAGTTTTGCCTCTTCATACGCATAATTTGGGTACTATATTATAGTCCCGTACCTAATTGAAATAAAATGAAAGCTGCCGAAAGAATATTTTCTCCAGAATTTCAAATTTCTCTTTGAAGGTCAAAATAACACTCTATAGCAAATTCAAAAGTTGAATTATGAACGCATTTTCCGGTTAGAATACTCAATCGAGGGGTGTACATTTTCACGAAAAAAAATTACGAAAATCACGTGCGAGTTTTGCTAGCTTTTGATCGGCCGGAAAAACGTTGCATCCCGAAAAAGAGCCATTTTCAAAAAAAAATGCATGATGATAATTTTCTCACCTAAAAGTCGGACACCATAGCCTTGTCTTTATTTGGACGCCCTACAAAGTATTGAGGCACAAAATTTTTTTAAAACATAATATGTTTAAAAAAAACACAAGAGCGTGAGAGGGAGATATTATCACCCTCTCACGCTCTCATGTTTCACCTCAAGTACAACGTACATCTACGTAGTACTTAATAAGCAACATAGCTCTTTACCACAATTATAAACAGCTCTTCAACAATTAATTTGAAAAAAAAATGTATCCCTTTTTAAAATCTCCTTTAATGTGAGGCATATGCATACGGGCATACTTGGTGTTCTACATCCGTTCGAAACGGAGTAAAAATAGCTAGGCTGTAGAGTCATGTGATGTTGGACGATTATATAGATTAGAACACGTTTACTTTCAGGAGACTATTTACCCATTTTTTGACGGAGACGGATTGGGAAGTTCGGCGAAGTCAGCCATCAGTCATTGTCAAGGCTCAGCCTGTAAGCTGAGAATAGAAAAGCGCCGCTATGGGATGTACTACCTACCGCTCTCGCTTACAGACCGGGTTTCTGACTGACTCTTTTATTCAATTTTACGAAGTAAATGGAAGTAAATCGAAATTAAGTAAAAATCGAAAATCGGATCGTTGCTTCAGAAAAAATTTTCACTGAAATCTGACAGGCGTGTAATTTTCAAAGCTAAAATACTGGACTCACGATTTTAAATTCTGCCCATGAGGCTACGGTGTCCTTAAAAGGGAACGAGACTGTAACCGATTGGCCAACTTATCGACTGGGGTATTAACCACTTATTATGATACGCGTCCTTTATGCGCCGTCTCGTAATTCTCTGCAACTCGTTGACAGCAGTTGGACGAAACGGGCGCGGATCGGAACTCTTTGTTGCGAAATGATGTGATAATTAGAAAGCAGAGACAGCGTAGATGGCGCATGGCACTCTCTTAAAGGAAGATACCACCCGGGAAGTTTGTGCAAAACGTTCGTCAACTTTCCCGCCAGTCATCGACGGCTTCGCCGAAGGGGTGGTTTTTAGGTCAATGGTTAACCCTTAGAGACGCGTTAGCTAAATTTGAACGAATGAGATAGGTACGTCGTCATCGGCAGCCGTAAGGGAATGGGTTATGGAACAATGGAAGTATTGTGTACAATACTACGTCCTACAATCGTCCTACGTATACAATACTTACAATATACAATACTACCTTATACAATACTTATAATCGTCCTTAAATTGCAAATGGGAACGGAGCGTCGGTGTTTACCTACCTATTTATACACTTTTACTCAGAATCAGTTCCTAAACAAGTGTCTCCGTATCCGCCTGTGGTCATTTAGTGTAATTGTCGCATCTACCTCAATCCTCAACCTTTTTTTCTCACCCTATTTAACTGGAATTCGAATTACTCCCAGTTCTTCCGACGTATTAGCACTTTTAGTATTTTCTATTTTATTTTTTCTGGCCACAAAAATATACCGATTTTAGCATTCCTTTTTCTTGAAATGTTTGTTTTACCTTGCAAATGACGAGAATGTTTCTTATATTCCGATAACTTGACGTATTTTTATGTTAGCTGTCGAGCCCCCATTGGTTTCCAAAAACGTGATGTAAAATACCCGATTTTCAAAACTACCTAGCTATCTGAATTTGGAGGCTTTTGAATTTTGAAAAATTTGCTGATAGGTAGAACTAATTCTATAGACGATTTCGTCAACTTTAATAAAAATTGCATAATTCTTCGAAATAAATGCGCAGTCTTCGAATAATGAAAAAATGAAATAAAAATCATAAAAAAGTGAAATAAAACCTTTGACGCTGGAGGAGAATCTCCGGTAGGTATTTTACAAAAGAATACTATCCCCCAATACCAATCCCTCTATAGTATCGACTACAGCCTACAGTCCATAGGGTGACTTTGAGGGCTGGCCAGCTCTTTCGACCATCGTCGTCCTTCCTCCAGCTATCGAATTGAAGTCAATTCAGGTGAGGAAACATCGGCCGGAGCGGGTGTTGCGAAACCTTTTACTGGAACCTCACACTACATAACAACCGTCCGTCGAGCCATCGCCAGACTCGTGTGTAAACCGGCCGTATTACGTTATGTTGCTCCTGTAGGCCGTCACCGCTCCCGCCTCAGGTCGGACGATCATCCTCTGGGTCACTTACCCGCACGCCTAGCCTTCCACTTCTGGTTAACCCAGTGACATTTCATAAACCGAAAATAGACGTGACTTGGCTTTATGGTTTCTTATTTAATAATAAGCCATTGTAATCGCCTCAGAAATTCTTTTTCCAACCTACCCCTGAAATTTTTATGGTTTACCTACGTTTCAAAGCGTGTAGTATCCGAATCTACAATTTTAAAAAATCCGTCCGCCCGCCGTGAAAACTCTTTCTCCCAAACGACTGGAGATTTTTTTTAAATTTTAATTAACCTTAAAAAACCTGAAAAAATAACCTTGTTTCTTTACAGCCCCAATTCTTTAGCCAAGCCAATCGATCATTTTATTATAAAGTGATAGGAGGTATCTACTTTTCCTCTTCAATTTTCATTGGTGTCAAAATGAATATGTTCAACGGTATTTAATTGTTTTTTGATGAATTTCTTTTTTTCGGTACGTATGCAGTTATAATTTAACTCAAGTTAGAATACCTAGGTATTAAAAATTACACGCATTTTTTTGTTCCGCCTCACTGAACAATTGATAAAATTGCTCGATTTTTTGTTTGTTTTCCTGTGTACAGTTGAAAAGCACTTTCAAAATATAGGCCCCCGGTCAATCGTATCGTAAGGCCATCGTTGACAGAAAATATTTCGTCAAAACAGACTCATCAGTAGGTACCAAAATGGTTTTTTGACTCATGCTAGTTAAACGGCTATGAGAGCAAAGGTAATACTACATTAGCCTTGGTGGCCTCAAAGAAGCCTGATAAACAACCCCTCAGGAAAATTACTGCACCGCTTCAGCCGTAGGTTCACCGACCTCAGTCATACTCTCGAATATTACACAGTAACGCATTTCTCGACCAAAATCGAGATGATCCCATTGATATTGCGATAAATGGCAATATTTTCGGCTTGCATAATGCACAATCTAACAGAAATTTTCGTTTGTTGGCCCAACCGCGACTATCCATGCTATACGAACGACTGTTCTACGCTGACCATAACTGTATTATTTAAGAAGAATTCAAAAAAAGAATTTTGAAATCAGATAAAAATTGGCTGCGTGAGAGCAGAATACCTATTTACCAAGAATATACGGGAACATACAATCCCCACGACAAGTCATCTTGAGTAACCGGTTTTTTTGGCTTTCGGTTAATGATTCTGACAAGGCCTAAGAAATTGTTAAGCTTTAGTTTTATGCAGATATTGATTAATTATTTTTGACAGTTAGACACCTAAAACACATTAATACGCATCAAAATATTCTTGGGTTCAAATGCTTTTAAGACCTTCGAATTGTGCATAACAATATGTACAATAAATTATTTATCTCTGAAAGCGATACGGCACAGCGGGCGCAGCGGTAATGAATCAAACCCAAATAATGAGGCATACCTATTTTAAATGATACCGCTTGAATGCGTACCAATTACCGTAAAAAGCGATCGTCCTTGAAATGGGCAATGTTCAATACTTGTACAGACACTATTTTTACGCACAAATTTACGAAGTAAATGGAATTTTATTGCGATCGTACTAAAATCGAAAATTGGATTCATGTTCATAAAATCTCTGAATTTTCTTGCAGGACACAGTGATGAATTTTCGTGTTTCGGTAACTTGACAAATTTTGATTTCAGGCGGGTTTTAAAATTTTGAAGTGAGTTCGTTGACATTTTTGGTCCACGCAGCCTCCGAAGTGGTCAAAGTACAATTGTGTGCCAACAATTTACGTATCAAAATATGGAAGCATTGTGTGTTATCAACGCATCACTAGTTTATGGTAGGTAGATAACAGTACCTCACAGGGTATCCCACGTCGATCATTGGGGTGTTGATTTCTGAATTCGTTTAGGAGTATTTTGCCATTGAAGGCAGAACGTGACACTTAAACAAATCGGACATATTTGAGCGGTGCAATTTGAAATTTTGGCAAAACTAAAGAATTCATCATTCTTAGCACGTCGCCTAATCTACTGCTGAGCGAAATCAGCCAGTCGTTAGGGTTGATGGGATAGTTTTCTTTTTTTTCCTGCAGATTGGTTTTTGAAGACGCTGATTCGGGTTTAATAGTCCGAAAAAGGCGAAGGAAGAATATTGGTACTTGTAAAAACGTCAATATTTTTATACTGTCAATAGGAACGACGGTTGTTATACGGTTCATTTTTTTTAGCCTGTTTCTATTGAAAACTTTTTAACGAGCTTAGCCTTCCGAATTTTTTAAATCGCAGATTCACATTTTCCTTTGAAACGCAAACAAGAGAATTTCAGTTAAAAAATCGTCAATCATGAGGTAGATATTTTCATCAATAAATAAAAATTAATTATAATTCAATGAACAATAAACCAGAACCCGACATGTTCTTTTTCCATAGTTTTCAAAATTTGACAGGGGTTAAAAAAGTGTTTATGAGCAATTACAAAAATCAAAATTTTTTTTAATGAATAAAAATTATTATTCATTGAACAATTAACCAAAATCTGATGTTTTCTATTTTCATAATTAACCTAGCGATACCTGTAGTAAATAATACCAACCTCTCATGAGTGGCAGCGGTTCAGCGTCGTATCATCGAAAATAGCCGTATCACTTTCACCCAAAGACCGACGCCGAGCGGCCTTAAGACAGAACTGAACTCAGAAAGGAAGGCCCAGGACTTGGGGCATTGGGGGTAGCCGAACGTCACCGAAGCTCGGGCGGAAGGCGACTGGGGCGCATGGTTAACATTGGTTACGTACCAGGCGAGAAGAAGGAACCGACAATAGCAGGAGCCTATGATACCTAACGATGGAGCCCCAAAGTGCTTCCTCCCTTCCTAATCTGAAAATAGATTTCCTCGACCAGCACGGAAGATAAGGGAAGTACCATAATTTGGTACTTTTTCAATAAGGAATGGGCACTCCGCTTTTGAGACCAAGAAATTTATGTGAAGAATTTTCGAGCTTTTTGGGGCCCTAAAGGCCCCAACTTAGGTTGCAAATCCGAAAAAAATTGAACCAGGGGTTCGTAGTATGATGTTAGCTGATCAGGGGTGGTTTCGATTAAAACACTCGGCTCCTTCGCCAAGCTTCCGATATCTTATAATAATATTATAGTTATTATCTTATAATAATATAGTTTAGGTTTATAAAAAACGGATCCAGCGATAGATATGGATGGTGTTCATGTTTGACCGCTTAAAACCGTCTCCAAGCCCTGATGAAGATAATATCTTCATCCATATCTATCGCTGGATCCGTTTTTTATAAACCTAAACTATTGCAGATGAAGATTAATTATTTTAGCATCAATAAAAATATAAAGCAATATTCTTATCTAACAAACCAGTCTAGTTTAGAATTTTTAAACATTTAAGTACAAGCAACAACTAGGGTTAGTTGCATTTTTCTAGTCTATTAGTTGCTGCTTGAACTCAAGTTTTTATAAAATTTTATTCTAGACTGGCTTGTTACCTAAGAATATTGTTTCATGTTTTGTTATGGGTTTTTTGGTTTCATGTTTAGCCTGATGCTAGAACAATCTTCATCTGCAATAGTTGAGGATTATAAGATGCTCCACTAACATCAAAACTGGCTCATTAGCTCTTTTGTTTCGGCAATTTAGCCTCTAAAAAGCTGTCACCTCACACAAAAAAAGCTGAAAATGTGGTTAGAACAATTGAGCGTGACTCGAAAATATGGGTACACGAATATATTTTATAATATCGGTATAACGGCATAAAAATCATTTTCTTGCCCAACAGCACTATCTTGATCATCAATACATAAAATCTCTGATCGAATAACATTTTGTACAATGGCACTCGTTAAAAATGCTTCAAAATATGCTCTACTAATATCGTATTCAGCTAATGGAAGACGAGCACGAGATGTCTGAATACGAGTATAATTTCATCGTAATTGGAAGACTCTGAGAGAACATGGAAGACTTTTCGATCGTTAGAATACTAATAATTTTATATGAGGAATGTGACAAGGATAATTGGGACCAAGTCATTAACCAGGAGATAATTCGGAGACCCGATCCTGTCAATCATTAATAGGCGCCCAAAATATCAAACATAACCTGATCTTAACATCAAATCAAAAATCGGAAACAGAATTAACTTAATAGACCTATCATAGGATGATAACATTTGATAGCTCGTTTGTATCGTCGTCCAATTGATATTTTACCTAATATCATATGTTTAAATGAGAAAACTCTGTTCCGATACCAGGCCGTTGGTATTATCGACTTTTTGAAAGCACCTACTTTTTAACGCATTACTGGCATAGCGACCGCCGCTTTGCTATGCGTGACGTCCGTATCCCTCCACAGCTGTGTGACGGTTTTGACTTGAGTGTAGAAATGAACTCCCTGAAATTGTAAATAAAATAGTTCATTTTCATTTTTCAGGTTCTCCCAGCTATGATCTTTTTTTCACTTACCTACTTACATTTCGGCTTACGTTCCAATGGCCTCAATTATATTATACATACCAATGGCAAAAAATTGAATGCATTCTAAAAATAATAAATTCGCTAAATGCCTGCCAAAAACACCCAAGAAGCTGATACCCTTCCACGTGATGCTGCGGATCGATAACGTATTATCTCTAAATGAAAAGGTAAGTGAGCTGAAATTCAATTTATTTACCTGTTTACCGTAGAAGTGCGTGTCACCTCTGAACGAGCCTCTCGAGCCAGTAAACGAGAACATCGGCAGAGGTACGGGAATGGGAACGTTCACCCCGACCTGTAAAGTAATTGGTATTTTTCTAATAGGCAATGAATGGGAGGAAAACATCCTTATATTGTAACGAGGTCTGGACAATACGTGAAAGCATTGTAATATGAAGCTGACTGGACAATGATTCATCGGTGTGGTTAATGAATGATGTGTTGTCATGCGAGGTGTATTTCATTTATGCACTTCCTCATAAATTATTTGAAATCTAAATGGGATCATCCGCGTGGGGTTTTGATAAACCCATACATACACGCAGCCATGAGATCATCATCTCGCCCACCATTAGCTTCAGATATCAAAATGCCGATTAAAATTCTGAACTCATTAATTCGATGTTTTACTGCACTATAGAATTATCCAAACCTGGCCGCAGTCGATTTCATGAACAAACTTGCGCGCAGTGGCGCCATTGTTTGTGAATACTGCCGTTCCATTTCCGTACGGGTTTCGGTTTACTATTTCAATAGCTTCGTCCAATGTTTCGGCATTCAGGCAAATCAGGACGGGCCCGAAAATTTCTTCCCTGTAGCATCGCATCGAAGGCTGAAAAATCGATAAGACAAAATTGATTCACATTATCAAAGGATGATTTTTGAAAGTTGAAATGATGAATAAACTGAGTCATACCTTCACATTCGTCAATATCGTAGGTCCGACGAAATTCCCGTTCTCGTAACCGGGTACTTTGATGTTTCGGCCGTCCAACAACAGCTCAGCACCTTCGTCAACTCCCGACTGGATCAATTCCAAAATCCTTTTTTTCGATTGTGGGGAGATCACCGGCCCCAAATCTGTGCCAGGAACGTGTCCTGGAATCAGTAGGAAATTGAAGTCGATCAGCTGAACGAAATTCACACTGATGATAGTGACTTCGCGCCGCCGACAGATTCAGCAACATTATTTTGCGACATCTCGATATTGCAACATTTGCGGCACCTCACCTTCCCATCAGTTGCAGCATCTCAACGTCGCAAAACTTGCATCTGCACATTTTCGCTTACCCGCGTTCACTTTCAGCTGTTCAGCGCGGGATTTCAGCTCCGGTAGCCATTCTTTGGCTTCACCCACAAAAATCGCTGTACTGAGCGCCATACACCTCTGGCCAGCAGCTCCGAAAGCAGCTCCTACTAATTGGTTCAAAGTGTTGGACTTGTTGGCATCAGCGACGATGACTCCGTGATTTTTGGCGCCCATATTGCTCTGCACCCGTTTGCCGTTCTTGGCTCCTCTTTCATAGATGTATTGCCCCTGTAAATCAGTGTTGATTTCTTCAAATTCAATGTTGAAATTTGCCAAAAATATTGACTGAGCTGAAAGAGTGTAAACTCACTGCAGTATCTGATCCAACGAAGGAGATCGCCCTGATGTCAGGATGATCGCAGATGAAATCGACCGACTCGTGCATGCCGTGGATGACATTGACCACTCCAGGTGGACAGCCTGCTTCTTGGAGCATCTCCACCAGCATCATACATGCTCCAGGATCGCGCTCGGACGGCTAGTGAAAACAGAAATGAATTTTTAATTTCTGGATGCATGACTTCTTCGTTTCAGAATGGTTCACCTAGACGTGCTAGAAATTGGTGTCTCTGCGACATCTACAGGATACCCGCCCTGACCTAGGGGAAGATAGGTACCTGAGGGGGGTGATCTATCTTATTACCTTGATCACGTGTGTATTACCGCAAGTTATGGCCATGGGAATGGCCCACAGTGGAACCATGGCGGGAAAGTTGAACGGCGTGATAGAAGCTGTGACACCGAGAGGTACACGGTACGACACAATGTCCAGATCTTTGGCAACTCCAGGCAATGTCTCTCCGAGCAGATGGGACGGCATGCTGCAAGCGTGCTCAACAACCTCTGAAACGGGGAAAGTATATAAATAGAGATTTCATCATAGCAGATCGCGCTTGATGACAGATGAAAAGCATAGTCCGTTCAACGTTTAAAGAGGTAAAGAGGTAAATGTAAACATAACCTCAAAAAAGTCAGGTTTTTATTTTTCAAAACATGAAATGAGGATCATGATCGAGGTTTCAAGTTATTATTCATCAAGAGTGACTCTGATTAGTTGTTAAAAAGCCTTGGTTAACTAGTAGTTATTTACGCACGCAACCCTCTAAGTACATCCCCTTCTGCATCAGCCAATGTTTTCCCTTGTTCGGTTGTTATGTTTTCAGCCAACTCTTTCTGGAAACAAAACAAGAGTCAAATTTTTGAGCCAAAGGCTAATGTAATTTAACTGCTAAAATCAACGTCGTTTCCCATATTACTGGTGGCATTTGAATCTCGTCATAATACATTTCACTACTCGCACCCTAGCGCTTCAGCCAAAGTTGACTTCTTCAGGCAATCCTTACCATGTTAGCTTTGATGATGTTCTGATACTTGAACATGATCTGCTGCCGAGTAATTATGGAAGTTTTCGACCATGTTTTGTAGGCATCTTTCGCAACAGCGACCGCTTCTTCCATTTCGGCTTTTGTACTTTTCGGCACTCTGGTTACAACCTACGGCAGATACATGGACGAAATTCACTGTACTTTGTATGTCCCAAAACATTGATTTTGAAATTTGGTATCGGAAGAATTTACTCGTTGAGGCCTGTCAATCGCATTCAAAACATGGATCGGCGTCTATTTTCGTGAAAAATTACAAAAAAAAAAAAAAAATACAATCGGAAAGTGTTTTGGAAGTGTCGTGTTTTGAAAATTCTCGTTAAACTAGGTTGACGACTAGAAGAACATTTTCCATTCCAAGAAAATTTTTGGGAATGTAAAAATTGATTATGAGGGAAATGACGATTTTTTGAAAATAGATTGGAAACCCAACAACTACAAAAGTTAAGTAAGACCGAAAATGAGACTTATTCTCGTTTTTGATCGGCAGGAGAACACGTATATATTGAATTACACACATTATTGAAGAAAACGGTTCACTTTATCTCGGTACAATTACATAATGTAGTTATACCTTGAGTGAATAAACATCTGAGTTGACCAGTTACGGTTAGAAGGTCAGGGAATAGATTAGCAGCTGTATATCTAGGTACACAGGAGGCTGTTATTTAAACCAAGATACAGCTTGTTCAGCACTTACGTCAGATTGTTAGTGACGTTGGCTTGAAACCGCCCATGGCCAATCGCAATAAGAATATTAGATCAATCTATTGAAGGTAATAAGCCCGAAAATGAGTAAGGTAGTGAAAGAGAGATGAGTATGTAGTCAAATTTTCTCAGCCATGGGTAGATAACATTTTTGATGTTGGATTGTTGAGGTTTGGTCAAAAGATTTCGACCAAACCTCAAAAATTCAACTCCATACATTAAAAGTACTTGAATTATTAACAAAATATTCATTATAAACTTAAATTGATCATTGGTATAGGGGGAGAAAAGTACAAAATGTAGGTTCGAAGGTGGAATCCGAAAATATTATTAATAATATATTTATAAACTCAAATCTATTCACATGACCTCAGTCCATGGAGTATTAATGGATTCCCAAACATCATTAATATGGGAGATGGCAGGTAGGAATTAGCTAACGTCAATACGTGATACTTTCGTCACGATACATTTTCCCACACTCATCATACAAAGGTAGACGGCGGCAGGCCTTAATGAATACTAAAGGATTCACATGACCATCAATTCGTCCGGAAGAATTATTTTCAACTAAACCGTGCTAAATGGCAAATTAGAAGCATAATATAAAAAAACTCAATTTGCCCCAATTAGGAGCATAAAATGGAGATAACGTTGATGTTAGAATGCATTCTTAGGTACAAACCTCATTAGTGGCAGGATTGTGTAGATCGATCCATTCTTTCGTCTGGGATTCTACCGTTTTACCATTTATAAACAGTTTTGTCGTGGGTGCAGTAGCTGACGCGCTGTAGCATCTTCCCAATTTCAATGAACAGCCCTGAAAATAAACAAAAGGAGTTATGCTCCTAATGGACTGGAGGAGTTATGGAGCTAATGAACAAAGTTTAACGTAAAATTTTTATTTAATATAACCTTTTAATTTCAATTGGCACATAGTACTTAATTATTTTTACACATTCTACTTAATCATATTCGAAATAAATTGAGGACACTTTTTATATTGAGTGCAGTACCTACCGACAATTTATGTATACCAACCTAGACGAGCAATTTATTTATCAGATATTATTATATACGGATTGATATTTGTTGATTATGTAAAATTTAAAATTTGATGTAAAATTGAATGATTTAATCATTTTGTCTGGTATAATTTTTCCGTACAATAATGGCCGTTAAATTTTCTTGTCAGTAGGTAATTAGTCGGGGTTCGGCCAATTCCGCCGACAGACCTATTGGCAGAATTACGAATAAGCACCAACGAACATGATTTCAATCAGTCAGTAATCATACAGCCTTCGCTAATAGGAAGCATGGGAAGAGAGGGTTTACAAGTACCAACCTATCCATTTCTGAATGGTTACGTAGAGTAGGTAGGTATGTACCTAGTTAATAGGAGGGTAGGTACTTACCACCAACGATCCCATTCTTGTGGGAATAGATGCTGCCATATTTTTTAAATTTAGCTTTTCAACCGACGAATAATATTAAAAAATTACTTCAACAACAGGTAGGAACTGACTAGAATGAGGATATAGAATCCGTAACACGATTGAGAATTGGCCCTAACTCCACCTTGAACTTCCAGCGAAACCGGCCTGATACTGATTATTGGGCGAGCTCTAGTTCGCCTCAACTCCCATCCGAGAAATATAGGCTGCTTTTTTTATTAATCAACTCGTTGGCCGGGAAATATTACATAATTCCATCAATTCGTTTGAGTTTTGTTTTGATAGCCTTTGAAACAGCGAGAGCGCTCTGTTGTAGTGCGGGCGAAAACAATTTGTTTCAAACGATACCGCATGACAGCGCCTGGCGAGTGGGCAGGACCTATCTTGTAGTGTAGAGCATGGCGATAAGATTATTGTATTTAATTTTATCCTTCCGATTATGCCTATTTGAATAATTTAACCGGAATATTTAATCAAAAGCTTAAGAATTGGTAATACGATGTATGAAGACTGGTTTACTCTTCGAAATATTCGAATCTGAGGCCGAAAAAACGTACAAAGGCCTAATGAGTGTTTATGTCAGTGGGGACTTTATCACCACATCCCTGATAATGAAAAGAAAAACAAACCGATTTAGATAATATTTTTATAGTTTACAGCAGGTAAACAATGCTTTGTTGTGATTGAGTACCTAATTTATTTTTAATAGGGTCACTGGGTAAGTAATTTACACCTTGGTGTTATAGTGTAATTTACACCTTGGTGTTATAGTGTAATTTTATGTATGTTGTAGGTGTTACACATGCATGAGATCTCTTTTCTTGAGAGACATTATGACCTTTTTTCTGAGACCTAGCACTCTCGTTGCAGCGCCATAAAAACGGAATTTCGACAACACATTGATCTCAAAAAATGCTGGGGCTGAGAGCTGGCAGATTGGCGAAATACCTTGCCGTTGGTGCTGTCGCAGTGACATCAGCCGTTTCATATCGAGCCAATGGCCAGCAGATTGAAAACATCGGTATCGTGCGTTTCGCAAGAGCAGGAATCACGGTATTGTTTTCAATTAATGGTGACTGTTTTTGAAATTTTTTATGTAGCTACCTACTGAGGCTTTTTGGCCTGTTATCCTGATAGTTCAGCAGAAAGAGGGGCAGCGTTTGGCAGTGTCTGATAATATCAAAATGCCTGCCGTAAGCCATCACAATATCTTGCTCAATTTTCTCAATAATATTTTTTACAGGCGGCTCAAGTTGTATGGATGTACAAGACCACCATCTACAGTACCAATCTCGATTCCAAGTCTGACGAGTATTTGGAATTACGCTCAAAAGTACGTTGGCCAGTCCGTAGGCAACGGATTGGTAGGAATGATGTGAGAAGGGAATAAGGGGAGAAGAGAATATGAGAGACTGTGGACGATTTGATACAACGTCACTTCAAGTTTGTTTAATGACATTGATATCCTTCCATCATCAGGTTAGGGGATGTCATGTAGAGCATTGTAGCTGGATAGCAAATCAGAGAGCAGATCGAACTGTATTAGTTCGATCTGCGCTCTGATTGGCTATCTAGCTTCAAAACACAGGAGGAAAAGTCCCTTAAACTTCACAGTTTGACTTTTTACCATGATAATTTGACTTTGTGGCAAATCGTCTACTGTCACACTTTCTTACAGTACCTAACTCCCTGATCGGTTTTATAAAACTTTTTTTTTCAGTTTAATACAATACAATTGTTCTAAAACATATTTTTAGGTCCACACCTCTGCTGCTCAAAAACTGCTCAACCTCTGCGAGACCAACAAAGGCGTATTTGTAAAAATTGGCCAACATCTCGGTGGGCTGGATTACATTCTTCCTTACGAATATGTCGAAGTATTGAAGATACTGCACAGCAGAGCCCCAACTTCCCCTCTGGAAGATGTCCTGTTGGTCCTTCGCCAAGATTTGAAGCAAGATGTAATAGAATCAAAATAATGTTATTTATCAACAAGAATACTGTTCTTTCACAAGTTAGGGCTGATTATTTACATCTTATTTTCTAGCTAGGTTTGCCTGTTAGCAAAACAGGTGGCGTTTATCAATGCTTTTGACTAAAAGATTTGGTGGCTCAATGGGATAGAATTTCTTTTTCATCTACCTACCTATTTGCAGTTTTTATTTTGAGTTTCTCAATTTTCCAGCCCTCTGAAATATTTATAGATTTCGACCCGATTCCTCTTGGGACAGCATCTTTGGCCCAAGTGCACAAAGCGAAATTGAAGTCGGGAGAAACAGTTGCTGTCAAAATTCAACATCCTTTCGTCAAGGGGAATTCACTCGTCGACATGAAAACTATGGAGGTTAGTTGTGGTTTTTACCCACCAGCTAATCTCTGGGTAACAATGAAGGAGGTTTGGTACGATTTTAGGTTATGTTCACATTCTCCTGTAGCCCTTCTTGTTCTTTGCTTAAGCAAATCCTGTTTCACAGCCTATGGCCACTCAAATCTCTCAGTTGTCTGACTTTGCGAGTCCTTAATAATTGGAGTTGACCTTATTTCTCGCCAATACTCATCCACAAACTTTCGTCACTTTCAGCTTTTCGTAAAAATAGCGTCGTGGATTTTTCCAGAGTTTCGTTTCGATTGGCTGGTGACCGAATCGAAAAAGAACATCGCTCGAGAACTCGACTTCGAAGAAGAGGCTCTGACGACCATCAATGCGAAACGGCTATTCAACCATTTGAAATGGCTGAAGGTGATTATATCGAATCACTTATCGATGTTGACCGATTAAGGTTATCTCTTGAGACAAAAATGATGGCATATTGAAATGTTTGGTGATAATGCATCACTTTACTTTGAAGTTGAAATTTCATAGGTACTTGGATTTGCATTGTATTTTGGCAGATTTCTTCTTTTTTCGTAGAACTCTGCATTCAATTGTGTTTTAGTTTTTGCAGAAGCGTTTTATTTTAATTCATAGTGAATTTTCCAATTGTTTTCAGGTCAGTTTTGACGATTGTCTGAATCTTTGGTTTCAGATTCCCAGCGTGTACACGGAACTGAGCAGTTCCAGAGTCATCACTTTGGAATTTGTCGATGGAGGGCAGGTGAACGATTTGGCCTACATGCAACGTAATGGAATCGATCGTTTCGAAGTTTCGGACAAACTTGGCAAACTCTACTCGGAGATGATTTTCCGAAAAGGCTACGTCCACAGCGACCCGCATCCGGGCAATATTCTCGTCAGGAAAACACCGAGCGGGACCGCCGAAATTGTTCTGCTCGACCACGGACTGTATCAGGTGAGGAATTGTAATTTCAATCGGGCAGCTGCCTTTACGTCTGTTTGAAGCCATTTCCTTGGCTGAGCTTGGGTTGTTTTCTGGGTTATTTCCATTTTGTGACTAAGCTCAGGCTCCATGACTAGGATGTGAGTCAAAACATGGCGTTCAAGATATGTCGTAAGGAACTTCAAGATAAGACGTAAGAAAGTTCAATTCAGGTCATGAGGAGCCACAATAGGCCATAAAAAAGTTGAAATCGCGGGCCGTTGTTAGAAGGTTGTTAGAAACTTCATGACTTTTCGTGAAAGGCCGTGAAAGAGTTCAAGATAGGGTGTGAGGCGCTTCGAAATTGGACGTGACAATTTTTAGGATATGTCGTGAGGGAATTGGAGGTGGCTTCTGAGGAGGTCCAAGGCGTATCGTGATGATAACCTATGTGAGTCTCATGTTCACCCACGAGGGATTCTGTGTTAAGCTTCAAACCCGACAACTTTTTATGTTGTTAAGGCTCGGGTCTGCTTTACACATCTTCAAACCAAATAAGGTTATTGTTGCGATTTGTTCCACTTCTTGTGGAGACGCATTCAGTTTTTTCTTCTTACCCCGATAACGGGACACCCTTAATACAGGCTCATTTAGTTTTTACATCATTTCAGACGCTGACGGACACCATCAAAGAGGAATATTCAAGTTTATGGTTATCGATTCTCTCGCGTGATATCAAAGGGATCGAGCGTCATGGGGAAGCCCTGGGCGTCGGACGCTACGCAGGTTTGCTGGCCTGCATGGTCAGCGGTCGCTCCTGGGACGCCATCAACAGCGGAATCGTCGTCACCAGTCAAGATTCTGCTGAGGTAAGCATCACGAATTCTTATAAATCTTGTATACCGATATGTCATTGAGGAAACGCCTGAAATTTTAATTTACCTTCTCTTTCGAGGACTTAGTAACGTTCTTACATGTTTTCCAGAAAAAGCTCATCAGTGACAGCTTTTCGATGTTTTTCGCCGCGATGACAGAAACACTGCAGCGCATGAATCCTGAACTGCTGCTGATATTGAAAACCAACGATTTGCTGAGGGGGATTGAATTCCGCCTCCGAACGCAACATAGGTACCTATAATTATGAATTTTTTTTCTTCAAAACATTGAATTTTTTACGTTGTACTTTTTGGGTTGTATTAACGTTGCCCTTGTGCTATATGTAAACCTTGTACCGATTAAAGATGTATTCCAACCGGTTCCCCTCCAAATTGTTGCAGAATGTCTTCTTACCTAGTCATGTCCAGAGCCTGTATACGGACAGTTTACGACCAAAGAATCCAGAGAGGAACGTCAAGTATACGTAAGCTCGGCCTTTACCTGACGAGGCAGTGGATGTTATTTCAGGTTACCTTGTATTACCTTTACTTAGGGATTCGATATTCCTCATTCAGTCGGGGCTTACGAATCCTCAAGTATAGCTGATCTATTTTTAAGAACAGAAACCATAAATTGTACGCAATGTGAAGTTACCTAACTGCCATCATTTGCTTTTAGTGACTATTTATTAAACTTATTTTCGACTCATTTCTTTGGCGAGCCTTATTTCAACCTTGAAGAAAATTTCAGCTGTTTCTATCGTAGTCCAGTGTGCAGAGCCGTTTTAATGCTAAAAACTGTGTAAAATATTTCATTTTTTCATAATACTCTATTTGAGCTATAAAACATCTATTTTGAAGAAAAATACCTGCACTCCAAAAAACCTTCCAAGAAATCTTCAGCAGTACAAAGCTTCCAGAGAAACTCGCAGTTTGCTGAAATTGCTGAAAAGAGAAAAAAATAATGGTTGTATCTCTCTACTTCAAAATGCCTACTTTCAATTCCTACTTAAAATGGTACAATTTTTTACATTTTTACTTACCTATCTCCTTTGTTAGAAATTTTCGAAAACGTTTTATCCGAAATTTTACGACGAATTTGACGGAAATAAACTATAATTTATTGTCCATACCTGTATACCTGTCCACACCGGTTCTCTGTTGGAGTACCTTTCTGGTCCAAAATATTTTTTCCCTGGGTACGTTGACATGGAAATTCATGGTCAAATTTCCTTGAGATTGCTCATTCTACTGTTGCCTCTCAAACCAAAAATACCACAAAAACTGTACCTATCTATTCATTAAAAGTTTAAATTTTGTTGGATTCGCCCTGAGTCTAAACCACATCTTCTCAAATTCGACCCCCCCCCCCCCATAAGTAAGGAAACTTATTTTTTTTGCTAGGCCTGCCATTAATTATTATACTCCAATTGCTCGCAATCGTTAGTCAGAAATTGAATACAAAGGTCAAAAGTCGAATGCGAGTTTTCGCCCCTCGTACGATCTCGTCACTCGTTGTCATCTTGAAACATGTGCCTACAGGGGGGGAAAAGAGGGGAAAGGACGTCTCTTTTTCGACTTTTATCACATTCGAGTGTTTACATCACGCAGTTCAGATTAGGGATCACGAACCGAACGCGGACCGTCGATTTGGGATATCTCATTTCATTTTCTCGTTAGTCTCATTCCACCGCCCGTCCCGTCTGAGCTGCACGGTTGACTTGGGCGTTGAAAAGTTTTTTTTTTCTTTCTTACCAACCGTGAAATTGTTTTTAGTTGATTCGTAAAATGAAAGCCTCCCACGAAAAGCTCGGTTTGGTTAAATTGTCGAAGTATGAAGTGCTAGAAATGAAAATTGTTTCCATGTTTCTCGGCATTTGGTTCCTCATCAAAAGGACGTTCAAAAAGTTAATCGGCTATCACAGCAGTCCACGTTCTATTGAGAAACAACCCTCGTGTTTGACGGATTCGTCAATGGGCGTACACTCCTACATCAAACTCAAAGTAAGTATGGTTGAATTTATTACAAACTGGGTCGGTACGTGTCCAGTTAATGAATAAATTGTTTCCATCTCGGCTAGAATACATCAAATCAAAGCTAATGTTTCATATTCGCGCTTAAATTAAATAATGTAACTATTTATTATATAACTAATAATACATATTCCGTTTTAAAGAACTGAAGGACCTAAAATTCAGATATGCATTTAATTCAATATGATTAATTTGATTGAAGTTAGGTATTTAATTTAATAAAATTATTTGATTAAAGTTAGGCATTTAATTTAATTTAGGTAGGTATTTAATACCTTTTTAATAGGCCTATAGGCCGTGTTCGTAGTGTGGAAGTACTATGCATTATAAAAGTTCATTATTTCCCTTCCCAGGGTGTAAAATTGCATTACTTGGACGCCGGGAACAAGAACTCACAGTTGGTAGTCCTTTTACACGGTTTTCCCGACTGCTGGCTTTCGTGGCGATATCAAATTGGCGAACTTTCCAAATATTATCGGTAAGCCTCTAACAATTGTGCTTTCACATTGAAAACTCAATTGCCCTCGTTTATTCCGTACAATTCAATCGACAGAGTCATCGCCCTCGATCTGAAGGGCTTCGGCGACTCGGATAAGCCCGAGGCGAGTCAAAATTACAATATCGAAGCCGTGGCCAGGGAAATACGCGATTTGGTGTCGACATTGGGCTACAAGCGGTGCATCCTGATTGGTCACGATTTGGGAGCCCTCGTCGGATGGTTCGTCATGCATTTCTACGAAGACATGGTCATCAAGTTCGTGTCCGTTTCCGCCCCGCATCCCAACCATTATTGGAAGGCATTTTCGAATTCCACGACACTCGATACCAGGTAGGATAATATCCTAATTATAGATATAACCTACCTAAGGATAATTTATATCAATACAAGTGAAAACTCGTCATAAAATGTCACATAATGCCATATAATGTGTCAATAATGTGTGTGCGTGTGTGTGTTCACTTGTATTGATGAAAATTTGAATTTGTTATGTAAATTACGTATCGGAAGATATTGTAACAACTCAATTTTCCGCCCAGGTGGGTCCAGTTCTGCCAATTGCCGTACCTGCCCGAAGCGATGGCTCTCGATGAGGATATGAAAATGCTCGACGAGGCGTTCCCACATTTGAAAACGCTGCCAGGTGGCGAAAGCGTACTAGCCGCGTATAAATATGCGTTTTCAAGAACCGGTAAGTTGCACAGTTCAAAAATGACCCAAAAATGTCATGACCGTAATTTACCCCAATAAACTTAATTGGCGAAAAAATTGTTTTTAAAAAACCCAAGGGTTTTTCCAGTTTTTTCCATAAATGATTTTTAAATTTTCAAAAGTGTTTTTAATTGTCAATATTAAAAGAAATTGTTTACAATTTCTGTAGTAGGCGTTGTTATTGTTGTCTTTAGGTCAACTAGTATTCTTTTGCAAGCTGACCAAAACATCTTTCTCTAAATGCAGTGTTTTACTATGAATCTTCTAAATCGTGGATTAGAGTTAAAAGGGGTTTTAAATCTCCTGAATTTCCTCCCCCTATAAATGCACTGCACCTATAATATAATAATATTATTATTATATTATATATTATTATATTATATTATATTATTATATATATTATTACCAATTTAATTTTCGCCGATGACATTACAGAAGACTGGACTGGGGCTATTAACTATTTTCGAATCTGGCCCTTCTGGAGGTTGAAAGTTGTCCAGAACTACAGCGCAAATTCGTTATTCGTCGTCGGCAACAAAGATAGCAATACGATCATGGAAAGTATAATCAAATCGACCGACTACGTCGACAAGTTTGCCGTCAAATTGATAGAGAACGCCGGCCATTATCCCCACCAGGAGAAACCCGATGAATTCAATCAGCTACTCATCAATTTCCTCGTCGGTGAGGATAAATTCCATAGTTCTGCTACCAATGACTGCATGCGATTTTTATATATGCTTTTCACCGATCCACATTTTGATATTTTTGGCTTAAACCGCCTCAAAAGTAGGTAGTCGATCAAATTGTGCCGGAAATATGTACCTAATAAGTATCGTGTGTTACCTACGCACCACTATTCCGAATTTTCCGTTCCGCAGGTATGTCGGCGGCGTCGCCGGAAAAACAGGAAAACGTCAACGGCGGCCTCGTCAACCGGATGTTCGGCGCCGTCTCGTCCACGGTCAAATATGGCACCGGCGTCATAGACGTCGTGCACAAGAAAACCAACGGTTTCACATCGAGAGCTCTCTCTTTCGGGCAATATTGCTGAAACGAGCCGCAATTGCCAATTTTCGAGCCGAAACTCAAGACTGATAGTTATATTTTTAGTGTAGAGCCGCGCAGGCGCCGATGTGAAGCAAATAAATTTTTACTAACGATTTCCAAATGCCGCAGCTCAGCTGCTCAGAAATGCCTGGAATTTAATCTACTAAAAATGCCTAATTGAAATATAATTTCAGTATGCTGGAAATTTCCATATATGGAATACTTAACGTACAGGCGTTTACTTTTTATTTATTTATACAACACTTTTTTATCCAGGCCAAGTATGTTCGACGTTGAACTTCTGTGCTCAAGCATAAAATAGGTACTGAATCCCCGTTTCCAGCTCAATAAACGCCATCCGAATTGTAAAACGCTCTATTTTTAATTTGGTCCGGTTCCAAATGCGGATCATGAATTTATTGCTAATAAGTGTACTAGCGTTAGAGAAGATGAATGATTGTTTGAAATACTCAAATCCTAAAGTAATCCACTGAGAATGTTTTTAACAATTTTCTATTGCAAAGATCTCGAGCTAGGCACTGCGATTGTAGTGCCATGGGTATGCGAGATACATTTAACAAAATATAATACGAGAGTGAATTCCGCTAGATAGTGTGAGCGAATTCACCTAAAAATGAATGCCCAATAAATCAAATCGCAGAATTCAGCCTTAAAATTGTTCATCCCGTAGCCCTGATGGTGATCGCATATCAGTATCATCATATCAGTGATTTTACTCAGAATCACTTCTGTGTCTGTATGTCCGTGAGGCCGTCTGTCCGTCTGTGGCCATTTACAAAGATTCTTAACCTTTTTTCAAATTTCTTGAACTGGTGGTATTGTGTTAGGAAGGTATTCTTTCGGATTGACGCAATTCGCGTCCCTTATTTACTGGAACTCCAGCTCTGGAGCGAACAGTTGGGGAATAATTCGCAGCGTTTTCTCCGCTATCTTCTGGAAAAGGGCGCCGACCGCGGGGAAGTACTGTGCGGGAAAGAGCCTAGTAAATGGACGTATAATGTCTCTCCGAGGTGGGGTGTAGTCATGACAGTCGTTGCCATGGCGACAGCAGCCCCGCCCTGTCGAAAGGGGAGCGCGACATATCGACCTATCATCCTTCCAGGGGCTCATTATTCTCCCCTCGTTTCACCCTGGCTACAGGAAAATGGCCATACGAGGACATGAATATCCCCGTATCATTCCGTTAGGTATAACGCCAAATTGTGGCTATCTACAGTTATCATCAATACCTGCTTGGTTCAGCATAATACTGGAAAACTTACGAGAAAAACGTACGACTTCCATCCAAAAATAATGGCTTTGTGAGAGCAGAACAGACTTAATCAAAAAGAGCGACGAAAACAAAAAAACCTTACGACGAGTCAACTTGAGTAACCTCCTCCTTTTTCGGTTAAAAAATCCGTTAAAAATGCTCGAATATTCACTATTTATGTTCAATAAACAGGCATAATCAAACGAAAAGTTCTTGCGCTGAAGGTTCTGAGGACGAATTAGGGGAATATGAATTTTTGAACTGCATTGCCTGTAGATCTAACAATCGAGTCGATTATCCCTCAAGACAGCTGAGCATGGAGTGGATTTGCATTTGAAAAAAAATATTTCTTTCGAATAACATTTCAGAATTGGCATAGTACCTAATGATTCAAATGGGTCGGTAGGTATAACTTTTATTGCAACTTTTCATAATATTATTCTCTGTCACATTATTACCTCTCCTTGATGATACACCTCCCGTGACTGTAACAACGTTGTCAAGGCTTTGACCGAACAGCCTCTTAAATTTTTCACAGGTCGCTTTTCAGGGGTTTAGCCCAGGTTGACCCCCGACGAAACCGGACACTCGGCTCTTCACATGTTGTCAAAAGGTGTCACATGTGATCCGCCTTATGTGCGGTTGTGTAACTTGACACCTTTTCGAGTGTGGAAGGTGTCCTTTAATACGTGTTACTTCGAGCCTCCAGATTGTTATTGTTAAAATGTTCCCATATCATGAAAAGATCTGGAAACGACACGAAAGGGAAAGGTGCGCCACCGAAAGCGAACGAAAAATCGATATCTGGTTACCTACCTCAGTTTGGGGGCGCAGTCCATGCTGGGAGATGGCAATATTTTCTCAAATAATTTAATTATCTCCTTACGATTTTTACCGGAGGAGCAAAATTAGTGAAACTAATTCATATTTTCTAAATTGAATTTTTTCCTGATCCGATTTTTACTTTTCCGGATATTACCTACCTACCTTTAACATAATATCACGTTTATACCTAATTTTCGGCCCATTTTCACATGGAACAAGCATTACAAAATGTGGATGGAAATTTTCAACAACTCGAACATGAGAATAGAAAGATAGGAAACCTGCGATAAAATCGAAAATTGTCGGACTGGAGCCGTTCGGAATAGTCTCGGTTATAAGGAATCCTTAGAAAAAAAGATGGGAACCCTCCTAAATGGGGGCTACATCCTTGAGTCCGCGTAGGGGGAGTGCACCCGGCGATTACCGGAGGCGGACAGCGGCGCCGGCGGACAATCCTTCGAGTCATTCTACTTGATACACTCAAATTGCTATACGATACGCCTCGAGGACTCCACGCAGAGATCCGTCTGGTAAATGTCAGCGGCGTGATTATATTTTGACTCGACGAGGCCTTGAAACGGAACAGGAGCCATGGGTAAATACCATGAGAAAATAAATTAGCCTCGCACTATAGTTCCATGCTTTGAGACTGGGCATTTCGAGCCGAATCTATCGTAATTTTGATGTTCTAACGCTACAACATTTATTTTTGGTGGCTTTGGGGGGATGGGTAAATTTTTTATTTTAATAAGCTCCAAATTAGCTGAAATAAGATGAATATTTTCAAAATTTCGCTTTTCAAGCTAAGGATTAGGTAATTGTGCGTAATATCAAACGCACCACTGGCTGAAAATAAACTTATTGAAGTTTGAGTAGGTATACCTACTCACACTTCAATAAGTTTATTTTATATTACAGTATTGCTGCATATTATATTTATACTATAATAGTATTGATAACGTGTGAAAACTTCCATACTTGAACTTAACATAACTTTTTGCGTACTTTTATTCTGGGCGAATTTTCAAATTTGAATAGTGATTTTTTTTTATATTTTTGACCTAAACACCCTTAAAAACAGTCAAAATATGGTCAAATTGTGTCACACTTTTACTTCCAAAATATGGAAGTATTGTGCGTTATCTACGGAATACTGGGATTTTTTTGAAGCTCCGATCCGATTTTCGATTTTTGTACTTCGTAAATATTTCCTTAAGAAGAGAAGAGACTTGACAGATTATTGACGACTCTCGAGAACTGCTTTCATTGGCAGTGATTAGATTCGTCAAAGCATTTTCAGCAAACAAGAGGCCTCTTCATCCTTGACTCCTTAGAAATCCGAGGGGTCCCAACGACGAATCATCAAGAGGATTCTCGAGATTCGATAATTTGTTCTCGAGATACGAACTTCAGCCTCGTTATAGGGCCGGGCAGTTCTTGAACTACTTAAATTAAATTCTGATTGACAAATTGATGATTGACAGCTTCGAGTTGCCGTTCCGGGATGTAAGACAAAGATTTACTCGCCTCACTTTCGCTGCGATCGTCTGGATAATTTATATAAGTGGGAAACCAATTTGAATTTTTTTCGATTTTTTTTGCAAATAAATTTTAAGACGAGGACCGGAGATAACTTACTGAAAATTCAAAGGAAATCGAAACTCAAATTCAAAGGTCAAAAGACAGGCGAACTCAAACTCAAACTCATACTCCAACTCCAATTGAAACTGTAACTCAAACTCAACCTGATACAGAAACTGAAACTCATGATACTTAAACTCAGATTGGAACCAAAACTCTAACTGATACTCAAAACTCGAACTAAAGCTAAAACTCGAACTCGAAGATCGCGATCTTCAGTTTGTGTTCACCTTCCTTCGCGAAGGAAGGTGAACACAAACTGATGCTTTGACTCAAAGTGATGCAGAAACTGAATCTCATAATAAAAATGATACTCAGACTCAAATTGAAACTAAAACTCATACTCAGACTGATACAGCAGTATCATGATACTCGAACTCAAAGTGAAACTCGGACTGACACTCAAAACTCAAACTGAGACTCAAACTCAAACTCAACTGTCGAAAGAAAGGTCAAACTCAAACTGATGCTCTTAGGTATTCTAACTGATACAGAAACTTAAACTCATAATGATACTCAAACTCAAATTGAAGCTAATAGATACTCATACTCAAAATGAGATTCCAACTCAAACTCAAACTGAAAATCAAATTCAAAATGAACTCGCTGTGAGTTTGAGTTCGAGTTTTAGAGACAGTTTGAGTTCAAATTAACCTTTCTTTTGACCTCCGCGTTCGCGTTTAAGTTTCAGTTTGAGTTTTAGTTACAGTTTGAGTTTCACTTTGAGCATCAGTTTGAGTTTGAGATCGAATTTGAGTTTTAGTTTCAGCTTCAGTTCTAGTGTCACTTTGAGGATCAGTTTGAGTTTGAGATCGAATTTGAGTTTCAGTTTGAGTTTCCGTTCCAAGGAAGCTGCAGCTTGAGTCTGAGTTCATTTTGGGCTTGAGTATCGGTCTCCGTTAACGTACGATAGAATTTGAGTTCGAGTTTAATTACAATTTGAGTTTAAGTATTAGAATTAATTTTAGTTCGAGTTTGAGTTTGTACCTTGACTGAGTCTTAGTTTGACTTCGGGTTTTGGTTTTAGTTTGAGTCTCAGATGGTATTCGACGAATGATTCGGTGCCGATGTTTTGAAACGGAAAGTTTGGGGTTGTTTTTTCGAAGAAATAGGTATTTGGTAGATTTGGTATACCTATAGGATTCCTAATCCTATAGGATTAGATAGAAATAGGATATTTGGTAGGTAGGTACTTCTTAATGGGATTTTTCCAAAGTTGGGTATACTTGTAAGCCTCAATACTAGGTTGGTTTTTACATCTTTTAACGTGATTTCGATGAAGTGCACATAACTTAAGTAGCCGAGTGCCGGGCGGGCGGCACGGTGAAATTCAATAAGGCGGATCGGCGGTACGTGCGGCAAGTCGATTACGGGCCATTCCTCAGCGCGTCCGTTCCCCTTTTCACGGGCTGATCCTCCAATTAACCCTTTATAGGGGCTTTATAGGTGAACTGTGCGGCGGGCGACGATCGAGTTAAAGCGAGGCCGCCGAACGTGACCGGAATCCGCGAGCCGGCGGAGCGGCGCTTTCTCCAAGTCGAACCGCCGGCGGATACCTGGAATCGCTAAGGGAGTTCCAAGTAGGGCTTATAATGGCGGGCGAAAGAGTGAGCGAGGGCTTATATTAGTAAGCCCCGGCCGTCGCCAGTTGGGTCTTTGTGACTGACACACGCTACAGGGCGAATACTAAACTCGGCCCGGCGACAATGGCGAGGCGGAAACCGGAGTTGTGCAAGGGTGCGAGCGAGAGGGGAGGGCGGCCCCTTTTGTCATGATAATACCCACTCTCTCATTACCATCTGCCACCCCTTTGGGGCTTTAGCCTGATTAAAAACACGGCCGCCTTCGCTCCCTTCTGCCATCCGCGCGTCGGCCATCTTGGAATACATTCAGAGCGGCGGCGGCGGCGGCGGCGGCTCGTCCCTCCCGTTCCTATTCATTTCTTTCTTATTTCCCCTCCCGCTCGGTCCCCTGCTCCAACCCATCAGGCTGTCTCAGTTTTTGCCCTCGCTAGGTAGTAATTACATGATTGCTACCAAGAAAGACCTTTTGTTCCAAAAGAGGGCGAGGCAACTGCCAATGGGTAAAACCTACCTAAACTTTTTACCTATAGGTATACCTATATACCTATACCTAACTACCCAAAACGTACCAGTACCCTACCTAAATGTCCAGGGAAAAAACGAAGTTTTTGGCTAACAATATTTCTAATACTTATCTGCAGCTTGCAATCTGACAATTTTTTGCGAGCAGGTACTATACACCTCTCGAACAAGTGTCTCTGCCTCCGGATGCCGTCATTCACAAAAATGGCCATATCTCCCTCAATTCTCAACCTTTATTCAAATTTCTTGAATTGGAAAGTTCGTCTCAGTAAGACCTATCGCCCTGATTAACCGGAATCCGAATTACTCACAGTCGAGTATAGCTTGCCCCACTCTACTTTCTATCTTCTACTTTTTCTATGCACTTTACTACTTATTTGCATGCACTTCTAAGTGCATGCACTCCTGGGTTGAGAAAATCGCGTTTGAATGCTCTATAGAGCATGCTCTATATATAGAGCGTTTTTTTACTTTTTATAAAAAGTGTTTTTAAGGGTTTTTTACTATGTGCTATGTCTTGCACACTTTATAGGTAGAATGAGTTGTACATGGAGAATTTTTGTTAAATAAGTTGTGTGGCTTTTAGAACGCTCCGGGTCCTAACAAAGCAGTAAGGTAGTAAAGTAGTAGTATACTACTACTAGCTATAGCTAGCTATATATAGCTAGTAGCAGGTACCTAGTAAGGCAGTAAGCAGAAAAGCCATACCGTGGGAAAGCTGAGTTTTTGATAATTTGTTTCTTTCAAAAGTACGTTATGATCGAGGACGAATAATTCTAGTAAAAATCCGAATGAAAAAAGTGAAATTTCGCCTATTTTCTCTTTAACCTGATTTTTCTAAAATTGGAAATATTTTCTAAAATGATAATTTTATTCTTAGTTTTCTAATCTTACTCTGGAGGAAAAAGTGAGATAAAACAAGTTAGATCCCTATGGGAAATTCACGAGCTTCCCAACGGTATCTTCAGATTAGAGCTTAGTCAAAAATTGAAGAAACTACAGCCATTTTGGTGAACAAAGGTCGACAACACAAAAATTCCATAAACAGGGTGTTCTATAGAACTTCTATAGAACCGCTATAGCGGACAAGGAAAAAATTTCAGTGATTGGTTGGAAATGACTTGTAGAAGATTTTTCTTCATTTTTGACCAAAAAAAGTGTAAAGGCACCCTGTCCATAGCGACAAAAACTCCCTTTCCGCCCTTGAAAGGTCTCTCGGGACGTGATTGGAACAATAATTCCCCCCGGCTGAAGAAATGGATTTATACCATAATGGAGACTCCGTATTAACAATAAACCTTCGCTAGATGGAGGATAAAGCGTGTGGCACCCAATTAAATCCCCGATAGACGAGCTCGCAATGGGGGAGCGTTGACATTTTCGCTCGATCCGTCACATATTATCCGCTACCCCCTCCCTCGATGACGTCAGCCTCGTATTCATATCAAGATTGAATCAGTGCGAGTGACATTTTAATATCCCCCCCTTCCCCCCCGGCAGTTGCGGGGTCCATCGGTCGACTCTTCTGTTTGTCAGCGTTGAAAGCTTCCACGTCTACTAGGACTACCAACTAGCGATCGGTTTACACAGTGCGAAAGTAAAGTATCCGTATTTTTGGGTTATTTCCAAAACACAGTAATCACCTTTTGAAGATGGGAGTACCGACCCGCAACTTGATGCAGTTTTCATTTTAATAGTTGTAAATTTATTTTTCTGCCGATCCGGCAATTTTTGAGCTTTTTTTTACCCCACTTGTGGCATCAGTGGACGGACATTTCGCACCTCAAATGTCAGCTTTTGTGAAAGTCCTAGCAGAGCGTCTGGCCGACAAATGGGGACAGCCTCAACAAATTACTCGATCATGGATCCGCACGAGATTAGCATTTGCGATACTGCGAGCGTCCAGCTTATGCATCCACTCGTCTCGCAAAAGATGGCGTTGCGCAGAGGATCTCCTAGGTGGAGCAGATGGAGCTGCCCTTCGCGCATGATTTACACGTTTTTATCCAGACATGATGTTGGCCATTGGACTGTCTTTATCGCTTTGCAATAAATGTTGAGTTTCTTGTTAAAAAAAAAAAAAAAAAAAATTTTTGAGCTGTAGGTAGGTGCTGAATTATAAACCAGTGGTGCGTAGATAACACACAATACTTCCATATTTTGAAACGTAAAATTGTGACACAATTTGATCATATTTTGACAGCTTTTGTGGGTAGGTATATAGGTCAAAAATATTGAAAAACTCACTATGCAATTTTTAAAAGTTGGCCCAAAATAAAAATGCGCCACATTATCGGAGAATAAAAAATATCCACATATTCTGCAAAGTAAAACAAAGATTTTAAGACCAAGAACGCTCAAATCGGTTCATTTTTGTGGCAAGAAAAAAATAAAATAGAAAACGCTAAAAATGCAAATATATCGGAAGTACTGTGAGTTATTCAAATTCCGATTAAACAGGGTGTTAGGCCTCGCCGAGACGAGCATTTCAGTTCAAGAAATTTGAAAAAATGTTGAGAATTGAGCAAGGCTTTGCCGAAGAATGAACGAAGGGTGAACAAAAAATGAAAGAAGTAGAAACTCTAAATGAAAGAAGAATCAACGAAGTAGGTATGAACGATGGATGAAAGTAGAATAAACAAGCTTATAATATAAGCGGTGAGTGAACGGAAAACATGGTGATTGAACAGTAGGTACGGAAGAATGAATTATACCTAATGAATTTCAATCGGTTCCGACGGTTTAAAATTGAAATCCGGAAATCGGCAGTTTTTTCGAACCGTGTGAACCGGCACTTGACGGAGGAACCGATTCTTCGGAAAATTGTTTTACAATGACGAGCCCCATCCAGTCGATCTCGGGTAGCCGGGACAATCCAGACAATGGATATTCAAAGTCGGGGGTGCGGGGGCGGGAGTGGTGGGGAGGGGAGGGGGGCCCTCCTACGCCACGGGGTATTGAAATGTCATCCACTTCTCTCGCTCTGATGGCCTCTTTTTTCTACTTCGTATTTACAAAGCAAATGAACGAACCTATCTGCAGATCGTCCGGGAAATTGTTATCCGCTCGTGAGGTTCGATGCAACTATTTCTTGATGAGAGCTCGTTTCTCCGGTTCGAAACAACAACTCCTAACTTTTGAGAAGATTTTTGGAGTTGTCAATAATTTCCTTTAAGCCGAGCGTACAATCGTAATCGAACACAAGCTTCAATGCACCGCAACTGCGGTTTGGGCGACAAAAATCTAATAAAACAATTTCGATGGAAATAATCGTAAAAAAAATGCAAAAATGACTGTATCTCTCTCAAATCCGGTTGAACGGGGTGATAGGTCTGGCTCAGACGAACATTCCACTTCAAGAAATTTGTAAAACGGTTGAGAATTGTGGGAGCTATGACCATTTTTATGGCAATTTTAACTTCCATATTTACAGAGAAAATGGAAGTATTGTAATCGTCCTAAAATCGAGGATCGGAACGGAGCTTCAGGAAAAACTTTTTCTTATCACTTCCTGAACAGGTGCCCGTGTGTCCGTGTTCCTGTTTGTCCGTGTGTCCGTGTGTCCGTCTGTGGTCATTTACAAAAATGACCATAATTCCCTCATTTTTTAACTTTTTTCAAATTTCTTGAACTGAAATTTTTGTCTCGGCAAGACCTAACACCCTGTTTAATCGAAATTCGGATAACGCACAGTACTTGCGATATATTTGCATTTTTAGTGTTTTCTATTTCATTTTTTTCTGGCTACAAAAATGAACAGATTTGAGCGTACTTGGTCTTGAAATCTTTGTTTTCCTTGCAGAATATGTGGATATTTTTTATTTTCCGATGGCGTATTTTTATTTTAGGCGAATTTTAAAAATTGAATAGCGATTTTTTTGATATTTTTGACCTAAACGCCCTTAAAAGCAGTCAAAATATGATCAAATTGTGTCACAATTTTACGTTTCAAAATATGGAAGTATTGTGTGTTATCTACGCACCACTGGTTTGATATTTTAGACCTAAACTCCCCCCAAAACCAGTCAATAAAATTTGAATAGTGAATTTTTGATATTTTTGACCTAAACTCCCCCAAAACCAGTCAATAAAATTTGAATAGTGAATTTTTGAGATTTTTGACCTAAACGCCCTTAAAAGCAGTCAAAATATGATCAAATTGTGTCACATTTTTATGTTTCAAAATATGGAAGTATCGTGTGTTATCTATGCACCACCGGTTGGTAATAATATAGGAAAGTGTAGAAAAATCGCATCATTTTCCCCTGAAGTGGTATATTGAGCGTGAATTTACAGTTTCCTGCAGGCCATGGCGATGCCGTCTTTTTCAAAAACTTCCACAGTTTCGGACAATTTGTCGATCGTTTTGCGGACTAACCATTCGCGGAATCGTTTGGCGTCGTTGGGGCGGCCCTGGCCCCGTTTCACCAATTCCCTCCATTGCATTTGCAGGGAGCGAGGGATTTTCGACACGAGGCAGTCCATCGTGCCGATGGGAATTTGGCAGCTTTTCGAGCCGTACGGTTCCAAAATGTAGACGATGTTGTTGAGGAATTTGAGCATTTCCAGAAAATCCGACAGGTTCCTGTTGGCGATTCGGGGCATGCGCGTCACCAAGGACGAAGCTTTGGCCAGGGCTATGGACCTGCAGCCGAATTCCTTCGCCTGAGGGTGCGACATGGCGTAGGCGTAGGAATTGGCGCCATGCTGGTAACGGGTGTAGTTTTCCTCGGCCGGGCCAAATCTGTGCATCGAGAATCGCTGGTTTGTGTGTTATTCATGCCAGTTACGTTTTTGTGGCGAGGAGAATAATGTTCGGTTTCTATGCTTACGATTTATTGCCGGCTACCCCGCGACGATTGTATAAAGAATTTCGAGGATACCCTGCTCCTTGGAATTTTACCGATAAATACTGGGGGCCTTCAATATGGTAAACTATGAATTTAACCAGTGGTGCGTAGAATCGAAACGGAAATTTGTGACCCAATTTGATCATATTTTGACTTCTTATAAGGATTAGGTCAAAAATATTGAAAAACTCACTATGCAATTTTTAAAATTCGCCCAAAATAAAAATGCGCCACATTATCGGAGAATAAAAAATATCCACATATTCTGCAAAGTAAAACAAAGATTATAAGACCAAGAACGCTCAAATCGGTTCATTTTTGTGGCAGGAAAAAAATAAAATAGAAAACGCTAAAAATGCAAATATATCGGAAGTACTGTGAGTTATTCAAATTCCGATTGAACAGGGTGTTAGGTCTTGCCGAGACAAACATTTCAGTTCAAGAAATTCGAAACCAGTGGTGCGTAGATAACACACAATACTTCCATATTTTGGAACGTAAAATTGTGACACAATTTGATCATATTTTGACTGCTTTTAAGGGTGTTTAGGTCTAAAATATCAAAAAATTCACTATTCAAATTTCAAAATTCGCCCAAAATAAAAAAACCGCCAGTTTTTCGGAACATAAAAAATATCCACATATTCTGCAAGGTAAAACCACGATTTTAAGACCAAGAACGCTCAAATCGGTTCATTTTTGTGGCCGGAAAAAAATAAAATAGAAAACACTAAAAATGCAAATATATCGGAAGTACTGTGTGTTATCCAAATTTCGATTAAACAGGGTGTTAGGTCTTGCCGAGACAAACATTTCAGTTCAAGAAATTTGAAAAAAGGTTGAGAAATGAGGGAGTTATGGCCATTTGTGTAAATGACCACAGACGGACTAACGGACTAACGGACACACGGACACACAGACACTTGTTCAGGAAGTGATTCTGAGTAAATGTGTATAAGAAAAAGTTTTTTCTGAAGCTCCGTTCCGATTTTCGATTTTTAGGATGATTCCAATATATTGGAATTCGTATACGAAATATGATCAAATTGCGTAAATATTTGTCGGATGAAAATGTGGAAGTATCGTGTGTTATCTACAAGCACCGATGGCTTTCCTTGGCAACAATAATTTACCGATTTGAGCGTTTCTGGCCTTACTTGAAATCTTCGTTTCATCTGGCAAAAATGAGCGCTCAAAAACCATTTTTTATGCTCTGGTCACTTGACGCAGTTCTATTCTAGGCGGTTTTCAAAATTCTGGGTGGGGAATTCTTTGGAATTTTTACCGCTTGCAGCCAAAATATGGAAGTAAAGTGCGCTATTTTGAGAGAGGAAAATTCATTATACCTACGGCCTCTGATTATTTTATCCGGCATAATATTATATTATAATGCGCGTTCCACGTCAAGCGACGAGTGAAAAGCTGCTGTATCAATCGCTTGGATGCCGAAATGAGGCCCGAGTGAAAAGCGAAAGCCGAGGGCGGGCGGCGCCTCTCGGAATTGGGAATCCGGCGGGGCTATTACAGTGATTTGATAGAAGGATCCCGGATGGATTCGGGCGGCTGATGGGGCGGCGGCGCGAAGAAAACGTAGCGAAGCCCATCTGGTAATGGCGCAAGGGCGACAATTCCGTCATTGAATACACCGCCCGGGCGGCCCCTCGTCTAGTCGTCGGTTTCAATGTATTTCTCATTAGAGTTATAGGGCGGCCCGGGAGGGCGGGTCCTTTTGTGCCGCGCGGATCTTTCGGCCGTCGCACCCCACGAACCGCCGAAGTGATTGACTTCGTTTCACGCCGAGGGGAATTCGTCAGTTTTCCAAGGGCCGACACAACGGAAGCCCTCGGGCGGCTTTTCGCTTAAGCCTCACGTGTTAATTACGTTGAAACGCGTCGCTCCCGGCTGAATAACCGAGTTAATGCGCCAGGGCTTAAGCGGGCGAATACATTTGTTCAGTAACGGCCATAACCTAATATTCGTCATAGAAAGGGAGACCCCGGGGCAATTATTGCCCCGCCCCGGCCCCGGAAGAGTTTCGACTGTAGAGTCAAGAGCGCGGCGTAACGACGACGCCGCCGGCGTTTTTCTTACCCTTTTCGCGCGCGTAATAACAACCGGCGCAGAAACCTCGCAGGTGGCCTCCGTATTATCTTGCCCGCAGGAAAAATAACGGAAAACTGAGCTGATCAACTTTATTGAGAAAATTTGAATTTCGCAATTAAAACTCCACGGTTTTGAACAATCTCGAAATTGTTTGAAAATATAAAAATCAATTGAGACAAATTGCATTAAATGCCAACAATCTGACTTCACCAATCGAATCGCTGTGAAAAATCGATTAAGAAACTATTTTGTCACAAATTGAACGAAAATTGATTTAGGATTTTTCTCAGAATGATTTTATTTCCATATTGAATATGGAAGTCGGTTAAGTGCCAACATCAGCGATCTCAATTTTTGACCATTATGGGGTTTTGATGATTTCTTAATCGATTTTTCACAGCGATTCGATTGGTGGAGTCGGATTTATGGCCATGAAATAGCCTGAAATCGACCAGTGGTAGTAAAATCATGGAAAACTCGCAAGAAAATTCATACACTGGAGTACAAGGAAGTTTTTTGGCTCTCCTGAAAAGTAGCCAAAACTGAGATAGCTGATGTTGCCACTTAAGCGACAAAATATTGTGGCAGGAAAACATACCTTGGAAAAAAGATCCATAATATGGATATTATATTGTATTATTATATGGTATATTATACCTATTTGAGGGCGAGGATAAAGAATTGACCTCGAACGTTCCAATCATTCTATGAGTATACTGATTCATCAGACCATGGCAGAAAAAAAAATAGACGTCCTCCTATCGCACGAAAATTAGTTTATTGACATTTTCGGTCCACACAGCCTCCAAAATAGCCAAAATATGAAGTGATGCATCACTTTCATATTCTGTCACGTACATTTTTTACATAATTCGACTATATTTTGGCTATTTTGGAGGCTGTGTGGGCCAAAAATGTCAATAAACTTCAAATGCCAATAAGACATGAATTCGCACCGCTGGTTTTCAATAGGCGCCTATACCAATTACCGAATGTCATTTTACTGGATTCCAAAATAGATGTACCATAACTAGTTTCTATTGTTTAGGAGCATCCAGATAATGCGGAAATTCGAAACGAAACCGCATACGGATTCGAAAGTCCGGGACGCGATCAGAAATCGGATCTTATCAGATGTAAAATCGTGACGAGGTATCTTTAATGCGATCCAAAACAAACAAAGCTCGTTCCATTAAGGTTTGATGTTTTCATGGTTCAACTCGACAAGGCTAAGTGCTCGTCTCGCTTATATCCAGTATTAAAACAGAACCTGTATCGAAAATCGCCCCTTATCTCGCTAATACAATCTCGAACCGAAAAACCGGCCATGTCCGATCACCGGAGTACCATATAAAGCCGTTTAGGAGAATGTAGCCGTTTGAAAAAAACTTTTCGAACCGGTTTCGAAAATGAGTATTAGGTACCTCTGAGGAGGGTCAGATCAGGTGAAAATTCAGCTTTCAGCCTCCATCCGGGGCATTCGGTTCTAGAAGGTTAGCCACCTTATCTGGAAGGATTCATCTTTGTATCTGGGGATATGTGACCGTCAATGTCCGTAGATCGGATCGACAATCTATACCTGTTCCAGCCATGTCTGACGTTCGATTGACGGGATAATTTAAATTCCCTGTCGTCCTTCGATGATACGTCGGCTATTCATTTCTACCCTTCACTGATCTGTTTGTTCTTCCTCTGGAAATGAAAACATGTTCGAGGGAAGGGGCTGGAAGTAATGTCCGACCATGAACTGCCGGTTACAGTCGCGCAAAAAATTCATTTTCAGTTTTGGCCTTTTGCAGATTTTCGTTTCGATTTGTGCTTTCAAAATGGAACAGATAGATTCCTTCATTCGTCCTTCCGTCCTTTCGTTTTTCGTTTTTTTCCGTCATTCATTAATGAACGGCAGTCAGAAGATAGGCCGCTGTGAAAGCGAACAATTAACTCGACATTCGGAGGTGTCGGGTTCGATTCCCTATGTCAAGCAAATTAATTTTTATCAGTCCATTTTTACTTCCATATTTACAGAGTAAATGGAAGTATTGTATACAGTCGTCCTAAAATCAAAAATCGGAACGGAGCTTCGAAAAAAAAAACTTTAATTTACTTCTTTCACTCTTTAACACATTTACCTACTCAGAATCTTTTCCCGAACAAGACTTGTGTCCGTCGGACACTAGGGGTCTGTGTGTCCGTGTCCGTCAGGTAGTTTACAAAAATGGCCGTAGCTCCCTCAATTTTCAACCTTTTTTCAAATTTCTTGAACTGAAATGTTTGTCTCGGCAATACCTAACACCCTGTTTAGTCGGAATTAGAATAACTCACAGTACTTCCGATATATTTGCATTTTTAGTGTTTTCTATTTTATTTTTTTCCGGTCACAAAAATGAACCGATTTGAGCGTTCTTGGTCTTAAAATCTTTGTTTTACCTTGCAGAATATGTGGATATTTTTTATGTTCCGATAATGTGGCGTATTTTTATTTAGGGCAAATTTTAAAATTTGCATTGTGTTTAAAAATAAGATTGTGAGTTTTTTATATTTTTGACCTAAACACCTTCAAAAGCAGTCAAAATATGATCAAATCGTGTCACAATTTCACGTTTCAAAGTATGGAAGTATTGTTTGTTAACTACGCACCACTGGTTTATTACTAATAGCAATTTACTATACGTGTAGATTATAGTACACACTGTCTACATTCTATATTGTCGCTCAAGGAGTTCTCTCGCCATCAGATCGTAATCAAAAGCACAGCTGCGTCACGTATATATAATGACGCCAGGACGAAGAAAGAGGCGGGTGTTTGATAGAAAAGGCGAAAATTCGATAGCGTCAATGTTTCTGATAGGAGTGGATGGAAGGCGGTTAGGGATGGAGCGAACGGAAATGGGGGATGTCTCCCCTTGGGTGTATTGAGGGGGGGGGGCTATAGCTGGTAATATATTCAGGGGATGGAGCTCTCATTTTCAACAACCCCCTCCGCACCCCTGCACCGCGGGCGTGTCTGAATTCGAACGCAACTCTAAGCCTAATATATCTATTATCAACTGTCAAGGGGGTTTTCAGGGGGGGTGACTCAGGGGAACGAGGAGAAGTTGCTTTCTGCGAGTTTTTGCTCCGGTGAAATGCGACTTTGGATGATAAGGACCAATAAAAGATGCCTACTAACCGATCGTTTTTCAATTTTTCAAAAACTGCCGTTTTGTTGCTTAAAAACGAATGAAAAGTTCATGACTGATGATGGAGTTCATGTTGTAACGTTCTAAATTCATTATGGAGCACTAACCATCAGTATCCACATTAACTTTCACTTTTAGGCCCGGTTTATTGACAAAATTCATCCATCCGATATCCAAAGGAGCACTCGATAAACATTTCCAACGAGATTTTTACATTTAAATTTGATGTTGATAACACCGAGGTGAATTTTATCCGAAGCTTCCTTGGATATCGGATTGATAAATTTTGTCAATAAACCGGGCCTTAGTGGCTTTCCATGAAAAGCCTTTTTTAAAGCAAACAATTCTTTAGGGTTTATTTATTACACCACAACGATATACAATGGAAAACAAAATCAGAGATTCGAAAAATCACACAAAAAAGAATAATAGAAAATAATAATTCACAGTTCGGCAAAGCATTATAAGACAAGATGATAATAGTGGCAAAAGGAAAGAAAAAAGACAAAAAAAAGGTTTGATAAATGCGCACCGTATTCTCATCCGTATTACGAAAAATTCGAAAAATGAATGTGAAAGTTAATGTGGATATAGATGGTTAGTGCTACGTAATGAATTGAAACGTTACAACATGACGTAGGCGAAGAAGAGAATAGTCGTATCTCCATTGTTAAAACCGCCACTTTTCCTGTCATCCTATGTAACCACATTGAATTTCTATGACATCTCTAATGTGCACGCGCATGTACGAAATTGGAGATACGACTATTCTCTTCTTCAATGACGATGAACTCCATCATCGGACATAAACTTTTTAAGCGACAAAACATGGAATCGTGGGTATTATCTCTCATCATCGAGCTGAAAAACATCCAATTTTTGAGACACCTCAAGTCAACATCAGATGTTCCTATACCTCAGGTATACCTTTCCGAGTTTCCATAAAATGTTCGATTTCCCGTTTCCTGTTTTCTTGGGGAAGAAAAAACAATACTTTTCGCACCCTTCGCTGCAATAGTAGAAGTAGTTGTTAAGTCTATATCAATTTTTTTAAAATCGGAATACTTGTCGTTTTTCGGCTGTTTTTCTGATCTGACCATAAAACCACCCACCTCAGCCATCATTGCAAGAGCTGTAGATATCTTTTTGGAAAAGGTTATTCAAGCAATAGCAACATTCTCAGAACATTTTTAAACGCCTATCAAGACAGAATATGGAAGGGTAGACGATACAAATTTTGCCTCGACACAGCCAACCTATGGATGGTGACTAGGGAGGTAAAAACCGAGGCTGCCATTCCCTTCACGTGTTCCGGAGTTCCTCCCCTCTATTTTCAACTCCTGTTACATCACACTCAGCTTTTTCGTATTTCAGAGCCTCCGCACCCAACCCCTTACGTTTTTTAACGCGTTCTCGGAATAGATTAACAGGTAAAATGTAAACATCCACTCAGGTAATGAAGATGAGGAGCGTCCAGTATCTCCGCTCATTAACACGCACCTGGTATCCACCAACGTGAACAAGGCTTATCTAGGCTCGAACAGAAGGGCATATCTGACGGGCGAGACGAAGACAAATTCAATTTTTACCGATACACTTTTGTTCTTATGCCCACAAAACAAGTTATGAACTCAACTTACAAACTCACCTGAGCCCACAAACACAACCGACAAACTCAACCCTCAAATCAAATCTCCTCACAAGCTCAACCCGCAAATTCAAATCGCAACCTCAACTTGAGTCGCTAACTCAACTCACACACTCAACCGGCAAACTCAACTCACAAACTCAACCTACAAACTCAGCTTACCCACTCAATTCGCAAACTCAAATCACAACCTCAAGTCTCACACTCAACTTACGAACCCCCCAGCTTGAACCCTATAAACTCCAACCACAAACCTAGCCGACAAACTCAAGTCGCAAATTCAAGTCTCAAACTCGACTTCCAAACACAAGTCTCAAGCTTACATTAAAAACTCAACCATAAAATCAACTCACAAACTAGACTAACAAACTCAACCTACAAACTCAGCTTACTGACTCAACTCGCCAACTCAAGTCTCAAACTCACTAGTTTGTAAGTTGCAACTCAATGAACTTACATGTAACTTACATGTAAGTTCACAAACTGGTGAGTTTGTGAGTTAAGTTTGACAGTCGAGTTTGAGAGATGAGTTTGAAAGTTGAGTTTGAGAATTGAATTTGAGAGTTAAGCTTGAAAGTCGAGTTCGTGGTTTGGGTTTTCTAAGTCAAGTCTGTGGTTTGAGTTTGTAAGTCGAGTTTGCGGTTTGAGTTGTCAGTTGTATTTGTAAGTCGAGCTTGTGCGTTGAGATTGAAAGTTCGTGAGTTGAGTTTGAGAGCTTAGTTTGAAAGTTGAGTTGGTGGGTTGAGTTTGTGAGTTGAGTTTGTAAGTTGAGTTTATAGCTTGAGTTTGTAAGTCGAGTTTGTGTTTCGAGTTTGTAAGTTTAGCTTGCGCGTTGGAGCTTGAAAGTTGAGTTGGTGAGTCGAGTTTGAAAGTTGAGTTTGAGAGTTTCGTTTGAAAGTTGATTTTGTAAGTTGGTTCGAATTTGTGAGTTTGACAGTTGAGTTTGTGTTTCGAGTTTGTAAGTCGAGCTTGTGCGTTGAGCTGGAAAGTTGAGTTTGAAAGTTGAGTTTGTGAGTCGAGTTTGTAAGTTGAGTTTGTCAGTTGAGTTTGAGAGGAGAGTTTGAAATTGAGCTTGTGCGTTGCGCTTGAAAGTTGGGTTTGTGTGTCGAGTTAGAGAGTTGTGTTTGAGAGTTTGGTTTGAAAGGTGAGTTAGTTGGTTGAGTTTGTAAGTTGAGTTTGAGAGTTCAGTTGGAAAGTTGGGTTAGTGGGTTGAGTTTGAGAGTTTAGTTCGTGGGTTGAGTTTGAGAGTTGAGCTTGAGAGTTGAGTTTATGGCTTGAGTTTGTAAGTCGAGTTTGTGTTTCGAGTTTGTAAGTTTAGCTTGTGCGTTGAGCTTGAAAGGTGAGTCGAGTTTGAAAGTTGAGTTTGTGAGTCAAGTTTGAGAGTTGAGTTTTGGAGTTCCATGCGAGGACCTTCACTTTCAAGATTTTCCGTACAGTCAGATAGGTCTGCGTCTATTATTGGGGAACACTTGGCGCGAACGAATTTATAAGTCACGTTAACTTCGGGATTAGCGTCGATCAGCAGGAATAACGTCCTGGACTCGAGGACGAGCAGAATGGAATTACTCGAGTATCTTGAGCCCGTCTCCGCCTGAACAGTTCAGCTTCTGTTATTCGATCAAGTGCGTAGGGTAGGCGTTGAGCGAAAGGCGACGAGGTGTGCGGTTACAAGGGCTCTTCAGAGGTTTCGAGTCGAGATGGTGTTGATGGGATTTGAGCCAGCTCAATTGAGCCGGAGGCAGCTGTCCCTCACGTTCCGAGTCGAGGACTTCGAGAGACGGGGGAGGGGGGCCCCTCGGCGACACCATTGTCGTACGAATTATACACGTCCCATTGCCGCTTTTGGATATCGAGGTGGTCCCGGCCATTGTGTCTAGTTTTTTTTTTCAAGTCGACCCCAGCCCCTGAATCTAACACCCACATTACAGCACGAAGTACATGCCCCCTGCCGCTGTGTCCCCAGCCCACCGTTATATTTTGTCACGCAGTTGAATCCAAGTTCTTTATATTGATGTAGGTACTCACATTATCCTTACTATTCTTGTGAAATAGACCAGTAAGTAAATCCGAATTGAATAATTGAACTCTAAATTTTCTCATGGGAGTTTTTCGAAAAAATAAACCGGTGGTGCGTAGATGACACACGATACTTCCATATTTTGATGCGTAAATTTTTGAACCGAACCCATCCGAAATGAACTAATTTGGTGGATACAATGGTAAAAAATGTCAGCAAACACACCATGCAAATTTTAAAACCCCCCAAAATCAAAATACTCCCGGTTACCGGACTATAAAAAATATCCACTTATTTTGCAAGGCAAATAAAAGATTTCAAGTCTAGGAACGGTCAAATCGGTTCCTTTTTACTTCCATATTAACAGGATAAATAGAAGTATTGATGATGGAAGTATTGAGTAAAAATCGAGAATCGGAACAGAGCTTCAGAAAAAAAAATTATTTATACACATTTACTCTGAATCACTTCCTGAACATGTGTCCGTGTGTCCGTCTGTGTTCGTTTACAAAAAGGGCCATAGCTCCCTCAATTCTCAACCTTTTTTCAAATTTCTTGAACTGAAATGTTTGTCTCGGTAAGACCTAACACCCGGTTCAATCGGAATTTGAATAGCTCACAGTACTTCCGATATATTTGCATTTTTAGTGTTTTCTATTTTTTTCCGGCCACAAACATGGACCGATTTGAGCGTTCTTGGTCTCAAAATCTTTGTTTTACCTTGCAGAATATGTGGATATTTTTTATATTCCGAAAATGAGGCGTTTTTTATTTTGGACGAATTTTAAAATTTGAGTAGTGAGTTTTTTGATATTTTTGACCTGAGCACCCTTTACCTGCAGGTAGGCATGCCTAAAAGCAGTCAAAATATGATCGAAATCTATCACACTTTTGAGTTCCAAATACGGAAGTATTGTGTGCTATCTACGCACCACTGGCTTTTTACATCGTCAGCAACTACGAACTTCTCTGTCCTGAAGGGAGGCTGGCCTGTCGTCCTCACTCCTAGCACCCTAAAAGGGTTCATAATTCTCAAACATTCAGCATTTCTGTATCGAGGCGTTGGCTGCGGCAGTTGAACGTTCGAAGAGTCAAAACCTATCGCGGGGACATCTAATCTGAAACGAGCATTCTACAGATCTCACGCCGGAGCACGAACCAGGATGTCGGGAGGATCACGAGCGTATTATCAAAAGGCTTTCGTCCTGAGATCAATTTTAGTGATGTGACTGAACCGAAGTCCTCGGAGCTGTTTACTTCTGTTTCGGACTGCCACCGCGCAGACGTCGTTAGGAAGAATGACTGGGCATCTCGGGCCAACATCGGCCTCCACTTCCTCCTACTCAATTCGACTCGTTATTAGCACGTCTCCATTTGATGTGTATCAGTAAACTCCTCCTCCGGCCGGCGCCAAGCGTACAACATCGGGCCACGGCACCGCCGCCAGGATTCGAGTGACCTGAATTTTTCCGTCCGACGGGAATGATTAGCCCTTTTGAGAGGTCTTGCCTTGAAAGCTGTTTTCCCGAAATGCCCCGTGTAGCCCCATGATGCCGCTCAAAAAGGTTTCTAGAAGCGAAGGTAACTTCCAAATCGATTGAAGATGACCGGTTGATTGACCGGTGGTGCGCAGATAACACACAATACTTCCATATTTTGATATGAATACTTTAATCTTTTAAATGTTGCTTTTATTTACATTTAGTTGCGCCTTTAATAGGTTTGTATTTTTTTGGTTTTCTTGGGATGCTAGCCCTTTATACGTTGCACAAGAGAATTCAGACATCAAAATTGAGGTGTTGCAGTTTAGCCAGCTCGTTACGAGCAGGTACCTCATTTAACTACACATAATTCTGTAGCTGTCAAAATTCGCGGATCCAGGGTCTGCAGGGTTTGCAGGTCCGCGTGATTCTTTGCGAATTCTCTTGGACTTTTGTCGGACTTTTTCTTTTGCCGTTGAGAATTCATGGAAAATGTAACTCTGAAAAATGGAAATTCTGGAAAGTTTAATCGAGCCTTCTTGACCAATTGCTTCCGTGAAAGGGTATGGAGAAAAATTATGCTCGAATCGCACGTTCGCGTACAAAATTGATGCGACATGCCCGGATTACCAAGGCTCGAAATAGGTGACGAATTTAAACTTTTGGGATTCTGGCGGTTCGAAGTTCATCGGTAGAATCGTGACGGCAGGGCTTTCGGATGAATTTGAAAGGTTCACCTGTAAATTGGCGGATTGGGTCTTGGGTGGAGGTCTAATGATGCCAGTTTGCGGGAGTGCGGCCATTGGACGGATCAGAAGGCGGAGCTTCTCTATGGGAGCGGGGAATTCGGAAGGAGTGGCCATGTTCCCGCGGGCCGGAAATTTTTCCCATTCCCGAGGTTCGAGTTCTGCAGCCTCTCGTTAGAATGCGCGTAACTCAACAGCCGAGGTCGGAACAGGATGAGGCCAAACGCAGTGCCGAGGCGTATCAGTTTTGTCGAATAATTTGAGTACCTACCACTATTGTGGCGATTGAAAGGCTCAACTTTGGCGAATTTCGGTTATTTTTGCCATAAAACTTTTCTAATTGACTGAAAAAATTTTAAACCTCCACCCCCCACCCCGAAAATTTGATAATTTGACTACGTTTCAAGATAGGGACCTTATGCTACTTACGAAAAATCTAAATATCGAGTTGAAAAAATTCTGCCCTTCTCAGTGATGGCTTGACAGGAAGTTGAACTTATTCAGAAAAAATCCCTTCGCTCCCGGACAGGCCCAATTCTTTGGCGAAGTCGCTTCCTCAACTCTAATGGTCTCCTTAGTATTTATTTAAGTATACTACGTGTGATAGGTACTGGAGAAAACCAGTGGTTCGTTGATGGTACAAAATACTTCCATAAACTAGTCAAGATCACTAGTAGGAAATACTAGCGATCTTTAGAGTTGAAAAAATACGGACACCAATATGCACAAAATTTGTCCATTGTATTTGATACCAGTAATATGGACACCCCAAAAATACCTAAGCTGAAGGTAGGTACAGAGTTTAACGTTTACCAACCCGCTATGTTCGTTAACTAGAAGAAGAACATTATCACGGATTTTCAAATCGAAGCCTGATAGCGGGTGAAATAGCTTGCAACCACCGCCGATGAGCGCCACAACTGCTGGGGTGGTTAAGACTGGTAGATGAACCCTCCGCTAGAGTTCTCTGACATTCACATCCCTTACATCGCATGGTTTCGTGGCTCTAAACATTTATCAATGGGTTAATTTATCAATAACAAACAATGGGCCGGTTTATCAATGCGCCTGAAGCTGAAGTTGATTTTTTTCGCCTACCATTTTTTATACGCTCGTCCATGTAAAATTTACATTAAATTTTAATGTTATCAATAGTACTATTGACAAGTTACTATTGACAACATTTACATGGACGAGCATAATATTATAACAAATGCTAGGCTACTAACTGTTAGTACTTTGGAAGTCGATTTATGGCAGTTGATAATCTGACCCGAAATAAGTACGGCAAAATTTGTAGGTATCGTTGAATTAATGTACGAAGGATTTTTGTGGCCGGAAAAAATAAAATTGAAAACAGTAAAAATGCAAATAAATCGGAAATACTGTGAGCTATTTAAAACTCAGATTGAACAGGGTGTTAGGTCAAGACAAACATTTCAGATTGAGAAATTTGAAAAAAGGTTGAGAATTGAGGGAGCGATGGCCATTTTTGTAAATGACCACAGACGGACAGACGCACAGACTCTTGATCGGGAAGTGATTCTGAGTAAATGTTTATAAGTAACGTTTTTTTCTGAAGCTCCGTGCCGATTTTCGATTTTAGGACGATTCCAATACTTCCATTTACTCTGTAAATATGGAAGGAAAAATCAATACAAATGTAGTCTATCCTGTCGATTCCAGCAAGGGCCAGATTGAACGGTAGGTGTGGTACAAGGAGACAAACTGGTCGAGTACATTGGGCTTATCCGTTTCAAGGCTTCACGCTAACAAGAGATTGATGTTTCAAGATCGCCAGAAGAGAAAAAAAAATTGGAAAACGGATTGACGGATAGCCAAGATGATGTAAGAAGACGGAGCCCGTCTGTTATATACACACGCAACCAGAGGCCGAGTGGTCGATGGGAAGAAGATAATGTTTCAGCTGCTGGTTTTCTCAGCTTAGAAAGCAACGAAGCATCCGACTGTTCTATTTGCTATGTGCGATGACAATGGTGACGACTTCCCATCAACCCGAGGTTATATCGTCTCGTCTTCCATTTTTCTCATTCTTTCGAGTCCAGAGCCCTATCCACTGTGCACAGTCCAATCCAATGGACTCCAAAATCCAATGGGACTCCAAAATCCATAATGCCCTTTGCAGCATGCGGCTACTCATAAGAAAGCAAAGGAAGTGTTCCTGAAGAATAAAAAACGTTGAAGGTCGTGATCAAAATCGTGGACTCCAAAATCCAATGGGACTCCAAAATCCATAATGCCCTTTGCAGCATGCGGCTACTCATAAGAAAGCAAAGGAAATGTTCCTGAAGAATAAAAAACGTTGAAGATCGTGATCAAAATCGTGATATTACCTACAAATTTGGTGATTAGTTCAAACATCAAGTAGGCAGATTACCAACTTTTTGAATTTTATTGTTGAAAGTGGTTACAACATTATGGTCAAAATGGTGAGTTCATTCTAGGCCTATCCAAAACTTGGTGAACTTGGTATCTCATCACCGCCGATCACTTTTGGTTCATTTTTCTATAGAAATGAACCTTTGTAATCGGTCAGGAAAAAAAAAATTTTAACACCCCCTGAAAATTTGTTGGTTTACGTTTCAAGGGGTGTAGAATCCGAATCTGCAATAAAAATTTTTTGTCCGTCCGCCGTCCGCCGTACGCCGTACGCCGTCCGCCGTACGCCGTCCGCCGTCCGGGTTTTTTTAGGGGGAAGGAGTTATCGAAAAATTTTGAAATTTTTACCAAAAATCAAGTTCCGTATCTAGTTGGTCCTAACGTCTCGGCAGAACCCTACCTTAATTTTAAGGCCAGTAAAACAGCTGTTAAAGTGGGAAAAAATTCGTGTTTTTCTGGAAATTTAAAACATAGGCATGTGACGCATCATTTTCTATAGATTTTTCTATGCTGAATCGAATGAGACCATCGCCACGCCGGTAGCTCAAACCGTTTAGGAGTTATTGCAGTTTTAGTGAGACATTTTTGAGTTTTTAAAAATTTCTACAATTCTTAATAACTCGAAAACGACCAGAGCCACAAAAATCGTTTTCCACTCGTTGGAATCCCCACAAAAACTTCTGTCCTCCCGATATCTTCAATTTAAAGAATTTGGTCGCATTATACAAATCAGCAAAACAAAAATTGGAAAAAGTTGAGAATTTGGCTTTGGCTCTTAGATACGGTTGATTGATCTACTTACGACCACTAGCCTATTACAACAACAAGGTGACGCACTCACACTACGACCAGTTGCGCTTGGCAACATAAGAACGAGACAGGCTTTAACAAAGGTTCTGAGGCATTCTCAGAGGCATTCTGAGGCAACGTTTTTCTAAATCCCCATCTAAAATATCTACCAATTTATACTGAAATTCTAGAATAATAACAACTAAATTCCGTGTTTAAGGAGAACCTATGTATCGTAAGATTTGTCTTTGCAATCGAAAAATGAACCCCTGTGCAAAATTTGCAGAGTTCTTCGGATATACCGAAAACTGATGTGCACATGCCACTGATCTACTTAGCAGCGTTTTTTTGTGGTATCCATGGGCCAACTCAAGCACCACATTCATCTTAGATTAATTGCAAATAGAAAACTCTCGAAAACATTTTTAAAAAAGAATTCCTCGTAAATGGTCAAAAAACAAATTTTCATTTGACATGAATTTAACATGAACAAATTGACAATCGGGCCAAATTGTCTTTCAATCCAAATACTTCAGTACGGCCGTAGGAAGCCCATGATTTGTTTTTTAAGAATCTTCTCTCTCTTAAGAAAATTTTTTTTTTGATTTTTGGTCCTTGGAAAATAAGTTTTTTGGCAATCAGCCAGGTATTTAGCTACATCTATAGAACCTGAATGACACAATACTTGCTTTATTCGAAACGAGTCGAACATCGTCGCTTTGAAACGAGACGCCGTCAGAAAATCTCCCTTTTCTTGTCGGAGCTAAATGAACCGGTATCAAACAGCTTGCCCGCTTGGCAAATATTGACTTCTTTTAATGATGACCCTTGCTCATATAATATGCAGTCACCCTTCGAATCGAAAACTTCCTGTCTGCTTTGTGCAAATACTTGAACAACGTGCAATGCGATTATTCCGCTTTGGGTGAAGCGTTTTTCTTGACACCGGCGAATGATTGACCCCGATGAGGAAGTTGATTGTGAAGGACATGCCTTCTCTCGATGAAATTAGGTCTTTTATTTCAGGAAGGGGAGCTGATTTGGAAAAAAAAATCAGCTCCCCTGTTTGTGTAAGGATAAGTATTCTTCTCAAGCTTGGATCTCATTTTTTCCCTCCGCACAATGTCTATGGTAGGTATAGCTATCGCACTCCCTGATTCTAGAATTGCTATTTGGTGCGATGAAATGTATATTATCATCACTCTGCTATATACAATAATGAATGTGATTAATCGGTGACCGGTGGTCGGCGTTCGGCGATTGGCGTTAGGCGATTGGCGGTAGGCGATTGGCGATTGACGGTAGGCGATTGGCGGCAGGCGATTGGCGACTGGCGATCGGTGTTATAGGATGTGGGCGTGAAATGGGACCTATTGAAAGTTTGAACGTATGATCCTCTTGAGAAAGTAGTCCCATTTATGCAGTTAAGTATGGCTATCTTATCCATAGTAGTATTACTAGCCATATTTTATTTAAACAGCATTTGCCCGTAATAAGGGCCAATTTGGCCTACAACAATGAATATCTCCGAACCTTTACAGAAATTTTATTTCGCTTATTTAGCTTAAACTACTTTAAAATTGCTGGTGAAATTGGCCCTAATATGAGGATCTGGTGAACGTAGTAAAAGGTGGATTGAAAATATTGTGTAGAACCGATGATCCCGTATCAAGTGAGTGTAGTAATTTCGGTACCTACCATTCCACAGGATCAGGGCCAATACAAGCCATAACAATCTATCAAACACGAAACGTTGGTTAATCTGTGAAAACGGCAGTAGCTCTTTAACAGAGGTGGGCACAATGCCTTTATCCAAGTCCAATCGGCGGCCTAACCTTTCACGTACACTGGGCGCGCCTGTTTTTTCTATCTGCCCCCAATGACGTTAAAATGATAAATGTTTATATTTCCTGAGCGGAGCCCAATGAAACGAGACGTGAAGGCCGAAGATGTAAAGATAATTTGAGGCCCGACTCGGGGGTATGAGAAAGTGAACTAGGTGTAGGTATTGCCTTTTTGGCCCTCAATACCATAACAGTGGTGCTCTAAACTTCAGGTTATTGATACGAATCCTTGGAATTCAATCTGTGAATGCATAAGTACCTATCTAGCGTGATGAAGTTTTTTCTTCACTTTTAGGAGCACTGGTTGGAGAGAATGGTTCGTTGACAAAAATAATTATTTACCTAATACTTACCTAAGTACAGACCTAACGCCTTTTCTGTGGCTCAGTAAAATTGGAGCAATTCGCCTTTAGGCAAAGGAGCAATTGAATATTGGCCAAGATATAATTGTTGCGTAAGATGTATTTTTACGCTAGGTCTGGAAGATTTAACATTATTGCCTGCGAAGAAATCCTTTGCGTCACGGGGACTTCCCGATGGGGACGGAATCGTATGCCTGTACTGCAGTAATGATCTATTGCGTGATCTCAACGAATTAAAATCTGACGTCAGATGACTAGTAATAATTGGAATTGGGTTACCCACGTCACGGCGTCAATCAGTGAAAGTATAGAATTCGCCCTAATTTTCCAACGATGTACCTACCTTCTCTGATTATCGATATTTTCGTGTCGCCTTCGCGGTTAGCTCTGACGTCAATTAGGTTTGAACCGCGGGCATATGTTTAGTCCTAGTAGATGTGATAGTATACTATAGTAGTAGATGTGATGCCAAATATTTAAGAATTTTTTTATATTGATTATCCTCCATAAAAACTCCAACTGACCTTCCTACTTATCATTTAGTTGACTGACTACCTACCCAATACCAACTTTCTTGATTTTTGGAGAGTGAACTTTTGTTGAATTGTTTATAAATTATTTTAGAAAATATGCCTACTGACTTTTTTACCTGAGATTCTGAGCAATCGCATACGCTCGTCCCATTATCTCTTTTGGACAATGTACCGAAAAATAATTCCTTCCTAATCACGGAACGGCATTTTGAAGTGCTGAACAGTCATTAGCGTTCGAATAAGCCCCCACAAGGGAACTTATCGTGGACTCGATTTGGCACCACATTAGTGTCGGAGCGCATTAATCCGTGAAGAATGGTAGGCAGGAAAAAGTAGAAAAGCGACCAAACAACGGCCCCGTGATAACGGAGGTTCGACAAAGCTTCCTGCGCTGCACGCTCTCTTCATTTTCTTCGCCCCCGACGTTAGGTGCGAACGTGTACGCCAGGTACGCCAAGGATCTACGGATCCATTATTTCCATTCATAGACTCGTGCCTCGTTCCGGTGGCATCTCGACCGCCTAATGAGTTCCAACACACAATCGCCAAGCCACCGGTGGTGATTTGTATCGTCCTGAAAGGTCTGGAAGGCCCCTTACCTCCTAATTATTCTTCCTTTACAGTAACTCTCCTTTTGGAGATTTGTCTTGTTCTCGAGTCGACGCCCTTTTTTCCCTTCTTGGTCGAGGTGAAAGAGGACCACCTCGGATAATCCTTCGTGATCAACGTTGGAGATTAATGGATCAGCCTTCCAGATGGAGTAAAGGACCGTGGTGGCACCGGGGTAACTTATCAATGGTTACTCGTTAATTCACGTCGTCAAAAAAGGTCGCACTCCGCATAGATTCTGTAACCTCCTGAAATGATCTGAGAAGTTCCCCAGAGTTCAGCTAGCAGATTCCTGATGGTAGGTACCTATCTGCGAAATGTTGTCTTGCACTCATTTTAACATGATTTCGTCTGTGCATCCTTCTGTTCAGCCAGGTTTGCGTTTTACTCAAGCAACGAAACATCGATTTTGTCCCCATTCTCGTCTGTTTTGCTCTTCCGTATACGTGGAACTGCAAACATCTTTTGCTGATATTCTCATAAGACGCTACACGCTGAACCTATGCGAGTCTTCTTCAACTTTGAAAAAAGGATAATCAAATAAAAGCGAAAGACTTTTCATAATTCGCACCACCACTGAGACGGTCGACTGCACTTTCTCGCTTTTCAACTTGTGCATACAAATTTCGCCTTTTTAACTCGTATGAGCCGCACACGTGTAAAGTTCCTAAACGGATTTGACATTTCGCCGCACCCCCTTCCTTATCAAGTTTACCAGTGCACCTTAAACGTCTTACTCCGATCTAATAATGATAGTCTTTCGACTTTGCGACGTCTTTTAATCTTTTTAAAAACCTTTTTCTTTTCGTCGCTCCCCTTTTTTCGACACCCTCGCATTCTTTCATGAGTCGACTTTTCTATTTGTTCTTTAAATTCGGCATCCAAGAACGGCAGTCGCCCTAGTCAATTAACGGACCCCTCCATTATTCACAAGTTCTTACAAATCACCCTTGAAACGCTAAACTCTGCCTTCCGCCCCCTTTTTCTGACGCACCCCTGCTCCCCGGCCTTCACTCCTTTTCCGATTCCTTTGCAATTACACCTTTTTTCCATATCAATATGTTTCGACTCAGATGACGACGCTTAGGTGGATTCATTTGGAAAAATTATTATCCTTTTTAGGTGACGATCAGCAGCTTTCAAGTCGAAATTGGCGTAGGCGGTATCTAACGGGTGATTTTAGCATTCCGCTCTGCTACTCCACAGTAATGACAGCAAGTTTTCCGGAGGCGAACACTTTTTGTCCTAAAATGTAAGGTGGGTATTTTTATATTTCATCCATGAAACATGGTATTTCAAATGATCATTAAATGATCATTAGGTAGAATAAATTTTATTCTTTGACCGCAAATTAAAGAGGCCATTATTCAGGCCCCTTTTATTGTGCACCATATTCATTACAAAGGATTAATTGTAAAAAGATTTGGCTTTAACTTGAACAAAATGGAGCAAAACGCCCTCAAAAATTAGATAAATTGTGCTCCTGTATAGGTAGGTAATGTTTATCCGCATTTCAACTTGAATTTCTCCATGACACCGAAAGAGAATCGCAAAGTCGACCATACCTATCATAGGAAAGCTGATTGAATGAGCAAGTTTTCCTGAAAAGACATCTTCTAGCATGTTGTCTCGAAACGCCGTTAACATACAAGCATTTTCAGAAAAAAATAGTTTTTTTCCGATTTTTGAAGTTTGAACGGCAATTGCGGTACATAGTAGTTGGACGTTGATAACGGTTGTACCCTAGGTTTAGGAAATTTAATCCTACAGGAAATTTCATGCTAAATAGAAACAAATCGTCAAAAGTTGAAAAAAGAGTGTTTTAACCGGATAAATCTGGATTTTTAGGAAGAAAAATGTGTTTTTTTCTGAGAAACCTTCGGAAAATCGTATCCTGGAAACAGGTTGAGATATACATGTATCTCTCATATTTTATATATAAAAATGCGGCTGGTGGCGTTTTGATCCATTTTTGGTCTAGTTTCACCCAATTTTTTTTCACCAGATTCGCGGCACACTGTAAACAAATTTCATTTCAAACGAGCCGTTCATTGAGCGCCATTCTGAAATGATCGCATCAGCTGCAAACAACCCTTCCTCCAAAATGCGATCCCTTTAATGAAATGTAAGACCCGTCAGTAATATGGGCCGTGAACCGACTTGTCAAGAATTTACAATGGGGGCTGTATCGATGTGGATTCACTGTCTTTAACAAAACGCTAACCAACACGGGATTACATCTGTTACATATGTAGAGAAATGGCAGCCCACATAGGGGCCGGGTTGTATGTCCATTCTATAACTGCCTGACAGGCTACGCAGTTCATAAAACGGCTGAAACGCATTGGACGATGTTGAATGAGGATAAGCGGATCAGCCTGCAGATGGGGGGAGGGGGGCCATGACTCATTGACATGGACGGTGGTTAAGCGGTTATGGCAACAAATAAGATTAGTGTCGGAGTAAACAGGGCGTAAAGATGTAAGTGAAAACCGAATGCGCATTTACGAACGGAAGTCTCCTCCTTTCGAAATTCGAGGCACACAATACTCACAGTGACCATCTGAGTGATAGGTAGAATTGAATAAGATTTCTCGACCATTTCCAGTCCTCTATTTTCCTATTTCCGCTCCTAGATACTATTATTCTGAATAAAAAACCGATGGGGCGAAAAATTCGAATTTCATTCTAAGCTTATTTTTGCACTTTTTTGTAAAGAATGGAGGCTTTGGACAAAAGTATCTCGAATTTCAATAAGGTGCGGGAACGCGCCAAAATTCCCAATGCAAGAATCGTTTACCCCAGGACATTGTCTGTATTTGCAGAATAAAACATTTTATTGAAGTATTTTATTGAATATATTATAGAGGGATCGTCAGAGTTTTTTGAGTTGACTCATGTATTGTTGGATGTACACAACCAACAGTAAAGTATAAATCTATGTTCAGGTCTTTCTAGATCTAATTATAAGTAATTGTTTTTACTTCCATAATTACAGAGTAGGTAAATGGAAGTACCTATTGGAATCGTCCTAAAATCGAGAATCGGAACGGAGCTCCAGAAAAAACTTTTTCTTATAGGTACACGTTCACTCAGAATCACTTCCTAAACACCCTTAAAAGCAGTCAAAATATGATCAAATCGTGGCACACTTTTACGTTTCAAAATATGGAAGTATTGTGTGTTATCTACGCACCACTGGTTTTTTGAAGCTCCGTTCCAATGTTTCCATTTACCAAATCCGTAAACATTTTACACGGTAGCAAAAAAACAAATTTAAGTAAAAACCTTTTGGGGGGCATGGAATCGCTCACTAAACCGCTCCCTATCGACGCAGCCTGAGAAAAGTTTTCCATGAACACGGAATTTCTCGCTCACTATAACATGGCTTGTACATTGACTGCGTATTGTGTTTGCTCGACAGGTGTGGGGCGATTCGATTAAAAAGATCGCCTGAACCGCCATTCAGAAAGATTTCCTCGCTAAGGTCCATTTCGTCTGTAATATAATAAAACGCTCAAAAAGTCCCTCGCGCATTGATGCCGACCTTAGCCCAACTGTCAACACAGGTCAACCAGTAAGTTATGAAGTCTTGGTTCGCTGAAAGGAAAACCTCTTACGGCACGTGAGGAAGTAATTGACGAAGAATATTATATGAATAGCGTGCGATTGAACGGCGTCGACAAAGCTAACGTCCGACGTGAAATTGGACGTATTGTAACACGGAGGCTTGAGCCGCCCTGCCACAATCTGTCACCTACACGATGATCTATAACAGGTTTCTGGACATGACGGGATATTTCCTCCAATTCTTCGCCGAAACGGGCGTTCGTCGGTTTGGCCCTCTGCCCATCTAACGGCCTGATCTTCTTTCTTTTGAAGTTTGACGTTTGCTTACGAAATATCGACCGTGAGTGAAATCAATGAATGGCACTATATTGGAGAATTGGTTTCGAATCTTTTAGCGGTTAAAATCGTCGTTCAGTGATTCCTTAACCTCGAAATTGATAATAGGATAGGTCGAAAATCTGTCCTCTAGAACACCCCCAATGGCAACTACGGTACCGATCTATAGATCGCTTACCAATATATTGGTAAATTGAATTTATACTTCCATATTTAAAGAGTAAATGGAATCGCTAAAATCGTCCTAAAGTCGACTATCGGCTTTCCTTCACGCTCCTGGAACCAACCCTACGTTCGACCTAAGGCAAATTTCAATTGGACAGCTTCGAAGTTACCCCAACTTTGGGACCCAAACCGCAATGGTTGGCGAGCATAGACCGCGATCAACCTTCCTAAATTGAGAACAACCGTACTTTCAAGTTTCAAATGTATTCTAAACGTTCGATTCGGATCATTGATATGCAATAGAAGGTAAGAAGTATTGATAACAATCGATTGGTATTCGCCACATCGTTGAAAAATGATCCTTTAATTGCTCCACGTCCCGAGTCGTTTAGATGGGCAAGCGGTTCAGTTGACATTTTGATGAATGGAGATTGCCATGTAATTATACAGCGGTCGCCCATTTTACAACGAGATAGGTGTCAATTATCGGGAACACCTACTTGATGAGCTTTCTCAAGAGCTTCTGAGGTCATTTCGTATGCTGTGACGCACTTCTTTCCGATTGCGAGGCGATGCCGACGAGCTCATGTCATTTCGATGGTAAAATCATCTGACACTTCTCGTTCATGCAGTTATTTCAATCAATTTTTTACGTAGGATAAGCTGAACTATCGGTTTTATTTCATAAAATGTATAAAACGCCAGTGGTTCGTAGGTGACGGACAATACTTCTATATTTTGACACGTGATTTGATGATAACCTAATTTAGTTATGATTTGAGTACTTTTAAGGCTGTTTAGGCCAAAACTCACTATGCAAATTGTAAAGCACGCCTAAAATCAAAATACGTCAAGTTATTTAATTTCAAAAAATATCCACGGATTCTGCTAGGCTTGAAAAAGATTTCAAGACCAAGATCGCTCAAATCGGTTCAATTTTGTGGCCAGAAAAAATAAAATAAAACTACCAGCGCCAATATTTTGGAAGTAATTTGAGCTTGGATTAATTCAAATTCCGGTTATACGGAGCGATGAATCTCAGCAAGGCGTTCATTCCAGTTCAAGAAATTTTGAAAAGAGGTTGATAATTGAGGGAGATATGATTTTTGTAAATTATCGTACACAGACAGACACAGAGGCACTAGTTCAGGTGTGAGTCATACCGTATGACACCTTTTTTATGCGGTAGAAAAATTACATCGCATATAGTAACGGTAACCTCCATACCCGAAACATGGATTCCCCATTAAATACTGGTAGTCTTTTGACAGATGCAGCATAAATATATTCATGAGCCGGTATGGTATTTAAGGCGATAATAATACACTGGAACTGCAATAGACAAAAAGCTCCGTTTTCCAATCGGTCGAGCCTTCCGAGTATTATGGATTAGTGGAAATCTAATAAGGCTCCTCGTAGCAAGACAGGCACAATCCTTGTCAATCATTCGGAAGCTTAGGCCGAGGGGAAATATTTGGCTCCAGCTCCCCAACCCTTCCTCTGGCCCGAGGGGTGACAAATACCTCGGAGCAGTTCTACAGAAATAATATCCAGCAACCTCAGGCTGAGCCATCACAAAAGAAGCCTCGCTGATTTGTCTTCTCGGATGAGATGAGTGTCAAAATTCGCATCGCTTCAGGCTTCGAGCATGATGAATGACGATTTATCCTTCAGAAACCTGATGTTCGGAATTTACTGCGATAAGTAGGCATAGCCTCTGGTTCTGCACTATAATGATCAGGGCGAGGATTTATATGTGATAGACATGTACGTACAATGCGTACCTATTTTTTCAAAATATGTTTTTTTTTTTCGAAATACCTATTGATTTAATTTTGCAAAATAGCACGTATTTACGTATTGCACGTATTTCTTTTTCGGCTAGTAGTAAGAACGTATAAGTATAGCTCAAATAACTCAGTGAGACCTGAAACGTATTTTTGCGTTTCTATCTTTCAATTATCGTCTTCCCTGACATGATATATGTAAATACATAAAAATCCTTGCCCTAATAATAAGCATGTAAAAATCACGATGAAGTAAGCATACAGGTATGCAACTATTTAACAGTTGATATTCGGAAGGTTTTTCGTGGACTATTATAACAGTAACCGGGACGTTACACCCATGAAAAAATTCGGTATATTATGTAAATCCGAGAAGCTATTAAGCCGGGAGAAAGAGTTTACGGAGGACGTAGCCGGGGAAAAGCTTCTGTTGGGGGTCCTTAAATATTCATAAAGACTTAGAAAAGAGGGAAAGCTAACTGAGGTATTAATGCTTGGAAAGGATGGCACAAGGGGCGGAGAGAGCGCCGAGAGAACCCTCTGCTTCAATAAATACCCCCCCAAAAGTCCTAAGCAGATTATATGAGGCGCTGTTTTTGCATAAAACCCATCCGTTATTATTTTATGGTAAAGCTCGGTTCAGAAGCAGCATTTCGCTCGTCGCCTTTTCACTCCTTCGCACACGTCCGCCGCGTTACTCCGGAATATGAAATCCGGACGGAAGAATCAACCGCAACGTCTTCGGAGAGGAATCCCTCGTGAAAACACCCCGGCCGATTTTACGAACTCTTTCGAATCATTCTGCAAATTCGCCTTGGAACATCGCCCCAAAGAAAACTACTTTTCACGTCCGATCTCATTTAGACGAATGATTGAGAAGCGTCCGGCCGTTCCATTGAGCAGGAATCAAAAGGTGAAGTGCAGGAAGAAATCATTCAAGCATTATGAATGAGCTCTGGGCCTTATTTGCATTTTCTGCAGAATGAAAAGACGATTTCGACTGACGATTGAACGCCGGGCATTTTTCATCCCATTAGCCTGAAGTTCTGCGAAGTCCTATTCCACTCCGCTCCTTTAAAACTGAGGCTTCTATGTCAGGCGACTTGTTAGTCAGTCCCTCAATTTTGAATTTTTTTCAAATTCCTCGAATCGGGATGATTGTCTCGGCAAGACCTACCGCCCTGTTTAGTCGGAATCCGAATTACTCACAGTCCTTCCGATGTATTAGCACTTTTTTTGGTTTCTATTTTTTCTGGCCTCAAAAATAACCTATTATAGCATTCTAGGTTCCATCACCCTGTTTCATCGGAATTTGAATAGTACTTCCGATATAATACCTATAGGTATATATTATTTGCATTTTTCGTGTTTTCTATTTTTTTTTTTTTTTTGCCACAAAAACGAACCGATTTGAGAGTTCTTGGTCTTAAAATCTTTGTTTTACCATTCAGAATGTGGCTATTTTTTACATTCCGATAATGTGGCTTATTTTTATTTAGGGCGTATTATAATCCGATAACTTTGAGTATTTTTATTTTAGGTGAGTTTTAAAATTTGCTTAGTGAGTTTTCTCGATATTTTTGACCTAAAAACTCTCAAAAGCAGTAAAAATATGATCAACTCTGTCACACTTTTACTTTTCCAAACATGGAAGTATTGTGTGTTATCCACGCACCATTGGTTTGATTTTAGGCAGGTTTTATAATTTACATCTTATGTTTTTTGACATTTTTGATCATTGTTGCCAAAAAATCAGCCAAAGTCAAATTACTTTAGTTCGAAAATTCACGCATCAAAATATGGAAGTATTGTATGCTATCCAAGGAACAATGGTTTTTATTATTTTTTCTTACTTCTTAGCTTACTATCTCTTCAATATTGAACTGATATCAATGATGGATATAGTAGCACGAAATCAACGAGGAAACTGATTCTCGCCAGCTGTCTGCGACGAGGAAGTAAAAACGTTGGTCAATCGTTCCATTGCCCAGTAGGGTAGGTATTCAATAAGTCCGTAGGTGGTTCAAGTTCATTATTCACGGTGGTCCTTGCTTTTTACCCTCCATACAAGGCTGGTAGTCTTATAATTTATAGCCTATAATTAAACACTTGATACTGGACAATTATTAGGTCAGAGGCGCCTTCACCGCGCCCGCCTCGCATCTACCCATAACCCGGTGTTTAGCCGTTGGGTTATTTATCGTCGTGGCTAACCGGTGATTATTAGTCGCGTCCCGACAACTTCGGAACGGATAGGAATTATATCATTGATACAGAACCCCATAGTCGAGACGAGGCTCAACGAAATTCAGAATTGAGATATAAATTATATTCGGGGAAAGGCGGCGGTCGGAGGATCGACGAGGAGGGATCGCCGCCATTAAGCGGTTATAACGTCGACAATAACAACTATAACTTGCTCGGTGATTATAGGATTCCTGCCGGAGATCGGTGATAGCAAGTTTGGTAAGCACGGCTTGTGGATTTCGTGAACACGCAAGCGGACGCCCTTTTTCGACTTTTGTCTTTTTCACTTCCTGATTAACTGGAGCCCCCCTCCTTCACCCCTCCCACCTCCCCGCCACATCGTCGGACGCTTGACCCCGTGAAAATGGGTTTCGGTTCCGAAGGCAGTTTTGAATGATTTATTGGTAATTCATTTGATCCTTCCCGAGGATATTATAGGGATTTAGGACAATAAAAATACCGAGAGAGGATCCAAGCTGGGCGTAATAACAAGCCGCAGGCTGTGGCCCCTATCGGCGTTCTCTTGTTACCATCTCATCCTTCCACTATTGGTAACCGGCTGTTAAACTCCGCGTTATTGCTCTTCGATGTGAGTTCAGTAATCTCACACCCGTTATATTCGATGCGAAAGGTTAATCGTGTACTTTGTATGATTCACAAGATAACGTCAGCCCTCAGCTGTACAAGGCCCGATTTTATTAAATATTATTGGAAGGCAATACCCCTTGTAGGGGTTAGTTGAATTCAAATAATTTGCTAATGATGAAGAGGCCCTGAAGATGGGCAGTATTATCAATTTTACGAAAATTCCAAGCCTTTAAAATCGGAAATCTTTAAAGATTTAGAAAAGGAGATTTAGATACCTAGGTACCACAGAAGAAACCAGTGGTGTGTAGATAACACACAATACTTCCACTTATTAATACACGAATTTTTAGCACAAATCAATTATATTTTGAAAACTACTAGGATTTTCTTATTTACATTATGAATCGGAAAAATCAGTCAGTACCATGGATCAATGCATAAAATCCCCCCCCCACGCTAATCAAACAACACTGTGGGAAGTTTTGCGGACTAAAGTCGATTTGGCATCTGAGACTGATAAATGTGCGGCTAAAAGTCGGAGGCTGAAGCCTGTCAGTTGGCCGCCATCAGCCATCGAAGATTTTGTTTCGGGGGAGTATTTTTATTCATAGAAAATTTTGCTTTTATTTTATGTTGTCGTAGGGCTTTTCCCCTATAAAAGCATGTTTCAGTTATTACCATATGATCCATTAAGTCGGTGGTGGAGGATTGCAAAATGTCAGTACCATGGAGCTATTGCTGTCAGTCCCGTGGAAGTATGATTGATCTGTGAGACTGACCATAAAAGTATTAGATTGGTAACAAGGATGGTAAAAGACGCACCAACCTTATTTATGGGCATAGTTAGCGATGAGTCGATCAAAGTTTTTGTGGTTTCAGGAATCGTGGAAAAAATTTAAAGAATTACCAAGTCAACTTTGGCTGTAACTTTTTTGGCTGCGCCTGAGCTATTTTGTGCAATGGCGACCTTTCCTACCCTAAGACTGTTAACTTAAATTTATATTTTCTATAATTTTTCGTATTCTTTCATTAGGTCATACTTCCATTTAATAAATTCATGAATCTTAACCGAGAATTTTTACTCTAACCATTAGCATTGTCAGTCCCATGGCAGTATGAAAATTGAAATTTTGCATTTCTGGCTCCAAAATAGAGTTGACCTCTCTCAGGGCCGGTTTATTGACAAAATTTATCTGTCTGATATCCAAGTAAGCTTTAGATAAAGTTCACCACGGAGGTAATGTAAAAATCTCGTTGGTAATGGTTACGGGCGCTTATTGGGATATCGGATTGATAAATTTTGTCAATAAACCGGGCCTTAGAGAGGTCAAACTCTATTTTGGAGCCAGAAATGCAAAATTTCAATTTTCATACTGCCATGGGACATACTGCCATTGTGGATTTCGGAAATCACTGACGCTGAAAATTGCCCTTTTTCTGAGAATCACCCATCTACATTCTTCGAGGGGGGGGGGCGCAAATTTTCGAGTCGAAATCGAACGGTCGTTTCCACCGCCCGCAACCGCCGGACGGGCGGCTTTCTAACGGGCGGTGACAACTCACGACTTCACGGGTCCGCCTTTCAAACATTCATCCAACGGCTCAATCTCGTTCGGCCTGAATGATCGTTCATCCGTCTCCGGAGAGGGATTATATTATTTTGTTACGGCGCGGTAGCCGAGGCGCGTAATTACCGTGTATTGAAACGTTCACAAGGCAGATCGTGAGGTGAGGACAACCGGCCGTATAATGGGTCGTTAGGCGATGAGTCCGTCGAAAACCGAGTTGTTGTGCGCCTGTTGGGCTCTCATTGTTGTGCGCCGGGATCTTCAGTCGAGTCATGGCTCCCGCCCCTTCCCGTCCCCCAATGGTTTTTCCATGGCCCAGAACGTTCAATCGGTTTATAATTAAATTAGCCCGTGTCATACGCCTTGGAGTCTCTATTATTCCCTGGCACGAAACGGCCGAGAATCTTCCGTCAATTAAGGGCAGCGATTCGTCGCTTTCGGTAAACAAGTTGAAATGGGATAGTAACAACGCCATTGTTGGAGCCTGAAGTCGGCCGCACACTATCCGGTTGCTGGCCGTTGGAGGCGGGATGAACATGGAAGCTTGGCTAGGAAACGCAAATAAAATTTAATGGGTACTAGCCAACCAATCACGACAATACTGTTGTCAGAAGATCAGGGGTAGGGTCTACGATAAAAACTGCCTCTTTCGCCGAGCTTTCGATATGTTATAATAGGTAATATTATGTTCATCAGGGCATAGAGACGGTATTTATGTGGCCAGGCTCTGATGACAACCGTCCTTTGTGTTGAAGACCTTCATTTTAAACCCAAGACTATTGCAGATGAAGAAAGTGTAGGTACAGTTAAAACATCAAATTTTCCGGCTTTGTCGAATATTAATATCTATTGGAGAATAAATTAGTCAAACAGGTAAAAACGTAACAAGGTAATTTAAGAACAGCTGAAGTACCTACCAAAGCTGCTATGAATCGAAATCGAAAATCGAAAAACGAAATCGATATCGACAAAACTCGAAAGTGGATGAATGCAGTTTTGGAGGGAAACTCTTCATTTGTTATATTCCGGTAATGCGGTGTACTTTTATTTTGGGCGAATTTTAAAATATAAATATTGAAAGTTTTGATATTTTTGACCTAAACACCTTTATAAGCAGTCAAAATATGATCTAATTGCCGATACTTACGGAGTAATTGGGAGTAAAAGTGTAAATCCCCTATGTGTATGCCTTATGGGACCCATGTCCGCAAATTTAGGAAACGTGTGAAGAGATGGATGAGCTTTTGCGGCTCCCCAACATTTTTGAAACACCATCCCCAGACAATATCTCGGATCCTCAAACTTAACGAGTCTCCTCCAATATCCGTCCCTGTGGGCCCGTGTGAAGCTACAGGTGGAGCGCAGAGGTGTGAAAAATAAAGCGTATAATGACCGGCGAGCCGAAGGGTGCGACATTGAGTGATTCTCAGCGCGCGGGCTGCGGTCTGAAAAGACCGCCGACAACAAATCGCCGCGTACGCGTATGTGTGAGATTAGACCGAAGCCTCTGGAACGGCTTTTGATGGAAGTTGCGGCAGCAGCCGGCCGCTTGATGGATGGACCGTCTCAAAGGAGGAATCTTAATAAGGACGAGGATCCGGCGGGATGGAAGAGCCGCCCGGGCGGTGCTCTATGGAGTTATCGCCACCAGTCAACACAAACACCGAGGAACCGGGGGACGGTTTAATTATCGCCGAGACTGTCCCACCACCGATCCCATTAGTCGGGCCACCCACAGATTTGATTGCACCCCCCCCCCTTGATAGAAATGGAATGGAAGCCAATAATATTCATTCGGTCATTAGTCATTAACCGTGTGCACCAATGAAATAGAATTAGTTTTTAGATAAAATAATTGAAAAACTACCCGAATTTGCTCTCGACCAATTAACCAATGTTGCGCAGATAACACTCAATATTTCCATATTTTGTTAGGTACGTGAATTTTCGACTACAAAAATGTACCTATTGCATTTTGACTATGGGTATTGACAACTATAGAGGTAAAAAATGCCGGAAAACGCTAATTTAAAAACCCGCTCAGAACCAAAATAAGTCAAGTTGAATTTATTTTTTACGAATAAAAAAAAGTGAATTTTCCGATTCAGCGTCGAGAGCTCGGCCAGTGAAATGGCGGTCCGCCGTCGCCGAGCCGCTAACGCCGCGGTTGCTCGCCGTCTGGGCGGGCCGTTAATTCCGCCAGCTGAGAGCCGCCCGATCCGCTCGCTCGATTTACGTTTTTATTGCGGTCTCGCCCTCTCGGCCGGTTCGGGAAAGGGCCGATTGGTTATGTCAACAGACGCTCCACAGGCGAGAGCGGCGTAATTGTGGACGAGCGGCGGGGGTGGCGGGGGGGTTTAGCATGGCAAATGAGGCGCAATCACGACTCGCCGCCTCCCCCGCCTGCATCGCTAATGCAACAATCCGCAGTCCCCATACGCCCGGCGTAAATGGACGGCCGTGAGCCGCCGGGCGAGGAAGGCGGGGAGGCTAATCTGTTTAGCTAATGGACCCACCTACCGAATACTTAATTGATACAATCCGCCTGCCTCCGCTGGCGATACGGGCGCCGTTTAGACCCGACCGGGCGAGCCGTGCGGATATCCGCAAGCGTTCGGGTGGAAAAAACTGCGCCGGCGGTAGGTACATGAAGCGCAATATTGCCGCGAAAAAGACCGGCGGTGCTTAGGTCACACGCAGTACTTCGTCGCTTAAGCGGCAACATCAGCTATCTCAATTTTTGACCATTTCGGACTTTTGATAATTTTTCGTAGCGAATCGATTAGTGAAGTCAGATTTATAGCCATGAAATAGTCTGAAATCGCACAGTGGTCATAAAATCATGGAAAACTCGCAAGAAAATTCATACACTGGAGCACAAGGAAGTTTTTTGGCTCTCCTGAAAAGTAGCCAAAACTGAGATAGCTGATGTAGCCACTTGAGCGACGACTTTCATATTTTGAGAAGTTGAATTTTGAGCCGATTTGCTTTTAGTTTGAGTAATTTGGAGCGTACTTTAAAGTGTGTACCTTTTGGAATCGAACGTATTTCCATTCATCAGATTGGCTCACTAACGAACATCAGCAGGAAACAGCTCGTCAAACGTCTCGCAGTTCAACAACATCTGACTACAATAGAAGCGTGGGAGATGCGATGAGGTGTTAAGAGACTGACAAGATGGCGCATATCCGAGCATTTCCACCGGGAGACGTGTGCGTGATGCAATGTTAACCCCCCCCCTCCAGCTCGCCGGACGTGATTTTCCCATGACTGGAAGCGGCTCCAGGAAAGATGGACGGGGATCTTGACGATCGTGCGAGCCGTAGAAAGAAAGGCTCGGATATCTCCGGGAGATCCAGGATGATCGCATCCGGTCGCATCCCCTTAGCTTGAGGACTTGTGTTGTAGTCCTCGGAGCAATTACCTCTTGCGAGCAGAGAAATGACTTGCACGAAACCTTCCGGCCCCGAGGGTGTCCCCCCTTCCCCCCCGCAGCACAGGCTCCCGACCATCGATCATTTTCATTGTTGAGCCATATTTTCGAACTGCCTGCCAACCGGAGAAAATAATATTCACCCGCACCGAATCGAATGAACGGGGATCCAAAAGTTCTCATTTTAAAATATTGCTATGAATCGGCTTTCGAAGAAAAAAAGTACATTTCGGATGGAAACCATCGTTGCTCAGACATCCTCCACATTTTAATACGTAAGGCCTTGAGGTCCCTCACTGGCTCGGCACCTCTTTGAACACCCACCCTGTTTGTTGCTAATATTTTCCTATCCATGGGACGATGGCAATTCCAGCGCGGGGAGTGCCATAATATGGCCACAATATTATTGTCACCGCAGCCGCCACTTCCTGGTGTGCGATTGGATCATAAAACACTCGTCTGGTTAGGCTGCGGTTGAAATCCAATTTCGGACTGCCGATGAGAGATGTTATTTTGAATCGCAGAACCATAAATTCGAAGCTTGAAAACGTAAGCGATCGGGCCGACAGCGCTTGAATGAAATGGAGGCGAGAATTTCCCATCAGTTGTTGCGGTATTGTTAGGTATTGCATTTTAACAATAATTGTTGAAAATTATTTTCATTTGCTACAATCCCCATCCATCCATTTCTTGAGCCGACGCTCCTGTTTGTTTTTCCGGGGAAAAATCATTCAGACCAAATTCGGGTGTCTTTCCATTCCTTCCACTAGGGTAAGTATTTATTAATCTATTTTTGCTTCCATATTGCGAGTTTTCCGTGATTTTATGACCACGGGCCGATTTCAGACTATTACATGGCTTTAAATCTGACTTCACCAATCGATTTGCTGTGAAAAATCGATTAAGAATCTATCAAAACCCCGAAACGGTCAAAAATTGTGATAGCTGATGTTGCCACTTAAGCGACGATTTATTAGGCATCCGAACAGCCTGCAAGGTAGTCCAAATTTGATCGAATTTTCCACTATTTTCGATTTATTTCTATTTCGTCCGAGATCGATTCTTAGAGCTGCCGTATTATTTCGGTGTAGAAAGCGGAAGCTCATTCATGGCGATGGAGTCCTTGAATGTTGAATAGAAACGGGGAGGGGCGGAAAGAAGGAGAAGTTTGCTCGGTTTAAATTGTAATATGCAGACGTTACTTTCGCTAGGGCAAAGGGCAACCACACAGGTCAGACCAACGAACAACAGAACAGAGGGAGGAAAAGTTTAGTCTGATTGTCCGACTAATATTTACCCTCTGGTTAGTTCGGCGGTCTTTTGAATACCGATGAGCGCGGAAGAGGTGCGGTTAGCGATGGTAACTCTAACTGTAGGGATTGTAACTGGAGGGACGGTAGCTGTTGGCGCAGCCGAATTACGACCATAGCGGCGGAGCGGTCAAACATCAAATTACCCTACACCGGCTCTGAATACCGAATCGGCTCGTTGGCCGACGGACGACAGAAAACCGCAGTTCATTCTCCTGCTGGAAAGAGACGGGGGCGGCGTGGGACGGGGGTGGAAGGGGGACGGGGTGGAAGGGGGACGGGGGACGGGGGGAAGTGACACGATTCGGGTCGTATTGGAGGGCCTAGATGGTAATCGTGTGACATCAAGTGACGCAGATCATCGTTCACCCGATTGCTTCCTGTAAACCCATGGAGGGTTGAGTGATCGATGTTTTTACCAACGGAAATAGGCGACTACGTACAACCAAGTTTGGTAATCCATATTTTGGTTTACCATTCGATAATAAATGTAACCAATTGTGCCATTATGATCGCCCAAGAAAAACATTTTCCCAACCAATCCTGAAATTTTCTTGGTTTACAAAGGGTGTATAGAATTCTAATCTGCAATTTAAAAAATCCGTCCTTCAGTCAAAAACTTTGTCTTCCAAACGATGGAAATTTTTTCCCCTTTTAAGGCTCCTAAAAAAAGTTGAATGATTGGGAAAATTGTCATTTTTCCAAAGGTTTACTGCCCAGCCTCAATGTGATTTCATTAGATAGATTTTCCGAATTCTGCAATCCTTGACTTCTTGCTGACTTGCTACTAGCCGCCTGGACCAGGCGCCGACAGCCTCATGGAAGAAGTCGCTCGGATCAGCAGCCCGGCCCGATTCAGAAGCGGAGGCGCTACTCAAATCCAGGGATCCACAACCCTCGTGCATGTCCGTGCAAGTCGGTTCATGTTCGACAAATCTTTTCCTGCGCCTGATATTCCGAGTGCGAGTTCACTATTCGGGGCTTCAGTCTTCCGCCATATTCCCTCCGGGTCGGTTGTGTCGCGTTCGGTTGTTCAATTTTCAATTCAATTCAACTCCAAAAAATGTGTTTTCTCCGAATAATCACGGAACAAATGGATCAGTAAATAGAAATATTCAAAAAGATTCGTAAGACTCACAATTAAACAGAAACTCAAACTTAAAATCGAACTCGAAGTCAAACTCACAATGAAACAGAAGCTCAAACTTACAATAGAACTCGATGTCAAACTCACAATAAAACAGAAACTCAAACTCGAAGTCAAAGTCACAATGAAACAGAAACACAAACTCGAAGTCAAAGTCACAATGAAACAGAAACACAAACTCGAAGTCAAAGTCACAATGAAACAGAAACACAAACTCTAAGTCAAAAGTTTGAGTTTCCGTTTCATTGTGAGTTCGACTTCGAGTTCGATTATGAGTTTGAGTTTCTGTTTCATCGTGAGTTTGACTTCGATTTCGACTATGAGTTTGAGTGTTTGATTCATTGTGAGATTGACTTCGATTTCGATTATGAGTTTGTATTTCTGTTTCATTGTGAGTTTGGCTTCGATTTCGACTATGAGTTTGAGATTCTGTTCCATTGTGAGTTTGGCTTCGATTTCGATTATGAGTTTGAGTTTCTTTTTTATTGTGATTTTGACTTTGATTTCGACTATGGGTTTTAGTGTTTGATTCATTGTGAGTTTGACTTCGATTTCGATTATGAGTTTGAGTTTCTGTATCATTGTGAGTTTGACTTCGATTTCGATTATGAGTTTAAGTTTCTGTTTCATTGTGAGTTTGACTTCGATTTCGATTATGAGTTTGAGTTTCTGTTTCATTGTGAGTTTGACTTCGATTTCGATTATGAGTTTGAGTTTCTGTTTCATCGTGAGTTTGACTTCGATTTCGACTATGAGTTGGAGTTTCTGTTTGATTGTGATTTTGACTTCGATTTCGACTATGAGTTTGAGTGTTTGATTCATTGTGAGTTTGACTTCGATTTCGACTATGAGTTTGAGTTTCTGTTTGATTGTGATTTTGACTTCGATTTTGATTATGGGTTTGAGTTTCTGTTTCATCGTGAGTTTGACTTCGATTTCGATTATGATTTTGAGTTTCTTTTTCATTGTGAGTTTGACTTCGATTTCGACTATGAGTTTGAGTGCTTGATTTATTGTGAGTTTGACTTCGATTTCGACTATGAGTTTGAATGTTTGATTCATTGCGAGTTTGACTTTGATTTCGATTATGAGTTTGAGTTTCTGTTTGATTGTGATTTTGACTTCGATTTCGATTGTGAGTTTGAGATTCTGTTCCATTGTGAGTTTGCCTTCGATTTCGATTGTGAGTTTCTTTTTCATTGTGAGTTTGACTTCGATTTCGACTATGAGTTTTAATGTTCGATTCATTGTGAGTTTGACTTCGATTTCGATTATGAGTTTGAGTTTCCGTTTCATTGTGAGTTTGACCTCAAAAGTAATTATGAGTTTGAGTTTCGGTTTATTTTGAGTTTGACTTGGAGTTCGATTATAAGTTCGAGTTTCTGTTTCATTGTAAGTTTGTCTTCAAGTTCGATCATAAGTTTGAGTTTCTGTTTCATTGTGAGTTTGGCTTTCAGGAGAAAGTTCCTATAAGAATTTTTTTTCCGAAGTGCAAAGTATAGTCACTACCTATAACCGAGCCCGGTAAGCAAAGAATGTTATATGATAAAAAGAAACGTTAAGAGCTGTTAAATTATGGAAAACATTGAAAATTTAGTTATTGTTCAGTCTGTGATAATGGTAATTTTGACAGTACCTGACTGTTGAGCGAATTCTTTCACAGTTGAAATAATTGAAAGCATTGCGCTGCTGGTTTGGTTGATTACAACAGTTTTTCGTTCCAAACCTGGATGACAGCATAGCATAACTGGAGAATTATTACTTCATCATCGTATAACCCAACGACTTCCCCCGCGGTGAGATGGTAGGTATACAAATTTTTTACGTCTTAGTGCTGAAGGGTCATCATTTAGGCGAGAAAATACATAAAGCTAGATTTTTTGTTAGAATTTGTCAGGGAATTAGTTTTTTTTGCTCTTCTGAAAAGTAGGGTTATTGAGTTGTGTCATGCTGGTTCTTAGCCGTCGAAATCCAATTTCACTTCGCCGCTATGAAAGCAGGATTCAGAGATATGGTCCCAAGATGTGCAATGTTATCGTGCGACATTTCCTACATTCGATTCTGCTCATTCAAATGTGAATCCTCCTCGCTCCTTCAGTCGAAAACTATAGCGTTGAAGCAGTTCACTCACATTTCCATCATCCATTGTCTTGAATCCCGCACATACACAAGGCTAATGGCGTTGCTGTTATCGTTCGCGATCCGATAATGCAGATGAGACGCTGTCCGCCCGACGTATCGAAAGGATGAAATCCTTCGCGTTAGCACTCAGAGTGAATATTTTTCGAAGAAGCTTCCTACTGCCTCGAGTGAAGTCTTCCCGCTAATCTAAAAGCCGCCCTCTAATCGGCCATGTTTGCGTTGAATTAGCTCCTCATTGTTACGCGTCATTAGCCATGTGGCGCTGCTCACACACCTTCCGCCGTTTGTTTTCATTATAAACTCTGCGAGGGTTCGTCACCTCCTACGAACACGAAAGGGGGCCATAGCCCCCCATTTCACTTACACCTGGGCCGGAGTTATTTGCCTAAAATGTCCTCGGATTTTTCCCCTCGAACATACAAACGCCGCGCCAATTTCGGAATTCTTTGTTTTTTCTGCACCGGAACGTCGCTTTGTGTCGAAACGTTTTGCCTCGCCCGGTTGCAAAAAGCCAATTTAAACAGGGATTTCCGTCGGTTTTTACACTTTAGCTCGGCGAATTAAGGCCGCGGCTGTTTGAGCTGCGGCCGCGCTCCCTCCTCGCGGCGTTGGCCTGGATCAACAACAACACGCGGCTGACGGTTGGCGTACGGCCGTGTCAATACCGGGCAAAAAAATACCGGATAGTATTTGATGTTGAATTTTCTAAAACACATTGAGTGCTACTTTACTCGGTGAAATCAACTGGGGAGCATGGCCGTGTTGATATTTTCGACTCGCGTTTCCCCTTTTACGAAGCGCTGTTGCGTTAGCCACGTTTAACTAATTTGCTAACTTTGGGGGTTACGAAATTCGGTGCCCAGTCGGCACTGCCGATTATCTGAATCCAGCTTGAAGCAGCATTTTTGTATACAGCATATCGGTACATGCCTATAGGCATCGAGTTGATGGTCAAGAAGCGCTCGGAATCAAGCACCGATGATGCTTCACAAGTTTACAAAATTCAATCCTGCTCAACGAGAAAAATTTAATAGGACTTTTTAATTGAATTTTTATCAATATTTTCATGCTATGTAATAGAAAACTTCTAGAATATTAAGAGTGAAAAAGCCACCTAGTTGTCGTTCTGTTATCTATCGTGATAATCTCCTCCTTCTTTTTTCTTTGTCTTTCTCTTCTACTTCGTTCTTGTTGTCTTTGAATCGCTGCCGACGGAACCAACGAAACCAAATTTTTTTTAAATTCTGTGTGGTCATCGATGGCGATCGAAATTTGGTGCCGACCGTCTAAATCCTGCTCCTACGGTGTTCTTCACTTCATTCGGGTTAATCCCCGTATCAGCAAGGTTCAAAAACACATTTTTAGACGATTCTATGTAGCGTGAGGCACATTAAACTCACATTAATCACAATTTTAGTGATCCACATTAAATAAATCTTATTTTTTTAGGTTGTTCATTGTAGAGTGAAGCTGGAATTCCTTCAATGGTCACCTAGGATTGCATAAAAAATCTTACGGAAGGAAAATCTCGAAGCCTCCCGTACCATTTCGTTGCTTTCTATTAGCATACGACGACCCGATAAAGACTGAACGGCCAAGTGGTGGAATTCAGTCGTGCTCGATCACTGAAGTTTGTCCTCGCAGTTAGCGGCTTATTAGGAGCATTTGGCTTTCGAAGGGGTTGTTTATCGGTTTAAGTATTATCATTAAATGAAAGGAGAATTCTTCGGGGAGGAGGGGCTAAGTGCGACTGCCTCGACACTGGCATGAGAGGATTTCGTGTGAAAGCTCAAGGAACATAAACAAGGCCAATTGTCACGAAGTGCGGTCCAATGTTTTCACAAACGGTCTCTGTTCTGTCGAGTCCCCATCTGTCCCTAATACGCTCTCTTGCCCTCGCCTCGACTTCACCGTCGGGGTCTTTTGTCCCGCATGATAACCTCAGTAATAATGTAATAACGCGACGACGATGATGCTAAATAATAGGGGGGTATTGATTTTTATACAGTCTTTACCATCAGAGCACAAAGTAACGAGTTAACAAAAGGGGCCCAGTTTTCAAGTTATCAAAAGCAAGTGGTCGCATCTGAGGGGTTGATCGACCGGCTATCAACCGGTCAAGGTTTTTACAACCATTTATCCGACCATTGGATCTCCTGTATACGCAGCTGTCATCGCGAGCAAACCATGGCAGAACATCAATAAACAGAAAATGCATATAGAATAGATAGCGGTTCCAAGCGTGGACGTGAAATGTGAACGAAAATTTGGATGGACAGCAGCTGGTTAACTGTTTTAGAAGTTCAAACATTTTCTACAGACCAATTTCTTCAGGGCACTTGGCTCATGTCATTACTATATTATACTTAAAATATAAAAAGATACCTTTTCAAAATGAATGCTATCACTACTTTCTAAAATAGTTTATATAGATGTATAGATATTAGCATAGTGCGTTTTTTGGCATTTTTGATCATTGTGTACAGTGACTATAGTCTGGCTATATATAGCCACCAAATCAGATAAATCGAATCACTTTGGCTTCTTTGGTTGCAAAATGTATCGGATTTACGTATCAAAACATGGAAGTATTGTGTGTCATCTACGCACCACTGGTTTTCACCTCACCTATTTGGTAACTATTGTCCTAACTCAAATTCAACTTTTTTTAACAGACCCCGTAGGTAGCTAGGTACTCTTATTATTTGTCTGAGTCAAAAATTGTATTGACTTTTGTAGCATAGAAGAGATGACAGTTTGCGATTCGGTCTAGCCATTCACGACAGACAGCCAGAACACTGAGATGTAATACAGCTGATAGGGAGAAACGAAACGCTTCCTGGCCATTGTCAATAGCGAGGAAGGCCAACGGGGTCTCCACAGTAATTGTCATTATAAACCACTCAACTGTTTTGAAATGGCGTTTTTCTTCAATGTTTCCATCGCCCCATACTCGTGTGAGCGAAGTGTGAAATTACGGGGAATATTGCGTGGAAAATGCTTAGATCATTTCCGCCCATTTTGAATGTAGATACTTCTGATGATAATGATGCCAGAAGGAGTAACGTCTATTTCCAGTATACCGTTTTACAGCAACAGGTCGGCTGAAAAATTACATGGGCCTACAACGGTACAAAGGGAAGGAAAGTCGTGGTCCAACGAAAATTGATTTGTATTTCTCTAAGGTTGCAAAATCATGACAGAACTAGGTAGGCACCTATGTACCTATGCAACGCTTCGATTTTTGCTAAGCACAAAAGATTATTTCAAGGTATAATGACCATTATGCGGTGACCCACGCTCAAATTGCATGGGGCAAAAAGTTAAATCTTTAAACTTGACTATATATGAAGAGTTTTCCTCCAAAACTGCATTCATCCACTTTCGAATTTTGTCGATATTGATTTCGTTTTTTCGATTTTCGATTGCTTATAGGTACCAGAGCTGCTATGAATCGAAATCGAAAATCAAAAAACGAAATCGATATCGACTAAACTCGAAAGTGGATGTTTTTGGAGGAAAACTCTTCATATTTCTTTATGGGTCTATTGGTTTTTTTTTTTTTTTTTTGTACGCGCATTTCTATGTTTCTACAAGGTGAGAAAGAACTAGATTTTATCTAACCGGGCAGGATGAGCTCGGAGTACCCGCCTAATTGGTTCTCCCACGAAGAAAATGCAGAAAACTATCCGCCGGCGGATGTGTTAACGAACGGTTTTCTTTGTGCGGGCATCCAGGAGTCATAATAGTTTAAGTGTCGTGAACGACCAGATAAATCACATGCAGCTAGTTTATCTCTGAAATAATTTATCTGTTTTAGGTACACGACGTTACGGCTCTCGTATGTTGAAAATCAAAATTTCCAAAACTGGCTTCACTTCAAGGTTTCATTATAATTTTAGTGACGACCTGACGAACGTCGGAGTGGCATTCTGTACAGATGATTCACAAAATGATAATTTAAAACTTTTACAAGTTTTACTCATGTTTACTTCCTCCAACCATCATTCACTGCGGGGATAAGTAGGTAAAGGTATGTGACAGTAGTGAACTACGGACGGATCTGACGAGCACGCAACCGTTCGTCCACAGATTGGCCCAAAGTGACCGCCGCCGTCGGTTCAGTCTTAGTTAAAACAATTTGAACTGTATCCGAGGTCGAACCGATGAATCGGTGTAAGCGCTGTATCGCCGACGTTGGAAGTTTAGTAGACGGTTGATTAGACGTGTATCTGAGCCGAAGCTTCCACCCGGCCCCGGTAGCTCGCTTTCAGCCAGGGCGGTAGCCCCCGTCGCCATGGCAACCCAGGAAATCTGTAGGGAAATGAGACGGGCGAGTGCGGCGGGGGGAGGGGTCGAGAAAAGCGGGGTGAAAACAAGTCGATGCCGGCAATATGGATGGTCCTATCTGCAGGAGAGAGATAGACGCTGGATCTTCGATGATGTTCTTCTCTGTCGGCTGGATATGGGGAGGGAAAATTGCCAGAAAGCGAAGAGAAGAGAAACGCGTGCACGACGACAGCTAGACGGCGCTAAATCCCGCAAAACCGCAATTCTGATACAAATTTGCGAATGCTCTCAGACGGGCATGCAGACACTTGTATTGAAGTGATGATTGATGTATTGAGTGGAAGTTTTTTCGAACCTCCCTTCCGATTCTCGATTTTAAGACGATCACGATACTATATTATAATATAGGGCACCTTACCCTACTACTATGTCAGCGCAGAAAATATTCCCCCAATTCCACTCGTTCATCTACAGGCATATTACGCAGATCAGGAATTCTGCGATGCATATTTAAGTACCAAGTAAAATTTTCCCTAATCTATTGAAGCGCCTTGAAATGAACGGATCGCGGACAATTTTCTCAGCCAAATATTATTTCAACAAAGCTGCCTGGCCTGCATATTTGGCCATAATAAGGTAGTTTGAGCCAAGTTCAGTTAGTCTGGCAAAATAGCGAAAGCTACCGCTCTATAAAAGATATATTTTATCTATTTCGAGGAAAACTAGTTTCAATCGAAAGGGTAGTGAACTCAATGATTGCTTAACAACCATCGGGCAGTACAAATTCGATTCGGCGATACTTTACGAGCGAGATAATTTATTCAGAGAAGCCACTTCGCAAATAATAGTGCTAATATTGCGAGTCAATTAAAAATCGTTCAAACTATCACTAGATATGGGATGGATTGTTACTGATTAGCAGAATTAGGGTAAATGACCGCAGAAGATTTTTCTGTTACGCATTATGCCGCATGCTCACTCACAACTATAGGACAATAAATAATTTATTCTTACTTCCCAGATTCCTTTTGCCACCAAGGTCAAGATGAGAACCTCCCTCAAATCATTGGAAGAAGGAAATTTTTTCTGAATGAATTGAGGGCAAGAGATCTGCGATGACTTCCACATGACGTTCTCTTGCCCTTAGTTCATTCAAAATAAACGATAGGTCCACATGCCAAAACCAGTGGAGCGTCGATAGCACTCAGTACCTCCATATTTTGATTCTTGGTTATTATACTTCAAAATTGATTATATTGATTGATAATACGAGGGAAAACTATTTGAATGCATTGTCAGTATGCATTCTCCGTGTTGGGAAATTTTTGAATAATCACTCGTTTACGTATTTTTGGATTAGATAAGACGAAATACTCTATTCTATTATATTATAATCTCTCTTTCCCACCAATGAGAGACTTTCCCCTTCAATTCAACACAATTTTTCGAAAGTTGCAGAAATTACATCCGTACCCTCATATTTACCCTACTGATATCTACAAAAATATGTGGAAACGTGCAGAACCGCCTAATTGGCAACTCGTCCCTTCAGCTGGTCAAATGTGCGTTGAGCGTAGGAAAATCAGTTATTCCGAATGTGACCCCTTGTTTGAACAACGTTTTTGGAATTTCCGCGAATCTCTTCGCCCCAGTTTTTGACCGTAATAACGGAGACGTGGAAACTTTAGAATTTTTTGTTTACGCACTCTCAGAGGGTCGCAGGAAAAACCTCGTTCGCAAACGCAGAACAAGATTTTTCCGCCGGTTCTTTCACGGAGAGAGTTGGGGTTGAAACAAGTTTCTTTCCGCCGGGTCGAGACTGTTGGGTATATTTTGTAGTGAAATGAAGCTCGAGATGGGAAACTCTGCTGGAATCAGTGTTGGTCGGTTGCGGCTTGAAGGGGCAGGGGGAGGGGGGCGTTATATATCTGTATGTGGTAGTACTGGTGGCAAGTGGAGAAGGGAGCGCCGCATAGCGGGCAAGAGTGGAAGCAGAGGTGAGGCGGGCTTCACTACCATTGGCCCCCCTTTCGGGATCAATACCTGAGACACTGCTACCTCTCTTCGCTGTTGTATCTCTCTAGTCTCTCCACTCAGCTCGGCTGTTGGCTCGACTCGATGCCCGGGCTGAGTTGACTGAGGCTTCTCTCTCCTCTAATTACGCACACTTACACCTACACCGTCCAATCTTGCCCGCCTACTATCCGCCTTCCCTTATCCTTCTATTTTATACACAACTTCCCTTACTGGCTCTGTCACCCTTCAACGTGTTATTTCAACGCCAAATCTCAGCTGCGCACCTGTGGGTGTAGGTACGCGTATTATAACTTATTTTCAAAAATTCGAATTTCCGTTAAAGAAAAGTGCTGGCGTGTTAATACGAGTATATTGTGAACAGAACTTCGTATCAAAACTCCTAATCCGATTTTGGCCCAATTTTCGGGCTGGTTCAACTTCATAAAATAAAATTGAAAAACCCGTGCCCCATCCCCATTAAACCAATATCGGTATCTAGTAAAATATTTTAAATTGAGTAGGTACTTCAATGCTGACCAATCACAATTCGGATCACGCGACTCTTAGAAATACAAGTCCTACTTTGGGGAATATTATGTATTACTTTTGTCTCCTATCCTACTTTGTATTGCCGCGTACTCTTTTTTGCTCTTATAAGATCTTATATTAAGAATATATTCTTAAGAGAAGAGAATAATGCCAATTGGCAGGAATTAAAAAAAAAATTAAAACCAAAAAATAGTTGTGAAATTAGGTGCATCGATACTCTCATTTCTACTATCATGGGAACATTTACTACAAAAATCCGCAGCGCTGAAAATATTGACTCGTTGGTGAATCTCAGGGACACTTTTACCAAACATTTACCATTTAATTCCATTTAACCAATTTAAAAGTAAAAAAAAAAGTAAACCACCGTTCCAGGCGTTGGCTTTTTGCCCGATAACCAAAGTTGTCCCGGGCGTGCCCTGCCGCCCTCAAAGAGAGGGTTGGAACTGTTCAGGACATGTCGCTCTAGTCTCACAGCACTTATGTACTGTAACACACGGCCACTCATTACCTCACCCCTTTGAGTGGAGAGGGACAACCAATTTAATCCATTTACATTTAAATTTACCAAAATGGGGGGGGGGTCATTGTCTTTCCAGGAGTTCTTTTTAACAATAACTGAAGGTTCAATGTTACGATAGGGAATCAGCACCTACTCAATGTTCAGTTTGGTTCAGGATGGAAATGTAATCTAGGTCATACCTATTCGCTGTAGTAGCAAGCGAACCCAAACTTGATGGTAAATGGAGATCAGTTGTGAACAGAACTTGATTGGCTTTAGTCAATGTTAATACGGGCATTATCCATAATTCAGGTGAGCGACGCTTGTGTCCACGTCTTGTTGACTGTTGGATGAGGGCGTAATATGCCGACGCGATGGCGCTAATTTACGCCTTTGGTGACCATTGCCCGAGTATGAGAGGTTGAAACCGGCAGTTTATGAGGCAATCGACCGCACTATAGTGCTATAGTATATTATAATATATTATAGTAGGTTAATAGAGCTATAATATATTATAGTAGGTACCTATAATAGGTACCACTAAATTGGAATATCTATGAGGAATTGGGTTTGACGTTTCCTTGAATTGACGTTGCTCAAAAGAACTTGACAAAATTATTATCGGTATAACAGTAGGTACCTAATTTCGGACAGTCGACGAAATGCCCACAGGGTTATGTGAAATCGCACCCAATTTAAGGGGCCAGTTGTTAAAAAGCCAGTCACTCTTTTGCTCTGCTTTAGCCAGCGTAAATAAACTTGGTTATTCTTGTGAAAACACAAGCAGGTCAACCCGACCGTAGCGAGGGACGCCTGGGCGGAGCCGTCTACCAAATGTTCCATATCAGGCCAACTCCGAGGTTTTGCTATAAGAAGGATACGACAACGAAGGACAAGTTACCCGGTGCAGTGGTTCATATCGCTTGTCATCATACTGGCAAGAAACGTGATCCAGTCAGACCGGTGGCATATGGGACGTGTCTCGAAGAATGGGGACCGTTCGTAATGCAAGTTCACACGAAAATTTGGTAAAACTTTGTCGATTACGACTTTTGAGCTATGATCAATAGTTTTGACGAGGCTTTGGGGGGACTTTGAACTGAAAACGTGCGAATTGAAGGAGTTTTTTCCAAGAACCGTCACTTTTGACAGCTTATATCACTGAAACACTTGGAGTAGAGAAAGTATCGAATTTCAGGAAATTAATCCAACTTTCATTTTGAGCCAGGTGAATTGAAGACTTTCTCACACTGGGAGTCCCATTAAGTATGCGTCATTTGAAAGGCGGTACATTCAATCCTGATTGCAGATAAATATGTGGTACAGACCATGGTCTTAAACCAAACTAAGGCCTGGATCAAGCTGAACTAGGTGTAAGTATATGCTCGAAATTCTGCAGGCTGCATGACCACAATAAAAGGGCGGAGGATAAACCGAAAATCTCATTCTCTTTCTAGGTGTTAAGGAAAGGCTCTTTTTCACCTTTGTGAAAAGGGCCGTTGAATAGGAAAGAATAAAAGTAAGCCTGCGGTTTTCTCGAAAGGTAAACAGCGCATACGGGCAGGAGGAAAGGGGGAGGGGGCGAACGGAAACCTCAGCGATTGTGCAGGGATTTGGGAGGATCAGTGGTAAAGTAGTCAGTAGGTATGGGAGTTTCTATGTGCCTCATTATCGCGGACAAGGGTGCATAAGACGTTGAGAGCTAAATAGCTCAGGTCCTGAATGGCCGTACCTGTCAACAGTTCGCACATTCTTCATTGACGATCCTGAAATAACACCGAGGCCCTTGTAACCTTAGCTTAGGGCCCTTGAGATGGTTCGATGTCAAAGCCCAGCAGGAGCCCGAGTATCCAGTAAAGACCGGAAGGCAGAGGATCGTTCTTGTTGTTGATAATGGATACAGTTGCTTGTCTGTTGTGGCAAGAAGATATCCTCAACTCGAGGATTGAAACAGCCTAAAACGCTTATTTTTCATTCGGGAGGATCGAAGGATAAATCCTTCAAAGAAGAAGACTCTTATAAAATGGCAAAAATTTGATTTTCAACGCATTTTCTGCCCGTAATCATTTAGTAATCAACGCTGAGAAAGGAACACTACAATGTACCTATTACACTAGGGTTTATTATCCATTATTATTTTAGTTAATTTATGGTTTAGAGAAACAAGTAGCGACTTGCTCAAAGAATTGGGTCTGTCCAGAGCCACAGTTGATTTTTACTGATAATCTCAAATTTTTTTCTTGAGCGATTAGAAGACGGAATGTTTTCCGTGGAAATCGTGCTGGACGATCAGTCATGGGCTCCCGACCGGCGCATCACAGATATTCCTACCAAAAACGAAGAAACGGCATCTAATCACGGACGGGCGAGATACCATGGTATCTCGCCCGTCCGTGATTAGATGGTGATTAGATGGTGATTAGATGGTGATTCCGTCCGTGATTAGAGTGGTGACGGAACGACGAAAAATATAATGGATGGGCGCCAATCAGTGAAAAATATCCAATTCGTTTAGGTGCACCTAAACGAATTGGATATTTTTCACTGATTGGCGCCCATCCATTATATTTTTCGTCGTTCCGTCACCACTCAGTGCGTATTCGGATCAGAATTCTGCAAATATGGAAGGGGGTACCTATAGTTTGCATTTTATCAACGCACCGTTGGCTTCTTCGTAATTGCCGTTTTCGACTAATTACTTTTCTTGTTCGAGCCCTACCCCAAATTGTTAGCATGTAGATCCTTTCATCCATAAAATCTACTTTCATATACTCGAGTATTAGGTACCAAAGTTGAGAAATGTACTATCAAAATGACTGTACATAATTTGAGAGTAGGTTATATCAACTATCACGTGTAGCATGTTCGGGATAATTCCCCATTGAGATTATATATTCCCAACGGTAAACGCCGGTCGGATAAAGGCGTCATTTGTAATGCTTGTGCAAGAGCAGATGTGCGAGCTGTGAGCCGATCTGCGGCGATGTCGGATTATTTCCTCCCCTCGACGCCTCGAACTACCGGACTGACCTCCGATGGTGAAACAGATTATGCCTGCATGTTTTGGTTGAACACTTGGTAATGGGAAAGGACAAGAGAATGGGAACAGAGTGAGAGGGAGGTGTGATAATGGAGAGGGAAGAGTGGAGAGCTGCGTTTTGCCATAATCAACACAACTTTCCCGTCATTTGGTTTCATTATTGGCTGCGATTGTTAATAATGGACTTGAGGAATTGGTGCATTAGGTATAATTCTGCGTAATGTATTGGTTCAGCGGCATCCGAGTAATATGCACATGAATGAAGTTGATCCAAATCTAAACCTGTACTTATGGAAAGGAAGAAGAATATTTTTTTATAGCTACCGATAACTTAATTCCAAATAAAACCTTGGGAAACTACTAGATGCTCTACGATCTCGATTCCTCGTGGTTTATCGTTTTGGGGGAAGTTAGGTAATCGAAAAATGATTGCGCCGCTTTTATCAGCGGTCCTCCGTTTTTGACAAACATGGTACCTATGTCCACTGATAGGGTAGACTAATGGACTGTAGTCTTGTCGACGTTGGAGAGCGGGAGAGAACGAGGGTTGAGGTGCCAAACGATTCTCACAGGTTTTCTCCATTTCAAGTTTTCCAAGGACCTCCATTACCTCCCAAAATCGAGAATTGCAGACGTTTCCTCCGGTCTCAGGCCATCTACTGCAAGCAATTTGCGTTATTCCTTCTGCTTCTTGCAATTAAAACGTCATTTAACAAATTTTTTTTTATTCAATTTTTATCAAATTTGTATTCAATTTTGTTTTGGCATCTTGTGTTGTAGTAGGCTGTGCGGTTCGAAAGGAAATACAAGTTGGAAAGCCAATGATTTTTTTTTTATTAATAAAATTAATGAAATTTATCAGGTTCTACGCCAACTCCATGGGGTGCACCACAACCAATCGAACCGATACAATGTTTCACCCAGAGAGATTAGTTATACATTCGGAAGGTGGAAATTATCTATGCACCACTGAATTGTTATCTGATCATCGCATGTGCGAGTTTGAAGGATCATTTCCATCAGGTATAACAAATTCATACTGATGCTATAGGCAAAATATAATCATTGTATGGGTCTCCATTGAGAAAGAATGTTCATCAGCATCAAGGTCTCTTTAGGAGTAATGCCTGCTCACGTTCCTCTATAACAGTTCTTGCGGTACTTACTGAGCACTTCTGCTTTTCTACCCTCTTATGGGAGGCTATGAAGCGTTTCTAACTACCGAGGGTCGGCCTATCCGAGCCTGACGGCGATGGAGGTTTTCGAGTTCTTCATGGTCGATGGTTCCAAACGCTATTGAGTACAAACTCAGCTCCGAATACAGGGAAGGCTTCTTTCACCGGGACAAAAGAATGTTTTGGCAGAAAGGTGTTTTTACTTCCATATTTACGAAGTAAATGGAAGTATTTCTAATTGTCCTAAAATTGACACAGTGTGTCTGTGTGTCCGTCTGTCCGTGTGTCCGTCTGTGGTCATTTACAAAAATGGCCGTAGCTCCCTAAATTCTCAACCCTTTCTCAAATTTCTTGAACTGAAATGTTTGTCTCGGCAAGACCTAACACCCTGTGTAATCGGAATTTGAATAACTCACAATACTTTCGATTTATTCGGATTTTTAGTGTTTTCTATTTTATTTTTTTCCGGCCACAAAAATGAACCGATTTGAGCGTTCTTGGTTTTAAAATCTTTGTTTTATCTTGCAAAATATGTGGATATTTTTTATATTCCGATACCATGGCGTATTCTAATTTTGGGTGAATTTTAAAATTGGCATAGTGAGTTCTTTATATTTTTGACCTGAACACCCTCAAAAGCAGTCAAAATATGATCAAATTGTGTCACACCTTTGCGTTTCAAAATATGGAAGTATTGTGTGTTATCTACGCACCACTGGTTTATTACCGATTTTGCTTGTTCGAGTATGACCTCTTTGGTTTCGACATGGCAAATCTCACACAGCACGTCTTACAATACCGAATAACAGTCACCATATTGAATCCCAATCGAAAAGTGGATGAATTCATTATCTAAAATCTGCAAGTGAAATCAGTTGGATTTCCCATTCTTTTCGTTTTTCCTTGATCGCCGAACTCATCTTCACATTCTCTTCCATTGGCCAAGTTACCGTTACTGACGTAAACATTCGCCATATTTATAGATTACCTATTACAGGCCCGTCTTCGATTCAAGGTGACAAACTCTTAAGCGCTTTAGAGAAATTCGAAGTCTTGCGTTTACGCACGCGCCGATATTTAGCGCAGATGTCACGCTAATGGCCCTGTTGCCTGCTGGTCAGAGGCACAAACACCAAGTGTGAAACCTTCGATCCGAATCTTTTGTGAGTCTTCCCTGCGGTACAAAGAAGCTGCTGTTGTTCAGTTTTCTGCCGAACAATAATCTACAGAAGGTTGATTGAAAGTAGAGCGAGATTATTATCTTGTGCCGCAACGTTGGCCAGTATTTTTGAGGGGGAAAAGTATTTTAATAGAACCAAACCAGAATTCGCCAATACGAATAAACTGCATGATTGGTGGGTACATAAAACGTTGCTGTTAGGAGTTCAATCCCTGTTTAATCGGGATTTGAATAACTCATAGTACTTCTGGTATATTTGCAATTTTAGTGTTTTCTATTTTATTTTTTTCTGGTCCCAAAAATCAATCGATTTGGGCGTTCTTAGTCTTAAAATCTTTGTTTTACCTTGCAGAATATGAGGATATTTTTTATTCCGATACCATGGCGTGCTTTAATGTTGGGTGAATTTTAAAATTTGACTTGTGATTTTTTTTTATATCATTGACCTGAACACCCTTAAAAGCAGTCAAAATATGATCAAAATTTAATTGTGTCACACGTTTACGTTTCAAAATATGGAAGTATTGTCTGTTATCTACGCACCGCTGGTTTAAAAAAATAGAATTATTAGAAAAACATTTTTTTAGAATTTTTGTAAATGACCTTAGACAGACACTTGTTCATGAGTAAAAGAGTATCAGTTGAAGTTTTTTTTTCTGAACATCTGATTCGATTTTCGGACAGAATAAAATAATCCTGACCAATTCCAAGGTTCTTGGTGAAGTAGCATTCACCAAAGTTGTATTTGCCACCAGGAAATCAGATGCGTCCGAGGCACTATCGGTTAACATCTGCCCCAGGATGTGGGTGATACTTCCACCGGTGTAACCGGCGGATGACCTATCCACATTGGAGGATCATAAAAAGCGCTAGCACGGACCTTGCGGCAAAACTAGTTTTTCGAAGGCGACTGATACTCATGAAGTGTGCGGCTTCTTGGTGGCTATTGGTTAAGAATTTCAAGGCAGGTATACCTGAGGTTGGACGCTCTTCCGTTCTTGGTACAAGGTGCGATACTATCCCTAGAGTTTCCTTTCAGTGTCGCTCACTGCTCGTTTCATAAGCTATCGGATTATGACGGTCAATCGAAAGTACATGGTAATGAAGTAGGCAGTTGAGTTGGACTCATGGCTGATTTCAACTGTCTCGAGGCTGCAGTCCGATTTACGGATAATCCGGACATGGTTACATATCGTCGTTATTACAGTAAATCCGCACATCTCATTTTCGCTGATTGTTGAGAAAAGTCAGTTTAGCGGTTTTAGTGTTTTTTGGTACGTGACCAATTCACACGGAAATCATGAGTTCAAGTGGAAATAAATATCGTAATGAGGCAGTTTCTCTGAAGACCCTAACCCTGATATTTGACTTCAAAAAATAAAAAAAAAATAAAAAAACCGAATGACGGATTTTTATTCCCTTATTGCCACGTAGAGAATACCATACGTAGAGAACCATAGTGGTGCTTATAAGCACCTATAGGTGCGGCACAGTACTTCCATATTTTGTTGGTAAAATATTGGACCAAAGCTACGATATTTTTGGACTGAACTGTGGACGCTAGGCTCGATAATACAAATACAAGGGCTCGAGTAGAAGGGCGCTCAATTAACGGAACCCTTCGAACCGGACCTACGGATTGTGAGCTTGCGGTAAAAAGGAACTCGACGTCTAACTATATTGTCAGTTGCACGAAGTTGAGTGACGTGCACATCCAATCAGTAGTTAGTGGATACATGGTCTGCCAACTAGTGGCTATGTAGTTTCGCAAGCGATTTAACTGAGTTTGTTAAAGAGCCACACCCTTCCGGCTGTGAGAGACAAACGTGCTCCTGTCTATTCTACGTGAGGCTAATTTGTCGACAACGCCGGGACACAATACACCTCTGCTGGCAACTCAGGAAGCCGTAGGTATAGAAGGTAGGGCCTAGGCGTGTCATTGAAATGGTCATCTCTGGAATAAGGAGCCACAGAGCGCCCACCTGTTGGCACTTCATTTGCAGTAAACTGCTACCAGCGGCCTTCCTGGAAATTTGGCGTGCTATCTCAATAATTGAGCTTAGAATAGAATAATTATTATTCTATCTCGCTAGTTTCTACGTGATGCATCACGTGATGCATTACATGTAAGGCATATGACTAGTTGCCGCATGGGTTCTGGCAAATATGAAAATAACCCGGGTTTGAGTCACTCCTTAATAGAATAAAGAATATGCTCTTCGTCCATGTTTATCAATCGAAATTCGCCCTACAACTCACGTAGTCATCCCAGCGCCCTTGACACGTTTGTGGTCGACGTCCCGTCAAATATTTTATTGTATGCCATTTATCCTCCGAAATCTCTTCACTCATACGAAAATCCCGTCCAATTTTTCGAGGAATGTCTTCAAAAAGAAAATATTCACCTGGCTCATTGAAATGGATGGTGTGAAATGCCGCGATATGATGTGTAGCGACTATGTCAAATCTGTTATCTATTTCATTACTGTGCTAATGCAACTACGCAAATATTATTATTCTTCTTGTCCTCGTTTTTGCTGAACTCTGGCTAACCTAATTTATAGAATATTTATTTGTTGATGCTTTTGTTCAATCGTTGATGTTCTAGTTATTTTCTTCCTCTTCGCATGGCATAGATGCTTCGGATTTTTATCCTGGTGGTGGGGTAATTTCCATTCTATAAAAGAAAAAAAATTATCTATTCGAGTGGTGCCATACTAGTCGTTCCACTCGAAAGTCATCCGGGCATGTCCACCCGGTCAGAAGCCGGCGGGCGCAGCCGACCAATCATGTTTTGACAGGACCGTGAAGTACCGAGACGTCATCTCCATCACTTGATTGAACAGAGTCTAATATCGTTCATTTCAGGATTGTAGTTCTAGAAGGTTTCCGGTTGTAAGTAATAAAACGCAAAACATTTTTTGAATTTATCTAATGGAAATAAAGTAGACGTACCTATGCGTTACATTCCTATCTCCTGTCAGAGAGAAACTCATTTATAAATGTAGGATTAGTCATTTACCTACCAACTCAAAAATATTTCAAAGCAAGAACGCCCATTTATTCGTCTGTCGTTGAAGGAGGGAAAATTAGGAAACTACTGAAAGGTCAAGGAAAATATTGATATCCAAGAAAATGTAAAGATGGAGAGAAGCTTGGGGGAAATTTCCTTCAAGGGTCCTTCGTGGAAGTCATGGAGTTCACAACAAAATCCAACTCCAAAATTTAGAGTTGAACAACATACTATGTTTTCAATCTATTAGGTTGTGTTTTGTGTCGTTCAATATTGTCGAAGAATTTGTTCTATTTCTCCCTGCAACATCATATTTCATGGAATAATACAATTAAACCATCATTACTGCCGAAAATGATGTTTTGGACGACAGTACGAAAAAATTCGTTCCCTCCAGGATAATATTACCTAGGTACTTCAAAGCCACAGAAATAAAACGTTTTCTAACTCATAGCCCTTGAGGTTCGTTAATTGAGTTCAACTGATAACCTTCTCAGAACTGATTACCAATTATTAGATATAGAACATTAGACAAATTGCCGAGTCCATGCCAAAATGGAAAAGTCCACATTAAACACCAGTATTTTCCGTTCGATTGGCTCCTTTTCTTGTTGTCGGAACCGCTCGATGTAATTGGAGTCAGGTGCTCTTTTGCCGGCCGTAATTCCTTCGAAACCTTTCAAGGCTTTCGATGGCTCCAGCGAATAAAAACTGTAATTTTCATGTCGCCATATTTAGGGAACAAGCACTTTTGCGGAGTTACTTCCAGCCTATCATCAACGTCAATCGAATAGGGCCGTTTTCCCTTAATATCTACCGACCCTAACGATCGCATTTTCTCGGAATTACACCATAAGGCCTGTTGTCATATTACCTTTTGTAACCCCTTTCGCCGGCGATGACACAAACCCATATTGCCGAAATTCATCGTGATTTGAATGAGCGGCTGTATCAACACCAATTTTCCAATCGATCGGCCCAAAGTGAAGGCCTATTTACGTACGGAATCGAATAAATTAAGGTTTCCCTCCTTTCGAGCGGGTGCTACCCATAGGCAGGTCAGCCTTGGGTGTTGGTCACTTTCTATGTCAAGTATACTACCATGGTTGCCAAAAAATGTCCTCATCCGTCCAAAAAACGGTCCTCATCCGACCAGAACAGCCTTAGTTTCAGGAGAAAAGTTATGTGTCCAGCCCTAAGACCTACCGGGAGGCTGAAGTCCTGATTTTCATTTTTTAGTCGTTGGTGATGATTAAAATCTGGATTTCAAGTAGGTAAATATTTACCTGAGATATATATTTTCAACCGTCATTCCAGGAGTCGCGTTTCGCCTAATAATCGAAGTTGTCCCGGGAGTGCCCTGCCGCCCTTGAGGAGAGCGAAACAAGTCAGGGCCTGTCGCTCTAATCTCACAATACTTAGGTTATGCGAGGACAATGGTACTCCCCCTCCAACGTCCGCAATCTATTCAGAGAAAAAGGGTATTGGCCCCTTTTACTGGGTAACATAAAAAGCTTTTTGAGTCAAGTATTATATATAATGATATATCATTCTTGACCAGACTCTCAAACTGTTTGGTAATATTTTGAATTCAACTTGGAAAGTCTACAAACTATAGTCTTTATGTGTATTGTAGTCTTTGTTCTTATTGTTTTCAAAACGTCCATTTGATTCGGAAAATTCTAATTTCGGATTGGAAAATTACTAATTCGACGTGGAAATGCTAATATGTATGGATACGCATCAGATCAGGCCCCGAAGGAAAATTGTAGTAATTGTAAAACAAGCTTATGAAATACCAACTGGCAAAATCCCTCATGGCCATGGCGCCGCATTAGACTGATTCTGGGTAAAATGCCATATTCAGCCAATTCCCGGAAAAAGTGCCGCTAGCTGCCTCATTTTTGCCTCGATTTTTGGTTTATTGAGTTCTTGATACGCAAGCATTAGGTAACTGATAAACGCGTCATGTTGTTACCTCCTTTGCAGCTCTAACGTTTCCACTCGTGGACAGTCGAATTGCGGCTCATTGGTAGAAACGTTCCCCATCGCCGATCGTCCCCATCGCCATTGTACGTCCATCACACCTGCGGACAGCTGGAGCCCAGGCCGAACGGGAGGGGCCGCTCCACAATGTATCCGTCGAATATAATTGCCACGAACGCGTTTGCATTGTTAGCGTTCGCGACGCGTCTGCAAATCTCACAATTTCCAAATCCTTTCGAGAGCCGTGTCGGGATTTGCGATGAATGCGTCCGTTTCCGGAGATTTTCGCACGTCCCGCCGCCGCTCATTCACTCGTTCGCTCATATACAATGCCGAGCCGGTCAATAGACTTCGGCAAACAGCCTGGAATATTCGAATCGTATGACATTCTGGATTTCTGAAAGTCGTCGGTCGGCCATTTCGGATTTCAACTGCAAACGAGCGGAAAGTTTGTAAATGGAATTTGGACGACCGAAAAACTAACGCCTCTCCAGAAATCCCAAAAGCCCTAAAAGGCGATTTGTAAAGGTGCGGTCGAAATTCTCAATAGACTCCGATAGTCGACGAAAGGATTACCTATCAGTGGACAAGCATCTTTCCTTATAATCTGGCGAGCTACGCCGTAACGTCATGAAATGAATCTTTGGAACAGTCATGTTCAGACGAAATATTTCCAGCTAAAAATACTTAAAGATATTAAAGTACGAAATTTTCAGACAAAAATACTTATACCTAGGTATTGAAATTTTAGCTGGTTTCTTCAATAATTGATAAAATATTTCAATAAAAGGTACACGTTAAGGCTTCATAATCTCGAATCCACACAAAAATCATCCTTCCTTCTTCAAATTTTATATTTTAATCAATTTTTTTAGTCGACCAAACTGTCTCTTTTGAACCTACAGGTTTTATCAACCTATATTTATGAATATTTCTATCAACTAATTTTAGAAGTCGTTCGGGAAAAGAGTAGTTCATATAATATTTTCGTACGATATCATTTATTCCCATATGTACAATACTCAACGGTACACGAGGCTTTCATAATTATATTTCACTTTATTGTTTGCGTAATAATGTTAGGATTTACACAGTATCTACAAACAAAAACCTACCACATTACTATGCATCTAACAGATTTTTCAATTTTTGCTTTTCCACCATTTAATCGCTATAAAGGAAAAAAAATAGGAAATGAAATAGTGTTATACCGAAGGGGGAAATGTGATTCAACTGAGGAAAAATATTACATAGGAACATAAATTTTCACATCGACGACGAGAATTCGTAAGAATATTCCAACGAATAAGATGAGCACCTTACCGACATAGGTAGGTACCATTTTTTTCGGGAAATTGGCGAATTGTTCCATTTGATTCGCTGTATTTCGATTCATTTTCAGACTATAATAATTGTGGATGTTTATTAAATATTCCTCGTTTCCTATTGCAAAAAACTGATCAATAACTGATCTGTCTTATAGGAAAATTTTAATTTTTCAATTTCAGGATGAGATACACTTTCGAAAAATTGATAGCATTTCGACCTAGTTAATACATTTTCAGAAATTTCCGGTGGCAGTGCACAATCTATGCTCCTTTGACATGTACATGAGCATGTTGTGTTTGAATGAGTCGGTTCATCCTAGTCTCGTTTACAAAGGATCAATATTGTTCTTCGCTGGTGACTGGAGTTTGAGTTTTCGAACGAAAATTTTCAATTTTCATTTTCCCCTGATCCATTTTAGTTAAGGATGGATGAAAACTGCATCTCTTTCCGGCTGCATGATTTTATCATAAAATTGCCATAATCGTGAAAATTGTTCGGATTTCAAGTACGATGTATAAAAGAGAAATGATTTACAAGCCAAGATGCAGTTTCCATCGGTGGGCAATTAAAATTGAATAACAGAACCTCGTACGAGAAGAAAATATTTTTTCATCCCTTCAATGGATATATTTATTATTACCACGAGTTATCAGCCACCAATGAAGAACATTGAAATTCCATCGATATCCACCAGAATGTTGCGATATTTTCGAATCGATTCGACTTTTTTAAAGTTGAATTTTCAATAAATCACTGCGCAATCGCCGTCCTCCGGTTTGTCGTTGAGGTACGCCATGAAAATCGTTTTCCAAAGACCTTGTAATTTTAGAGGGACTAAGGCTCCTGCGAATAGGCCTTTCAATTATCACAAACCTTATGATTCATTAAATAATAAGATCATCCAGTGTATAAGAATGCATCGGTGATTTTGACCTGAATTCCAGCGATTTGAATATTTTCACTTCTATACAATAGGTAGACGGACGTATCGAGATCGTCAGAAAAAGTGAAAATCGAATCGGAGATTCAGAAAAAAATAAAAATGAGGTTCAGAACAAATTTTCATTAAAAAAAAAACGTCTTCTTCCCCTCAGGTCCACACATCCTACACCAAATAAAGGGACTCTGAGCGCCGTCCGAATACCAAACAAATTTATTTGTATTCTTTTGTATTAATATTGTTCCTCTAAAACATTTGGTAGGCGTGTAGGTACCAATATTTGCCTGAAAAATAAAAATTTGGACAATGTTCATCTGGGAAAAGTCACCGATGCGTCCAAGCTTATGCACCACTGGTCTTCAAATATACAAAAGTAAAATTTATTTACAAAATATAACCGATAAATAAATTAGTCTATGTGTCCTTTGTAGGGCACCGCAGTGATTGCACTAAGATAGGAGGGGGGAGGATGCGGCGGGGGATGCGCGGGGAGCGGCGGGGGCGGGGGCTTGACGACGGCGTGTCACGAGACCGACGTGCGGTGCGGACTGAACGGCCGGTGGAGTGCGATCGGCTGGGGTGTGATGATCGGCGTGATGATCGGCGTAACGACGAGCGGAGGCGACGGGGCGCCCAGGCTAATCGACGAGTCCGACGTTGTCGACATCGTGCTCGGCGGCCGGGGATGCGGTAGCGGACCGCCGTGGCCCGCCGCCAAATGGGCCGCCAGCTGCTGCTGTTGCATTCTGGAACAGGAATTTACAACGGGGAATTTAAATTATTGCCAAAAAATGTTCGCTATATTTTTCCAACAAAATGATCATTGGTACGAAATCTTTTCAAAAATCAGCAGCGCATAATTATTTCTCATGTTTTGATGCTATATTTTGTGGAAATTCAACCTGAAAGTGATAGTTTAAAAATGAAAGCGAAACGCAAACTGAAACTGAAAGTGGTACTCAAACTCAGAATGAAATAAAAACTGAGAGTGAAACTCGAACTGTACATCAAATTTGAACTGAAAGAACTCCAACTAAGAGTGAATTTCAAACTTGGAGTGAAACTCAAACTCAAAGTGGAAGTAAAACTTAAATTTGAAGCAAAAAGTCAAACTCAAACCAAAAGTTACTAGCTAAAATTTTAAGCCAATAGTGGAACTTGCACTGAAATTGAAGTCAATCTGAAAGTGAAAGTAGATTGGAAATTTCAACAATTAAAATTGAACTGAAACCAAATTCAGGTTTGAGTTTCACTTCAAGTTTCAATCAGAATTTCAGTTTTACTTTCACCTTCACTTCTTTCAAATTACTGCGGTATGGGTCAGGTCAATTTGCAAGTCATCTTGCAACCACACTGATATCAAAGTTTTATGATTATAATTTTTCAAAACTCGAATCCCAAGCACATTATACTTTGAAATACATTGTGCATGTAACCGAAAATCTATAGGTAACAAAAAATTCAATAGGTTAAGGGGCCGCGCGCTTCCACTATAGCGACAAAGAATGTCTGAGTTTTCAAAATTCGAGCAGAAATATTTGAATATGGAATCTATATCTACACTCCATAGTAGCTTAAGCCAAATTTCCTCATTTTCGGTCGCTGAAATTATTGAAAATGCTTCAGGAAACGTCTGTTTCACCTGTTTCCGTCGGAGGAAATAAATCGCGGCGATCGCTCCCATAATCACATAGCCGTCGATTGACGTGATTAATGTTCGTATCGGATTTTCCATTTACGACCGTCTCACAGAGGTGATCGAGGTGCCAAAATTGCCCTGTTACCGCGTATAATGTTTTCCGAAATCGGCATACTCACGCGTTGTTCGCTTTCATATCGGGGCTCGCCCTGGATAAACACCGAATATCGAGGGCTCGTCTCGTTCGACAAGTTCAAACCATCGGATTACTAAATTATTCCGAGAGTCCCCCCTCGGGAACCGGTAATTTTCCAATTAAATTGTCCCACTTTGTCCATAAAACGTAATTTACGAGGCCGCTCGGCACAGCCGTTATTCGGAGGCGCGGAATTTCAACCGGCATTAAAAACCGATAAGCATCGACACTGTTAGCGTGGAGCAAGTAGCGAAGCCCCATATTTCAAAATTCGAACGTAAACCCAAAATGCTTGAGGTCCCTTTTTATGCCATTCGTCCATATTTTCTCCCTTCGATTCCCGAGTGGGATGCAGATATACCACTTATCGCGATATCTAGCCTCCAGATTCGGTGATTTATAATACACAAATGAACCCTCGACTGCTGTTTATTCTGAGACCAATCAGTATCCGTCACCGTCAAACGAACGATAGCGTTCTGTAACGACGGATTTTGAATTTTTCTCGCCCTTGGAGAGAAGCCGGCGGTTACGGCGAGAGCGTTTACAAGGAAAAATGCGGCACTTGGCCTAAGATTTATTCCGGTTCCATCTGCAACGAGTTCGGCACAAAAAATATGGTCATTTAGCCCCATACAGGCTGTTTTTATTTTATTTCCATTGTTCCATAATTTGAATTCATTCTACACAATTCTTGCAGCAAACAGTTCTTCTTAAGGTTGGTTACTCTGAAGCACCCGGTTGCAGATTCATTGTTACTCAGTTTTCTGATATGCCTAGTAATTATTGAAAATGACCAGAAATTCTGAAGTTTTTGGATTATTTTTAGAATTTTAGATGCTTTGCTTGTTTTTTTTTTTAATTTTTTTTTATGTTGTAGATCGTGACGTGGGCGGTTTTAACTTCCGCGCACATTTTCAACTTTGATTTGGGCTAATTAGTTTTTTGCATGTTTCTCTATTTTCAAATCGACATAACTCAGACACTACTGGATGTACAGCACTCAGTTTTTTACCACACATTTTCGGATGCATATAGTCGCTTATTTAGAAACTGTAGCTGTTCGTAGAAATTTCCTATTTTATTTCTGCCCTATTCGGCCGCCTAAATTATTAAAGGATATCTCCCTGGACAAAATGAGACCAATAAACAGGTCAATTAGATGTGTAGAACTCGAGTTATGCCGATTTTTGTAATAAAATTAATTACAAATTTCCATAGGGTCGCAGAATTGGGGTTTTCTGAAATTTCGATATTTATAGAGTAACGTGGAAGTATGTATATCGTATAGTCCTAAAATCATAAATCGGATCAGAGCTTCGGGAACATTTTTCACTCATACAATTTGACTCGGAATCACTTCCTGATCAAGAGTCTGTGTGACCGTCTGTGGCCATTTACAAAAATCCCCATACCTCCCACAATTCTAAACCTTTTTCCAAATTTCTTGGAGTAGGATGTTTGACTCGGTCAGGCCTATCTCCCTGCCTAATCGGAATTCCGTAGATATTTTCCATACTCCGGTAACTTGACGTATTTTATTTGAAGGTGCGTTTTAAAATTTGCAAAATTAGTTTTTTGACATTTACGATCCACGCAGTCTCTAATTCAGTCAGAACATGATCGAATTGTGTCGAAAATTGACTTATCAAAATATGGAAGTATTGTGTGTTATCCACGCACTACTGTCAATATAATGATTTATGCGGTTGTAAAAAACATACGTACTCAATAGTTCGTTCACTTCTCCTTGTTGTAATTTATAACTATGCGATCTTGGAGTGTTTTTTCTCCGACAACAACTTGGCTCGGTCTCTATGAAAATCGAGCGCTCTCCTTTACGTCAGCTGTGCTCTTAGCCGTGTGGAAGACCGGTTTTTCAAACGAGCAGAAATCCGGGCCGATTTCAGCCCAGGATGGAAGACCGGGGCCGAAAAGACTGTCAGAAATGATGTGAAAAAATAGTCGGATGTGCGGCAGAAGCGAGGGCCCGTGAATAGTATCGAGTTACACGGCTTATCAACCTTTGTTCCAGGAGGGCCACGTACCCCCTCCCCCGGTATTATATATAATATGCCCCCCCGCGCCCATCCAGGGGTACATAAAGGACATGATAGGGGACAATAAGAGCATATGGGCGGACACACGATATGATCTCGGCCGATACGGAAAATATAATAGCTATTAACGGATTGACTATTATTCCTCCCCGACGACGAAGTTGGTGTCGTTTACAAACATGTAAAAAGAGAAGCTTTACGCCGTCACGTATCGAGCCCTTGTTTGACAATCAATTACACTTTTAAAGCGAACCCGGTGGGAGGGTAGTTACCTCCTGATTTTCACGATTACTATGACACTATCGGGGGAGTGAGTAGTCGGAGAGCCTAAGGTTTTCTGCATCCCTTGGGGCGGCCGGTCCTGCCATTCTCTCTTCTAAGGCGGCAGGGCACGTCCACGGCAACTGTTATTAAAGCTTAACGCGCGATTTTCGAGGGTTTTAAGCGCGGGAGAATATTTTCGTAGATAACACACCTGCCTACCTCCTTCCTTAATTTTGATGGGTAGGTAGCCACTATTTATCCCTATTTTTGATTTCTACATTAACATAAGTGACCGGTTTTATTTCATGCAGAGCAATCGCGCATCCAGCAAAATGCATTTCGTGCCAACTAAAATGTTTTCGTTCAAGTGGTTACGTCGATCAATCGATAAAATAATGAAAGTTTTCAATCGTCCAACGGACGAACGAATAGGGCAGTGCTCGTACGGCTCATGCCTGTTACAAAACATGGCAGCTAACTAGTGAATCAATCGAGATGTTATCTCGGGGCCGCCCGCCCGTGTGAACAGTACAAATTACTTCCTCCACCCCCAAACGAACACTCCCTCCTTGGAAAAGTCGCACGCGCTCATATTATTATACCCTACATATTAGGTAGGTACCTTCTTACCTATTATTCAAAAATCTGCAGTGTTGAGCATATAACACGCGTTACTTAAATTTTAAATTTTTATATTGAGAAAATTTTACCATTTTCTTCTTTCTTTATACTTAGAAAATCGTCTTATACTCACATTCCAGACGTAATATAGACAAATTTGCAAAGTTGGAAATAGTTTTAGACAATGATCAAAAGTCAGACGCAAATGTTGAATTTTTGTAGAAATCGAATGTTTCCATGTTTTTAAGATTTTACTACAAATTGCTATGCATAGCCATGGCGTCACCAATATTAATCTTTAAAAAAATTGAAAAAATAGTGGTGCCAAATAGCAGATTTTCTCGACATCCCAGTGTAAGAATTTCTGAAATACGATCAAAATTGGCTGCGTTAAAGCGAAATATTCATACCGAGAAAAAGTGACGTAAACATCCCGACGACAAGTCAACTCGAGTTACCGATTTGTTGGAGTATAGCAAAACCATGGAAGTATTGCGTGTTTTAGTTGCAGCTTGTTGTCTCCGAATTCTCTTCAACTTCGGTGGCGGATATTTAAATCGATAATAGATCACCTCATGTGCGTTAGGAGCTAACGAGCGAATCAATCGCGATAACTATCGGGCGACCCGCCCGGGTGAATGGTACAAATTACTCGCTCCATCCCCCTAATCAATCTCCCCCCTGGAACCGACACGAGTAGCCCGGGCTGGACGTATAATACGGTAAATTAAATTTAATGAAAGCTTCCGATAATGAAAGTGCTCGGAGCGGCGTAAAAATACAGCCAGTTGCTCGTCCGCCGGGGAACGAGGAGTATCGAATGTCAGCCTTGGAAGTAACCGGATCCAGGACATGTTCTTCTGTTTCGTGCCGAGGGTAATACGCTCAATTAGCTCACCGTGTCCGTATCAATCGGGTACCGGGTAATCGAGGATTTTTCCGCCTGGACGAACTCCTTTTGATGGTCAGATTTCGCATATTGTTGCCGACAGTTTCGAATCTCATGCATAGCCCATGGGCACCGGAAATATTCGTGAAGGTGCATTAACATTAAATGTTATGTTCGTGTTCACCAGAAACAAGCGGATAAAAAGTTAAGAAAATTTAAAATTCGACTGCTCTTTATTACGATGGAATTTTATTATGGGCAGTTCGGAAATGGATGAATCCCCCAACTCCAGAAGCACAAATTTTGTTTTCAACTGTTTGATTTTGAGTTTTAAACTGCTGAGCATTGCGGACTCGTATCGATACCGAAGCGCGAGCGGCCAAAGGACCAATCTGATACTCAAGGGCCAGAGAGATAGCAGATTGGCCCTTTGCCTGCTTAATCCCCATTCATTATTGAATTTTGTTGCTGCGTGTGCGGCGTATGGTTGTATTAAACACCTTCATACATGTCAACTCCATATTAATGAACATCCCAGTATAGTTTTAATCCCGAAAAAAACCGGCTACCTACCCATCTAGATATGGCTGATCCACCCTTCAAATGTTGCAGTCTGGATCTGAGATTTTTGTGCCTGATCAGTTACTTTTAAGCCAGATTTTATTGATAAAAAATTCGAATGCGAACCCAGTGATAATAGTGAAGTTAACCAATAATCCGAACAAAGAGGCTCACGTGACGAAAATCTGGTTCATTAGGAGCGCCGAATGAAATAGGTACCGACGATCCAATCAACAAGCACCACAGCCGACAATGGGATATCAGTGTCTTAATAACCGATTAATGATCTCATCTTTCAAAACGGGCGGCGAAGAACAAAAGAAACCATATGCGCACTCACGTGATGATCGCATCTCAATAGATCAATTTGACGGCTCAAAAGGTATCACATCCCATTGATCCCAGCACCATAGCGTGAGGGATCGTTTTCATTTAGGGATCTTATGATCTTCGCGTTCTCGTGTTGCTCTGAACTTTCATTGCGTTCGACAGTTTGATTTTACAACGGGGAAATTTGGACGGCCTTCGACGACTCAAAAGCCAGAGGAGGAATAAGAAATTTCCCTATTCCGGGGAGTTGTCGATTTGAGTTGGAGTATTCGTTTGAGTATCAATTTGAGCTTCAGTTCAAATTTCAGTTTGAGTATCACTTTGAGTTTAAATTTAAGTTTGCGCTATTATGAGTTCTGGTTTTCAATTTTAGTTTGAGTTTCAGCTCGAGTACCAGCTTGAGTTTGAGTATAATTTTGAGTTGGACTATCATTTCGAGCCTCCAGTTTGAGTTTCACTGACTTTTTCAGTTTGAGTTTCAGTATAGCTTGAATTTGAGTTTCAGTATAGCTTGAATTTGAGTTTCAGTTTCAGTAGATATGAGTTTGAGTATCAGCTTGAGTTTCAATTTCAGTTTGAGTATCAATATGAGTTTCAGTTCGATTCTAAGTTTGAGTTCGAATATCACTTTGAGTTTGAGTTTCAGTTTGAATTTGAGTATCCGCTTAAAGCAGAGTTTGAGTTTGGATTACAGGTTGGGTTTGGGTTTCAGTTTTAGGTCGAGTATCAGGTTGAGTTCGATTTGTAGTTCGATTTGTTTTTCAGTCTCATAGTTCAAGTTTAAGTTTGAGACCTAGTTTTAGTTTTAGTTTGTTTGAGTTTCACTATGAGCTCTAGTTTCAGTTTGAGTTTTGGATTCAGTTTGAATTCGAGTTTGGGTATCAGTTCGAGTTTCATTTTCAGTTTGATTATCAGTTTGAGTTTGATTTTCAGTTTCAGTTCGAACATTAGTTTGAGTTTGATTTTGGTTTGGATTTTTTGGAGTTTGGTTTTGAGTTTTGGTTTTAGTTTGAGTTTGAGTATCAGTTCTAGTTAGAGTTTGAGTATCAGTTCTAGTTAGAGTTTGGGTATCAGCTTGAAATTGAGTATCAGTTCGAGTTTGAGTATCAGTTTGGGCTTCAATTCGAGTTTTTAGTTTAAGTCACTTTTGACGAAGTATATCTCAAAATGTTGGAGTTAGGAGAGAAGTGCGTGGATTTAAACTTGTAGGAAATTATTCCGAATTTCAATTCGTATAGGGTCGGTTTCCCTTTTCAAGTTATGAGCGAAAAACTGGAACTTTCTCCCTCTCCCCACACTTCCACTCAACTGGGAAACATGAGGACTTTTGGTATGTAAGTCCTGTAACCCCCCTGAACACATTCCAGAGGAGAAACTCTGGACTTTCCTCCAGGCACGCTACACCCTTTTCAGGGATTATTTTCTTAATACGCATAAGGTGTTATCGAAGGTGGTAGCGTACTCATGAGAGAGCGAATCCTCTTCAGTACCTTGCTAAGAGGCTCTTAGTAAGAGCGAGCTAAAAAAACATGATTTTCGGTGTAACATATTCAAGAAGGGAGGAAGTGGTGTCCTCTGTCATGTCGACCCAGGACGGGAAGTGCGTCTGATCTGGGCGCCAACGGGACGGGTCTGGTCTGAACTTGGAAGCCTCCAATCTCCCGCTCCAGATACTTCAGCTCGCATAAAAAACCCACCCTCGCCACCATCTTCTACTTGTCGCCGGAGGCTGGTCTTAATTTATTGGGCACAGAAGACGCGGCTTTCCCGGTCGCGGTTTCGGCGATAGTTTCGCCTTCAATAGCTAAACCAATAACTGACGAGCCCTTTGCGATGCATTTCAAGAAAAAATCGATACTTTTGTCCATAACGCCCAAGATAGAAGTCAGTGATCGGATAAGGGTCACAACAGAACAGGCGTCTCCTTCAATAGTTAATTCTATCTTCCTCAGGGCTTGGAGACTCAAGGCGTGGGCGTAACGCCGTCGTGATAAGTGAAATAACCAATAAAATCCATTTCTATTGCAGGAAGGAAAATTATAAATTTAAGCAACATCGAGGGCAACTTCTTTAAACACAACTTGAAAAGGGTAATTTAAAGAGTAATTTAAAGGGTAATTTAAATCATTAAAATAAGTTAGCAATAATTTAATTAAGTCAGCAAACAAGGAAGACAGATTCCAAAAGGGGCTAACCTATCCCGATCACTGACTTTTATGAAGTTTGAGGATCGATCTTTCATTCCAAAATAACGCCCAAGAGTTAACAATTTATGCCTCGAATCTCTTTCTACTCAGCACAAATGTCTGTTTGTCCGTTCTATTGTCCGTGTGGTGACGATAGATCCGTTTCCGTCACATCGTCCAAGGAACCAATAATTGGTTAATAATTAAAATCGTTAAACAATATTGACGCTTGTGGCAGCATTGTTGATGACGGGACGGAAACGGATACATTGCAACGTTTGATTGCGCCTTGGGCGCATTTTCGGTTATTGATCGATGCTTTCACAATAAAATTCTTCTATATTCAACATTCTTCGACCATAACCGTCAAAAATTGGTACCCTTTACAGTTTTTACTTCCATATTTACAGAGAAAAATTTAATAAAAAATTCTCGATTTTAGGACGATTACAATACTTTAATTTAATGGAAGTATTGGAATCGTCCATAAATCGAGAATCGGAACGGAGCATCAGAAAAAACTTTTCCTTATTTACTCGGAATCACTTCCCGAAAAAGTGTCCGTGTGTCCATCTGGGGTCATTTACAAAAATTGCCATAGCTCCCTCAATTCTCACTTCAAATTTTCTTCCACTTTTCTTCACTTTTTCAAACTTTCTTGAACTGAAATGTTTGTCTCGGTAAGATCTAAAACCGTGTTTAATCGTGATTTGGATCACTCACCAAACTTCGATATATTCGCATTTTTAGTGTTTTCTATTTTATTTTTTTCCGGCCACTAAAATGAACCGATTTGAGCGTTCTTGGTCTTAAAATCTTTGTTTTACCTTGCAGAATAAGTGGATATTTTTTATATTTCTACAACTTGTCGTATTTTTATTTTAGGCGAGCTTTAAAATTTGGATAGTGAGCTTTTTACTTCCATATTTACAGAGTAAATGGAAGTATGGTGATCGTCCTAAAATCGAGAATCGGAACGGAGCATCAGAAAAAACTTTTCCTTATTTACTCGGAATCACTTCCCGAAAAAGTGTCCGTGTGTCCATCTGGGGTCATTTACAAAAATTGCCATAGCTCCCTCAATTCTCACTTCAAATTTTCTTCCACTTTTCTTCACTTTTTCAAACTTTCTTGAACTGAAATGTTTGTCTCGGTAAGATCTAAAACCGTGTTTAATCGTGATTTGGATCACTCACCAAACTTCGATATATTCGCATTTTTAGTGTTTTCTATTTTATTTTTTTCCGGCCACTAAAATGAACCGATTTGAGCGTTCTTGGTCTTAAAATCTTTGTTTTACCTTGCAGAATAAGTGGATATTTTTTATATTTCTACAACTTGTCGTATTTTTATTTTAGGCGAGCTTTAAAATTTGGATAGTGAGCTTTTTACTTCCATATTTACAGAGTAAATGGAAGTATTGTGATCGTCCTAAAATCGAGAATCGGAACGGAGCTTCAGAAAAAACTTTTTCTTATACACATTTACTCAGAATCACTTCCTGAACAAGTGTCTGTGTGTCCGTGTGTCCGTTAGTCCGTTAGTCCGTGTGTCCGTTAGTCCGTCTGTCCGTCTGTGGTCATTTACAAAAATGACCATAACTCCCTAAATTCTCGACCTTTTTTCAAATTTCTTGAACTGAAATGTTAGTGATCCAAAATCCGATCAAACCTAACACCCTGTTTGATCGGAATTTGGATCACTCACAGTACTTCCGATACATTCGCATTTTTAGTGTTTTCTATTTCATTTTTTTTCCGGCCGCAAAAATGAACTGATTTGAGCGTTCTTGGTCTCAAAATCTTTGTTTTACCTTGCAGAATGTGTGGATATTTTTTATATTTCTACAACTTGTCGTATTTTTATTTTAGGCGAGTTTTAAAATTTGGATAGTGAGTTTTTATATGTTTTTGACCAAAACACCCTCAAAAGCCGTCAAAATATGATCGAATTGTGTCACACTTTTGCGTTTCAAGATATGGAAGTATTGTGTGTTATTTACGCATCGCTGGTTTACGATAAGGCACCTAAACTATTATTTAAAATCTCCTTCTTCTGATCTGGGTGTCGGTCTGCCCGTTTGTTAACGAAAACTCAAAAACTATGAACTATGAAAACTTTGACTCTCGATAACAATGATAGTAAGGATAAGGATGTTCTGCTCTTTAATTGTGATTTGTGTCTCGTTGCAGATACACAGCTGGCGCAAATAACAAAAAACTGAGATTTTTCTTGATTTTGTCAATATCAAATAAAATCAAATGGAAGCAATTCTGGCTGTCTGATGGTAAATTAATTTCACAAAAACGGTAGTTCGATTCTAATTCGTCCGATCTAATATTATAACACGGTTCGGCATTTTCTATACTTTCACGTTACATAACATTGTCAGGACTGCAAAAGATATCAACGGAAGATAAGGATGGAATATGACGTGCGGAACATCGAACGGGATATTCCCACAATCCGGCAATCTCGGGTTAGTCACCGATACCTCATGTGAAACAGGTAGTTTGTATTATCTTAGGAATATACTTAAGAGGGCTATCGGAAAATACGGACGACTATCGGGAGGATCGTCTCGTTTTCCCACGGCATCAACAAACACGCGGATCTTTAGTCTATATACCTAACGATACCTAAGATCCATTCGCATAATAGTCGGCCAAATGATAGGTCGTTTTCAAACAGATTCGCACGGCTCCAATAACATGATATGCGATGTGCAATTTCGAAATCGATTTCTCAACATTAAGCGACTGTTGACGTGAAATTATACCGACGGTTTCCAACGTCAGCGCGAGTTTTACTTAACTTGAAAACCCAGTAGGTAAGTCAGAGTGAGAGGTCGGAAGTGACAAACCTGCCAAAGATAGCGTTGATCTACAAAACAAAAATTGCGGAACGTAGATAACACACAATACTTCTACATTTTGAAACGCAAGAAAGTGACACAATTTGATCATATTTTGACCGCTTTTGAGGGTGTGTAGGTCAAAAATATCAAAAAACTCACTATGCAAATTTTAAAATTCGCCCAAAATAACAATATGCCCAAGTATCGGAATATAAAAAAATATCTACATATTCTGCAAGGTAAAACAATGATTTTAAGACCAAGAACGCTCAAATCGGTTCATTTTTGTGGCCGAGAAAAAATAAAATAGAAAACACGAAAAAAGCAAATATATCGGAAGTACTGTGGGTTATTCAAATTCCGATTAAACAGGGTTTTAGGTCTTGCCGAGACAAACATTTCAGTTCACGAAATTTTAAAAAAGGTTGCGAATTGAAGGAGCTATGGTCATTTTTGTACATGACCACAGACGGACACACAGACACTTGTTCGGGAGATGATTCTGAGTGAAAGTGTACTTGTAGTGTATTTGTAAATAAAAGTACGGGCACACAGGTGGACACAATGTCATAGACACGAACAGACAGGGACTTGTTCAGGAAGTGACTTTGACTGTTGAGTTAAGCCGCCAGTAGAGCAGTTCAAATGCCATGAAAATGGCCAAAAATAGAAAATTTCGGCCACTTTTTTTTAGCTCGCTCGCACTTTTTCATGCGGTCATTTTCCCCCGAAACCAGGTTAGGCTGACTGATGGTAACGGCCCGAAGAAAACTGCTACTCATGGCTTCCGTGGGAGGGGGTTCTTGTTTGTACAGAATCGTAAGTGGCAGTTGGCAGCGAAGACTAAACGGAAACTCTCTTTCTCCTCTGTTTATTGTTGTTGCTGTTGGCGTTGAAAGGAAGAATGACGGGAAGGGGATGACTGGTCGTTTTCCTCGAGCCTTCCATCCTTTTCCAGTAACTTAATAAACGAGAAGATCTTCGACGCTTGTAGTCGGACTTGTACGACAAAATGAATAACGAGTGAAATTTAGAAGTTAAATTCTGAAGAGCGGCAAGGTGTTGCAATTGATGTTGTGAATTGAAGAGCTGAATTTGAAGGTGGCCAAGGTAGTCAAAATATAGTCTATCTGTGTCGAAACTTTTTGACATTTTTGTTCCTAGTGCCCAGCCTTCAAGTTGGTCAAAATGGCGAAAGTCAATTAAACGATTGATTAAATTCAATTTGACGAAGGAAAAAATACGTATGGCGGCGCACTATTTTGAATAATTATTTGACTTTTCAAAAATAAGACAGTTTTTTCACTTTTTATATAGGTACCGATAAATAAATACCCCTATTTTGCAGAAAATCAATATTTTGAAAAAGATAACATATTTCGAAAAAATAACTACATGTAGTTCGTATGTATACGAAAATGTACTACATACGTAAATAACTACATAACTACATTCGTATTTGGAAAAGATATGTACACATTTAACGTGTACATACAATATGTACTTATCCTTGCCAAATGTTTAATGTTTTTTCTTTTTCAAAATATTGATTGTCGAATTGATTTGTCAAAGTTTGAGTATTTTTATCGACTATGAATCCTAGCCCTACACAATAGTTACACCTGTTCGAAAATGCCTCGTCGAAATTTCGATATTTCGATCATTTTTCGATTTCAATAATTCTCGCGGTTTGCCATAGGATGGTGTCAAACTTCCCTCGGATTATCCAGGTACATCGATCTCCCAAAAGTGAGGATTAACGTTATTTTCCTGGATCAGCTAATCCCTAGTCTGATCCTCGGTTGGTGAAATCGGCCGCAATTCCGGCTAAAATTCAATCCGAGATGGTAAAGTCCGCCGCAAGCGTCACGGCCTCGCCGCCTCGAGTCGCCTTGTCGCGGCGAGGCAAGAACGAGCACCGCGTCGAAAGCGGGGCGGGATGAGGAGGATGCGAGGAAAACGGCGATTAGCGGCAATAATAAGGAAATCCAATACAGGGGAGGAGCGGACAATGGAGGAAGAGCCGGCGGGAGCGGAAGTCAATGGAAGCGAGCGAAGACAATGGGACGACACAATGGCAGCACAACAATCGCATCCTCTTCCAATGCGGAGGACGACACTGGGCGGGGGAGGTTTTGTGGGCTGTTTGTCTCAAGTGGTCATGGCGCCACGGGCTGCCGGGGCAAGAAGGTAAACACTGGATCGACTCTCGTCTCGCTAGACTCGATATAGTGTTCACTCCGGGCCGCAGGTTTCGGCAGGATGTTGCCGCCTCGACAAATTCGCCCCACTTGAAGAAACCGAGTGCCGAAACGTCTCGGATTCGCCAGAGCGGAAAGCCGCGGCGGACGGATCGCGGGGCGTACAATGGGAGAGGGGAGGTGTCACCGGATGGAAAAATCGCGAGGTGGACCCGCACGAAAATAGGATTTTGACTGAATTTCAAGTCGAATCGTAAAAGTTATGGGAAGTAGAAAAAGATTTCCTTCCAGATCAATAATGATGAATCGATCTAATGTTTCAAACGAAGTAGTGCCGATGTGCCCCCGAAAATCCGCCTGAATATGCAATGAGTTCGTACCTATTTCAAGTTAGAAACCCCATTTATAAGCATAAATTCGAAATCTGTAACATAACCCGTGTGAAATTGGCTTGATTGGCCAAAACACTAAGGCAGTCGGAACTTCAATCGGTTGCAAGACGGTAAAAACGAAGAATTTAGATTTTGAGCACCAACGCAACTAACTGTGATTTTATAATCATTTTACAAAACAGAACTCAAGTAAGTAATATTTCACTGACCTGTCCATTCTTGGGCTCCAATCCCCCCGTCTGAAACTAAACCAAGCATAAATTAGGATGATTATTGACACAACATGAACAAACAACTAAGTAAATCGAACAATTTTTATTTCCGTATTCACAAGAATGAACCAATTTCATTTCTTGGCCTGAGAATATTTGTTTTGCCGGGCAGAATACGTGGAGATTTTTACTTCCATATTTACAGAGTAAATGGAAGTATTGTGGTCGTCCTAAAATCGAGAATCGGATCGGAGCTTCAGAAAAAACTTTTTCTTAAGCACATTTTCTTAGAATCACTTCCTGAACAAGTGTCTGTGTGTCCGTGTGTCCGTCCGTCCGTCTGTCCGTGTGTTAGTCCGTCTGTGCTCATTTACAAAAATGGCCATAACTCCCTCAATTCTCAACGTTTTTTTCAAATTTCTTGAACTGAAATGTTTGTCTCGGTAAAACCGTTTCGATATATTTGCATTTTTGGTATTTTCTATTTTATTTTTTCCGGCCTCAAAAATGAACCGATTTGAGCGTAATTGGTCTTAAAATCTTTGTTTTGCCTTGCAGAATATGTGGATAATTTTTATAATCCAATAATGTGGCGTACTTTTATTTTAGGCGAATTTTGAAATTTGAATAGTGAGTTTTTTTGTTATTTTTCACCTTCAAAAGCAGTCAAAATATGATCAAATTATGTCACAATTTTACGTTTCAAAATATGGAAGTATCGTGTGTTATCTACGCACCGCTTGTTTATCCTAACAGCCTCCAAAGTAGTCAAAATATAATGAATCCACCACCGGTTTTATAACTTGATCATCGCACAGCCCCCTGGCATCGCTTACTTGACGAAATCAAGAATCAGCGAACGCTATCGATTGTTGACCCGTTGCTGTGAAAATCTCAGAATCGGCTCATCGGACCGCTGCCAATTTTTAGTTTGAATTCGATTTTCCAAGCGTAGGAGCAACGCCGCCGGTTAGCGACGGTTTGAAATGCGAACACCCCCGTTAGCCCGTCGGATAAGGCGACCGAAGAAAGGGCTCCCCCGACGGCAATTTCTCACTAATTACACAACGACTGCAGTAGTAGTAGGAGATTGAATCTAATTAGAGGGCAAGGTAAAGTAAGAGTCAAGTTAACATGCTAAGTAGTCGGTAGAGGGAGTCGCGACTCTTGGCGAAGACTACGCCGGATAAAGGTACCTAAAGCTGAAGGGAAGGTCGGTAACAAAGTGTTCTAACAAGGGCAATGCTATTAGCTGTTAGCTGTGTGTTCAGGTTGAGGAGAGCTTTTGGATAATCCGTTTAGAACCAATCGGGGGAGCACCGCAACTGTTTGCCCGTCGGCGATGTCTTTAAACCGAGACAGTCGAGCGTTTTCTCAATCGATAGGACCGTGCAGGAATTTGGAGGCGTATCGAATTTGGGGCAAATAACCGATAAATAATGGCGTAAATAAGGAAAATTCATCGGTGCCGTCGGGTTCTTAATTTCCATCGATCCCCGAAACTGCCGTTCTCCAGGATCGACTAGGGCAAGCGACCGTCGTCGGACCGAAATAGTCAATTTGGGAAAATCTACAGAAAATGTTGAAAACAATAACTAAATCTCCAGAAAATGTTGTAAACAATAGCCAAAAATTATGAAAAATTGGATAATTTCTTTAAATGCTATAAAAATTGAATAGGTACCTGTTAAAATATACATTTGAAAGTTGAAAAATAATTTCACGTTTTCGCTTTCATATTATTCGAAAAAAGGCAAAAACTCAATTTTGAAGGTGATGCCGTGGGTTTAGAATTTTTTGAGTATTTTTTCCCGGATTTCTCGCTTGATTTACCAAAGGATAAGGGGTTTTCCGAAAAATTTACGAAAAAAACAGTTTTTTACCAGGTTGGCTCGAATTTTTTTTACAAAGTGAATTGAAGTGTTGTTAAAATCAGAACGAAGCTTCAGAGAAAACTTGTATTTAGGTATACACTTATACTCAGAATCACTTTTTGGACAAGTGACTGTGTGTCCGTCTGTGGTCATTTACAAACATTCCTCAACCTTTTTACTTTATACTTTTTACTTTTACTTTTTTACTTTTACCTTATTTACAGAGTAAATGGAAGTATTGTGATCGTCCTAAAATCAAGAATCGGAACGGAGCCTCAGAAAAAACTTTTTCTTATACACATTTACTCAGAATCACTTCCTGAACAAGTGTCTGTGTGTCCGTGTGTCCGTGTGTCCGTTAGTCCGTGTGTCCGTCTGTCCGTCTGTCCGTGTGTCCGTCTGTGGTCATTTACAAAAATGGCCATATCTCCCTCATTTCTCAACCTTTTTTCAAATTTCTTGAACTGAAATGTTTGTCTCGGCAAGACCTAACACCCTGTTTAATCGGAATTTGGATAACGCACAGTACTTCCGAGATATTTGCATTTTTAGTGTTTTCTATTTTATTTTTTTCCGGCCGCAAAAATGAACCGATTTGAGCGTTCTTGGTCTCAAAATCTTCGTTTTACCTTGCAGAATATGTGGATATTTTTTACATTCCGAAAATGTGGCGTTTTTTCATTTTGGGCGAATTTTAAAATTTTAATACTGAATTTCTTGATATTTTTGACCTAAACACTTTCAAAAGCAGTCAAAATATGATCAAATTGTGTCACAATTTTACGTTCCAAAATATGGAAGTATTGTGTGTTATCTACGCACCACTGGTTTCAATATATTAGCACTATTAGTTTTTCTATTTTATTTTTTGACATTGTACAGATTGATTTGAGCTATCTTGTCATAAAATCTTAGTGTCACCTTGCGCAATACTAAATTTTTTTCATTTTAAATATGAACATTTTTTTCATGTTCCGTTAACTTGATGTATTTTGATTTTAGGAAGGTCTTAACATAAATAGTGAGTTTTTTGACATTTTAGTTACACATAGTTCACATACTTAGTGTTCAAAATACGATGAAATAGGGTCAAAATTTTAAAAAATATTGCGTGCTATCTGCGCATTATTGGTTTAAATTGCCACAGACGTACACAGAGACTGTTGTTAAGGAAATGCTTCTGAGTAAAAGTGTACAAGTTTAAGTTTTTTTGGAAGCTCCGTTCCGATTTTCAATTTTCGGACGATTCTTCCATTCACTTCGTTAATATGGAAGTAAGAACTAAATGAAAATGAATTTGAATTTTGCGACGCATAAATGCTCCCAAAGTCGTAAAATTCGCCTGCAACGATCATTCGGATGTGACCCGTTTCACGTGTACCGACGCACGTCAGACAGCGACAGACACGTTATTAACGTTAGCAAGTTTATGCAACACGGTTCTCTTTCCGCCGTGTCGTCCTATTGTGAATTGTGCAGATGACCGACACTCGGATGAGGAAAGAAACAAAACGCATTCGGACGTATTTCAGTCACACGTCAGATGGGACGTTGCTCCCTCAGGAAGTAATAAATTCATAAAAATGACGGCCGTTCGTTTGGATGGCGATTTTGAACGTTACCTTGCTCATGACAAAGGTTGGAGATAAGGGTCAATTAGTAGTGGCATGTTAATTATTGTATCTGTTATAAGTATTATAAATGTGAGAATTTTCTCGATCCGAACACCAATATTTCACAAACTGGAAATCCACTCGTGGCAAGCATCGCCCTTGTGCCTTTCTAGACACTCCCGACAGGTGACTTGATGCACAGTCAACAATGTTTATTAATGAAAAATAGACAATTTCTTTCTTTTTTCAATTAGGGAAAAAATTAAAATTTCACATTTTTGAAAAATCTTGAAAAAATTCCGGCATGCTCCCAGGACCTTCCTAAGATTGAAAAAAAAATCAAGAAAAAGATCGGAATCACAGTCGTCGAGTTTTTAATTGAATTAGAAAATTTAGAATCCATGGAGGGTTACATCATTGGCGTGTTCAGAATTATTGGCATTGCTACCAAGAAATAAGCAGTAAATGTAAAAATCCTAAGCTTCAAAAGAGTCTACCCTCAAAATTTCAGGTCAAAGGGATCAAAATTACTCAAAATGAATCTCTTTGTAACCCTCCATGGAAAGCTGGTAACGTTCCATGGTCGGTTTATGGTCAAATGCAACCCTCCTTGGTCAATTGTAACCCTCCATGGGTATAAACTAAAATGTGTAGGTTTGCAGCATGGAGGCAACACAACATTTCACAAACACATTGACACTTCAACTTTGCTCCTTAATTATAAATCAGGATTGAAAGATTACTGAATGAAACTGTTATGGGACGTTAGGTTGACAGAGAACTTAGATATCTACGGGGGGGAACGAGGAGAGTTGATTGAAAAAATTATGCGATACGCACATGGATTTTACACTCAAAAACCAACGGTCACGCGAACCACACCTTCTACATCCAAGGCCACGAATCAACTGGCCTGAAGTAGAAAGGGGATGGGGTAGTCGGTCGTTCAGGGTTGCCTCCTCCTTTCTCCCCTACTCCCATCAAAATATCCCGACATACCGTTCTTTCTAAAACGTCCACGGATGTTACATAGAAACGAAAAACTGACTTTGTGAGATCACTGACAGCGCACTGCGCGGGTTTTTGAGCTGAAATCTTCATCACACGCTCCATCACAATCTCTTACCACAAAACAGTCGCCTTTTTGTTTCTAGCATGCCATAGGACATTTCCAGGAATTTTTAATTAAGAAAATCGTCGGCTGGGACAGCCATGGAGCGTTACCCAATTAGTAGATTTGTTTGCGTTGGGTTTCACCTCTGAACCAACAGGTAGCGTTCTTATTTCATGGTAACCGAACAGAACACACCTATTATTAACTGGAAAAAATTGGAAAAAAATTCAAACATGTCTGAGTAGGGTGTTACTGCCCAGGGACAAGAAATTGACAGTTATTTGGGAATCAATAGGTATACAATATATAATACCTAATGCAGAATTATATTTTTATAATTTTCACCGCGGACTGCTCGAGGTCAGCTTCCATTCCAAAATCACAATAATAATTATTGTGATTTTCAATTATTGAACATCGAAGTTGGTACTATATTCGCTCACTGTCGCGCCTTGGACACAGGCAGATACGGTCGGCGGATTGTTTGTGTACGATTCTTCGTAGATCCGTGCTCAGCAGACCATTTCTTGCAAGTTAATCATAACAGCTGTTGCTTACACTGCGGGTTGTGGGTGGGTACTACCGCAACGTCGCTGTTTATGAACGATGCAGTTTTTATTTTTCTCCCGCCCTTTGAAAGCTCGCCGAATACGTGGGTGGGATGCAATGCAATGCAACAACAGTGGCGAGTTATTCTCGGATTGGTTTCACGGCGGAATATTTTGTCTACCGTGGAAATTCAACTGTCGAATCTCCGGCCTGGACGGGAGTTATCGATCTGTCGATCGTGCGCAGTAAATCGACCGTTCGACCAACCTAGCCGATTCTCGCTTGATATTGGAAACACAAATTTGGCACTGTTCCAATGAAAATGATAATCGATTAATTCACAAATTCACCCAAAATAAAAACTTGAGACTTGGAATCAAAATTTTTATTCCGTTCCGAAATCGGAGGCAAAATTCTGAAAAGTGACAAACTTATGACTTTCAAAATTCGAAGTCCAAAATCGTCGCTTTGAAGAAGCAACAGGTGCTAACGCAATTTTTGGCCAAATTGAGATTCTCATACCGTTGGATTCGTCTTTTCAAGCCCGATCGATTGGTGAGGTCGATAATTTTTTTAAAAAATCGATAGTACCGAAAATTGATTGAAGGTGATTGCTGCTAATGCAGTCCTTCTGCAACATCCTGCTATCGCAATCAGTTCAGTGCCGTGACCCTATTAGCAAACTTCGATCAAACTCAAATTCGAGGTCAAACTCAACTTCGATTTCTAACTCAACTTCGAGATCAAAGTCGACTTCGAGATCAAACTCAAATTCGAGATCAAACTCAACTTCGATTTCTAACTCAACTTCGAGATCAAAGTCGACTTCGAGATCAAACTCAACTTCGAGATCAAAGTCAACTTCGAAATCAAAGTCAACTTCGTAAAGTAAGTAGTAGAGTAGAGTAAATTGACACACATTCTAGCGCTTTCGCCTGAGCGGCCTTCTTTACAGACAATGTAAAACTGCAGGGATTTCACGCTTAAAACGTATAGCGAAGAATTCCAAAAATAAATTGTATCACGTGTGCATTCGCGGTAAAATCCCGGCCCAGAGGCACGCTATTGCGTGCCGTACATTAGACGATTCTTCGTCATGATTAAACAGTATCATGGCCGAGACAAACCTGTCATTTGGCACCCGGAGCTTGACAATGCACGCGATACTATTTTCCGCCAAATTATCCAAAGTATCAATTCTTTACAGTAGGTGGCGGTTGGTATTGGTACTTGACTAGGGTTGCCATCCGTCCGTATTTTTTAGGTATCCGCGTTGCCCTGTCCGTATTGTTGGGGTGCCCGGATTAATTTAGATTAATTTAGAAGTGGAAAATTAAAAAAATAATAATAAAATGAAACCAACTTTGAAAAGAAACTTGAAAAACTAAAAAGTGAAAAATTGACATTCAAAATAAAAAAGATTTCCAGGTAAAGTTTCTTCATCATTTCAAAAATGGCTTTCGAAACCCTTCGAACATTTCAGTTTTTCAAGATTTCTTCTAAAGTCGGTTTTATTTTTCAATACCTACCTATTTTTTTTATTACCCTGCAATGTTTGTATTTCGAAAAAAATCGCGTGGCCACCCTACACCGGACGATATATGGGAAAATTCACGTTTTCAGAAATCGGAGACGTTCCTGCGAGTGCACGTAGACACGTATCGGATGAATGGCGGAGTATAACTCTTCTTTTTACAACAAAACCCTATTAGACTCGCCTGTTCGGATGTCGCTTAGACCCAGACGTATTACTTACGGTCTATCTGCTCCTGTTTGTACATAATCGCCCACTTGTGTGTACTTAGAAGGACAAAAGGGCGACCGCTTGAAAAAAGACACTGTTAATGTTCTTCAGGTCGGTTCGAGTTATTGTTAGGGAAATAGAAGTAGGAGATCCCGGGTGGTTTCCGAACATTCACATCCTTTTGTTGCGGGCCTTGAGAGCTGATCGGCTGAGGTAGCGTCTAGGGTTTCCTCTCGTTCAGCGCTAACAGCTCGTCGGGCCCATTCAACATCTACGTCCGACGTAGCGATGCGTCAGGACAAATCAAACAGATCGTGAGTGTTCATTCATGCGCTCGTATGCGTTTATGAATAGACTATGAAAAGTGATTCGAACCATGGACCGAAAACTGAAAGTCACGTCGATAGTACCTTGATTCCTCTTCACACGAATGGACAAGATCTAATTTGAGAGATATTGGAGGATCTGGTATGTGAGAGACGTGTCTGAACATGCCTGTGGGAATCGACGGATGTGACGTCACTGACGATGACTAATGACGTTCCTACTGTTTCCGGCTTCTTTCATTTCTGAGGTACAAACGTATAACAATATGTTTGAGAAAGCAAAAATTAAAAAAAATTACCAAAAAATAAAACCGACTTCAAAAAGAGGCTTGGTTGGAAAAGAGACCATCTTCATTATTTTAGTTCCCGCTAGCTATCATGATAGCTGGTGCACCAGATGTTTTGTGTTTGAGCATGGTGATACATAAAAGAAATAAATTCATTTTATACCTATTCAACCTTTCAACAAGAGTTTACTTATTATTCGTGTTTGAGGGAAAAGCCCATAATCTTGTTTCATCGAAGGAGAGCGATTCATCAAAATGAGTTCAGTAGAACCTTCTCAAATCGGCAAGAACGGGGAAAAGGAAACCGCAAACACCAAATCTTGGGCAAAAAATGAATTTTTCAATAGATCCGGAACAACTCCCTATCGTATGGCAAATCGAGCCAGAAATCGGGGGGAAATACTAAAAAAAATCCAAGCCTCGGCATCACCTTTAAAACAGGACATTTCTGGTAAAAATGTGCCCAGGTACTCATCAAAACAAAAAAGGTAGAGAAAGTGTTAAATAATAAAAAAACAAGGGATCCGATTTTCGATTTTAGAGCGATTTCAATACTTCCATTTACTCCGTAAATATGGAAAAGCTAAAGACTCAAAATTTCGAATTTTCAAAAAAATAAAGAAATTTGCTTTAGGGACGATCACAATTCTTCCATTTACTCCGTAATTATGAAAGTAAGTAACAAGCTGCTATAAGACTCAAAATTTCGAATTTTCAAGAAAATGAAATTCTCAACATTTAGGTAGACCTACCTAATGTACCTGTACATTATTAACATTTTTAGTTGAACCGGTTTTTTTACCAACCTCGTTCAAAAATGTTGATAAATTCATCAAAAAGTTTCAATTGTAATTTTGAGCATTGAACCGATAGGAAAATCAGCATTGCGATGATTCTTTCTCACGGTAGATTTCACAAATTAAAATCTCCGTATGGCACGCGGTGGAAGGAAAAGGGCGTAATTGAAGCCGCACTGATATCGAGACTCGATCAGATGCGAGTTGTGGAAGCGTGTCGACGGAATCCGAGTAGACCCCCGTGCCACTGAAACACAATACCCGGGTTAAGAACGCCGCCGGTCCGAGATGGACAAAAAATCGGACTAACCCCGAATTCGGGGCCACCCAATTCAGTAGCCCGAGCCTTTCGGACGGTTTACCAGAGTCTAAGGTGAGCCATATGCCGGACGGCCCTCGGTCTCGGATGTCCCTGTGAACAGTTACCGCCGTGGAACCGGCGCGAGTGCCACCTGTTCTTCGGGACGCCGGTGCCGAAAATGTCAATATTTTCATTCGGATGCGCCCGTCAAAGGATGCCGAATCTGAAGCGCGGCACCACCCACATATCAGGAGGAGCGGCACCGCTCGGACGACAGTGTACGCGATCGAAAACAAAAACCGACGGCTTTCGTAATATCCCCATCGGAAGCATTCCTGCGTGTTTTGACTGGAATAAATCGAAAAACGCGGGGAAAAGAAAATGGACTTTTTACTTCCTAATTTTTTCTATCTAATTATTTTCTGGCCACAAAAATGAACCGATTTGGGCGTTATTGGTCAGAGAATCTTGGTTTAACCTTGCAGAATGCCGGGATATTTTGTATGCTCCGATAACTCGACCTATTTTGGTTTTAGGCGGATTTGAACATTAATATTGTGAGTTTTTTGCAAAAACTGATGTCATTTCTGATCCACGCAGCCTCCGAAAATGTCAAAATACAATCGAATCGGGCCAAAACTTTGCGAATCAAAATGTGGAAGAATTGTGTGTCACGTACGCACCGATGGTTCGAGTACCTACAGGTTTTCTGAAACGACCGATACGAACTCTTTCGGCATGAAATATATCTTAATCGCGCATGCTCACCAGGAAACCAAGGCTAATTCCCGTTTATAAATTTCCGCTGATCTACGTCTGACGTGCGGGGCGTAAGAAACGAAAATGTAGTGCGGTGGCAATAAAAGACCAGTGTCGATACGTAATGCATTGCCACTTTTAGTTTGCCTTAAGGCGTCGTGTATAATGAAACTAGATGGTATCATATCACGAATTCAAATAAGACATTAATAACGTCGGCCCGTCCAAGAGACCGCCTCAAATTACAGCCTGTAATGTGTTATTAGGGCTCCCACTCCGAGTATTTATGGGGCAGCACCTCCGCGTTTTCTGCTACCAATGGCAGCTCCGAGCCGGCTCGAGGTTGAGCCTTATCATTGCCCGAGCCAGGCTCGAGCTCTTTGGCCGGGGATCGAGAACGTAGCTCATTCCGCCACCATCTCATATCCTTATCCTCCGCCTTCCCGTTTATCCGTCCGCGTTCACTCGGCGGTGGCCCTTTCGCTTCTCCCATCACGACTCACCTGCACATCGGGTCGTTTCACGTCTGCAAGTTATCAAATGCTTTCCTCCTTTGCGAGTGACTCGAAAGGAACATTTCAGATTCGTATCGACCGCTCGGAGCATTATTTTCGAACCGGCCGTAGTGCGATGCCCCTTTCGAGAAATCCGAGCGGGCTGGGAAATAATGTAAGTTGGGTTCAAGTAATCTCCGCCCGGACCGAGGAATTTTCCATAGGTTTTCGACTTTCATACAATTATGATAATAATAATAGGTAAATTATTTCACTTTTTGACCGTTATGTAGGCCGTTGGGCTCGTAAAGCTGGGACAGCATTTTTCATTTCACGCCCCTTTATGCACTTACTACACATAGATTCATATCTCCAGCACCTTTACTAATATACACAACAATATGATCTGTCCTCGAAATCAACGAATAATCTGCAGCAACTCTGTCATTCAATATTCATTTGGTCGTCTCTCTGTTTCCCATGGAGTAGGTACTGCTCGACCTGCACCTTTCGTCTCTAGAGATCGGGAGAAAGGCAAGTCTGAAATTAGATATCTATTCTTTCACTTTCATCATTCCATCGATCCTCAACTGGCGCACATGTCTCGGGCCCGAGGGATCTAACTCTTCGGGGGACCTGGGGTTGTAAAAACCAATTCCGAACCAATCGAACGGACCAAATGCACGTATATTTTTATAATGGTATTTCAACTGTTTTTGAACGACTTGTTGCAGATGCAAAACATTTGTTTCTCAAAGAATGAGGTAGGTATCTTGAAAAAATAACAGCCGATGAATGATCGTTCTATAGTCATTCGTCTCGAGCTCCGGTCAATCATTTTCTCGTAATCTCATAATCTTGATATAGCTCACAATGGACAGTTCTAGAATAACGTTTTATCAATCCGAGTGGCATGATAACTTGTAGCTTTCCGCTGCCTAATTGGCTCACTCTCGAGATGAACCTTGATAATGTATAAAACCAATATTTGGTACTGTTAATTGCCGAATTACAGTTATTCGTCGAACAAGGGATGAGAAATGAAATGAAAGTCGTTCCGTTTCATTTCCATTCATTTCATTTTATTTTGTTTCATTTCGTGTCATTTCATTTCATAAGCAAAGGTACAGTTGGACCTCTAATAATGTAAGATTGTAGGACGATTGCAATACTTCCATTTACTCTGTAAATATGGAAGTGAAAACAGTAGCGGTTAAAAACGAAGATCACAGATTTCGGTTAGAAGGTTGTTTAATAATACCGCCGGCTTTCGTCCAGCTTACGGCGAATTTGACGCCGGTTGGAAGGAAGGTCTGATACCGGACTGAGCCTTTGCGGACATTGTAATTACGCCGGAGGGACCCGAGGAGGAAAAGGTTTTAGTCACTACGGATTGAATAATAGATGCGAAAGGTGCGAAACTCTACGGACAAGGCTGTTCCTTGTAATGATTTATTCATGGCTACTGATTCCATTAAAGATGCATTGCCCAAGATCAGAGCTGTACCGGAGGGTTGAAATGAGCCGAGGTTTCACGAGGTTTTCCACCTCGAGTTGCGAACCCCCGAATGGCCAGTGTGAACGATAATTTGCCAGTTCAATTTTGGACAAGTAGTGGCTAAAACGTGTATACCAGCAGTACCTTATTCGGTAAGAATGATTTTGGGCTTTAACCATGATAATTGGGTTGATTTTGTGGCTACTAGGGTCGAAAGTTCAGAAATTATTATCAAATTTAAAACCCCGTCCCAAGTCCGTCAATAGTTTCTAATCTAAAAAGCCTGTTCGTCATGTCATGCCCGGCTGAGACCATAAATCTTGACGTAAAACAAATTTCAATTTTAATAACTAGGTATTTCTGTTTTTACTTCCATATTTACGAAAACGAGAATCGGAATCGAGCTTCAGAAAAAGCTTTTACTTATTCACATTTACTCAGAATCGCTTCCCGAAATAGTGTGGGTGTGTCCGTCTGTGGTCATTTACAAAAAAAATGGCCACAGCTCCCTCAATTCTCAACCTTTTTTCAAATTTCTTGAACTGAAATGTTTTTCTCGACAAGACCTAACACCCTGTTTAATCGAAGTTTGGATAACTCGCAGTACTTCCGATATATTTGAATTTTTAGTGTTTTCTATTTTATTTTTTTCCGGCCACAAAAATGGACCGATTTGAGCGTTCTTGGTCTCAAAATCTTTGTTTTGCCTCGCAGAATATGTGGATATTTTTTATGCTCTGTTTTTTGTGTTTTAAGTTATCAAACTTGGCGTATTTTTATTTAAGGCGAGTTTTAAAATTTTCGTAGTGAGTTTTTTGATATTTTCTTGGACTAAACACTCTCCAAAGCAGTCAAAATATGATCAAATTGTATCACAATTTTACGTTTCAAAATATGGAAGTATTGGGTGTCATCTACGCGCCACTGGTTTCAACTTTTGTGTAGTATTTTCTCGGATTGAGATTTTTCATGAAACCAAAATTCATTCTGCATGAAAAACACTTGCACTGACTTTGTTCAATTCTCTCGGTCAGAATTCGCCCGAAAATTGGTAGGTATCTGTACCTCGGGCATAATTCGTCAACAAACGGCATAAAAACCTATAATAATCTCGCTCTTTGCATATATTTACTTGAGCAGTAAACAGCTCAAGGAGCCGATTAGAAGATACTGACTATTAGACATGTAAATATCCTCCATTATTATAACATTGTTGGTAGTAGGTAGTATACAACTCGAAAAACTCCTCCTCCTCCTCCAGGAGCATACCTAATAGAAGTCTCTCATTAAAACGCAACGTAAACCGCTACACCGTATCAAAAAGCGATAAATAACCGGCAGATCATTCGGAACGATAAACTCATTTAGTCTGAAGGCCCCGGGGGCAAAGGCACCGAAAAGCGGCATCTGGGACACGTACGTAGCTACGTTGAAGGGAGCCCTTGGATCGTAAATGGCCAAGTGCGCGCGTATGACTTCCTGAAGAAAGAGAGGTCTTCGGAGCCCGTCTTCATTTTTTAACATTCGGCTTCAGCCAGGAAATCATAAAGATCGTTTTACGACCGTAATTATTTCTCGTAAATATTAACAATGTTGTCTTGCTCCATGGTCGAATGGAAAGGAAATAATTAACGCGCGGGGGCGTCGTCGCAAATTAGATACTCGTACTCAATCGAGGCTCCGCGGCTAGAAAATACGGGATGAAAATCGACGAGAAACAGGAACACGATAGGAGATAACAGCCACGAATTATATTATTAGACGAAATACGAAGAAGGGTAATAGGCCTAAATCGTCGGCGGACAATTATTGTAGATTTTTTTCTCCCTCGCCTTATCCCCTTTTTTGTATATACGACGGTAAAAAGATCTGGCAAGGATATTAGACGGCGGGAAACGTTATAAACGCCTATCTAGCGCGCGGTATAGGTTTAAAACACATAAAATTCCAACCTCTCGCCGATTGGGTAGGAGCTCTGTAATCTCGCGTTCGCCGGGTTCCTTATCGGCCACTCTTTACAAGTTATAGCCCTCCCCTCCCCTCCCCTCCAATCACACGGGTGGATATCCTTTGATTATCCGGATTACCTTTGCGACACGCCCTATGTGACAAGAGGAAAAACGACGGCGGACGATTCGCAATATTCCGAAGAGATCCCCGAACGGTCCCTGATTTCAACTGAACATTATTCTAACTTTCATTTACCTATTTTAACTATTCATTAGAATGTGTGGGTGAGGAGTAGGGTTTTCTGAGAAACCAGTGGTGCGTAGATAACACACAATACTTCCATATTTTGAAACGTAAAATTGTGACACAATTTGATCATATTTTGACTGCTTTTGAAAGTGTTTAGGTCAAAAATATCAAAAAATTCAGTATTAAAATTTTAAAATTCGCCCAAAATGAAAAACGCCTCATTTTCGGAATGTAAAAAATATCCACATATTCTGCAAGGTAAAACGAAGATTTTGAGACCAAGAACGCTCAAATCGGTTCATTTTTGCGGCCGGAAAAAAATAAAATAGAAAACACTAAAAATGCAAATATCTCGGAAGTAATGTGCGTTATCCAAATTCCGATTAAACAGGGTGTTAAGTCTTTCCGAGACAAACATTTCAGTTCAAGAAATTTGAAAAAAGGTTGAGAAATGAGGGAGTTATGGCCATTTTTGTAAATGACCACAGAAGGACAGACGGACAGACGGACACACGGACACACGGACACACAGACACTTGTTCAGGAAGTGATTCTGAGTAAATGTGTATAAGAAAAAGTTTTTTCTGAAGCTCCGTTCCGATTCTCGATTTTAGGACGATCACAATACTTCCATTTACTCTGTAAATATGGAAGTAAAAATTACTCATCAACCCCATCAACCTGTAAATGTAGAGAAATTATGGAGTTGTAAATTAGGTAATTTGTTCCTAACATTCTTCCTTTTTTAACATTTTTTCCCAACATTTCCTCCGCCTATAGGGCTAAAACGGACTTCGGAATGGGATTCAGCACCTTTAAAGACCCCAGAAGCACTATCAGATCTCTTGGAGCAAACAATCGATTTTTTTTGCAGAGTAATTTTATTATAGTTTGAGTACAATATTATAAAGGATTTACCTTTTACGCAAGTGCGACCAACAAAATGGGTTTGAGACTGGAAAAACACGAAAGCCGTCTCGCCAGTGAAGTAATATTTTATTTTCAATTATTACTTCCACCCACGGGGTAATTGATAGCGGGGTTAAGCGTCGAACAATTAACTGATAACGCGTCGACAATTAGCCGCTATCAGAGGGCGGTAAAGCCGAGTTCGATAGCTGCCAAAACATAGTTTCGTATAAGTTTTCAATTCGTGAATATTCATATATCTCGGGGAAAGATAACCTTTCGAAACCTCTGAAGATCGTGTGAGTAATTATTAAAATAATCACTTTTTGAGTGGATAGTGGACGAGGAAAATGAAGAAGCTCAACGACGGAGAAGAGATCCTAGTCATTTGCAAGTTTGTTGTGTGAACCCCATTAATATGGAAAGAGAAGCTATCCTTGGCTGGGTATTCTTCCAGAATGAGAACAAAGTTTTAGAGCCCAATTATTGCTCTTAATTATTGGGTAAGAGTATTAGAATCGTCGTTTTCTTACAATATTTCGTCGTTTTTGTTTTTTCATCGGTTTGATTTATAACATAATATTCTCGCTTAGAAGATCATTATGGAATATAAACGAGGCCAACACCCAAGGAAGAGCTGACGGTTATAATGCGTAGTACAAGTGCATAACTCGTCATCTTTCTGGAATGCAAGGAGCATACATTTTTTTTTTCAATTTTTAAAAAACTTGAGGTGTATAACTAATCGGATTGCCATCGAATCGATGCTCCTTTTCAGTGTCTCCAAACATGGAATAGGCGTAGTGTTTGGCGGATAGCATATGGCGTACGACGGACGGACAAGAAAAATTTTATTGCAGATTCGGATTCTACACCCTTGGAAACGTAAACCAACAAATTTTCAGGGGGGGGGGTTGAAATAAAATCCTGACCGATTACAAAGGTTTATTTCTTAAGAAAAATGATCAAAATTTCAGGGTATGTTAGAAAATCGTTTTACCTTGGGCAATTACAATGGTTTATAAATCGTGAACCTAAAAGATCCTGACAATTTATGAAGTTTTTTAGAGCGATTCCCCTATTGAACATTTCCACGTCTAGGGTCCATTATCGTGCAGAACTGTTTACGTTCTCTGAGCTATCCATGCACCGCTGTAGTTCGTATCGATACCTTAAAGCATAAAGGGCATATGCCCAAATATGGCATAATGAGAAAAACGCAAGATAAGTTTTTGATCGATTTTCAAAAATAAAGATTTCTTCCATAGTTTTCAATTCCATAAAAAAATTTGCTAAATAAAAAATTTTTGTCTCGCCAAGATCTACAACCTCTTTTAACCAGAACTTTGGTAGCACTTCACACTTCCAAGATAAACGCTCTTTAAATATTTGTCGTTTTTCTATTTTATCGTTTTTTGGCCCCAAAAATAGATAAAAAGATCATGATCCTTGGAGCGATCGATAGGTCCTGATGAGTAGATTCTTTCGGTACCGAAATCTCAAAATCGATATTTTGGGACATAATATATCCCAAGGGCATATTATGCCCCTTCTGCTTTAAGGTGTCGATATCATGCTGAATGATCGATCCCATACGAATCGACTTTTTCCGAATATTCGAACGGGCAAGCGATTGCTGCGAAGGGAAAATGGGACTTCGGAAAAGGCGCGGTCGAATCGTCAGCCTGTACATCCACCACGGTCATCGCCCTACTTATTTCCCCTGCGTGCCACTACACCTCGAATGAAGACATAAATCGTGCACCTTTAATTGGCCGAATTAGCGATGGGGTCGTAATTATTACAGGATGGGATACCAACAGTAGTTTACAGGACGGGTTTTATATAGGTACGCTCTCCATCTCAGAAATGCATATTTATGCCAATAATGCCTCGCGTTAATATGCAAATGGAGGTCGGGTCGGTTAGATTGCCTTCGCTTCCTCGGTCGACGTCGTCGTCAAAACTCTCCTCATCCCCGCGGCTCTTGCACAACCCCGACGCTTCCAATATTCCATGTCCCGAAGGGCCTCCTTGGGATGATGTAACGTCAACGGTGCTTCGGATACGACATTCAATTGCCGCTATCGAGTGGAAAATTTTTTTGAATTCGTTACATTTGAAATCTTGTTCTCAAAATAACGCCCAGAGTTTAAACAAGACGACGTTCTTGTAACTTAACGTAACGCGATTGCTGGTGTATTTAATTGACTACCCATGCCGTAGGCACTACTTCCCAACTCCGACCCAATTAATTGAAAATTGTTGACACTTGAACTTTGAAATTGAAACACCTATCTACTCTGTAAATTGAGAGAATTCGATCCCCAATAAAATGAGAAATTTGAAATTTCAATTAGTATCATCACTGGCCAGAGACGTCGATGTTTGTATAGATTACACGACGTTTCCCTATCCGAAGTCGGACCCTAACCCTAGCAGGGACTAAACTCGTTAGTCTTTCACTCGGCGAATCCGAACGTCCTCGTTTTGGCCGCTTTGACTTGCACACCAATACATGAGCCCCTAACCATTCCAGTAATTTGTTCCATTGTGATCCTGTTGAGAACGAGCCGACGAGCAAGATCGAAAGGGAGACGGATGAGGATCATGCTTCAGCAAACCCTCGTGTCCATTATGTGACGTTTATACGGAGCAATATTTTACCATTTTGACTTCCATTTTTACGAAGCAAATGGAATTATCGTAATCCTCCTAAAATTAAAAATCGGAACGGAGCTACAAAAGAAATTTCTCAGAATCTCTTCCCAAACAAATCCGTCCGTCCGTCTGTCCTTGTGTCCGTTGTGGTCATTTACAAAAATGGTCATAACTCCCTCAATTTTCAATCTTTTTTCAAATTTCTTAAACTGAAATGTTTGTCACGGCAAGACCCTGTTTAATCAAGAGTTGGATAACTTACAGCAATTCCGATATATTTGACATTTTTAGTGTTTTCTATTCTTTTTCCGGCCACAAAAATGGACCGATTTGAGCGTTCTTGGTCTTAAAATTTTTGTTTCACCTTGCAGAATATGTGGATATTTTTAAATTCCGATAACCTGGCGTATTTTCATTTTAGGCGAGTTTTAAAATTTGCATAGTGAGTTTTTTGACCCAAACTCCCTCAAAGCAGTCAAAATATGATCAAATTGTGCCACAGTTTTACGTTTCAAAATATGGAAGTATTTTGTGTTATCTACGCACCACTGGTTTTTTGCGGTTTTATCAGATAATTTCATAGGTACTAGATTCTAGTATTCCCCGGAACTCGCGCGTTCTCCTCCGATACGACGCCATCTTTGCAATCGGTTGCAATCGAATTATAAGGGAACCTTTAGCCGCCGCTCTCGGCAAACACGAGGGCCCTTTCCTCCCCAGACAATACCGAAGAACCCATTCGCCTTCTTCAACCCTTGAGGGATTCTGTGTTTTAACATTTCCCGCAGACCCGGCACAACGAGATCCACGGGTAATTGGGCAGAAACGCGTCCCCGGCAAAACATAACAACTTCCCTTTGTGCGGAGTTTTTAACTTAATTTCATATCGCCCCCTCTTCGTCGGCCTGTCCATTGCCGACGTCCGAGTCTGAGGAAATTACTTCTCTTTTCGCCCGGGGATCCGCCGGCTCGGGACGGTCAAATTGAAGCATGTCCCTCTGTCTCTGTGTCGGGATCGCGTCTCAACCGGCTTCGTATCTCTTGAGTTAAAAGAGCCACAATATAGCGGACCTCGCCGTTTTTCAATCCGCCCCCTCCCACTCCCTCTCCTTTTACAAAAAGGCTATCTCGTCTGTTTTTCAACCCGGTTAAATGTTATCGCATGAAATGAGCGCTTCTGTTTAATTCAAAAGCAATTTGTAGCGATGGAGAAAGTTACAGAATAGACGGGGCTGTATACCTTTTATAAAAGGTACCTACAACGGTTTTCAAACAACGGTTTTCAAAATTGATATTCGATCGAACGTTATCTGTTACGTTTTAACTGATACTGGCATTTAATTATCATGAAATAACTCCGTATTCTATCAACGAAATATTGCTTTCGTATTTAAGGAACGGATTCCTTATCGCCGAAACATAGCGTCGGAGGTGCCAGGTTCGAGTCCTGCCGGAAAATCAAACTTCCGTCATTTTCACGAATGCCCAAATGTAGCTTAGCTATACTTCAAGAGGGATTGTCAAATCATCAAGTTCAGAGCCGTCAGAAAAGCGAACAAAGATCAAATCGTACATCAAATCGCATGCGCTCAAAAATTCTTCATTTTTGGAGAGTATGTGCAGATATCAACATTTTGTGCAGCAGTGTACTGCTGCAGCACACAAAACGCTTTGGCCTACATTAAAAATCAAATTTGCCAGAAAAATGAAAATCGCTGCCTAAAAGCTCGTCATTTTTAACTTTTTATTTTTCTATGCAAAACTCTTAGTTGATGTTAAAAGTTGGTATTATTTTCAGTTAAAATTTATTTCATTTCTCACTTTTTGAATCTGTGCCGGTTTTAACTACTTCGTAGGCTGAGTGGATCAAAAATGTCAAAAACTCCAATGCAAATATTGAAACTCGCCAAAAATCAAAAAAAGGCAAGTTACCGGAACATAAAAAATAACCTCGTTTTCTGCATGGTAGGTAGAACAAAGATTTCAAGACCAAGCACAGCAATGAAGGAATTGTATCTCCATTGTATCTCCTCGTATCTGGAATTGTATCTCCGCTTTGAGGAAAATGCTCCTCTTTCTATAGAAACCTGCTGAAAATGTCTGGAGGGTTATTGGGTTTACTTTGAAATCTGTCTCATCATGATAGCGGACCCATTGCTCATCTCGAACATTCGTTGGCACATCAACAATCTAGAATATCTGAGACTGTTTTCCACGTTCGCGAGACCGACGTTTTTCTTGGAAGGTGCCAGCAGATCAATGGGAAAACGAGTCGAATCTCAAAGTAGAAATCCCCGCTGTTGCGAAAAAGGGATAAGTAAACGCCAAGGAGGCGGTAAAATGAAAATCATACGGCCCCCTTCATGTTGGCTTTGGCTCCTTAAAGGATTTGTGTTTGATACAGTTCAATCTCGCTGGGGGTTTGATCAGAACTGAAAGGAAGCAATTTGCTCCTTCTTTGTATAGCGAAACTCCACTTCAAGAGTTCAGAGGCCTTAGCTAACACCGTGGGGAGGGGAGGGGGGGTGTTGCCATCAAACATTTCCCCTTTCTCGAGTAAAAGGCGAAAGGATATATAATTACGTTTTTCAATCATACTTCAACAATCTCCAAAATCCCCCGTTTCCTTCTCGAAAACAATTTCTTTAATGCGTGCGGACTTCGGTGAAATGCCTACCTCTGTTGACTTCCCCGACGGGCTATCGGGAAAATGAAAGAAAAATGAGGACTGTTCCTTAAGATGTTTGGGTCCTGAAAAAGGTTAACTTCGAAAGAGGAACTATTTCTTTTGAGTTAAGTCTCTGAAGATTTCGCTTCATAATTGCTGGAGCATCTGTAAGGGTTGACTGACTTTAATAGGTATATCTATTATAATAATACTATAATAACCCTAATGCCTTGACTATAATATACCTGTATTTTTCGGGGCTTTTGTTATTGACACTACAATTTGATGATCATCCATATTTAATGACATACGAACAAAGTTCGTGGCTATCAGGTTAAATAATTTGTAAAAACAAGCATTAATAGGATTGAATGCCCACAAAAATGAGACTGATTTAACGAGTTGAAAAAATGCCGAAAAACTCGAAGCCAAGAAAAATTTTAGTTTTTGAACACCTACATCCCATTATTTATCGAAAAAATCGAAGAATCTTGCAGACCCTTTTACTGGAAAATCGAATACTTTAGTCCTCAATATTTCCTGCCAATTTTAAATGGTGATTGTGCTGTAGGTATACCTACGTCGTATACGACGGTACCTCGATACCCTCATACACATTATCAATGTCAAAGTCGAAGTCAAACTCAAACTTGAACTGGAACTCCTAATCAAACTCAAGCTCGAAGTTTGTCTTCGACTTTGACTTTGAGGTTGACATCGAGTTCGAGTTTGACTTCGACTTTGCCTTTGATAATGAGCATAAGCATGACTTTGAGTTTGGGTTTTAGTGCGAGTTTGATTATCATGAGTACGAGTTTGAGTTGTAGTGTGAATTCGATTTTAAGTATGAGTTTCATTCTGAGTTCGAGATTAAGTAAGAGTTTGATAATGAGTTTCTATTTGAGTTTAATTAAGAGTTTCAGTTTAAGCTTGAGTTTGACTTCGACTTTGAGTTCCACTTCGACTTTGAGGTTAACTTCGACTTTGACATGGACTTCGATTATGAGTACCTATGAGTTTCAGTTCGAGTTCGAGCGAAAGTTTGATTACCTACGAGTTTTACATTAAGTTTGAATTCGATTATGAGCACGAGTTTGAGTTTGACTTCGACTTTGACTATGAGTTTGAAATCAACTTTGAGTTTCAGTTCGACTTCGACTTTGATTGTGAGTTTGACTTCGACTTTGAGTTCCACTTCGACTTTGTGTTCAATTTCGCACCTACGAGGAGGTAGCCATTCAGAATTGCCTCTTTCCACACTATAGGTACACCAGCTCGAGGTACCTCACAGGGCTGCAATCGTGTGGAACTGATGAGGGATGAACTTCTCATGAGTTTCCCCGCACTCCCCCGAGGGCGACGTGTGAATTCACCCTAGCAGTGAAAAAATGATCCTACGTCAGATGACCCAGTTTGATTAATCGAAGTCATCATCGGCAGGCACCCGATTAGTTTCGAACCGCCTTCGACAATCATTCACGGAAGATTGATTTCATTAATACCCGTCATCCTAGCCTGTTCACAACACGTAATAATTTGATGAACGTAATAATTCACTTATCTCACGTTTCCATTGTTCTTTTCGAAGAAACGCCTGCAGAACAAGTCTTTTCAGGTATTGGACGCTTTCAGTAGAAATCGATAATCGAACTGTGGGTGCATGAAATGATTTCAAAGAGATGGGGTTTCCTCTGGCCTGGCGGTTTTCCGGCATGGTAACCTAAATCAATGTCTGCTGCAGCAGAGGATCGGCGTTGCCAATCGCGATGCCAACATAATACCCGGAAGTTGGGCATGAGAATCATTTACGAAATTTATTGAAAAACCACAGTAATTTCGGTATAGTGATTATCTGGTGGTATGAGGTATCAAGGCAAATGATAAAACCAGCCTAAATTAAGGTGCTGAGGTAAAGATCTTGAATTAATTCGTGGTATGACATTAAACAGACAATAGCACTGAGCAAACAATGTGCATAAGTGAGAATTCATTTGCGTATGCCCACCTTTGAATTCGGGTGTTGAGAAGCCAAGAGACTTTACAGATGAGAAATAGGTCCAACAGTTTGTTATTACTTAGTTGTAAACGACGTGAATACCGAGGGCCCTGAGAAACTGGTACGAAAGCATTAGCATGTGTTTCAACTGTGAGAAAAATGGGTTTATGATGTGTTCCAGGTATCGGGAATTCAATCGGTCCTTCTCATTAATTGCCGGGTAGGATGAAAGGTGATGGAGTGATTTATAGAGGGCAATTTGTCCGAACAGTCGAAATCTTCTGCCCGTTCCCCTCGCGGCGATGTTTGTTATCTGATACATCCAAAAAGGCCCAAAATCTCCCCAGCTGAATTGTCGAGGTAGCAATGGCGTAAAAAGATTAAAGCATCCAATTCTGACGTCTATAGTTGTTAATTATAGTTGGAGGTGTCCGATGAAAAACATTGAAATAGTTGGACAAAGAAACTGTGCTTCTATTAAGGTATCTGAAGTCCAGGTGCTGGCACATTAGGGGAACAGGTGAAACTAGAAGTTACCTATCTATTATCAGTAGGACTCCAATCAAAACCCCTGGGGCCCAAGAATACTAGGCCAATCCATGTATAGAAAAATGTAATTTGACTCTGGTATCGAGAATTTCAATTGAATCCTCAGTTGAAAAAATAAAAATATTAGGTTCTTCTACTGGCACCAAACGCTTTTATGCTTCTACGGAGATGAGGTGTTTCTTGTACAAAAATTAGGTACGAAAATATCTTGAGTCCAACTGCATTAACACTGAAATGAACATTTAGAAAGTTCTCATCTTTGTTTCAATAATTAGGAGCGATCGATTCATCAAAGGGTCCGATAAACATACGAGCGGAAACAATGGGGTAGCGTATCAACTCTTATTATCAGTTACTCAGAGTGAGCTGTGTTAATTAGTTTGAAGAAGGTATAATATGCTTTCTCTCGACTGATATCGAGATGAGAACCGTTAGTTTCTACATCCTATTTGACAGATTGGAAGCAAAATCCTGAAAATGGTTTATTGGGACGAAAAAAGTTGGAAGCATGGCTTCGAAATTGGTAAGAATAACTGGCATCAAAGACTTGCGAACCTGTGACAAACGAACGTTCATCTGATATCGAAACCGATTGCTAACATTATTGAAGCATTTTAAACAGGCTTCATAGCTTCAATTTTAATTTTAGTTTGGGTTTCAGTTCGAGTTTGAGTTAGAGTTTAAGTTTCAGCTTGAGTTTCTGGTGGATTTGTGTTTGAGTTCCAGTTCGAGTTTGGGTTTGAGATTAAGTTTCAGTTCGAGTTTGAATTTGAGATTGAGTTTGAATTTCAGGTTGAGTTTGAATTCAGGTTTAGTTTGAGTTTCAGTTCAAGTTTGAATTCAGAGATTGATTTTGTGTTTCAGTTTGATTTTGTGTTTCAGTTTGAGTTTGAAGTTCAGTTCGAGTTTGGGTTTGAGATTGAGTTTCAGTTCAAGTTTGAATTTGAGATTGAGTTGGTGTTTCAGTTCGAGTTTGAATTCCAAGTTTGAGTATGAACATCAGTTTGAGCTTGAAGTTCAGTTCAAGTTTGATATTGAGTTTGAGTTTGAGTTCAAGTTTGAGTTTGAGATTGAGTTGGTGTTTCAGTTCAAATTTGAGTTTGAATTTCAGTTCCAGTTTGAGTTTCAGTTCAAGTATGAGTTCGGGAATGAGTTGAAGTTTCATATTGAGTTCGAGTTTGACTTTGAGATTGAGTTTGAGTTATGAGTTTGAGTTTAAGTTTGAGTTATGAGTTATGAGTTATGAATTTAAGTTTGAGTTATGAGTTTAAGTTTGGGTTATGAGTTTAAGTTTGAGTTATGAGTTTAAGTTTGAGTTATGAGTTCAAGTTTGGGTTATGAGTTTAAGTTTGAGTTATGAGTTTAAGTTATGAGTTTAAGTTTGAGCTGTGAGTTTAAGTTTGAGTTATGAGTTTGAGTTTGAGTCACGGGTTTGAGCTATGAGTTCGAGTTAGAGGTTCGGTTCGCGTTTCAGCTCAAATTATGAGTTTGGTTTCAGGGTTAGAGTTTGAGTGAGAGGAGTTTCAGTTCGAATTAGGGAGAGGGTTTGAGTTTTGGACGTCTCCATAGAGAGTCGTTTACGGCACCATGAATTCACCGCATTTAAAAAGATAACCATATGACATGCTGGCTCGCATGAATGAAACCAGTGGTAATTCCATTAATATCATCAGCTGATTGATTTCGTATCGAAGGCTTTCCAAGCTGAAGGGAAGAACCGACAAGCAATTGACTCTCCAGTGTAACAACATACGGCAAAAAGCGAAGCTCCCATTTTAGAACGGCAGGTTGGCAGCCACTAGAGAAACAATCGAAGCGCTGGCCGAAAGACCCACATAGACGTTAGCCACCCTAGGCACTCGACGGTTTAATAAGTGTAGCATGCTTCACATCCGACGAGGGCGAGAAGAGCCGGCAGGAAAGCACCGGCTGAGCATTCTCGAGTGTGCACTTGATTGGGTGACAGGAGTAGTGGCGTGTAAACATCCGGAGAGCACAACCTTTAATTGCTGTCGAGCAATCTGTCCGTGACAACCTCAAACACCCTCAGACGTCGGTCGTCATTCGGTAATGAGTCTCTCGTCTGCTCTTTCGCGCCAAATAGACTTCCTCCTTAGCCCTCGAGGCGATTGTAATGGAATATTATGAGGTTTCCCCGATGGGAAACGAGTTTTTCATCCTCGGGAGTAAGATCTTCTGGTATTGATTGAGCCGTCCTGCTCAGCAGCAAACACGTTTGAAGGGAACCCAAAGACGAGGGAAAGGGAAAGTACGGAGGTAGGTAAGTAAATTCCACCATTCCAGTTGAGGTTCAGTCGCCGAAGGTGTCGAAGGAAAGCCCAGCTATTATCCAGGAAAGAGTCCGCTAGTTTTGGAAGTATACGCTTGAGCACGGAAGAACTAGAAGGAAGGTCCACACCATAGGACGTTCTGTAAGGATATCGAAGGGCAGGCAGAAGGAACTAGCCTAGTCCTCAAACCGATTAAGTGCCAAACAACAACCGAACACACTAGTGACCTCTACCGGCTGTTTGAGAATTGGGTTAGTTCCTTCTGTCTGCCCCTAGAGAGCGCCAAGTGTCACATCCTCACAGAATTTCCTTGGAGTGGACCTTCCTTCCAGCTCTTCCCAGCTCAAACGTTTACTTCTGATACTAGCGGACCCTTTCCTGGATAGCGGCGGGGCTTTCCTTCGACACCTTCAGCCAAGTGGCAGAATGGACCTCGGGGTAGGATTTCAGCACCCTCGAAACCTCCTGAATCACTATCAGGCTTCTTGTTGAAGCATGAGAACGATTTTTTGCAGAGCAGCGTATTCCACAAGAAGTAGTCTGTTAGGAAGTTCGATTCCAAGTTACGAAAGCCCCAGTTTAAGTGTTTGGAAATCGGCCAAGGACCAACAAATGCCTCGGGTGGGGTCTCAAAGCTCGACGATCCAGGAAACCGCGCGCTTTTGTTCATCCTTCACCTTTCGTGTATTCCTATGGTACAGTCACATGTTATACCTACACCGACTGACGATTAGTACCTTTCCGATGTCACACCAGACACCAACAACGAAAAAAACCAAGTTTCCCTCCAGGGCAAGACTCAGATACGAATTCGTGATAGCCGATTACAAAGGAGGAAATGATGAGACGCGGACAAGCACAATAACCGTTGAATAGAGCATCGATGTGGAAATGATTTTTTGTGAATTGAAATCGAACGAGTCGAGGGACGAGCGACAAATGATTCCATCATACTCGATGACAATGATCCCATCAACCAGTCATTGGTTTAAAAACCCTCAGGGGGTTGTAATAACATGAGGGGAGCCTTACTTCTGTGAACTAATCTAAATGTGTTAAGGTCCGAGACAGCAAAGGGGAGCACACAGATCGTATCAACTGAAAACATTCGAAAATTCCAAGATAAAACAAGATATCAAACGATTTTGGACTTCGACGCTATTGAGGTGTAACTTTGCCCAGCTATTTCTGCTAACGTTTTTTGGGCATGTTTTAAACAGTTGGGCTTCACAATCCTCAATTCTCCTTCTCTCTCAGCGCAGCAATATGGAATTAGCATAGTCCTTTTATGGCTTTTCCTGTCAATTTTCTCTCTAGCCAACAAAATCATCCAAGTCCAAGATTTCAATTTGTCAATCATACCATTTGAAGGGTCCATGGGAAAAAGGGTAAGACTCCAAATACGTCCAAGTGGAGTCTTACCCTTTTTCCCGTGTACCTACCCTTCATTTGTAATGAGCTTCTTTTCAAGGTATTGTAAATTTAAATTCTTGCAGCCTCAAATCAACCGCAATATTGTGGTTTATGGTCTATAATTTAACCCCAACATGAACTAAAAGTAGTAGGTACCCTAACATGAAATTACTGTGCGTCACCAGCAGGAAACTGGTTGAGTTGAGTATCATGTGTTGCTCGTTCCTTCCAATCCGATAGGTATAGCCCATTCGGTGGAATATGACTGTCGGAAAAAGCAGAAGCCAATCTATCCAGGACCGTATAGTAGAATGAGGTTTGACTAACGACTGTTAATCAAAATAAGCAGAGCCAGCCCAACGGCTCGCATAATTACCGGGTCCATATAGCCGGCATAGAGCCGTCACACAATCCCCGCTCACTATTGTGATTGATGCTTCTGACTGGGCCGCACTGTCAGCCGACCAACATTAACCGGGTAACTCAACAAATTAATAAAATTACTCAAAGACGTCATTAGACGTCGAGATGAGCACCTAATGTCCGTCCAGGAGAGTGAGTAGCTTCAAAGTCGATTGGCTTCTAACAAACGGCCCGAGCTTTTGCTGCATCAGTGGATCTCATCATCCTTCCGAATGAAGATCTTGGTTTCAAGAGAGCCGCTCGTGACTGGGACATTCGTAGGCATTTAGATACACCTTGGTGGTGTACAAATGGAACTAACGGTCCCTCCTTGCATCTACTATCCGTAAATCGCTAACTATTTCTGACCCCCGAACTGAAATAGAGTCGAGCTACTATTAGGAACTAGTCGTTGTTTTGCCTTCAATCTTCCGGAAAGCAGAATTTTTCGCTTGAATTTTCTTCAAAATGCTCTTTGAGTTTTGGTACATTATTTCCAAAGATAATGTACCAATGTAATCTTTTCTCTGTTTTCTTTCGCTCTTTTGCTCTTTCGTTCTTACATTCATTTGTTCTTTCCCTTTCGCCCTCTTTCGCTCTTTCCCCCTTTCGTTCTTTAGCTCTTTCATTCTTTTGTTTTTCCGCTCTTTCGTTCATCCAGTCGGCCGTTCTTTCGTTCCATACAGCTACTTTGTTCTTTCGCTCTTCATTTCTTTTGTCCTTTCATTCTTTCGTTTTTCGTTCTTTCGTTCTTTCATACTTTTGCTTGTTCGTTCATTTGCTCATTCGTTCTTTGATTCTTTCATTCTTTCGTTCTTCTTCCATTCTTTTGTTATTGGGTTCCCGACTTCTTGAAAAGCGTAAGGTATGAGATTAAAATTGAAAATAAATTAATAATAAATAATTTAAATAAAAGGTATGAGATTATTCGGTCGATTTTTCGCAATAAACTTTAAGATCGGTCCGGTGAAGATGCGAAATCGAAGAAAACAGAAAATGTTAAGCGAACATAAATTGGAGGAAGTGCGGTTAGCCTGTGTTGTTAGGGCCAGCTAAGCCTTGCCGAATAAGTCCACCGTCGAGGGATACTCGCTCCTTTAACCGAAAGGAGGGTCGGACGCCTTTCGGGAAGGTTTATTGTTTGTTAGTGTCCCCCGGGAAACAAGGGGCTATCCTGTCTACTTAGCAAGGTTTCAGCTTTCAGGAAAAGAGAGTAAAAAATACTTATTCTACCTCGTGAGGGAAAAGGTCCGTAACGAAATCTGCGTAACAGGGATAAGACTCGTCTCACGTGCAGCGGAAGTGCCGTCCGAAAATCGACTGATGCTATCCGCTCAGGGAGAGGCTGTCATTCGGTAAACTCAAATGATCAAACTAACATTTCAGCTTGGTGCTGGAAACTTTTTTTCAACTCTGAAATTGTTTTATCAAAGGTTTTTTAATCGTTTTATTTGTTCCTTTTACGAAATATTTATGCAAAAATGTAGAATTTCCTGATAATATTTACAAATAATTTTACAGAATGTGCATTTCAGAATTTACAATTACAGAATCAGCATTTCAGGATACTTTGAACAAATCCCACGGAGAGCTGTTGTATGTAACTAGAATCTTGGCTCAAACCTCACGAAAAATTAGCTAGTTGAAAAAATGGTAATGGAATTGCATAGTAAGCTATCTAACGAACTAAACCCCTTTTCTGGAAGTTTCTAAGGTATCCCCAACCTACACACATGAATATATCGCCAACAGGAGTGCTTTATTCCAAATCGACACGCTAGTGGCAAACCCCCTCTTGGTCTCAAATTGAAGCTGATAAGATTTGCCACAACATTTGTGCCGGGGGTGTCCATGTTTTTTTTTTATATTTTGACATTGGTAACATGCAACTTTTGGGGAAAAATTACAATTTCTTTGGCAAGCCATAACTCAGGGGCTATTTGAGTTAGAAAGCTGCGATTACGCTTGAATTGTCACACATTTAGTCATCTTTAACAATGCCAACCGTTGTGTTTCCGTAAATACGAATAGCTTCAGAAATATAAGCAGATAAGAAAAAATATCTTAATTTTTTAGGTTTTTTGCGGCTTCTGGTGTGACGCCGCGCGATTTTGATGTGGCAAACCGAATATTCGAATTCGGCACCCCAAAAACATAAAAAACCGTCGAGAAACCTACTTCAGCACTTTTCTCTCTCCACCAAACCACCTATCTACTGGACTAGAAGGAAGTTTGCATAATCTAATTTCCAAGAAATTTTCAGCATGACGATAAATGAAAATATGTTCTCGGTGAAGTCTAGTGCAAGCGTCCTTGGATAAATCTAGGTTCAAATGCATCGATAAACCGACCCTTAATCGGGGTCCTTAATCGGGGTCCTCAGTCGACAATCGACTGCAGGCGTTTAAACGCGGCTTATCCTCGGCGACAGATGACATCCGTCGCGGAAAGTAAGGCAAACATTATCGATCGATGGGTCCTTTCTACGGTCCCTCTCGACTGAAGAGCGCAACAGTGTACGTACTGTGACAGCGGGAGAACAATAGTGCATGTGTGCGCAAACGGTAATTGCGCCAGGCTGAAGGAACAAGAGGGAGCAGTGGCAGCGGGGGCGGGGTAATTTGAAAATCGATGCAAAGGGGGTCGACCCCTAACTAGCTTAGTCTCTCTTGGGCAAATTGTAGCCAGGAGGGCCCTACGTTACAAGGTCTTCGTCCTTCCGCAAATCGAATGCGAGGCACAAAGGGCTCGTCTTACGGAGGTCGGTAGAATCTCTCAGATTGCTTTCATATTCATAACTGCGGATCTCGACCAGAAAGGAAAACGGATTACATCGCCCGTTTTCCAGACGGCGGCTTTTATTCCGATTGCGGTTAACTTTACTGTTTGATGTACGTACGCAGGCATAAAATGTACGATTTTCTCGCGGTAAGAGAAAAATAAATAGTTTCCCCGCTCGTACGAGATGCGGAGTTTACGAACCATGCGAACGTTTTTTTTCATCCTGACTTTGTTGAATCGTATCGAATTAGACCCCCTCCTCGAAAGTTTCTTCCTGTACCTAATCGCAGAAAAAATAGGTAGATATATAAGAAAGGAAAAGGCTAAGTGTCCTCAGGTAGGTTCAAAAACGGCCGCCCCAAAATGAGCGAAATTTAGTTTAACGATACCTCAGCTACGGCTGAACCGATTTTGAGCTTGCAAAGCCCATCATTTCCCATTTTGGCATTGGATCGATGTACAAATTTGGTTTGAAGAAAATGAATAGCGTCAGTAAGAAAAACAATCAAATAAAAAAATTGTACTACATAGAAAATTTCATCATATCAGCTTATAACGCATTTCTCAACCCCTCAAAAATGCATATCGTCGCTCACCAAGTCGAACCGCCTATCGACAAAAACTCAACTTTTCAGGAGAGCAAAAAAACTGATTCTTTCAATTTTGACCAGACTTGGAAAGGTGTAACCTTATTTTTTATTATTTTCTAGGCATTTTACGATTTTTGCATTCATCTCATTGGAAAATGTTTATTTTTCAATAAGATAGTGCACTTCACCAGTGCACGCCAACACCAAAAACTCATTTTCGATAAAAATACAGATAGGCGGTTCGACTTGGTGAGCGACGATATGTCGTTCAAATTGGTTGGCTAGATTCGACCATATTTGTAATTTCGCCCAAACGAGTGACCACAATTCCTCTTTTTAGCCGACCCTGGCCGATATTCGGGGGAACCAAACGAACTGCTCACCAAGGTAGCTCATTAAACCTCTGTTTCAATATGGGAGCTGTCCCCGATCTGTCGGTCAATGGCTGTGAGCAGCCAAGATGTTCTTCTGCTCAAGATGTGCGGGGAAAGTTCATCTTAATAACCTCCGACACGATTGCCATGTTGAGGACGATCGCAATACTTCCATTGATTTTGCAAGCACACCAGAATATATTCTCCAAATATGAGCGCAATTCTGTCGCCACAAAAATGACCCACTTGTGCACAGTTTTGAGAGACATTTTCTACAGGTACCTATTCCGAGGTGGGGGTGCTCAGGAATCCCAAGATGTCCATCATTTTCCAGTAAGGGGGACCGGGCATCGCATCCTGTGGTCTAGCCCGGAGGCCCACATCAGGACAGGGCATACCACAGACCTTGGGAAGACCGATGAGTCCGTCCATAAGGCACTGAGCCAGTTGAGGCGCGATATTAAGTTATTAGTCAGAACTTGAGACCGATGATCGTCGGTAATTACTCAAACATTAGCTACGCCTCATCCTCTCGTCGGCACGGCCGCTACTCTCTACAGATATTAATGATCACGTGAGCCCCGTAAGGTAAAAAATTGAGTTTCTCCCATCGTGAAAAAATACAATAATCGATCCCGTCGCTTCTCATCCACAAAACGGAAGGCTATTTGTATTTTTGATTTTTTTTTTTCTTCTCCCCCATTCGCAAGAATCCCCGGGTTCGCGTGCTGAGTAATCGCCATCGAAAAGATCCCTACTTAAAGGCGAGGGTGAATTACCGGCAATTGCGATGAAATGATCACGGAATCAATGGCCATTCGTCGTCGGAACGGAAGATGAATAATCGATGCGCCTACCGGAGGCTTTAATGGAGAAAATTGCCGCTGGGTAGCAGACAAGCCGTCATTTTTGCGACATTATCCATACCCAGCTTGTCATACAGCATTCTACTGCAGGCACCGGTTGAAAATTGAACTTATTTCTTGGTGATGTGGATTTTGGCCGAGAAAAACGGGGAGAACAGCATTAAATTACCAATCGTTTTCATCTCGGTAATATTTTAGGTCGGAGATTTATGGTAGGTATCTGCTTTCTTACCCAGCAGCCGCCAAATCGATGAATAGTTAAAAGTTCAGTGGCTTTTTTTAATGGAAGTATTGTAACCGTCCTAAAATTGGATCGGAGCTTCAGAAAATATCTTCACTGAAACACTTTTACTTACAATCATTTCCTGTGATTCAAGCAGGATGCGTGAAAGACATACAAGTGTCTTCGTGTCCGTCTGCGGTCATTCGCAAAAATAGCTATAGCTCCCGGAATTCTTATCTTTTTCCAAATTTCTTGGAATGTTTGTCTCAGCAAAGCAAGACCAATCATCCTGTTTAACCGGAATTCGAATCACTCACAGTACTTCCAATATATTAGCTCTTTTAGTGTTTTATATTTTATTTTTGTCTGGAAATAAAAATAAACCAATTTTAACGTTCTTGGTCTTCCTGAAGTTTTTCCTGAAATTTGACAGTTTCTAAGATAACCGTACAAATTTCATAGAGAAATAGGTTTCTTCCGATTGTTAACGTTTGGGTCGCGATTACAGTACATAGGTATCAGTTGAGGAGCCATATAGGAAAATTAACGCTGAACCGAAAATGTCCTCGTAAGTTGAGAAAAATGGTTTCGGACCGGAGAATCGTAGGTTTTTAATACGTAAAGTGTGGTATTTCTAAAAAACCACCTATCGTACCACTTCCAACAGTGCCTTCTTTCCACCTTGAAGGTTCATCTTTTTTGCAGCTCTTTCGAGCCGAAAAAATAGGGAGCCGTTTCCAATCCGAGCGTTTAAAAGGTTCAAACGAAGGGGGCGTTAAAATGCAAATAAGGGTAGGAATGGAACTTTCAGGACGACTTGGGCGTGACTTGTTTCAATTCTTTCCACCCCTACCCTTCGTGTGTGACGTCGTTTTCCGAGGAAAAAACGCAGGGGAAAAAACTCGAAAAGGTTTGTTTCCCATTGGGTTGGACTTTTTCAACTGGGAACATGGAAACCTTCGTTTTGATAACGATAACGATCCGAGAGGTCGCCGTGATATTTACGTCTGGAAAGGTTGGGACTTTCAACCGCGATGAGGTTTTATTTTTGGAAATGTCATTTACTGGAGAAGGCTTCGGATCAGTCTACGGGCGAATGCCATGCACGACGGTTGAGATCAAATGTTTTTGGTTTCAAATGGAAGCCAATTGTATTTTTTACAAATTTTGGCGAAAAGAATGATTTTTGACATTTTGAATATCGAGATCGCGCCGAAATCAGACGTTTCCGATAGAAATAGCCTTTTTTGACGATTTATATCTCGTGTAGGTACCTATGTATCTAGGTAGGTAGGCATCTAGGTGTTGGTACCATCAGTAGGTACCTACTCAATTGCAAAGCTGTAGGTTATGCTTGAGTGAAGCAGCTTGACCAACTACGCATCTGCAATTCACAATTCTGCATGCTATTGTTCATGCAGACTACTTGCATAAAATAATAATCAAAATTAAAATATAATCGAATTGTCTCAAAAATTTAAGTACCAAAACATGGAAGTATTGTTTGTTATCTACCCCCCATTTTTTTAATCATCATTCTATAGTTGTTCCGTAACTCCGTTAATATGGATGTAAAAACGTTTTGCGGTGGCAAAATTTCGCGGTAAGTAATGAATTACGGTCTCACGATCAATTTTTGCGCTTTCGAAATTGAACGTTGCGACGAAAAAAATATTTCGCGGTTATAAAATATTGCTGTTACGGCAAAACCTAACCTAATACTCTTCCAAGTTTGCAAATGGCCTTTTTTTATATCCGTCTGTGGGCCAGTCTGGGCGCGTAAATTTTTATGTGTTTCACGAACTTCCATTTACTTTTTTAATCGCAGGCAAAACACCAATTGACTATTCCCCGGCTCGAGTTATGGCTCGTACGAGCGGAAAATTCTTCCTTCGGCGGGCGGCGTTCATTACCTTCGTGTAACCGATACCCTGCGGCTAAAAGACTTGAACGATCGGCTCGAAGAAATCTGCCCTACCGTTTTTGATGGTGAAACAAGACCGAATTTGTGTGGTGCATTTCTGTACATTGTAACAAATGTTCAGTTCTTGTAAATCAGTTGCGTGGAGCTATCAGCTATCATAGTATAGGTAGGTATAGATGATTTCATGATTATGCAATGTAGGCATCAATTCTATACAATTTCCCCGCACATATGAAAAATTTTCATATTTTTATACCTATTAAATTAAATATTTTAATATTAATATTTTATTAAATATTAAATTTTAATATTGATCAACAGAATGACGTACAATATATCCGTACCATTGCATACGTACCATATTATTATACCATATTATTATACCATATTATAATTATTATATTATTATAACATTATAATATAATATACGTACCATCATACGTATATTATATCATACGTATATTATACGTACCACGAGCTATTGTGAATGACGCCCGGTATTTCCATATTTCGAAATGGAAATATTTTCAACAATGAGGATAAAACATGTTTTTTTCTTTTCAGCAATTAATTCATCGTAGTACGTATAATTTCGACATTCCGAACAATCATCTAGCTCCATTTTCAGACCAGATGTTTGTTGAGCGATAAAAATAAACAGAGGTCGTTAGGTTTCAAAAAAGGTGCAAAAAAAATTCACAGCTGCTAACCATCATATCATCAAACCGTCAAAAAAGAGGAAAAAATAAATTAAAATTATGTTGGGTACCTACAAAAATGTAAACCAGAAACTCTGCTAAGTGATTAATAATTAATCTTATAATTATTATAAGGATACATTATTTTTCTGGCTATCGCAGAAAATAAATTGCAAATAATAGAAGTAGGTGGGTATATTATCATTGTTGTAGATGTCGATATTTGTATACAAATAGATGATTTTCATCGGAATCGCGCGATAGAAAATTTGGTCAGTCCTACCCTGCCTCCAATGATTTTCTGTCAACCCAATTCCACTGCCTGAAAGCCAAATTCGCCATTTTGCAGTTCCGAGCCAAAAAATGGACTCATTCGGGTAAATAGACCTCAACAAAAGTTTATCAAGTTCCAAGTTCCTGCCTACAGCGCATAGTTCCGTAAAACCAAGAAAACTGTGAAAATCCCTATTTCGGCGTTATCACTACTCCTTAAATTGACCATGTTGAACAAAATCCCGAAAAAAAAGTCAAAAATTTCGTGTTTTTTGTCAATTGACAATTGACGGTATTGATTGACAATCAAATGACGGTATTGATACCAAAAGAATGATGCCAAAAGAAACACGAAGTCAAGTTCATAATTCATTATGGACATGTTTTCGACATATTCCCCAGGCTTGGATTTTTACGAGTTATTGGTTTTTTGGCATTTTTGTCAATCTTGGAGAGTTGCATAAAATCGCCAATTTTTCGGTTCAAGTATACCTATAGGTATATAGGTAGACTTGGATATATCCAAAGTCTACCCAAACTTTTCTTTAATTTTTGAAAAACATTTTAAAGAGATTTAAAAAAGTTTTTTGAAATTCAAAAATTAGTCTTTAAACGAGTTTTCAACCTTCAAAAACCCAACGAAGCCAAAAATCCAAAATCCGTTCAGCAGAAACCCATCAAATCGGCAAGAAAGGGGAAAATGCAATCAAGAAATTCCGGCCAAACCAATTTTAGAAAAATGTATAACATTTCTGGAACAAACACCATATTCTACGGTAAATCAAGCGAGAAATCCAGGGAAAATTCTCGAAAAATTCAAAACCCACGGCATTACTTTCAAAATAGACTTTTTGCGTTTTATCAAAAACCGGACGGAATGCCGAAGCCTTTTCAGGTCGGATATCCCGGAGCTATACCTAATACATATCATGTTCAATACTAGGATACTTTGCACAATTAATTTCTTTTTCTTCATTCAAACAGAATATTCTGTCGGTTGATTGTTCTGTTTGATATCTCTGAAGCTTGGACTAAAAACGGGTTAGATAAGGATGGGCGTCGAAAATGTATAATACCTCACTAGAGAAATCTTGGTATAATATGATTACTGTCTGCTCAGACTCAAATTCATCTAAACGATATCCGAAGAAGCACCCGATGCCTTCTACGAATGAGATTTTTACATTGAAATTCGATGTAATTACCACCGTGGTGAAGTTTATCGGACGCTTCCTTGGATATCGGATAAATAAATTTTGTCGATAAACCGGGCCTTGAAAAGAATAATAATTCGATCGGTGGTTTGATTAATTTGCTTTTCAGTTTCCCGATAAGTCGCGACGGGTCGTTGTTATCGCAAAGAATTCTTAATAATACGGCCAATTCCCATGTTATTCAATTTTATATCTTTATAGCATTATCTTCAGGGGGTAGTAGGTAGGTAGGTAGGTAGGTACACGTACCTGTTTTTAGCGGCGGCGGCCCGGTCCCGCTGCCTCCGGTTCTTGAACCAATTGCCGACCTGGGTCGGGGTAAGGCCGGTGGCCTGGGCCAGTTCCCGCTTCTTGGTCGGATTGGGATAGGGATCCTGTAGGTACCACTCGCGTAGCAGACTGCGGGTCCGCTCCTTGAAACAGTGCGTCTTCTGCTCCCCGTCCCAGATGGTCCGCGGGAGCGGGAACTTCTTACGGACCCGATACTTGTCGACGGGGCCGAGCGGCCGGCCCCGCAGCTTCTCCGCCTCCTGGTAGTGGGCCTCGAGCCACATGGCTTGCAGCTTGCCGTGGGAATCCTTGGTGAACTTGTGGTGCTCCAGGATGCTGTACATCTCGCGGAAATTCCCACTGTGGAACGAGACGATCGCCCGGGCGCGGAGGACCGCCTCGTTCTTGTTCAACTCGCCCACGTTCGGATGGGCGACCGGCAGTGACCAGAGGAACCGGGCCAGACGCTCGATGTCGCCCGATTCTTCGAGCGTCTCGCAGACGGCGGCTACTTGCGAGACGGTGAAATTGAGCGTCGGCAACGCGAACATCGGCGAGTGAGGCGGCATCGGCGGCAGCGGCGGCGCTGCTGACGTTCCCAGTCCGAGCGCCATGACGACGGTACGACATCTCCCGACTGACTAGCCGTGCGGCCGCCCTCCCCGTCCCGTCCGCCCGCCTACTCCTCACTCCGGCCGCCGCTGGCCCCGCCCACCGCTCCTGGCACCCCGCCGGTCGTCATGGCGACTGCCAATCCACGGCCGCCCGGCCCTCCGCCGCCGATACTCCGCTCACATACTAATTACACCCCCACCGCCGCCCCGCGACGCTATTGTACCAACGACGACGCTACCCTCATTTCCTTAATAATTAATCCCCGAGTGTTTTTTCTCTCACTTCTTCCTCCTCCTCTTCTTCTTCTTTTTTTCTTTCTTTTCCCTCAAACCGCGAGCCGGGCGGCTACCCCTCCTGATACCTAACCTGATACCCCCCCCCACTCTCCTGATTGCTTCCCTGATACCCACCCCTCCCCCTTTCCACGCAGCCCCCCTATCCGCCTGACAGCTTCCCTGATACGCTCCCCCGTCCCTCCCGTATCCCTGATATCGTCCCTGATGTAGCTACCCCTCCTCCTGATGACGAAGATGTCGGAGTATCGTGCAATTATTGTAGCGGCACCCTTATTATATGAACACCACCTGATCGCATCCCGATCCGCGCTATATTTTAAAATTTACGCTCCCTTGCTGATAATAAGCCATAGAAACGTAACATTGCAATATCAAATTGAGAATTTCCGCAAGCAATGTTGAGAATTTTTCAAAAAAAAAAAATGGAAATCTGACTTGAAATTGGGGTATTGGTCTTGAATCATGGACGAAATTTGTTGCGCATTTGTTGTACCTACATTTAATGTTGAGCAATATTAGATATCATAGAAAATACATGGACAAAATCTGGGACATTTTAGGAAAATATCTGGACTTTTAGGACCATATCTGACCCACGGCCTATTCACACGAGTGAGTCAGCTTTTTGGCATTTTGACTGCAAAACGGTGAATTTGGCTCTTGGAACAAAGGCGTTTTGTGTAATGGCCAATGGAATTGGGTCGACAGAAAGTCATTACGATGATCTAAGGTGGATATAGGATAGAATTGATCAAATTTTTGATTGCGTGATACCGGCGAAATTGCGTAATTTATATGCAAATTTCGAGATTCCTGTGATATGCCTACTTCTTTCACTTGAGCTTCATTTTCTGTGATAACCAAGAAAAATAATATAACCCTGACGCTAATCCACACCATTACCAGCGTTTTGTGATTGTTTTTAGTGCATTTTTTGTAGAAAGAAAGAAAAGGTGGCAATAAGTTCCGAAGCATGCTGCCATTGCAATGGCATTTTTGACGAGGAGGCAGATCTCCGGAAATCAAATTTAGGGGAGCGTTATTTTACGGTTAGTTAGGATAAGTATCAATTAAGAAGGGGCTATTTGAAAAAGAGGGCGACCGAGGAAGTCAAGAATAAGGCAACGGGAAAAGAATGGTGTTATTAATTTGTTCCTCGTTCCACCTCAGTATGGGAGGGTTGCGTCCATCAGTGCGGAACAATCCTTTTTGCTGGCCCTCTCCCACTGAAAAGAATTTCCTTTTTCAATTTTCGTGAGATGCGGAGGACAACGCGGGACGAGCAATCTGACGAGTCGGAGCCCCCGGGGACTGGGAGGAGCCCGTGACGCAGTACGGATTGTTTTTACTTCCGTATTCACGGAGTAAATGGAAGTAGGCATCGTATAATCGACCTAAAAACGAAAATCAGAAGAAATCAGAAAAATAATTTTTTTTATTTAGGTATTTGCAGTCAGGTATGAGGTTTGGTTGCCGTGCATTGATGCTAAACATTAATATTATTTAATTATTCTCTTCAAAATTTTGTAATAGAACCAGGCCTTTTTTATTCACTAGCCCAATCAAATTTTTGTTTAATGGTTATTTTGTTGATGTCTAATTATTAGATTTTATAAGGTCTGAAAATTTTTTTTTTTATTGTTTCGGATTCATGCATGAATCCATTAGACATGTCTGATATGTCTGACCACTGCAGTGGTCATAATGTGACTGAATATATTCAGGTCTATAGACCGGTCTCCAAGTAGGTTTATAAAGGTAACGGTTTTTTAAATAGGTAATGCTAGTCTTGTTTTATGTTTTCCTCTGAATTGGCAGAATTTTATGATTGTGCCATATTGTTTTACTTTTACACTTTAACACAGAATCACTTCCTGACCAAGTGTCTGGGTGTCATTTACAGAAATTGCCATAGCTCCCCCAATTCTTAACCTTTTCTCAAATTTCTTGAACTGGGATGTTTGTCTCAGTAAGGCCGATCACCCTGTTTTACTGGAATTTGAATTTCTCACAGCACTTTTGATACTATATTAGCACTTTTAGTGTTTAATATTTTATTTTTTCCTGCAGGAAATGACCATGGACCATGGACCACAAAAATGTGACCATGTGACCATGGTCACAAAAATTAACCGATTTGGGCGTTCTTTTTCTTAATGATTTTGTTTCACCACGCAGAATATAATTTTTATAATCCGATCACTTGACGTACCTATTTGGATTTCAGGCGAGTTTTGACATTTGCATAGTGAGAATTTTGATATTTTTCGAAAACCGTGTCAAACATTCACGTATTAAAATTTTTAAAGGCGTCATATAATAACCTCGAATTTTGGCCATTTTTTAAAATTGCATTTTCTGAACGAAATCCTCGTATTTCATCGGCCAGAATTCGAATTTCGGCGGAAAATACATTTTTCTGCTCTCTATTGAGAACATCGTTTTTCGATTTTCAAGGAGGCCCTGTGTCACTGATAGCAGTTTTTTGTCCCTCCTGAAAATGTGGGTTCTTCTGACATACGAGGCTATCATATGACGCCATCGATATGGAATTATATCGTGCCATATACGCACTAATACGTTTTTACTTCCATATTTACAGAGTAAATGGAAGTATTGTGATCGTCCTAAAATCGAGAATCGGAACGGAGCTTCAGAAAAAACTTTTTCTTATACACATTTACTCAGAATCACTTCCTGAACAAGTGTCTGTGTATCCGTGTGTCCGTGTGTCTGTGTGTCCGTGTGTCCGTGGGTCCGTCTGTCCGTCTGTGGTCATTTACAAAAATGGCCATAACTCCCTCATTTCTCAACCTTTTTTCAAATTTCTTGAACTAAAATGTTTGTCTCGGCAAGACCTAACACCCTGTTTAATCGGAATTTGGATTACGCACAGTACTTCCAATATATTTGCATTTTTAGTGTTTTCTATTTTATTTTTTTCTGGCTACAAAAATGAACCGATTTGAGCGTTCTTGGTCTTAAAATCTTTGTTTTGCCTTGCAGAATATGTGGATATTTTTCACATTCCGAAAATGTGGCGTTTTTTCATTTTGGGCGAATTTTAAAATTTTAATAGTGAATTTTTCGATATTTTTGGCCTAAACACCCTTAAAAGCAGTCAAAATATGATCAAATTGTGTCACAATTTTACGTTTCAAAATATGGAAGTATTGTGTGTTATCTACGCACCACTGGTTTTTACTACTGCTAGCTACTTACAACTACCCCCTCAAACTGGTACTGTCTACTTACAGCATCAGTTTACCTATACTCCATGGTTTATACCTTCCATGGATTCGGGCATTCGCCCCGTGTTGGAATATTGATGAAAACGACCGGGGGTTGAGATCGTCGCCGGCAGCGGGAAACAGTAAAAGACGGAATTTACCAGTCGGCTGAATCTGAGCCTGGCATTAGGCTAACGAGCTCTAAATCACAGAGCATCCAGCGACCGAGAGTCGAAGTTCACAGTGCAAGGGGCAGGCAAAGCGAGCGAGTCAAAAACGCTACGTTCCCGCTCCATAGTTCACACGAACGGCTCATCGGACCTTCTAGGAGGGACACACAATACTTCCATATTTTGAAACGTGGAAGTGAGACACAATTTGATCATATTTTGACTGCTTTTAAGGGTGTTTAGGTCAAAAATATCAAAAAATTCACTATTCAAATTTTAAAATGTGCCCAAAAATGAAAATACGCAAAGTTATCAGAATATAAAAAATATCCACATATTCTGCAAGGTAAAACAAAGATTTTAAGACCAAGAACGCTCAAATCGGTTTATTTTTGTGGCTGGAAAAAAATAAAATAGAAAACACTAAAAGTGCAAATATATCGGAAGTACTGTGAGTTATTAAAATTCCGATTAAACAGGGTGTTAGGTTTTACCGAGACAAAAATTCCAGTTCAAGAAATTCGAAAAAAAGGTAGAAATTTGAGGGAGCTATGGCCATTTTTGTAAATTACTACAGACGGACACACCCACAGACGGACACACATACACTTGTTCAGGAAGTGATTTTGTGATGTGTTGAAGAAAAAGATTTTTCCGACGCTTCGTTCCGATTCTCGATTTTAGGACGATTCCAATACCTCCATTTACTCTGTAAATATGGAAGTAAAAATGGCCATAGCTCCCTCAATTCTTGATTCTCCTGAAGACCCTCAGGGCCTATTGTGAAGATTCTCAGGATCTGTCTTGAATATTCTCTGGGCCTATCTTGAAGACCCTCAGGACTTATAATGTCCTTATAACCCTTATGATATATCATAAGGATTCTCAGGACCTGTCTTGAGGTCCCTCAGGACCTATAATGAGAGTTTGCATCGTGCGTTTTTACATTTTTCATCGTTGTAGCCCTTAAACTGGTCAAAATTAGATTGCTTTTGCTGAAAAATTTACGCATCAAAATATTGAAGTATTGTGCGTTATCTTCGCACCACTGGTTTTTTCAGTATAGACGCTCGCAAGAACATTATTTCAGTTTTTTACGTAATATGTAAAAAGTCGTATGTAGGTATATTATACCTACCTAGCCTTTCGTGTGACCGGGGAGGCAACTGCGTTTCTGTCAAAGCGAAATCGTCGGGACAGTTTACCGTTTCCCCTCCGTGGAAAACAATGCCGGGTTAACTTTTGATATTGTGTGCCGTGCCGGCGGGCCTCTCATCCGTTTGACATGAGCCGCCGTGCGTGCGCGGATCACCGTAGTCTTTCGTTGGCTTTAGTTACGCGCGGAAAGACGAAACGAAAGTCGCCGCGTTTTAATTACACGGCGCCCGCCCGCTTTTCCGCCTGCGCAAACGTAATTGTGATCCGACACCGAGAAACCGTACCGAGTCGGCCCGTATCATTTGGCCGACTTGTAATTGACATCGCACTCCGAGCCTTTGATTTTCACTCCAATTATTCCACGCTAGACCGGGCGTAATACGGCGTTGAACGTGTGAAACATGACTTGCCAACCCGCGGTGGAAACGAGGATTTCAGTATTTTCATTTATCATCATTACGTGGGATGAAGTAAATCATGGAGGAACCAAATTAACGAAAAAGTGAAAATCGGTCTTATGGTACATCGAATTTTCAACCCAACCCCCTTGATTTTGACCGATTTTGCGGCTCCTTGCCCGAAAAACTTACCTAGGAAAAACATTGAACTTTTCTTTCGTAAATAATGCCAGCCAGCATGTTAATTTTCTTTTTACAAAAACTTACGACGCGTAAATTTGTATCACCTTTTCTTTTTGAAACCTATGAAAATATAGAAATTCAACGAAATTCAGACGACTTACCTAATTCAATTTTAATTTGTTTAAATGAATGATGAGCGCCTGGACGACTACTAACATGTAAGCCGTCCTTACACAAGTGTCATGCCAGTTCCCACTACTTCCCAGCGTTGTGAAAAAATACCATTTCGAGGGTTTCAAAGCCACATGTTGTATCACCAAAAATTCGAAATTTGTTTAGTTTTCATGTTTTCAACTTGGATTCAGTAAAATGGCCATAATAAAATGAAATAATTGCACTAATAAAGAATTAAAAATTACAATAATAAAACAATTTCGAATTTTTGGTGATACATGTGGCATTGAAACCACCATTTTTCTCTTCGGTTTGTTATTCAATAATAAACTATTGTCATCGCCCGAGAAAAATTTTTTCCGGCGCGTGATAGTGACCTTTTTTTCAGTGCAATAAACCAAAATAAATAAAACCGAATAATTCCCTCAACAACTACCTTCCCTTCCCAGTTCATTAGACGGAGATTTTTTCCAGCCCAAGATCGGTATAGTAGCTCGAACTGAGACCTTAATAGCTCGGCAAACAGTTAAGTGGTTTGAGTAAAGCAGGTAGGAGCTTTATAAAGCACAAACGTACTCTTGTCATGGGAAAGATCAACTTGAGATGTTTTTTGTCCGCTCGGCCCAAAACTTGTTTTATACCGCTGATTCATTCGATACCTTGGAAGTTGGAAGGCAAACAGCGTGAACAGGTAGCCATTTATCGTAGTTATCAGGTGTAGAGTAATTGAAACTTTTCGAAAATATTTTTCAACTGAGTAAAAAACATCATTTTGCTTCGAAACTATCGATTTGAGCATTTTTTTCACTCAAAATGGACTGTTTCGATGGAAAACCAAAAATTTGGTGATTTGGCTAAAAACGTTCAACAATCACCAAAAAATCGGCTATTGCACTTACCGAGGAAAGGTTGGTTCGCATGTCCGCGTGTCTGTGTGTCCGTCTGTCCTTGTGTCCGTCTGTCCTTGTGTCCGTCTGTGGTCATTTACAAAAATGGTCATAGCTCCCTCAATTCTCAACCTTTTTTCAAATTTCTTGAACTGAAATGTTTGTCTCGGCAAGACCTAACACGCTGTTTAATCGGAATTTGAATAACTCACAGTACTTCCAATATATTTGCATTTTTAGTGTTTTCTATTTCATTTTTTACCGGCCACAAAAATGAACCGAATTGAGCGTTCTTGGTCTCAAAATCTATGTTTTACCTTTCAGAATATGTGAATATTTTTTATACTCCGATAACATGGCGTATTTTTATTTTTGGCTAGTTTTAAAATCTGCTTAGTGAGTTTTTGATATTTTTGACCTAAGACCCCTTAAAAGCAGTCAAAATATGATCAAATTGTGTCACACTTTTACGTTTCAAAATATGGAAGTATTAGGTGTTATCGACGCAGTACTGTTTTTTTAGCGTTATCGCTGCACTTGCGCAATCTATTTTCACGCAAGTACCCGTTCTCATCGGCGAGTCGAACATGTCGAATTCGTAAAGGTCGGTGGAAGTGGCGTCAGCCAAAGAAAACACAGGTCGGTTTTCGGAGCACTCTATTTATGTTATGGCGGTCCTCGCATCATCCCCGCCTTGTAAATGAGACTCAAAAAGTCGGGATAATGTTGGCGTTAGTGGCGAAGACGTGTAATGAGACACACCTGGACTCGTGCAAGTCTATTCATAGGTTCGAAAACGTTTTCTCGACAGACGGACCTCACGCAGAAAATCCTTCTTTAATTGTGTTTATTTTTCTCATATTCCCGAACACGAGTGATGAGTCTCGCCTATGTAAACTTCCAAATAACAGGAGGCGGACGAACATTTTACCAGAAACGTCCAATTGTAGACAGGTATCAGTCATATGGAAGTAGGCATGAAGTGAAAAACAAAAATTAGCAGAAAGCCATGATATTTGGACTGATTCTTTGGCTGCATATCGATACCTTCAAGCACAAAGGGGATAATATCCCAAAAAATCTCAAAATCGATATTTTGGGACATATTAGGTAGGTCCCAAAATATCGATTTTGAGATTTAGGGTACCTACCGAAAGAATCTACTCATCAGGACCCATCGATTGCTCCAAGAATCATGATCCTTTTATCTATTTTTATCCAAGTTCTGGTTACACGAGGTTGTAGATCTTGACCAGACAAACATTTTTTATTTAGCGAATTTTTTTATAAAATTGAAAACAATGGAAGAAATCTTTATTTTTGTAAATTGATCAACAACTTATTTTGAATAAAAACCAACTTATTTTGCATTTTTCTCATTATGCCATTTCTGGACATACCTATCCCCATTGTGCTCTAAGGCATCGATATAGGATCGATGAATTGAGGCCATTGAAAAACCAGTCGTGAACATAACAAAAAAAATACTTCCATATTTTGATACGTAAACTTTTGACACAAATTTATTTCATTTTTACGACATTGAGGCTGCGGCGATGAAAAAGTCAATAAACTCGATATGCAAATCTTAAAACTCGTCTAAAATCAAAATACGCCAAGTTATCTGGATACAAACAATATCCACATAATATGTATTCCACAGAATATTATTCTGCAAGGCAAAACAAAGATTTCAACACCAACAACGCTCAAATTGGTTCATTTTTATTGCCAGAAACCAAGTGGTGCGTAGATAACACACAATACTTCCATATTTTTATGAGTAGATCTTTGACATAATAATTGACAATTTGACTTAATGATTTATTATGTCTCGACCCTTCAGAGGGGCTGTTCGGACACACCAATGTTGTACCTACGACAGGCACCTCACACGGATGTCAATTATCGCCGAGAGACTCCGAAGATCAGTCTCGAAATTCACGGTCGCGCCTATTGTTTCGGCTTAACAGCTGGGAAGCGTGAATCGGTGAATATATTCGACGTGTACCTATCTGTTCAACTCCCACCTCGGCGTATTCACGTGCGCGAAAAGCCGTCGACTTACCGTATCGATGAATTATTCATGCGTCATTAACGATATTTGCATTCGATGTGTGAACGCGGAGTGAATCGGCTAGGGCTGAAATAAGCACCTACACGGTTGATTACGTATTTAAAGAGCGTCTTTTTCACGTCGGGGATGCAACGACTGCCACAGCGGAGCAATGTAAGTGTATTTCCGTGGAAGCACTTGAAGCTACGCTCCGACAACAAAACCATATACCTAAAGCATCTTGTACAAACAAAACCCTACTTGTTTGTCTTGGCTCCCTTGTAAACACAAACAGTATAAATATTTATCAGTCCTAGTTCACCGCCCACTTCAGTCGGCCCCCGCCCGTCCCATCTATATTGGTTTGTGACTGCTCAGTCTCTCTCGCTCGCACTGTCTCCCTCTCTCACTCTCACTGTCTCCCTCACTCTGAATACATTAGGAGAGAAGCACCACTATGCATCCTCCGTCCTCCTCCCGGCCGTTCCAGGTCCCGTCCTGTCCTATCAGGGCCGTTTTCTCTTTCTATCCGTGCGGATATGCGCTATGGTTTCGAAAATCATTTATACAATATTAAATAGATACGTTACACAAGTATACGCATAAGGAGAATCTTGAATTTAAAAAAATGCGGTGCAGCTGAAGTGACTTCGTGCCATCTTGAAAATCAACATTTTATTAGAACCGGTAGGTTGAGCTGGGGTTTATATTTGGGTGTGATTCAATCGCACGACACAAAAGTACGAATGCACGACAGCGATTCTCACTTTCACGACGAAACAATCCGTCCACGACAGAAAAATGTTTTCAACTCCAGTAAAAGAGAATGAACGAATATTTAATCCACAAACAACAAGAAAATTAATCTCACGACAAAAAAAAAATGTTACTCGACATGTACCTATGCATAAATCAATTTAATTAGTTGACACGACTGCATTCGTCCACACAATTGAATTAAATTTTACAGAAAAGTATGCATAATTACAAATAATGTACAGTCAACGAAATGATAAATGAATCATTATTGTGTCAGGATGGCACTCTTCGCCTTGGTTGGCCGCCTCGCTTCCGTTTTCGGCCCATAGGGACGGATTTTGCTTCAGGTGGGGGTTCATTATCTTGAACCGTATTTGCATCACGAGGACGTGCTTGCATAGTAGGTTTTTTGAAAAATATGGGCAGCTGCAGGTTGATTTTTGTCGTGGATGTAGAAAAAATTAATGTAATTAATTACGTGCAGGTAGAGAATGGTCCCGTTCTTGAGAGCGGCAGGGCACGCCCGGGACAGCTTCGTTTATGAGGCGAAAAGCCAACGCCTGGAACGGCGGATTACTTTTTTCTCACTTTTTACAGAATTTACCAGTATTAAATGTGAATTCTATCAAAGTGACGGTTTACTTTCCTCTTATGCCCACTCATTCGTTGACTATCAATACGAACCCCTCAGGATTCACAAGGAGCACGCAGTCCACCCACTCGAGAACTCAACACCCTGACAGCCCATACGCCTCGACTCATCGCATCAAAACCTTAGAGGGCTCATAATTTATTGATTCAATGCAAACAGCAGTGTGCCCCGTGGAGAAACGCACCTGTTCTTTAAAATACGAACCAACCATCATTCCCACGTTTTTTATTGAAATTTAATATTTAAAAAAAAAATTGTGGAAGCAACGCCCGAATTGGTCGTTTTGTTCGGCCAGAAGAAAACGAGTGGTGGGTAGACAACTCAATGGGATATATCCCATACATATATTCTGATAGCAACTTTTTGACACAATTTGATTATAGGTATATCAACTACTTTCAAGGCACTGTGGGTCAAAAATGTCAAAAAAATCGATATGCGAATTTTAGAGCCAGCCTAAAAATACCTCCAGTGACAGGAATATAAAAATATCCACGTATTCTGCAAGGTAAAAACAAGACCAAGAACGCTAAGATCGGTTTATTTTTGTTTCCAGACAAAATTAAAATAAACCAGTGGTGCGTAGATAACACGCAATACTTCAATATTTTGAAACGTAAAATTGTGACACAATTTGATCATATTTTGATTGCTTTTAAGTGTGTTGAGGTCAAAAATATCTAAAAACTCACTCTGCAAATTTTAAAATTCGCCCAAAATAAAAATAAGCATACATTATCGGAATATAAAAAATATCCCCATATTCTGCAAAGTAAAACAAAGATTTCAAGACCAAGAACGCTCAAATCGGTTCATTTTTGTGGCCGGAAAAAAATAAAATAGAAAACAATAAAAATGCAAATACATCGGAAGTACTGTGAGTTATTCAAATTCCAGGGTGTTAGGTCTTGCCGAGACAAACATTTCAGTTCTAGAAATTTTAAAAAAGGTTGAGAATTGAGGGAGCTATTGCCATTTTTGTAAATGACCAAAGACGGACACTCGGACACTGGGGAAGTGATTCTGAGTAAAAGTGTATAAGAAAAAGTCCGATATATCTACCAAAATTCCCTCCGAGGGTATAGCAGTATACCCAATTTACGACTCAATAGACCGATTTAAAATCATCACCTACATTTTCATTATTACCATAAAATCCGCGATTAAGCTAATATTCCCTCGATACGGATTTTATGCCCGCGTAATAAAATACCTGGATACTCAAATAGATTAGGATTCATCGAGAGCTAATGCGAATCCGTTGGAACCCCTGACAAAACGATTACCCGCGGTGATTTAGCCAATCACGATTCGAAACGTCGGAAAGGACATGACGCACCGAGAGACCCTCAGGTCGTTATTTCGGTTATTTGAGAAAGGGAGAGAAAAGCGTTAAAGGTGAGAAGGTGGCAGTGCGTTGGGGCTTAGATTGTTGCCAGGTAACAATTAGATTGGCTCTGTTGACAGTGGGAGGCGGTCAGATGATTTCATTTGTCAGAGTGGGCAGTATAAGTTGGAAAGCATTTCTCCTGGGACTCCCAACTCCGAGACCCTCCGAGCTTTGGAGCGGCGGATCGATATTACACCATTTTCAAAACCTAAGACGTTCCGTCCGCAAAAAGGCGTTTCCGATTTGAGGTAATTATCCAGGGGAGAAAACACAGGAAACCCCAACACCGGAATTCCATCAATTGATTTCATCTCGAACTCAACCCACAAACTCAACTCACAAATTCAACTTACCAACCCAACCCACAATCCCAAATCACAAACTCAACTCACGAATGAAACTCAGAACTCAAGTCACAAACGCAACCCACAAACTCGATCGACTAACTCAACCCACACATCCCACTTACCAACCCAACCCACAAAATTCAACTCACAAATTCAACTTACCAACCCCACAAACCCCCACAACCCACAAACCGAACTCACAAACGAAACTTGAAACTCAAGTCACAATTGGAAACCAACAAACTCAACCCACCACTCTAACTCAACTATCAAACTCAACGTACAAACTCAAGTCACAAACATAACTCTCATACTTAACCCAAAAACTGAACTTGCAAACTCAACCCTTACACTCACAATTCAAACTCAAAATACAAACCCAACTCTCAAACTTGAGTCACAAACTCAACTGTCGAACTGAACTCTCAAACTCAAGTCACGAACTCAACTTTCAAACTCAACCCAGAAACTCAACCCTCAAACTCTAGTCACAATCTTCATTTCTCAAACTCAACCCACAAACTGAACTCACAAACGATACTTGAAACTCAAGTCACGATGGCAACCCACAAACTCAAACGACTAACTCAATCCACACTCTCAACATTCAAACTGAACACGCAAACTCAAGTCACAATTGCAACCGTCAAACTCAACTTGCACACTCAAGTCACAAACGCAACTGTGCAACTCGGGTCACAAACTCAACTCTCAAACTCGAGTCACACTCATTTCTCAAACTCAACCTACAAACTCAACTCTCAAACTCAAGTCACAAACTCTACTTTGTTTGTGGGTTGAGTTTGAAAGTCGAGTTTGTGACTCAAGTTTGAGAGTTGAGTTCGTGGGTTGCGTGAGTATGTTGACTTTGAGAGTTAAGTTAATGGGTTGAGTTTGAGAAATGAGTTTGTGACTCGAGTTTGGTAGTTGAGTTTTTGGGTTGAGTTTGAAAGTTGAGTTTGAGAGTTCAGTTTGAAAGTTGAGTTCGTGACTTAAGTTTGACAGTTCAGTTTGTGGGTTGAGTGAGTATATTGAGTTTGAAAGTTGAGTTTTTGGGTTGAGTTTGTCAGTTGAATTTGTGACTTGAGTTTGGGGGTTGAGTTTCGAGGTTGAGTTTGTGAGTTCAATTTGTGACTTGACTTTGAGAGTAAAATTTTTGCGTTGAGTTTGTGACTCGAGTTTGTGCGTTGAGTTTGATAGTTAAGTTAGAGAGGTGGAATAAGTTTGTTGGTTTCCAATTGTGACTTGAGTTTTAAGTTTTGTTTGTGAGTTGAGTTAGTAAGTTCAGTTTGACAGTTGAGTTTGTGACTCGAGTTTGAGAGTAGAGTTTGTGGGTTTAGTATGAAAGTTGAGTTTGTGACTTGAGTTTTGAGGTTGAGTTTGTGACTGAGAGTTAAGTTTATGGGTTGAGTTGGAGAGTTATGCTTGCAACTTGAGTTTGAAAGTTGGGTTTGTGGGTTGAGTTTGAGGGTTCAGTTTGTAAGTTCAGTTTGTGACTTGAGTTTGATAGTTAAGTTAGAGAGGTGGGTTGAGTTTGTTGGTTTCCAATTGTGATTTGAGTTTCAAGTTTCGTTTTCGAGTTGAGGTAGTAAGTTCAGTTTGTGAGTTGAAATTAAGAGTTGAGTTTGTGGTTTAAGTTTGACAGTTGAGTTTGTGGGTTGAGTTTGAGGGTTGGGTACATTTTGAAGGTAACAAGATGCCGCACGAATTTTCTCCTTTTTGTTTTCAAGGGGATAATCAACTCGCAGGTTGTTGGAATGGTAACCGCAGCCGAATGCACAAGGAAAATGAAAACAACACAGTAGGAAATCATGATAAAACTATTTATGCATCGAGATGGTGACTAGTCGGATAACATTTACCTGTGAATGAGCCGTTCGAGTTCAAATGAAGTAAAATTAATCTTGGCGAGTTTTAGACAAAAATTACCTTCCTATACGATTGGCTCGCTGACTAGTCGCACTTTCTTCGTACGGTGCCTGTCGTCAAACCCGATCTTCCTGCTCACTTCTTCCCACGTTTTGGCGGCTATCGTTTCAGCCTTGGCCGAACCCTCGGCCAATACATTATCCAAGTATTCTTTAGAATCTAGTAATTTCATCAGTTCGGCGCGTATCGGGGCCAGTTTGGCTATAACAGCTTCGGCGACGACAAGTTTGTATCTGTGGACAAAGGATTAACAGCATTCAATAAGGCAAACCATAGCGTTGGTTCGTAAACAAATTGGATGAGAGGTTGTAATAAAAAGTGCAATCATTCCGCTTTTTAGGTACCTACCTACCTTCTAACATCCCTCGCTCAATTTGGTCCCTTCAACATCATCAACATTCTATAACGCCTGAACTTATGAACCGATTTCGACATTTTTGCCGCAAAATATAGGCAATAACTTTGTCACGATAAGTAGAGAAGGGGAAACCCATAGTTTCTGAGTTATTACCTACAGACTGTAGGTTATCGCTTTATTATAACAGACCGTTAGCCCTCAACACACAGACCGAGTCATAGGATAGACGCATTATTCGGGCCCAAGTGGGAACTAAATTAACAATTCAACCCCTAACCACCGAAAGTCATGTCCACGTAGCCGCCCTGGTCTGCGGCACTTGGCTGACTACGTGCGCCAATCGGCCAATCAGAGACGCGAACGCCACGGCTGCACTCTCCCACCGACGGCTTTAACCGCCGGCCGTGGAAGATTCGATCGTCCAATGTTTCAGGCCAGCCGTGACCACCTGCTGCGCCGTTCGTCTGATACGGCCTTCAAAGGCCTGAACTGAGCGAGAACCTATTGAAAACACAACTCAGAAACTTTGACCCAAACTACCCCCCACCCCACTAGGAAACAATTTAAAAAATAAAATATCCACAACTTTTGAGTGCTCCTGCAAACAACAAAACATGCCAGAAAATTCTGTTGAACAAATATACAATAGAATTGATTATCTGGAAGAATGTTCCTACTTAACTCATGAATAACTCTCGACATTCAAGATATACGTACTGTCCCGTATCGAGGCCGGCAGCTTCTCTAACGATGTCCGTTCGATTCTTATTGGTAGCTAAAGCGTGGATATCTATAAGGTTAGAAACCCCTGGGCGGTTTTCCGGATCGTACTCCACTTCACTCGTAAAGTCCGTCAGCGCTTTCTTGATTTTACTTCTTATCTCGTCCGGAGAATCAGTGATCTCAATTCGGCTCTTCTGGTCAGGGTGAGACTTCGACATTTTTCTGCCGGGTTCCTTCAAACTTTTGATACGTCCGGCTCCGGATTGCGCTGTAACCAGAGAGAGAACCCTGAAGCCATGAGGCAATTCTAGTAAAACAATTATGGCATTCTGGTTGAAGTAATTTTGATACGATTACCGGGTACATACCTTCAACCAGATACTCTGGGATTGGGAAAGTGACGCCGTACTTATTGTTAAACGCATGCACTAAATGCTGAGCCAAATGTAAATGTTGAACTTGGTCTTCTCCTACAGGAACGTGAGTTGATCTGAAAACAGCATAAGTACGTGGATATTGTTTAGATCCTACTAACTTGACTCAAGGCAGTTTTGAACATGTGCCGTGATTTTGTCATTTTCAATCCTAGCGGCCTCCAAAACCGGTCAAAATTTACAAAAATTGCCAACCAGTTCATTGGTTTTCCAGAAAAGCTCGTATGTAACTTCTTCCTCTTGCACCTTGATTTTTAAAAACAAGCCGGATACCGCAGGAAGAAAAAATGTTGATCTGGGTGCCTTAACACATTTCATTCAAACTTTCACAATGAGAACAGTTCATCCAAGGGATGAATGTTCGAAAGGATAAATGAAACTAGTCCGTGACACCTTGGCTGAATGGAAATCGGGCTATGATCCCTAGGTATTACGTAAATTTGGGTATAGCACGTTTTTCTCAACATCCAAATTTCTAATTCAAAAGTGTACAATTTAAAATTGATTAAAAAAATCATATAATTGCCGTTTTTATGGAGATGCTGCTTTTTTAGCTTACTTATACAAAAGAATATCAGCTGCTTGGAGGACCGGATAGACGAATAAGCCCAGAGGAATGTCTTTCAGGCTTTCGGATTTCTCCTTGTACTGTGGAAAATGGTAGAGCCGCGCCATCGTTGTCAGCGAACCAAGAACCCAGCCGAGGAGGACGTGTTGCGGCACCTGAGATAACCCAATGAAGACATTGTAAGGATGCAAGTTGCTCTCCCAGTCCAAAAACAAACAAAAAAACTGGCCTTATTCAAATCTCCGCTTTTCACGGAACACCCCATAGCTCATTCCCTCAAGAAAAAAAAAAACATTTTTAACGTATTTCGATTCTTATTGACTGACCTTGGATTGTTGAAATAGAATGCACTTTCCAGGATCGATGCCGCAAGCTATCAACGTTGCAGTCATCCTGAGAATACTGGTGCGCAGAGTTTTCGGATCCTGAATCATAATGAGAAAATGTAATAACAATTCATTGTGATGATTATGATTTTGAAGAGCGAAGCCGATGTAATCTCCAGGACTGGAAACCCCCACCGACGGCTCAAACCGCCGGCCAAAGAGACTCGATCATCGAACGTGTCCTTGTCACGTCATCAGGCGGTAGCGGTTTAAGCAGTCCTTTTGACGCAACCATTATTTGTTAAGAAAAAAAATTCAAAACAACTGAGTATCTCACATTTTTTCCAATTAAGGGACATTTTCAATCATGGCCATCATTAAATGAGAATGATGAGGACGTATGTTCAAAAAGCCGAATTAACCAGCTGGTAGGTATTGGCACCTGAGGAAATGTGATCGAATGAAGGTCGACGATACTCAAAATTACGTCGCCATCAGCTTTGTCTTGTAGATGCTTCCATTTTTCAACAGCTCCGAAATAATTTCCTAGATGCAATGTGCCCGTTGGCTGGATCCCGGATAGAACTCTTTTCGGCCATGACCGTACCTGAAAATCATTATTTTACGTAATAATTAATATTATACCCTCAAAAATTAAAGCGGTGCTGATTTACGAGTAAATCATCCGTAAGAGCTAACGTTGGATTTAATACTGCAAGGCCTCTGGAGCACTGGCGATCGGAAGACTGCCGGCGGTTTCAGGTATTTCAACCGTGTCACGTTGGCCATTTATTCGAACTTGGAACGAAAAAAGTTTAGATTGAACTGACATAAGCTTCAGATAAATTAAAGATTAAACAAAATAAGTACTGGTGTACGAAATAATAATTGTTCATTATTCAATATTAGGTCAGTTCACGTAGAACAAACTCAATTTTTGAAATTTGTAAACAAACTCAGATGAGTGATAAGATAAGAAATAGATATTGTTATCGATAAACTATCATGTTGTAGCGGAGTCCTCGGTCATGGCCCATGACGAAGTTACGACAGACAGAAGATTTGAGCTTTAGGAAGATGAGGATTTTTTGGATGTGGATTTTCTGACCAGCTCAGAGCTCTGATCCGAGCTAAGTAATTAATGATTACTTAGAGCAAACACGTGTGACCAATTAAAATGCGCATGTGCATGAAGGAAGATAGTAAATTTTCTGCTATCAGGTTTATGTCTGCTTGATCGCCCGGCATGGAAGAAGAAACTGTCTTCTTCCATGATCGCCCGGTTATCAGTTCTTGCTTGTTGACGTTCACGTACCGTACACGCAGCGCAGATTCAGTCCCACCACAACAAACAATAAAATTTATTGTTATTTAAAAACAATCGTGTATAATGTGCTGAGACCCTGCCGTCGTGGTGTGCTGTGTCGCGGCTTTGCCTGCGGGTTTTCATTAGTTCTGATTTTTTATTGATGCTTGACCATGGAACTCGAATGATGATTCAGGTGCCTACGTACGAGTTCGAAGGATCTTCAGATACTTAAGTATATAAGCACAATAACCTCAAAATAAACTTGCTCTCAGAAAGGACATGGTTGGAGGAATCACGTTGATGATATCCTCTATAGAGGATAAATTTTGAGTACTCGGATTGTCATCTAAACTTGGGGAATAGTTGCTTGAGGATATTTTGAGTATCCATACCGAGTTTCAGCCGTAGAAACTGGTAGAAACTCGGTTCGCATGATTTGAAGTCTTGGGTATTCGGATAGAGAGGTGCCCTCTTGGGTACTTGGAGAGCCATGAGAGAACTCCGGTTTCCTGGCCCCACCGAAACTCTGAAGCCACGTCAGTTTTGGGAAGAGGGTGCTCAGTTGGGTCAAATCACCAGAATAACTATTTAATACTGAAACTAAAATAATGATATTGTTTCACAAAATCTCCGTTTTGTTGACAGGTTACGCTAGTGGCAAAGAATCATGGCCATTCCTTCTGCGATGGGCCTTCTACTCCCTGATATGTATTTGATGAAGAGATAACAGCGTCAAAAAGGTCATCGTGATGTGGGCCTGCAAAGACGTGAGGGCCATCAACCCATTTTGGGACGTGCTGGACAATGTGGAGAAGCGTCGCAACGGCCTGATGGCTGCAAACGTGTTTGAGTACCGTCTATGTCGGCACTTGGCTACTAAGTACCATGTCAGTGAAGCACGTTCTTTCCCGCTCATGTCTGAAGCGGACGATGCAGTCGTCAGAGAGAACCGGCTGGCGGTGGTCAGCCAAGGATTGCTCGCCATATACGACGTAACTTCAGGTGCAGGTCCTGCTAGGCGTTCTTACGAACGGATTGCTGAAGTCGTATTCCCCGATCCTCGGCGTCTGTCTTCAAGACTTCCTAGGATAAATCGAGGTGGTACGGCGTCGTCCGCGTGTGTCCGATGGTCCCCAGCTGGCGCTTTACTCACAACATCTGGAACGTTTCAGGACAAAAACGCGCTACGTGTTTTCGACACTGCGACATTGCAAATTGCTGACACCCTGGAATTCCAGAGATACCATTCGCAAGCTGTTTTCACTCACGAGCATTCTCTGATAGATCCAGCTATTATTGCGATAGGTAAGCAAAACTTATGATAGTCATTTCTCATGATGAAAAGAGAGAGAGAAGAAATTTCGAAGTTTCTGGTCTCGATACACCAATCCCCTCTGAATCAAAATTCAAAAAAGAGACTTACTTCAGTGCAAAAATAAAATAAATCTCAACATGTTCTGATTGGGGATATTTGAGGGTGTTCTGAATCCTAAGTTCGTTTGACCATGGACGTACATAGGGAATGTTCAAAAAGGTCACCCATTTCCATCTTCATTATTTTTCAATGAGCAGATGCTATTTCTACAGGAAATATGGCGCTGAACCCACCCAAGCATAGGTTGATAGATCTACGATTCTTTCCTCTTGTAAGACCAAAAAACTTGGTTTTCAAATTCGAACAATTTCATCCACTGTATGCTCAATTCCTCAATTAACAAATGAGAGCATGCCATTCTAGGCTTGTTCTCTTCAAATCGTGAGTATAAATCCATAAGAGTTGACATCAATTCATTTGATTACTACCATTTTGCAGGATCCTCATTACCCCAGCTGATCCTTGCTGACCTCAGATCCGGTAATGTCGTCGTCAGTGGTGGATCATTGCTGTCCAGCCCTGTGGTCAGCATCGGCTGGTCACCGTCTGACGAGCATCTGATCGTCGCTGCTTCGAGCCAGCATCTTGTCACCTGGGACAAACGGCACTTGTCCAAACCGTTTGCAGTCTCTATTGACAATTGGTCGACTGATACCCCGCCTTTCAACATCCCGCATATTGACTTTTTGGATCACAATCGATGTATAGTTACTCACTCATCTCGGGAGACGCATATATTTGATCCGTACACCGGCAATCTGTTACGGACCCTCTGTCACGAGGTGGGAGGCACTCCTCTACGGCGGAAGTTCGCCCTCAATCGAAATGCATGGGTGCTGTATTTCCCAGCGAAAAAGGGCGTTATTGGGTTCGATCTGGTGCGTGACCAACTCTTCCTGTTCCCCAAAGGAGCCCATCTGTACCGCGTCGAGTTGATTCTGTTCAATGATAGTACGAAAGAAATTTACTCTATCAACGGTTTTGGCGAAGCTATTGTATGGACTCCGTTTGAATAAATACCTACTTGAGCGCACCAGAACTTGTTTGTGAGGTTGTCCCTGAGCTAAAGAATTCCTGATTACCTCCCCATAGACACCTAGCCCAAAAAGCTTTACATTCCTTGATCCCAATCCAATAGACATCTCAACTTCAGCCGATAGGGCCTATCCAACACAACATCCCATGGGAAATGAAACAACATCCTTGCAAAAAATAGGTAAGTTTTTATAACTAAAATTAGAACCCCCAAGTCCCTGACGCCGATCGACAACAGACTGACATTGGAACTCCGAAATTTAAATTCACCGTCAATCCTAAAGTCCCCCACACATATCCTATTGACAGAGAAAACATCTCATCCTATTGCTGGCCGTTTGAGGGGCGATGATCATGGGAACGTGGCTTGGAAACGCCAAAAATTCGACGACGATGCAATATGCGCATGACAATCGTCGAAGGCAAAACCAACGATGAAACAACAACAGCAACATTATCGATTACACAAAATAAGAATTTTTTATTTTCGTTCATGATTTTAATTCTTAGCACTGCTAAGTTAGCAGAACACATCCAAATTGCTTGGAATAGGTAAATTTGTCTCATCAAAAATAATTATTTGAGTTTTTAACAAAATAGCTCCACTCAGTGAAATGCCGGTGCTAGCGAAGTGATTTTTTCGCACCTTCTATTTAGGTACGTAAGTACTGCTAATTATAATTAGTAAGTACGGCAGATTTATCGCCAATAATTGTACAATTATTGTAGTTCATTTTCACGAGCAAGTTTAAGTTGCGTGAGTTAGCAAAGTGTAACTGTATTTAATATATTGAATATAAAATATTATTTTTGGATATAAAATTAATTGTAGGTATAGCTCCCTCTCAAGTGATAATACCAAAAATCTGTGATGCCTACTGTTGCGTGTTTTTTAGCATTGAATTCCAAGTATTGACTCGTACTTTTACAGTCTGACTCAATTCGATTGACGATTCTGGGCCGAATATGTCGCTCGTTCCCAATTTCGGTCCTCGCGCTTGGACCTACTTGAAGCCTCTCTGCACAAGAGCCCTGTTCGATTCGAATACTAGGACACACAGCAGCTCCTCGTCACACGAATCCTTCAGGCCCACTTCCGCAGCTGAACATCGTCCCGTGTTAGGGCCTGACGATGTCATGTCAGCGTGGCGTCTCAACGCCTATGGATCCCTTGACAATTTGTTCTTGGCTAGCGACGTACCTAAACCCGCCATTACGAAGCCCCGTGAGATAATCGTGAAAGTTGCAGCGTCGTCTTTGAACCCCATAGACGCAGCTATGCTGGGTACGCCTAAGTACATTATTGCCATGTAAACAGTAATATATTTTCTTTTGTTCGAATTGACGGTGATAGAGGATGCAGGACGCCTTCTCGTCATTCTTATCAAGGATTATTCTTCTTATGGGGTATTTTGTCACGCCAGTTGTAACACCGGGTAACTCATTTTTCCCAATTTTTCAGGAGAGGCAAAAATTAATGAGTTTCCCAGGTTCCTAAGTAGGGTCTTACTGTTAAATTTGATCGAATTGGCTTTAAAGACCTCTTGAGACTTGCCATCGGGCGTGAGGTCGCTCTGGGATAACGTATTTTGGCAACGATTTTAGATACCTGCTGTTGATCAAACCGCGATTTATTCCTCCCTATCGAACTGACAATGAAAATAGCTTCACTAATTGATCCGCCTTCGCTTTTTTTCAGTACGAAACCGTTCTTAACTCAATACCGCCCGAGATGAGATACTCGGTGTTACCAATGGCGTGACGATTTATGTTAATGGTTTCGTTTAACCGTGTCATATAGAAATGAGGTGGTCATTTGGTGCAGGCTAATGACCTCTCGATTCAGCCTTATTGGGTGGTTGGCGTGGGACGTCAGTAAATCGGAGCGTCTGCTGTTATCTTGAAAAAATTACTCAAGCTGAGAGTTATTTCATGTTTTTTCTATCATTGAATAAGTGAGGAGAGACGAGGGTAAGCAATAATAATCCGAAATGCATAATCTTCATCAAATTCTGCAGGTGGCTATGGTCAGGTGCTATTGGACGCAGTCCGGTCTCTTGAAAACTGCGCTACAAACGACAGAATAAACCTTCCTCTCACTCTTGGCAGGGATTTCAGCGGCGAAGTTGTTGCCAGAGGAAGTAACGTAAAACACGTCCAAGTGGGTGACAAAGTTTACGGCGTAATCGTTCCTCATCATCAGGGATGTCAAGCTGAATATGCAGTCGTCGACTCGGATTTGGTATGACTGGATTGATGGACGAAATACCCCCCAAAGCGAGACCCGCTTTCCAGAGAATTATAGTATCTATCTTTATTCACAATTTCAGGTAGCCAAAAAGCCAGTGCACCTTACTGACGAAGAGGCGTCCAGCATATTCTATACCGGCATGACCGCATGGTCCGCCCTGAAAGTCACAGGCGACATCTTCCTCCGAGGTCCGTCAGGGATGAGAGCTTTAGTCATCGGTGGTTCGGGCGGCGTCGGCACCATAGCGATTCAGCTACTCAAAAACTGGGGTGTGGAGGTAATGAGGAACATGCATGAAAAAAAATAAACTGTTTTTTCGCCATAATATTCCTTCTTAGGCTTCGAAAGTGGTGTTATGGTGGATGACGGTTCGGAAAAGTGGTAATTAAAAGAGGAGGGAGGCTCAGTGAAATTTGCAGATTTGAAGTCGAGCGGGGAAATGACCAGCCGCAAGGTTACGCATCTTCTCGTGAACCAGTGCAACCTCCTCCAAGTTCATGCGTGTTGTGTAGTGATAGGACGGGGCGATGTTTGTTTACCTTTGTTGATGAACTCAGTACTCGACAATATGGAATGGAGAAATAATTTAAGCAATTATTGCTTCATGCGAGGGTGCAGAAATAAAGACCCGGAGAAAATGGTGATCGTGCCGTAAAAACCCGAAAGCACGAGGAAACTTTGTTTTAACGTCGCGCGGCAACAATATACGAGTGCGAGGCGTCTGGGTGCTTTTCATAAAACTCTTGTAGGGCTTCAAAATCGACGAATGGAATGTTCTCAGCTGTGGCTTTTTGGAAACCGTCCAACAACACATTGATCCTTCTTTTATGAGCACTCATCACGACTTTCTTCCGATGAAACCACGAAATCACGAAAAATCCAAATAATCTAAACAAACAAGACCGTATGACGTCTTCTTCTTCTTCTTTTTCTTGATATGATGCCACTGCGCCATTCGCCTTTTGCCGTTACTTTACGTGCAGTCTCGCCCGCACAGTGACGTCACAATGCTACCCGCCACGTTCAAAAGGGCACTTTTCATTAGCGTTTTTCACCAGGAAAAATGTCGTTTTTCCGTTTAAGATCATCACTACATCATTTTCGCATCCTAAACAGCACCATTCTGGCGGAAAAAATGGATTTCGTTTTTCATGCATGTTCCTCATTATCAAATCGCCTTTGTTTTATGATTTTAGTCATAATTTAAATCATAATTGCGAGTAGTTTCATAAGTCTGAGCTCAATAAAAAGGGAACAATAAGAGTTTTTATGATTTGAAAATACACTACTTTCACCCTTGTTAGGTAACTGTTCTAACCATCGGGCACAGGACCTCCCCCCTCTCACGGGTTGAAACTCACATTTAATAACCGCCGATGAACTGTATTATGAACATTTTTCCGTTTCATTGGTCAGTTTCAACCAACATTTCGACGCACCCTGTGATTTTCGTTTTTAGGTAACTACAACTTGTGCGCCGGATGCTGTACCGTTACTCCAGTCGTTGAATGCAGATATTGTGATTGATTATACCAAACACGATGCCTTGAAAGATCTTGAAATCGTCGGAAAGTGAGTGATAAGCAATCGTGAGATTGAATCCAAATTTGGATTTCAACTCCGATCGCTAAAAAAAATGTTTCCTAGCCTACCCTGAAATTGTTATGGTTTACGTTTCAAAGGGAGTAGAATCCAAATCTGCAATTTAAAAAATTTGTTTGCCCCAAACGGCTGGAGATTTTTTAACTCCTTTTTAAACAACAACTGAGAAAATGTATGCTGACCCCTTTGCTCCCCTGGTGCTTAGAAGGTATTATTCCTTGATTCTTCGCCCCACCGCAGCGCTCTGTGACCCCACCACAGTGGGGAACGTCTATTGCAGGACAAGCGTGGCCTAAGTATGACTGTCTGGTTTGTAGGTTCGACATAATTCTGGACGCGTCCGGAGTCGCTTCGCCGAACATGTACCTGAATTACTTGCGCGAATGGAAGAACGCCAAATTCATCACGCTCAGGTCGCCACTTCTGTCCAATGTTGACAAACTCGGCCTGGTCGGCGGTATGGCGCAAAATGCACTCGACCTCGCCCTTGCCAACATCAAAACCGGAGCCGTCGCTAAGGGCGCGACTGTCAGATGGGGGTTCTTCATGCCTGCGTCTGCCGGCATCAGCGAAATCAACGATATGGTTCTGGATAAAAAGGTCAGTCCGGTACTCTCAAGGTCTGACGACTTGCCAGTAGATTTGTTCCAACAGAAAGGTCATTAACCCCCAGGCACGATAGTCCCTTAGCATAAAACTATATTAAATTGTACAGGATAGATATTCTCCATCAAAACTGTTACTTGGATGGAAAATATTCGGTTTTTGATGGTTTATGCAAGAATATGGAAAAAGAGGTTCTGTGGAGCAGCCGTTTAGACATTCTGAAGGCCAAAGGTTTTTGTTTTCAACGCATTTCTTCATCTAGATTTCTGTTTAGAGAATTTTTTCAGGTTTCGCTTTTCTTGTTGGAACAAACCTACATTATTTATTTGTAACTTCATGTACACCCCAAGAAGGAAATTCGGTTCGGCGATCGGGAGAAAAATTCGACTACATTGCTGTACGATGCATTAGGTACAATGGCTCTATAAACTCATTTATCATTATATACAGAATGACGATGTTTTTCATTCGCAGATAAAGCCAGTCGTGGAGAGGGTTTTCGCGTTTTCTGATATGCCGGCAGCGTTCGAACGTATGGCTCAGGGTCACCTGAGGGGCAAACTTGTCATCTCCAAAGACCCGTCAAAAGTCACAGCTCCAGCCCCGACCTCAGGGGCTTTGCGATGAACTTAACAAGTAGGCCTTCGTTTTGGAACATTGATACCAGTGTAATCAATTTTAAGATACTTTCAGCCTATCGCTTTATAGGTATGTTATTCAAACCACTGATAAAAATATTTCAATCGTTCATGATTTTACCTTATATTATTGTCTAAATTGACGTGAAAACTGGATGCTACCTCAATGTTAGTAGCTCGAAATTACGAGACCCGGTTTCTCCAAGAGATATTCACCGATATTCGACGCTTATTTTGATCTTAGCTTTCTCTTTCGATATTAAAACAAAATTTTTTGTCCGAAGCTGAGTTGTCCAGGGATGTTGTGAAAAACCTGTGATAGATCTGGTAGTGTCAATGTTCATCTTTCACTTTTTCAAGTTCTTCGTTATGGTAGGCCTATTAGCGGTTGTTGCCTGAGGATTGTTTTTGTATCTAGTCTTTTTGTACGCTGGTGAAGTGTAAATAGACACCAACTCAGTACGCTTTCGTTGCATATGAGATAAACAGTTTATTTTCTCCTTCAATTTTGTTTCGCACATTACCCTTTCTTGCTACGACAAATTAAGTAATAAGGAGGGGCTAAAAGGGGACTGAGTTGTGGTGGAAACAGGTGTGTGCCTCGCTCTCCAAAAATGTTATAGCATTCCGCTTCCCTAGGGTAGACGGTTGTGTCGTAATGGCACTAATAACCATAGAATACTGAAAAATAATATTTATGAACCATTAGTAGACTAGGTACTGGATTGGATAAAAGAACTTGAAATATCAAATTAATCCATTGGATATTTTATTAAGAGAGTAGAAAACTAAAATTTTAATTAATTCAAAACTTTAAAATGTTTCCCATTGAGAGGTGTTTAGCTAGGTGTTGATCAAATTTATAGTTCTTTTCAAATTGATGTTTTCCCGAAATGTAATTAATAGAATTAATAAACATTTAATATTTGACTGCCGAAAATTGGGATAAGAGAAGCTCGGAGATAAAACCGGACCTCAATTCATGGATTTTTCTACATTTTCCCTAATTCAAAATCTAATCATTTTTCGGATCAGTTGTCTCGATGTTTTGATAACTTTGATCACTTTGGCCTAATTTCAACAATCCGCTCCCATATAATACGATGCTGTTTTTGAAATTTGGCTAAAACCTCGAAATGATTAGGCACGCGGGCGGTTTAGATTTTCAGACTGCGAGGCGGGGATATCCGCTGAGGAGGGAGTCCGAGCAGAGGGAGGCGCGGGTGAGACGATCCGAGCTCAAGCTCGGAAAACCGAGCGCCGTTCAAAGTCGGCAGAAACTCGCAGACGTCGGCAGAAACCGCCCGCTCGATTTGAATCGCGACCGATCGAACATTGTCAGATCGACCAGTGCCGCCAGGAGATGACGATCTCGAGGATACGTCGAGCAGCCCAGCTCGTTGGTGAGTCGGCCTATTCCTGTCGTATATCGAGGGTTTCAAAGCCTCATGTCCTTTCACCATGCCATACTTTACTGAATCTAAGTTAAAAACATGAAAACAAAAAAATTACAAATTTTTGGTGATACGACATGCGGCTTTGAAACCCTCGATATGACTTTAATTTTGGATTGATTAAATTTTGCTCTATTTTCATCCTAACCGCAATATTTTCCCTTATGCGATTTTTGTCATTTTGATTTTTTGGTCTATCGCTGGGCTTTTCGACTTACGACCCCAATATCCAAATGTTAATATTTTTACAAGATCAAGGCTTCTACTCGCTGAGTAATGTAGACTTTATTGTCATTGTGTATATTATCGAAACCTCCCTTCTGTAATGCATATTGCACTTTCTTGTCTTGGTTATGCGCTTAATAACGCTTAATATTAAGGGACAAAATCCTAATTCAATTTTAAAAACCTCAAAAAACCATTGCCTCGAAGATGAAAAAATATAGCTGAAGCCCGCAGCCTTCCCGAAAAATCCGTTTTTTGACTATTCTGTGGCAACCCCGGTTTGCGGTGATTCTTTGGATCATGGTCTCAATTTTTCACGTCAAAATGAAGCTGTAGTAGGAGGCATCCCCCCCCCCCCGTTACAATAGCTAACTCAGGCATAGTAAATGTAATTTTCTTGTAATCCACGTATGGCATACCTATTTAGATAACAAAACCAAGAATTAGATTTTTGGAAATTGGCAAATGTGTTTTTTTACATTTTGTGTACATACTTACCCACTAGGTAAGTGCTTACACTAGGTAAGGCTGCTGCAGCCTTTGATCAATCCAAATAAAGTGGCACTGGTAAAAGCTATGGAAGTCCAAAATATTTTTGCTTCAAGTCTTTCAAAATGGGTCTTCTAAGTTAAGAGGAAATGATAATTTTTTTTAATTTTTCAACATAAGATTTCGTTTGAATTTGATATTAAATATCGATCAAATTTTGATCCTTCTCGTTGATGAGGAACTAACATCCCCTATCCTCCTTCGATCGCATATCTGGGTTAGAGACCTCATTCCAGAACTTGTACATTATCTTCGGCATCGTTGGTTTAACCAATGGTATACTATCTTTCACTTCTTATAAATGGCTGCTAGGTTCGATTGCTGGCAAGTAGAAGACATGTACTTACGAGCATTGGTTATAGTAGATGGCTCACATGAATCACGATCTTCGATTGCGAGTCAATAAATAGGTAGGCACCTATCGAGTCCATTTGTTGACTACATAACTGCTCGTTTCCTTCAACGGTTTTTGCTGCGCTGAAAGAAGATCCAAGTTTTTGCCTATTTTATCTAGTATTTGACTTGTTTTCAACATAGGTGGGCGAGTAAAAAATTTATACCTTGGGCCGAATATGCATCGGATAGGGGAAGCAAACTACGTGACTAATAAACCCCTGTGTAAGAGTTCGCAGGGCTTTTTCAAGTAAATAAAGCATATAAAGAAAGTTTTGGGTTTCATTATCGGAACATAACAAATATCCACATATTTCACAAGGTAGAACAAAGATTTTAAGACCAAGAACGCCCAAATCGGTTTATTTTTGTGGCCAGGAAAAAATAAAATAGAAAACACTAAAAATGCAAATATATCGGAAGTACTGTGCGTTATTCAAATTTCGATTAAACCGGGTGTTAGGTCTTGCCGAGACAAACATTTCAGTTCAAGAAATTTGAAAAAAGGTTGAGAATTGAGGGAGCTATGGCAATTTTTGCAAATGACCACAGACGCGATAAATTGTCTGGAATGAGTCCCCGTTTGCATGGCGTGATGAAATGTCCCGATGTTGATAAACCTATTGTGGAGGTCCTGCGTCGTACACTATTGTTCGCGGAGATCAGCGCCGAGTCCTTGAATCATCGGCGGGACGTTTCAGAATAGGAAAAGTCGTGCGGGCCCTACGCACCGCAAATTCAACAAACCAATCAACTGTAAAACTGAGCTGACTCTGAAACTCACGACCCTCCGGTTGCTGGGCCTGCGAGGCACGATCGGATTGTCTGCCCCGCAGGGCCGTGCACTTAGGAATCGAGGCTGAGGTGAGGGCTGACTTGCCCCGGCACGACCTCTGCTCTCAGCTCCCGCTCAGCTGATCTGGTTGCCGGGGAAGAGGTCGAAGGCGTGTCCTGTCCGGTCGTGTTTGCGATGGGAAACGGCTGGAAAAGGTGTGCAAACAACGCGACTTTCATCACACGGCCTTTTAATCGGTCGAAGATCGACGCTTATCCTCCGATGATCTTCTTGATTTTTTTTTGCCGTCGTCCTACGATGAATGCCAGTGCCCGTTGACAAGGCGTGAGTCCTATTCTCCAGTGTTCTCTAGAGTTTTTTTTTGGTTAAGTGTTTACACCAACTGCAACCAACAGGCGTAACATTATAGACATATCGACAGTCAATCTGCAAAACCTCGTAAGTTGAGTTTTCTGGGAAAATGATTTTTTGAGCTCTACTGATGAAAAACTCCTTGAGCATCTCCTCGGGTCAAGAAAATGGACTCGAGCTGCTTTTCAGGTGCTCATTCGCTATCCAAAAGCTGGTCGTGGAGTCGAGAAAATTCGTTAATTTAATTGGTCGAGGTACGTTCAAAATTGAAACCATCAAATTTCATTGGCGTTTCTAAGCCAAGTCTTTATGGTCATCTCCATTTGTAAAACTTTCAATTGCTGGCAGCGCAATTTTGCAGATTTGCTGTTAATATAGAGGGTAGAATAATTAATCCAATGAATTTGGAAAATTCTCAATTCGGTTTGGAAAATTCTCAATTCGACTGTGATATGCTGCATGAATACTGCTCCATGATCAACGCGATGAATGTCTTTCATAAAGATTTTATAAGTACACCATCGTTATGAATAATCACGTTTTTCATTCCGACCCATTCTTGTATCAGCTGACAACCTGCTCGAGTGTCAGCTCCCTTGGATCTGATGCTGATCTAGAATTTCAAAAGCGGAAGAAAACTCATTTTAGCGCCGAATTCTAAACGTCCGGGTTCATGGGGTGGCTTGTTTTGGGAAAATACGTGGCCGTTAATACAGTTGAATACAGTTATCGACGGTGTCAAGGTCGCCTGTTCGGCACTCGGGCCGAAAAAGATTCCAATGTTGTACGTGCAATATCTGGCTACCAAATTTTCGTGATGTTCGTTCAATTTGGTCTGAAGGTGTAACTTGTGGACGATAAAAGCTCTGAACGATTCGTTTTTCAGTAAACCAATCGTAGTCCGTTTATGGTTGGTAGGTTAAACATTTTGTTGATTTAGAAAAGCCTATTTCAAACCCTTGAATATTTTTACCAAGTTTTTTTTGCCATCGGAGGTGGGCGTAATCATGATTATAAATGCGATTATAATCACAAGCATTTGATTTGGGATTGTATTCATAGATGCTAGAGCTCTGATTTCAATGAGAATTACAATCTTACTTAACTCAAATTCACTTCAAACTCTACTCAACTCAACTCCAACTCGCCTCAAATCGACGCAAACTCAACTAATTCACTTCTCAAACACAACGGTCAATGTTGAGCCTCAACTCAAATAAATTCAAACCCATCTCAAAATCAACGCAAACTGAACTCAACTCATTCGCAACTTGAACTCAACTCTGGAAGTCAACTCTCAAACTCGACGAACTAACTGAACTCACAAACTCAATACACAAACCCAATGCACTTACTCAACTTTCAAGAAATCAACTCACAAACTCAACTCAAGTTGATGAGATAGTTGAGTGGGCGATTTGAATTCATAAGTGGAGTTTGTTTATTGAGTTTTGTGGGTCGGGTTTGTGAGTTGATTAGAAAGTTGAGTCTGAGAGTTGAGTTTATAAGTTGAGTTTGTGAGTTGAGTTAGTAAGTTCAGTCTAAGAGTTGTGTTTGTGAGTTTAGTTTGTGAATTGAGTTTGTAAGTTAAGTTTGAGTTTGTGAGATGGATGTGTGAGTTGAGTTGGAGAGTTTAGCTTGTGGGTTGAGTTCTTAAGTTGAGTTTGTGAGTTGATTTAGTAAGTACAGTTTGTGGGTTGAGTCTGAGAGTTGAGTTTGAGTTTGTCGGTTGAGTCTGAGAGTTGGGTTTTTGGTTTGAATTTCTGAGTTGAGTTGTTACGTTGGGTTTGGGAGTTGAGTTAGTAATTTCAGTTTGCTACTCTGAGAGTTGAGTTCTTTAATGAAGTTTGTTGTTGAGTTCGTTAGTTGAGTTTGTGGGTGAAGCCATTGCCTAAAATTGATGCTCGGAATGTAACATGCCTAAATAAATCGTTATTTCACTATATCCAAGATCGACTTCTTGAACGCTACGTTTATTTTCACTTTTGGATAGTTTATTTTAAATTTCGGCGAAGGGAAGCTTATCGGGTAAACATTTACCTCGCATGTCAAGGTTTGCTCAAGTTTTTGCGTTGGTCAGGATACGGATGGAACCTTTCTCTGGAGCTTATATTAGCATACAATGAACCTTCCGTCTCATAACAGAACGAGGCCTGAGTTTGGTAGGTATACCAAAGTGTTCCCGGGCATTAGGTGCTCTGAAAGTTTGATCTTCTCCTCTGATGGGTTATCTAATACCCAAATTATAATTTCCCTAGCAAAGCTTCCGGTATTGACTGACAACAAGTTGTACACGGAGCACTTAAGAGTTCGCAGATAGGGGTCACACAGAATGTCTCTGTCGATAATTTCTGTATTCCATCCTCAGGGCTAGAGACACTCAGTGTGTCCACATACCTTAACATCAGGGATTCACGTTGGGACCATAGAAAGCATGCCTATCGTAAGACGTGAAATGCTGAGGATCGACCCGTTATTCAATTTTTGAACTCAAATATCAGGGGTAGGGTCTTCAGATAAACTCTGTCTCTTTCGCCAAAGAGAGACTGTGTTTATGTGAAGACCCTACCACTGATATTTGACTACAAAAACATGTTTATTTCGACTCGTCTTTTTTCAAAATTTTCAAATTTTTTTACAATTTTTTCAATTTTTTTTTCAAAATTTTCTTCAATTTTTTTTTAATTTTCTTCAATTTTTTTCAAAATGTTTTCAAAATTGTCTTCAACATTTTTCAAATTTTTTGAAATTTCTAGCTTTACAATAATTTTAGGGCGTGAATTTTATGAAAATTATTTGCGATGGGAGAGATGGACTCTCCTGAAACATCGCATCCAAGCGCTTTCGGCTTCGCAGCCCTCCTCAAGGACAAATCCATTGACTTTTGATTTCACCTTCGAAAGTGAGAAAGGTGAAAACGCTGAATCGCCGATCCGATTTTCTAGTCCTGGTAAACCACTTCCATTCTTTGAAAATTCGGCTTTAAAAGGAAGGAAAGAAAACAATCAGGCGTCATTAATTGCTATCCTTTTTCCTCTTTCCCCCATCACAGTCGAACCATCTCTCTTGCCTGCGCTTTTGTGTGACGCAAACGACGTTACTCGCGTCGCGGAAATATTCGCGTCGTTTTGTTTAGACAATGGAAAAGGGAAACATGTTACTAAACATTATCTGACTCTTCAAGGGCGTCCGTGCCTTTTTCTAGACTCTTTTCCCAGCAGTCGCTTTCTGGGAACGTTCTCCAACTGAGACTGGGTTGCGTGGGCACGGGAAAAGCGGAATGTTTATTATAAATAAAATCGAGATTCGGTACCTATCGCTTTAGATGTTTCGTCGATTTCAACTTGCGCAATTCGATGTAGAAAAAAATCTTGACGCTCAATGTTGTGGGAATGTCTTTAACGTCTAGTTTCAGGAAGGTTTAGTAGGAAGGTAGTTTAGGTTAAAATGGCTACCATACATTAAAATTAATTTAGCAAATTGTGCACTTTGTGTAGCTAACTTGTATTTTTGCTCTACTACGCTGACGAAAAAATTGACGATTTTCAATTTTTGGTGTTAAGTTACCTCTGGTGGGGAAAAGTTTGACGGTTTTACGGTACGGTAAAATTTAGAAAAAAAATAAATTTGTAAATAAAATTGATGAGGTTTATTTCCAAAAGGTACTATAATATAGTATATTATTCTATTATATTAATTTTAATTTAATTTTAATTTATTATTCTATAATATTATTATATTATAGGATATTATCCTGTTTTAAGAAACTTCGGGAAATAATTTTTGCTCTAAAACGACTTTATTTTTCCATAAAACTCAGCCCCAAAACCCCCACGCAAGCCTTATCTCAATTTCGAAAAAAATGGTTTTTAGTACCTTTTGGAAATAAACCCCTCAATTATGCTTAATCGAAACAAAATTAACGATTGTTCATCCAGCCGTTGGCGCTATAGAGAAACGTAAACGCAACTGATCAGAAACACCTTTTCAGATATTGTTGAGGAGAGGGAAGAGTGGTAGCCCACCGTACTCTCATATTAGTTAATTCTCCGAGCGCTTTCGCCCCACTGGGCCTCTTCTGGGAGCGACATCTACAGGCAAATGTCTTAGATGTCGCTCCCTGAGGAGGCCCAGTGGGGCGAAAGCGCTCGGAGAATTAACTAATATGAGAGTACGGTGGGCTACCACTCTCCCCCTCACCTCAACAATAACCCTTCACCATCAACCAATGACAGACGGCCTTTTCAGATAGTTCAGACTAATGTTGTGGATTCATGCTGTCATTTCTGAAACTTGAAGTTAAACTCCACTGTCGCTACCAAATTTTTTGAATTCTTATCTCTTTCCCAAATTAACAAAATAAAGTTTGACAAATCCTACGGATAATGCCAATCCCTGAAGGGGCCCAGCGGGGCGAAAGCGCTTGGATGAATAAAGAATATGAGAGTATGACGGGCTACCACTCCCTCCCTCACCACCGCACTTATCAAATAATAATTTGATGAAAATTTTACGTAAATCAATCACGCCCACCTAACAGCCACTGGAGCGTGAATGGCACGAACGCTCCGATCAATTACACCAGGCCATGAATCTTATCTGCCAATCGTAAGTATCGTTTTCACGGACCAACAAGGGAAACAGAATACTGACCGAGTTCGGCGCGGTCGAGAGGATCAATTATAAAAATGAGCCAAGGACCTCATTGTCTCCATGGGCCAGGTGAGAAGTTCTAAGCCTGGGAAGAATGCCGACGAAGTGAAATACGAATATTTCAGCTCCTGAAAGGTTATGCAGTTACCTAATGTTTCTATTGGGGTGCCATAAAGTATTGTTTAAGCCGATGAAGCGTATAATCCACATTCGTTACTTTTTCCTGTGGGAATCTCATTCTCAACGTCGCATGTAGACCACGGAAGAAAAATCTTCTCATGAATGCACACGGCAGAATCGCATGCAAGTGTTGCCAATCAGAAATTTCGTTTTCATATAAGCTACTGATCTATCTACTATATCGTCACTTAAGTTCTAACACCACCTAACTCAATTTTCCCAAGTTTTCAGGTACAAAACACAAACTACAAAAAACTAATTATTTCAACTTGGAAATACGTTCGCCATACGTTCTCACAATCTCGAAGGGTCTCTAAATTGGATTCTACTCTTGAATTTCAAAAATAAGCACTAACCTCGAAAACAGCTGAGTTTGTGTGGTCCAACTCTTTTTCGACAAAAATTGAGTTAGGCGGTGTTAGAACTTAAGTGACGGTAGGTATGTACCTATAACGTTTTTCAGGCATGAGGAAAATTTGTGTATTAGAAGATTTCGATTTGAGGTTGCAGGTATAGATGAGGGGTGAGGTAGGTGTATACTTGGCTAAAAATCGTGAGTTCCTGAAAGGTTTTTGCTACGCAAATGCGTGCCTGCGTGAAACTTGAGGTCATTGATCAAAGGCCAAGGGTATCTATAAATTCGGCTACATCTATTCCTACATTCTCATACCGAGATTATAAAGTGCGCGATTACAGCTATGTTTTGTATTGTTTTTTGAAAAAGAACCTGTACACTAGCCAATCTAAGCGCAAGAAGGGGATCATAACCACAAAATCACGAGAGGTCAGCTGGGCAATGTGTAGCCATAGGTATACTTGTAGCATGTAAACATCCTGCAATACGTCAATATGCCCGCCGTTGGGCGAAGCCCCTGCCCGTACAAATACTGATGATCTCATGTGATCTGTTAGGTTCAGATCCGTTTAACTCGTGACCGTTCCCAGGCGAAATATCTGCCCTAGACCTTCTGCAAAATGTCAAGATCAATCGTGAACCATCGGGTTATGAGATGGAAATCTTAGCGATGAATGTACCGTAGCAAAGTCGGTAGTTGGCGGTTTCATGTCGTTTTGTGTTTTATGTAGACGAACGAAGAAATCCGAACGAACCCCTTCGGGCAAAGCTTTGTTTTTAATTAGAAGAAGAAACCTTTCAAAAGAAGCAGAACGCTATCGTTGTTCCTTCTAAGGCCATCTCATATCAGATTTTTACTTGATGTCTGCACCGACGATTTTATCGTAAGTATATCTACTTGCAAACATTTTTTTAGAGGAAGGAGTTCTTTCCTCCCTCTATCTAAGGGGAAAAATTAAGTTGATTGGAAAAAGGAATATTACTTTGTGTTTAGTCCTGAGGATTTAAAAAAACATATTTCGCCTTGAAACCAATAATTTCAGCCCTGCACATATCGACTTCAGTTTGACGCCATTATTGAATTATCAAAATCAACTTTTCCGTTATTCGTCGAAAAGGGACCAGTCGATATGTCAAACGCGCAACAATGCAGAAATCGAGAGCCTTTTTTTTCCACAAGAAAGGCAAAACCTGAGTTGCGCAAATAAGGCGGACACAATGTGTACATTCGTTCGTTAAAAAGGCGAACAGCCCCGCCAAGCTGGCGAGTGTTGCGTTTAGCTGCGTCCACGCTGTACGTGAGCCGTGAGAAGATTTAGATATCAGGAATTGCGATTAAGAAGTAGGTAGGCCGGTATTCGAGGAATTTTCGAACTTTTCCACATCACATTCTCCGTTTTGGGTATCGAGTCCCTGAGTAAATGGAGTACCTAATCGAGGTATTCTAATCTGGAAAAATAGAGGTCAAAATATATCATTAAATTAGCAAATTTTGCTCTTTATACGCGTATTTGCTTGAATGGTTCTCCAAACAAGAAGTGTCAGTATGCCCAGGGTTTTCAAGTTGGTTCACGCAACATTGGGTTCGCACCAAGAAGAGAAATGAAAATTGAAAATTACATCAAAATAGGAAATAGTTATACGATCCTTTCATAGCGCATGCCTTTCAAAATTAATGGTGTGTGGATAACTCACAATACTTCCATATGTTTCTTCTTCAATCTTTGACTCATTGTAATCACATTTTGGCCACAGGAGGCTGTGTAGATCAGGAATATTGAAAAACTCACTGAGAAAATGTTGGAACCCGCCTAACATCAAAATACGCCAAGTTACCGGAACATGAAAAATACCCAAGCATTTTGCAAGGTGAATAATATTTTCAAGACCTGAAACGCTTGAATTGGTTCATTTTTGTGGCAGGAAAAAATTAAAAACGCTAAAAGTGCCCAAATGTCCACCCATCTGCGCTCTCGCCACCCGCTTTTGGGCACACCCGTCCAAAAAGTGCGCCCACAGGTATCTTAAGAATTTCAGTGTGCATATACCTCACTACCGATTTCCTCGGCTGACCGCATTGTTCCCTCTTGATACACTATTCGACAGTTTTATGATCTCAAGACCTTTGGAATGTCAAAACTATCCAGGTCGAATCGAGTGGAGAAAGGTCGCATTTACCACTTCGGAATGCTCCAGTGGAGCAGCATTTCTAAGGCATTAGGGATGTAGAACTTCCAGTAGAGATGCAGAACTAGCCGAGTCACTTATAGGGTCGCACAGCAGAATCGCACGAAGGTAATGTACACCGTACCTTGTACCTACCGACCAATACTCGGATACCAATGAGACGGAACGCGATTCATGATGCAATCAATGGAGCAGGGCGTTGGTGTCGGGTCGGTATGGGAAAGTAACACAAGGCGGAGATGAGGGTGTAACTCGTATGTTGGTACGTACAGGTACTTACAGCGAGGAACGTATCTTGGCTTGGAAAAGGTATCGCTAACGAGTTGACTCAAATGTCAGTCGGCTGGTTGCTGGCTGATCGAATTTGAGATTTGGTCAAATTTACCTATACAAAGACAGGACGATTTTTCGTTCTATGCAATCGAATTCAAGAATCAGGTACCTACTTATCTAACTATAAACTTTCAGTACTAGTCTGCTATTGAATGAATATGAATTTTGAGTTAATTATTTATTGTCGCGAATTAATTTGATTTAGGTAAGATAGGAATTTTCGTTGATAATCTTGTACTCTATTTGAGGAATGATTCACCTACAATACTTTCAACGATGACAGAAATTTGAAAAATTTCACGAAGACAAGTAGAAGAACATAATATGCGTAATATTATTACGCTCGTAGCATTTCCGAGTCGAAATGAGAATTTTCCGAACCGAATTAATTTTTCAAATCAAATTGGCTTGGAAACTCTCGATTTGGTTTGGAAAATTCTCAAGTGACTTGAAAATTTGATATAATATATCAAATATCATGATATTATCCTCATTTATCCTCATCCTAATTTTATACATATGGAAACTTATTGAATTCTCAATACGAGGATGCCGGTTTGTTCAAGAGGAAAACAAGTGATTAAAAATTAGCAGACTTTCAAAAATGTTGCCATACATTCCCTATCTGCAGTGTCAAGGCGCCACTTATTTGTCCATTGACAAATTCGTGGACAAATGGACGCAGTGACGTGTCAGATCCTTTCTCCAGTTTAGAGATCCAAACGAATCGAGGTACCGGTCAAGTAGGTAGTAGGTATCTACGTCAGTTTACTAAAGTGGAGAAAATACCACGACCAAAATGTTTCGCATTGACCGTGGTCCACCATTTTCTGGCCATAAGTAATTTTGACTCCGATTGGTGATCTGTCGTTTGTCTCGATTCAGTGTCGCTCAGACACTTGAACTACTTTCCCGTTCCGTTCAGCTTCCATTACAACTTTCGGAATTTCGGTCGGATTCGGATTTGAGGTCAATTCCATTCATAACCCGACGTACCCTGTCATTTCATCGGGCTGATGAGAGTCTCAGATGAACGAACAAGACATAACAGGCTCATTGAAGCGATCCACGTAACTGACACACGTCCAAGTCCTGCAGTGATGAGACTGGCTGAGTGTAATTTCAACGTAATGTGCCTGTGAATCAACGTGCTTTCGCTCGAGCCAGTTATTACAGAGGGAAGGTACCTACCTACCTCGCATTGTTACTCCGGATTCAATTAGCAGCACAATTTTGCCAGCTGTTGAAGCGTTTTTCCTAAAATGTTACAACACTGAAGGACTTGCTCTACTTGCTCGATAGAAAAAAATATAATAGATACCCACTACTACAAAAAATATACCTATAAAAAGTAATTAACAAATTTTTTTCATTGTGGGCCTGATTTTATTCATTATTTTACGGAAGCAATGGAAGTTAGACGAAACTTAACGGTTGTTTATACGAAATCGGTACTCACAACAAATTATCTGTTTCTTAACTGTAATTATGTGTTTCTTCAGGTTTTTTTCGGTACTTTGATCCTTGGTCAGCCATGAAATATACCCTGATACATAAATTTTGGTGGGTACCAACACGCTATCATTACCACGTTCCTGTGTGCCTTAGTTAGGTACCTACGTGCATAGGTCATAGTTGCATATGAACATCCTGAGCTCCATACAGAAATTAGGTATTTTTTCACCGATCAAAAACTATGAGTTCCCTATTATGGGTCAAATTTTTCTGTCTCTTCAAATATTACATTCTGTATTTTATTCACTATTCATGGCTCAACCATCACGCAGTTTTCAGCTGAAAATAGGGATAACATATGTGACAACATGGAAAGTTGAGTCGGCAGAAAACCCAACACTGAGCCTTGAAAGGTAGGTGTGTTGAATACAAATTATTAAATCAAAAATATCAAATTCCGACTATCTAAAAACCCGTCACTACTCTTCTCGATTTTTTTGGAACTGCCAATAGATTTTCTCATGTGTCCTAATCGCCGCTGTAAATTACCGTTTCCAAAAAATTGACCAAATTGCTCTACCGGTCTGCACTTTGCGCAACGGCCATCCCTTGCGGCAAATCGGCCCGCAGCCTTGCACGAAAATCGTTTGCGTTCGTTTCAATAATAATCACGTGCCTTTGAATACGAGGACCGCGACGTTTTGCCAGGAAATTCACGCGCGGCCTTGATCGACAAATCTTTTGAAAATGAAACGTTCACCCGATACATTGCTCACTTTCTTCGATTTTTTTTGCAAAGTGGCAAGAGACATAGGGAGGATGGTGACACGTTTCTTCAAGCGAACGGGCAAGGTGAATGTCGTGAGCTAAAAACCATTTACGGAGTTGTTAGGCAATCTACGCTGAGTTATTTGTTGCATCAAATGATCACCAATGCCTTAGCTCTACCAATCTTCATAAAAAATCATAGCCATCGTTTCATACACTATTCCCACGTTCCACACTAGAATCCAAACTATTTTCTGAGGTACCACCTATTATATGATTTTTTTTTCTCGTGGTGTGTTGCAGTCGTCATTGGACTTCTCGCCGGGGCGTTGGCGGAAGAGGATAAGCCGGTCAAGCGGCAGCTACCTGTTGGTCATCGTTTTGCACTCGTTAACGCCGATGGTCCACGAGTCGATCCGCGCCAATTAGGTTTCGACCCGCAACAAGAAATAGATCCTAGACAAATTGTAGACCCTCGCCAATATGCGATTGATCCTCGCCAACTTGGTCCGCTCCATCACCCTCGACAACCAGTATTCCCTTTTGGGGTTGATCCGAGGCAACTACAAGGCCTGGGACCCCAACCTATTCCAGGAGATCCGAGTCAACAACAGGTCAATTTCTTTTCTGTCAGAAACGATTCTGTTAGAATACATCATGACGATGGTTCTTGATCAAGTTCCATGGTCAGGAAATTGTCTGCTGTCCAAAATACTTATGTCACGAATCATGCTTCTAGGTTCTGGCTCCACAGTATGAACAACTTTTGCGATACATCCAAGGAAACCCTGGAGTGAATGTTCAGCCAGTCCCGCAGTTGCAGCAACAAAATGTCCAATCTGGGTAAGGAGGAAAAAAGCACGATCTAGCTAATGAAGTAAGGTACCCTCGTAAGAAAGTCATACTTACGTCATCATGGTCGTAAGTTCATTTGTGAACCATATTTTGTTTTCGCTGGCAAGTGTTTTCGCAAAGTTTGTTTTTCTTGATCACTCTTCATTTGTTCTAAGCTCATAGTTTTTCTGCATGAAATCAAATCGGTCGCAGCACTACCCTAAACCAATGGTACCTACCAAACATTATTGATTCATGTTCCAATTTTAAAAGTCTGAATTTTCTTGGGAAGGAAATGATTTTGTGGCGCCCATCGATGAGCCGCATTTGGTGTCTCTTGGCCAGAACTGTGAACTTCGAATAATTTTTCTAACAGATGACTGGTTCCCACAGGCCCCAGCAATTCCGAGGGCAGCCTCGCCTAGTACCCGTTCGCCTGAGTCCTGAACAGGAACAGGCTAATCGTGCACAGGAAAGTATTGCGTCACAGAGCATCAGAGAACAAGAAGAAGGAGATGTCCAGCGACGCCAACAACTCGAGATTCAGCAATATTTGCAGCAGCAAGGCATCAGCCCCGAGTATCTTCGGCAGCTCCAGCTTCAGCCGCAATTCGCCAATCCTCAGGTTCAGACGAGAGAGCAGGCTCAAGCTAGAGCCCAAGCCGAGGCTCAAGCGAGAGCCCAGGCAGAGGCCCAAGCAAGAGCTCAGGCAGAAGCTCAAGCTAGGGCACAGGCAGAAGCTCAAGCTAGGGCACAGGCAGAAGCTCAAGCAAGAGCGCAGGCAGAAGCTCAAGCAAGAGCGCAGGCAGAAGCTCAAGCAAGAGCGCAGGCAGAGGCTCAAGCAAGAGCACAAGAGGAAGCTCAAGCTCGAGCTCAGGCTAAAGCTCAAGAAGAAGCGAATCGGCGAGCTCAGGCCAGAGCTCAGGAAGACGCTAATAGGCGAGCCCATGCAGAAGCCGAAGCTCGCGTCAGAGAAGAGCAAGCCAGAGCAGAGGCTGCCCAGTTAGCTGCTCAAGCTCAGCTCCACACGCCTTCACGAGCTCCTCAACAGTTTGTCTTCCGGGATCAACAACAAACACAAGAAGACGTCCCAGAGCAGCTTTCTTACAGCCAGGTGAGTCAAATTCGTATCGTATATTCAACTTTGGCCTCTCAGGGTATGAGCTGGCTTACTGGTATCTTCAAACGGATAAATATCTACATCATTGAAAATTCAACAATATTGCAGGTCCAGTTCGGAAGCACCAAATTGCCACGTCCCCCACGATTGTTCAGCTCACCCCCATCACCCAGACAACTGGTCTACTTGGCAAGTCTTCCTAAAGGAGAAGCGCCACCCGATGCACCACCTGCCGCTCAATCTTATCCCCAACCATCCCCTCAGCCCGAATATGTCCAGCTACCTCAACACCTCCCATACCGTCAAGTCCCGGTAAGCAAATTTGTTGCCAATAAATCAATAGTTCTTCTTGACAAACTAAGCAAATAACGTACTTCTGAACACCTAAAAAAAAAGGCTACTTGAGACTGAAGTTGGTAATTTTGTAGGCCCCTGGACAGAGATATGGGGAAGGTGCAGGCTTCCATCCGATCCCATCAGTGTCAGTCAAACAGACTCCGGACCAATATCTGATTGAAACGACTAAAGTGGGGCCTTCTGGGCGAACGTCTGAAAATGAAAGACAGGTAGTCTACAGGCCCTCAGCGGCTGCTACAGCAGAAGATTACCAACGGTCGATTTCTGGCCAACAACAGCAAGCTTTGATCAGACAACAGCAATTGGAAGCTGCTACAACTCCCGAATCACCGTCCAGGTAATCATCGCTAGAGTTCATCACAGAAATATCGCCCAAAGGGCCAATCTGCACGTTTTCCAAGTAGTTATTGGCTGCGCTGAGGTGTCGATATATCTATTTTCGATGATCGATTGTGCCAGCACTACTCCAATATTTTGTCCGTTCGCTTCTAGGTCCAGCATATTCGTTACGACCTCGAGGACGCCAGTCTTGAGAACGAAACCCACACTGCAGCACCAGGGAGGACGTCCCTTGACCCAGGGTGAGCTAAGAGCCCTCCTCAACGCCGGTTACAAAGTCCAGCCACAGGCTCAGGAGCAGCTATTCCAACCGCAAGCTCAAGAACAATTACACCAACCGCAGGGTCAGTTGTACCAACCGCAGTCACCGTACTTCCAGCCCATCGCCTATTACCAACCTGAGCAAGGGCGGCTAGGCAAGCGGCAGAACAAACCAGCATCCAAACCAGTGCCTAAGCCGGTACCTTTGACTGACAAGGAGAAGTCGGACTTGCTCGCTGTAGGAGTGAGAGGGCTGTACAGGGTGGACCCCCAAGGCAAGCGAGGTGAACACGTGAAGTACGTTTTGGCTGTTGGTGAACCCGTGCAAGGACAGTAAAACGTTACATCTTGTACTTATACACAGGAAGAACGCCATGCCATTAATTCTTCTTCAGCACTATAACGTACTATGCTGGAACCGAGAGATAAAGAGAGAGAGTGAGCTTCATTTGGCAATTGCAAATGAAGCTCTCTTTCCAAAGTTACCATGACCGGGTCTCGCATAGTTTGTCATAGAAGAAGAAGAATCGCTTCGGTTTGTTTTCTCCGGGGAAGACATCACAATATCGAACGTCCCCGAAGATGACAAAATGCTGAAGATGCGTTATTCCGAAAATTCAAATACATCAACTTACTATTGTCGCTAAATTCTTAGGTACTGTCAATGCAGTGGAGTACGCTGTTGAGTATAAAATGAATCATTTGTACTCCTGATCCTTAGGTACCTAGTTAGTAAATAATAAATTATGGTCTGTAGGTCTAAAGAGCAAGGTATTTTACATACTTGCTACTTAACAGAGACCTACCTATGCTACTTTAACCTAGGTACCTAACCTAGCTGCTCTATGGTTGCTCCTATGGAAATGATCATGACACGCCTATCTACTAGAATAGATAGAATTTAGAATAGTGGCGAACCTCCAGATAAACTCTTGAAAATGAGGTAAGATTGTCCTGACATAAATGGCCATTTCAGCTGTGGATTTTTTGCAGGAATAATCTAACTTTATTGAGTAAAAGTAATAATTTTTTGTAAATCTTCGACCAAGCTCACATTTGAGCTTTGGTGAGCTTCGATATTTCAAGTACGATATTTCATAGAACTATCTTATGAAGTCACAACAATAAAGTTTTTCTACATTGATGACGTGATGCTCTACCTTGTCCCCTATTCATTTCCTAGAACTGGTTAAAATTTCGGACTCGAAAACGGAGCTGTCGTTCGAAGGAAAAAATATAAGAACAGGTGGGTTTCAAAATTTTATTTCAAAGAACGAATTTTGTCTTGACACGGCATTAAAAGGGATGTGTGAACCTAACTCGTCGGTTAGGTTGTATATTCCTATTCATGGTGTTACGAATTCAGCCACTAATTTGTTTACAGTTTTGGTTAATGTATGAGCCGTTAAAAACCGGGAACGGTGCGTTTCTTGAATGTAATATATATTAATAAAGAAAACATAGTTCATATGACTACCTGAAAAAATATTGAAAAACAGCATGACAAGAATGGTAAAAATTTTAACACGAACTGTGCTTCCAATTTTATGAGTTAAAAAACGTGCAACTTCTTCATTGATAACTTTACTCGAATAAATACTTTACCGAAGTTATATCGACTGTCTTAGACCTATTACAAGAGATCTGATAGCATGTAGAAGTATGACTTATCCAAAGTACGTTAAATTGCGTATTTTAATGATTATCAAGTGCTTTTCGATAATGATTCGTGCGTTTTACAATCCAACCTTGAAAATGTTTCATCGAAATAACTTGGGCAGCAGCCTCAAAAACGAGTCTTCCTAAGAGATAATCTTAGCAAAAAATCACATTTTGTTGAGGACTTACGATCTACGTACATTCAAGACGACACTCCATATAAATTGCTTTTCAATTATTTTACCTTGTTAATTCAAATATTTTTGTAAAAACTATAATACGTAAAATGCCTTGTTTGATACTTACCTACATGAGCATCCCCCTAATTTTTCTTACGATTTCACCTAACTTGCCTTCACCAAGGGGGGTCGTGAGAAATTCTGTATTCGCCCTCGGACGAGACACTTTCTCGAAATGGGCGTTTTCATTTTTACAAAATCCGATGTTCAGTCTTGTTTTTTCTGTTTGGCATCGCCGTTGGCTGTCACTTCGTCTTGCCGTCTTTTGAGCTGCCAGTCGATCACCATCCGCCCAGTGAGCATAAATATGAACACCTGGAAGAGATCATTTCTTGCATTATGACCCATCATGTGATGAACATACCCATTCACGCGATTTCAACATGAAAAAAAGTCGAGATTACTTCGTAATAAATATGGAACTGAAAACGCGTTTTCATTTGTAACACCGAATTTTCATTACCCTCTCCCCTGAATTTCTCCTGTGAACAGAATGTCTACTGCAAATTTACTACATTTTTATTACGATTACGAGGACGTACCAGAGCAGGCGCTGTTCTTTCGAATTTATCGTTGACCATGTAATGCGAGTAAATGGCCATCATCATCAGCAGAAGTAACGTGATGTTAGCTCCTTGTTTTACAGCATCTGAAATCCAAATTAGTACCAAATTTTACGGGGAAGTCCTCCAACGACCAAATTATTAAATTTATATTTTTTTCACCTTTAGCGTGTATGATTAGTTTTTAAGAATATCTCACATGATGAATAATATTCATAATGTAGAATATTATCTTACCTATCGGCACGAGAGCCATAGCCAATCCGCATATTAGTTCCAGACTGCCGATCACCCGCCGGTACCATTTTGCTGGGATTTTGATGTCTAGCGCTTGAGAGAGAGGAAACACTTTGGCGTACTTCACGTACTCTTTTCTCTGGAATAGAATTTGAATCCATATTAGAAGATTAAAGTGCAGTTTTCTTCGGCTCAGCCGGGTTGATTTATTGAACCGAAAGTTGCTCGTTTTCAAAAAGCGTGGGCTGCAATATAACGGAAAGGATTCAAAGAGATAGTGAATTGAACGTTGGGACAGCAACAAACAATTATTTAAAGATTTATTGGCACATCGAACCCGATTAACAGAGAACGGATTGCGAAATAACAACTGCGAGGTTCGTGATGGGTGAGAACCAAAATCAAAATTGAGCACCAGCCGACGCGGAGCGGTGACGCTAACTGAGAACGCGAGGGATTCACCTAAGGGAACCCGTGCCAAGGCATTTTGCCAAAACTCCCGACCGAAAACTTGTCCCGAGCTAAAACAGAATTAATGCAATAACTAAAATAATCTACCGTCCGAGGAATGCTTGGGAAAATTTTAAAGACGAGAAGTATTGACACGAAAATGGCAAGGTAGGTGATCTACGGCTAGGTGAGGTACTCGGTAAAGATGAAAGGGGGGCATTTATCTACCAGACCTACCCACAGTTACCTGCCAAGGTACCGTGAAGTTGGAATATTTTTATGGTATAACCCCCCCTACCCCCGTGTCGGGTTCCAGCTTTGAAACAGACGCAAGACACTAATAAGCATCAGGAGAAAGAAAATGTTTTGTAATCTGTGATGCTCAAACGAGTTTTCAAATTTACCTCTCTAGCATATTAAATATTTTTTAGGACATGGTATGCATACCTATATATAATCCGAAGTGTGAATGGGATAGTTGTAACCCGCCTTAATTAATATTAAATTTTATTTCACGAGCGCCTTCGCTCGATAGGGCTTCCTGAAGGGACTTGGAAAATTTTCCCTGTAGGATTTTAAGGGTAATTGTTACACAAATGTAAAAACCGAAATTGTAAAATTATTTTATGTATTTTTACAAGATTTCCAGAGAGTTAATACTGGGCTTTCAAATTATATATTACAACTCAAAAGCATTATTGACTACTTTGCGATTTTGAAATTATGAGGCCCCCTAAAGGCACTGTCTATGTATAAGCGACTCGAGAGTAAAATATTTGAAAATGGATTTAATTTCAAAACCTACAGCACTTTTCAAAGGAGTCCTTTGTAGACTCAAAAAGGTCTGATGCTAATAGGTTATTGGTGGGATTGTTGAAAATAAAACATTATTGAGAGCTGACAATTCATCGAAAAAATGTTTTGATCCAGGATCGTCATTCTCTTTCTGTCATACTCTTTGAAGTTGTATTTTTTATTTAGCTACGTTAAATGTAACGTAAATCCCTGCGTAAACAGATGTTTCCTACCCCTAGTTTTTGTTCGAAAATCAGCTTGGGAGAGATTGAGGTAGTGCCCTCATCAGAAGTGACATTTTTGGTTGTTATTTTAAACATAATTCGAGACTTTTTGGTTTATCATTAATAATGATGTCTTTGGTTCTTTGGGTACTTAAATATGTATAATCCCCAAGGCCCAAAGGTATGTTAAATAAGTTGAGACTCATTAATAAGGCCCGGTTTATTGACAAAATTTATCAATGCGATAGTCAAGGAAGCTTTAGATGAATTTCTCCACGGTGATATTTATATCAAATTAGAATGTAAAAATCTCATTGGAAAATTTCCAATGTAACATTTAAAGTTACCTAAAGCTTCCTTGGATATCGGATTGATAAATTTCGTCAATAAACCGGCCATTAGTGCCAGACTTAATTCTAACTCAAATTATGATTAGATAAACCTTTTTTCCCTCTAGATAATGACCAGCAGCTATAAGAGCAAATCCAGAGTAAATCCACCCAGAAGAGTTAATAATTAGGTAGGTTGGTATGCGTTTAAACTTTAAAATTTTACCTACATGGGTTCTAACCTGATTTGATAATTAGTGAGAGGGCCTCACGTGCGTAAAACAATGTTAGAAGTTGAAGGCGCATTGATATGTTCTGGATTTCATTTTTAAAATTTTTTTCAATTTAAATTTAAACAATTCCTGCTGTCAGAGGCCTTTATCTTATATTGACATAAAGGACAGCTAGTTTGCACACATCGGAGCGGGCAAGCGGTGGTTAACGATTTTCGCCCGGGTTTCACCCTCGCCCGTAACCAAGGCACCCGCCCCCCGGTTCGAGATCCACCGACGCCCCAAAACTCATCCTCCAAGCAGATACTTACCAAATCTTTATGGAGATCTTTGCTGATGAAAGACGTCAACTTCATAGTCCCAATAAATATGAAGAAAAGGCCTAATAGCACAGATAAACTTTTGAGGACGACCGACCCCATTGCGACCCCCAGGCGGTCTCGAATTACTCCCCCGATCAAAGCGTTCGCCGCCGCCGCCACCGGATGATCTTCGCTACTGGGGGCAGCGGAGGCTGTTGGAGTGGCCTGAGGGGAAACTGCGCATGCTCACACCGCTACACGTACACCCCCTCCTGTTTCATATTTGAACGGGAGCGCCGTCGAATGTGGTCCTCGTCCCTAGATCGAATTATCTAAAAGCGAGGGAAAGACGGAGGTCAATTCTCAGCCGCTCACCTACATGCCCAGCAGGAAAAGAGACGACTCTGGTAGATCTGAATATTGCAAGGCGTGATGTCTGGGGAACCCTGAAGGATTTTTTAATTACTACTTGCAAAGGAGGAATTTATGTAAACAGTTAAATCAAAGTAAACCGCCGTTCCAGGCGTTGGTTTTTCGCCCTACACCGAAGTCGTCCCGGCTTGCCCTGCCGGAGAGGGTCGGAAATAAAATTAAAGTACAGCCATCGTCAGAACATCAAAAATCGGATTGGAGGTTCAAAAACCAGACACAAAGCTCGCAGTATTGACATTTTCTGTTTTTATTTTTTCAATTAGAAATTTTTATTTTATTTCTTATCAGCATGACAAATGAGCTGAATTGAGCGTTTACGGTCTTGGAATTGGCCCGAGGCTAATAGGTAAGCTTTCAGGATACCTAGATATTTTTCGTTACGAATTTTGCAATTTTAATATCATTGAATTTTCATTTTGAAATTTAAGGAACTTATTTTTGAAATGTTTGTTTTCAATAATCCCCAAAAATGATAAAAATGTAACTTTTTCAAAATTCCTAATTTTCATTAAGTTCATAATTTTCCTATGCACCAAAATATGGACGTATTGACAGTCAACTGAACACCATATGATACCAACCAAGTTGGTTGAACCAACCAGTCATGAGTCCATGGCTAAGTCTCAGAAATTAATGTTATTGCCGAACTTTTTTTTGGTGGAATATTTCCAAAAGGACGACCCCAATGTCAAAGCTCTGCTAAGCAGAAGCAAGCGGATGGTCGAAGGAGGTTGGTGTAAGGTCAGGAAACTTGAACTGCTTTTGCTGAGACACTTCATGTTTTCAAGTGAGAAAATAAAAATTGCACATTGCTCTCTTTTCGAAATCTACCGCAATAGGTACCTACATGACTGAAATGAATAGAAAAATAAATTAATACTACCTTCTACTGCCACAACTATCTACTACCATGAATTAAAATGTGTAAATTTACAAACGGTTGTCGGTGGAGTACGAGTCGTAAAAAGATGGTACAAAAATTAATGAAGTTCGCTGTACACTAACTTACAATTTAGGTAAGGAGATAGACATTCAGTCATTGGACCTGAACGAAGCCTCGTTCCTTCCCACGTAGATGACTTTGGAGCTACTGCTCGAGGCTGAGAACGATGAAAAATTGACATTTCTGGGTTTGAGGCTGATCAATTTTGGTTTGAGGGTATTCTCTGCTGGAGACGTCTGCAATTTTTTCGGTTCGCATGCTGAAATTTCTTCGCCACGAAGGCGATCGACATTCCTCAGAGATCTGGGGCTTATAAGCATTTTGGAACTTTCAACTGTCTCCCGCGTATGCTTTGACGACTTCGGCCGATCGGTTGGATTTTTTCTCCTCTTCACTTCCAGCAGGCGAGAACTGTAATTCTCCTTGGGAGATCCGGACAGAGCTGGGCTCGGACGCTTTTCCCGGGGAGGCCTCCCGGTACGCCGTTCCAAAGGACTGCTCAGCAAGATGGTCCTCCGTCCTCGATTCCTCGTCACCATACGGTGCTCCATGCCCGAGGGTGGCTTTTCAGAGTTGAGCTCCACCGAGTGACCGAATGACTTACTTCGGAGAGCGAAGGGGCTCTCTTGAAGATTTGGATCCTCCGTTCTGTTTATTGGAGTTGAAGTGATGACAGTGATCGCTCTTTTACGTTTTTCTCCGGTTGGCGATATCGCTGACACATCAAGCTTCAACAATTTAGGAGATTCGGCCATCTCCGAAGTAGCTAACTTTTCCGCAGCATCAGGATTCCAATCGATGCCGCAGACATGAACTATCGTTTTTTGCATCTTGCTCAGCTCACGACAAGCCCTGGGATCATCTGGGGAAAAACTCGATGTAATACAATTGTATATATTCCCAACCGTATCAAGATCGATTCGCCGTGGAGGCCACATTGCAGGCCGACCCGTATTGACTGGCCCACTGAGCTCATGTTTCCGAAGGTCACAGTGAGGCTCATGCTCAACTGAAACTGATGCACTGGTCCTTGGAGAAAAATTACAATCGCTGCTCTTTCTCATAAAAATCAAAGGTTTGGGGGGAGTTAGCTCATCTGATCTCTTTCCGCAGGTTTCTTCAGACACGCAGATTGAGTTAGAATGAGTTTCGCTCTTCCCCCAAACACGCTTCGGTCTTTTTGACACACTATCAACGAGCCGGATGCGGGAAACGTCCGATGCGCCCGTTTGAGGAAAGGAATTGGATCCGCTCCTTTCCCCGAGTATGGATTTTGGAGGAAGACGCCTCGGAACGCTAGTTATTGAGCCGGATTCACGTTTGCTCGTCTCCTCATTGAGCAACGGACTCAGGGACGATGGTATCGGCTTTTCATGGCAATGATTTTTTGCGTCGTCACGCTCACCGCTTGAATAAATATGCAAAATTTCTGGAGAGCATCCAGCACGTCTAGAGACGAGATTTTCGCGCTTCGAACTGAAGTCAGACTCACTTTTCCTTCTTGAATCACTTTCTAGTCTTTCCGGGGTAATCTGTGTTTCTGTTTGTGCCCTTATTTTACTTGATGGGGTAAAAACCTCCTTTTCTTTGCTTGCATTGAATAAACCTGCCAATCTCGTAGTTCTCCTTTGAGAGACTTCCTTCAAGGCAGATGACTTTTTGAAATCTTTATTCCGCCTACCGGGTTTTTTAATGATTATTTTGCTAGGAACATTCACAGACGACACGATCGGTTTAAGAATGCTGCTTTCCCGCGAAGCTTTCACTTTACCAGGAGATTCCACCCGTACTATGGCATTACTAGTTGTAGATTTGTCGAATACTTTGACATGGCCTTTCTGGGGTTTGCTGGACTTTGCATACTCACTCGTGTTTTTCAGTTCCACTGAGTCCATTTTTCCTCTAGCCTTTAGCTGATGGGGGGAAACGGAAACAGCAGTATCTTTCTTGGAGACTGACGAATCAATATTTAATGAATTTCCACAAATGCCAGCTGACGTTTGTATGTCTTTAGAATTCAAATCCGGATACTGTTCTCCAGGAATTTCATGATCTTCAGCAGATGCTTCCAGTGTTTCATGAGGCTGTACGTAAGTTTCTGTACTGTCGAGATTCGCAAGCGACTTACGAACAGAGTTTTCTTTATTGCAATTGTTTTGAGGAGTCTCCGAGTTTTCAACACCAGACTCTCCATTCGGTACCTCAACTTTGGAACTGGTAGCGTCTGTTCTGTCAACATTTAAAGAACCGAATTCCTCACCAACCGATTGAATTTTACTGACCGAAATCGGCCCTTCTTTTTCACTGGGTTCAAGATTAGAATCAGTAGGCTTTTCAACAACGTCAACAGCTGGAGAAATTGTGGTCTTATACCCTTTCTTTGGCGATGGTGACCCTGCGAGCGCTGAATTACGGCCAGACGATTTCTTACTGCTTCTAGAAGAATTCATCCATCGTTTTTCTTGCTGGGCAATGAATTCGTCATCGAGAGCTATTTTGGGGATATCCGTCTCGATTTTTTTCAACGCAACGTTGCTTGATCTGACGACGATTCTTGGGGTTTTACGCGGTTCGAGACGATTAACCGACGCATTTGACCTGGACTGAGTAGGGCATAAAATTGTCGATGACGCCAGGTTGGCGGGAGTTATCATTCGTAACGTGATATTTGAGGACAAACTGTGGTTCTCAAGCACCACGGAGCTGGTGCTTGGCACGCCTTGATCGGGAGAACCGTCTATTTCATTCTTTGTAGCATCACCCAATTTCTTGTCACTTTCTGAACAGTTATCCACGGATTTCTCACATGGAGCATCCTGAGGTTGAACGGAAGGTTGAATCGTATCGTTTTCTTTGCTATTGTTGACAAATATTTCCTTGAAGGAGGACGGAACCGCTTTGCCTGAAGAACTGGGGTGCACAAAATCGTCCGATTTCGAAGGTGTACTTAGGGGGGAAAGTTCAGTTTCATCTTTCGCCAGCGCAGACACGAATTGGGCCGTGTCGTCATAATGTCCTAACACAGAATCTCCGTACTTGGGACCTGATTTGAACGGAAAGGACAAACCGATCGACGATTCAGCCTGATCCCCCATCTTGCAACTGATAGGACGGTAGGAACTTTTACTGTCTTTTGAAGGTGAAAAAATCGATTTAGCTCTTGGAGTTTCTGCAGAATCTTTCCCTTGCTCCTCCGTGACAGGTGAGCTCAATTCCTGAGTACTCGGGCTTGTCCTGGACGGTCTAACGTCTTTCATCTGCGAGGACTGTTGCGTCCAGCATGAATCTTCATACGCGTTTTGGGGTATCAAGAAGTTGAGCACATCTGATGAACCGCTATCAACAATTTTGAGAGGACTGCCGAATATTGAGCACATTTTTGTCTCTTTGGAAGTTTGCTGGTGGTCGTTCTTTACAGAATCGCACGAGTCTTCAGTCCACTTGAGCGGGCTACCAAATAGAAGCTCTTCTTTCGTTTCATTGACAAGTGCCTCTTCAATGGTGACCTTCAATTCCGAAGTGACTGAAATCGTTGGTAATTCATTGGCTTTTTGTGGCTCATGGCACGGCGGTGAAAGTTTCGGTTCTTCAGGCAAATCATTTTTCGAACTTTTAGAACAAACCCAAGTAGATGAAATCGGTGTGAATTTCAATTTACCATTCGACTTTACACAAGTGGGAGAGGCTTTGGTGGCCATAAATTTTTTCGGAGAGCTTTTCTTCAAGCCAGTATTCCTATTTGTCTTGGGGTTCTTCCGGCGCCTGAAATCCTCAAGCCGCCCACCTGCTGATGATTCGTTTAAGTTGGTATTTTTAGGTTCTTTGGTCACTGGATGGACATTAGATGTATAGGTTGATGGCACACGATTTGTGACAGCAGGATTGGACAAACTGCATTCTGAGTCTGACAACCGTAAATCAGCTTTTACATCGAAATTGCTCAACTCTTCAGGTCTCCTAGGGGGATTTGGAAGATTCGGAATATTTTGTGCGTCTGGCTCATCGACGAATTGTTCTGCACCCTGACTACGAACACTAAATGTCAATTCGCTCTGAGATCTCCCCGCCCCACTTACAACTTGGGAAAATGATTCTACATTACTTGCTAGTCGACTATTACACTGAGCGAATGAATCAGTACTTGGATGAACTGAAATGTTTATACTGTCACTATTTTTATCACTAATGTTCGCACAATCCCGGCCTTTGATACTAGTTGTTGGTCGGAAGATTGAAGAACTACTCTTTGGAGGTGCGAATTGAGTTCTGGACGTTGGAACGGGCTGATCACCAGTATCACTATATGGTAGTTTAGTCGTCACTTCCTCAGGCACCAACGGAGATGAACTGAAACAAAAATCACGCGGATACGAGGGATATAGAGGCATGAGGTACATATTCGCACTAAGGTATTTTCCGAATATGACAAAATCCTACCTTTCATTGAGAACCGGTTTATCCCGAGTTTCAATGAGAGTGTTGGGCGCAAAAGAAATTTCAACTGGTGGATCTGGAGCAACGCCTGCTGAAACGTTGTACATTCGTCTGTACATCCTTGCCGAAAAAACCGTTGGACAGTTCAACGGTGGGGGCAGACAGTTTCCATCTTCGGGAAGAGGGACATTGTTAACAGGTAAAGGCTTCTTGCCGATAGAAGGTAACGATTCCACAGGTCTAGCTGGCGGGCAGGAACCACCAAGCGTTTCAAGTCGCGGTTGTTGTTTTTCGAGAGTATCGACAGATATTGACGCTTCTTTGACCACATCTTCGACGTGGAACTCAGGCTTGCGGATGTAGTGGCTCGATCGGCCATTCTCGTGACAGAATCGCTTTCTTGATGTAACTTCGACAGCATCGTCGGTTCTCCGCTTGATGCTGAATCGTTTACGTTGAGGCAAGATCTCGTTGAGCCTAGAACAATTCGAATTGCAGGGTGAATTATCCAATGGAGTCTAGAAGTGTCGGCTAAGTTCGCAATGATTTAAAGCATACGTTGCAAAAAAATTTTACCGGAATCTACGAGTCTAATTGAAGCCCGGCTAATCAAAATCAAGATCCGAACTGATAAACCGAGTTCCCAAGTTTTCAGCTACAAGGTATTTAGAATAAAATTTAAAATAAGCTTGAAACAGAAGTTACAGCTAGAAGTGATACGTACTGCTTCCGGAGATCGTCAATCGTCCGATCTTTCCTCGATACTTCGGTCCGAGCAGTCTTCAATAGCGATGAAAGGTTGGTGCTCAATATCTTGAAGTTGGACTCCAAAGATTCCTTATCCTTTTTCATCAAGTCCAGTTTCCGTTGTAATTCACCATTTTCAGCCTCCAATTTTGCGACCGTTGCATGTAACTGTGAGAGTAAATTTCAATATCAATCGTATGGAATACTTACAGCGCGAAAGCACTAGCGAGATAAGCAATAGAAATTAAGGGGCATATTCGTGGATCCCTATCTTCAGCCTCAAACTACGCAAAAAATATAGATTTACCATCCCCCTTTGGCCCTAGGGTAAATCGACAATTTTTCAAAAATCAGCACAAAATCTCAACGGTTCAATAAGCATATTCATTGGTCAAATGAAGATCAAGTATGTACTAGTTCCTAAACTTGTGGCAGAACGTTGTAAAAGAAAAGCGAATGAATGCTTTCTGCCTGACCTTGGGTTTTTGTCTCACGACTTTATAAAGTCATAAATGAAGACTGAGTTTACGGCGAGGATTAAGATTTCGGCATCATGAATCTTCGACGTTTTGACATGCACCCTGCTTCTTGCCACGGCCGAGCATTATTATTTTCCTACATAATAGGCAGGTACTAGGTACAACACCCAGCCAATCCTAAAATAGTGTTCCTACCTAATACATAACTACTTGAAATAATGTTTTTCTCTTCCATTCGTTTATGTCAAGCTAGGGAACAATTTCTCTTTTCTGGGTCTCAAGACAGTAGGTAGGTCCCTTACCTAAGTACCTACGCGTGTTGGGGAGAACTGGGTATATTTTTTCAGCGCTATGAGACAAGCTTACGCAGTTAGTGGACTCATCAGACGTTACCTCAGATAGAATGACAACATAAGTACAGCCAGAGTGTAGTAGAGATTAGATTATAGTAAAATTATGTTAAGTAAGGCAATATAGGGTTAATTAATGCGTAGAAGCTCCAATTACGAAAACTTGGCCGCCAGAGCTTGTTATTATTCAAGCGCCAAATTGGTACGACTCTGCCATAGAAAATACGATAGGCCATCCGACTTAAAACTAAGTAATCTTTACGCACAAATATAAAAACACACTGACCTTGTCTAAAGTTTCATCGTATCTAAATTCTGGTAAACCAGAGTAAATATTTGAATCCCCATTATCGCTATCGTTCATCGTACGCGCCCACAAAGCGACCGATAATGGAAGACGTTTTCAGCGCTCAGGTCATAATTTTAATTCCCTCCTCCTTCCTGGCAGGCCAATAGTCGTGAGACACTCGCGCAATACCAATAAATTGAAACCCGTTTGAATACAACTAAATTTTAACAGTTGAGAGATAAGTACACAACAGCAAAAATATCGAAAATAATGTAAACACAAACACGAACCCAACTCGGTAATCCAGCAGCTAGCTAACTGAGATGTGAAAGAAACTGAGATGTGAAAGGGAGGAAGAGCGAGCCCTAGAATGGCAGGGGTACCATATGGACAAAAGTCAAACATCGTACAGTGCGGGAGGAACTATCGTATTCGTACGCGTCATGGAAGTTCTCACTCGACAAAGGTGGTGGACCAAAAGCTGAAAATCGGACCCGCCATCTAAGATTCAGAAGAAAATATTTCCATGCAATTTCTCTTCAGTATCACGTTTTGAACAAGGGTCTCAAGCATTCGGTTCGTGGGCACCTACCCCAAAGGGGCATTACCCTCTCTAAAGGCCTTCATTCAGCAATGGCGATGGACAATGAGTACGCTGAGTGAGTAGGTAGTTTTATCCAGTGTCTCTACTAAAACCATCTGACTTTCGAAAAGTTGTGTTCTTATCTCCAACATTAAAAAATACAAATATAAAATGATCAAACTCAACTTCGAGATCAAAGTCAACTTCGGGATCAAAGTCAACTTCGAGTTCAAATTCAACTTCGAGATCAAATTCAACTTCGAGATCAAAGTCAACTTCGATTTCAAAGTCAACTTCGAGATCAAAGTCAACTTCGAGTTCAAATTCAACTTCGGGATCAAATTCAACTTCGAGATCAAAGTCAACTTCGAGATCAAACACAACTCCGAGATCAAACTCAACTTCGAGATCGAAGTCAACTTCGAGATCGAAGTCAACTTCGAGATCAAATTCAACTTCGAGATCAAAGTCAACTTCGAGATCAAAGTCAACTTCGAGATCAAAGTCAACTTCGAGATCAAAGTCAACTTCGAGATCAAAGTCAACTTCGAGATCAAAGTCAACTTCGAGATCAAATTCAACATCGAGATCAAAGTCAACTTCGAGATTGTTGAAAATATCATGACCGGAATCAACATCACTGCTTAAAAGATGCTGGCAACACTGCTCTAAGAATAAAGCGGTACTTTGCAACTTGGGAAGCTCTCTCTTGTACCTCCGTCCTCTACGCTTCAATTTTAGAATATCTTTTTGATTTTTGGCAACAATTGAAAAGGTAAGTTAATGTAATAATTAAATGGAAATCGCGACATGGATCCAAGCTTGTTAGAAGTTGGGGAACGGCTTCTAGTCGATGGCCTTGGTGTACGATGAAAAAAGATTCATTGATGGAAATTATTGGTGAAAGACTAGCGAGATAAATGATGAAAAGTATGACGATGCGAATTAACGGGGGTGGTAAGTCACGTGCACACCGTAGCGAGGATAATGTGAGTTTTGGCGATGGTTGATCCCTATGGCGATGGTTGATATTAATGAATACATTACTTTTTATTTGTCATAATGCCGATCTCTGATGATTTGATAATGTTTAAGAAAACTTCTGATGCGTTCGGTCAGTGACCATCATGAATGATGAACATAACGAGTTAATCGTCATACTTTGTTCATCAAAATTGCGATTGGTAAATTGCGAGGACACCAAGGCCTACCGACGAGTTTGCTAACTGAATGAGGAAGTAGCCATGCCAGTAGCAATAATGTCTGCCTAATTTCGCCGCACCGGTAAAGTGCTAGCAAGCCTCAATCTCAACCTAATATATTTGATACCTCAACAGGTAAATTGATATAATTTTTGAAATGACACAATAGTAGAGGGATCTAGGTAAAGTTAGACACTTTATTGGGGTGCGGATAAGTTGGTAGCGTTAGAACCACAAGTGTCGGGCTGGAGAGTTTAATCGTCCCTAACGGGCTCCAGCTACGGCTTGGCATACTTGATGGGAGGTTTGAGCATGCAGAGGCTTGGACTGGTGATTTGGACTTGGCCAACCCTTCACCAGAGAAAAGCTAACGTTCCCAATAAACCCATCTGAATTGCTTAAGGTTTGCAAACTGGCAGGTGACTCTTCATGCGGTTTCCATAGCGATGTTGCGATGACGTTGTCAAATGATTATTTGCAAAGAGAAAACCTTTTTAACAAAAAAAATAAATAAATAAATAAATAAATAAATAAAATAAAAAAATAAATAAATAAAAAAAGGAGAAAGATAACATTTGAGAAATTTTGAGGAAAATTAATCAATAACCTAACTAAATGAATTTAATAACTTTTGTTATGTTTATCAACGTTGTTATGTTATACCTATAACAACTATTATATTTTAGGTATTGAATCAAATCATGGCATATTCTATAAAAGTCATGGCGATGGCGATGGCAAATGGGACGATGGCGATGAAAGACATCCTGCGAATGAAAAATATAAGCGAATGAGCGATGAGGAAAGAAGAATACGAAAGGAATTGATGGCTGTACTGGCCTCCAAAACTGAGGATTTGCGACAAGTTGTGAACGAAATGAAGAAATCCTGGGACAAACAGATCGACGAGTTGGCGACTGATTTTATGCAGCGATTAGATGGAATCTACTTGGGTGGTCCTGCCGAGTCCAAGAGCAACGAAACTCAACCAGAAGGACGAGACAGGAGGGAGCAAGAAGATTCTGAAGCGATTGGAGACTCTACAGGCGACGACCCGTCGACTGGACAACCCTCTACGGTTGGTGACGAATGCGTACCCAAACAAACGCCTTCAAACAAAAACGCCAAGAAAACTAGAACGATTGTAGCTGAAAAACGTCCGACGTGGGACGAGTTGGTTACTGAAGAAGAAGAAAAACGGAGTTGGCTCAATGAGAAAAATCAGAAAAGTCTCAGAGGGCGCTCCAGTATCTGTGATCGATTAAGATTCTCCAAATTCGATTACTCACTCACTGAGGACAAAGACTACACTCTATGGAGAGACAAGATCAAAGCAGAAATCAAAGCAAACGACTGCTTGTTCGTTATTGACAAGCGAGTGAAACCCAGAGAGAGCTTTGAAGAATGGGAAATGAACATGATACAATGTAACGCTGTCAGGTCATTCATAATATCTCACCTGAATGACAAGTATCACCGACTCGTCAAAAATATTGAAGATCCTGCAGAGCTGATGATGGTTCTTGACAACTTTGGAGATTCAACGAGTCGACATGCAGAATACAGTCTTCGCAAAAAATTTGGTGACATCAGATATGAACCATCTGAAGAAACAGTCATTGTTAATCTCTTGCTAGATTTGATGACCTTGTCGACAAGATTCGCCGATGTGCAGAACTGACTGACGACCAAGTGAAATTCAATTTCCTTGTTGCAATTGAAAATGGCTGTTCTGCAGTACAGATGATGGACTTGAACTCTCGTGAAGGACTGTCAATTACTGATCTCAAAGCCAAGATGTTTGAAGAGGAAAACAGGATGAAAGAGCTGAGGAGGCGTGAAAACAACGGACTGGACCAAGCGATGTTTGGGGCGACCAAGAAAAAACTGCCGACCAAGTTCAACTCAGCAAATCCGACAAGAAACTTCGATACCAAAGACGCCACTTGCTTTAAATGTGGCGAAAATGGTCATATATCACCTGATTGTCCAAACAGGGGAAGAAAATGCTACAACTGCCAGAAATTTACGACCTCACATCTCAGCCACTTGTCCAGCCAGAAGAGAGGCGAAGCAACAACCACGAAACAGTCAAAAGAGGCCCATCTTTTGCGAGTGCGATGAATAAACCCCGGAAGGTGCTCAAATTAAGGAAAGTTCCATTCAAAGCTGCGGTCAAGGCTGCAAAGCAGAGAAGAAGAACCGGCAGGGCGAATCTGGTAATATACACAGACAGCGACACCGAGTCTCTTCCATCCGACAAAAGAATGTGCTGGGTCGATGACGAAGTTGAAGATGAAGTTGCGATGTATGCCAACAATCGAGAAAAGGATGGAGATAGCGATGATCAAGGCCATCCCAAAAGGGCTGCTTTGTCAAGTTTTGACAGTAAGTATAAAATTCGAAGGTCAATGAGATTTATAGCAGACACTGGTGCAACAGATCATATTGCGAATGAAAAGGAGTATTTTGTAAGTCTGCGGAAGCTGAATAGACCCAAACGTATCACTAAGCGAATGGTAGCAAGAATGCTGATCTAGTGATAGAACATGCAGGTGATATAGTAATATCAAGTGATAACGATGGGTCCTTCAGCTGTCTGCACGATGTTCTGTATGCGCCCGGTCTCGTTGAAAATCTATTTTCTTTGCGAAAGTTGATGCCATATCTTACTGCTAAATTTAGTGACGATAAAATTGAAATTGAAGATAAGTCCAGTGGAGAAATTGTGAAAGAAGGTGAATTTGATGGTCGATTTTGGTGGTTGACGTTCTCATTACCATTAGCGGGGGCTTCTGAAAAACAAAAGCAAAGAGTACTGTCCCAAGTGTACCAGTCAAGGGTAGGAGGTAGAAAGCCGGTGAAACGGGGTGCAGCTATTCTTGATGCTTACGACTTGGAGATAGGAGGGAGCTCACAGTCAAAACAAAGTAAGAAGTCACTTGAGGAGAAGGCCGATGATGACTTGGAGGATAACTCTGGGGTTAATGAGGAAGATCTGAAAAATCTGAATGTCCAACGATCAGAAAGCTTGCGTGACTGTGTTGGATTTCTGTGGCATCTAAGGTTAAATCATGCCTCGAAAGGTTACTTAGAGCAGGCGGCGAAGGTAATACCCGAACTAAAAGGTGTCAAGTTTGAAATGAAATCTTGGATTGTGGACAATGCAAGTTGGCCAAGGCAAAAAGGCAGCCTTGTAAACAATCCAGGAAAAGATCCGAGACACCATTTGAGAGGTTATTTCCCAGCTGTGATCTATTGGGACCAGTGAAGCCCCTGCACGTATCGCATTGGGGCCAGGTATATTGCGACATTCACTGATGACGCTACAAGATATGCCATGGCCTATCCGATTGTTGATAAAACTCAAATGCATATTGCATTGAGCAATTGTTTGACCGAAATCAAACGAATTGTTGGTTCACGCTCAAAGGTTGCCGAAATCAGAACAGATGGAGGCACAGAACAAGCTAGTACTTCTCAGGCTGAAGCTATTCAAACTATCAGCCCTAATAACGATGATAATTGTCTGGTTCGGGAAAATATACAGGAAAATCTGAACGATAAATGGACATTTCTTGATGAAACCTTAAAAGATTTTGAATTCTATCGCGATGATTGTGAAGGAAATGCTGAACTGGCATTTATGCTTCAAACTCAATCATTTGAGCAGACCGATGAACCAAAAATCGTACAGCGAAGCGTTGAATAGTTGTGACAAGAAGAAATGGTTTGAATGCAATGCATGATGAGTTCAGAGCGTTGGAAAAAATGTGAGACGTGGCGAATTGTTCCAACAACAGATGTACCCACTGGGACGAAAGTAATTAAGACCAAGTGGGTACATAAAAGAAAACTAGAAGCTAACGGTGACACCAGGTACAGAAGTAGATTGGTGGCGAAAGGATTTGCGGACAGCAATAATTACGACAGAACTGAAATTTACGCTCCAGTGGCTAGATTGGGGGATGTTAGATTCATTTTGATTATAGCTAACAAATTCGACCTCGACTTGATTCAGTTAGACGTAAAAACTGCGTTTCTCAATGGGACCTTGGAAAAGAAGGTATACATTGAAATCCCTGAAGGGTTTCAGGAATATTCGGGAATCAAGCAGAACCTAGACAAGAACTACGTCTGTGAGTTGCAAAAGGCCTTGTATGGTTTGAAAGTTTCCCCAAAGCGATGGTTTGTTCGATTTCGAAGTGCGATGTTGCGAATGAATTTTGAAGCTTACGAATTTCAACAGTGTTTGTTTATTTGGCGATGTGAGAATGATTTTGCGATTTTGTTACTTTATGTTGATGATATTTTGTTGACATCGAATTGTAAAAGTAAGTTGAATGAGGTGAAAAGTAGGCTTCGCGAAGAATTTGAAATAACTGAAATGGGTAGCAGGCCAAGAAATTCCTCGGTTTAGAAATTGAAAGAAATCGCGATGATAGAACGTTGTTTCAGGTGCACCAACGTAAGTTTGCTGAATCCATTATTGAGCGATTTGGACTAGCAAATGCGAGGCAACGTAAGTACTCCTATGGGAGCTAGTAATTTGAGAAAATGTCAAAAGGATGACACCATCATGTGTAAAATATTCCATTCAGGCAAGCGATAGGATCGCTCCTATATTTGCAAAATGGAACACGTCCTGATATCACCTTCGCAACAAATGTTTGCAGTAGGAAACAAAGTAACTATAATTTGGATGATTGGGCGAAAGCCAAGCGCATAATTCGTTACTTGAAAGGTACTGCCGTAGGATTTTGGGTTGATGTACAAAGCTGATAGCGATGATTTGGAATGCTTTGTTGATGCTTCGTTAGGATTAAACGATGAGCAAGGTTTGTCTACTAGCGGTTTTGCCATAAAATTGTTTGGTGACGTGGTATGCTGGAGAACCAAAAAGCAAAACCACGTGGCCTTGTCTTCAAAGCCGAGAGCGAATACGTTGCGATGAGTTTAGCTTGTAGAGAACTAACTAATTTACGAGAGATGTGCCGTCAAATTATTGAATTTAATATTTTGCCTATTTTATACGAGGATAATAGAGCGGCGATCGAATTCAGCTAAGACGGAGGAATCAGTACTTTAATACACCTCGTAAATCTTTGCTATCACTATGTACGCAGTGAAGTGAGACAAAATAACATTAAAATTGAATGGATAGGTTCTGATGATCAATTGGGTGACTTTTTCACTAAAGCACTCGGAGAAAGAAAATTCAATCGTTTCAGAGATAGTATAATGACGAATTTGGACGATGTAACGAATTAAAGTTGTTTTCAGGTCGATGGAAATGAAACCTGATGGCGATGAAACCTCATGGCGAAGGTGAGAAATCTGGCGAAGATTTGTGGCGAATTTGGCAATGAGCGAAGACACGACGAACTTCCTAGTCTGATGTAACAGTACCCAGTGTCGTGAGTGCAAGTAGCGAAGTGAGCTCCAACTACGGTGGGGCTGCGACGCGAAGTGCAATAAATTTATTTGATGTTGGTTCTCGTTCATGGGAGGGAGTGTTGAAAATATCATGACCGGAATCAACATCACTGCTTAAAAGATGCTGGCAACACTGCTCTAAGAATAAAGCGGTACTTTGCAACTTGGGAAGCTCTCTCTTGTACCTCCGTCCTCTACGCTTCAATTTTAGAATATCTTTTTGATTTTTGGCAACGATTGAAAAGGTAAGTTAATGTAATAATTAAATGGAAATCGCGACAGAGATCAAATTCAACTTCGAGATCAAAGTCAAATTCGAGATCAAATTCAACTTCGAGATCAAACTCAACTCCTAGATCAAAGTCAACTTCGAGATCAAAGTCAACTTCGAGATCAAACTCAACTTCGAGATCATAGTCAACTTCGAGTTCTAAGTCAACTATGAGTTCAAACTCAACTTCGAGATTAAACTCAACTTCGAGATCAAAGTCTACTTCGATATCAAAGTCAACTTCGACATCAAAGTCAACTTCGACTTCAAAGTCAAGCCATTTGACCTTTGGCTTGAAACTAAGATTAAAATTTAATATTTAATTTTAAATATTTAATATTGTAAATTTTACATAAATTGTAGCAAAGAATCTTCTATACCAAAACGTGAACACTTTCGTGTTTGAGCAGCACAATTCTTTCCCTGTGGTTTTAAAGCAGCAAAAACACTTTCTGGCCGTTTCAAAAAACCTTTGAAATCATTCTGAAAGTCTTATTAAAACAGAGGGATACCTCAACCAGCTTTATTCCCCCTACCTCGAAACCTCTAGGAACGGAGGGAAAACCTCTGATATGGCAACACTGGTTTTATCTTCCACAAATCATCGTATACCATGGAGCTTGAAGCGAAAAATTCTACTCCCTGGCGAGGTCCTGGGTTAGTAGTACATTGTACTGTTCATAGGTTGCGTTGAAAGGAATTCAACGACGCGCTGCCACCTGTGGCTTCTTGGCGCATGCGCAGTTTCCCATCTCGGGCGGTCACTTCTACCACCAACTCGTTCTTCCAGTGATTATTCTGTTGTGGAGCTGGTTGTTGCGGTCTGAATTGCCTCGTCCTCTTGACATTCATTGTCAGTGATTATTCTCCGTCAATTTTCGATTAATTCGCGGTTTAAACTCGAAAGTATTTACTGTTGTTTTCGGTTCCGTCTTCCACGCGATGGGCCGCGGGCCTCGCGATTTATTATGTTCCATAAGTGTGTTGTGAACAGTTGTGTGTCTTCTCAAGTCGCCCTCCGGCCTGTTTGACGGGATACGTATCACTCAGGTAACGCATTCACCTTATATTTTTCAGCGTACATCTTCGAAATTTTCATCCCCTCGAATCGTCATACATTCGAGGTTGTGCTTAATTCTTCGAAAATTGACCACTTTTGACCTTTTGGTTCCTTTATTGCGTGTTTACACTCTTCGGTCCACATCAAGGGCACGTTGAGGAGGGGAACACCTTCTCAGGTAACGGCAACAGGCAGCTCTGTGATTTAAAGATGGCGACCTGGCTAGCGTAGCTTTTTTCTCGCGCTATTTGCACCGTTCCCGATGTTTTCTTTATGCTTGAATGATAATCCCATCTTGGACTCGGATGAACCAGTTGGTGAAATCTTGGGGCTCCAACGTTTCGTCCGCCAACTTGTTGCTTGTTCCTTCATTCATGTTACTCCATTCTTGGTACGTTCCTTCAGGAAGAGATTCTGATGTCCTGGCCCCCACCCCGCTTCATTATTTACCTCCTTCAGGAAGACCATGCTTGTTTTCTTTAAAAATTGATTTGAATTAATTGTTCACTTCACGTGTAGGTACCGGTTTTTGCTTAGCCCGTAAGATGTTTGCTATACAGGAACCACAGATACCCTGCTCATGTTTCAGTGTCAAGGGGTTGAATCGGAATTCTGTTACCTCGCGGTTGGTAGGTATGCCCATGCCCTGTCTCTGCGCTGCGACCTTGCGCAACAAAATGAGTCAGAGATGAGCAATTTTCTGATCATGACCCTTCGTGATTCAGTCTTTCTGAGAAATTTTCATCTCCTTTTTGGTTTCGTTCCATTTGAACCCACTCTAACTTCATTTTTGTTAGTAATTTGAGGTTGGTTGGTTAAGTCGATGTATTGGTTTTCGTGGGGCTCAACGTTGGTGTCTCGTGTGTTTCCATACATGGGAAATGAAATTATGGGAGGATAAAACATGGACGATTCATTTTTGAAGGAAGATTTCGAAATGAAATGATGTCCTGCACCGAATAAATCGAAAATCCTCATTCAATTCGGTGTATCGGTGATGTTCAATCGGCCGCTGTTGAATTTGAAGCCGCACGAAAAATAATTTTGAATAATATGAAATACTCCTCGCTTGTAATTATTCCTATTCCAGCGGTTCTAATAAATCGTAGGCTATATTAATCAAGAGGTTGGGGAAAGTAGTTCGAATGGTTTAGCTCCGAGTTATCGATTAGATTTCAAAACTTTTTCGCTGATTCAATTAAGATAATTGAGTATTGGACCGGGTAGTTCGGGAGCGGTTCATAAAGTTCGAGAACACCGGATCGGGATACCGGGACCAAAAGGAAAAGTGATTTTTCACTTCTGTTTCGATGGTGCAAAAACGTGGGCAGATATTTTTGATAGCTGATAAATTCACATTAATAATCACCAGTATTTCCCTGTTGAACGATAATCATCGCATCATCAATATCAGGTCATATTCTCATCCAAGTGCTATTACTACCTTTACCAATGTACCTACTACCTTTCACCATGTATATGTATATGGGACCTACGTTCAAAATTAGTTTCAGGCTGGCTCCCTGGGTTTCTATCTTTTCAATGGACTACTTGAGTCATGTTTTTTATTGGTTCAAATAATGTGGTAGGTCTTAACGCGAGCTTACCCGAAAGGCGAATTAGGTGAATTAGTCACATATATGTAGCGTCTCCGAAGAGTAAAACTTTTTGAAACCAGTGTCGAAATAAGCATAACTATAAAACTATAAGCAGAACTATGAAATGAGCTAAAATCTTCATATTTAAGATTCATGTCTCAACAACACACACGATTTTTGGGACATGAAAGGCGCTGAATCATAAGATAAAGTCGATAATTCAAAACTCCCTCAAGAAGCCCATTTCTGTTTTTATTTCTTCCCTGAGGAGGGTGAACACGCCCGGCGTACCATCGGATTTCTTTTCGATTTTATTTGCTCTCAGTTTTGAACTTTTTCTCCTGTGAACACATTTTAAACCGAATCATCAAAACGATCTTTTCTTTCGAGCATATGAAGACTTCAAAGATAAAAATTTTCAAACGTACCCGTCTCTTCCTTACAGAGAAAAGAGATGAAACATGTTAAATAGTATTTGGATTTTTTCTCGTTTTACGATTACCTACCCTTGGCCTTGGTTATTACGGAGTCGTGTTGAACTTTCATAACGATGTTCTGATCCAAGGTTTGTTTACCGAGGTCGATCTGCTGAGTAGCTTTATTCTGTTGTTTATATTCCGCAAGTTGACTGACCTCAGCGGTGGTTGAACTTGTTGATTGTACGACTCAGCAACGTTGGGTTCGACTGGTGAGTCGGTACACTGTACCAGTTGATCGATAACTCGCCTGTCTTTCCATCCGGGTCAAACACAGATCATAGTATAGGCGACAATTTCAATCCGTCGTTGCCCATAAAATGATGAATTTTTTAATTTTGATTTTTTTGGTGCCTACGGACGTGTGATTGCGGGCCTTTAATTTTTATTCTTAGTCGCGTGGGAGATGGCGATATCGTCATACTAGCTAGTACTCGCTATCTTCTCGTTCGGCAGAAAGATGCTCATTTGGATAGCATGTCACGTTTTTTTCTGACGCTATAAAATATTCTAAAATACGGTATCGCCAGTATTATATACGGACTGAGGTGCATGGGATGAATTCGTTGAGAAACGTGGCGCGCCGCCTGTCACCAACCTCGCGTGATTCAAAACCTTCTACTGTTCCACCGAAATAGATTCCGGTTTGATTCGGTATTGAATTCTCCCTGTAAGGTTCTTCTTGTTGGTGAATAATTTAGTTCACTTTGAAAAGAGCATTCAAGTACTTATCCACTTTTGAATATTTTCAGGCTTGTGCGTTCTCCTCATCATCCAAATGGTGGTTTCAGGGGGGAAAATAGGGTACTAAGTTTCATGGCTGATCCGTTTGCCGATATGTCGAATTCGAATTTTAACTTGCCCTTAACAGTAGGCATTCGGAACGTGCCAAAATACCTATCGGATAATGAAGTTGAGCTAAACCATCTTGTTTTCGAAAAAAAAGATTTATAAAATTGTTTTAGTGAAATCCGTTTTCTCCATTTTCGACCTGTGCGGTCCGAGTTGATTACAACTTCTGATTTTGGGCTCCGGCGGTCCATTAACAGTTATTTCAGGCAAACCTTGTCATTCTGTCTCAGCTAACGCTCCGTTTCGTCGAATGCTTCGTTTCGCTGTTATTAAAAGTCGGCCCGGGTTGTGGCCAGTTAGTCTCGGTAATGGGCGGACTTTTGGTAGCCCTTCACCTCGACGTGGCCGTCCCATGTTTCATGTCCCGTGTCCCACGTTGTCATGTGACATCGCTTCGCTGGCCCCGCGGGCGCTCTCGAGGTTGGCCGGCCAACCGTGTCCTGAGGACGTTGGCTCCCGGTTCCCCTTCCACGGGCGAATGTCAACCCGCAAACAATAGCTGGCCTAGGAGTCTTCTCGCTGTCAGTGTTTATCAGTTCGAATAATTGGATTTTCTGCTCGAGTAATCATTCTATGATATACGGTCGTTTCGAGGCAAACAAACGCCTTGTCGGTGTCGACTCGATTTGTTTCTACCGATATTTTTAGTTTTCCCATCATCTCACCGTTTATATTTCTAGTACCTAGATTTAATTAACCGGCTCTACTAGCGTGGTACGGCCTATATCGTGCCCCCATTTTATTACGCTGGCCTTGGGTAACGAGCTTTCGAAAGCTGAGAGGAAAACATCCCTTTCTATCGTAATTATACCCTGGTACCTCGTGTTGCGTATTGGATGAATGGAACTTCCTGTTCTGAAATCTTCCTGACATGGGTGCAGTAAAGATGCAATATGATGCCTAGAAAGCTGCAAAAATTCCGAATGCCACCTCGTAAAATTTTTTTATGGCAATTCCTACGTATCTCGAGGAACAGCATCAAACATGTACATTGAGCTGTAGAAGGCCGCAATACTTCGACGACAGTGTTCGCGCCTTTGTTTAAAGGATAATGCGTCGGGGGTGACGGTCTCGTAAATCCTTGGCGGCCAACTTTTAATTCCCCGAGTTGCTCGCAGGAGTTTTGCTCGTCTGAAGAAGATAAGCGCACCTGCTATTCAGTCTGAGAGCTCTTCATAACGAGTTTCTCGAAGAGTTGCGAAGACATCTTATCGCAGTTTTACTTTCTCACAATCGCATGCCTGGAAAGCTAATAGTTGGCTCGTTTCTTAGGAAAATCAACCGCCCACAATGAAGTGATTTCTTATCCGCATTCCGAAAACACGATGAAGCGGTTTCTTTTCCTCGTTTCGAAAAGTTTATCATCGGGCGGGACGTGAATGGGGCGCGATGTTGTTTTGGTGCGTGCCGTTACTATAGCGACTCATCGATTGTTGAACGTCGACTCTTTGTAAGTTTATTGTTCAGGTGTAGTTTGTGATTAGGTTTGGTTTGATCGTACCATCCAGTGCCCATCGCCTCGTTGGGTTCCCGCTTCCCGTTCGAGCCCTTGCCAGTGCGGGCCTTCGCTTAACACGCGTGTTTCCACGTCGTCGCTCCCGTTGCCGAAAAATCTGTGATCTGTCCCCGTTTTGTAAAGATGTTGAAGTTTTGCCACAACAAGCGAACCGCGTATTTCGTGAGTTGTATAATGCTCGTATATTATACGTCCAAGTTCGTAATTTGTATGTTATTCCGCTTTTAGTGTCGAATGCTGTATTCCTACTCGGATATGGATAAGATGCCATTCGGAGGAATCTGAATAATTCGTCATTATTTTCTCCACGATTCTCAGCTTTATGTTCGTCTCGATACTCTAAAATCCATGCCTCGACTGGCTGTATTTCGCCATGTATTGCGACGGTTTATATACCTAATACGGGATATAGCAAAACTGACACCTGAGTCCCAATAGCTGTATTCAGCTCTCTCACATCGGAATGTAATAATTAGTTATGTAGGTCACGATGTGGGTCTGCTTTGAAGGAGGTTCTATTCAGGTTGCATTACGTGCTATGCTTGCGAAATTCACATCACACTCCGTTATAAACTAATAGAGCTTTTGACATAGTTCGTTTTCACTAAAAAATTCAGGGTACGTACCCGCTGAAGCTGTTACTGGCTGCTCTCTCTATGAAGTGCCACCTAAACAAATTTATAGTCTGGATTTTTCTTGACCGAACTTCGGGAAAATTTAGCAGTGTAGTGGAAAAATTGATGCCTACTGTGGTGAAGTGATTCTGAGTGAATGGGTATGAGTGAAGGTCATTTTACAGCAGCTAGGCTTACAGGAAATTGAACGCTGAATCCAAAAATATCCTCAAAAGTTGAAAAAAGATGTTTTGAAGCAGAGAAAACTGGACTTTTTATGAAGCTAAGTGTGGTTTTCCTGGAAAAATCTTTGAAAAATCGTTTCATCAAAACGGGTTGAGATAGAAACATGCGGTTGGCGGCGTTTTGTTCCATTTTTGGCCTAGTTTCACCCAATTTGTTTGTATTTAAAGTTTGAGACACCGTGCATACTTCCCTAGCTATTTTATGGCGAAATCGCCTAAAAACGTTTCTCTTGACTTTAGTTGTGGAATAATAATATGATTAATGTACCGATATTGATAATTTCCTGTTGCCAATTCAGTAGAATCGAATCCGGCATAATTCAAGTGCCCGCTGTCGTTGGCTCACGTATTGTGCCCATGTGTTTACTCGATTGGTCTCGAAAGCGACGGAAATAAATCGCTCGCGAATAGAACGGAAACAGCTCCAGACGCGCGTACGTTTCCTCTTGTTCGTTGCCGAAGTCACGTTTCATAAGCTGCCGGTGGCGGCCGAAACGGATGGCACGCAAGTACATCCTATGAATATTCCTATAAAGTACAACCTGCGACATGTCATTGTACAAAGCTATGCAAGTTAGTCGATACGTAGGATGTGGAATTAGCATAGCAGGTTGGCACTTGAAATTCGGATCTTTCGTGATCGAAGTCCCCGAATGTATTGAATCATTTTCTATATTAGCCAGTGATAGGACGAACGCTGCAATTTATCGCACTATGTTTTATTATTCATTAGGTATGATTTGAGTTCATGTATGATTTTGCAGCTCTAGGAGTGCCATTGGTGTCATTTGTGTTGTTGTTTTTTGGGCATCTCTATATAAACTCAAAAAATACTGAAAAATCATGAATAAGAGAAATTAACGACTGCTACAGTAATTGCAGCTCGTAATTATACAATTAGGTTTTGATTTTTTGAAAATTCCCCTCTATCTCCAGTCGATCGGGCTCCAATTTGTTCATGTTTCGCTAATGGCGCATTCTCCTCTCGTCATGACGATATCTGGGGGAGAACGATCAAGCCGGGTCACCCACTTCCCAGATAGGAGAACAATAAGGATCCCTCGGCCGACAAAAGAGCCGTCGGAGCCTCCGGCATTGACGGATCAGCCGATGAGTGGCGAACGTTGAGCGAACGGTTCCTCGAACCGGCGTCGTTCCAATTAAAATGTGAGCCGTTTTTTTTTCTCACACGACGCTCAGATTTTCTTAGGATTTCCCGTCCCATCGAGAATTCTGGACCGTTATTTCCGCTTTTTTGCTGTTATAAAATATTCGATAAACCAGCGAAAGTGTGGGTGCTTTTTTTCGATCGTCGCGTAGAATATTGAATATTATAGGTAGGTTGTAGCTATCTATTTTTATTCAAATATTGAATTTATATCTATATGGAAATGGAAATCCGATTTGGGAATCGTAATACAAAACCTATGCCATTAGTAGATACCTAATAATGCTCGAAATACCATCAGGCTTTATGGCATTTGTTCTAGCATATGATTCTAGCTATTATTCTAGCTTATTAGCTATCTATTATTCTATCATATAACCAATTCGGAATCCAGTTGTCGAAGTTTTGAAATGGAATAAGTACAATTATTGTAGACGATCCAGCTGTACAAATTATCAGATTCTTTGATTATTATTTCCAAATAATTTTGGAAAATCTGGAGAATCTGTTCAGCACTTCCAACATTTCTTCGTGGCATGTTTTGGATAAATTTATGTTTCGGCTAAGGCGTGGGTGGCAGTCGTGTTTGTGTGCATTAAAGGCTCGGTGCCCTTTTTTCCACCTAGGCAATGATTCGATAACAAAAGAGACTCCCCCCTGTCGAGGAAGTATCATGTTAATCTTCCCCTTTGCTCGCATTATACCCAGTTTACTATGGCTGCTTTTCACCCCCATAGCGCTCCCAAGACATCGTAGGCCCGCATCCTTTTATCGTAGCCCCCAGCCCCTCCCATCATGTGCGCCTTCCAGTTTTGCTTTTTTCCGCCGGTGCCATTGCCATCTGATACCTTCCATTCAACTCGATTCGAGGAGCAAAGGAATGTCCTCGCGAAGGATTCACTGCTGATCCTTATGGCCTCTACATTTTTGGCGATGATGCCATCCAACCATGAATTCGGGTTATCGATTTTTACTTCCGTATTTACGAAATAAATGGAAACATCGTAATCGCCCTAAAAGCTTTAGAAAAGATTTTCATTGGTAGGCTCTTACTGAGAATCACTTCCTGAAAAAGTGTCTCACAACGTCCTCAGATCAATAAATTATATGGTTGATTCCCAAATAACTGTCAATTTTCAATTTGGGAAAAAATTAAAATTTCACCTCTTTGGAAAATCTTGAAAAAATTCTTCCCAGGACCTTCCTAAGATTTAAAAAAAAATCAAGAAAAAGATCGGAATCACAGTCATCGAGTTTTTAATTGAATTTGAAAATTTAGAATCCATGGAGGGTTACACCATTGGCGTGTACAGAATTATTGACATTGCTACCAAGAAATAAGCAGTAAATGTAATAATCCTAAACTTCAAAAGAGTCTCAACATTTCAGGTCAAAGGGATCAAAATAACTCAAATTAATCTCTTTGTAACCTCCATGGAAAGCTGGTAACGTTCCATGGTCGGTTTATGGTCAACTGTAACCCTCCAAGGGTCTAAACTAAAATGTGGAGGTTACATGAGGTATTGTATAGCATTTCCAGATCGAATTGAGAATTCCCCCAGCCAAATTGAGAACTTTCCAACCTGAATTGCCTTGTAAAATTCTCGAATTGGACTGGTAAATTCTCGATTAGGTTTGGAAAATTCTCAATTCGACTCGGAAATACTATAGATTCGCATAGTCGCGCCAAACACCTGCGATCCGTTCTTCGTCACGAAGTCGGCCCAGTTTACGGAATCTGCGGTTTTGTGTCGCCGGATCTCGGGCTAGAACTAGTTTCCAAGGAGCGTGCATTCAACTCGGTACAATTTCTTTCCCAGGCCTTGGGAATCGTGAAACGATTAGAAAACAGAATTGCGGCCTCAGATCCGAGATTGTCCCTCTCGCTCTGCCCCTTCCCCCGCCTGGCGCCCTCTCTTTCTCGCTTCTCTATCGACTGCAATTAGCCGCCAGAAGAAATTCCAACGAAATATCCCTTCTCGATGGATATAATTTGTTTCTAGCTTCATCCGCCAGATAGCTAAGGTGTGTCCTTTCTACCGAGGATTGGCGTGCGCTGAAATGTTTTTTTAAATTTCGAAATCGCTACGACGATTTATCCGAAACGCTCATTTCCAGAGGCTCTATTATCTTTGGGATGTCGTCTGTCCCTAATTTGGTTTACTCTGAATTCCGCAATTATCCTGAGCAAACATTCAACTTTCCATGCGATGTTATTATTGAATGGCTTTTTGATGCTGATGCCGAATTGGGAATCAAAATTATGATTGTTGGGAAATCATTTTTTTACTCGTGGTGTGCATAGGTACACATTTTGGTTGTTATCATTTTGTAGCGAATCGGTTTTTGTTCCAGTTACTTCGCAAAATACCTATTGTGATCGTCCTAATATCGAAAATCCAGAAAAAACGTTCTCTACACTTTTACTCAGAATCGCTTCCGTCTCTGCGCATTTTTACAAAAATGACCATGTCTTCTCAATTAACCTTTTTTCAGAAGAAGCATGTACAAGTTGCCAACGTGTCAATGTGCACAGTTTTCTCTTCGATATTCCAAGAAGAGCTTTGCCTGCTTGGAATACGAATCGTTAACTTGGAAGCGAATAAACCGGGTTGACCATTGTGTCCTTCGAGGCGTTAGTACTTCTTGTACATAATAACACGGCCGAGGCTTCCGGGTGAATCTCAAACGCATTCGCCCGCATTTATTCCACATGCTTCGTATGTACGGCTTTCATATCAACCTGTTCTCCTGCTAGAAGGTTATCGCAAGGAAATTTGAGTTGAAAAAAATTCGCAGGTTTGCATACTACAACTCCGACCCTTTTAAGATTCTGTGCAAACCCTTGCAAAGCCGAGTCTACGTTGGACCCTTTATTTTTCAGTTATAATATAACTGAATTAATATAATATTAATAATATTATAATATTAATATAATATTATTAATATTATTATTAATATTATTAATATTATTATAATATTATGTAAAAAAATGCCCTATAACCTTTAGTGTACATTCCCTAAATTTCAGACGTCAAAACTGACGTGCTGTCCGTTCCATTTTGCCTGTTATCCCTCGAGCCAACTCCTTCGTACGGAAAGTGATAGAAATTGAAAAAGTTATGGACCGTTTTTCTGCCTAGCAGGCACCCATTATTCTTTGAAACGCCGACTCAGTCGATTTCCAGGAATCGGTTCCAGCGATGTAAGCTGCCTCAAACAATTTTTAAACTGCCTCGTATTTCCACATTTTTCCAACATGTTTCAAAGCTAACAATTTTTTGTCTCAAAAAGGTAGGTAATGCGAATTTAAAAACGCTGCTAAGTAGATTAGTGACATGGGTACATTATTTGTCTGGGTATCACAGAAAATAAAGTTCAAATAGTTGGAGTAGGTAGGTTTATCATCATATCATTTGTGGAGTAATGGTCAATGGTGAGTTCAATGATGCTTAAATGGTACTTTTTCACAATGATGAATAAATAGGTATAAAAAGAAGAAAAAACACTGAGCGATTAAACAAGACCCGTTGACGAGGTCTCATCACGAGGGGACAATGCTTCTCCCCAATCCCTTCCCTTATACCTGGACTCAAACCAGGTCCCTGCGGGTCCCTCATATACGGTATTGATACCTGAGATTTCCGAGAAGGCCTGACTCGGGATCGCATCTATTCACCGCATAGCGCTTTAAATTCCCTTAATTAATCTGTCCACCCTATTAATATGCGAGACTGACTAATCCCAATAACGTTCACTTTCTAATAGCCGAATCGCAGTTTTGCAGTTCCAAGCCTATAAACCGACGCCCTCGGATAAAGCAGTCGTTATCAAGGGTGGGAATGCATCTGATAGGGAATTTATCACCCGACGTTTTCTCCTGTATCACGTTTTTGCTTAACCCCATAGGTGCTTAGGCCGTAAAACCAAGAAAATTGCGAAAAAATTGACCCTGGTGACCAAAATCTCGAAAAAATGCCAAATTTCATGTTTTTTAGTCAATATCTAAAGATTCCCGCCAAAAAACCCCGAAGTCCAATCCATCATTTTTTTGAAATTTTTCCTAGGCTAGGACCTTGGATTTTCCAGCTGGAATCGGTTTTTTTCAATTTTCTTAGTCCTGGAGAGTTGTAGAGAATTGCAAATTTTTTGTGTCATGTACCTGCCCAAAACCTACTCAAAAATATTTTTTTTGGAATTTTAACATTTTTTTTAAAGGGTCAAAAAAATATTTTTTGTTTAGGTCAAAAATTAGAATTTAAACCAGTTTTTGATTACTAAACCCCAATCGATTTTGACTTATAGGGAGTGAAAAATGTGTAAAAACCTTCAAGGAATCCAACGAGCTCAAAAAATTCAAAATCGGTTCAGTAGGACTCCCTCAAATTGCCAAAAACGCGAAAACGCAGAAATCGCATTAAGAAATTCAAGCCAAACCGATTCAAAAACAAAATTTTCGACTTTTTTCGGAAAAACCACCCTATCTTATGGTAAATCAAGCGAGAAACCCGGGAAAAATACTCAAAAAATTCTAAACCCACAGCATCACCTTCAAAATTGAGATTCTGTGTCTTTTCAAAAATATACCCTAATTATGCCGAATTGGACCAGTTAACCTTCTCCGATCGGATTGCCCGGACAATATGCCTCAAGTTGGAGCAAACCACAACTTTCAAGACTAATTTAGTCAAAATCGGATCAGTATTTCAATACGAAGTGGCTGGACGAAATTTTTGGCCAAAATTTCGTCCGTCCACTTCGTATCGAACCGCTGATCCGATTTTGGTGCGGTTGGTCCTAAAAGTTGTGTTTTGCTCCAACTTGAGGCATATTGTCTGGGGAATCCGATCAAAAAATTTTAAGGGGTCGAAAACCCAAAAAAACTGTTTTTGAGATCATGACTTTTTTTACATTTGATCGTTTTTGAGTAGTCTAGAGTTGATTCAGAGGATTCCCTTATAGGAGGTGCACGTCACAGGAAAATTTGCTAAACGCTCGTTTTTTTTTTTTTGAAATCGGACCACTCCTTCTATGCGTTTTGCTGCTGACGGCGTACGGCGGACGGACAAAAAATTTTTATTGCAGATTCGTGTTCTAAAACCTCTGAAACGTGAAAGAAAAAATTTTCAGGGGGTGTTGTAAAAAAATTTTTCTTGAACAATTACATAGGTACATTATTTCTGGAAATAATGTACCAAAATCTAGTGGTCCCTTTCAGTTCTCAAAAAGGGCTCGTTTCCAATAATTAGAAACTTTTTGCTTGAAACATTTCAATTATTAAATTGTTTCATGCAAAAAGGGACCTAAAAACCTTAAAATCCTTTGACTAAGGGCAGTATGCAATGCAATTAACCTGAAAAATCCCACGTACCTATTTTGATGCAATTTTCGCTGTTCCTTCCCTTTTGGTCCCGGCAGACTCAAAATCGTCCGAAATTCGATCAAGAATTCAGGTTGCGGAAGTATTTCTGTCATCCACGCACCTATTCAACCTGGTACAGCTTTCTCGACAAGGGCATCACAATACCTTTCTCGTAACTCATAGTGGGTGAATTCAAAAGCCCGAGCTGACACAAAGAGCGACGTCTATTATGAATATTGATAGCGGTATCTGTAATCATGTTAACACCGTCACGGACGATGGGTCGCCCGGTGGTTTTAAATCGGCGAAATTACGGCGGAGAATATGCAAAATGCTGAACCTAGTTTCATCGGATTTGTGGCCTGGAATTGTCGCCGTGGATTTGTAAAGGGGCGATAGAATTATTCCACGGCCTCAACATACTTTTCAGGATGTGACAGCGTGGTGACAAACCGTGACAGGATGTCCTTCTTCCGGATTCCTGGTAATGAGCGCGTCCTTTTCCCAGGGGTATCGTGTGTTTTCGTTCATGATTCTGCAGGTCCGTCGGGCAGTGTACGATCGGAAGTTGGCCCTGTATGAACTGGCGGTGCGTAGGTAACGCACAATACTTTTTTGAAACGGAATTCCCGAACAAGTGTCTGTGTGTCCGTCTGTCCGTTTGTCCGCCTGTGGTAATTTACAAAAATTGCCATAGCTCCCTCAATTCTCAACCTTCTTTCGAATTTCTTGAACTGAAATGTTTGTCTCATCAAGACCTAACACCCTGTTTAATCGGAATTTGGATAACGCACAGTACTTCCGATATATTTGGATTTTTAGTTTTTTCTATCTTATTTTTTCCGGCCCTAAAAATGAACCGATTTGAGCGTTCTTTTTCTCAAAATCTTCGTTTTATCTTGCAGAATATGTGGATATTTTTTATATTCCTTAAACTTGGCGTATTTTTATTTTAGGCGAGTTTTAAAATTTGCATAATGAGTTTTTTGATATTTCTGACCTGAACACCCTCAAAAGCAGTTAAAATATGATCAAATTGTGTCACACTTTTACGTTTCAAAATATGGAAGTATTGTGTGTTATCTACGCGCCACTGGTACTGCGAGTGATCGACATTTCGTCAAAACCGGATATTTGGTAAAATTACTGGCAGGGGCTCAATTCCAGTGATATAGGGGAAATCTGCGGAGTAAATTGTCCGAAAGGAACCTAGGCATGGCATCTGATGCCAAAAAAAAAATTCAAAATTTCTCTTACTGTCGCCATTGATTCCTAAAATGTTATAAAAAGAACATTCCTGAAAAGAGCTGTAGATGGTTATCGTACTAGCGCAGAAACGTCAATTTAGTTAGAATCGGAGGAGTAATTTGTTGTCTTCCGGAGCGAGGGGATTTCCATTGTATTGTCGGATATTCCTCTTTCGTTTTCGAAGAATCGCCTCTGCAGAAAAATCATCAAATCTGGCGCCTCTGTTGTCTGCAGTTTACTTGATGGAACGTGTTCCGCCGTTGAAACGGAGGCTCGCGATAGGAAGGATATATTAGGCGCTAGAGGGAGAAGCTGGCGATAGTAGGTTACCCTTACCTTCTCTGCTTCAGGTATACGTGACATGGCAGGTTCACACTTAACAACATAAATTCATTGACGGCCAGATTTCATTTATGAATAAGTTTCATAGGTACAATTTTCATTTTCATCATATACAAATTTTATTCTCTTTTGTGAGCCCTAGAAAGAATTTTTTCGTGTTTTCGGCATAGTAAAATGGCCCTAAGTCCACGAAATATTCGAGTAATAACAAAAATAAGGATACCGTTGGAAAGAGCGTTACATTTTCTGCCAGACTACGGTATTCGCAGCTTTCTAACAGTAAGTTAGATAAGCAACAAATCAGGCCAAAGTCAAAAAACTCCCAATTGTTGAAAATTACAAACTTTTCAACGAGCGTTTAGTTCGGAAAAATAACAGGAAAATCCCGAGAACGTATCGGGAAAACCTGGCCCAAGATGTCAGGTTTTCAACGGTATTGTCTCTTTCAAATTGAGAAGGTTTATTGGAGGATGAATTGAGTTTGAAAAACCGTGATTTCGTTTTTTTGCATTATTGAGCGGCTCGAGTTTTCGGAAATGTTCACGCTGAATTGAATCTTGATCCTCTCCGCCGTCTATGGGCCTTCTTATGAGGATAATTTCTTATGGGAGGGAGAATACGAGGAGGTTGATATTTCGATTTTATTGTTAAAAAGTTCTGCAAGCAGTAGATATTAATACTCGTTCCTGACCTATTCACCTCAGGTTCCCATAAATTCAATGATTATTTCGTAGTTTAAGAAGCAACATGGCCTAAGCATTAGGGTTAGGCCATGCTGCTTCCTAAACGACGATTTGCTTTTTTCTTCGATGTTTACAGAGTGAATAAAAGTATTATAATCGGAACGGAGCTTCAGAAAAAAACGTTTACCCTTTTATTCAGAATTATTTACTGAACAAGTCGTTGGTCATTTGCAAAAATGGTCATAATTCCTTCAATTCTGAACTTTTTCTCAAATTTCTTGAACCGAAATGTTTGAGATTTTTGATTCGGCATCCTCGTTTTTGTGAAAACTCCAGAAAAGTCAATAGAGCAAAAATTGTAGGAAATCAGCTAAAGAATCGGCCTCTTTAAGGAAGATGATATCAAGTGTAATCACCCTGTATTATGCCAAAAAAAAAATAGAAAAAAAACAATCTCCCTTAGAAGATTTACCCAGCGTCATTTTCCCGTCGTACTTGTGAACGGATCAGCCGGCTACCGCAACTTTCTTCTGTTCGCTCGCTTTTCGCCGGATAGTCGAACGGGCCGAGTCTCTCCGAACTCGAGGGGGAACCTTGTCCCCGATATCCGCCGAGTGACAGCCAGATACGCGCTGAGAAACTGCCTGATCCGGCTCTCCAGCTACGTCATCATTCGGAGCCGCATAGAGCACTAGAGAAATCTCGGATTTGAAGAAAAAAAATTGCGTAGATCACACACAATACTTCCATATTTTGAAACGTAAAATTGTGACACAATTTGATCATATTTTGACTGCTTTTAAGGGTGTTTAGGTCAAAAATATCAAAAAATTCGCTATTCAAATTTCAAAATTCGCCCAAAATAAAAATACGCCACATTATCGGAATATAAAAAATATCCACATATTCTGCGAGGTAAAACAAAGATTTTAAGACCAGGAACGCTCAAATCGGTTTATTTTTGTAGCCGGAAAAAAATAAAATAGAAAACACTGTAAATGCAAATGTATCGGAAGTACTGTGAGTAATTCAAATTCCGATTAAATATGGTGCCGAGACAAACGTTTCAGTTCAAGAAATTTGAAAAAAGGTTGAGAAATGAGGGAGCTATGGCCATTTTTGTAAATGACCACACACGGACGGACGGACGGACGGACACACAGACACTTGTTCAGGAAGCGATTCATCTGAGTAAATGTGTATAAGAAAAAGTTTTTTCTGAAGCTCCGTTCCGATTCTCGATTTTAGGACGATCACAATACTTCCATTTACTCTGTAAATATGGAAGTAATAGAACAAATGCCAAAATGGAACAAATGCTGCCAAATCTCGAGTTTCGATTTTTTGTTTTTTTTTTAAACTTTTGAGGATGTTTTTACTTCCATATTTACAGAGTAAATGGAAGTATTGTGATCGTCCTAAAATCGAGAATCAGAACGGAGCTTCAGAAAAAACTTTTTCTTATACACATTTACTCAGAATCACTTCCTGAACAAGTGTCTGTGTGTCCGTCTGTCCGTCTGTCTGTCTGTCCGTCTGTGGTCATTGACAAAAATGGCCATAACTCCCTCATTTCTCAACCTTTTTTCAAATTTCTTGAACTGAAATGTTTGTCTTGGCAAGACCTAACACCCTGTTTAATCGGAATTTGGATAACGCACAGTACTTCTGATATATTTGCATTTTTAGTGTTTTCTATTTTATTTTTTTCCGGCCACAAAAATGAACCGATTTGAGCGTTCTTGGTCTTAAAATCTTTGTTTTACCTTGCAGAATATGTGGATATTTTTTATATTAGAATAATGTATTGTATTTTCATTTTGGGCGAATTTTAAAATTTTAATAGTGAATTTTTTGATATTTTTGGCCTAAACACCCTTAAAAGCAGTCAAAATATGATCAAATTGTGTCACAATTTTACGTTTCAAAATATGGAAGTATTGTGTGTTATCTACGCACCACTGGTTTGATTCAGCTTTCAAGCCTTCCTCCAAGCCAAGTTTACATTCGTGGTCATATCCCAACTCCTACGCAAGCAAACCATGTCCGGACCTTGATCTCGGTTCATGCGATCTGCGATGTCTCGCCCGCAATTGCGGAAGATCGCGGATCATTTTCCCCTCGTTCGCCGGTTTAATTCGAGTCGCAGTCGGCGATAATCGTCGAGTTCCTCCGAGGCCTTGGCCCGTTGGGAGGATGTGCCGTGCCGATGAACTTTCCCGCCGATATTGTTATTCGTCTTTCCCTGGACGGCGGCGGAACGCGTTGTGGGAACCCCTTCGGTTGAAAGCGTTTTCGTACTGTGTCCGCCGTGTGTCGGCTCCGTTCCCATGGGGTGGCCGCCCTACCGTGTCCGAGGTGTCCCGGCTTGCACCTGACGCTTGCCACTTCGCTTCTCCTCGATTTGAGTTCACATGTGGCGTTTTCCGAAAATCCGTCACACTTTCGGCCTGTAACGAAATCGGCGGAAAATCGCAGCCCGGTGAGCCTCGGCTTCCCAACTAAAAGTACTTACAAAAATTGAGACCAAAAAATACAAAAAAAAAACATAAAACCCACTCTAAAAAGAAACATGAAACACTTGAAAGTGAAACCCATACGTGCAAATGGGGAAAAAAAGATTTTGACAGCCATTTTTGAAACAATAAGCGAACTAAACTTATTTTGGTATAGGTATATTTCACTCATTATTTCAAAAATGTCCACAACAAATAATGTTGGACTAGGAACAACAATCGAATGGCGCCAAATTTCAAATTTTCAAACATAAAATGTTTCTATTTTTTTCAATTTTGACTACCTTTTTGGCTTAAACCGCTATTCATTCCAAAAAAAAGTAAAATAGCTGTGACGACAAAAACAAAATCCCTACAAGTTGAGTAACCTCCTCGAAGGCGCTCCATGTGAACGCGTACCCTCTTGTTCCAAAAGTCGCCTTGTTCCGAGAGGGTGCCCGCAATTGCGAGTCTTCCTGTCCGCCCGAGTCACCGTTGTGTTTATCCATCGGTTTTTTGGCCCCTTTTCATTTTTGGAACCCTTCTGCCGCACTTCCGTTCACTGACCTAGCACTATTGTTAACTCGTTGATCTTGATTTTATCCTGGCCGATTTGGCTGACAACCGGATAAATTGACATCGAAGATTTTTATTTTCATACTGCGCGATGCGTTTCATTCTACAATGAACAAAAACATTACCTAATCACAAAAATAAAGCTTTGAGAGTTTCAGGACTGAAACTCAAAGTGAAAATGAAACTCGAACTGAAAGTCAAACTGAAACTCGAACTGAAAGTGAAAATGAAACCCAAAGTGAAAATGAAACTCGACGTGAAATTCAAAGTGAAAATGAAACTCGAACTGAAATTTAAAGTGAAAATGAAACTCGAACTGAAATTCAAACTGAAACTCAAACTGAAAGTGAAAATGAAACCCAAAGTGAAAATGAAACTCGACGTGAAATTCAAAGTGAAAATGAAACTTAAAATGAAACTTGAACTAAAACTCAAATTGAAAATGAAACTCGAACTGAAAGTCAAACTAAAACTCAAAGTGAAAATCAAACACGACGTGAAATTCAAAGTGAAAATGAAACTTGAACTGAAATTCAAAGTGAAAATGAAACTTGAACTGAAATTTAAACTGAAAGTCGAAATGAAACTCATACTAAAACTATATCTACTCAATATTAAACTTTGAGTGTCAGTTTAACTTTGAGTAAAAGTTGAATCTGAAAATCAAACTTAATCTCGAACTGAAACTCAAACTCAAACCCAAAGTAAAACTGAAACTCAAACTTGAAATGAAACTTGAACTGAAATGAAAACTCGAATTTAAACTCAAACTGAATCTCAAACTGAAACTCGAATTGAAACTAAAACTCATACTGAAACTAAAACTTGTGCTGAAACTCCAACTCGAGCTTGCCGAATGTTTGAGTTGAGCATCAGTTTCAGTTTGAGTTTAATTTTAGTTTCAGCTTACGTTTGAGTTTTAGTTTCAGTTTGAGCTCGTGTATCATTATCAGTTTGAGTCTCAGTTTGAGTTTGACTTCGACTATCAGAGTTTGAATTGGGGTTTCAGTTTGAATTTGAGCTTGTCAATATGATTCTCCATTTGAGTTTTCATTTTAGTTTCAGTTCGAGTTTGAGCTTGTACCTGTTTAAGCTTGTATATCGGTTTGAGTATCTGTTTTAGTGCGAGATTGTGTATCAGTTTGTTTTTTTTTTCGTTTTCAAGCCATTATTTCCGTTTTTTTCAGTGTTTCACAATTTTTGCAACTATTCGTTATTGTTCAAATTTACCTATTTTCCTATGTTTTAAGTTAACTGTCAGCATTTTTGCAACTCGCCGTTTTATCGCATTTCACTTTCTTTTCTGAAAATGCCGATTATTCGTGTTTTGTAGGGGATTTTACAACTATTGCCAAACCGCGCCGTAACGTTTCCAATCTTTTCTGTTCCAGATCGCCAAAATGAACCAGGAAATGGCGATGGTGATGCGCAAGAACGAGGAGCGGGAAGCGTTGCGCAGCGTCATCGCGCAATGGAACGCGAACCGGCTGGATCTGTTCGAGCTGTCCGAGCCCAATCAGGTATTTATTGTTTTTTTTTTTTTTTAACAAATCGCTTGGTAAATTTGAGTATTTTATAGTCATAAATCAGGCCGGAGGTTGGGAAAATTTTTTAAATGCAATTGTTATCGGGATAATGTTCTGTAGAGTGTCGCATTTACGAAAATGACCATTTATTGACATTTATTTCGAACCTTTTTCAAATTTCATGGACTGGAATGTTTGTTATGTTCAAAAACCCATTAGTTTGATACGTTGACATTTTGATCGCTCATAGTACCTTTAAAATGTTGGCATTTTGAGTGTCTTCCATTTTTTCTGATCAAAAGAATTTTACAATTTGAGGGATTTCGGGCTCAAAATAGAGTGTTTATATGCAGGGTCCTCACGTATTTTTTTTCCGGTAACTTATCGTATTTTTAACCGGTTACTCTCGTTTTTTGGGTTTCTCAAAAATTCCCCGAACTTCTGATCCGATATCTTCACATACCGTCAACTTCGGTCCGATTCGTCAATTCCCTCGTAAAAATGTGAAATCGCCGCTGAAATTCGTGTTTTCACTTAAATTAGCGAACAATGTTGAATTCCAACATAAATTCGCGCTAACCGGCGGTCTAATAGCCGAAGTTGCCGGCTCTCCATTTGCGAATCGGCGGCATTATTGATGGCGAGCGGTCGGCCGTCCGCAGAAAACGCATTTGTCAAACCCTTCGGCGATGGCGCGCGGAAACGCCACGCATCGCACTCCGACTGGGTCACGGGCGGGGACGGCCGCTTTGTTCCACTCGTCCGCCGGTTTTCAACGCCTCGTCATCCTCGGCCGGCGAAGAGGCCCTTTTGTTACGAAAGGTGGAAATGTTTTATTGTTTTCTTGTCCGGTCACCGGTTCTATAGGTTGGCACTTTCAAAATTCAAAAACTCCCGCTGAAATTTCCAAATTTTGAGGGAGAACAGGAATCGAAGCGGAAAAATTCTAGTGGAATTAATCGATAGGTGTCTTGGACGATTTGTCGAAGCGTTAGGACGGATTTTTTCTCGTTCGCTCGGATATTAATTATCGAATAGTATATAAATACTCACCGTCTGCGTTTTATCGTTTCGGTACATTGAATAATGTACCCTTTCATTTGTATTATCTTTAATGTTCGGCTCGTCGACAGAAAAATCCGTTATCGGCGGATGGTTTACGAGTTTATCGATGATAAATCAAGCGGATATTTGTTGGTTTATCGGCCGGCGGCGTTCGACGCCTATAAACACTGGAGTTCTGGTTTCTGAGCGTTAGCCCTCCCCCCCCCTTCCGTCATTCCGGCCGGAGCCGACGGCGGGAAACGATAGCGCTCCGCTACGTAGCGCCCGACCGCCCGACCTATTCACAGTTTCAGACGTGTCTGTCCGAACTGTCAGCGGCCTCCTACCGTTCGCTTCCTTCCCGTTCTCAGGTCCCGTACCGTTCGTCGTGGTCTGTTCCTCGCCACTTCTCGGCCACACCCAAATGACAGGGATATTAATCTATTTTGACGGGGGCCCCTTGACGTCAAACAGACATCGGTCAATATTGGAAATGATGGATTTTTGTCAGGCAAGTCCAAGGCTCTAAAAACGCAGTTATGGAATTGAAACACAGTTGAAGACAGAGGGGATGACCATAAAAACTGATTTAAAAAAAAAAAAACATTATTTATCTACAAGATCTACAACCTCGTTTAACCAGAACTTAGTTAGCACTCAACACTTCCAAGATAAACGCTCTTTAAATATTTGTCGTTTTTCCATGCATATCGTTTTTTTTTTTGGCCCCAAATATAGATGAAAGGATCTTGATTCTTGAAGCGATCGATAGGTCCTAATGAGTAGATTCTTTCGGTACCGAAATCTCAAAATCGATATTTCGGGACATATCCCCTTCGTACTTTAGGTATCGATTAAAATGTAAGTGAAAATGAAGAAAAAAATGTAGCAAAAAGCATCCCGAATTTCGATATTCCGAAATCGGATCAAAATTCTCTGCGTGAGCGCGTAACATGCAAACCAACAGCGACGAAAGTCCGTAGCCCTGTGAACTTGAGTAACCTCAGTTTTTTCGAGTTGTTTACGGATTTCCGTTCGTCCGCCGCACGCCGTCCGCCGGTCATGGCTCCTCCGGGCGTTCGGCTTGAGCCGCGCGGCAATGCATACCTAGCTGCACCACTTCCAGTGTAGGCGTGGCGCTCTGCCGAAAGCCTCGTCAACGATGCGCATGTCCTTTCATGTCCAATTCATGTTCGACAATTCTTTGCCTGCGCCTGCTGTTCGCGGCCTCAGTCTTCCGCCATCTTCCTTCCGGGTCGGTTGTGTCGCGTCGCGTGAGTTGTTATGATTTTTTTCGACAATTTTAGGTAAAAAATGTAACTAGAAAATTTTCCATTGAATAACTTCTGTTCCGACAATGCTGTTATCGTTTGTTGAGTGAAGGTTTGCGATCATTTCGCTCGGTTGATTAGTTAGCTGTGAATGCTGACAAGAAATGTTGGCAAAATTTCATTCCCGTCCGTTTCGCTCGTTTTGATTTGCTGTCCGTCCGATTTTTCGTGCCGGTTGAGGGAAGAACAATTTTCAAATGGTGCCTTGTGTGTTTGTGTCGGTTTGGAGGTGCGTCTGCTGCCCTGTTCGTCGATATCGCCGAAGGTCGAAACTCATCATTCCATCGGTTCAACGAATGTAAGGTATAACCAATTTCACCAACTTCGGATCAAACTAGGGATTAGTGGATCCTCGGAATTTGCGCTAACCCTCTTTTTTTGTAGATTTTCTTTCACCACCTCGTTTTGATTGGCAAAAAGTAGCTCCCCAGTTAACATCGGATAAACTCGGCCCAGTCACGAGTCTGAGTCTCGTCGGCCGAGTCTTGTCCGCTCCGGGAGGACCTCCTGTCCTGTTGTAATCTCATGTTACTCATAACTCGTTTAAGCCGCCTTTCAGCAATATTTTAACCCATTACTCCCAAATAACTTCCCACAACTCCCCAAAGCCATATTATTCCGATCAATTTCTAATTTATTATCTATCATTATTGTTTATTTAATTAAATATTATAATAATTTATGAGTATTATTTAATAATATTGACTACTTCAATTTACTCTGTAAACATGGAATATTGTAGTCGTCCTACAATCGACGATTACATTCGGGTAACTTTGCGTGTTTTGATATAAGGCGGGTTTAAAAATTTGCATACTGAGTTTATTGAAGTTTTTGATCTTCACGGCCTCCAAACCAGTCATAATATGATCGAATCGTGTCGAAAATTTTCGTATAAAAATATGGAAGTAATGTGTGTTATCTACGCACCGCTGGCTCGAAATGCGCTCAGATGCGCAAATGCGCGGGCACACAGACACTTCCGGAAGCGATTCTGAGTCAAGCTGTTAATAGATATAATTAAAGATTTTTCCTGAACCTCCGTTCCGATTTTTAATTTCAGGCTATTACAAATCAAGTTTTACTCCGAACAAACTTACGGAGGTAAAAATCATCCTCGAGTGACGTTGGTGGGCCTCTATAGAGAACTATAGTTTTCGAGATAGGCTGCGTATCGGTAAAATGTTATCCCTTGTAAAACTATATTCTTCGCCAGGGAGTTTTCCCTTCAAAAGGCGCATTCCCCAACACTGTCGGTGATATATTGAGCCGAGGAGTAAATAGGTTTCGTCGAGTCGGAGTGACAAGATAAGTAGAGGGCCATTGCTCCTCCAAGTACAGACCCGAGGATGGAATCTTCTTCGAAAAACTCGTATCCCCGATAAATCCGCCGACGAGCCGTGAAAACGATAAGGAGGTCCCGCACCCGTCAAACTGATAAGGGCGGTTTATCGACTGTTTATCAACTGGGAGGGACGACGGAATGAGAACGCGAGACGACAGGATGACGTGATACCTAATTTAGATACGGCAGTAAAGAAAAGTCACCTACCGTATAGCAAACAAACCTATTACGGGCCGTATAGATGACGAAAATGACACCGCATATTCGATCATTGGCTGATAACCGAGGAGAGATAACCTCATTTTCCGTTGACGAGACATCTGCCTAATATGCACCGCCTGTGCTGGGTGTCTACACTTTTTTTTTGTCAAAAATGTAGGAAGGAAAAGTTCTACGAGTCATTTCCAACAAATCTTCCAACATTTTTTTCGTAGTCCGCTAAAAAACCATGTTCGTCATTTTTGTGTTTTCGACCTTCATTCACTAAAATGGCCGTAGTTCCTTCAATTTTGGAGTAAACTCAAATCTGAAGACAAAGCTTGTGAATTTTCCTAAAAGAAAAGTACCATATCAGACTTTTTTCTTCGTAGGAATGCTGAAAAAATGTGCTTAAACAGAAAACAGACAAACCCTCACTTCTTTCAGTCCGTTTTTATCCATTTTATTTTTTTTTATCAACTTTTTTGCTGTCAATCAGAACGCATTCTTCGGATAAAAACATGCTCAGCTTTCCAACGCATAGACGTTTTCCAGTTCACTCTACTCCTTCGAGAAAATTGCGTTAAAAATTTCAACATTTAATGTCGAAAAACTTTTCTGCTGAAAATCGACTTTTTTACCAGAAAGTATTATGACTTGCATGCTTCAAGATTTTCACTATCATATTTATAGAGTAAATGGAAGTATGTAATCGTCCTAAACTGAAGAATCGGAACGGAGCTTCAGAAAAAACATTTTTCTTTTCAGATTTACTCAGAATCAGTCTGTGTGTCCGCCTGTGGTCAATTACAAGAATTGCCATAACTCCCTCAATTCTCAACCTTTTTTCAAATTTTTTGAACTGAAATGTTTGTCTCGGCAAGACCTAACGCCCTGTTTTATCGGAATTTGGATAACTCACAGTACTTCCGATGTATTTGCATTTTTTGTGTTTTCTATTTTATTTTTTTCCGGCCACAAAAATGAACCAATTTTAGCGTTCTTGGTCTTAAAATCTTTGTTTTACCTTGCAGAATATGTGGATATTTTTTATATTCCGATAATGTGGCGCACTTTTATTTTGGACGAATTTCAAAATTTGAATAGTGAATTTTTTGATATTTTTGACCTAAACACCCTTGAAAACCGTCAAAGTATGATGTAATTGTGTCACGATTTCACGTTTGAAAATATGGAAGTATTGTGTGTTATCTACGCACCACTGGTTTCATGGGGAATCAAATTTTGTCACTTTTGACGTTGTGGGACTTTTTGTTCCTAAAATTTCCGTACCCAAATATGAGAATATTGTGTGTTATCTACGCAATTGTGGTTATAAAATTGCATTAGAAGGAATTCGCCAAGATCGAAAACTGCCTAATTCAGCTGGTTCTCGTGTTTTTCGAGTTTGTCACCCAAAAAAAGAAAGTCGGCTATTGTTATTCGGCCAATAAAGGACGGTGTCCAAGGGACACAATAAAGCGGACCAGATAGGCTCGCACAAAAGTGAGAAAATGAGTCTACGGAAAGGACCGGAGGCCTAGGAATAGGAAAGTGTACAGTTTGGTGATGGCAAAGGCTGTCAAGAAACTATCGGGGGTGGGGGAAGATAACATTGGTAGGGGTATCACCACATGGCGAAGGGGGTGGGGGTGGGGTGTATCGCCACATATCCAAGGAATGCCTGCACGTCCTGGGCCGAGATGCGTGGCGGGGTGTAGCCCTGCCTCCACTTTCATTATCCCTTCCACTCGGCTCTCACTTGTGTCGAGTTATTCCTATCAGAAGAAGGCCTTTGATGCCTCGATTGGCTTTATTGGGTTGAAGGGTATGGGGGGGGGGCTGTAGCTAAAATGTAAATCCTTCAGGTTTACTTGTTTAGTAAAGTAGGTATCGTATGACGTCTCGATAATATTTTCCCATACCTCATGGCCAATATGACCCCAATTTTGGTTCATTTTTCTTAAGAAATGAACCTTTGTAATCGGTCAGGAAAAAATGTTTTTAACACCCCCTGAAAATTTGTTGGTTTACGTTTCAAAGGGTGTAGAATCCGAGTCTGCAATAAAATTTTTTTTCCCGTCCGCCGTCCGGGGTTTTTAGGGGGAAGGAGTTGTCGTAAAATTTTGAAATTTTCACCAAAAATTAGGTTCCGTCTCGACAGAACCCTACCTCAAATCTAAGGCCAGTAAAACAGCTGTTGAAGTGGGAAAAAATTCGTATTTTTGAGGAAATTTGCAACATAGGCCAAAATTTGATCAATTCGTTTCAAAAATATACTTATGAAAATATGGAAGTTTTGTGGGTTATTTAGGTACTGGTTCAGTTTTACATTAGTGGGCCAGTATTGATTGACTGATTTGTAAATCCCGCTAGTCAATTGTGACATGCAAAATCGGCCATGTGAGTGGAGAGAATTTCCCGAAAATTTTTTCTATGTGTAGAGTACTCTGTACTTCAATTTACCGGTTAAAATGGTATTGTGATATTTTTCAGCATTTCGCCGTTAATTCTGAACTATCTCGGCAATAATAATGAATTTCATCCTCAAATCGACGAAGTTTATCGCTTCGGTATAAACTCTCGGCATTTTCGAATTTCCCAAGATGTGAACGGGCTATTTATGGCCTTTCATGTTTATTGCTTTCCCCGGCCGTATGATAGATGGACTGGGTGCTCCATAAAATCGCTATCAAAGCCTTTACCTAAGGTTCCGCAATGGAGAATTCGAACTCGTTGGATTTTGTGCAGTTAAATATGAACTACGATTATGGATTCTTATTTCTGATTCTAGTGATTCATTCTAGTCATTCAACTGATTCATCTCTAGTGACATGTCTGTTTTCTCATTTATTCGAAGCAGCGGAATCTAGGAAGAAATAGATAACACACAATACTTCAATTTTCTGATGTGTTAATTTTTTTTCTCAAATTTAATATATTTTGACCCCCATACCTACTGTGTGCCATCAGCGTACCGCTGGTTCTCAACGTCCGAATAAAGTGGTTCATACTTTTGAAAAACGACTTCCTTTTCCCATTTCGCGAAAGTAGAATTGCCGCTATGTTGTCGGCGTAGGGCGTCCATACGTTACACATGGCGTATTCCTTTTACCGCAGCGCCGCCAGTTCCTTCACGACATCGACACACGTGAACTTTCCAACTTTTCCGATTCGGCCGCAGCCGAAAAGCCTTCACAGTAGAGAAGTTTATAGGTGTACGGCTTTTATTCCTTTTTAGCCCACCGACAGCCTTCAAAAGGTGATTTCCTCGAAGGTTTTTATAGGAATACCCCCCGAGAATTCCCAATTTGCCGAGTATTTGATAAATTGGCAGAGAAAAGGAGCGAGGAGGTTTTCCAGGCGAGGCCTCCATCGACAATATTGAATTTTGCGGCCTTTCTAACTTTTGTATTGTGGAAGTAAATTCAGCATGAAAATATGGCTCACTCCCTGAAATGGAAATTTACTCGGCGAATGAATATCGACGAATTTTTACTTCACGAACAACGGAAGCATTGTATTTGTCCTAAAATCAACCAGTGGTGCGTAGATAACACAATACTTCCATACTTTGAATTGTGAAACTGTGACACAATTAGATCATATTTGACTGCTTTTAAGGGTGTTTAGGTCAAAAATATCGAAAACTTCACTACGCAATTTTTGAAATTCGCCCAAAATAAAATTACGATAATTTATCATTGGGAGAACATGGGGGGAGGGGGTTCAAAAAATCCGAAAAATGTCCTTACGTAATTATTGAACGGCCCCTAAAATATTATTTAATATAGTTATAACCTATATAGGTATAGCCTATACTAAATATAGGTAAATATTAAATTTTAATATAGCAGCATCCCCCGACTCCGCAGGTCAAAGATTACAGGTATCACACGTTCAGTTTGACGAGTCGACACCGGGTCAACTCCGAGTCAGTAAAAAAAACGTGTCCCTCCTCAATGGGCTAATTTCAATTGACGAGGGGTCCGCCGCCCGGAGCGGACGATCCTTCACGCGGACTGTTATGCAAATGAGGGCCGGAAGACGGCGGGAGTGCTATGGTCTTGCGAGTGCCGCCTTCAAAGCGCGCTGACGGGTGAAGTGCGCCACTTGCCGGCCCTCCAATTTGGGCGGGGATCCTCGCGTTGTTTGGATTACTGAACTTCGGCGACGCCCTGGGCTTTTGGGGCTCCTTTCGAGCCGCTGTCACGAACCGCAAATGCGGCTATCGTTAGCGGCAGGGCGGCGCTTTTATCGATTGGGGCGTACAAATAGGCAATTTAATTGGACAAATTTTTAGTTGTAAAAAATTAGCAATTCACTTGTACAAGTGTGTTCGAAATATTACAGTTACTCGGCTCTCACGAAATAGAAAGAAAAAACGTCACTTTACACGATCAAAATTTAATTACCAATTTTTTAATACGAAAATTCTTTCTTGTGATTATTGCAATAATCAAAAAAATAATACTACTCGTCACTGTTCAACTTCGTGAATATTGAAATAAATTTGGGCAGGTATGTTTTCTCGAAAAATGCCATGAAAATTCTGAACTGATTTTTATCATTTTTATTTCCACGTTTACGGAGCAAAATTTGCTTCAATTTAATAGAAGTAGTTTAATCGTCCAAAAATCTAAAATCAGATCGGAGCCTCAGACAAAACTCTTACTCATCGGTTTTTTCACAAAAAATTGCAATATCTTCCTCAATTCTTAATCGTTTTCCAAATTTCTTGGATTGGGATGTTTGCCTCGGTAAGAGTTTTTTAAATTTTTGACCTTTACTGCCTCAAAATTACTCATAATATTGTCAAATCGAGTAAAACGTTCACGTATCAAAATATGGTAGAATTGTTATCTAGATTGTTCTGGTAGATGTGTTATCTACAGCCGATTTTTCGGAATTTTCCACGTCTTCGAGATTTCAGCGAATGCCGTTAAGTTTCTGCCTCGTCGGGGATTTACAGTTCCAGCTAAATGGGCCCCGAAGATCCTCAAAATTAGGCGAGATAATCTCGAGTTTGGCCCTAACGGCCTTCCCTGGCCCCAAATGGCTGACGATAAGGGCCTGTGAAACAAAAACATTTCTCATTCCCGAGAGGAAAATTCCCAAAAATCCCCAACTTCTCGGCCAACACTCACAGTACTTCCGATATATTGGCCCTTCTGGCTACTTCCATATTTACAGAGTTAATGGAAGTACCTATTGGAATCGTCCTAAAATCGAGAATCGGAACGGAGCCTTGGAAAAAATTTTTCCTATACACATTTAATCAGAATCACTACAGAATCAGCCTTCCAATAATTAAAGTGATTTCTAATAACTAAAATTTCCAATAATTATTCATGTCCTCGCAATATTGCATTTCGAGTTGCCCCCGGTGTTCGATTTTCAAATCCCGCGACACAATCTGACGCTCCCGGCTCGGCGGGGTAATGAGATATTACTGAGTAATGAGATTTTACTGGGGTATAATCGTCGATCGGCATTCAACACGTCGTTCCGGGCCTGTAATGACACGATATAATTGCAATCGGAGTTGCTCGTCGGCATAGCAATCGAGCCAACCCAGAGTGTCAATCATTCCCCGTTACGTATGCCGTGCTCATAGTTAAATTATGCGGCATGATGTATGCTTGTAATGTCATACGAATTTGACTCGGACGAAGGTCAGACGTGGTTGCTTAAAATAATTCAATATCGAGTTTGAAAATCCTGGTTTTTTACGCGATGCTATCATACCGAGAGAAAATTTTTTTTGGACGGTTACAATACTTCCATTTACTCTGTAAATATGGATTTATGGCGGTTTTACAAGCCAGACTTTTTGTATTTTCTGACAAATGAAAATTGCGAGTCTAAAAACGATTCCAATTCATCATGGCCCTCGATGCGATTTTTATTTTTTCAATGTTTATAAGTTTTATAAACACGTTTCCAACGACATGGTAAATTTCTGGAAGCATAACTGAATTTTTCCGCTCGAAATCCGCGGATTCCGTCACTTTTCGACCGAATGCGCGCGCTCGATGTCAAGTTCGGCCTTCGAGCGCAGGCCCCGGGGTCGAGCACAGCGGAGCGTCGCGAGCAAACAAATCGTGTCGCCGAGCCCCGGTAGACAATGGGAGGAAGGCAGATGACGAGCCGGGGGATTCGAGTTGCGACACAATCGCACGACGGACGCGTACAAGGCCGAGACGAAGTGCGACTTCGAGGTCCTGAGCCGCGCGGATGATGAAATTATCCGAGCGGCCCGCTCCTCTTTAACGCTAGTCGAGTTAAGCTGGGTTCACATGTGCGTAAAAGTCTGCGTAATCTGCGTATGCGTAAAGTGCGTAATGAGATCTGATTGGCTCGCAATTTTACGCGCGCGCAATTTACCTGGTAAATTTACCTGGCAGCCAATCAGATCTCATTACGCACTGTACGCAGTACGGAGATTACGCAGACTTTTACGCACATGTGAACCCAGCTTTACGCGCCGATCGCATTAACGCCGGGCACTCGGATTAGTTTCCTGATTTACGGAAAAATAAGGCCGTTGAAATTAAAAAATCGGATCGGTGGTTCAGAAAAAACGCGCGCGCGCACTTTTCAACGGAATACCTTTTCGAACAAGCGTAGGTTTGTTCGTTTGTTGAACTTAACAAAAATAAAAGTTTTTCCAAACAAAAGAGAAATTGAGCGGGTTTGAAAATTTGCAAAGTGAGTTTCTCGAAATTTTTTATCCTTATAGCCTCCAGAGCAGTAAAAATGGAATCAGATTTGTCAAAAATTTACAAACTAAAACATGGAAGTATTGTATGTTATCTACGCATCGGTTTTGCCGGCAGTTGAATTTCTTACATTATTGAGGGTTTTTTTCTTTTCGCGATTTTCAGATATTAGGTACGAGTTTTATAGGGAAATTTTCCCAGTTTTTCGCTTGTATTTCGAGGAGGGCAAAAAATCGGAGGTTGGGAGACGAGGCTCGTAGTCCAATTCGTACTACAATTATGGCCAAAATTGGTAAATGCTTTGAAAAATCACATCTACCGCGTTATAGACGGTACAGGACTGCGGTTGATATCATCGGACGCCAAAATAATCTACCTACAAGACATCGTACAAATGACATTTTCGACTGCCTCAGTTTTTAGAAGGCAAAAAGTGCCAAAAAACTTTGGTTGGATTTTCAGCGATTGTTTTTTGTTGCAAAATTAGGAATTTCTTGCGGATCAATATATGGAATATTATTAGGAATCACAAAAATTTTTAGTAAAAAGAGAGTTTTCAGCATAAAACTGGTTTTATATTCCACGTCTGAAATACTGCACGAAATCGCGGTTTTATTCGTCCGCCCTTTTTTCGGTATACCTAACAATCCTCGATTTTTACCATCAAAGAAGAGCTAGGAATTGAGGAGGTCGAAAGGACTCTTCACATCAAAAGACCAACTGAAGGAGAAAAAGTCTCAGACGAATAGTTCTCGGATTAACGATCCCGTCCTATATAAAGCTCTTCATTCGTTAGGTGACTTCCCATTCAAACGGGGATCATAACTTTTTCCCGAACGAGACCCGACTACAAGGCAGTCGAGAATAAATTACAGTTCCACGGCCGAAAAAACGAGGAAAACTTCATTAGATAACGAGGAAAAAATAAATTAGTTCGAACTTTCAATTCGCTATGGAAGAAAAGACATTTTCACAATAAATTCTATTATTTTAGAATGAATTGCGAGTGAGAAAGAAAGGTGGCCTCGAAAAATTTGCCATATCTACCCCGGATTTTCGAATGTTTTCATGAAAAAATGTCGAGTAATAAATTCATACAGGAAGTTCACCCTTGTCTTCCATTCTACCGCTCATTTCCTACAATTTTCGTTCGATAGACTTTTCTGTGGGTTGAAGGAGGATTGAAAATTTCATAAAACGGGATCAGATATGTTACGGTGTAGTGCTTATCATCTGTTCTCCAGACCCAGGGCTTATCAGTAGAGAAATTCGTGCTGGAAGGGAGAAAAAGATAGGGCGAAAAAGGAACGAGTGGCGTTAAAAGAGGAGGTTCTCTGAAGTGGCCAATGCCCACAAGCCACTTGAAGCTCTTTAGTGCGGCCTACGGGCCAAAAGCCCACAAGTTCATCTCAAAGCTCCGGCCTCTTGACTTTTGATTGCGGGACTCGGTCCCGGATTGCGGGACGGAAATAATTGACGAACTCCGGGATCGCAGGCCTGCGAATCTGAAGGAGGTTATTCATCCGTTTCGACTGACGGAAAGGGATCGTTTGATGATTTACCAATCGGACGATTCATTAATAACTTCATCGAGATATTTCAAGTTGATATGTTCGCCGTGTTATTTCGAACGATCGTTAAAAAAATTTTTTCCTACCTCCGACTACCGCTTCTTTGACGGCGGCAGGAAGAATCCAACGAACCGAAAAAAACTCGAAATCGATTCAGTGGATCTCTCCAAATTTGAGAAGAATAATAAATAGAAACTGCGCAGGATGATAGGACTTGCCTTAACGAAAATTCCGGTGAAAGAAAATTGACAACCAGTGATGCGATGATAACACACAATACTTCCATATTTTGAAACGTAAAATTGTGACACAATTTGATCATATTTTGACTGCTTTTGAGGGTGTTTAGGTCAAAAATATCAAAACATTCACTATTAAAATTTTAAAATTCGCCCAAAATAAAAATACGATAATTTATCGGAATATAAAAAATATCCACGTATTCTGCACGGTAAAACAAAGATTTTAAGACCAAGAACGCTCAAATCGGTTCATTTTTGTGGCCGCAAAAAAAATAAAATAGAAAACACTAAAAATCCAAATATATCGGAAGTTCTGTGAGTTATTCAAATTCCGATTAAACAGGGTGTTAGGCCTAACAAGGGCGAAGTCAGGGCAAGACTAACTTGCCGAGACAAATATTTCAGTTCAAGAAATTTGAAAAAGGTTGAGAATTGAGGGAGCTATGGTCATTTTTGTAAATGACCCCAGACGGACTAACGGACACACAGACACTGGTTCAGGAAGTGATTCTGGGTAAATGTGTAGAAGAAAAAGTTTTTTCTGAAGCTCCGTTCCTATTCTCGATTTCAGGATGATTCCAATACTTCCATTTACTCTGTAAATATGGAAGTAAAAAGGTTAAGCGTATATTTCAATAAATGTGCACAAAAGGTTCTTTTTCGAACCACCTGAGTATGAATTGGACCCAAGGTGAATGAAATCTTACCAAGGAAATTGCGAACGAATTACTTTGTTTTGTGTCATTGAAACGCCACCTGTTTTTGTTACATCAGTAGGAAGCAACGCAAGTCCTCACGTGGGGCAGATGTCCGGGTGTTCCTTTTAAAAATGGACGGACTATAAACAACAATTGTCGACTCGGCTGATCCAATTTTAGCTACAAAGGGAAAAAAAACTCGGTTTATAAATATTTCGAAACTGCAGTCTGCCGGACCTTGATCCTCGTAGCGTCCAGTTCCTAAATTTGGACTCCAAATATCAATTTGTTTATAAATTCTACGTACGAACATATCGATACCTTAAAGCGCAATGGCGTAATGAGAAAAATGCAAAATAAGCTTTTGGTCAATTTACCAAAATAAAGATTTCTCCCATAGTTTTCAATTCCATAAAAAAATTCGCTCAATAAAAAATGTTTGTCTGGCCAAGATCTATCTCTCTCGTTTAACCAGAACTTTGGTAGCACTTAACACTTCCAAGATAAACGCTCTTTATATTTGTAGTTTTTCTATTATATAGTTTTTTGGCCCCAAAAATAGATAAAAGGATCGTGATTCTTGGAGCGATCGATAGGTCCTGATGAGTAGATTCTTTCGGTACCGAAATCTCAAAATTGATATTTTGGGACATATCCCCTTTGTGCTCTAAGTTATCGATGTTGTGTGTTATCACCGTGTATTTCGGACTGGTGCCCTAATCGAGGCGAACGAGTGGAAAGACACGAAATGAGGAAGTACGGTGTGTGATTCAGGCAAAACCGCGGTTCGAATATGCCGGCGTCAATGAGCCCGTAAAAATCGAAGAATCTTTACTTTCCAAGATAAAAGCGATAGTTGCTTTCACTGGAGTGGGCTTAGTTTCTATATCTTGTTCGCTTCTTTCTTCCCGTCCTTTGTGCTCGGCCGAGGCTCTTCTCCGTACGAGTGTGTGATGAAATTCGAAAACGACCTCATTTCCAGCAGCAGAAAACTAGGAAACTAACGAGCGGATGTGAAAGTTGCCATTTTACAAACCTCCTCCTCGGTTGATTGCAGAATTAATAACCCGTGAAACTGCTGTTGCCGCAGGGAAGATAGGAATTTTCGTAATCCTTCCTAGTCGTAGATGCACCATGAATGGAGCGGAGTAATGTACTCATTCATCTGAATACATGCCGTGCGGTTTGCTACGCGATACGGTTACATTTCCGAAACATGTCTTCTCCGACGGTCGATTATTGACGCAAAATGTTTTTTATTTTGACCGTTTAAAAGGCTTCATCAATGTCAAATGACAATGATTTGGGGTCAAAAAGATCCAGATTAATTTTGCCGTTTTCCCCTAATTTTCAAAACCTCCGGTCGATATGCGATAAGATACCAACTATCTTGAGTATACTGGTCTCGGACGACTGCAAGATTGTGCATGAAACTGATACGGAGCATCGCGCCACGCCCCTTTTCACTTCGAGGTCGTAACAATTAGACGCCTCGTTCCCTGTCCACGACAGCTGGCGAGCGTCCAATGCTTATTCTCATGATTCCACTAGTTGCCGGGGCCCCTCCTTCGTCCGCTAGAATGCAAGACTGTGTCGGAGTAGCTGACAATGCTACGCCGACCGAGGATGGGGCAGGGAGGATCCCATGGATATAGAATTGAAGAAGAAAAACCAAGAAATAATGTACCAATAAAGGAAAAATCAAGACCCAGTGGTGCGTAGAGAACACAATACTTCCACATTTTGAAACGTAAAAGTTTGACACAATTTGATCATATTTTGACTGCTTTTGAGGGTGCTCAGGTCAAAAATATAAAAAACTCGCTGTGCAAATTTTAAAACTCGCCACATATTCTCCAAGATAAAAGAAAGATTTCAAGACCAAGAATGCTCAAATCGGTTCATTTTTGTGGCCGGAAAAAAATATAAAACACTAAAAATGCAAATTTATCGAAAGTACTGTGAGCTATTCAAATTCCGATTTAACAGGGTGTTAGGCCTTGCCGAGACAAACATTTCAGTTCAAGAAATTTGAAAAAAGATTGAGAATCGAGGGAGCTATGGCCATTTTTGTAAATTACCACAGACGGACACACAGACACTTGTTCGGGAAGCGATTCTGTGTATATAAGTAAAAGTGCGTATAGTGTGTGTGTATAAGTAAACGTTTTTTCTGAAGCTCCGTTCCGATTCTCGGTTTTAGGGTTACTCTGTAAATATGGGAGTAAAAATCACAAATAGTCTAATACCTGGTAATAGATTTTCCGTCTGTACGGAATATTCCCATCTTCGGAAATTCCGTCGTTATGCGAAAATTGCCAGTGGGTGCCTCAAAGTCAGAGTATCTTGAAAATAATACGCTTTCATTGGCAAGAAATTATTTTTTGGGGTTTTAGTGGCTGTAGATTCGTTTTTGGAGCCCTACGGTTCTAACCAGTATCTAGTTATGAAATAGTGCGAAAAACAATACGATATCGACCAAAAAACATTGATATTGGAAAAATATAGTTATTTCAGTATCAAACTCTATATTTACTGGACTACTATGAGACTTGTTGAGTAGCTGTCATTACTATGCTTCATTCGTGAGTTAGCTTGGTTAATCTGGGTTAATGAGGTCGTAACTGTACATTCGCTAAAAAACGAGAGCATTACCTGTCACTAAAAAATGTCACAAGATACACGTTTGTTTGGACAGCTGAGCTGGAATTGAAATAAGCACACGGCTTCCGTGCTTATTGTACGGTTTCTTTCAACTCAAAGCTAAACTTATAGGGCATCGCCATTGACACGAGACCTATGACGAATTCATCCATTGCTCAACATTGCAATACATGATCAGTGTAATTAAATTCGTTCCGCTCGTATTGGAGGAGACAGCCGTGAAAGTAAATCTAAAATTTAATTTTTTTGTGAGTAGTAACTATTCACAAAAAAAATGAGCATTGGGAGTGAAAATTGTGTAAGTGAACAATGTATTTTCAATACATGAGCCACACAATTTCGAGGAGCCAACCTCGGCTATGCCGTTCCAGAAAAAGTATACTTTTTCCCGTTTCCGCAGGTGTTAGCAGAAAAAATCCGTTTACCTAGCATTTTTCCCGTCTAGCCAGATTTCCTCTGTCGAGCCGAGGTGAAACAAAATATTTTCTCAAAGCTCGTGCCGGTTATTGCCATTTTTTTGCCTCATGAGGCGCGGCTCGTGCCGCACTTCCCTCTGTTGATCATTATTGACGTTTTTGCGTATTCGGTAATTTTCTACCTGAAGGAAAATTAGGCGGTCAACCTCAATAATATAATTGTCAGCTGTTTTCCGTTCTTCTATTCTCCGGTCGCTCGTTACGTAATTTCACTCTCTAAAAAGCGAAAATGTTGCTTTTGTTTTCGTTCCCCTTTCGACCCGTTTACGTCTTCAACAGGTGCGACTGTTTTCTGGAAACATTCGAGCCCCTAATGCATTCGCTATGTTACTTGATCAGTTTCCGCAGTTTTTTGCTGAAAACAGGCGAGAGAGAGTGAGAGAGAGGAGAACCTCGTAAAGCTTGTGTTATGTGTGCCTAAGCGTTGAAATTCCCCACTCGATTTTTTTTTGAAAAATTTCATGGGTTTTTAGCACTTTACCCAACGAAGCCCCTGATTGTTAATCTTGTTTCTAGAGGAGAAAAAATTTCAATTTTTTTTTTAACAAAGTTGGCTTGTAATTTTGATGATCATTAGATTGGTATTAATTTTTTTACCCATTATCTATTATGATAATATTCTCAGGTAAAATTTGGTGATACTTTTCGGAAGTAGATTAGCCGTGTTTGCTATTAGTCGCATATATCAATATTATCCATTAACAATCCATTATACATAATGGTATATTATTATTATACATAATGGTATACCATGACCTGTTGGAAGTTTGTATAAATTCAGCCTCAGTTGGTTTACTGGAGGTACTTGTCCGGCTATGGACACTATGGCGTACGTTCGTCTATCATGAAATATCTAGGTAACTAATTCAATAAAAAAGCAGTCAATCTGGCCGATTTACAAGGAAGTAGAAGCGGTGGGGCCTCCAGCAGCTTCCACAGTCGAGGTTCAAGGTCGCCACGGAATTAGCGGGGCCTCCCCCATCCTGGACGGGGCGGGGTCGTTTTGTGTTCGCAATGACTGCCGCTCTAAATTCTAGGAGGATAACAAAAACGTTCATTCTTTCGGTTTGAGTTTCGAATTGCGAATGGGAGAAAGAAGAATCCGCGCTCTGAGCTTAAAACTTAGGAGACGTTTAGAGTTGAGGTAGCGACTTGGCTAGAAATTTGGACCTTTTTGGGACCAGGGGACTTTCGACACCAAGGTTGATGATGACATTTTTTGGGACACTAGTTCGGGAAGTGATTCTGAGTAGGTAATATTGCATAAGTAAAAGTTTTTTCTGAAGTTCTGTTCCGACTTTCGATTTTAGGACGATTGCAATACTTCCATTTTCTCTGTAAATCCTGAAAAAGCTACAATGCCCCATTTTTTACTCTGACGGAGAACGTTTTTTTTTTTTTCAAATTGACTTATTGTGTACTTACGCTACGCGTAAATACGGCCTTCTACATCGTTCTTGCCATTCATATTTCCCTTGCCTATTCGCAGACTGAATGAATCTTTCATAGCTCGCTTCAATCGTCAAAACTTTACGCGCCCGTCAAGTCCCCATTCTTTGCTAGGCCGACCCAACAAACTTCGAACCCTAGTCTGAAGCATCTGCCAGTAAATTACTTGGAATGAGCTCGTTTTAACATACAATGGAACCGAACACGAATTATGTTTCCGTTATTAGCGATCGTGGGTTGTATTGCGCCTTCTCGAGCATTTCAAGGGCCCAATATCTCGGAATGTCACATGATGATAGGTCTCCCAGACTCTTCACGCTCTACCAATTTTCTTCGGCCACGTGGACCTGAAGAATAGATTGCTAAATCATGGTCAGAAAGGGTTGCTCGGTATCTCAAAACGGCTGTTTTTTCTTCTCCTTTTAACTTGCCTCCTACTCTTACTGATTGGCTCTACCCAAATTTAAAAAACCCGGCTAGAAAGCCGATTAAATTCTCTACAACTTCCTTCCTCAACAATTTTCGCTGAGACGACTGTTTCCCCGACATATTGCTGTGAGATGTAGAAGCAGGTAAAAATTTCACGATTGTGACAATTTTTGCCGGCCCGTAGCTCCGAAACGATTGAGCCTACTGACAAAAGTCATTGGGTCAATTTTGAGGGAAATTTATCGCTCTACAAGTTTCATGATAGGTCTAAAAGCCGAAAAATGCAATGGGAAGCAACTACAGTGGAAAAACCAAAACAAGTGCAAAAATGGCGTGGTTTTTCGATTATTGCGAAGCAAGCAAGCCAGGTCGGAATACGAAAATTTGGATTATTAACCTTCTGATCGACCCAAACAACATACATATCAAATAATCCAGGTCCACCGCAATTCTTGTAGGGTAGTTCCAGTAATTTTATCACTATTTCATCTGATTGACTGGACTAACGAGGCAGCAATCTAAAGAAGGCGACCTCTTTGAAGTGGCAGATTAGCATTTTCGTCCTCAGAATGGACGACTTTTCATAATCTACCGTCAAACCTTATCGCAAAAATGAGTAACGTTCATCAAGTTCGGATCCCATACTATCCGAATGTTGCAGCATATTACCCGGTTTTTATTCCGCCGTATCTAATGTTTTTAACATTTTCCGTTTTCCGCAGGACCTCGAGTTCCACGGAGTGATGCGTTTCTACTTCCAAGACTCGGGCCAGAAAGTGGCCACCAAGTGCATCCGGGTCGCCTCGGACGCCACGGCGACGGTCGTCATCGAGACGCTCATCGAGAAGTTCCGGCCTGACATGCGAATGCTCTCGATACCCGAGTACGCGCTCTACGAAATACACGAGAATGGAGGTTTGTGCCGAGTTTTCAACACGATATTCCGGGAATGAGAATTTCAGAAAATATTCGACGAATTTTTGGCGAAGCGTAATTTTATCGATACCTAATGATCATGTTTTTCTACCCATAACCTATTTGGAATAAATTTCAATATAGAAAAGATTCCTGTTAATTTCTAATGTATTCATTTCTTAACTATGAGCTTTTTTGGTCTATTGAGCACGAAAATTGCTCCGTTATCTAATTTTGGGTTTTTTCTGCGTTTACAGAAGAGCGAAGGCTGGAACCCGAAGAGAAGCCCCTCCTCGTTCAATTGAATTGGCATAAAGATGACCGGGAAGGACGATTTCTCCTCCGACGGATTGACGACAAAACAAACGTAATAGATTCATCCGATAGTTTTTTATGGTTTTCTGTACTTTACATGCTCTGTTAGGCATTGGATTGGTTTGAAAGAATATCATGTCTAACGATGGTTGGGCTCTCAAAGAAATTCTTATCCGCCCAAAATTTTCTAAGGATTAAAATGTGTTCATGTCGAGTTAGGTTACTTGCAGCACCTCAAATATGATACGATTTTATTTTTCATTGTCTATGGTTTAATCAGATTTATGATAAATTGGTCATTTTGTTTTTGTTCGCTTTCTTTGGGTTAGTTATATTCTTTAAGAATTGGGAATTTTATCAAACCGGATCATTTATTTTGTATTCGGACAAAACCCCTGTGAGCTCATATAACACAATCTTCTTGCTTCTTTATTCGCATACGTGGGAAATGTTTTTCGTAAGTATTTTCTCATCGAGTGAACAGCACGGGTGACAGTTTGTGTTTCACTGAGTGCGTATTATCGACTGGTTATTGTTGGGTGTTAACTAGTCCCCAATTACCCCACAAATGTGTATCGATTATTTCAAAAAATAATCACGCCTTCACTTAACTGTGTTGTACCGCACACCCACCGACGGCTGTCCATTTTTGTAATCGTGGGGTTTGATCCGAATTTCGAATTTTGAACCGCTCGCTAATTTCCCGCCGGTCTTTTTCCAGATGCCAGACACTTTCCAGGAGGGTTCGAGCTTTCGTCGGAAACTCTCCAAGCGGGAAAAGAAGCAGATCAAAAAACAGGAGAAAATGAACCGGCTGAAACCAGTGAGCCAATCGCCGAACGACGAAAATGACGCGGGCGTCGCGGAAAAGTTGTACACAGGTGCGACCAACGGCCCTCGAGCAAACACTCGAATTTTATCATTTCGACTTTTACGTAATAGCGGTAACCACTTTTGAAATATGTAGCGGTTTCTGGGAACTTGTTCAGTTTTATTAGCGAATTGTTTCCTCGCCCTTTTCCTGGATAATATAGCGCGGTAAACCACCGCTTTGTTTTTGGATCGCGTTTTAATGTTAAGGGGGTAAAATTAAACCGAATATTTACGTTGGCTGATAATAAATTATTCGTTAATGAATAAAATTAATGTACTACTAAGCCTCAAATTCAAACGGAGGTTGAATCTGAACAATAGCACAAGGTGGAGCTGTTAATAATCAACCAACTGTAATAATAATATGATATAATATAAAATGAAGAAGTAACTAACAAAAGCGCTATTCTTGGAAGTTACCGAAAACAGGGGAAAACTTAATGATTAAAAATCTATTAAATTGTATTTCTCGCTCGATCCTCATAATGCTGACTACCTGGGTTATACTCTTGAGGCCGTCAGCAGGGGAGTTTGTGAGGATAAAATCCCTCGTGAGTTACCGCGTACAAGTTGCGGAGGGTGTAATTGACCTACGTCAATTTGCAAGTTCCTGACTTTTCAGGAGAATGAAACCACTTGGGTTTTGCTGTACCAAAATTTCGCTTGTTGGCAAATAGTAGGGAACCGAAGAATTAGAAACGTTCATTTCTGAAGTGTTACAGTTTTAAATTTGTTGTTCGACATCCTCAAGATGTATAAGCGAGAAAAATTAAAAAAACCGCTTTTCCCGAACTTTCAATTAATTTTTTGATTAAAGTTGATTAATGAATGATTAGTGCTCCCGTTTAGGTTTGGAAGTAAAATTCCGACATGGCTCGATACCGTTTTTAAGAGAACTCCCAAAATATGACTTATATTCAAAGTGATCAGATTTTTCCTCTCTAAAAAGTAGTAAATTTTCCAAATTTAAGTAGGAATACTTACCAATATAATGTATTATAAGCACCTATTGGCTCCACCTAGCTCATCTTGTTTCTCTTGGTTTCAATTTCTGAAAGTTTGAATAATTCAATTATTGTCAATACTTCGGTTTCCAATCTCAATAGATTTCACAATTGAGTTACCTACTGCCATAGACAAAGTTGTGCCAGAAACACGATTCGTTATGAGACCCCCTAATTTATGAAACGTCTAGTGACGAACAGGTCTAGTGATCTAGTAAGCCCTGTGTTAGCTACTGTTATTATCAGAACGCCTGGAAAGGAAAATGTAACGACTTGGTAAATCGGTAAAAGTGACATAGGGGTGATTCCAGAAAAAACTGCAATTTGGGGGTTTGCCATGGCAAAAAACTAACCTTTGATTTTCCGTATACCCCTAAGTGAAACTGGTCCAAAAAAAGGTCTAGTTTTGGAAAATATAAATGGCGAGATACTTTACAAAGCCCAAAATTAGATATCACGGAAAAACTGAAAAAAAAGTGCAAAATTTGGTCAAGACCGTCACACAGTTTGGTAGTCCTGTGAGAAAAAGGGAACACGATTGTAACCCCTGATTCCTCTTGGAATAAATAACCTGTCACCATAACCAATATGTGAAATACAGTTTTGGGCCCTAAGTGAAAAACTAATGCATCAGAACGGGCTTCAAAGGCAACTTTTTCGAAAAATAGCATTTTCGGTAGATGAACTTGTTCCTGGTTTCAACAAATTTGGTTCAAAACCTGGATTTCCGCTGTGATTTGATAGAATAATTCGTTCAGATTAATGCCAAAACCAATTTTGGGCATTTACCAGGAATCCTGAAACGATTTGAACCATTAATGTAGAGGACAAGGGGTGTGAAGGTCGTGATCTTAAAATTAGAATTTTTTTTAAATCTCTAAATTAGCCTTATTGCACGAAATAAATCATCCGAGACATCTAATATTGTAAGTTGAACGTGGGGAAAATAAATTTAGATTGTTGAACTTCAATAAAAAAAAAACACAAAATGCAAATCACTGCTATTTTGCCATATCAGTCTTATTAAGTTGTGGAAGTCAGAGGTGACAAGCCTGCTATACATCTGGTAATTTTAGTTAATTCTACTTCCTAGAAATGGCGTATTTCGTGCAATAAGGCTAATTTAGAGATTATAAAGAAAATTCTAATTTTAAGATCACGACCTTCACAGTTGGAGTCAAGACCTTAACACCCCATTTCCTCTACATTGATCGTTCAAATCGTTTCAAGATTCCTGGTAAATGCCCAAAATTGGTGGAAAGTCATTCATTGATAATTCCTGAATTAAAACTAGGCGGCATCAGGTAGTTCTAGGAAGATAGCAGTGGTGGTTGCAAATTTCAGCTAGCACATGTGGCGTTTTTTTAGGTTTTGAGCGACTTCTAGCGGATTTTCGGAAAAAATAAGTAGTTCAGCGCATGGAACGCGAGATTTTGCATACAAATAAGTGTATCGAACTCATTTTCCCCAAAGTTTTGGATAGCAAATGTTGGAAATTAAGCGACGAAATGTGACGGTCGCGTGACGGTCTTGACCGTGAAGGTCGTGAGAAAGTACCCCTAATGTTGAAAGAAGACGGCGACTTTTGTTTGTAGAGGGGAATCCGGCCTCGTGTCACCATCAGCACATGATTTGCAACCAAATGGAGATGAAAAATTTCCGAATATAGTCTAACTTATTATTACTGTCACTGCTGTGAAGGTCGTGACAAAAAGTATCTCAGAAACATGACTTCCCTCCGGAATCGTCGCGTTTTATTTATCTCAGCCTCCTGACGGTCCTGCGACACATGTGATTCACGAGAAGGATTGTTTTTGACTGAGGACAAGTTGGTTGCAGCGCAATAAACAACTCCATTGAAGTCTACCATCAAGGCGAAGACATACTTTTTTGTGTGTGAAGGTCTTGATTAGACCCCAGTGACGCGACCTTCACAGGGTTTTTTAAAAACGTTTGTTGATCTAAACCACTTGAATGCCTTAAATTCGTAAACTAGAATATCCAGTGGACGAACCAGTGAAAAAAAAATTGGGGGCTATCACTAAAAATTTGGATGCAAACACGTTCAGAAGTAGGTGATAGTGCTCGAGTTCGCGTGAAGGTCGTGAGATTTTGGGCATTCTAACCCGATTTTCTCCGCCATCCAAAGCCCAAATTGATCAAAAGTATCAGGAGACTTGGGCGAACTTATGCCAAACGACAGAAAAATAAAAATAGAAAGATCGCGTGTATACTGTAGGTGCTAGAACCCGGTACGGTCAAATTGCAGTTTTTTCTGGAATCACCCATAGATGAGCCAACATTTTAGCACTGTGAATTTTTCAGTAAATCTTCCCTCGATTATAGAAGTGAGGACACCAAGACACCTAATTTTTTTTTAATTTCTAGAAAGAAAGGCAAAAAGTATCACGCTTGGCACTCCATTCAAATCCAAAAGTAGTATACTATCCTGCCAAAGTAGTATGTCTGGTCACCATACTTATACTGCCACCAATCAGGCGATGGCTAGTGTCTGGTTGCTGGCACGACTAGCTTGGAATTTTGTTCTTCCACAACTTAGGCCTTTTCCCAAAAAGTTTAAATAAATGTTTTGTTTTTTAACTTTGTTTGGCATCTTCCAGCGCTTTAGTTGCCTTCGGTAACCAAACATGGCTTCTGTATCGGTCGAAGCGGACTGTTGACGAGGCATGTGCTTCTCGTATCAGCTAGCGCAGCCATAGTAAATGATAGCGTATAATAATGTCCCAATAGCGCGACTCTGCGTGGCGTTTGATCTGTTTTCACAAGCCTGTTGTCATGTGGGGCTGGCAATGTGTTGGTTTTTCCTGTCAGTGTCAACAGTGTCGCCTCATTTGGTGTGAATAATTTGGAATGTTGCGCAGTTATCGGTACTCGGGCCATTGAATTGTTCGATCCAGTGAAATGGTTAACGTCGAGTGCAGGCTGTTTTCTTTGTAATCGTTAAAATATCAAAATTATCGTCATTTAATTTCTACGGAATTTCAAATTTGCTTCGTACTCTGAAGTTGAACTATTAGTTTTTCTGCTGTTATCCTAGAATGGTTATAACATGAAAAGGGGTAAATGGATAATATTCGATCATCTTTATGTCGGTCCTCGCAAAGGCTCTGCTGATTATCTAGGTGAGATTTTTCAGCAGTTTGTCCACTTATTTCTTATTGACATCGATCGCATCTGGTCCTCCGTCGGAGCTTTTTTTGCTTTAGTTCCAGGAGCCTGAGTGCAGACATTTGAAGGTGCCTTGCGCATGCGCAGTGCAAGGTTTGGTAGACAACACCCCAGCAGCAGTAGCATTCACAAAAATTGAAAACCTCACATCGCGCACTCCCAAGGCGCCTACACATGCCTACACTTGTGCTCCTGGAACAGGCCCTTTGCCAAGTTTCTCGCTAACAAGATTATGAATTGAGTTGCTGCCTGCTAAAAGGGCGTTTACACAAGTCCTGTTGGCTCTTCAGTTGACTAAAGCCACAGACTCTTATAAACTGCACTAGCAGACTGCACAATTTAGTTGAAATCATTTAACATGTTTAATATAATTTACAGAACTGCCTGAGACGAGTTTCACCCGTTCCATCTCGAATCCGGAAGCGGTGATGAGACGAAGACGTCAGCAAAAACTGGAGAAGAAACTGCAGCAATTCAGAAGCAAAGATGGCGGCCCGGACACGGGGGGGACGCTCAAAATTTACGGCGAAGCTCTTTGCCGCGACGTGCCTTACAAAACCCTCCTGCTGTCGATCGGCGACACTGCTTCGCAAGTTGTCAAGGAAATGTTGGCCAAGTACGGCCTGACTAAGGAAGAGCCCACCCACTATTGCCTTGTTCAGGTGAGCATGAGTATTGTGTATGCAATGTGGACCATAGGTGGTACGCTGGGATGTGACCAGGACGGCAGTCAGGTTTGGGGCCCTGGGCCAGTGTTATGTGGAAATGGCTGCCTATGGCGTGAGGAGAAGAGAGCTGCATCTCAAAATTGTATCATGCACAGTCATCCAGAACTCAAGTCTGAGAAAAAATCATTTTACCGACATGGACGAAAAATCGGCCAGGTTCAAGCCAAGGGCTGAACTTGCATAGCGACAGTGAACCTGCAAAACCTTGTATGTCCAGAACCCAAAATTTTACAAGAGATGAAAAAACTTCCGATTACTAGCTGCTCAAATGGATATAACCGTGGGGAATTGGCTTAGAAACGCCAATGAAATTTGATGGTTTCAACTTGGAAGGTAGGTACCTCAACCAATTGAACTAATGGATTTTCACAACCCCACGGCCAGCTTTTGGATAGTGAATGATCGACCAAAAAGCAGCTTGAGTCCATTTTCTTGAGTCAAGAAGGTGCGCAAGGAGCTGTTTTACCAGTAGAGCTCAAAACATAATTTTCCCAAAAAAACTGGACTTACGAGGTTTTGCAGGTTCACTATCCCCATTTATTGTGTAGATGTAGCTGGAAACCCTTGAAATTGAACCAAATTGAACCAGCCCAATTGTTTGAGGCCTGTTGACGGGCCGGGTCGCACAAAAAAAATGTTGCACTCTGCTGACAGGGCTCATCCCATTGCAGCGCAAAGTTGCCAATCTGTCAGTGTCAACTTCTTGTCAGCCTGTGTCAAGTGTCCTATGCCAACTGCTTTTGTTGATGTCAACTGTTGAGTCGAGTTGGTTGCATCGTTGACAACTTTTTGGCAGGCAAATCGGTTATGACAACAATATTATTCAACAAGTGTTCAATTATATTGTTAGCATTCAAGAATATTATCAAATTCTATTATATCAAACAATATCTATATTATTGAATCAGTGTATTGCCAAGTAGATTTTGTTGAGCTAGGCTGTTCTGCTGAGCTTGAGGGCCAGTTTATCAATCAATTCATTTAAAGCTAGATTTATCCTAGGATGCTGGCACTACATTTCGCCTAGGACATATTTTCTTTGACTGCCTGAAGAAAAAACTGGAAATTTCTTGAAAGTTAGTTAATGCAAGCGTCTTTGATGAATCTAGCTTTAAATAAATTGATAAACCGGCCTGAAATGTTTTTGCAGGATTGAATTAAGCGAGTATCACACATCTGTTTTTTGACGTCGCCGATAGAGCAGTAAACAAACCACGACAATTATTAATATCTTTGTACCATGGCAGCTAATTCCTAGCTCCTTCAATTTCGGGCTAGTACGACGCGCAATAAGGCCTTAGGACGGGGCGTGAAGCTGAACTTCCCTTCCGAACCGCTAGAATGCACCCCCAAGCGTTGGCTTTGAAAACCACCCTTCGGTTTGGGAGTAAGATGATATGATTCATTTTTCCCCACAATGTTGGGTACATTAGGTTCCCAATCTAGAATAAATCTGTTCGAATATCTATTAGAGATCAGTCTCTGAAACCTATTGTAAACCACTTTGACATTTATAATTCATTTATCGTGGTAACTGTAGATGAAGGTGAGGCTGCCACTGAACTCCGTGTTCAGCTGAACAATTTATGTCGTAAGTTTACTGAAATTAAGCCAAAGGTAATGATCGATTATTCGTGAGAAATCCCATAGCTAATATCAGAAACTGAGGTGTCAACATTTAGCACTATCGGTGATACTTGTAGGAGAACTAAATAAATAATAAATGTCTAAATAAATAAATAAATGTTTAAAAATGTGCAAAACTCGTTTGTGGTTTTTTATTAGGGTCGTTTTACTTTTCTTTCATTAAAAAGTAACAATTTGGCAAAATACTGATTTTCAATCTTTATCAGGTGAACACCGCTGTTGAAGAAACCAAGGAAACTAATGGGAACAACAACACGATTAACAACAGAGAATACATCCTCGACGATGACGAGTGCCCTTTGGCAATCCTCATGAACCATCCCATGACACGAGGTGAGTCTTTATGATATTTTCCTAGTCTTGTTAGCTGTTTATGGTGAGAAAGTCACTTGGAGATGCAAAAATTTACTCCCGATGAACGTTTGCTCGAGCGCATTCGTTTCTCCCTGAGAGCTGAAATTTTAGCTGGCCTGCTGTCGTTATCTGGCTGGGATGCGGTTGCTGTGAAATTGTAAATTCTTGATGACCCTACCACATCCGGTTGGAGAGTTAACCAGGTTCAACTAATAATCTACCAAAACTCAACTGCCTTCAGTAATTCATAAGTTTTTACCCGCGCCTTGAATTTGCAACATTCTCCTGCAAACTGAGATTTCATCTTTTTGAATCTTTGACGTTTTGCTGTACTCCTTGAGCTTGTCTCCCGAGCCTTTTAGTCCTCAATGGAAATGGCCAAACATTAGGGTACCGATCAGAATGAGAGTTATCTAACCTTCTGTGGTTTCCAATTTGCCTCTTCAAAAAAATAGTCGATCGGTAATTTTCGTCGCCTTCCAGTTTCGAAAATTACCCTCGAGAAATGTCACACGGGTTGTGGCTAGCTATAACTACAAGAAAGGAGTGGGGGTGGCTAAGGCGTGTGACTTTCTGTGTTTGCAAGGGGGTCTTCAGTTCAATTTTCGGCCCAGCTCCACTGTCGAGGCGAAAAATCCTCGGCATGAACTAACAATTCCTGGCTAAGACCGATGGGCTTGTTCAACGAACTTTGAACCTATTCTAACCAAATAGGTTCAACGCTGGATCCGGTCCCTCTCCACTCAAGGGGGTGAGGCAATGAGTAGCCGTGTGTCCCATTACATAAGTGCTGTGAGACTGGAGCGACATGTCCTGAATAGTTCCGACCCTCTCCTTGTGTGAGGCAGGGCACGCCCGGGACAACTTTGGTGATTGGGTGAAAAGGCAACGCCTGGAACGGCGGTTTTCTTCACTTTTTACATTACTTAGCTATAACTACTAGAAAAACTAACTGTTTCAGCAAATATCTGTAGTCAAATGCCACCTAGCTGCCAGCCGGTTTAGTATAGCTCGGTGGAGGGGGGGGTGTAGGATACGTCGTCCAATTAATTCACCCGCGACTGCTGTTTTGCGCCCTTCGAAAATGTCGGCTATTTTTTCCTTCTTACAATTTGCCATTCGCAGACGTAAAACGAGGGTGGATCGTGGGAAGTTGAATCAATAAAACGTTATCTTTTATGAGTCGGCCAACAAATCTCGCCGGCTTTTCGCATCGTTTTATCATTCCAGTTTTCCCCTCTGACCTCCTGCGAAGTGACTTCCATTCATCTTCTTCCTCAAATATCTAATTGCTGCAATCTTGAGGGCTGGAAGCGGCTATTTATTCAGCGTTCTTTCCTCTTTTTCTGCTATCTCTGTTTCAAAGAGAACCTCTTGTAGCGTTTGAACGTTTTTTTCACTTTCCGCCTACAGAATGAAAATGTTCACTTAACCATTAATGCAACTAATTATCGCTTCTTACGAAGCCCTCAAGCCAATACTCAACTTTCAAACTCAACTCACCAACTCAACTCTCAAACTCAACCCCCAAACATAACTCTCAGACTCAATTCTCAAATTCAACACACAAACTCAAGACTACTCAACTCTCAAACTTAACTGTCAAACTCAATCCCCAGACTCAGCTCTCAAACTCAACTCTCAAACTTAACACTCAAACTCAACTCAACCTACTAACTCAACTCATAAACACACTCCTCAAACTCAACTCCCAACTTAACTGTCAAACTACCTACTCACAAACTCAATCCACAGACTCAGCTCTCGAACCTGACTCTCAAACTCAACTATCGAACTTAACTCTCAAACCCAACTCTCAAATTCAGCCCCAAAAACTCAACCCACAATCTCAACCCACCAACTCAACTCTCAAACTCATCTCACCAACTCAACTTTCAAACTCAACCCATAAACTCCAATCCCAACCTCAACACAACAACTCAACTGTCAAACTCAACTCACAAAGTCAACCCCAGAAACTCTACCCACAAACCCATCTCTCAAACTCAACTCGCCAACTGTATCAACTAACTCAACTCATTAACTCAACTGACAAACAGAACTCTCGAGCTCAACTCTCAAGCTCAACGCTCAAACTCAACTCACATACTCAGCTTTCAAACTTCACTCTCAAACTCAATTCAACCAACTAACTCAACTCACAAACACAACTCTTGAGAGTGGAGTTAGCTGGTTGAGTTGAGTTTGAGAGTCAACTTTGAAAGCTGAGTTAGCGAGCAAAGTTTCTGGGTTTAGTTTGAGAGTTGAGTTTGCAAGTTGATTCAGTGGGATGAGTTTGAGAGTTGAGCTTGTGGGTTTATTTTGTGAGTCAACTTACACACTCAACCCACAAACTCTACTCCCAACTTCAACACAAGAACTCAACTCTCAAACTCAACCCAGAAACTCTACTCGCGAACTCAGCTTTCAAGCTTGACTCAAAAACTCAGTTTTCGAACTTGACTCTCAAATTCAACTTAACCAACTAACTCAACTCTCAAACTGTCTAGAGTTGAGTTTGTGGGTTGAGTTAGTTGGTTGAATTGAGTTAGTGAGTGAAGTTTGAAAGCTGAGTTAGTGAGTTGAGATTGTGGGTTTAGTTTGTGAGTTGGGTTTGAGAGTCAAGTTTGAAGGTTGAGTTTGTAAATTGAGATTGTGGGTTAAGTTTGTGAGTTCAGTTTGAGAGTTAAGTTTGAGATTTGAGTTTGTGGGATGAGGTGGTGAGTAGAGTTTGAGCGTTGGTTTTGTAAGTTGAGTTTGATAGTAAAGTTGGAGAGTTGAGTTTGTTTGTTGAGTTTGTAAGTTCAGTTTGAGATTTAAGTTTGAGATTTGAGGTTCGAAATCAATTTTGTGAGTTGAGTTTGAGAGTTCCGTTTGAGTGTTGAGTTTTTGTTGAGTTTGTGGGTTCAGGTTGTATGTTTAATCTTCGTGTAGAATATGAAAAGATTTATTTCCTACAGGTCTACATCTACCGATCATAATATAATTAATTGAATTCTTTGAGATTTGAGTGATTGATGAATTTTTCTTCGATAGTCGTTGATAGTTCTTAAATGGTTCATTTACCTAGTTCCTCTTTGTTCGCCAACTGTTCACTTCTTTCAACTTCGTTCGATAACGTTTCTCAATTTCCAATGCTCCGTTATGTTTTGGTGAATTTTCCCGTCAGGTATCCAGTCATGAAATTTCAATATTTTCCCGCCTTTTTGGCTCGGCGGTAACGAAAGTAGGCGTGCACTTTACTTTAGGCGGGTGGGTGATTTTATCGATTTGCGGTAGGGCAGTGTCGTGTTCGCTGCGTTGCTGGTGGGAGCCTCTTCTGACTGAACTCTCGTCTCGGGGAAATTTCCCTTTTCGGGGATATTTTCCCGGTCTATCGTCATTCTAATGAAACAGCGCTGGACACGATTTGCTTAATTAATGATTCCACTTTTATGAATGGTCTGAATTTATTTCCAAATACGTTTTTCAAATTTCTGTGCTGTCCTGCGAAATCTGAATGCTTACTACATTTGCTCATGGAATGGAAAAATCTTCTCGTTCTAGCATATCAGATCTTTTAGTAATTTCGACCCGTAAGTTCAGCGTACTCAATTTTTCCCCTAAACTGACATGTGTGACATTTGATTAGTCGATTACTTAGTTGATCATTCGCTGATTATTACTATAAGTAACTTATAACTACTATAAGTAACTTATAACTATAAGTTTTCAAAAATACTTCTTTTTTTAGCAATTCTAGGGGATAAAAAATATCCACGTATTCTGCAAGGTAAAAAAAAGATTTTAAGACCAAGAACGCTCAAATCGGTTCATTTTTGTGGCCAGAAAAAAATGAAATAGAAAACACTAAAAAAGCGAATATATCAGAAGTACTGTGAGTTATTCGAACTCCGATTAAACGGGGTGTTAGGCCTTGACGAGACAAACATTTCAGTTCAAGAAATTTGAAAATAGTTTGAAAATTGAGAGAGATATGGCCATTTTTGAAAATGGCCACAGGCGGACACACGGACTTACGGGCACACAGACACTTGTTCGGGAAGTCATTCTGAGTAAATGTGTATAAGAAAGAGTTTTTTTCTGAAGCTCCGTTCCGATTCTCGATTTTAGGACGATTCCAATACTTCAATTTACTCTGTAAATATGGAAAATAAAAACTAGCATTGATGGCCTCTAGACTGGAGGCTCCAGCGGACTGTGCCAATGCCGTCCTGGCTGCCTATCCCCAATTACATTTTCTGGGGTGATTCGTCTCGCCTTCGGAAGAAATGGGGAAAATCGAATCTCTTCCGCGGGAAAATCTCATCTCGGAGGAGGGACTGGTTCTTTCGGCGAGGACGCCCACCAACAGCGGCTTCAGGCCGAGGGGCGCATTTCACTGTTGGCACTCAAGAGAAGCCCGAGCCAGGCGTCCTCTGGTGGCGAGGTTGAGCGGCCGGCGACCCAAGTCAGAAGAGTATGATGGACTGGGGGATCAGGCGTACGTATTCGACCTCCTTCTACCCCTCCTCACAGTTCACCCCTACCTCTTCTGATTACCTTCTGTTATCCCCTGTGTGTTGTTGCTATTATGTTGTTGATCTAACGCTCGAAGGCGTTTCCTCAGGAATTCTTCGCTTGGGAAAAGTTGTCACTAACCGAATTCTAATAAAACACATGCTTCTCCTTAAGATTGTTATCACTCTGGTACTTCCTCGGCATGTACAACTTGCACCGTGATATGCATACCCGATGCCGAATTCCTTTCCTTCCAATCATTGTGATGCTTTTGTCTTTCAAAAACATCCGGCTGAATAGTTACGGGCTGAGAGTGTCAATGGATTCAATGGAGCCTATACACAATTTTTATACAGCGCAGTCACCTTTATCATACTGTACTACATCTGCGCTTTGTTTGGTTTAGATAAGTATTTTTTTACAGATCGAGATTGATGCATATTCAATATTCTAATTATTCATTTGGGCTCAATTTTTCCATTTCATCATATTGATCGCCTATTCTGGAAGGTCCGGCTAGTTTTTCTGGACGATTTCACTTCAGAAATTCAGCATCCACAGAAATTCCCATTCTTTTGATGATTTTTCCATAAAGATAGGAAATTACGCTGATTTAAATTCCGTTTTGCTCAATGAAATTTCCGCGGATGCCCAAAGCGCAATGGCCATAACGAATCCCAATTTTAGGCCTTAGTTACCGAAGAAGGAAAGTAAGAATATTTTGTTGGGTTAGCAAGAAAGTAAAATTCATTATCTGCCTTGGTTTTATGACGTCAACTCGATTTCGACCAGGAATAAACTTTTCCGTCAACAGTTGTAAATTATTTTCGTCAATTCGTCTTACTTTCTCGGCCGTAAAGTAAATTTAGCGAGATGTTCCGAGTCAGCAGCTTATAAATTCGACTGCTTACCTAAGAATCCTCTCCGGCAAAGTCGTAATGTAACGAGACGGACTTTATATTCGACTCATTCGAGCGGTTCGTTGCCCTTATTTATTTTATTCGCTTTCCGCAGTCGTGAACGCGTGTGGGAGTCGGCCTGGCCACTCGGTGAAATTATGCTTCCATTTGCATTTATTGTACAGTACAGCAACATTTATGTTCGAGTTCATTGAAACAGATACCTAATTTTGAAACGAAGTAATTTCCCCCTTGCTAACCGAAGTAGTCCCTGCTAGCCAAGCGTATGTGGGTTACATTGTTTGAACCACTTTGTTCGTTGCGATCCTGTTATGCTATTATTTGATATATATTCAGTCGGGAAATGTTAATTTTAACGGATTTAAAAAAGGAAGAGGTTACTCAAGTTGACTTGTAAGGTTGAGTCGGCGGTTCGCTTAGGTACTTACTTCGAAATCAATGGCACTTAGGCCCCAAAAACTTAATAAAACGCATTTTTATGTTTTTGGCACTTGGGCCCTTTGTACCCAAAACGCCTCAATTATGCCTTTTCAGTACCCATGTGCATAGGCAGGGTGGCAGTTGAGTGACGCCTACCTGAAATTATTGGAACCTTAGAAATTATTGGTTCCAAGTCGGCCTAAACCCTGTATGTCCGATGCCCTATGAGTGGATAGATACAATTAGACATCTTCTAATCCGAGATTACCAGTCTGAAAACCGGCTTTCAATTTCCGTTCTCAACTAGTTTAAAAATCAATTATTTCTTGTCACTCCGACGCCTCCTCAATTGGTTGTCATCTTCTCTCCCGAGCGTGTACCTATTACTAAGGTGACACCCTAAACTAGGGGTATTTTATGAGGATAAAGATCGTTTTATTTAGTCGACTGAAAAAGATGATTCAGGACATGTATAGTCGGACATCCTGTTCAACTAAAACCCATGCTTGGCTTTACTCGTAAATCTCTCTGACGGGCAGGGGGCTCAAGAACTGACATGGGATTGCTTGTTTGGACCTCTCATATCAAACCTATATTTTCTGGCAATTTTCTTTTTTCGCTCCATCTCTCTCTTTCTCTCGAGAAAGTACTGCCTACGTATTGCACCTTTCTCGTTCTCATACAGCGTCAGTTCAGGTTTCGCTCTCTCACCATACGGTTCAGTTATGTTGACTTACCCCCGTATGTTTGCTCATTCGTTGCCATTTTCGAACTTCTGTTTCCACCCTCATAGTTGAATGAGCACTATTTACCCATTTCGATTCCCCTTATTTGGGTTGGGGTGAACTGGTAAGGGTTTTCCTCAGTTTCCGTTGACGGGGTGAATTATTTTCCCCGGTTGCTCCTGAAAAAATAAACCTGTCCATCTTCACTTCCATATTGTCACAGTATGTATTCCAAAATATGTATTATCGTGTGTTATCTAACCGCTGGTTTTGCTGGAGAATGTTTGAATTGACGAAAGGTGCCAAGCTCTGTGATTTGACATCCCCACTACCGACCGTATAGAGTGACAACAGCATAAATTTTGATTCGGAATTTACGCTTTCCCAATTTCGTCTGTTTTTGTTGCTTCCAGCATTCACAGAGACCACCGTAGTTCTGTAATTTCTGGCGGAGACTTCCAGAACAATATGAAGCCTCCAAAACCAGAGAAGAAAGAACAGCCGGAAATATTGTGTGTATCATCGGTTGTTTATTGATCGGCCGCGCTTGCTATTTGATTGCTGTCATTTTTCGCCGCCCTCTGTCGGTCGGTGTTTTCGCTCAACGTGTTTTATCGCTGACTCGGATGAACTGGAGAAAAAAAGCGGAATAACCGCCTTCGACCTTGAATTCTTGCGTAGCTTTTGTCTCCAGCTGACCTAATGAAGAGTAATGGTCAGGTGCCACGTTCGTTGGCTCGTTGGACGGGGAGGCCTTAATTGCGAGTTTGTACCACCCCGTATCGCATTCTATTCCATTAGCCGCCCTCGACGTTGAACGTTATACCCCGACGGTTTCTTCCATCGGAGCATCTGTTATCCCGTGTTTCTCCTCTCTATAACTCCCATGATGCTCTTCCACGAGAAAACACCGCATCAACTTTTCATGAACTCGGCTGACCTGATGTGAACTTTCTACTTTATTATTCGTAGTCGCCAAAATCAGCCGTTGCATTCGACAAAGTAATGTACCGAGAAAAATTTTTTTCGTTTCGGCTTTTGATTTGGATTTAGCATTTTCAAAAACCTTCCGAATCACTATCTTGAAGCTCAAGATCGATTTTTGCCAATTGGAGCGTAGTGGGAAGAAACCGTTTCCATCCTGATACTAATCGCGTTTGGGCTTAGCGTTCAGCTATAATAATCCTACAGGATTACCGAAGCTCTAGCGATCAAGGGCTGGTGACTTAACACGATCCTTGTAACTAGAACATCGATTTTCATATTTAACGTGGCGTTATCGGCCAAATTGATCATTTGGGCGAGGCGAATCGATCAAACCCTTCATCGCGAGCAAAGGGAGGTTCGATAATACGAATGATATCCTGTCCAAAGGTCACGTTTTGACAGTCCCCGCGTAAAAATTCATAAAAATGAGCAGTCGTCATACCTTTGACGAGATGGTTTTATACTTTTCCTCTGACTAACAGTTCGAATTGATATAGCAGTAACCGTTCGAACCCTCGGCTATTATGTCGTTAGGCCGTAGATGGTTGTAAAACTTGCGCGATTGTTCAAGCGAAAAATCACAGGTTCGTCACAAACGTTACTGCTAGAAAACATGATCTTTTATTTCCTGTCGTTCAAGGTACTTCAACTGCCTATACCTTCCATTCATTGTTTACAGTCGGGTAATTTCATGCCTTGAACGAGTGCCCTTCCTGCGTTTCACGAGCCCTGCCCATCGCGGGAGCGTTTTTTCTTCCGCCTCCTTCGAGTTCTTTGCCTTTGAAATCGATTTCGAATTACTTCACCGCCTTCTATCGGATGGGATGCAGTTGTGTAAACGAGAGGGGCGATCTGTTGTGCTCCGTCGATACGAAAATAGTCCGTAGAAGTCGAAGATGGTGTATGGTATACCGTGGATACGGCACGGAATCAACTGGCAGAGGAGGGGCTTCAGACGTTGGCCTCGCCTCTCCGGCAGAGAGTAACACAATATACGAAGCTGGTCAGAGCCGCAGCCGCAGCACGCAATAACCGGCCAGTTATCTTCTAGGCTGATCAGCTCGGACGCGCCCTTGCAGCTTCACTTCTAGGTAACTGGGCCTAATCTCGTAATGTGGGCACGGCATTCCATTGTCGCCCTCCCTTTTGCAAGTAAACAAAAAAAAACCATTCCTCCCCGGTTTTATCTACCTGTTTTTGGGAGGTTGAATGGTATTTATTATCTGTCACTTACTCTTATCTAAGTACCTACGTGCCCTGACGCCAGACTCGCTTTCTGGCTGACAGTGACGAAGTTTACTCGAAATTCTTCTCTCTTAACAGCTAACACAAACTACAAGCTTTTAGTTGTCGAGTGTTTCCTGACCTGTTCGCATCGCCCTCGGCAGCCTTTCCGAATAGTTTCTCTTCTTACTCTTACCATCCCACAACCGCTGTTCAGTAATGACTATTTTGGACCGCTTCCATTCTCCGGCGAGGCCACCGTCAATACCTCGGGTCTACCCTTGCCCAAGTAAGTCCGAGGGTTCGTTCCTGGAAGAGATTCTCAGTCCGCTGGGATTTGTCAATACTCTTGAGGTTATCGGTGAAATTTCCGTTACATTACCTCTGCATGTTCTCAGGGGTGTTCCTGGAGCTTACATTGTAAATTCGTCGTCTAGGAGTTCCTCTTCTAGGTTGACATTCTGAAGGCTTCGTCTAAAACCGTTATGGTTAAAATGTGACCTCTCAGATCAGTCCTTTGGGAGATCGTTCTGGAACTCGCCTCATGAAATGGTGCTTGGAACTCTAAAAGGCCTTTGGATGACGATTACTCATTTCTCAGCAATACAATTGAAAGGTTCTTGCGGAAATACGCTAGTGCTCAAATTTAACTCTTGATTAACTAGATTTTCTTCCTGATATTTCTTGCTCCGAAGCTTGCGTGTTTTTATGCGTTTAGTGTTTTTTTTTATCCTTCTCATCATCATGTAAAGTCACGTCATTTGGTAAAGTGGCTTCCTCATTTTAAAACGCTGGCTTTCATCGATTAACCATTTTTGAGGCGACCTCAGAGTCTCAATTCCCCCCAAATCTCTATCGTACAAACTCGCCTACCCGCTCATCGTTGAAAAATTTGTCAAACGACAGCTTTCACGAGTCCATTTTCGAATAACCGCGCTTCCCCTAGCATGAAAATTGCTCGCCCTTTTGATAGCCAAGGTTGAAGTATCCGCTTTCTGAATACTTCATTACTACGTTGCAGGGACAAATCGCTTTTCTCCTTTTTTCAACGACATCCCCGGCGGCTCGTACGCAGAGAATGGCTGTATAGAAAGGCTGGATGGACGTGTCACAAAAGATGTGGGGGAAAAAAAGCGTCGACTTGTCCTCGTCTCGGCTGGGGAACGTCATTTTCCGCTGGAGATTTCTCGTTAGGTGGAAGGGATTTTGCGGATAGCGGCTCCTGCCACTCGACCCTTCAGCCCAGACTGTGTCGACCGTCTTCTGAAATTCATGTTTCCTTTGGTGCGAGACCTTAATTTTTGTGCCACTGATTATCATTCTACCCAAAGCTCGTCTTGATGGGCGCAAAATTTTCGGTTGGAACCATGAACAGTTTTTCTTCGGGTTTCCTTGTTTTCTGTTTGGAGACTCTCTGATTCTATTATTGTCCGTCTATTGCATCCTGTCTAATGTTTATGTAATAGCTAACACAATACCGTTTAGTTATTGTGTATAAATTGGTGTTACCATGAAAAAAGTGTATTTCTAGAACATCTTCGGTAGGTTAGTACCTCTCTATTTCTTTTCCAATAAGTGCGCCGCTTTTCGCATTTCGCCTACGACCTTTGATATTCCCGTTTACGATTCTCCATTGAGCTGGCGCTATTTCCGAACGGGCGCACTACTCAAGCCGATTTAGCTCTGCGCATTGCCATTTACTGCCCTGGTTTTGACGGCGCTAAGCCCCGAAAGCGATTGTCTGTTCCCTTTACTGCAAATGACAGCTCGCTTGCTCTCAACTATCGCACTACTGGCGTGAAACTTGTCAAAGGATGGCTCGCAGTTCGGAAAAATTGGTTCTGTTCTTACCGAGGATCTCTTCTGAAAAATTGGACGGCCCAAAGCCATCGCACTGGCGAAACAATTCGTTCAATTATGGCAGATGGGGGGGGGGGTGTCAAACGAAAGAAACCGGAAGGTTTCACCCTACTTCTGATCTGCTGACAACCATAATCATTCACGGGCCGATCATCCATTCACAATCGTTCAATGATTGGCGCAGAAATATTGAGGGCGCATGAAGAAATATGCTGCAAAAAAAGAGCTTTCGATATTTCGCGGGGCGTTGAATATTTTTTTGAGGATTTCTGTAATTTTTTTCAAACAATATTTCTCGCGACGTTTGCAATATTTTTGCTCAAAAATGAAACCTTTCAAACTATCCATCGAAATTTCGTCCAACTGCGAGGCCGTCTCCAAATGAAAGAAAAGTTTCGGGTTTGAAAAGCGCAATCCAGGAACACGGCAGCTTTCACCTACGAAACCGAAACGAGTCAAGTGCTAGCGCCGCTACGTCACAGCCGTGACGTCATAGGATCGTTTTGACCCGTTTCCGCCTATCGTAGACGCATCTATCGACCTGGAAGCTGCGCCCACCTCTTAACTATATACCAATGGTACGTTGTCGCCGGAAGTTTGGCTTAGATAGGCAGATACCTCGCCTTTGTCGTTTAAATTCGCTCAATTGAAAATGCCGTTTCTACGTTCTATCCATCCAATTGAATTCCGGGTGTTTTCACGCTTGGGAAATTTTGGATTTTTTAAAATTGAATTTTCCGATTTCTATTTGAAACCGTCACTGATTGAAGGAGGCATAACAATTTTCTAGTTGCGGTTATACAAAAAATCCGGTTTTCTGAAAATGCATTTTTGCGAGTAGATTTATGTTGGTCTATTGACTGCTACCCATGTATGCAGGAAGTAGCTGTAATTGATGTAGTTGTGAACAGCCAGATAATCCTCTGTTCCCAAGAGAACGGCGGCAGGGCTGATGAAAAATCGATAGTTATTAGCCCTTTATTGAATTGCTTGGCTCGCCGGTCCTTCGTACGACACTCACGTCTACCCAATGAGGCGTGAATGTTTGGTGGGCATTTTCCATTAGTTCCTTATTGATGTCCCGTGTTCGCCCCTTGGGGAAACCAGCCCTCCAGGCGGGAATCCAGCCAGGATGACCCTGTGACCTTTTCCAGCCTCCTTTCGACCCTTTGGCAGTTTCCCTCTTTTCCCCCCATATTATCCATTCCACCTTCGAGGAATGCCATTAGTTTCGGGCTGGCCTAGCGCGGATCAAAACAGACTTTGAAGTTTCCACCTTGGTAATTGGTTAAATCAATTGGCCTCCGATTTCCCTTTGCGGGGGTTTTGATTCGTTCCCTGCTCTGATTATTGCAGCCTTATTCCCATGAGACCCTTCACGAGGTCTTTCTGAAGTTAGGATTTACCTATCGGACTATACTTGACATTTATTTTGATTAAAATTCAAGATCCACCTCGAAAGAAAACCCAATACTTCCATATTTTTATGCATAAATATTCAACGCGAATTGATTATATTTTGGAGGCTGTGAGGATCAAGAATGCCAAACAACTTACTATGAAAATGTTGAGCATTCGAAAATGTATATTCTCTCCTTTGTCAGGGCTTAGAGACAGATCTATTTAGACCACTGTCTGATTTTTTGGGGGTGATGTCCACGATTCTGGTTTTATTGCCAATTTGATGAAAATTGTTAATTATTATTAAAGCATCATTGCATCGAACTGTGCTGGAATTTGAACAAAAATAATTAAAACTAAAAAAAACATAAATTCAAAAAATAAGCATAAACAATAACAATTTCGGTTATGCGTGGTGTAAGGAGGATAAAAGAGGTGTAAAAGCTGTGGGACGCCCCCTACGTATGAATAGGTCGTGCAAAAAAAATCGAACTGCGCTTGTTTTCGTGCTATTTCCCCATAGTTTTGACCAATCGTGGCAGGAAAACGTCGAATTCCCATTCAAACGAACTCAACCTTTGAATCAGCCTTCTTTTAACGTGCATTATTATACCCGAGTAAACGACAGGAATAGACTGGGGATCCCTTTTCTCCGCAGCTTCGTGGTGCGAACGAACGTAAGGAACACAGGAAGCACCTTCAGTTCTGAGCGCCTACGGGGGCCTCCGATCTCGCGAGGGAACCGTAGAAAAACAAGGGCATCTGCAGCATCAGCGCAGACTGTTTAAATTAGGCCTCCCCCGATGTGACTACGGTATCTTTCAACTTCCTCTCCCCCTACCCTCATCTTTGTCCCCGGTGCCTTCAAAAAGTTCCCACCGGAGTCTCGGAGCGAAAAGCAGCCGCCGAAGCACAACTTAGCGAATTTGCTGTATCGTTAACAAAAACCGACTATCCGTTGTTTGACAGCTGCGGTTGACACTTGAAATTAATGTACTGGAAGTGCTGTACTCATAATAATGCTTCACGGTGTCAGAACGGCAGAATTTTGAAAATCATAAATGCTTCCCCCTTCAAAAATATCGCCATCGTTTATCCTCAGAATTTCGATTTTTTGCACTTTTGAACCCTAATTTTGGTTTTGTATAATTGATGCGACTGAAAGTGACAGAGCGTTCCGCATTTTAAATCATCGGCGGTTGAACTGCGGTTTTAATTAGCCTGCCGCAATTTGATAATTTTCGAACATTTTCTAATTACAGGCACGCAGTCCGCCAATATTGTGTGCGTGTTGCCAGATGCGAATTACGGCACTGCCTATTATTCTCGCTGGCATTCCAGCGAACACCGACGATCTTCGAACAACACGGGGATGCCTACCACCCAGGGATCCGTACACGGACCGCACCCACACGGTTATTTTTCCTGTCGATGTTGTGCTGTACTCTCGTCTCCTGCGTCATTGGACACGCTCTCATTACCACAAGTGGCTGGCAGAGGGAGCCTCAGACCAGAGACTGGCTCCTTCGAGTTGTTGTCGGCGTGCATGTTTGCCGGTGTGCGTGTCGGTGTCCATGACCGTCTCTGTCTGCCGTGTTAGGTAGTCTTCTACCTACCTGGACGAGGTTCGTAGGCTCCAGGTCCCCCACCCTGGTTTTCTTTTTGCTTCCTTTTGCTCCCGACGTTCCCAACGGCCGGAGGAGGGAGTTCTCGAGCCTTGGAGGAGCACTTCAGTGTAGACGGCTCTTAACGCGAAGTAGGTACATTTCCCCGAGCGGCTTCGCGTTCTTAAGGCATCGCTATCATTACCTTTGTTATCACTTTCTCGTGTCCTCGCTTAGACATCACCGTGCTCGTTGCTCGGGTTCCCTCTTTTTATATCCGAATTCCTTTCTCGGTCCTCGTGTTGTTTTTTTTTCCTGTGGTGATCTGTGTCAATCGGCTGAATCATCGCAATTTGTGATTTGTGAACGTGATACCTGCAAGCCTTCAAACTGTCGTCCGATCTCAAAGAAAAAGTGAAATGCTGGAGGAATTCAGTTCTAAAAAGTGAGCTCCGATCCCAGTTGGCTTTCTGTCATGATGAAACCACCAATTACATAATTCTCAAATGTGTGCCATAGTCGGGTGAAGCTCCGTAATGTATGTGCATAGTTTAGTGCCGGTTAGCGCTTATCCGTATAACCGTTCCAGTTTTGGGAGTGCAGGCGGTTCGCAGTTGAACTCTAAAGAACCCCCTCTGTCCGGTCAGTTATGAGCGGTTAGCGTTAACAGCCCGGCAAAAATCTTGTTTGGAATTCCGATGTGCGTTACCTACATGGAGCTATTACGAGACTCCAATTTCTCCATTATTTAATGTCTGCCAACAATTTACTCAAATGACGCCAATTTGTATGCTCCATACTCCACCAACTCCATACTCCAACATCATTGAATTCCCACCGCAATGGCTCGAATGGCGGTATTTTCTTATTTGAAGCGTAATACAGGTACTTTGCATGAAAATAGGGGTACCTACCTTTACCTGAACCGTGGAATCCATTCGTTCTAACCTTGACGACAAAGTCGTTTGCAAATTTCCAGCTTAACTTCCAAGTTTCTGCGGAAGTTTCGCCTCCGCTTTGCATTCCTTCCACGACTGAGTCGAAATGTCGTCCATTTCCTTCCCTCACTCGCCATCTGCGGCCAACGCGTTCTCTAATCCTGACAGCCTTGAAATGCAAAACTAACAGACTCGTCTCGTCTGATTTCGCCGAATAGGATAATTGTTGAGGGATCATGAATTTTCAAGGGCTTCACCGGCTGCTGTTCTAGTGGCAGCATAAGTTCGACTTCTCCGTATATTCGTCGCTTTGCTGTAATTGTTACTCTATTTCACTTTATCGTTACTTCGGGTGGAAAAATTGATATTTTGTTAGCTGCTTCTTGCAATGATGTTACCATTTTTGATGGTATTTGGCATTTTGAAGCTGGCTCTCAAGGCAATCCAGTGATTTGCAGCTAAGAAAATCCTCATCATATGCAGGCAGAATCCAGAGCATCTGTTCTCCTTTTCAAATAATCTTGTAAGATTATTTAAGCTTTTCTGCCTGGATAAACTTGGGCGAATGACGAGCTATAAAAATACAAACGCATTTTTCTGCTAGCAGGAAAAGTCATTTTTGCCATCCCCCCCATCAGCGGGGAGTTCTCGAGGGAAATATCCGAGAAAATAGAAAATCAACCGGGTAGGTATCGTTTTCTGCGACATGGGACAGAAGTTGATGGGTCGAATGTAATCATTATCAGTTGCTCCATAGCCGAATAGGCCCTTCCGCATGATAAGTTTCATTCTCCACGATGTCCGAGGGTCTGGGTCTGTGAACAGTGGCCCCTTGTCGCTATCGCCGTGTCTGGTGCATGAATAATTTATTGTGAGCTCATCATCGCTCTATTTTTATCGCAAAGTTGACACCTCGCCTGACAGAGATCCCATCAGGATGAAATTCTTTCAATATTAATTCATTCGAGCGAAAATTATCCTCGTAAAACGCATAGCGTCGAGAAATCATAAAATTTATGAGGCAAAGAATATTTGCAGGGTGTCAGTTGGGCGTTGATATATAATGAAGAACTTAGTTCTTTTTGAAGTCTGGCAGATATCTGTGTGTTGAAAAAGTTGAAATTGCTTTCGGCTTCAGGCCTGAGGAATTCATTCTCTTTGATATCTCCCAGCGATTACTTTCCTCGCTCCACTGCTTGCCCTGTCCATTTCAGTGCGTGAAGACGGAAATTCAGATTTTTACAAAGTTTGGTTTCTCAGCGGCTGATACTCACTTTGTTTTATCGTATAATTTCAAATTCTCAGCCCAAGGTGGGCAATATTAAGATGTAACTTTTTGTTAAAACTTAGAGATAATGTGTATTATCTACGCATATCTGTATATTTAATAGGGAAAATATTTCGAGAGAGGAATGAGCTGTTTCTTGAAGTCATTGTAAGGCCGTTGGCAGGCCTGGCAGCGGGGAGAAGACGAATTTCAGCGTTGAAATTACAGGTTAACACTACTTGGCCATTTGTTCCTCGGTTCTGCTCTCATTCCAATTTTCCAAGTTATCTATCTTCGGTCTCATCCTGTTTACGGGTCCAATCTCGAGGAAACCGGGCTTAATTTAACTGGTTCTGGGCCTAGGACATTGTTAAGGGGGCTCCGAGGGGGAACAACAATTACCCACCTCATGATCCAGATACCCAGTTGTTAAGCCGCCCTGCGGTGTTTCACCCGAAGTTGAGCCGCTCTGTTTGGGTTGACCTTTGAGTAATGTAATCCAACACTCTTCGCCTTCCCTTTACCCGAACCTCTGAATTATAAACGGCCATCGCTTCCTTTCCAACTACCCACTGAAGCTAAGTCGTTTTACATGTCAAGTCAACGTTCGATGGTAACTTATTCAGATGATACAATAGTAAGACTTTCGTTGCAATGGATAAATCGGGAAGAAATGAATTATTAGGTTACGTCGTTGACCTGCAGAAAGATACTCGAAATCTAACCTCAAAATAATCAGTTTCTTCAAAAATTTTATGAAAATTGTTAAATATTGACATTTTTCCACAAACGCATTTGAGTAATTTCGCTGAGTAACGCTGAGCCGCATTTTTGCGTTTCTTACGTTTATTATCAAAACATGCTTTACTTTCAGATTGGGCTGGTCATTACAGGACGAATAAGAATTGCTTTTCCGTTGCATGAAGCCAAAAATGATTCTTGTGGTTAGAGTTGTACGAAATGCTGATTACTATCGTGGGGCTTAATGATATGTTAACCCGCGGTCAATTCCGAAATCCGGCTACTCAGAAATAGTTCTCAAACGAATAATTCCCTGCCGGAATGCGCTCAATTACGCCGCGTTATTACTTCTACTTGACCGGAATAACTCATTTCCACTTGACGTGGGAAAACAAATCGTCTCGCTGCGAATTATCCCGGTGCGATTATCCCTCTATTTTAATAGGTTTCCCACCCAAATTTCCCAGGTCAAATAGAGAGTCCGGAGTTATTAGCCTTCATCCGATCCTACGTCATTGTCAGCATAACGCTATCTACAGGGCTGAGTAGAAAATGAGCCCATCATCCGATGCCTGCTGTTCTGCATACGATTGACCTTTAGTTGCGAGTTACAACAGGTAACATCCTCAGTCGTGTCCCGTATGCTGATATGGGATATTTCTTGGAAACAGGGGCTGCGAGATGGGGAAGTGTGTTGGGGTCCAGCAGTGGCGGTGTATACGTTAACATAATTGAGAAGTAGGCAAAGTCTCCTCTCCAATTAGGCATTCCTATCTGTCTCCTCCTTCCCCTGACACTCGACCGGCTAATTATCCAAAGAGGGTTTTTGTGTGAGCTGTAAAGAAGGTGAAACCGTCCGTGGATCGCACAACAGCCATCCATCCTGTCCTTGTGATGTTCTTGTCTCTTTACATCAATCGCATCCTTTTTCCGACCGTGTTCTTTCATCTATTTGTTTCCGCTCCACTTTCTCAGCAATACACTCAACTTTTCTCGAGCGTATTGTTTCTCCACCTCCTGTCTTTAGACTCGAGCGTTTGAACTGGCGTTTGAGTTATAACAAGTTGTAATTCAACTCATACTTGCCATTTTAGTTGAAGTATTTTCGAAATATTTTCCAAAATATTATAAACCATTATATTCACATCATAGAAAATCATGCATACCTGCCCGCGAATTAGCTTATTAGATATTAGAGCTTGAATTATCTTCTCAAATACTTTCATCCAATGCACGAAAATTGTTGAGCTGGGTACAGCCCTATGCATTAAAGCAGTTGTCTCACATGAGTGAAGTTTGCAAGTGTTGTTGGTTAGTATTGCACAGTTGTATGAAGAATCTTGGGATTTTTTTTAGGTATTTTGAAAGACAAATTTAACCAGTGATGTGTATACTTTTGTACAGATAAGGTTTTCTATTTACAAAAAAAAAAAAAAGAAAAAAAAGAAGTTTGAACTCTCTGAATCTCTTGAATTATGACGAATCATCATAATTTGTGTTTATTTGTTCAGGGTTATTAGTTGCTCATCCTCGCTAATTTTTCCGGTGCTCGATTTAACATAATACCCGAACGGTCCGCTTCCAGAACAGAGACATCCGACTAAACTATTTAGCACAGTGCAATTACCATCGTCGTAAAGGAGAATATTTATCATAGTTATCGGCGCACCATTTCGCATCATGCTGGTCGGACGATTCCTCTCTTCGGTCAAATTACTACTGTTCGTTCAAAATGATTAGCAGCTCAAGCCAGGAGCCCTTGAACCTGACGGATGACCTTAATAACAGGGGCCACTATAATCGATTTACTTCTCCATTGCCCCTGGTGAAATGTAATCATCAATTCTTCTATAGCCCGAGGCCGATCGATCAGTCTATCCTTACAAGCAATTTATTTTAGTGGCTTCCAGGCTCTGACATTGTACTCCATTCGACAACTTATCGGTCCTCTTCTACAGGGACTACATTCAGGTCCAGAAAGAGAGGAAAGCGAAAGTCAATTTATTATAGGTAGTGTATCTTTGTGTAGGTAGGTTGGCCGGTGGCCTACAAAGTGTGAATTAGTGTCGCTTGTTTCTTCTCGGACCGAGGGTTACGATACGGAAAGAATAGCGGATATCATTCCGCTTTTGTTTTCACTTCCATACACAGGAATTGACAATGGAATCTGAAAAAATTGCTGAAAAAAATCGCTTTGTACACTACAGGTACTTTTACGCAGAATTACTGCCTATCCGTACGAGAAAATGTCCTCGGGCCGCCGCCCTTTAGTGAATTTGTCGATCAGACTGTGTATAATAATTTTTCACCCAAAAAAAGGTATTTTTTATACCAGCAACTTGAGTTTATTATTGCCTGCTGTATCAGAAAGGCTCAACCCGCCCAACGGCGGGACAGTGCGGTCGCGGCATGCCTGAAAATTCGATGAATGAATCTTTCCGGCCGGCAGTTTGAGCCTTAGGCGGGCGTGTCCAGCTGTGACGACCGCGTCTCTGATATGCTGAGTGCCGCACGTTGCGGCACAAAGGGGCGGCTCAGCGAGCGCGACTGTCGGTGGTTGCGGGTTGAGCCGTTCGTGTGAACCCACGTGTTGAAAATAGCAAAATGATTTTTTCAATTTGGAATTTTAGACCCTCGTAGCCTCTAAGTCAAAAAATGATCCATCTGTTCCAGCGTTTTACGTATACAATAGATAAATTGTACCATTTACGACCCACTTTCTAAAAGAAAAATTCACTCAAAATAGAAATTTTTATTCGAAAATTTTTTTAATTTTCTCGCCTCTAATTTTTGAACTATTTTGTAGCCTAGGTAAATTACTTGTTGGCTATTTTTCAATCTGAGTGCATTATTGGCTTTTCTATCGGTTTTCACCTTCGGATTTTGTTGCTGGAACTTGCTGTGGTAGGAAATTTTGAAAATTGAGGTATGAAAGTCCCATGTTATTATCGTGGATCTGCCTATCCTTCAATTCGCTAATAAAAAACTCTACAGTTACAAAAAAAATAGTGAGCAGCAGACGAAGTTTTCGAATAAAAGTTTGAATTGCTTCCCGACGGATTCGACCCTGAAACTTCCTAACGACACTCAAAGAGATTTGGACTCAAAATCCTCTCTACAGAAGGACTCAGAGTGCAATATAGTTCGCCCTTCATAAAACTATACTTTTACCAAGCTTAAATCTTTGTTAGGTGCCAAGTTTCTGAAGGATTAGGAAACTTCCGAGCTGCCAAACTTTATTTTGCCTTATTGGCCTTCCTCCCTCAACTTCAGGCCACATTTCTCAAAATTAAGTCCTCCCCTCCAAGTTTTATACGCGTGTACTTTCTTCGTGACAAAGTGCTTACGTGTGTCTTTCTTCTTATGTTACAGGTAAGTTTCTGGCTGACAAGACTGCTTTTGTGGTTTGTTGAACTTGCAGGTATGTGTCGCCGTGTTTTCACGAAGTTGCCCTTTGTAGTGGCGTGGAAAGGTCCTCATAAGCGGGAAGTTCCGAGTGGAGTTCCTTTGCTGTTAGTGAGTTGTCTACACTGCACTTCTTGCCTTATCGTTCTACCGAAGATCCACTGCGGGCATCGTATGTCGTCAGACAAAAAAGCGGTAGATGTTGTCGAGTCGCGCGCCAAAATTAGGGCTGTAAAAAAATTGGACAATAATATCCATTGGGGAAATCCGTATCGCCAGCTTTTCGAGATGATCATGCCCTTCTCATGAATCTTGACGGAGAGTAAAAGTTGAATTAAAATTTTATGTTCACCCTCGTAACTCCGGTTGGTGGAAGTCTGGAAAAACCATGTTATGCATCAATACCGCAGGATTCATGCCAAAAAAGCTGGAGCTAAATACTGGTTTATCTTAAATTTTACTATGTAGCGTTAAAAATCCCTTTTTTAATATGGTGGATCCATAATTTTGGTAATAATGTGCTATGTTCCAATTTCATCTAATGTTAACATCTAGGTTAACTCAACTCGGCGTTTAGCTGGTTGAACCCATGCTTATTCTATCTATAATATTATTATGATCATGGCCAACTAATCTGCGTGTTAAGCTAAAGGGACGTTCGAAGTTCGATAAAATTTGACTTAAAACCGTTCTCTTCTGACAAACCATTGCTGCAGTAAAGAGCGCCCTGCCTCCCATCTACCGACTCCCGGCGTAACTTGGGCTGTTGGTTCTTAGAACGCCCGCTCGATGGGGTTCAAGCTCCATTTCAGAATCCACCCTACGTTCAATGTGACTCCCAGCGAATGCTAACATTGAAGTAGATACTTAGCGACTAATGGGAACCAAACCACTCTCGGAACCACTGTGGGATCCCATAAACTTTAAAATTTCAACATTGATAAATAAATAACTTGCTTTCTCACTTTCGAAATATTAGTGAGCTGGCATTGACATGGAAAACGGCCATGTTTCGCAAGCCCACCATCGAAGTTGAGTGGAAACATCAACCAAACATAGCATTGGTTTATGAAATTTGATTGATGTCGCATCAATTATTTTTATTTTACAGATTGTTAAGCCCAGCTGAAATAAGTCCCTTGTCAAAATTCGAAGTTTCTCTTGGCAAAATTTCATTCGGTTTTGGTAGGAAGTTGAAAAAGCTGTCGTATAATTATTTTTTCTCTCGAAAAAAAAGAATGCTGGCGCTGACAGCTTTGTAAATTAATAAATAATAATCTGCTCCCTAATCGGAGTGGCACGCACGGCCAGTAAGGGTTTACCGGTAAAAACCCCTTCGCATCCGCACCCCTCCCTCCGAAAAAAGGATTCTTTGACATGGTGAGTGATGACCTGGTCCAGGTATTGATCCAGCATGTGAAATTATTGAAGGAGCTTCATTGCTGCAGGTAGAACTTGTCAATTTTAATGAAATAATGGCAATATTGATGAAGTTGGTATCGGTAAGAAGAAAAATAATGCATTTGTCGTAGAATTTACCATTAAAATATTATTTTAATATCCGCTTAAGTAGTTTTGTTAGAAAATATTTTTTAGATTTAAGGCCGTTTCATTAATTGAATATCGGGGGGTGTTTCACAACTAAGGGGGTGCAAAGACCTAGCACACCCTATTTAGGGTGTTTCGTTTTTCTCTTGAAGAAAGTTTGTTGGCCGTTGAAATAATTCAAGCTATGGGACCATTGGGGTCAGAAAGACGTATTGGTGATGATGAAAATTAGATTAGGTACTTGAAATTAGGAACGTGTGGCTTTCATGGATGAAATTCCAAATGAAATTACGAATATTAACTGGTTTAAAAGGAAGAGGACTGTCAAAAATACGTTCTAAAATTGAGATTCCAAATTCGAATTTTTTGCATTGAAAATTGAATTCCACATCTTTTTGGACTCATTTTTTCTATAAGATTCAAACAAAGGCTGGGATAAAATTTATTGCAGTTTCCTTTAATGCGATGCTATCAAAGACGGGAGTGTCATATTATTCTCCATTTCTGAAAAACTATATTCCACTCTGGACTAGAAAAGCGTGGTTTCTAGGTCACGTCATAAACATTGAACTACCTACCCACATGCAAAGGTTCTACTAAAATCCTTAGCTTGAACGAGCATGTGTGTGCTCTCTGAACAATTCGCTGCGGTTGAATGCTTTTAGCACTCGGTTGGTTCACTCGGAGCCATAATGCAATTTTATTGCCTGGCTCGTGGGGCGTCAGCAGCAACGGCTCCGTCATATGCGCGTTGTCCTGTAGGATTTTCACTTTGAATGTTGTCATTCAGTGCTTAGAAGCCGAAATCGCTAAATCCAAAAGGTTCCTGCCGTTGAAATGAGAAAAAATATAGACGGTATTGTTATCCTTTTAGCGCACAGTTACGGGCTTTTAGTTATGTCTTATTTAATTTCCTACATAGTTTATCATCATCTACTATCATTCCTCTTGATGAGGGCTGATAAACCGAAAGCGCTTGAGAATACACGCATATGTAGTCGAATTTGGCCTCTCGCCTTCAGTATTCTCAAAAATGATGGTTTGTTAAAAAAAGGATACTTATTAAGGTGAATTGTCGCATGGAGCCGCAGCGGGGAGCGGTCCCCCAGCAGTCTTGCCGCCGCCCCCAGTGACGAGTAGATCAGCTGCTGGACGTTCATGCGCTATCGGATCCTTTAAATTCCCTTTAAGGACTAATGGACGTCCAGACGCTTTGGCTCGGCGCTGCGGCGTCCAGACGTTCCAGCTTGACGCTGCGGCGTCCAGACGCTGGATAGTCCTTCAATGTAATTGTCCTCAATATTTTAATGAATCCTATTTTGCAAGGGCGTCCAAGACTGCCCTTTGGATGGGGAGGGATGTCGTTTGAAGATGTCGGAAGGCCCTTCCGTCCTATTCCTTCTGTATTTCGATTTGCAATTGAGTTAAGGGATTTTATGGCAAATCTTGATTTTGGATATGGAATCTCGACGTTGGGCAGCAAACGTTGAATGTCAAACGTTGAGGGTCGCGTTGGCATAATCATGTCGTACCTGTTCATAGTTGACTTCATGATAGTTGAGACTTGATTTAATTTTTGGTGCTAGTGGACGGACTGAAGGAAAATGCCAGCATTTGTGGTAGGATAGTGTCTGATAGTGGGCTTGTTCCTGGAGCGTGAAGGTGTCATGCGGTAAACAAGTGTGTTAGGCAACTCCCTAGGTAAGACACTCATAGGACAGACGTAGACGCGGAGTTGCCTAGAATGCCTGTTTGCCTCATGCCTACACTCACGCTCCTGGAACAAACCCAATTTGTTATCATCAGCTTTTGTATTGAAACGTGCATTTGAAAGTTGCGTAGTGCGTAATGTGGAGCAAAATGAGTAGGTACCTTATCCGATAAGACGTGTAAAGTCCGTATGTGATGTAAGTCCTGCGTAGGGCGCTTCGCGCATGCGCACTCGCCCGCCGACCGTTCGTTTCTCGACTCCGCCCTCGCTTTATAATTTATCTGTATCGGCTGTAGCCTCTCATTCCCGCGTCGGTTCCTCTTTTGAAACAACGCAGTCAATCTTCAGGAGCACTTGGCTTTTCCATGCACTTTGGTTTTGGTTGTTTTCGCGCCCATTGAAAATCGTAGCGTTCATTTTCGACGCGTAAACTTCCCCCTGAGGCCATGATCGGTTTATGGTCTTATACGAATTTTCGGTTACGGAACAAAGAATGCGAAGTCTTGTTGGGTCAGTATACCTTATATAAATATTGTTTCGAACATTTTCGATTGTAAGTTTCATTATTTAGTTACCTATTAATAATAAATAATATTTATTATTAAACTTAAACAATTATTATATATCATTAAACATATTATGCTTAAGATTGCATGTCGATTCGTTGCATAAAATTTACATGCGTTCATTCATGTGCTATTTGTGCGTAGTCGAATTTGTGTGGGTTCGTCAATTTAGTTTATTCGTCGAATATCCATTATTCTTCGAATTCGTAGTTTCTTGGGAATGTAGGATTTCCGAGTCAACGTATCCATGGAACATTTTTTTCGGAGAATATTCAATATTCATTATTTTTTCGCATTTTTTCGAAATTTTTGGAAATTATTGTTCTGGACTGGCTCAAATCCTGCCAGGTCGCTGCCTCAACTTCAAAGGTCCCCTTGGTTCTGAAAAAGACGTTCTAACAACCAATAAGGCGTTCAGTACCTCATCCGGTTTTTGAAGTCAACTTAAATCTGAATTTAATTCGAATTTGGGCATTGCATTGGGTACTGTGTGGTCGAATGTTGCTTATGTTGCTCTATTGATTTTTGATTGACTACTATTACTATTACTTACTGCTTGAAATATCGCATTTTTATTTTTTGCTCAGTATTTTTCTTCCCCCGGTCAACTAAATAGAAATTCAGCGCCTATAACAAGCTGAGATAGAACTTACGCCACCCTCATCAAACTTGCCACCTGCACGATGGGAAAATATCAGATTAGAACATTCCCTCTATGGACTGTGCTATATTAACCCTAATCAAACTCAATGGCTGTGGTAGAAGGACAAAATCCCTCGTATACCGGGCGATTTGTCAAACAAGGACACAAGGTAATTCTGCCCTGGGAAAATCCCATTATACTGAACGCTATATTTTGTTAAGCCGGTTCGTATGTACCTTCGTATATGCATCCTGCGCAATTTGACAGTTTCAAGGGTCGCGCGGCAAATCTAATTTTTTTTCAACTCTTAGCCATTGCGCTCTTTCCAGATTTGGAATCTTGTGTAGCTTTGGCAAATTTGCTTACTACATTTACGCATTGGTGGAAATGGGCTTTAAAATAATTCTTGAATTATTTATCGTTCTGTTGAACCGACAAAACATGGTAAATAGGCTGATTGAAGGTCCCCCGTCAGCAATTTGGTTTGGTGAGAGCGTTGTTCCAATCCAATTTTTCTTGAAAACTACTACTTTATTTTTCGCTCAAATTCAAGTTTCTTCAGAAACTGCTCATCTCGGGAAGGAATACGCTCCTGTATTTCGGCGGCTAAGAACCAGCATGACATAACTCAATTTTCCCATTTTGAGATTTGTGCACATTCCAATTCAAATTGTCAGGCCCGATTTGATGGAACTATTGGTTTTTTTAAAAACTCACGTGGGACGCAACGATCGTCGCATCAGTCCTCAGTCAGACTCACAGTGAAACTGAAACTCAAACTGGAAGTCAAACTCAAAATGAAAACCGAAACTCAAACTCTTAATTGAAATCGAAGTCAAACTCACAATGAAACCAAAACTCATACTCTTGATTAAAATCGAAGTCAAACTCACAATGAAACCGAAACTCAAACTCTTAATTGAAATCGAAGTCGAACTCACAATGAAACCAAAACTCAAACTCACAATCGAAATCGAAGTCAAACTCACAATGAAACTGAATCTCATAATCGAAATCAAAGTCAAACCCACAATGAAACTGAAACTCTAACTTTTGATTGAAATCGAAGTCAAACTCACCGTGAAACCAAAACTCAAACTCACAATCGAAATCGAAGTCAAACTCACAATGAAACCAAAACTCAAACTCTTAATTGAAATCGAAGTCAAACTCACAATGAAACCAAAACTCATACTCTTGATTAAAATCGAAGTCAAACTCACAATGAAACCAAAACTCTAACTCACAATCGAAATCGAAGTCAAACTCACAATGAAACTGAAACCGAATCTCATAATCGAAATCAAAGTCAAACCCACAATGAAACCGAAACTCTAACTTTTGACTGAAATCGAAGTCAAACTCACCATGAAACCAAAACTCAAACTCATAATCGAAATCGAAGTCAAACCCACAATGAAACGGAAACTCAAACTCATAATCGAAATCGAAGTCGAACTCACGTCCAAACAGAAACTCGAACTCATAATCGAAATCGAAGTCAAACTCACAATGAAACCGAAACTCAAACTCTTAATTGAAATCGAAGTCGAACTCACAATGAAACTCAAACTCACAATCGAAATCGAAGTCAAACTCACAATGAAACTGAAACTCAAACTCATAATTGAAATCGAAGTCAAACTCACTATGAAACCAAAACTCAAACTCATAATCGAAATCGAAGTCAAACTGACAATGGAACATTCATTTCATGTCATCGAAATGAACAAATGAATGTCATGTCGTGTTTCGTTCATGTGTTCGATTTCGATGTCGTTTGACTTCGATTTCGATTGTGAGTTTGAGTTTCATTGTGAGTTCGACTTCGATTTCGATTATGAGTTTGAGTTTTGGTTTCATGGTGAGTTTGACTTCGATTTCAATCAAGAGTTTGAGTTTTGGTTTCATTGTGAGTTTGACTTCGATTTCAATTATGAGTTTGAGTTTTGGTTTCATTGTGAGTTTGACTTCGATTTCGATTATGAGTTAGAGTTTTGGTTTCATAGTGAGTTTGACTTCGATTTCAATTACGAGTTTGAGTTTTGGTTTCATTGTGAGTTTGACTTCGATTTCGATTATGAGTTTGAGTTTTGGTTTCATAGTGAGTTTGGCTTCGATATCAATTAAGAGTTTGAGTTTCGGTTTCTTAGTGGGTTCGACGTCGATTTCAATCATGAGTTTGTATCAATCAGGCGAGAAAATACATAAAAACTGAATCTTTCTCTAGAATTTGTCAGGGAATCAGTTTTTTTTTGCTCTTTTGAAAAGTAGGGATATTGAGTTGTGTCATGCTTGCTGCTCTTAGCCGTCGATTTTCAATTTGCCGGAGGCATTTTCTGTGAGAATCGCCTAGTGTGATCGAGGCATTTTTTACGCTTGGCGATCCGCAGTTAAATCCTTGATGCGTTTTATCTTGCAGATAAAATTGGTTGTAACGTCGGCTGTTTTGAGCTGGAGATTACCTCAAGCATCGTTAAATGGTTTACTGGGTCAAATATCTGCCCATGGGTTAGCATTTTGAAACGTTTTATGCGGTTTTGCTATCCGCCTTGCATATTGTTAGCATCACGATGGCCGAACCTCCTTAACATAAAACCATACTGATACGACCATGGGAAGCTGTCGTGTGTGACCGAATGAGAATACTTATCTCAGTGTCGTGAGTCTTTTGGAAAATCGCCCCTCTCTAACACGCATAAAAAAGGCCATAAGCTCATATCGACAGTCATAGTGTAAAAACCTGTAAGTACGATTTTTGGCGAAAATGAGGTTTTCAGCTTTTCTGGTAGCTATTGGCCCTGCGCACCGTCTGGTGGCGTCATAACTCAGCTGCAACAAATATTTTTGATTCTACGGAGGTTTGTAATAACCTGTAAGTTATGAATTCGGTGTAAATCGCTGTAAGTAATGAATTTCTGTATAAAAACCTGTCTTGCAACAAAATCCTGACCAAAATACGTTTAAACCGTCGGTAATGGTCTTTGGCTTGAAATAAAATAGGAACAATGAACTAAACGTCAATTTTTTTTTATTTAGACGGTTTTTTTGGCCTCCTGAAAATTTTTCGAAAATACACTTGGGTACAGGTTTTTACACTATGACTGTCGATATTTTGGATGCGATATTTTCACTTCCATATGTACGAATTGAATGGAAATATTGTAATCGCCCTAAAATCGGAAGTCGGATCGTAGCTTCAGAAAAAAACGTTTACACCTACGTTTTACTCAGAATCACTTCCTGAAGTGTCTGTGTGTGACCATTTTTCAGAAATGGCCTTATATTATCTTATCAAAATATGTAAATGTTGTGTGTTATTTACGTACCACTTCCGAGCTGTGTTGTTCGAAATTTTCCCGGTTTCCTGCTCCAGTTCCCTGCGATATGATTTTTATCGTTTTTTTTCTTCTTTCGTTTCTCGGTAACTTTAAATTTTATTGTATTAGTAGCCTCCGACCTAGTCACGAATTAGGTCCAAAATTCGTGTGTCATCATTTTCCTATTAATCAGTTTTAAATTTTGTTATTTCAGCCCGTAGATATTATGCCGCTTCTTGTTCAATGCGCTCGAGTTGACGATTTTCATGGTAAATAACTCTCATCCAGTAACAAACTGTCAGAAGCTGCCAACATTTATTATGTCATCTGGCAGTACGCCAGAGGCCAAGTTTTCTGCGAAATCTCCTCTTCCATTAGGATGAATATTTTATTTTGCCATATTTTTCCATGGAACCTTATCGTCAATTATGGCACTGACTTCAACTCTAGCGTCAAGTAAGGTTTCCTATCTGTATACGATTTCGAATGACTAAATTTAGACTCGAACGTACGGTACTTGCGTTTCCGTTGAGTGTTCCGGCGCGGCTTTTCCGTAATTGTGTTCAACTCGGAGGCGTGTTCGTTTTAGGTTCGTCCGTTAAAAGTGGGTCGTGACGTTGACAGTTTCACTAACTCCCTCAAGTTCCCTCACTTCGAGTGTGGGAGACGTTGGAGCAACTGTAATTATTCTCATGCATACGTTTGGCTCTTGGGATCGAGTCGAATGACAGTTTTTGGATTTGATTGTCTCGTCGAGCAAGCAGCTCAAATCCCTTTGATTCGTTCATTTCGATGGAGAAAATCCTGTTTTTAAGATCATGCATTTTTTTACTTTGATTTTTTAGTTTTTTTTTGGTACTGGAGAACAATTTTCCTTTGATCTACCCTGATATTTTCTGGAAAAATCAAAATCGGTCGGGGACTGCCCTAATAGACGATTTTCATGAGGCTGTTGATAGATCAGGTTATTTGCCCGTATCCGTAAATCCTTAGGACCCAACCTCAATTATTTGAAAAGTGCGTTTGTTTTTCAAAATTGACCCATAAAATGTTCAAAATTTATTTTGGCGCGTCCTGTGCTAAGAATTGTATAACCTGAAATAACCTCATGAAATGGTCTGTTCCTTAGCCGAGCAAATTACTCACTTTTGAAGCTTCTAAAAATAGTTGAAATTTTAAAAAAATCGTGATTTTTCCGAAGGTTTTTGGTCCAGCGTTGAACCCATTTGATGGATTTTTTGGCGCTGAATGAAACCATGGCCAGGTCGATAGCTTCCTTCTAGGGATTCATTGAAGTGTTGAGTTTCAGCACCGATATTCGAACAGAATTTCACTCATTTTTGTTTCGCTGAATATTTATTCGGTGTTTCTTACCTATGTGTGAGTAACGGATTAGGAAATGAAAGGGTGACGTCTTTAGACACCCATGAATACTCTGACAACGAGAAAAACGCTCTTTAATGGCCAGCTAATCGAGAAAATGAGTTTATCCTCGGCAAATCGTCGAGTAAATTGAAAAACATTTTTATTATTATCACGGAATTCTTCGTCGCTTCAATTTTCCATACATCGCTAATAAATTCGATAATGCTTGCATTCTCTTTTTTACGACTTCCTGTTCGAAGGACTCGTATTCCGGACGGAGAAATTTCCCAACGAGCATAAAAATTCGAATATCGACTTTGATGGCGTTCGAAAACATCGCTTCGGCCGATAATTGAACGCCGTTCGACGAGATAGAGAGATAGGCTCCAGTCGTAATTCGGCGTTGTCGTTTTTCGCTATCGATTTCCGAGCTGACCCATCCCATGTGGTCGGCAGTGATTGCACAGATAGCCCTGCGTGACAACAAACTTGGAAAAACTTCGGCACGCACGTCCAGCGCGGAAAATTATCCCATTCGTTCAAACATGAGCTATTAATTATATATAAGGGTCGGCACTAATGGAAAACAATTATTTCGATCATCTGCTCCGAGCGAATTATTCTCTCGGACGAAGAATTTTTTCCGCTAACGATACAAAATTTGTTGTAATACAGTTATTTTAGATTTTTTCGTCAAAATCGGATCAGCATTTCAATGCAAAGTTTCTTGTCTTTAGTTTGGCCAAAAATCCTTTTGAAAAAGGTTTTTTTTTAAAAACCTTTTTACCATTCTTTTACTTTTATGGTCAGTCTCAGGGACCAATCATACTTCCACGGGACTGAAAGCAATAGCTGCATGGTACTGACATTTTGCAATTCAAACTCCTCCACCACCGACTTAATGAATCATATGGTAATCACTGAAACATTCTTTTATCTGGAATAAGCCCTACGACAACATAAAATAAAAGCAAAATTTTTGATGGCGGCCAACTGAGGGGCTTCAGCGTCCAAGTTTTTGCCGCACATTTATCATTCACTGCTGCAACAACAACTTTAGTGCGCAAAACGTCCCACAGTGTTGTTTGATCAGCGTGGGGAGGAGATTTTATGCATTGATCCATGGTACTGACCGATTTTTCCGATTCAAAGTTTGAGGTACCCCGAGCTACCTCCAAATACCCAACAGTACTTGGAGACCTTTGAAAATAAAAGGTGGAGGTACATCATTTCAAGATTTGAAGGCTCTTGGTTCCTCCTGACCCTTTTTCTAAAAAAAAGTTAGACCGTCACACACTCAGACATGATTTTGATTCACCCATGGTACTGACAATTCCTATGTTCGGCGTAAAAAATTTATCATTGCTTCGTCGGACTGGAAATCTGGTGAACTGGTCTCGATTCCTGGTCGAGGTTTTTATGACGGTTTTTCCAATTTAATGTTCATTCCATTTACTTAGCAATACCGACTTACCATCAACGTTGTATTACATTATATTTCAATTTATTCTAAAATTGCTCCTTTATGTATTTGGGTTTTTAGTGCAATCACTATAAATTTGACGTTTCCCAATTCACCTTGAAATTTTTCCAGTTCCACCCGATAGTTATGTTGTATCGATTCCGTTGTACTGCGTCCTATTGCACGTTCCGCCGTTATGTTCCATGGGCTTACCTTGCGAATCGTGTGTATGTTTTTATTTACATATATCTACCCTCTGTTTGCAGGTTCGATCATGTTCCACGTACGACGGAGGCCGGCGGATTACCATCCGAGAAAACGAAAGAAAAAACCTCAGCAGGGGAAATGGGGACCGCCGAACGAAATGCTCGATTACCGATACGAAGATGGGGTCGACCGATTGCCATTTTTCCTCGAGCTCAACCCGGGTAAGGCCGATTTGAGTTACAATACGCTTTGTCCGACAACCGTGTCGGTTTTAGTTCAATTTTATGGGATTGCGAGTATTTTTGGTCGGAACCGTTTTCTATGAAAAATCTCCAATAAATTAAGCTCCTAAAAAAGAAGAAAAATCTCATGCTTGAAGAGGTCTGATACCTGAGGTTTTCAGAGGTGCTGAATTCGAACCCAAGGCCAAAACTGCCAAAACTGTGGTTTTTCATCCATTTTGAAGACGATTGTTACTATTCTGATAATTCTGTAAAACCTACTATACCTTCCTGAACCATCAAAATGTTTACATGGTACATTTCTGCGTCGAATGCCACCTACCGCATCTAAGCGCATAGCCGATTTTTGGCGACTGTTGAAGGTTCTAATTCAAGCCGGCAAAAAACGCTTTTTTTAATGAAAATATGCTTGACACAGTTAAGGGCTCTCCCTATACAATTTTAAATAAATTTGAGGAATTGGAAGGTATTTAATTCAACCTTTAATGAACGAAAACATGAAATTAGACCTCCCAGGGGCTTTTGACATCATTTTTCAAAAAACACCTCAAGTTAGCCTTTAGAGCGCCCGTAAAAACCGTTGAAAAAAACTAAATTCGTCCAACCAAGTTAAATAAACTAAAGCTAAATTGAATAAGGACGATAGTAGGAATGTTTGAACTGGAGGAGTCTCGTCACCGGGGAAATTCAAATCCTGAAACCCCCAGTAAACATCTCACTATTCCTCTCGCTCTGTCATTTTAACTCGCCCCGATCAATTCTGAATAAATTGCGACGTCTATTTGGGTTGTGTACCCAGCAGAGCAACGCTTAATGAGTCTGCTACTTCTTTTACAGCCGGTAATGAACTTGAAATAAAACTGTCCCATTAGTGCGCGCTACTTTCGAATGAAGTTATTTAATGAGTTAAATTAATGCGTGGCAATTAACCCGGTACTAACCTTTCAATGTCGAAATAATAAATTAATTACAAAATCCTTGGCTTTCCAACGTTTATTCACGTATGTGTTGACGTTTACACGTACCTATATGGTTTTGTTAAAGCACTCCCCAATTAGTTCTCCAATTTTTTTTTTTACCCGGCTGGGCATAATTTGCAATAAATATCTCCACTTTTCTTCCTCCAATTCATGGGTGTTGGGCATCTAGTTTGCAAAATTAGATTGGTCGGTACCTGGTGCAGTAAAACAAAATTGCCCAATATCGTCCGATTTGGTCCGAAATTGCCCAATATCGTCCGGTTCAGTCTGATATTGTTTGATATTGTGATATCAAATATTGCGATTGGTCCGATATTTTCCAAAATGGTCCGATTATTAGGTTTTCCGATGCTGTCCAAAATGGTCTGATTATATTGCCTGATGAATCATCAATGATGATATTCCTCGATTTGGTCCGACGTTGGCTGAAACTACTTGATTTTGTCCGATGTTTTCTGGTATGTTCCAATGCATTCTGATGCTGTCCGGGTACGTTCCAATTTTGTTCAACAAGGTCCAATAGTTCTGATATTGCCCGCTTTTGTTGGATACGGCCGTATTTTTTTTTTTTTTTTTTTTTTTGCTCAGGGATATCTGAAGTGAGAAGGCAGGGCAACACCTTTAACTAATTTTGCACGATACTTTCTACGCATTCTGTTCAGGGGAAGGAAAGTATAACAAAATTTCATCGAGTTCTTCGGACAGAAAAAAGGGAGAAGCGTTCGGGGAACAGGTCTCTGTTATCGCAATGTCGTCTGCGTCCCAGCCAATCTTCTCGTGTCTCTCTCCAATCGTTTCTCCTCTTGTTTCCTCTTCTCGTTCTCAATATCTCCTTCTCTCTCTCTCTGCTCGAAGGGTAACCCACCGAGATGAAATCAGTTCTGATGGAAAACGACAAGTGAATCGTAATGTGATCTTCCAACCCGAGATTGAAACGTGACGACAAAACTTCACTGTAATGAATCCGTCCGTCTCCGACTGAAGATGTCTTTTGTCAGACGATTTGGAAATAGAGGCAATTTGGGCCTTTCAATAGATTAAAGGGTCGAATTTTAAAATACTTTTTCGTACACGCCTTGGAATGTTTCCTTCGATTTGGAGTCTTTCGGTCGGCTGCGACTAGTTTAGAAATTAAGATCGATCATCCGAAAACCTTATCTTAGGTTCCTTCCTGACAACTTTGGCCTGTGATCATTTGTAATTGTCATAAATCGCTGTTAACTCGGCGTGGAATGTTCAAAAATATGAAAAAACAAAGCTCTGTTGATATTCTGACGATTTTCAACGCTTCATTTCTTTTCTAATTGGTTTTCTGTTCATTGCTTTGGTTGGTTGGTCTTTCAAGTCTACCTTTTTCAATACGGTCCCATAATTCCCTAGGAAAGTCACTATTCTGGTACTGTCTTAGACGCCTACAAATGGGAACTTCCAGCCACTGAAACTTGCAATGCACATTGCAATATATGGGCGCTTCCACGGAGAATAGATCGTCAATGAAAGAAGACCATGTACCCTGGGCATTGAACGGTATCCTGAGTCTCAAAAGGCATCCCTTAATAATGGGCAGACCACTTTTGTTAAAGCAATAAAGTTGTTTCTTCACTAGAAGTAGGATTTGTCTCGAATTTTTATTACCTGCTCGCAGATCTTCGCATCCCGTTCAAAACGATTTCCCTCTATCTCCTTCCTGTCAAAGTATTTTCCAGCCTTCGGACAGGTTTCTTTCATCCCATTTCAGTTTGCCTATTTCATCCTTCAGGAAATTTCCTTATCATTGCCGTGCCGGCGATTCTCTTTCGTAACGTTTTTCTCCAGTCTCGATTCCCTCGTCTTTTCTTTCAACTGCAGAGGTTCCTGGTCTTGAATGAAATCTAAAGAAAAATGGAGGAGCTCCGATTTGCCGAGTGTCTCTTCCTCTCAATAGCAGGCACTTTTCTGCCGCCTGCGTGGGCTGAGACCTATCTTGCATCTTGGCCATTTCCTCTCCTCTGCAAAGTTCACTTTTCCGCGGAAAACTTTCGGTCTCAGGTATCGTATGACGTCGGTTTCGCGTTATGAATTTTCATCAGGTAACCAACAAACTGACGTCATCGTTTCCTTTTTGTAGGATTGTTGGTTTGTATTTGGTGACAAAGTCATTTCCGTTTCTTCTAAGCTCCTTACCCTCTTGCTACCTGTTCAGTATTTTTTTTGGATTTTGTATTTTTTCAGTATGAGTGAAGTCAAGCCTCGAGTAGATTAAATCTTCAAGTTTAATAATTTTTATAAAGCGCTTTTAGGAGATTTGAATGGGGAAGTTGTAATAAAAATATATCGGTCTATTCCCAAGCCCTCCGTCCAGTTTTATGTCAGTGCCAGCAAAATTTTTTCTTCAACTCCCTCCATTTGACCGGGCCTAATGCTGTTCAGCATAAATGAGATCAAATAGGACGTTGTGAAATTTTAACCGAATCGTCCGTTGATGGTTGTCCGGAGGTTACAATAAATTTATTTAAAAAATGACTTCCCTGATATTGAATTTTAACTCCTCGGTTGATCGTTAGGGTAGGGATATATCGGGGCACTGTAAATTATCAATGGCAGGTAGGCAAACACCACGTTAACGTTACACGAGGTGATGAAATCCGCCATAAGAGAACCAGATGAATAGCATGGCTGTGCTAGAAGCGAAGGCAAACAATGAATGCGATTGGTGTATGAATCTTTTATCGGGCTGGGAGAAGAACGACTGGCATTCGCATGCTGAACTGTTCGTTTTATGAATTCACCCGAGTGTTATTCTCAGGCATAGGTTTCAGTCTAGGCATTAATATGACCCAGTTTGTTGGGAATGGGGCCATTTTCAGCAAAGTTCTTGTAATTTATGTATCCTAATAAATTACGATTTTATTTGTACTGCGTAGCAATGTGAAGCTCTTCTCCTTATTCAGAGTCAACCCAAGGAACCGGTCCAAATTACTTTGGACAGTGTTGGGATAACCCGGGTTTCTTCCTCGGGCAAATTCGGATGCTTCAACTGTCTCCCATTGGCAACAGCACAAAAAAATTGTCAACAACCCCTTAAAACTCACGTGTTTTCTGAAAATTGTTCAATTCAAAATTTTTGTCTATTGAATTATTCGTTGTGTTCCAGATGGGAGCGATATCGGGGGTGGTACAGCGAAGAGGTATCGTCTGCAGCCCAACGTGACTGAGGTGGGCAGCGAGCGGGGCTCACCACACGGCCACGGTGGGCAAAGCCTTCAGCTGTTCGGCCCCAATATTCAACCCAGGCATTGCGTTATCGCTCATACCGAAGGCATCGTCACGGTTACCCCGTGTTCCCGCGATGCCGAGACCTACGTCAACGGGCAGCGGATCTACGAAACTACTATCCTACTGGTGAGTGTATAGGCGTACAATTTGAGGAAAAATTCACGTCTTTGAAAATGAGCATTTCATGAGATTCCACTATTTAATCCGCCATGGCATTGTACAATAGTTGGTAGGTACTTACTGCATCAGTAGGCTGCACAAACTCTTTGGAGGGTAAAAACTAGAGTTGAACCAATAAAACTCTTCTAGTTGATGTTAAACTTGAGACAAACCCCGTTTTTCAATCCTATGTATTGATAATCCTTCTTTCTTCCGAAAATTATGATTAATCAGTCGGGATCCCAAGCCCCATTGCTCCGCAATCGGCTGTCTTTACCCATAGACTAGCAGATCTGTCGAATTCAGTGTTAGTCTTTCTACCGACTCAACATTCCTTGTCGTCACGCCTGTAAAATAAACATTCTCATCAATATAATCTCATTATTCTATTGCAGAATGGAACGACGGTGAAATTCGGAAGGATCCACACATTCAGGTTCCTCGATCCTTGCCACGAAGAGCGAACGAGAAACCGCCACGACTCTTCGCGATCCCCGCACGACTATTCCTACGATCGGTGAGTCTTTTGGAGAATATTATCGGCAATGTTCTGTCAATGCGTGTCATTCTGTTATGCCAGTTGTGTCACAATTTTTGTATATTTGTCCGCTCCTTTGCGTGCCAGCCGCTGTAGATGCTGCCGTCCGCATTTTTTTAATGTTCGCATTGTCGCGCTTTCATTACACCTGATTGGCAAGCATTTCCGATACTTTGTTCATTTTGCACTTAACAAGTTAAAACACCAACACCGAGTTTGATCAGTTTTTTACACAACAATAATCACACAGTTTTCACTTCAATAATGAACCCTAATGAATAAAATGTTCACTTTTCATTTACGAGGATCACTAGAGCCACAGTTAGTATGTACACCCCGATAATATTGGGCATTCCATGCCTCAAATTGGTACCAACTGTAGTGCAGCGCATAAAGGCCCATAAATCCGGTTATTCTTTGATTTCTACTATTCAAAAATTTTCCAGTATTGTCAAAAAGACCAAATTTATCGATCGTAGTTGTACATTATGTTTTTTTTATCATTATTTTCTCTCACTCGAAAATACCTTATGTTTCTTCTTGTTTTTCATTTGTCATTCGTTACGTTTTCTTTTTGGTTTTACTTTATTTTTCAACCCCCCCTATTTCTCTCCCTCTGACGAAAAAGACAATCAACCCGCGAAGAAACGTCCAGTTTGAGCGTCACCAATGGGCCGACCAATGCGAGTACTCCCTCGGGAAATCCCCTCAACTACGAGACGACGTTTGACGTTGACGGCAACGTCGAAACGAGGTCGACGTCAAGCCAGGGCAAACAGGACGACGCCAGGTCACAGAGGTCAGTGAGCATCGCCCGTGAGCTCAATCGGTAGGTGCACGCTTCCTCGAAATTCAACGGAACAATAAAATAAGGAATCCATCCTTCCGCTTTCCTGGTTATCTTTAATCGGTCTTCTTCTTCTCCTTCTTCTCTTTTCTTTGTGGCTCTTTTCCTGTAGTTTTTGTCGGAAAAGATGACATTTTTATGTGAAAAAATTCCATTCCAATGGTTGGCTGTGGTGGTTGAGGTGACGATATTCCAGATAATGAACGATGTAGAAGTGGGACGTATAATTCGTAATGTTTACAACATTTGCGACGCATCTAAGTTGAATCGCGATTTTAAGTAGAGCACGACTATCGTTGGTGGTTGGTTTCTGGGAAAACATCTACGATAACACTTCTTCGTGGTTAGTGGCAACACCAGCTATCTCATTCACCTAATTTCTTCTTTATTTATATTTTTCTCGTATTTTTCTTGTATATTAGGCTATTATACAATTTAACTGACTTTTTCAAAATTCTATCGCTGAAACGTACAACACAGGATTGGAGCACCTATTTGCTCTCCTTCCACCGTACGTGTAAATTATTTTATTTTTCTTGTTATAAAAATTAATTTATTACTATGTGGTCATAAAATCGTTGTCTTGGCTTGCAGAATTGCGTGGGTATTTTTTCAAGTCAGTAACTTATGGAACTTCCGTTCTGTAGGTGTTTCCATCTATCGTTATGCCGATGTTTATGCATTATCGAGCTTGGGAGCCGTAGAACTCATGCAGTTATCACGAATCCGATCCAAAATGCTACTTATAAAAATATTAAACTACTTCGTGCCTCGTACGATCGCAAATGTACAAATGGTGTGGTCCAGAAAATCGAAAAATCTTCTTTGCCTTTCCTGAACCGTTGAGTAATTTTTTCTTCTTTTGCAAAGCAGAATTTCGTATTTTCACTCAAATCTCTCTGTGAGTTTTGCAAAAGGAATGTAAAAGTTAGCGCATTATCGACCGGTCCAATTAGTACGCGACGCTTGATTTGTATGATGGGTCCTAATTTAGAAACGCGGTTTTCAATTACTGCGTAGTACTGTGCCATTATTAGAACACTTCCCTCGGAGAGTTTCCCCATCGATCTGTTGGCTACTCTTCGTAATTTCACTATCTAACGCTCCTTCTCACCTGGATTTTCCCTTATCGTATTCTCCAATAATTTATTTCTTGATAAGTTTATTGAATGGAACCAAGAACCAGTTGTGAGCAGATTACACGCAATTGGCATATTTTGGCCCAAATTTTTGACTAGTTTGGAAGCTTCAAAAATCATAAAATAATGTCGAAAAGTGCTCACTATGCAAATCAGAAATAAAAATGAAAAATATAAAATTAGAGTACCTACACAAATTTACCGGGGTATAAAAATATTCACGTATTCTGCAATGATGGAGGGAAGATTTTAAGACCAAGAACACTAAAATCGGTTCAGTTTTGTGGCCAGGAAAAAGATAACTCTAAAAGTGCCAATGTTCTAGAAGTACAATGGGTAATCGAAATTTTGACTTATCAGGGTGGGGGTTGTCTCGACGTACGTTCAAGAACTTTGAAAAAAGGTCGAGGATTCAGGGAGATGTAACGACATTTTTGTACATTTTCCATTGTCCAAAAACTGTTTTCTCAGTGGAAAAGTGATTCTCGCTCTGAATCTCCGATCTGGTTTTCAAATTTCGAAGGTTTAATTCATTCTGTTTGGTGCATTATTTCCAGGAATATTGGTACATTATTTCAAGAAATATTGGTACATTATTTCTGGAAATAATGTAGCTATGTAATCGGTTTATAAAAGTAGATGATAACGATTTTCAAAAATTAATTTTTGACGAATTTTTAGTTTGCCAATTTTTTCACCCCAATGGTCGAGTATGATTTTACTTAAAAAAAAACTGAGAAAACATCCTTGCATCATATCGTCCCAGTCCAGGCAGAAAGGCTTATGTAGAAAATGCAGGTTTTGGAAAATCACGTTTTTTTTGTAGCGAGATGAAAAATTTTCAAGTGTAGTGTTTGTTGTTTCTACTTTCCTAGTTTTCAAAAACATTCAAAAAGAGGCGGAACCTCAAAAACGGCCACATTCGCCCTTCTGGCGGTATGAGATCTACATTCGCCCCATATTCTCTCCTCTTTCTCCCCAAATAACTCCTTTCTGGTTGGTCAGATCGTCCCATTCTCTTCAGATTCGAGTTCCCCGTGAAAAAACCTTTAAGATCCAAATATAACCCGAAAATCGATTTTTCCACATTCGCCCTTCTGCATGGAGTGGGACGATAGGTATCCAACGTATCCTCGCATAGTATCCAACTAATTTTTTACCCCGATGGTCAAGTATGATTTTACTAAAAAAATATCCTCGCATAATATATAACGTCCGAGTTAGGTGCAAATAATAGTCATACGCCCTAGGTGAGTGTATTTCGATGTAAGGCGTATTTCCATGGGGGGCCAAGTCCCTTGAGGTCGGCAAGACGTTCATTAGGGAGACCGGCACGACGGCGTAGCTCTCGGGCAAGCAAAGCAAAGTGCAATCCCTCCCGGCTCCTGCTGCGTCCGTCCGCTCGTAAATTGCTTTCCGCGATATTATAAAAGTTTCTCTCGTCCCCCGTCCGTCGAGGTCAAACATTTCGCTTCTTTGTTATTATCAGCGTCAGACTTTTCAACGCTTCTAAGTGCCATTTTATTTCTGGCCCATTCTCAACCTGAGTGTTGTCGAAACTGCGAAAATCGCGACATCGGAAAGTTCGATCGAGAATAAAATGCCCCGAAGTTTTGGTCGCTATGATGTTTATTGCTTTTCTTGTTCTGGGTTGCCAAAATAGCGTACTACCGATTATCGGGTCGGAAGTTCTGACAAATGACACATCTACTTACTTACGTTTACATAATATGACCGTGTGCCCGTCTTCCAAAACGGTCGAAAGTTTTCAATTTTGATCCCTTTTCCAAATTTCAACGACTAGAATTTTTTCTAAGACCGGTATTTCGATTGCACCGTGCACTTCATAGATTTAGGTTTTTAATTTTCTTATTCTACCCTTCGCTGACCACAAAATGCGATTTGATTGCTTAAAGTTTTTGAATATCGATGCTGGCTTGCAAATTACATAGGCAACCTTTTTTTGGCGATTGAATATTAGGTATTCATATTTTTGGGGTTATCAAAATCGCGAAGCCTCAACCCATTCAGCCTGAGATTAGGCATTGGGGTCAGACTGGGCGCGATCGTTATTAACCATAATGATTGTTTTTCCATTATTCTGCTCTTCCGTAAGTCTGTTTATGGGGTGAACGAACGTTCTAGTTCTTTTTTTCAAATGGTAAATCAATTTTACAAAAAGAAATCAATTTATCTTGTGACGAAAAGTGGGATTTGGCTTTTTGGGTACATTGCTGGCCTACAATGGCGGTCCTATACCTTCAATGCTTTCTGCTCGATTCAGGTGAGTCACGTAGAATATATCTGCATGGGTAGAGTGTGGTGGTTTTATTTTATTCGCTTGCGTTGCCAGCTATGCACAAAATGGAAAATATATCGATGTTACGTGTGTTGATAATTTGTCTACTCATATTATATTGCCCATAATTATCGTGCTATTCTTGTCCATCTATTTATACCCTGCGTTTTTAAGTTTGCGTCTTATTTTTTATTCAGAATAATTCAGGCCTTTGAATCTCACATGGGCAAGCTTCAAAATGTTTGTTTTTCTCTCAGATTTGCCAATGAATCGCAATTTCGGTTCCCCCCTATTTTCTATGTTCATCATCATATTTTGTGGACATCGGAGAGCACGGTAGTGCATCCCCATTTTTTGGAATCATCTTTCATCAAGGTTCTCTCGCAGGAGATTATGAGTAATGATATCGCACCTTTTTGTTAACCCCGATCTTCGTCTTGAAGCGATAAAAATGTCGACTCTACTCCCCATTTCTCCTAGTCTGTTGAACTGAGATGCCTCGTTGCTTGACTTATTCGTACCGTTTCCATCAGATTGCCCAACTACGACAGATACCCGAGAGGCACCGACCCGATCCTTCCAGCTGTTCTTGAAATTCGGGAAGAAACCGAGGAGGCCCTGCTGCACGCCATCATCACCGACTTGGAGCCCAGTTCGCCGGCTTTCAAAGTAGCCCCATCCTACACGTTGTATCTGATCGCCAGGTACAGAGCGAGTACGCACTATCGTCCTGAATTGACGCCGACCGAAAGGGCGCACCGGCTGACGCTGATGCTGGCCCGGGTGGCTGCCATGATTCACAATGTCATCCAGGTACACATGTTAATTTAATTATTTTGGCCCATTTTCTATTGGGAGGCATGAAAGTCACCTTGCAGTATCCGTATTCATTCATGGGCTTTCGCCTTTCTTGACCTCTCTGAAGTTGTAATCGTGAATGGCTCAACCCGCAACCGCCGACGTTAGCGCCTTTGGAGACGCCTTGTCGTGTGGCACTCAGCCAATCAGAGAAGTCATCGCGACAGTTGGACACGCCCAACCACGCGACGGCTCCAACCGCCTGAGGAAAACGGCCGATCATCGAATCTTTCAGGCCGGGTGTGGCCGTCCAGTATAGTCTTTGGGTGGTTGCGGGTTGAGCCGTTCTGACAGGGCTTCCAATTGAATTCAATCTTCTGTAGAAAAGAATTGAACTAACTTTTGGTCAAAAATTTCACCATTCCTGTCCTTTCTTCAGGAGCGGTACTGTGACGTCAAAGGTCTCGCCATGTGGCTCGCCAACGCTTCTGAACTTTTGCATTTCCTCAAATGCGACAGACACATATCCGCATTTTCACTCGATGCCCAGGACACGTTGGCCGATGCTGTGCAAATCGGATTCAGGTGAGTTTGACCAGCCGCTGGTTGTTGACGTTTTTCAAAATTGCTTCGTTTGTTCAGAGACTCCTTTCGTTGAATTCATATCGTACCATTGCACCTTACCTCGATTACCGTCAATTTGCATACAGGGAAGGCACGTTACTCATGGAGTATGTTTGTTCCAGGCATTTGGTAGCTTGTCTACAGGGAGAACTATCTACTGTCATGCCGAGCTTTCTCTCCGACCGCGATGATCTCAGCCACGATCCTGAAGATTCGTCAACGGCTTCGGTAGGTTCTTGGAATTCATTTATTCGTTCGGCTGCTTTCGCCTCCGGAATATCCTCAACCGGACCTGAAATATGACGAGTGTACCTTCAATATTTCATCTATTTTCCCAATCCAGGTACTGGGAGTCCTGTCGTCAGCGATGAACCTGCTCAGATGGTGTCGGGTGAACGCAGCCCTGACTATACAGCTGTTCTCGCAACTCTTCTACTATATCAACGTCTGGGCCTTCAATCGGGTGGTGGCGCCTAACTCCATCTACTGTTCAAGAATATGGGGCCTCCGCTTGAAGGCTCGACTCGCTCAGATCGAAGTCTGGGCAGAACGTCAGGGTCTGGAACTTGCTGCCGATTGTCATCTGGCCCGGCTCATGCAGGCCGCGCATTTACTCCAGGTGCGTACGATTGCTGGCACAGCGCAACCGATCAGTCTAATATTAACGCATATTAAATCTATCTAATTTCAAATTTCTCATTGCAGGCGCCTAAATATACGTGCGACGATCTGGCCGCCCTTTCATCGACATGTTTCAAGCTCAACTCTCTCCAGCTGCGCGCACTTCTCCAGAGGTACCAACCGAGCCCAGATGAGCCGAGGATTCCCCACGATATCGTCGATAATGTCGTCCGAGTAAGTGAAAAGTTGAATCGTGATTAACCTCGAAAGTTAATCTGGGTTTGAGGTGTGAATGGAAAGCTTCCAAAGCCGAGTTGAATCAAACTTCAAAAAAGTGCGGGAAGGGCAGCAGGGTACGCCCAGGACAGCTCCGCCATTTCTCAAAAATCAACGCTATGGAAGCTAATACTGCTTGTATATTGTATTGTTTACTACGCTTTAATTGTTTAACCTCTAATGTTTTTCTAATTCTTGCAGGTTGCAGAAAACCTTGCTGACGAACTCGCTCGTTCCGACGGCAGGGAGGTGCGTCTCGAGGAGGATCCGGAATTGGCGTTGAGCTTCCTGCTCCCCGACGACGGTTACTCTTGCGAAGTCGTAAGAGGCGTACCACCCGGTCTCGTCGATTTTATCGCTCCCCTCCAACAGGCCGGTCTCTGTCGTCTTACCGCTCAGCCCACGTCGAACGGCCTCTGGACCGTTTACATGGGCCCAGTCAACTCTATGGTGCGTACACTGAAAATCGAAATGTTCATCGAATAAGATGATTAAAATAATCGGGATGGTCCAGAGTGGCATCTGAAAGTGTGGGAATTCCAAAAAAAATCAAAGTTGAATTCTTGCATTTTTGCAGATGCGGAGTCCGAGCGCTATGAGCAACAGGTCCTCAGGATTCGTTCCGACGCAGCACGAACCTGAAGTTCAAATCATCAAACTTCACAAATCCAACAACGGAATGGGGCTTAGCATTGTAGCAGCTAAGGTAAGTCGAGTTAACCATTTTCCGCTCCAGTTATTATTGAAGATGTTTTGACGTCATTACATTCTTATACCCCAGGGGCTGAAAATTATTGTAATTCTTGAACCCTGTTTGGGAGTATTAAAGTAAACATAGCCTTGAAAAGGTAGAGTTTTTAGAAAAATTCAATGAAAATCGTGATATCTGTCCTATTCTGGCCACTTTCAGATATGACCACTTCTTGCATGCGTAAGTGGCATTATTGAGATCGTGTTTTTAATCGTCCTAAACTGAAAATCGGACCAGTAGTCCAGAAAAATATCACTTACCACTTTTAATCAGAATTGCTGACTGTGGGTCCATCGGTCCGTCTACGCACATTTACAAAATCACTGAATTTCACTGAAAATTTTCGATTCTATAAACTAAAACCAAGCAAAAACTTCTCAATTATTTTAGGTATCTAATCCCTGAAGAGAATCTCAGTTTTTTCAGAATAAGATCTTGATAGTTCTTTGAAAGCTTTGAAACTGTACTATTTGAATGTATTGGTGAAACAGCAACCCCTCCCCAAAACATCCCGAGGTACCTGCAGAATTGGTGGGGCAAAGACACAATTGCTTGTAATTTTTATTTATTTATTTCAAATTCCACATTTTGGTTTTTTCTTTTCAGATTTTTCATTTCGGGTTTTTTTTTTAATTTCACATAATACGTAGAATCCATAATATCATATGAATTCTGCTCACTTACCTACCAACTTTAAAATATCCAGTTTTCAGCTGGGGTGAAAATTTGAATTTCTTGCAATTTAAAAGATTTATGAATTGAAAATAAAAAAGGCTCTGTTAAGAAACAGCTGGAACAAAAATGATTCAGTTATTTCTCTATATGACACTAAAATATACCTTTTTTGGGGCCCTCCAGAATATCCTCAAGTTTTACAGAATAAGTTGCCTAATTGGATATTTGACTAGGTAGGTACCTCCCTACCCGCCAAAAATAAAAGGTGGTTGGGCAAAAAAAAGTTATTATGAATTCTAATCCGTTCAAATTGTATAACCCGAAATCATGGCTTTTGCATTCTGATATGACTTATCTTGGGAGCAAAAACCTTCAGTCAATTCCTTGTTTTTCCGGCCGTTAATCGTTACAGCATAGGGATAAAAACGGGATTCATTCAGTGTAACGTTTACATCTGCTCGTACGATCACTTCCTTCCTGTTCAATCGTTCTACCTTCGAGTTAAGCGAGTTAACATTAATTTTTAAAGGTTATGCGCTCTCATTAGATAGAAAATGAAGTAACGTTATGGAAATTGAAAGTGAATTTTCACGGCTTCGTGGAGACGCCTAATGCCAGTTTTGATCTTCGTGCGCCATTCCGCTTTCTCTCATGGCCACTGACTGACTAATTAACTGAGTTTTGTGCATCTTTCCCCGTAGAATGCTGACTTCTGCTCCTTTTCTTGCTAACGAACTTTTTCCAATAAATCGGCTCCTGGAAAAATGATTATCGTTGAGAGAAAATGAAACGAGAAGCTGATGTCAACTATCCTTGGGTGGATTTTTGGTGTCTAAACTTTGAACTGTATTCTAAAATCGGCTATTGCACCTATCCATATGCGGTTGTGTCGTATTCGACGCAGAAATTTACCGAGTATACAGGAGAATTTTGAGGGTTCGGCAAAGTATCGAGGGTTTTGCAGAATCTCCAGAATGAACAAAAACCTTCAAAATTGATGAAAATCCGCGTTTTTTGTGTAGGTTTTTCGGAAAAAAAAACTCAGGCGAAAGCATTTTAGAACCATCAATTGATGTTCGGGCGTGTTCAGCGTTACCCTGTAAACATAGCACGTCTGCTCGTTAAAAATGGGTAATGAAGTTCAAAATCTAGTAAATCTTTTGACAATTTGCGTGATGTACAACAGAAGAGCTACGTTTAGGAGCGAAACGGACCTCAGATTTGGATTTAGCACACCTGAAACCACCAGACCTCATAGATTTTTTTTGTAGAGCAGTTTTAGGTAGAGGTACCTATTTACGCAGATAAATCAATGCATCCGCGTTAACGATTCCTGCCAGATGTGCAGGTAGTTTTTGCCTAGGTATGCCTAGAAAACGAAATGCCCCTTCATCAAGTTCATACTCATTCTAACATCACGTATTTTATGTTTTGAAAAGCTCGCATCACAGTCTGCCATTGAATTCCTTGAATAATTGAATGTACCTCGAGAGGAGGCCATTCCAGATGAACCTTTAGATTTTCTGTAGTGCAATTTTTGTCAAAAAACTCCCAAAATTAGGATAAAAACTCAAAAAATGAGGGACCTACCGGTCTACGATTGTACCTTAATAGTATAATAGATTTTCTCTCATTTTTTGAGTTTCTATTCAAATTATGGGATTCCACAATTTCTCCGCAAGTGAAGTATCTCCCGAAATTTATCTCAAATACCTTAAAAACTGATACTCTCAAAAATTATCGAAAACTCGAATTTTCAATGATCTTCAAAAATTTATTGCTGGACCTAGCCTAAATCCAGGATTAACGGATTAAACTCATTCCCAAATCAAGGATTTATTTTGGATTTTCTTTTTTGTACTTGTCCAGTTTCAAATCTGCATTCGATTTAAATTCAATTGTATTTAATTTGTGGTGTAATAGGCGTGATTTAGAGCAGTAATCGGAATAAGGAGGCATCTAATTTGTACCTACTCAACAAGGGATTATTAGCGGTTTTTCTCATCCCCTCCACATCCCAGGTTCGAGTTGGTCGTGTTCGGTTCGCGGTAACCACCTGTCCGATCACGGTCTGTCAGTTCGCTACGCGCCGTTTCAGCCAGTGCTCGCCTTACCTCTCGACTCGACTCAATTCTCTCCTACTGCTAGCTCTACACTCATGTTCCTCTACGAGATGAACTAAAAATATTACAATAGTGTTTCGACTAGAAAGCGACTTCCTCGTGTTTTCGAAAAATCGTGTTGAAATCGTTGAAAAATGTTTTTTTAATTTAAAAACTGTTCTTCACCCCAAAATCATGTGCGAAGACCCGCCTCCTCTATTCGTGAAAGATTCGGTATCGCGGATCAACCAACGAGCCACGGCCCAAGTGCCAGTTCGACGATTGGTACAGTTCAACACGGTCAGCAACGACGGAACGAGCTGTATAAAATTCAACACTTTCAGCAACGGCCAGGGCAACTCGGCCGGGAACAAAAATGAAAATCGTTCCTACCATTCGAACCGTTCAAACCATAGGCGTTCTGCTTCGAAACATTTCAACCACGGCGTCAAATCGAACGACGGGCTGAAGGAGGCGAAAAACTTCCAAAACGCCGTCACCGATCCGTACAATAGAATTTTGCCCGAGTCAAAATATTCGATCGATAGTCTTCTGCTGAGCAGAGCTAATTGCAACGGCTTGCCCGAACCTTCAATCAATCGCGATTTCAAAAGTGTTCCCAACGGGCTGAACCGGATCACCAGTTACGAGCCGAAGGCTCATCACAAATGTCTCGGGTTTCACGTAATCGAAAAACACTGGGTTCAGAAATGCATCGGCTACGATTCCTTTGTCAACCAATACCAAAATTCGAGCTTGAAGGGCGTCGAATTGTGCAAAGCGTGCAAATCAATGCTGAACTCGGACAGCTCGAAATTGAAGGTAAATTTTTCGCTGTTTCCCGAAATATGAATTTCTTCAAAACTTTGATAAAGGAAGAGTAATTGTAGGAGTGTAAGCATTATGTTCATCCCTCAGTTTTAAGGACTTCCTTAAAAACCCTATTTTTTGCCTATGTTTGATTTTCTTTTGACATTAGCCAGCCAGTTGGTACCTCCTAACGGCTGATCCAATTTTGAATTTTCCATCAAAAAGTATTTCATCTAAGAAATATTCATTATTATTTTTGCTTCCAAGGTAAGTTTAGAGAAATATTTTTTAACTGAATTTCCCCGATAAATTAGGGACTTGAACTCATCTTTCTTAGCCATTTGCCCCTCCCCATTTAACAGTCTTAATAAAGCAAAAGTTGAATAAGATTTTTGGTACAGTATTTCCAGAATATCAAAATAATTTTATTTGAGGGAAAAATTAACCTTACTTTTATAGAAGTAACTGATATTTAGGTTTTTAGGTGCGTACTAACTATAAAATCCCTCGAAAAAACGACTAAAAATTGTTCATCCTAACTAGGCTTTAAAGCTATGCAGGTTTTGTATTGTTGAATTAAATTAGAAATCGATTTGGAACATGAAGTTACATGGCTATAACTTCGGAGCGTTTGTCCCGTTCGATTAAGCGTGAAGAAATTCAAACTCAAACTAAACCTCAAACTCAAACTGAAAATCAAGCCCAAACTCAAATTCGAACTGAAACAGAAACTCAAACTGATAGGCATTGAAATCAAAGAAGCTGAAGCTGAAACTCGAACTGATACAAAAACTCAAATTCAAACTGAAAATGAAACTCAAACTGAAGCTTATACAGAAATTTGAACTAAAACTGAAACTCATAATCAAACTTAAGCTGAACTTCAATCCCAAACTGAAAATGATATTGAAACTCAAAGTCAGTCGCTCAAACTCACCTTATGCTGAAATTCGAACTGAAACTGAAAATCAATCTCAAACACAAACTTAAACTGAAAATGAACCTCAAACTTCCACTGAAATTGGAATTGAAACTGGAACAGAAACTCAAACTGACATTCGAACTAAAACTCAAACTGAAAGGGAAACTCAAATGCAAACTGAAACTGTAACTGAAAATGAACCTCGAACTTTCACTGAAATTCGAACTGAAACTAAAACAGAAACTCAAACTGACATTCAAACTAAAACTCAAACTGAAAAGGAAACTCAAAGGCAAACTGAAACTCTAACTGAAAATGAACCTCGAACTTTCACTGAAATTGGAATTGAAACTGGAACAGAAACTCAAACTGACATTCGAACTAAAACTCAAACTGAAAAGGAAACTCAAACTGAAAATTAAATTCGAACTTATACTGAAAAACAAACTGAACCTGATAGTGAAACTAAAACAAACTGAAATTTGAACTGAAACTAAAAATCATATCTATACTGAAGCTGGAACTCAAACTGAAATTGCAGCTCAAACTCGAAATTGAACTCAAACTAAAACTCAAACACCAGCTGGAACAGCCACAACCACTCGAACTCGAACTTAAACTCAAACTCATTTTTAGGACGATTGCAATACTTCCATTTACTCGGTTGATATGGAAGTAAGAAGGAATTCATTTCAAGAATTATATCAGTCTTCAGTTTTTTAATGATCCGCTGTCTTGATGGTTTATTTTTCGAACGCGACACATTTCGCTTCACACATCATCCTCGCCGTCTCTTCGTCGTGTATTTTATAGCCCGATCCTATTGAATTTGTTTTGCACCGTAACACGTATAGGAAAGTCAATTTCGATCAAGTCGCCTCCAAAGTCTCGGAATTTCCATCGTCACGCATTCTCGCCGGATTTTCGCGTGCTCTAACGCAACGGTTTACTTCTGGCAATACAAAGACTATCGTCCTGTTCTATTCACGGCTTCTATAACCTGAGCGGGGCCAAGGTACCCGACCGAAATGAAAGACGTCCCAGGTCGCACAATGGTTATCGTCGCTGGAAATGCCTTCGCGTATAAACCGAACCGTAAAGAATGCGACCAGCTATCCTTTTGTAACTCTCGGCCCTATTGTCATTATGACGATTTTTCTAGTGAAAAACTTCATCGAAGACGCTCTTTGAAAAGTCAAATTTATGTGCCGTTGTTTCACTTGTTGGACTTCTTTTCAATGCTGCAGTGTTCGCAACCGATCAATACCTTAGATTTTTTTTAATTTTCTTCCCTCAAAATGACAAACGCGCCAAAATCTTCCTACCCAAAATTTCGTCTGCAAAAAGTTCCAGTCCGGCTCAGAACAATGCGTCCAGCTATCCTTTTGAACATTTTGATAAGCCTTAAAGCTTAGAATTGTTCATAATTGATCGCTTGAAGGACTGAAGGTTTTTCTTCTTAGGTGTGCTTTTCTGCCCTTCTAAATTTAATTTTTGTCCGCGTTGTGTGCTAATTCAAGAGGCGACGTTCTTTAAAAAATGTGAGAAGTGACATGGTCAGCCGATTTGTTGACTGAGGTTGAGCCATTAGCTACTAACCATTGAGTCTACCCCAAACCACCCGTAAATCCAACCGTTGACTATTATGAGAGAATATTGCCCATCCGCCCCTACCCTGACCTTTTTTTTTTTTTTTTGGGTTAGGGCTACAGACTGAGGAAGCCAAGCCCCAGGCACCGCGACCTCAATGGATCTATTAGAGTGGTAGAATGCTCGCCTGCCCTACCCTGACCTACCCCGAACATAAATGCCCCCATAAATCGTCAAACAGCCCAGAAATCATCCGTTCCCCAAATTCTTATTGAAACTATTCCCAATAATTCATGACCTCGAATTCTTCTGTTCCAGGGTGCTGGTCAGGACCGCCTTGGGATCTATATCAAATCGGTGGTCAAGGGAGGTGCTGCTGATGCTGTGAGTACAAACAGATCTTGCCAATGGTTAAATACAGTTCCCTCAGAACATAATGAGTTTCCATGTAAACAAACCAACTGTGGATACGAGCAATGTTTGCAAAAAAAGTCCACCAAGTTTCCAGCAACTGATTGTTCAGCATCATCATACAAGGAAACACGTACCTAATTCTGCACTCATCTTTTACTGTATACTTTCGTGCCCATCTCTTCGTCTTTTACAATTTGAACATTTTTCTCGTAGGATGGACGTCTTCAGGCAGGTGACCAGCTGCTGAAAGTGGATGGCCAGAGCCTCGTCGGTATTACCCAAGAAAAGTAAGTTGGGTTATAAAGGAGCGATCGGAATCAAAGTTATTATTAATTTTCGTTTTTCCAACTGTTCATTGAATTATTTTTTGCATGATAGAGCTGCTGAGTACCTGGTGCGAACCGGGCCCATCGTTACGCTGGAGGTTGCTAAGCAGGGCGCTATCTACCATGGCCTGGCGACTCTTCTTTCTCAGCCATCTCCCATCATGGCCAGAGGTAAATCATTCTATTCTTATGCAATGGACTACTTGATATTTCACTTTCTTCCTGTAGGTATTTATTGCACTAACTCGTTTACACTCTTCGCATCAAAATTGGGGTTGTGGTTCACACTGGTTGCAGAAATTTTGTGATTCTTTCTGACCACCCTACCAAAAACTGTCGCCTTTAGGTGTAGGTGGTCGCTGGTTTTCCTAAACATGATTATGTTTTATTTTCTTGGGAAAAGTCTCTATCCATAGCTATAACTAGTGCCAAAAATTGTGATTATCCATTAAGGCAGGAAAATGTTCGATGAAATCAATTTTATCTACGTTCGTCATTTGGTTACTGAGTGAATGCGTCTATCCATCGTTTATCTTTAGTCTGTGTTTCTTGCCGGCCTTCGACGACTATGAAGCCATTATGGCTCAAATTAGGAATGCACATTTTGACTAACGGTGTTGGAAAGCTTGTCACTAACTAACCTGTAACTAACACTTGGCGTTTGCAGCATCTACTGCACGGTTTTCTCAGGTGATGGACAGTCCCGGCCCGTACGAAGGTCTTCCCAAAGCCGTATCCTTGAACAGTTTGAGAGATCGTTCTTTCGCTGCGGCCGCCGCTCCGCTTCTGTACGAATTTGAATACCAAACTGGCGAACCCCCTTATTATTGCTCGGCTCCATCCCATCCGTCTCAATCGCAGCATAGGCCAGTATCGCCAAATACGCTGCAGTTGACGGTGCCCATCATCACAACGACGCCTCCTCTTCCAGATCCACCCCGAACTACGCCCATTACGCCGAATAATTATTTATCCGTACCGGCGCGCCATGCGAACTGCTACAAAGCGTCTTGCAGCAGCAATTTTGATTTGAGCGAAGACATCTTCCAGGAGCATCAGGCCAGGCTCATCAACTGCGACTCGGAGGACGCATCGGCTTTCCTGCACAGGCCCAATGACCTGGGAGAAAAAGCAGATATAGTCAGATTCCCTACAAAGATAGACGCTCCTGCTCCCGATTGGCTCAATTTGAGTTTGGAGCGAGCCAATAAATCTCCTCCACCCGGCCGATGGTATCCTCTCTCCCATGCTAAACCTTGGAAAAGCGACATCTACCTTACGAAATCGGGAGAATGGAAACTGCTCGGGTGCAGCACGACAGACGACGATTCTTACAGGGTGAAAGTTCCAGCACAGCGTTCGAAATCTGCCGACGACTTAGTCGATCATGACTGCCAACACGATCAAGTATCGTCTTCTGATTGCGAGTGCAATAACGACTCTATATCGCCAAAATCAACCGATTCTTCCGATCCTCCGACTAAAATAGAAAATACGTTGTCATCGTGCCTTCTGACCGATGCCACAAACGATTCAAAATTGACTAAAGAGGAAAGACTGAAAGCATTGAAAGAGCTAGATGAAATCGTCGGGGGTATGGACAAAATTTCACAATTCGCCCGAATGAATTTCGCAACAGAAACTGCACTGGACGTTAAAGACTTGGTATCCCCGCTTCCGACCGTAGATGCGCTCAGTAGCCAAATTTCCCCTGTCCTTGTTCCTGGGCCTTCTGACTCTTCCACGTCGGGCAGCTCGAACCAAGGTGACTTCGAGTACGGTTCAGGACGGGTGGCAGCCCTGGCAAAGCATTTCTCCAAGATGGGGGAGGCCGGTATAATCCGGGGCAGGGGGGCCAAGTTCACCAGGGATCGTATCAAGTCCGAGCCGACCATCAACTTCAGCAATTCTGAGATGAGCCCCAAACCTGGCGATATAATTTTACCACCGCAGGCCTTCATGACTGACAATCATCCTGATTTCGATCTTATATTCAAATCCAACGGTTTGAAACCCGTCGGGTTCAGTATGGACCGTTTGGTCGACATCGGCCATGAGAGGATAGTTGTGCAGGAGATAAAGCCAGCGATGGCCCAGAAGGCGCACCTGCCAGATAATGAAACAGTCAGTGTCCAAACCAGCCCCAATGGCGACACGTCCTCAAATCTTGCTCAAGAGCGTGTCCAATTCGCTAACCCTTGGTACAAACAGTCACCAACGCGTTTGAATTCTCCGAAACCAACACCCAAGTGCTCGCCGGTGCTCCTCCGAAGAAAACCTCCAGCTCTTGACCCGCTCCGCAAGTCGATCAGCGTCGATGAAATGGAAATGAAGCGTCAGACGAAGCCTGCAGGCTTTCACAAGCACTACAGCCTCGTGGAACTCGTTAATGTTGATAAACCGAAACCGCTCGATAAGAAAAACGGAGCGGGAACCCCCGCTCTTACCGTTAAACCCCTTGAGCAGGAGACTCTGCGCAATGGTCAAATCCCGTTCAGGGGCACCAGATGCTGGATGAGCGTGGACGACTCAGCCAAACCCTGGCCCAGCCATGTTGAGCGGCCCAAAGATCGGGACCGACTCGACGACGCGCTTCATAAGAAATGCAAACTCGACGCCATCAAAGGACGGAAGAATCGTCGTATCAAAAAACTCGAGCTGCAGAGGAGTTTTGTCGTTACGCCGATCAAATTCGGCCATCTGGGCCATTCGGAAGACGCAGCTGCAACAATTTGGTTTCACAACTACGACCGGAATCCGGATCTGGGAGAAGACTCTCTAGACGCGAGCCGTAAGCTGTGAGAACTGATTTCGCTTATAAATGTCGTGCAAGCGAATTAGAGATTGCGTTTTCCGCATCATTCGAGCACGCTCGTTTATTCAGTTTATAATTTTTTGTCTCGTTCCTCATTCTTACGTTGGATTGTCCCTTCCCCGCATGAGTTATTTTTATTTCTGTGGTGTGCCCGATCATTATTTCGAGGGATCCAGTTGAAGAACAATTTGGCATTTTCGCAAAGGGTGTTCCTACTCTTTCTTTCTGATCAGGTATTAACCTTCCGATGCTGTTTATCGTTAATGAGATCAAATGGAAGACATTCCACTTTCTCGCCCAAATCCGAACCCGGCGCCTCCTGCTCTCTATGCAGCCGCCGTAGCCCTTCGCCATCAGTGTTAACCCTAGATGCTACATGCAAGCAACCGAACACTGGGGCAATCTGTTGGTATGGCGACTTTGAGAGGATCCAATGTGGCCAAGAGTCCTCAGGAGAATTCTCGGGTTCGAATCCGCCTTTGCAGAAAATCCCCATCTTCATGTTATTGGCCCCTTGAAATTTAATTTAATTTGAATGGTGACCATTGAGTAAAAAGAAATTCCAAGGGATCCATTATAGCTGTCGTTTTGCTTGGGCTATTCTGGTTAGCCACAAACGTTTAGCATTGATAAATGAAAAAATCCTTCAGTGGGCGTACCTACATCATGCTGAACCTCCCCCTTGACCGCCCTTAAGGTTAAATAACTGTATATGCCGGTAAAAAATTTCATGATTCATCTAGCTCTTTTCAATCTGATTGATCAGATAGATCTTATATTATTTAAAATGATTTATTTCCAATTAAATTCTAGTTTTATTTAACCTGGATATTTGTTGATTATTCTTGCTATTGCATGCGCTTTTGTGATTGTTCTTGTTGTTCTCTATTTCTATGATTCAAATTACATCAAACAGGATGGTAGGTTTTGTTTAAAGAAGAAGATTTCTGTGAAAACATGATCTGAACCCTAACTGTTGACCATTCACTTCATTATTATTCACAACGCAATGGTGGCTTGAACACATTTTCGACTTTTTTTGACTAGTGGTGTTTTTGCTATCAACCCCTCAATTATTACAACCCAAGAAACCATAATTGATTTGTTTTATTGTCACGTCAAGTTTCAGTTTCTTTTCTATTAAGATATTGAAATAATACGAAATTAGGTATTTAAGGCCAAAATGAAACGATGTCTTAATTGTTGGTGAAATTGGACAGTTCCAACCAGACTAGTGGTTAATAGAGGTCGAATAGTGTATGCCAATTAGATGTACTTCATGGGGTTTTAGGGGGTTTGCTGCAATTCTATAGGTTTGGTTATTTCATCCTAATGTTCATGTTTTCAATTCCAGGACCACGAAGGATGAGCGAAAGGGACTTACCTTCACGTGTGCTTAGCGAGCAGCAGAATCAACCTGGACGACCTCAACTCCCGCCTCACGCTCCTCAAATGCATAGCTCCAAATCAGTACCCTCTCTTAACAGTAAGCGCCATTTTGTTGTTGTTTGCCATGACGATCTGCCCATCTCAACCGCCTAGCTCATTACATGATTTTTAATGAAATTCAAAAAAACTACTTCAATCAAAGTCGAATGTCGCCTTTGTTTCAGCCGGTAGTCACGAATTGGAGAGACCCATGATGAACCTGAATCAAACTGTAGCTGGCAATAGCAATACGATGCCCAAACCGAATCACGAAGTATTCAATCCTGGCTATAGTAGAACGTCTTCGACGAACAGCATACCCCAGAAATCGTACGACGGCCAGATTCACCCGAACCAACATCACATTAGATCTAGGTGAGTCCCGATGGATTTGCAATTGGGAATTGAGATCCGTTGCTCCTGATGGGAGCCCATTAGCTAAAAATATGAATGCTACATCAGCTAAAAAAAAGTTTGATGTGGCTATCTTTGGGCTTGAGATCACGGTCTACAATTTTGATCAATAGAGAGTTTCTGCAAGCCACTAACGGGCAACATAGAAACTCGCGACAGAGCCCGTAAGAGCCGGGAGACGGTAACTCGACATGACGTTAGCCACGGGTGCCGGTAAAATGGTCCATTCAGCGTCGCCCGTTGAGCCGAAGAGACGGGCCCGTTGAATGCCTAACCAATAAAAACCCTAACTAATAATGGTAATACGGTTAACATGGCAACCAACATAGCAACCGCTGGCGTTGTTGCCCCTAGTCGTAGTTAACGTCGCACGCGAAACGTCACCCGTGAGAAACGTCACCCCGTCACCCGTTGGCTGCAAAAACTCTCTATTAATTCAATTTCGAAAACCTGCTCATGTTTTAACATCGTTAGGGAGCGAGAAACCGCCCAGATTTTTCCAGATACCTGCCTTTGGTAGACTTCCGATAAGGTCCTCATTACCTCGAGGTAATTATTTCCTCGTTTTGTTCTAGGTCCAGTCAGAACTTAGCTGATCAACGCCAACCTGTCCTTCCCATGAACCACGCCAACCACCGACCACCTCCTTCAGCCAATATCCTCCACCCGAACAACATGGCCAACTATCAGCCTCCTCCGTACACGGGAGGTCCTCAACAGCATCCTCAGGGACATCCTGGCCACCCCGGGCCACCGTATCAGGGCCAGCCGCCTCAACCCGGGATGGCACCGCATCCTGCCTATCATCCGCATCCACCGCAGCACTCCCAACAGCCATTGGACAGTCCGGGGGCTGACGGGGAGCGCTTCTACCAGAATCTGTCCATCTACAGGAATCAGGATGTAATACCCAACGGCTACGCTCAACCGCAGAATGGCATCAGCCGGGGGAAAATGCCGAGCCCTCAAGATGAAAGGCATGTATAATTTTGGAACACCTTGGACTATCCTCAGATAAGGCTGGTTTTCAAGATTATTGGAAATTTATCTGAACATAACAATTCCTCCATGAAATCTTTGGGAAAACCAACTTTTTTGAGATTATAATTCTGCCAATTTGAATAATAATAATGTGTCATTCCTGGACCATCTCAAATTTGTTACTGACCTGAGGTTTTGGTTAATTGCTCGAAGGACTCCTATGAACGTCAACAAGATGCAGCCGAGCTTAAGAGGTTCTCAATCTTCGCTTCAGAGTCGGTCAACCAGCGATGGGACAAACCAGATGGTACGCGATCGACCTGCATCGGCATACCTGCCGAATAACTACCACCCCCAACTTCCGCCGCAGGTTAGTTTTCCCCAAACGAGTTCCAAGTAACTTTTTCTAGATTTTCCAAAGTTTTTTTTACCAAATTAGAGGATTCCTCGTGAAATATTTTTCTCTTGGGTCGAAAGTCATGCGTCATTCAGGATTTAATCGATTTGTCTGCCTTGTGGATTTTCCAGGGTATGCAAGCTAGGTCCCAGTCGTCCAGGGATATGCTCAGGCAGGAGGCCAAGATTCAGGAAATGACGGAAGAAGTTAGAAGGCGCGAGATGAGGGTGACTTCACCTCAACAGCGACCACTGATGACGCAGGTGAGTACCGACTAATATCCTGCAGATCCAGAACAGTTGGAAGAATCTCCCATCTCTAGCCGATTGGCTGGAACCATAACCGTAGACGCTTACAGGGAGTTTCCTAGGATCTGGTCAAGGTTACTGCAGAGTTTCCTTTCAAGGTTCAAGGTAGCATGAGATGCATGCTACGCCACCATCTCTGATTCAATGTGATTCCTAATCTGGACATTTTGGAAACTCAAAACTTGATTTGCCTTGACGATCCTTGATCTACATGATTTTAGATGGATCTACTCTTATGGATCTACGTGCACTATGTTAATTCCTAAATCCTATGTTAATTTCCATCCTTCATTGCAGGGTGGCGTGGTCGGGGCTCCGATGCAAGGGTCTCCCCTGCGATACCCTCAAGGCGGTCCCTACGCAGATAACGGACCTCTTGGCGGCTACGCTCCCAATCATAACTCAACTGCATCCGGGCGTTTGTCGCAACAGCCGCCCGACTACGCCGATAGTCCTCCGCCACCACCGCCGCCCCCATCCACTACTCATCCGCTTTATCAGACACAAAGAGGACCTGAGCCTGCCAGGTTTGTAAAAAAAATCTTCCCATTTCTAGACCTTAGTAACTTAGTTGTTCAACTACAACGTCTTTTTGAAATTTGATGATGGTTAGAGATTTATGACTAGCAAAACAATAATTTCTCCTTCAGGTATGCGGCAAGCGGCGGTGAACCACCAAGGGGCAGTTATTTCCCTTCGCCAGGCAATCAGCAAGATAAACAACAGTATTTGTACCAGGGATCCAATCCTTGGCAGAGGGAAGAAAAAGAAAGGGTAAGTTTCCCCCTTTGCATAATAAGGATATTTTCAAAGTTACTAACAGGAATATCCCGATTGTTAATTATCCAAATTTGCTCTGAACCAGGAGGCTGAAAGGAGAAGAAACGCTGCCAGGCACTGGAGAGATCAGCAGATCAATGAACTGCTGAGCCTACCGAACAGGAATCCACAGCAGGAGGAACATCTGCGAGCGCTCAAGTTGGAACGGGAATTCGAAAGACGCGCTGAGGAACTTGAAGAGGAGGAAGAAGAGGATCAGGTAATTTGGGCTTGAATTCGACAATGGCGTCGTTGAAATAACAATAATAATTGCGGCTAATCTGTGCCATCTTACTTTCAGGAGGCTGCTGAACGTGTACAAGGCCTGTTACGCGTAGCTCAGCAGAAGGACGAAAGGCGATCGGTGAGAGGTCCTGCGCCACAATTGTCTTCCAATCAAAATTCGCCCAATCAGCAGCAACCGTATTCGCCCCACACTACGCCGACGTCCCAGACCAATGGGCCCATCGCCCGTACTCCGCTTTCCTCCAATCAAATGCCCTCATCATATTCCTCGTGAGTTCGATAGTTGACCTGGAGTTCACGTTATTGTCTAATACGAGAACATTTCAGCAATGTACTCGAGTGGTCGGTAAAAATAATTTTTTGGCAAAATAAATTAAGTTGAGCTTAATTTTTTGGTTCATTTTTCTATAGAAATGAACCTTTGTAATCGGTCAGGAAAAAAAAATTTTTAACACCCCCTGAAAATTTGTTGGTTTACGTTTCAAGGGGTGTAGAATCCGAATCTGCAATAAAATTTTTTTGTCCGTCCGCCGTCCGCCGTCCACCGTCCGCCGTCCGCCGTACGCCGTACGCCGTCCGCCGTCCGGGGTTTTTCAGGGGGAAGGAGTTATCGAAAAATTTTGAAATTTTTACCAAAAATCAAGTTCCGTATCTAGTTGGTCCTAACATCTCGACAGAACCCTACCTTAATTTTAAGGCCAGTAAAACAGCTGTTGAAGTGAGAAAAAATTCGTGCTTTTCAGGAAAAAAGCAACATAGGCATGTGAGGCATCATTTTCTATAGATTTTTCTATGCTGAATCGAATGAGACCATCGCCACGCCGGTAGCTTCAACCGTTTAGGAGTTATTGCAGTTTTAGTGAAGCAGTTTTGAGTTTTTCAAAATTTCTACAATTCTTAATAACTCGAAAACTACTCGAGCCACAAAATTCGTTTTCCACTCGTTGGAATCCCCACAAAAACTTCTGTCCTCCCAATATCTTCAATTTAAAGAATTTGGTCGAATTACACAAATCAGCAAAACAAAAATTGGAAAAAGTTGGGAACTCGGCATCGGTTCTTAGATACAGTTGATTGATCTACTTACGACCACTAGCCTATGACACCAACAAAGTGACGCACTCACACTAGGCCAGTTGCGCTTGGCAACGTGAGAGCGAGTCAAGCTTCAACAATGGTTCTGAGGCATTCTTGACGCATTTTTAAGTTAATTATTATAAATTTTGTTTAATTATAAAATAATATATAAATAATAATAATAAATAAATTTATATAGGTAATTATTCAGATAATTTAATAATTATTATTATTCTGTTAGTTACGTAGGTAAATAAAAATAGATTAAATGATGATTTCAACAAAAATTAACGACGCGCTGCGTTGAAAAGATAGATAGGTAGGTCAAGCAAGGAGGACCAAGCAAAGAGGATGATTATTTTTTGCCGGGTTGAAAAAACGTTTTTTCAAATCCCCATCTAGAACACCAATTTATACTGAAATTCTAGAATAATAACAACTAAATTCCGTGTTTGAGGAGAACCTATATATCGTAAGATTTGTCTTTGCAATCGAAAAATGAACCCCTGTGCAAAATTTGCAGAGTTCTTCGGCTACACCAAAAACTGATGTACACATGCCACTGATCTACTTAGCAGCGTTTTTTTTTTTTTGTTCAGGAGTAGCGCGGAAGAGAAAGCTCGTCTCCAGCGGCTGAAGGAGTTAAGGATGAAGCAAGCTGAAGTGGAAGCTGAACGAATGAAAAAGAAGGTAATTGAAAGAAGCCAATTTTATCATAATATAATAATAGCATAAACACTGTTCATTAAACAGGAGTTTAGGCCTTGAAAAGCTGTTTACTAAGTTTGCCAAATCAATTTTTCCCTTAACTGATTTTCAACGCGTTTTCGTAATTTTTGTGCAGCAAGAGGAAGAACTGCGAAGCCAAGGTATCGAGCCGGTCTCGTCAACTCACATGACGTCCCGAACGGCGGCCATGAACAGCAGTTCGACGATGTCTCGCACACTGACGTCCACGTCGAACCTTCGGTTGGATAACCTGGTCATCAATACGCCCGCCAATGTTACACCCAACAGCCACTATCACAACAACAATGGCTACAGCTCTAGTCAAGCGAGTCCCGCAGGTCAGGATCTAAAGATGTTTTCGAAGTTAGGACATGTATTATTTTGAAATTTCAAAATTTCGGTTCATCCAAGCGTCCATGCCTGTTTCTGAGGTCCAAGGCCGACACGACCTTCGATTTGCGGGGCCAGGAAGCTGGAATTATCCTATACTGTTGGTCTAGAACTTGGACCAGTTCCTTGGCCCTTCTATTCAAGTGTTGATAGCACAAAGCCACATGCATAAGCTTGCAGTTTCTGTTGGTCCGAAATTTGGATGTGCTGTAGGGGTAAACTCGAGCTTCCTGGTCCCCTGGAGGGTAGACAGCAGATCAGAATGGTACCGACAATCATTAACGTTACGACTCGCTTAATTTCCAGGACAACGGCTGGACATGATGTTGGGACAAACGCCTAACGGTAACGCCCCGTTGCCCCCCGAGCGAGGTTCATCTTTCGCCATTATGTCCCAAACTCAGAACGTCAACACTTCCAGGACAACCACTTCAACGGCGACTGCGTCGCCATTGGCCAACAACAATAACAATATCAACAACAGCCAAATGACGACGCCGACGGCAAAACGAGTTTCGTTCCAGGACCCGACGCCGCCACCGCCGCCATCGAATCCAGCGCCGCCTCTTGACAACATCCACGAGGATCCCAACGTGAGTTTCCAGCTTCCTAATTTCATTCACCAATATTTTGTTTTTTCATGGGACGGTCTACAAAGAAAAAGCTGTTGGGTTGTTTCAATAAAATTCTCTAGTAATTTCCTCAAAATCGCCTTTCGAATTTGCAGCATTTCATCAACGAAGCGGAGAATATGCTGGCATCCCCGACTAGTCCAGAGACACCTTTCACCGGAAATACGCCGGGAGTGATCGGAGCCCAAGAAGTTTACCGGTTTGTATTTTTGCTGAATACTCCAAATATTCATCCATACTTTACATGATCAATAATAATTCTCCCCTGCATTTTGCTCTATTTTTCCAAATTATGTTCATCTCCAACATCGTTTGCACTAATTTCCCAGGGACCCCAGGCAAAGGCGCCTTGCTGAACAGCAACACCAAAAAATGATGACCAAAGGCGCCATTCCGGAGCAGTTGAGCTTCAAAGAGAAAATGAAAATGTTCGCCATGGAAACAGGCGAAGACGCGACGCCAAAAGACAAAGTGAAAATTTCGAGAGCCCAACGCGACATTGACAACATCGGATCCCCGACAACGCCCAACAACAACACGTCCGCTCAGGGCGATTGAATGTAATAATTATCGCTAAAGAAAATCTATTATATTTATATGTCATAAACAAAAAACATCAAGAACAACACCACCAAGCTAGTAGGTATTTTTATTTGTCATGTTACCGATTATCGAATTATATTTTACATTAAATTTGCTCTACGTTAGCTCTTAAGCGTGTAAATACGATTACGATTTCAATTATTTTCTAGTAATTTCGATAAAATTGCAATGTCTCGTGCAGTCTTACGTATTATCTTTACAAATTGCAAATAACTCTGTCATCTACTTAGATCGTATGAATTTTGTCAAGTGTAAATTTGTATAGACCATGAATTTCGACTAAGTTCGTTTTGTAACATAAACTTCACCGTCTATTCGTCCATGGATTTCGAGGACCATCTAAATGTACTGTGTGACTTTCGACAAATATTCGCGTCGGCCCAATATTTACGCCTAGAGCTATCGAATATTCAGGAATTGAATTAATTATCGTTATCAAATTGAAGGAAATCGGAGGAATTTCAGCGTTTTCCAAATTGTCAGCCGGTTACTTGTAGCGGGTAGTGAAAGCGTTTACCGTCCACCACCACATAGTGAGTTATATATTTTTCTAGAATTTTACCGGAAGAGTGAAATTATTCTGTAAATATCAGGAGCAGTGCTAGAATTATCGAGAGGTGATTTGTTTTTGTATAATTTTGTTTAATAATTATCGTCGACGGTTTCGCCTTTCGACTATTTTTGTTGTTCGTGACACTATTTTTACAACAGATGAACCTTTACGTTTCTAATGTTTTATGACGGCCGCGCTGTCGTGACAGGCCAATTTGCAATACAGATGCAATATATTGTGTACTGTTGAAATGTAATGTTTGATTCAGATGTGAGCAATCCGTACGGAAAATTTGCAACCGACGCCATTTTGAAAGTGGAAAATCTTTCAGTAAAAAGGTTAATTTTCCCCGATACGATTCAATTTTCCACGAATCGTGCTGCGCATTGCTAAATTGTATATTATTACTATTGTTTAATATCCCATGGACCAGTAAAGTGGAAAAATGTCTTGACAAAAAAATCCCGATGTCCTTCACCGACTTTGGAAATAGAACTCAATCGTATCTTCGTTTTGTACAAAAATCAATAAAATGTAAATAAGTAGAAAGGGCCTGGGTGACCCATCACATTCTAATAGGAGCGAGAATTTTTTTCCCCGTCAAAAATCGCGTTCAGGCTAAAAAACTGTCCACTACCCCTCATTTTTTATTGAATCGGATAAGGGTTATTAGCGTATCATTATTTTTCTTTTGGCAAAATTTCAAAAACATGAAAATGTGATATAAATTTATTGAACATAAAATATTAATGTGTTACGTACATGAAATATATAAATTATATTATGTTTATGAATATCAACTTTTCTTCATTTGATTTCCTGGTTCACTATCAGACACTGGGCTTTGCATGGAGCCCCAACTCAAAAACTCCGTAACTCACAAACTCAACTTATAAACTCACCTCTCAAACTGATACCTATCACAAACTCAGCTCACAAAACCTACCTACCCAAAAACTAAACTTGCAAACTCAACTATCAAATTTAAACCGCAAACTTAACTCTCAACTCAATTCACCAATTCAACCCACAGACTCAATTGTCAAACTCAACCCATAAACTGAACTCTCAAACTCAACTTACAAACTCAACTTTCAAACTCATGTTCGTGAGTTGAGTTAGTGTTTGAGTTCAGTTTGTCGGTTGCGTTTGTGACCCGAGTTGGAGAGTTGAATTTGTGACTTGGGTTAGCGTGTTCAGTTTGAATGTTGAGGGTGAGGATTGAGTTAGTCGGTTGAGTGTTGCCATCGTGACTTGAGTTTCAAGTATTGTTCGCACACATAGCTCAACTGACAAACTCAACTCACCAATTCAACCTACAAACCCGACTCAGTAAATCAACTTCCCAACAGTTTATGAGTTGAGTTTGAAAGTTGGTTTGTGGGTTGAGTTTGTAAGAAGGGTTAGTGAGTCCTTCTGGTGGTTTATTAAGTCAATAAATGGACTAACTAGAAGAATGCGATACATTACCCCAACAATTCATCACAAAAAAAAACTTTTGTTGCTTGAATTGGTGAGTTGAGTTCGAATATACCTACCGTAAAAGTCTGACATCACTGATTTTATGGGCACTGAAGATCACACTAGATAAGATAAGCCATAGGGCAAAGCTCCAGAGCGTACGAAACTAACGAAGAAAGGAAGCAATTAAAATGGTAATCACTGAAACAATAAGAATACAACACATGAATGTGATTACTAGTAGAATTGTCACTCGTGGTTATGATTGTAATTCTAATCGAAGTGCACATTTGCGGCAGATGGGCGATTCTCAAAATATGCATTATCAAAGAACGACTGTACATGCGCCTTCAGAACTTCAAAAACGCGAAAAACAACAATCAGGTCGCAAGTTTATTGTATTGTAAAATGTCAGCTCGAAGATTCTCTGTCGATGGTTCAGCCGCATTTGCTACCGCCGCTCGAACTTTCAAGGCCGCACGGCGGTTGGCGGTTCAATGTGCACTCGCACGGCTTCAGTTTCGGCATTTTGTCTTTCTTGCACTCGGAGAAGGCGGGTCGGGGGGCTTTGTATTTTTTACATTCGCGTTTGTTTTTCGCCACGACGCATTCGGGGGGATCGCGAGCTGGAGCGCAGCAGGGCATGCAGAATTTCTCGCAGATCTTGTTCGAGGCTGAAAAACAACATCAGTCAATTTCGTGTTCAGCTGAGAAAATTACATCAGAATTATGCTAATAGAATATTTTCTAGGAAAAATTCCTGGGTATAACCTCAAAAACAGGTTCAATGAAAGGATTTTTCTCGACACTCTCACAAATTCTAGTAAATACACAGATTATTCACCTTTTCCTTTATCCTTCTTCACGATCCCAACTGGCGTCAGACAAGGCAAAGATCCTCCTTTCCTCTTGCAGTCCTTATTGCTGTCCTTCGCCCTGAGAGGGGCGGTCGTCGAGAAAAGCCTCGGCTGCGTGTACATCGGCGTGGTCCCATGAAGCAACCGCTGTGGCTGGAGGCAGACCCAATTCTTGACGGGTCTCATCGTGTCTACATTGCTGCTTTTGCACAGCCCGACCCGGAAGGTGAATAGTGACGCAGCCGTCGGGAGGTCTCTCGGCAGTCGGACGCCGCCGAGGTCCTGGCTCCGAGTTGCTGCCCAGCACTGGCACCAGATGGGCCTTCCTTTGCATCTGGGTCGCACAATTTTCGGCATCACCGACCACCAAAACGATCTCAGGTACTGGACGAGATTCTCGAGCAATCGCGGCCTTGCTGCTGAGTAAAGCTGCATACTCTGAATGTTGGACGCTTGTCGGTTGGCTATCGCGGGCTGAATGTTTTCCTTGTTAACGTCGAACTTCGATTCTTTGGAAGGTGCGGCCTTAGAATCGTGCGCGTTTTTATCCTTCGATGACGTTGATTTCAACGTCTGTGGCTTTTGGGGGCCTCGAGTTACGATGTCCGGTTTGGGCACGTTATTTTGAATCAGGTTCCCGAATTTCCTGGACGATTGAAGCTCGGACACTTTCTTTATCAAATTTTTCAAAGACTCCGGACTGTTGGCATCTTTGAGTATCTACAGAGAGTTAGATGATTTTAGTTTACAGCTGTAAATTATCACTCGGTTGTACCTCCCAATCTGATATTCTGGCTTTCCACTTTTCCACTAGACCTCGACTTAGGAGAAAACCGTTCGAAAGAACAACCTTAGGCGAGGCATTGGCATACCTAGCTACCCAACTAAGCTGTTCTCGCCATAAAAAAATATACATAAATTACCACCCTGGTTCCGAAATCGTTAACAGGCATAGGGATTCACCTGAACCTGTCGTTCGGTCATTTTGACCCTTTTCGACGGGCTGTTTTTGACGGCCTGAAATCCTTTGCCGTTCTTCAAACTCTTCAGGCTTATATTCCGGCCGGCTATGGCTACCATCTCACCAACTTTGAGAGGTTTCTGAAAAACCAGGAGCAAGTCGAAACGAGTTTTTTTTCTTTTCCCTTCTATTCAGGAAAATATTAGCATTTGCAGGCCCACCCTCCGGACAATTTTTACGTAGTAATCCTTGGATGACTACTAGTCGATGATGGTACTCGTTTTTGTTAACAAAAAAATGAGTTTGAAATAGGTACCTAATTTAATAATACCTAAATTATTTTTGAAAAATTTTGAAATCTTCCTAATGAAGGCTCTCATGATAAAACAGAGAAACTCACCATGTAATTGACCAGCGACATGGCGGGGCGGCTGTGATGGCGAGTTGTACCTTCTTGTCAACTTGGGTATTCGTGTCGGTTTTTGGTGAATTTTCTGTGATGAATTTTTGACATTTCATTTACAAAACGATGACAACTAACTGTCAATGAGACGACTCACACATGTTAATACTAGCCTACCGTCGCTGGAGGGAATGATATTTTAGACAATTTATTTTAGACCTGTGGTGGTTTTACAGGTTTCATAAAGTGCCTACCTTTTCTCAGTAGGTGGGCACCTACTTATTGTGAGGTAGGTGAAGTGACACTTCGTTTTGAGTAGTGAACTCGAGATTTTGAGAAATTCAAGACTTGAAAACTAAGGGAGTGGATGAGCAAAAACCTCTGAGTATGTGTTAGAAAAAGGGATTTTGACTAAAAGTGAGAGTGAAAATGTTTTCTGACCCTCTGATCCGATTTTACAGTCAAAATATTTTCATCTATTTCGTAAAATGATAATGAGGTTTTTCCCCGCTATAATAAACCCTTCTATATCGATACCTTAAAGCACAAAGGGGATATGTCCCAAAATACCGATTTTGAGATTTCGGTACTGAAAGAATTTACTCCTCAGGACCTATAAACCGCTCCAAGAATCATGATCCTTTTATCTATTTTTACGGCCAAAAAACGATGAAATAGAAAAACGACAAATATTTAATGAGCGATTATCTTGAAAGTGTTAAGCGCTTCCAAAGTTCTGGTTAAACGAGGTTGTAGATCTTGGCCAGACAAACATTTTTTATTTAGCGAATTTATTTATGAAATTGAATGATTTTTATGAAATCTTTATTTTTGTAAATTGATCAAAAACTTATTTTGCATTTTTCTCATTATGCCATTTTTGGACATAGGGGATATGTGTGCTTTAAGGTATCGATATCTCCTGATTCCCTTTAAAGCCAACTTGGATTCATTCGTACAAGCTTTTTCCATAAGCTCTCATCCAATTTATTTCCACACCATTTTCTCGGAGCGCAATTTACATTTTGCGCTTTTTAAATTTTTTACCGTGTTTTTAATTGAAATTTAAGAAGAAAAAAGTCTGTAATAGTTCCTCGAATGTGAAAAGTTGAACTGTTCATCCCTGTGGAAGCTCGAGATAAATCGATATGGATCGAAGAGATATAGCGAAAACTGACATTCGAGCGAATCGTCAGGAGCGGCTTCCTTCGAAACTTTTATTTACGTTTTCGGCTCCGATGATAAACTTACGGAATCACGAAGTTTATTAATGGGCCCCGTTTTCTGTCGACAGATGTCGAGGTAACCTGGCCAGTACCGGCTGGCACGGTAATCGGACATGACAGGGGGCCCGTGCCCCCCGCAGCATTCCTACACAGCGTAGCCCTTTCTGGCATCCAGCCAGCTACTTCTTGCTGTTGTTGTTGGCCAAACAATTTGTTCGTTCAACTCTTGGGCTGCTCCAATCAGAACGGGGTTGTGTCGGCTCACGCGATTCTTCAAAGCCCCGGCCCTTGAGGTACCGTCACGTCATCACAACATTTCATTCACCTTCTTTCTCGATTCCGCCCATCAACGACCGATTTGTACCTAGTCAACAAATTTATTACTTTCCGCCGAACTTCCCAGCCTTGAGGCCTTTTAAAGAGTTTCTACACAACTCGGAGTTGCCAAATTTTGGGCTACGAACAGCGATTTGCCCTGAGCTGTATGAGGGGAGGAGAGGGGGTATATGTTACACCGGGGGGGGGGTGTTGAAGTAAAATTGCCAGGGGCATCCGGTCTAAAAATTGTATGGGTTATATAACGGCAAAAAAAGACAGTTTTTGAGATCATGAGTTCTTAGTGATTTGAATTTTTTTAAGGGTTCAATTTGTTCATATAATCAACATTATTCTCCGAATAAGTCGTTAATTGGAAATGTAGGCTACCTATGAATTTCCGCGTTGACGTACCCACGGAAAATTTTATTCGGAGAATAATGGATAAATGTAAATAAACTGAATCGATGAACTACCATCCTAAGATAAAAAGTCGCCTACAAAGGAAATGTACTTAGGACGTTTTATCTTAATGCGGCAGTGTAGCTTACACCCCATTTTTAATTAATAATTTTTTTTTAATTTTTAACTGGTACTCCTTCTAAAATGCGTTGTGCCCCGAAAGGCATAGACAGTTGGTTTCATTGCAGGTTTCAATTCTTAACCCTTGGGAACGGAAATGTGAAATTTCGAGGGGGTGCTGTCAAAATCAACCATAAACAGGGCTATCTATACAAAATTTATTTTCCACATGTACACGAGAGGTGCGAATTATGATCGCATCTACCTGAAGGATAGTAGGAACTAAAAATAGGTGGCAATAAGTAGAGACATAGTAGAACAGCTACGCAGCTGATTGGACTACAACGGGCCACACAAATTTCAACAATAAGTGCGCCTACGTATAGAGTACAAAGGGTGAGGAAAGGGAAAAATGGTTTTTGATTGTCATCGCATCGTCATTTTTCAAAAGTTACAGCGAACCGCCGACAGGAAAAGGAATATTGACGGCAGGCGAGTTTGACAAACGATGTCAGCACTGATCGGGTCAACCGAAGACGGAGAAGTTCGACAAGCCGGTTGAGGTCGGGAAGGTTAGGAGGGCAAATAAGGTCGTCCAAAGGTAGGATGAACAGAATCGATAGGGTAAACAAAGTGACAAAGATACAAGACTGGATCCGATCCCTTCAATCCATCAGAAACTGAATAATGGTGTAGTAATCTAGGAAATAAAAATACTTTCAATCAATTTCCACACGGACCACCCGGCCAAGTCCCATAAATTTCATAAATAATTAAAGCCTGGTTACATTCTGACCATTGGTAAAATTATAAGGGCTTCCAAAAGAGACATTTTTGCCCAGGGCCTTTTTCCCAATACGATCAACTCCCATGGGCGTTTCCTGGGAGTAGGTTCGACACCAAACGACCTATAACCTGATAACGGAGAAATAACAATCTTAGTTGCTGGTAGCTCAGATAATTCTTTCTGCGCACCCAAATTTAAGTACCTACTACATCACATTAATTTTGTTAGCGTCTAAAAAAATTAAGCGTCGACATTATAAGGTACCTAACTAATTTGCAATTTTTCCTTAAGTACACGATATTCTCGACGACATGTCTTTAGCTAATTTTTATGGACGGATCGCAACAAGTCATGGAAAGTAGTTCATCTTTACTCCCTCCAGTATGTTGTAAAAATGACGAAGTCTAGGTATTCCTCATCAATGCTAACCAAGTTTGGTGAAGTAAAATCAATTTTCGACGCGTGAATCAATTTTCACCGATCAAATTTTTTGGATAAGTAAACAATAGTCTGTCTGCATCGTAAAGAATACGCAGGCGTGGATACCTGGCGGAGGGGGAGTAAAACAAAAAATTTCACCAAGGTTTTTTCCGTTTTACAGAGGTTTTTACCATTTTTCAGAAGCTGTCCCCCGCAAACGTCATTCCATGACACACATGTACAAAAACCGTGATCGTAAACAAAGGGCGAATCAGTTTCGCCAAAAAAACTTCCTCTTTCTTCCCCAAGACTTCAATTCCCATCTTCGCCACCATGTACCAACTCCTACGTATTCTTCATTTTACAGACAGGCTATAGTTTAGCATGGAAGCAGTTGGACACCTCAGTTGCCCTTCGACAATTGATCTGATGAGAACGAACATTGAATAGCCAAAAACTGTTCAGTATTTTAAAATTACGATGAAAAAACAACAAGCGATTTTCCTCGAACTGGTACTGAAATACTGAACAAATTTTGGCCGTTAAATGCTTTTTATCATCGGATATATCCCCTCAAGAGCATGAACCGAACATTTTTAATGTTTTGCAGGGTTTCATCGCTCGATACCTACCTATTTATTAAGCTGGAAATTAGCTCATCGGATAAAAAATCTAGAGCCAGCAGGAGCAGGCTATTCTGCTATTTCATAGCAACACTTGTATCAACTAGGGGGAAATACCTCGGTTCACTGGAGGCAAGCGAATGAAAATCCTTAATACAGACGATAAAAGGGTAAATTTGTGAAACAGCCGAATTAACATTTGCACATTCGAGGCACTCAATATAAGGCAAGTCAATTCCGAACTCGTCCACTTTCATGAATTTGATTCAGTTACCTTTAACGGAGGTTAATTAGCAACTCGATAATTCTACAGCAGTTAGCCCGTGAGTGTCGGATCTACTTAAGCGGCTACTTCTTCTTCCGTGAGCGCAATGTGACTGGAAATCGAAGAATCGTTAGCCCCTCGGCCTTCGCTTTCCAATTTCTTTCTAAGTTCGAGCGCCAGTTTGTAGCCCAATTCCGGCCTCCTGTCACGACCTTCTACCATGGCTTTAACCTGAGAACACGATAAGCAAAAGTGTCAATCGGAGAGCTTGAAATGCGCAATAACATGCAGCACTGGAGGAATTTGATGAAAAAATATCAGAGGTAGTCAAATTAGCAGCATAAATAGCTCCCCCTAGGTCTCAAAATACAAGTTTCTATAATTCTAGTTGATTCAACTACAATGTTGTTCCAATAAGTTGAGAAAAAGCCAATGGTTGCTGAAGCTGTTTCGCTTGTAACACACCTCGTCAGAGTTGACGATAACTCCATGATTGGAAATCATTGTTTTCTTCGTCCGCTCGATATCGTTCAAATCGACGCCACGGCAGCAATCGTCGATCAAGATCGTCCTGTAACCGATTGACAGTCCGTCGACTGCTGTCGCTCCTGCGAACAGAATGAACAATTGTGGTGTTACTATGAAAGTCTCTTTTAGAAGACTTTGGGGCCCCGCTGATGATGTCTTCAAGCCGAAAGCGCTCGCCATCAGTAGCGTCGACAATTTTTTTTGCTTCCAGGAGGTTATAAGTAACCAAAACAGGATAAATAACACGATGATGAATTAACTTACCAACGCAGATGTCGTAGGCGAGGCCGCAAACGTAAATGTCAGTGGCTCCTTTCGCGTTCAACTGAGCGTTCAGGGTCGTCTGCGTCAGTTTCTTGTTGTCCCAGAAAACGGAATACGAATCGACCTCAGGGTTCGTCCCTTTGTACACTTTCACAGCGCCTTCCACAACCTGGAAGATGAGAGGGTCGAGAATTTAGGGTGATAGGTACGGCCATTTGCGAATTCACAGACGCACGTCAGACAGATGGACGGACACACAGACACTTGTCCGGATAGTGATCCCTGGTAGTATTATAGTATACCGGATAGTAGGTACTATAGTAATGATTTGGTTACCTATCCCCCAACTTCTAATGGGGCGATCACAAGTGCGCGTCTTTGTGCGTTGCAGAAAGGTCCGGAAAACACCAGTTGAACACCAGTTTTACAATAACATTTGAATATTAGCAACCATCGCCCCCAAACTCACAATTATCGGCCTTGGCATGGACACATCAATCCAAAAAAGTTCTGTACTCTCGAATTTGCAACGTAAAAAGACGCACACTTGTGAATCCGCCTTAAAGCTAGATTCTGATATCCTATTTTAGGTCAATTACAAGACGTCCATCGTTTACTATGGGTTTGTTCCAGGAGCGCGAGTGTAGGCATGAGGTGAACAGGTTTATCAGGCAACTTCCACGTAAGTATGTCAACATGGAAGTAAAAATTCTTGATTCTACATCCGGGGTAAGGAAGTCGAATCCAAGTAGAACGCCACAAATTTCAGTATGTACCGAGTCCCTCGACATTTTCGGGTCTCCACCTCGACGGTATAAAAATAGTCGCCGAAATGCCGTCATCTAGATTTAGCGGCATCCCTCTCGTCTTCGTATCGCATGTGTTCCGACTGTTTACCTCTCCCTCGCTTTGATAGCAGGCGAACATGACCCGAAAGGTTGGGGCTACGGAGCATCGGATAGCGGAAAAGTTACACAACGGCATTGCGCTACGTGGATCTGCTCCCCCATCATGTCGCTACTGACAGCATAGTATCAAGCTATCCCAACTTGCGCCCTTTGCCGCTCCCTAACGCTAAAGGCCAGTCGAACTCGTTCCTCCCTTCTATTTCGACTGCAGCCCAGTTAGCAAATCGCTTTTCCAATTTCGCTTTCCGCTTTCAAATTATCAACAACATCCGCTCTTTTTCTCTTTTCGCTGCACAGTCGAACAAATAAACTTGAGCCCAACGTAGAAAAACTTGGAGCTTTCCCTCCACGACCTTTCAACTTCTCACTCCGCAAAGGGTTAGTTAAGAGTTAGGGGCGAAAACCCGTGTTGGGGTAGAGCCGAAGAGTAATTAACAATTCGACAGGATGATCAATAAGGGGCGATATCCCCTGGCACCGTAACCTTTTGAACTTTGAATGACGGCAGTCGGGACCGAAAGATTGACGAGAAAAGCGCCGGCAACTTTATTCCAATCTATTTTTACAGCTGGCCAACTTCTCACAAATAACAACGAATGTTTTTTCACAAGTTTGATCGGCGAAAAAACTTCAGCCCCCATTTGGAAGAAAGAATAGCGAAAGCGCCGCATCGTAACGGCCAGCTAACGTGATTGTCGGAGCTTAGCGTGCGAATGAGTAATCCGAGGTTAGTCTCAATTCTACCTTTGATTGCCTGCCCTTCGCTGTTGATCTTCACCTCCCAACGCGTAGGACGGTGTTGTTTTTCTCGCAACAACATGATAATTACATTGTTAAAGCACCGTTTTCGCCATTCAAATTGGAAAATTTGTCGTAATGGATCAAATATAGTGACTGGAGCTGGAGGACAATGGTATAGCCACAGATCGCAACAATCACTGGGATCTGAACACTTCCGAACAACTCTGATGTTAAGTCAGCCATTCTTCTCAAAAAAAGGGAAATACTGAAGCCTGAAGTCGAGTACCCGGTTGTGTCGTGAGCCAGCAGAACCTCACAGCTTTAGAAAACTGGCCTATTTTGACTTATAGGGGGCGAACCAGCCCACACAAATCAAAATCAATCACTTTCAATTTCTTGACCGATTTCGGTCCACATTGACTTCACCAACCGAAGCATTGTGTACACCCCGACTTTCATAAATGGTGTGGCCATTCCCTATGTGAATGAAGCCAAATATCTGGGTATGACGTTGGACGCCAAGCTCAGATGGAAAGAACATGTAAAGAAAAAGAAGACTGAACTTGTCCTCAAGCTTAGAAAAATGTACTGGCTGATTGGCCGGCAATCCACCATGACCATCGGCAACAAGCTGCTTCTGTACAATCAAGTGCTTAAGCCAGTTTGGTCCTATGGAGCGCAGTTGTGGGGCTGCACAGCTCCAACCAATAGACAGATCATTCAGAGGTTCCAGAACTCAGTGCTACGATGCATCACCGACGCGCCGTGGTACTTCCGAAATGATGCCCTCCACCGAGAACTCAACGTGGATAGTGTCGATCAAGTGATTAAGCAGAGAGCATCTGCCCATCTGACCAGACTGAGAGATCATCTAAACGAAGAAGCAGTCAAACTGTTGGACGTAGAAGATCTAACTAGGCGCCTAAAGCGCACAAAGCCACATGAACTTGCATAGGAAGTGATTGTGAACTATATAAATGAGAATGACAATGACCTAAGCTATGTATCTTAAGTCTAGTAAAGCATGTATTAGGAAATATCAATTTAATATTGTTGATGAGTTATTACTCGGTGCAATAAAAATTATTACAGGGAAAAAAAAAAAAAAAAAAAAAAACTTTCAATTTCTAGCCGAATCGCATCTGCAGTTCCGAACCTATAAACGGACGCCCTCGTGTAAAAAGTTGGTATCAAGGGTGGGAATGAATCTGATAGAGAATTTAACACCCGACATTTTCTTCTGCATCCAGTTTTTGCCTTAAACCCATAGGTGCATAGGCAAAACCAAGAAAACTGAGAAAAAACCTGATTTTGGCCTTATCGCTCCCCCAAAATTGACCCTTTTGACCAAAATCTTGAAAATTTCCAAATTTCATGTTTCTCGGTCAAAATTTAAAGATTCGCACCAAAAAACCCCGAAGACAAATCCATCATTTTTTTGAAATTTTTCCTAGGCTCATACCTTGGATTTTCCATGTGAAATCGGTTTTTTGCCTTTTTCTCGGTCCGGGAAAATCGTAGAAAATTGCAAATGTGTTGTGTCATGTTCCTACCCAAAACATAGGTACTCAAAAAAAAATTTTTTTAATTTTAAAATTTTTTTACATAAAAAATCCTTTTTTTTAGGTCAAAAATTAGTCATCAAACCAGTTTTTGACCACTAAAATCCAACCAATTTTGACTTACAGTCAACACTTACAGTCAATACAAGTTAAGATTGAAAAAACGTTTTCGAGATATTTGGCATTAGATTTTTTCAACTTCAAGCCACCTCTTTCTAGTGGTGCACATCAAGGGACATGCTCATATTTTTTTCAGAATCGGGTATCGGCCGGATACATGGCGAGTGACGAACGTGAATTGAGGCGTTTTTGCACAACTAGTCCATTTATGCAAAGAAGTACACATTTTTCAAAATTGGGTTCATTACTTCCAAAGGTCAACCGGATTGAAGAATCGATTTGCTGCATAATTTCTCGTTGAAGTTCTTCGCTTGCCTCGAATTAAAGGTAATTCAATGTTAACTGCCCTTAATGATGCAACTCAACAGACGAATTCAATTTTACAATTTAACGTCAATTTCGCCCACCTTGAGATCTTTATGAAGCTCCGCACCCCAAGACTCTTGGACGCAGTGTCTCGGCCACAATCTTTGGTTCATCAGATGAGGGCCGTCAAAAGTGACCGTGTCGTAAGTCTGCGCTTCCTCTGCGCAAACCTGCAGAACAGCGATAAAATTGTTAAGTACGGCCACTATTGTTAGAATTCTGGCGCATGTTATCGAATTTTATAGGTACGCTCTTTTTCAAAAAAAGGTGATGCTGTAGAACCCAAAATCAAAATTTTTTCCTTCAGAGGAGCCGTTCCTGAATTAAAGATGGCAAAACTCGATAAAACCCCGTTTTTGAGAAAGCAAATCAAATTTTTGAAAATTGATTTTGGATGTAAGGATGAACTGAGAAGAACTTTTCGAAAGGATCAGTCTATGCAAATTTTAATGTGCTTAAATTTAGAATACAACGCAAATTTCTAAAGATGCGCCAATTCGAGAAACTGAAAAATGCTTTATCTTTGCGGTTTTGGCTCCAAACATTTATTGCGCCATAACATTTAAATTTTTCAAATTTCAAATTTTGCCAATAATAAGCCCATTTCTTTCCCAAATTATGCTTTTATACTCACAGGGCTGGAAGGGTGGACTTTTCTGTAAGGGAGGTTGTCAATGAATGACACGTGATCGCTTGGATGCCAATCCAGAGAGTAGAATATGGCGTCGAAATTCACCGTGTCCAAAAGTCGGTTGATTGGCTCGACCACCTGAAGTTGAAATATTCCGGATCATTGAACTTCGGATTTTGTCGTTCTCGATAAATCGACGTTCCGAAAACGAACATGAGATCATAAAATATTTCAGTATTCCCATATTATCAATTGTACTTTATTATTGTATTGAAACTACCTAGGCAGGAGTTCAACTTACGTCAGCACCATTCTGCTGAGCGGTGCACTGGCTGATACTCAGCGATCCGGATATGAAGTCATTCTGCACGTCGATTATTAGGAAAGCGCTGACTGGGCGGACGATCTGTAAACACGATTTACGGAATGCGAAAAGTAAAACTAATCCCGTCAAATAGTTAGAATTTTTTTTCAAACCCTGGGAAAAAACAACTTACAGTTTTGATCCAATTGTTCCAACAGAATGTAAACTCATCTCGGCTGATTTTACCATCCTGAAAGGTGGAATATAATTATAGCATTGAAATGAAACCATTCAACCTAGCTGCAGATATTTACTAGTATTCAGTAAACCAAGAAACATCACCTTGTCCAAATCGAAAATTTCGAAAACATCCTTGACTTGCTCATCGCTCAGGCTATAGACTCGACCCCTGTCGTTGCGGAAAAGCGCTCTGCAGATGCACTCGAATTCGGAAAGATTCAGGTAACCATCACTGGAACAATAGGAGGGAATAATTGAAAAATACAGGGAAAAGAATTAATCCTGAAATTCCTCGATTTACAGACCCAAAACTGATCAAAATTAACGCCGGGACCGAAAGGAAACGGGAATATTATTGGCAGATAAAGGATAAGTAAGCTACTTTATTGAAAATTTCCGCATGATCCCATTTTATTTAATAAAATGTCTATTCCAGACACATTTAACGGTTGTCTTCATTTTCCCTGAAGGAGCGTGTAACCCCACAAACGCTATCCGACTTGCGCCAGAGGATCCCGCTCCTATCGCGACTGCTTCCGAAAGATTCGTAATTCCAAAAATCATCTCTAAATTTCTGAAAGCCTTCCACAATTTGCAATTCCGTACAACATGCGGGGAAACGTCCTAGAAAGCTCTCTAACAGTTTTAAACGACGAAAAAAGTCGACTGGTAGTTCAGCTGTAAATGCGTGTTCGCTCCCACTGAAGATGGAACGCCTGATGCAGGAAGAAAAATAAATTCGAAAGGAAACTCGTCGGCACGCACGCTATAAATCTAATAGGCAGTTCTCACAACGAAGGGGAAAATGACGATCTAGGAAGCCTCAGACTGGAATACGAGAAGTGCTGTTCGCCAGAGACGCATTATTACAGCAGAGCTGTTGGCTCATCTAACAACGCGGGGATTTATTGATTATACACATTGAATTGATGCCAGTATTGTCCCCTAGGCACTACCGAACGGCAAGGGAAATACTACAGCGAAAAATGGACTTGAGGCGGTTTTTTTTGACGATTTGCGTGATGATTGACGACTTCCTCTTGATTACTTCAATTTCATAACCAGTGCTTCCGGTCGCATGGCTCTCCCTTGGAACAATTTCCGACTTGACCGCTTGGTGATCTACTTCAACTTCATACTGAACCCAGGGGCGGCTACTGGCAGGAGCACAGGCGTATCTGCACCCCCAAGTCAAAATGAAAAAGAAAAAAAAAGATTCTCGATAATTTTACAGTTTTTGAAACAGCCACCGACTCAATAATACATTTATTACTATAATACTATTCTCACACTTCTCCGTCAATTCTGTCTGAAAACAAAAACAAAATCGTCATTGGAACGAAGCCTCGATGGGAGAAAGGAAGGAATGAAAAGGGCCAAGAAGAAAGACGGGGTGTGGTGAGGGAGCACAGGAGTGAGTGCAACGCCAAATTGTGCTAGCGAATACGTTAGTAGTCCATCGTAAGGATAGCGTTTGTTTTGAAGTGGTAGTGAGCCATGATCTATCACCTTTTCAGTTTCAGTTGTAACAAGTTTTGACAAAATACGTTCCAAGGAGGATTCCCTCAAAGAATGAAATAGGTACCTAAATAATTAAATGAAAATTTTTCTCGTAGCATCAGCTTCTACTCGATTCCCTCTCTAGGGATGAAAATTAGATTTAAAAGTGCAAGCATCGGCTTTCGCCTGACATGACCCCTACGTCATGGTATCCGTAGAATGAGAAGGAGAAACGAATAACAGAAATGACAAACGAGCCATGAAAGCAACTCTGGACGGGGCTTCACTCGAACTTCGACCTTGGGTCGGATCTTGTCATTGCGAGGCTTGACAACGAAACGGAAAGACAAAATGGTCGGGACTCGAACAGATAATAAAGCTCGGCAGAGGATGGAGGGATTCCACCGCCAGTTCATCTCGGCGACCTTCAGCTTGTTGCCCGAATGCCCGCCGTGAATCAGCATGGCACAACATGCAATCCGTCTCTCGTCAGGTAGAATACATCGGTGTGGGAACGACACGACTTTCCAAAACACACGAGCAGAAAACTTGGTTCAACTGTAGACAACTTTTTTGGGAGAAAAATTCAGCTTGTTAACAAAATAAATTCACTTGGAATATGAAGAATTGAAGTTGGATCGGAAAATCGAAAAAATAAAACTTCAAACCGGCAAACACCTTAACACAAATGTCCATCAATCAACAGCTGTCCATTAGTTGGTCTGTTCATGTTTGCGCAAGATCTCGATCAATTGTGCTCGAAATGCCACTTGTACCAAGCTTTTAACGTTTCGTGAGATTAAACGCCGTTCAGAGCTGGCGGGCTGATATCTAACAATAAAATTAACATGATCTAGAAATTGAAAAAAACCACGCAAGCCAGGCACAAAAATATGTCAATAGCTGAGAATACCTGCTCCATTCAACCCGAGATAGATTTGAATTGGAAACGATTCGAGGGCATTGACTTAGAAACGCCAGCCTACCTGCCAGCACATTGAATAAAATAACATTTAATCTTATGAGCCAACGAGCTGCGATACATGAACAGCATCTATTGCACTACCAATGAATACTCTGTTGTACCTTGGTGGGGCATAGATGGGAGATGCATAACGAAACGTAAATAATAAAGCCCAATCATGCTCAAAGTGTATACACAAAGTGTATTATGTATTAAACATAATATTGGAAGGGTGGCAGCTGGTCTTACACAAAATAAATCCAAGATATGAAAAAAATGCTTTCATCCTTTGGGATAATGGTCACCAAAATTGAGCAAATCCTGTGACTAACAAAAACCCGATTTGGTAAGCACCTGCTTGAAAAATTATAATTTAAACCAGTGGTGCGTAGATAACACACAATACTTCCATATTTTGAAACGTAAAATTAAGACACAATTTGATCATATTTTGACTGCTTTTGAAAGTGTTTAGGTCAAAAATATCAAAAAATTCAGTATTAAAATTTTAAAATTCGCCCAAAATGAAACAACGCCACATTTTCGGATTGTAAAAAATATCCACATATTCTGCAAGGTAAAACGAAGATTTTGAGACCAAGAACGCTCAAATCGGTTCATTTTTGCGGCCGGAAAAAAATAAAATAGAAAACACTAAAAATGCAAATATCTCGGAAGTACTGTGCGTTATCCAAATTCCGATTAAACAGGGTGTTAGGTCTTGCCGAGACGAACATTTCAGTTCAAGAAATTTGAAAAAAGGTTGAGATTTGAGGGAGCTATGGCCATTTTTGTAAATGACCACAGACGGACAGACGGACACACGGACAGACGGACACACGGACACACGGACACACAGACACTTGTTCGGGAAGTGATTCTGAGTAAATGTGTATAAGAAAAAGTTTTTTCTGAAGCTCCGTTCCGATTCTCGATTTTAGGACGATCACAATACTTCCATTTACTCTGTAAATATGGAAGTAAAAAAGACATTGAAGGCGGAGGAAGACTGAGAAGAAAATCGGAAGAATGAGAAAAATTGGAAGAACGAGAAATCGGGAGAGTTCGATTCGTAAATAAAACGAGCAAGCTCCAGTTAAACGAAAATTATTTGGGACAAGCGCAAAATCCAATGAAGTCGCTGAAAAAAATACAAATAAACTCACCAATCTTTATCGAATGCAGTGAAGCAGGCGTCCATGTCCCCGTGAATCTCCAGTTTATCGGCCGATCATAAAAAACGTTAAGCGAAAGAAATGGGCAGAAGTTTCGTCGCAATCGACGGAAGGAAGCCAGCTGGAGCGAGATGTGCCAGCGCACGTCGAACGGTTGGCACTGCCAAACTGGTTGGTACGGGGGAAGTGCAGAGTCTGACTATGGATGCGACGTCCTCCACCAGCGACTACCGTGTCGATCCCAAAAAGTGGGAGAGTCGAGGCTCCTCGGGGCCAGCACCGCGTTACCAGAGCTACGGAATCAACACAGGCTCCCCGTTAAGGCCTGTTACGGCGCTCCCCGTTACGGCGCGGATATCCTACGGACGTCCACGTACAAAATTGGGATGAGCAGGAGCAATTTGAAACGATCATTGAAACCCCCGGGAAAGAAAGCAGGAGGAAGACTATTCTACGCGCCAAGGCGAGGGATTTCAAGATTTCAAATACCCAAATCGTAGATAAATTGGTGCGAACAGAAAAAATGAGTTAGCGCTTAAATTACAACTTTCCCTTCCGGCAGTTTTTATTCATTACTTCCATATTTACAGTTTAAATGGAAGTACTCTATCATATTGCATTGAATTGTCCGAGAATCAAAAATCAAATTCAAACGTAAACTCAAACTGAAGCTCAAAATCTAATTGAAACTCAAACTGGAACTCGAACGCTAATTAAGCTGAAACCCAAACTGTAATTCAAACCCAGCTTCAAACGTAAAGTCAAACTGGAACTTGAACTCAAACTTTATCTGAATCTCGAACTGTAACTCAAACTTTCAGTCAAACTGAAACACAAACTTAACATCAAGCTGGAACTAAACTCAAAGTTGAAATGAAACTGGAATGCAAACTGAAACTTTGATTGAACCTCAAATGTTTGAAACTGAAACGTAAAGTCAAAATGGAACTTGAACTCAAACTTTATTTGAAACTGCAACGTAAACTCATACTGATTAACACTCAAACCCACATTCAAACTGTAACTGAAACTCAAACTTAAAGTAAATCAGAAACTCAAACTCACACTTTAATTGAAACTCAAACTTGGAATCAAACTGGAACTGTAACTGAAACTCTTCTTCAGTTTGACTTCGAATTGCAAGTTGAGATCCAGTTTCAGTTTGAATTACTGTTCAAGTTCGAGTTTCAATGTGAGTTCATGTTTGGATTTCAGTTCAAGTTTGAGTTTCAATAGGAGATTGTGTTTGAATTTAAGTTCAAGTTTTGAGTTTCAATGTGAGTTTACGTTTGAATTTAAGATCAAGTTTGAGTTTCAATGTGAGTTTATGTTTAGATTCAAGTTCGAGTTTGACTTTCAATGTGAGTTTATGTTTGAATTTATGTTCAAGTTTGAGTTTCAATGTGAGTTTACGTTTGAATTTATGTTCAAGTTTGTGTTTCAATGTGAGTTTATGTTTGAATTTAAGTTCAAGTTTGAGTTTCAATGTGAGTTTACGTTTGAATTTATGTTCAAGTTTGTGTTACAATGTGAGTTTATGTTTGAATTTATGTTCAAGTTTGAGTTTCAATGTGAGTTTATGTTTAGATTTAAGTTCAAGTTTGACTTTCAATGTGAGTTTATGGTTTAATTTAAGTTCAAGTTTGAGTTTCAATGTGAGTTTATGTTTAGATTCAAGTTCAAGTTTGAGTTTCAATGTGAGTTTACGTTTGAATTTATGTTCAAGTTTGTGTTACAATGTGACTTTATGTTTGAATTTATGTTCAAGTTTGAGTTTCAATGTGAGTTTACGTTTGAATTTAAGTTCAAGTTTGAGTTTCAATGTGAGTTTATGTTTAGATTTAAGTTCAAGTTTGACTTTCAATGTGAGTTTATGGTTTAATTTAAGTTCAAGTTTGAGTTTCAATGTGAGTTTATGTTTAGATTTAAGTTCAAGTTTGAGTTTCAATGTGACTTTATGTTTGAATTTATGTTCAAGTTTGTGTTACAATGTGACTTTATGTTTGAATTTATGTTCAAGTTTGTGTTACAATGTGATTTTATGGTTGAATTTATGTTCAAGTTTGTGTTAAAATGTGAGTTTATGTGTGAATCCAAGTTCAAGTTTGAGTTTCAATGTGAGTTTACGTTTGAATTTAAGTTCAAGTTTGAGTTTCAATGTGAGTTTATGTTTAGATTTAAGTTCAAGTTTGACTTTCAATGTGGGTTTATGGTTGAATTTAAGTTCAAGTTTGAGTTTCAATGTGTGTTTATGTTTGAATTTAAGTTCAAGTTTGAGTTTCAATGTGAGTTTATGTTTAGATTTAAGTTCAAGTTTGACTTTCAATGTGAGTTTATGGTTTAATTTAAGTTCAAGTTTGAGTTTCAATGTGAGTTTATGTTTAGATTTAAGTTCAAGTTTGAGTTTCAATGTGACTTTATGTTTGAATTTATGTTCAAGTTTGTGTTACAATGTGACTTTATGTTTGAATTTATGTTCAAGTTTTGAGTTTCAATGTGAGTTTACGTTTGAATTTAAGTTCAAGTTTGAGTTTCAATGTGAGTTTATGTTTGAATTTATGTTCAAGTTTGAGTTTCAATGTGAGTTTACGTTTGAATTTATGTTCAAGTTTGTGTTACAATGTGAGTTTATGGTTGAATTTATGTTCAAGTTTGTGTTAAAATGTGAGTTTATGTTTGAATTCAAGTTCAAGTTTGAGTTTCAATGTGAGTTTACGTTTGAATTTAAGTTCAAGTTTGAGTTTCAATGTGAGTTTATGTTTAGATTTAAGTTCAAGTTTGACTTTCAATGTGAGTTTATGGTTGAATTTAAGTTCAAGTTTGAGTTTCAATGTGAGTTTATGTTTGAATTTAAGTTCAAGTTTGAGTTTCAATGTGAGTTTATGTTTGAATTTATGTTCAAGTTTGTGTTTCAATGTGAGTTTACGCTTGAATTTGAGTTCAAGTTTGAGTTTCAATGAGAGTCTATGTTTAGATTTAAGTTCGAGTTTGGCTTTCAATGTGAGTTTATGGTTGAATTTGAGTTCAAGTTTGAGTTTCAATGTGTGTTTATATTTGAATTTAAGTTCAAGTTAGAGTTTACGTTAGAGTTCCAATGTGAGTTTACGTTTGAATTTTAGTTCAAGTTAGAGTTTACGTTAGAGTTCCAGTTTGAGTTTACGTTCGGGTTTCTATTTGGGGTTCACATCTTAGACAGGTACAAGTAATTTTCTTCTGCTGCGATACACAAGCTCTCACGTTGGTGCAGCTCTTCTTTTTGATTTTTATGCACCTTTTTGTTACATTTTCCCTCAATTTTTCTAGGCGATAATTTAATTGAGTAAATATGCATGGATACTAGTATTTTGGATTCTTGAAAAGTCGAAAAAGTCACTGCTGCTTTTCGAACGACGTTATAAGCAGTGTTTAGCGTTGTAAGCAAAGTAGTGTTTTCCCAAAACCTAAAGTGAAGTTGACTAGATCAAGGAACTCAACCACTCCGGGAAGGAGAAAATCGCTTACTTATGCACTTCCCTACTTTATTCCATAGAACTTCAACAGTGGACTACAAGTAACAATTATTGTTTTATATCGTTATTTTCTACAACTTTATTGACTTACTTCCTTCAAACTGGAGCTGTCTGAGACGTTCCCTGAAAGCCGACGCTTTTGCCGACTCCGATAATACGAATCGACTCACCGATACCTGAGTTGTTGTTGCTATGGCATTCTTCCATTTAGTACGCCTCCATGGTACGCCTCAATGAAAGTTTCCTTCCCGCCCAAAGTTACAGCCGGAGCTCTCTGGAGGAAACAATCCCGCCTAAAATCTAAATTCGCTTTTACAATCCTATTTCTTTGTTGGTAGCATATCGCAGGGAAGCTAGGGTAGAAAATTTGCAGTCAACTCCAAACTGTATTTTCATCAATCATTCTCACAATTGCGGTAGGCAATATTACATAAATGTAGGTAGGTTCTGAATTTGCCTACTTGCTTCTAGGTACAGTTTTGGAAAATAGAACTAAGAGGAATCATAAAAAACAGCGCACACAAAACTTTATTATGTAGGCACCTACTTTCGAAAGTAGGTTAACTTGATAGGGAAAAATGAACTCGAGAAAACCGCCTCGCATTTAGCACAAAGGAAAATATCACAATAAAATGGATCCATCAACAATTAACTTATTCGAAATAACGAAACTCCTTAGAGCTAGTCAACATGAATAGGTACGCTCATCATACATTATTGGATATCATGACATTCAAGTGCTTTAAAAACTCTGAGGTTTAAAATTCCAACTCTTAACTTTAAGCACAAAAGCCTACACAGTAGGCATTATGATATTCGAGCCGAGTAGAAAAGAGCATTGCAAGATAAGAAACAATGACCACAATAATTGTAATATTAGGTAACCTAAGTAAAGTACAGGCAGGCATTTATTATGATAAGGCGGTACGGAAGAGAATTTTTAAATTAACTTCAACCACCACGTACTCAATGTACTTGAAACTGTCAGCTCCAACAACCGGTTGATAGCTATTGAGAAAAAGCAGAGCACCTCTCAACATCTATGTAGGCACTATGCAGGTAGAGGTACCGAGAGACCTATCTGTGGGTATCCCCATGTAGGTACCTGCAACTGTACAGTTCGGTGAAAAATTCCTCAAAAATATGTCGGTGGTCGATTCGTGTTCTTATTATACATTTCCTAAATTGGCCGTAACACGATTACGAACCAATGCGTCTACAAGTTTTGTCAGTTTTCATACTTGGCCGTCGCTAGAACATTATGTCAAGCCAATTAGCAGCAGAAGCAATTCGCAGAAATCAACATCTAACCAATATGTACAGGATTTAATACAGAGCTAAGGCCATATCTGACTAGAGGAAGTGCCTAAATTAAGACTTTTCGCCCGGGATCGATGGGCAGTCTAATCATATTTTTGATCCAATCTATTAGCATAAACTGGGTCGATGAAGTTGGGTTTGAAATTTGGATTTTTTAATAACCTTGCTAGAAATCGTGGGAAATCGAAGTCTGGCCAGCGCTCCCATACCCCAGTTGGACGTCAAAGTTCACCAAAGTCCAAATCTAAAATTTAGATTATTTAATTATTATTTAATAATGTTCAATCATAGTAAAGCCAGTGGTTCATACGATACTACCATTTTTGCTGTTGTTGTAGCCAATAATTACGAGGGGGGGATGCTGGGGACTGGGACTCTGAAGTTCTGCACTAATTTCGTTCTGAATTGGCTACATTTATCTACTTATATCAAAAGTAGGACTGCTGGTCATCAGGAGAGGTACCAAGTATGTATGGTACGTGCTTTGATTGTGCTTCAAATTAGAACTACTTAGTATAAGAGGGAGTTCATTTGAATTCCCATTTTGCAAGGGAACCTATCTCGTCACAACTCAACACTTGATAGGTAAGCTCAATTGTTTAAAAGACAAGTAGGTATCTAGTAATTTCCCCTTCAACTTCAATCGGGCGTTGAACGATTTCCACCTCTGCCACTGGGGCTCTCCTAAGCTGATGATTGATCAACAAATAACATAATATTCAAATTACATTTGAACAAAAAATTCTCTGATCGCGATTTCGTATTTAAATTACCCACGATTTACAAGTGCTAAGCCTAACAATTGTCCCAATTATATGCAACATTTCACGTCTTTCACTTTCATGTCTTCCACTTCACAGTCACCATTTGCTGGAATTGGTCCAGTTTTACTCGAATGTCGACAGATCACTTTCACAGTTGAACGATGACGTATTGGCGAACTCGCTCGAAGAACTTGGCTGGCACGTTACGTCAGTCCACGAAATGAATATCGATCCGTTTGTCGGGATGAGCCGAGAGCGATGCTGGATCGAAAGTGATCTCAGCCCGATGATCCATTCCCGAGAGAGCTGCTGCCGGAAGCACAGCGGCCGAATCGTAGCCGCCATCTTGTATCGTGTCGTTGCCGCTGGACAACGTCGTCGTCGACATGTTCTCACGTTCTTCCCGCTTCAGTCGCGCCCAGACCCGCTGGGCGCAGAAGACGACGACCCAAAAATACACGGAGAGAACTGTTGGCGAAGAAATTTTCCAATTTAAATTCGGTACTGGGGAACCATCAAACATGAACTTTGAGGTGTTCTAAATAACATAGGTTTGTACTCACATAAATTAGCCACAGTAACGAGGACCACCCATCGATCGACGTACGATTTATTCGCCAAATTGATGCAGATCTTAACGAACGTTGCCACCTGCATGCCAAAGCTTAGTGCTTCGCAAAGCAGCCATGGAATGGCGTAGAAGTTCACTTCCTGCAAAATCAAGGGAAACAATATAACAGGCAGGATTATAACAATATCGCAAGCACCTATTTACTCATGAGCACTTTTGGAGATAAGCACAGAAAAGTAATTTTTGATCCCAATTCGGGTGGATCGCCTAGGCCGCTAACTCTTGGTGTTTTGAGTCAATTCTCGAAAATCATATAGACGGTAGTGCTAGTTGATGTCATACTAATTTAAAATTGGATTTTAAAAGTAGACGTTGATATCTCACCACAATTGATCCCCAGATGAGTACCGAACTCGATAGTGCGTAAATCAGCGCAAAGAACAGGAACGGTATCTTCAATTCGAGACCTGAAAATAGAGTGAATTGGTTAAATTCAGAAGCAAAAGGGCCATGAGATTATGCCGAGTCTGGTCACAACACAAAAATTAATGATTAAAAATAAATTAATAATTAAATTAATATTAAATTAATAATTAAAAAAATAATAAATGCGTTGAAGGAAAAAAACGTGGATTTAAATAGCTTACCCTCGTCATTTTCGATGAACTCGTCGATGTCCAGGCCAAGAAGGATGCTCACGGTCCCACTGCGATCGTTGACAGTCACTAGCTCAGAAAACAATTGAGTCAGCACTAAGACGGACGTTATCTGGAACAAAAAATAAAAGGCAACTAATTAAAATATTGAAGAATCTAATCGTGATTTTTCGTTCAAAAAGTGAATTTATTTGAACCTCCGAAGCGATGTTCTAATTCCGGACAATGTACCGGGTCGGGTGGGTAGTTCGATTAGTCAACGCTGGAGAGCAGCAGCGAGACCTTCTAAACTCCATGATCGATAGAACACGTTGCGGTTGGCACGACTGATGTAACAGCACCTGCGATCTCCTAACCTCCAGTTTCCACTCTCACCATTTTGTTTTGCGGCCGGTCCGAAGTTGTATCTTTGTACTTTCTTCGTTACTTTGAGGATTTTCTGATCAGCAGAGTTCGTTCATTCTCGCGGAATTCCCAATCCCGAATCCGGGGGATTTCGTGAATACGCTAATCGAGTTACGAGTTTCGACGAAACTGCATCGTTCTCCGGCATCGCGTACAACAACCGGCAACAATGAGCAAAGCCCATCCGCCAGAATTGAAGAAATTCATGGACAAAAAGTTGAACATCAAATTGAACGGCGGCCGTAGCGTCGTCGGCATACTTCGCGGGTTCGACCCGTTCATGAACATGGTCGTCGACGAAGGCCTCGAAGAACGTAAGGACGGGACCCGGCTGAACATCGGAATGGTCGTCATCCGAGGGAACTCCGTGATTATGGTCGAAGCGCTAGAGAGACTGTGAATCCTCCACCCGGTCTTTTGGTTCGCGGGTGGAACGATACGAATCTTGTGATTATTTCATTTTACTTCTATAATGCGTGTGAAAAGCTTTTATTTCAATTTTTTTACTTAAGTCTACGAAGTTACAGGAAATACATTCGTACAATATTTACCAACGATGGATTTTCGATTTGACGCTATCCCTGAGGAACGACGGAAATAAAAATCTTCGGTAAGTACCACCAGTGTACTTCACCAATCATTTCAAACCAGATAATTTTTGTCCATGGCGACAGACCGACACGCAAACACTGGTTCAGGAAGTGATTCGGAGTTAAAGAGTGTACAAGTAAACGTTTTTCTGAAGCTCAGTTCCGATCGCCTATTTTATTACGATTAAAATACTTCCATTCACTCTGTTAATATGGAAGCAAAAATACAGATTTTCATCCAAACTTTGTTGTTTAGAGAGAGAAACTAGTATTTTTGAACCATGGGTTCCCCATAATCCCACTAGTCGGCTGAAGATGAATTCTCTACATTCCAGGAATATCTCGTAGCCCCCAATAAACGCAAGTTTTGTACAATCCAAGTCTCATCAAGATAGGTAAAGTACCAAAATTGATTTTTCACAACCTACCCACCAAAGATAGCGTTGGGGGTTGAGAGATAGATTGGAAGATGAATTTCTGTGGGTGGTTTCAATAGATTAATCAGTTGGCAATGTGTGTCAATGCGGACTTGAAAACCACTGATGTTTACCTGGGGTGAAGGCTCAAACATTGATAACTCATTTGAAAAAATCCTTACAAGAAAACTTCTTTCCATCTACCTCTTCGCGTTTAAGGTTAGACAATCTTTGAGGTTGAAAGATGACACGATGATTAAATTTCGTTCCCACGTAGCTTTCGCACGTTTGACAATTTTCCCTCGGGAAAACTTGGCAAAAGAGAAAATTCAGATGTTCGTGGTAAGATAGCAAGGCAAACCAACACAGGCGATGGGGCCGGTGCTCCGCACTTCACGGTCTGATAATGAATACGTTCATTCCTGTTCGGAGAAGGCGGAAACGCATCCGGCCGAAACTTTTTTCCCACTGACTGAGGGAAGACGCCACCCCTAGTGTTTGTAGCTGAAAGGTGAGTCGAAGAATAGTGAAAAGGAACAAAAATACCCGCTTCGGTCTCTAGCCCGGTGCTTAACTACCAATAAATGAAAATTTTCTTGTAAATTGAAAAAAGTCTACGTTGAAAACGTCCAGCAAAACCAGCACAAATTTTTCAAGTGGGCACACGCAGTAGGTACCTACGTACCGGGTACATGATATCCCACTTAATTTCTTGCCTCTTATCTTAATAAAGAAATTTAAAAATCCCAATTTCTAACCGACTTTGAAACCGCAAAAAGTAGACTAAACACTGTAACACTATTTTTCGTAAATTTCTTTAACCAATCGGTCGCTAGTCAAATTATTTGTTTCTTCCTGAAGAATCGCGGTGAGTAAACGGCATAAACTTTCCTTGCCATTCATTAGACTGTGTGAGCCTGTTGTCCTGTCAGGTAAGGATGTTAGATTCCCTACAGGCAAACAAATAAAGGAGATACGCTCCGTCGGCTGGCTATCTATCATAATAATCGCAACTTGCAACACTTTCTTCCTGTCTACTGTTCAAATTAGCGTCCGACTATTGAGTCAGAGACGATAATTAGCTTATTTTTCGAATACGGAGATACTCAGGGCCTGTAGTCAGTCAGATGAAGACAGGCGAGATGAAGTGATGAGCCTTCGATTCTTCTGGTCATTATCGATGTCGATCTTAATAAACATTGTGGGCATTCAGGTCTTGGCCTTTTCCGTCTTCGAAAATTTAGATGTTCTGGTAGCACTTAGTGAATGATTTCCTAATGAAATTTTCGATTTATTCATACAACTCGATCAGAGTAGGCTATTATTTGGTCAAAAACTGTTCCCACATGGTATGTCATCATGAATTAGACATTTTTCTTAATTTTTCACCACCTACGACCTATACCTATAATTGAAATTTTCTGTACTCAACTATAGTCAGGCCGTTTTACTGGCATATTTACCATGTAGTACCTGCGTTGCCAAATTAAGTCACGCCTTATTCCAAGGGCTCCTTTATAACACACGCATTTAACGATAGGAGATACATCTGTCTACTAATAATAGCAACAAACGTGGCAGACAAGGACAACGGCTAGAACGCGTCGTTTAACACGGAGGTGTATCGTGCCACAAGACGCCAGCCATTCCTATTCCTGACGAAATTCTGTTGGAAACGCAATTTATTCAGAAACCGATGAACCAATCCAGTTTATTATTGGTACTTACAGTATTAATGTACATGTGCTCAGTAAGGAACATAATTAGTTCCAGTAAGGAACGGGATCAATTTAACAATAACCTTAAACGTAAAAATTGTTTGCATGGAAAATTTAGTTCATGTATTTTTTGAACTACCTGTCCTGGTGTAATGTGCGCTTTATGTCACTGTGCGCTATAATAATTTTTTTTTCTTTCAAAATTTGGGGCTTGACATTCGAGGCGCACAATATGAAGCGCAGCGTTAACGTATTCATTCTGCTAAAAACGCACATTCGTCAATTTATTCACGATACATGAATATTGCACATTATTGACCGTCTTTTTGGACATGCGTTAGTGATGAAACTTTTCAGTTTTTTTCCTTCGAATCGCGTACTATGCGGATATGAAAAATGCTCGAACCATTTGTCATTGAAATATCGATTGCACCCTTGACCTTCCGGTGTAACAGGCGTATTACGGTTCAAACACTTTTGGCTCATGAATTATTCAACATGGTCATTCTCTCTATGAAATCTGTATGCGAATGCGTTTCATATTATTGACCATGTCCGGTCATCCATGCTGAATTTAATAATAATTATATGATAATGCTTGGACTGACTTGGTGACTTGTGGATCAAAATTTTTACCAACCCAATAACATTTTAATTTAACATTCAAATTTTGAACATTTAAAGCCCAAAATTGAAGGTTGTCTGCGGTTTGTCTATGGTTCCCCCCAGGGTGTGCTGATGGGAGATATTTTTCCCAGGTTTACGCTGAAACCCAATCATATTTGTGGTCAGTTATAAATGCGGCAGAAAATAATGAAAATTTCCATGCCTCGAAATTATTACGAGTAATCGAAACTCAATGGCTGGGTTATGGTTCTTGCCAAGAATTTCTTGGCTAAAATTAAATAACATTATCTACAGTAAAAAAAAAACGAAGAGGTTCAGTATTGAGGGAGATATCCGTACTGACGGAAGAGAATCGATTCAGATAAGTGTATGAGCAATTCTTTTTTGAACCACCGATCCGATTTTCACTTTTTGAATGTTACAATCTACAATACCATTCCTTTTGGCGGATAAGGAAGTATAATTTACTAACGACCTATAACGTGGTATTGATTTAGGTCTATTGAGAGGTAATGGAACTCCACAGCTAAACGGTTTGACAAAAATTGTCCACAACGCTTCCTAGAAAGCTTAGGTTGGCGTACTGGGGTGTGTAATATGCATGGGGCGTATGCTCGGCCTGATCGCCGACGGGATGAATTCTTCGAGCCTGAACGATTGGCTATTTCAGGCCTTACCTGGGAAGTGGCCGTGACCGGAAGAATATTTTAACCTCCCTTAAAACATGAGTATTTATAGGCAATGCGTGGGTACTGTGAATGGAAATTGTTCGTACGCACGGAAACTACAAAGTATCCAGTGTCAGTCAAAATTGTATGTACGATTCCCAAAATTTTACCTACTTAACAAATTACGGAAGTATCGTTATCTACCGGAAGTACCTACCTACTGTTATCTACTGACCACTAGAGATATCTACCCTTTTCTATCCTGGATTCTATTTCTGCCTTTTCACCCTGAATTCTATTTCTACCCTGGATGGATATCAATCGTTAGATCTATCGATAGATATCTTTCGGAAGGATTGTTATCCACTGACTGATATTTTTCGTTATAGATACCCAAAACCTAGTGCGTAGATAACACACAATACTTTTATATTTTGAAAAGTAATATTGTGACACAATTTGATCACATTTTGGCTGCTTTTTAGGGTGTTTAGGTCAAAAAATCCCAAAAAATTCACTATTCAAATTTTAAAATTCGCCTTGAGTGTATGGTCATGGTCAGTTTCCTCCTGAATGGCGCTGGATAATGTGTTTTGTGTTCTATCCTTTTTCAAACTTTTTTCAAGGATTCATTTTTGGCGGTAGACTAATTTTCTTCTCATTAAGTTGGTGAACCTACTAATGTTGGTACCGGCATATAATAGGTAACTACGTATTATTCGTAATGCTTGCAAAAAAATACGCCAAAACGAGTTTCGCTGAATTATGCGTCCTTGATGACGATAGCCTAAACAAACGACACTTAAAACCTCGTTTCCTGCCTTTTTTCCCTATCGAAAGTCCGGTCGTTGTAACACTTTTCACCGTCTGGGCGAGAGGCTAATGACATCGGAAACTTGGTCATGTACAATGTGTATTTATTCAGCTCCGCTAAATTAGCCAACTCGACCTTGACAATGTTCATCGTGAACATCGCGGATGTCAGAAATGGTAAATATTGTTGAAGTAAAAATATGGCAGGTTAACCAAAGGAGGCATTGTGTTTAAAATTGAAGGAGAGAAGAAAATTGGGAGGTATGAGGTTCCCCAAGATTACGAAATTACCTAATAGTACTTAAGCATGAATCGACCTGTGAAAATAAATCCGGAGGAAAAATAAAATACGGAAAATGTAAGTAACATGAAATCGATTAGTACACCTACCCACACTGCCCTTACAAGTAGGAACGTGTTTTAAGGACAGTAACTTTTCGTCACCATACCCGAAGGAAAAGGTCGATGGACAGCCACCAACGTGGATGCATTTACGTTGTTATCCTGTTATCCTCGTCACACAAAAATAACCCGATGTGGATCAGGGATCCTTTCAAGTGAAACCGTATTAAGGCACCTACCTGCCTTTTTGAGTTTAGGCGAAGGTTAGGGCGACAGAATTGTCGGATGCCGACTCGATGGAACTGCCAAAGGACTTTCTGCTCCAACACTTGTCGGTTTTCTATTTAAATCCGCGAGAATATTTCGGGTTTCAACGCCAAAAAAATAAACTAGTGTCGCCTTGATCGTGAATTCAACTTCAAACAATCCGTCGCGATTTTATAGCTGAGATAAATTGGAAACCACTGGTGCGTGGAAAGAATAACAATTCCACAAGCTTAACATCAAAACGTGCAGAAATATAATCGAAATCTGGATTTACACTATGAGTTCCCCAGGACCTATCAATCATCTTGTTTCATATGACTTGAAAAATTTCATTTCAGGAATTTCAATTCAGGTTCGTTTGAAAACCCATAGGTGGATACCTATTTACCTACTCTTTGCATAGAAGGAGTGGTCCGATTTAAAAAAAAAACCGGCGTTTAGCAAATTTATCCTTGGTGTGCACCTCGGGTAAGAGAATGTGCTCAATTCACTCTAAAGTACTCAAAAACGCTCGAATGTCAAAAAAGTCATAATTTCCAAAACAGTTTTTTTGGGTTTTGGACCTCTCAACATTTTTTGATCGGATTCCCCTGACAATATGCACCAAGTTAGAGCAAACCACAACTTTTAGGACCAACAGCCGAAATCGGATCAGCGGTTCGATACGATGACGTGGCCACAAAATTTGGTCAAAATTTTGTGGCCACATCGTATCGAACCACTGATCCGATTCTGATGAAACTAGTCCTAAAAGTTGTGGTTTGCTCCAACTTGGTGCATATTGTCCGGGCAATCCGATCGGAAAAGGTTAAGGGGTCCAAATCGGCGTTAGTAGGTATGGCCCATTTTCGAAAAAAACACAAAAACTCAATTTTGAAGGTGATGATTTAGAATTTTTTGAGTATTTTTCCCGAGTTTCTCGCTTGATTTACCATAGGGTAAATGAATTGTGGGGCTTCGAACGTCCAGCAGGGGATCGTCCTTTGAAAAAGTCGAATATTAATAGCAGGTCGATGGCGCCTCGACTTCAGTCAATGCAACGCGTAGGTCTCGCCCATTGTTTCGTGCATACAACACGAGGGCGGGAGGTGGCGTCTATCTGGTGCCAGTTACGAATTACAGTCTGCCTGGTGCGTGCACTTAAATCACGAAATAATACCCGATTCTGGGCTGAAAGTCGATAATGACCAACCTGAAGCGCCCTAATGTCATTCATTCCATGATAATAATAATGAATCGACACAGTACCTACTTCCATAATATGATACGTAAATTTTTGAAAGAAATTGATTATTTTTACGACTAGTTTAGAGGCAAAACGTCAAATTAACGTTAATTTTGAGGAGCAAAACGTCGAAAAAACCTTACTAGGTAGGTACACAAATTTTAAAACCCTCCCAAAGCCAAAATTCTTCAAGTTATGTCAATTTTTAGCGCCTAGGTACCATTTCACCTATAGTGAAAGTTGAAAAATATTGAAATCGGTTCAGGAGTTTAGCCGCTTTGTGCGAACAAACAGACCCCACAGACCGATAGCCAAAAGCATGTTTTTTTTTGTTTTAAACAAAATACAAATAATTTTTATTGCGAACAAGGGGCCGAAAAAGCATGTTTTTGTTGATTCTTCATGCCTACCTGCTGGAACATGAAGAATCTTCTGATATGAAGAATATTATGACAACAACTCGTACGATCGAATTTCCATCCCGACAGCAGCTACCTACTTTCCTTTCCACAGGTATTCGATGCTGGAAAAACTGATCAGTTTCGCAATAACGAACTCAATTAACGCGATAGGCTCTCTCTCTCCCGCCTCCGCGCTAATCGTTATCCGATTTCACTGAAGAGATTCCTCCAACGAAAGCTGATCTGAGGAAAGTGGTCTGAAAGGAGCTGGACAGATCTGCAAGCAATCATTAATTTCGCAATCTCGTCAAACTTTTCCCTCGCGAGCGCGACACGATTGAGATGAAATTGCAGAATGTTTCCAGCCCAAGGTTTATACTACCATAAATGGAAGTATTGTAATCGTCCTAAAATCGAAAATCGGATCGGAGCTTCAGAATTTTTTTATTTAAACAATTACAAATTCGAGTAACACTTTAGTGTTATTGCATAATGTGTAATACATGTGTGTCCGTGTTTCCGTTTATGGTAATTTACAAAAATGGCCATAGCTCCCCCAATTCTCAACCTTTTTTCAAATTTCTTGGACTGGAATGTTTGTCTCGGCAAGACCTAACGCCTCGTTTAATTGGAATTCGAATAACTCACAGGACTTCCGATATATTTGCATTTTTAGTGTTTTCTATTTTTTTCCGGCCTCAAAAATGAACCGATTTGAGAGTTCTTGGTCTTAAAATCTTTGTTTTATCTTGCAGAATATGTGGATATTTTTTATACTCCGATAACTTGGCGTAATCTTATTTTAGGCGAATTTTAAAATTTGGATAGTGAGTTTTTTTGATATTTTTGACCTAAACACCCTTAAAAGCAGTAAAAATATGATCAAATTGTGTCAAAAATGTACATATCAAAATATGGGAATATTGTGTGTTATCTACGCACCACTGTTTTACCTTTGTAGCCTCCAAACCAGTCAAAATCAAATTGCTATCGTCCTATGGAAATAAATTGTGGTGAAATCCGGTGAAAAATGGAAAGCTGCTCCAGGAACGAATTCCCTTGTAAGCGGTGCGGGTACCTGTCAGTACCTGTCTATATGTGTTGCAACTAATGCTAGCGGAATGCTCTGCCACTACCAGGTAAGGTCAGGTAGGTTAGTAGCCATTTTGTCTACACTAGGCAGTCCTACCTACCCGTTTCTGCCGGGTCAAGGGACCATTTGCGAGTGAAAGTGCAGCTTCAACTAGCGGTTCAATTCGGTTATGTACCCGAATTACATCCGCACTTCACGCTAGATTTCCTGGCGCGAAAGTGTATCGACGGAGCCGAAAAAAATTCAAATACTGTATAAAAATAAAAAAGTGTTTCGCTTCGGTGAAAATATTTTAAAAAAAATGAAATTGCAAGGTAACTTAAATAGGACACTCAACAATAACGTGAAGAAAGCCGAATAAAGTTGTTGAAAATTGGACATTATTTGCGGGGTTAAAAGAAAAGTTGAAAGATGAGAAGCCGTTTCACAGTGACTATAAGCGATCCGATTGACAAACAACAGATGACCAGGCCAGAAAGTGAATCTGACATCTGAGTAAATGTTAGTATGAAATCCCAACCGATTTCCATACTTGGATAAACACCATAGTTCCATTTATAACGAATAATCAGCGAGAATGGAAGAGAAAAATATAGCATGAAATATACCCTATAAATAAAAAAATTTGCCTTGTTTTTTCCGATTCCCACATCCAGGCCACCCAAACCAAAAAAATGATAGTAACCATAATAATTTAGTAATGTTTTCAAGGAATTTTTCGAGAAAACTTGGGTAGGTAGGTACATAATGATATAATATATCAATATATAAGTCATAATATTAAGTCATAATAATAATATTAAGTCATAATATTAAGTCATAATATTAAGTCACATTATAAAGCAATGCATAATATTATTATGTAGTTATTATTATAGATCTACATTTTTGAGGTTTTGTCTCAAGTCACTTCCCTCACACATAATATACCAATTGATCCAAATTTTTGTAAAATTCGATACGTATCAAATCTAATAATTATTCTTAAAAACAGACGATTTATGGCTTCCGAGCGTGAACGTCACTCCGTTATATGACAGTTTCAAGAGTCGGATAATTAGTGACGATTTCAAGCGATCAAGGACAGGCCGGGTTTATCTGCTGTTAACGATTGTCGTCGGTGCACCTGTTGTTTGCAAGCGGTGACGATAATTATCGTCAGAATTCGAAACAGAGATTAATCTCGGGGAATCATTTGCATCAAAATGGGCGGATGAGTTTTGGCGGCCTCGAAATCGCGTCGATTTGCTTGGAGAAAAAAAATCATGCGCTTTTCGAACAGTAAATAGACGTACTAGACAGTGTGTTAGCCAAATATTTATATGAATATGCCTCACAAATATTTAGGCATTGGGTACCGAGTTACCTCAAGTAAAGCTGGATACATTTTAGGGTACCTATGCATAGGTAAATGAAGTTTCAGACCAATGCAGGAGCAGAGCTGTGTAACAGGGGTTTTGCAGGAAATCTGAGAGGAAATTTAAAGCCTGAAACCAAGTTTCTGCCTAAAACCCATATTTCAGCCGTAAAACCGAGAAAACTCTGAAAAAACGCGATTGTGGTAGCGTCAGTGCCTCTCAAATTGACCGTGATGATCAAAAACCCGAAAAACCGGCTCATTTCATGTTTTTTCTTTGTTAATACCAACACCAAAGATTTATGCCAAAATCAATAATCGTCAAATACAGTTTTTTTTTTTAATTTTCCCAAGGACCTTTGATTTTTCGATGAAAAGTCGGTATTTTGCATTTTTCTCAGTCCTAGAGAGGGGTAGAAAATTTCCAATTTTTGGAGTCATGTAGGTACCTACCCAAAATTGTTTTTTTTTTTCAAATTTCAGAATTCATTTTAAGGGACAACTGTTTCTGAAATCGTGACTTTTTTATATTTAAATAACATCATGACATACTATTTTATGTTTTTTAGTACTTTAAAGTGAATTTAGAGGGTCCTCTTATAAAATGTGCACATCAAGGGATCCCACACTTTTGACCAATTATAATCAATACTAGGTATAACTTACGATAGTTACGTTGTCCTCGTGTAGAGTGCGCTGTGTGAGGACGCTCATTATACTGCATCGATTGCATAATATGGCTTCATTATAATTACTTATAAAAAATTTCAGACCAAAGCAAAACAGAAAATGAACGGAACATGAAATTTCCGATGCACTTGGAAAAATGTTTATCAGGATGTTTATCATCCTGCGGTGGGTAGGAACATGATTGTTATTATTTCAGGTCATTTCTATCCTGCGGTTGTTTGAAATGCTTGTAGACAACACTGTTTATAGTTTCCAGTAAAGATAAACTTCCCACCCTCGGGAGGAAGCGATAATATTCTACGCGTTCTGAGATTATCATCCTTTTTTCACACTTGACTCTAAACAGACGGAAATCAAATGCAAACACAGGTTATTGGGAAATTCCATAAACGAGAATTGTTCTTTTGATATAGGATTGAAACAATAGTTAACCTTTTCGGAACGTCCAGTCGGAGACAAATGTTCGGGAAATAATATTATCTTTTTCCGATACTATGAACAGGCGGTGGAAGTCGGACTGATAGCGAAAATTTTATTCCAACATTATTCTCCATTTTCATTCATTTCCATCCTATTTCAGCCGAGAATACAAGTGTATAATCAAAAACAACATAATTAACGGTCTTCGATACAACTATGGTAGTTAATTTTATTAATTTTTTAAATTCGAGTACAACAACACACAATTTCAAATACCCTCAAGTAATCTAGATTTTCCCGAAATACTTCACCAATTTTCCCAGCGCGGCCGCCAATAAATGTGACGTCGTCATTTCAACGATTTTACGGTCGTCACACGTTTGAAAATAGTCCGAAGTGAAAACGTGTTTAGTGACTCAGTGGGCCGTTTACATCGCGGGGTATTTTCGTCACAAGTGTCGGTGTGAATCGGGGGAGTGTTTTTAGAAACATTCATTTCCACTGCGGGAGGAAATTGGAAGAGCGCACAATCGATACACTGGAGCCGAGTTAACGGTAAAAATAGACGAATTTACGAAAACCGGGATTATTGAACCCATTTCAAGGGGCAGGGTTGGTACAGGATGGAAAAAGGCTGAAATGAAGAAAATCTAAACTGAAATTTGAATATGCAAAGGTGCAATTTCGATTAAATTAAAGTAATGCCGAGATATGAGCTATTTTCTTCATTTTTTTACCGGACTAATTGGACGGAAACTCGATGTCAAACATTAAAATTTAGCAACAAAAATCAGAATCTCAAAAAACCTTCCGTATCCAGGTTGAACGGTAAACCGAATTTTTAGCAACGAAACGGTTAGCGAATTCTCTTAACCTGAGGGTTAGGATGGACGTGTTAAAAATTAGCGCATTCTCCAAATACCGGCGGCTCCTTCTGAAGAATGAAGGTAACCAAGCTGGCTGATGTACGATAATTTATGGTAACTACTCGCCTATTTTCGCAGTGCGCGACAGTTGTGACCCAAAATTGCAAATATTTTGAGGAAAATCAAAAGGTAAAAAAGTAACCTTTTTCTGGGTCACTGTCACACTACTGCGCGATTATTAACACACCACACGGTCACAGTAGGTATTGTGAAGCTTGAATCAAAATAGGGCGCATTGCCCCACAATATAGTTACGTCAGGCGACCGAGGGCAATTCAAAGATCAATTCGTTAAGGACATTTCGTGGTATCTTTTTACCAGGTTTTCAGAGAAAAGGTTTCCCGACGATCGGCCAGTCATTTTGGGGATTAGTCGATTTTTTACCGCATATTAATCGGTGACAAACGTCAGTGAAAACGCCGCATTGTACGCACAGGGTGTCCCTGGTGCTTGGCGTAAAAAATAATTTGGGCGAGACTAGACCGAAAATGGAACAAAACGACACCAATCGAATTTCCCTGCCTCAACTCGTTTCCGAAATAGGATTTTTTAGTTTTTTTTTCAGGAAAACTAGACTATGCTTCATAAAAATTCACATTTTTCTGCTTCAAAACAGCTTTATAACTTTTGCGGACATTTTTGGATTCGCCGTTAAATTTCCTATAAGCCTACCGTAAATTCGTTGTCAAAAACCGCCGCTGTGTTAGGAAAATGAGGAAAAAACGATTTTTTTCGAGTTTTGATGTTTGAGCTGCAATAGCAGTACATAGAAGTTGGTTTTTGGCGATGAATTTAAACTAGGCTTATAGGCAATTTAACGATGAATCCAAAAATGCTCTAAAATGTTGAAATAAGTTGTTTTGAAGCTGAGAAATGTGCGTTTTTATGAAGCAACGTGTAGTTTTTCTGAAAAAAAAAAAACTTTAAAAAATCGTATTTTGGAAACGGGTTGAGGTAGGAAAATTCAGTTGGTGTCGTTTTGTTCAATTTTTGGTGTAGTTTAACCATATTTTTTTACACCAAGTTCGGGACACCATGGAGGCACCATTACGTAAAATTATTTATTGTATTTTCTTCTACGAGTGCAGAACATGATTGTAGATAATAATTTGTATTAAATAAAGCCGCGTTCCAAGAGAAAAACGGTGATTAGAAAAAAAAGGTAGGTGCCTGTTTGTTATTGACATTGCGTTAAAATCGGTCAAGAACGTCAAATTACAAATATAGGTAACCAGGGGGCCGATATCAGCTTTGTTACGGTCGGAAGGCCGTAAGAGATGACGGTTAACGTTCGCAATAATTATTGTTAAACACGGAAGGTCGACTAACAGAAATTAGTTCCTTCAGGCGACCATTATAAAATTTAACCGGTTGGTCAAAATGGTCATTTAGAAAGATTGAATGCAATCACACCTGTCGTCGACCCAGGGTTATTTCGACTAACACTAAAAAATATCAGGTTTGTAGGTACCTATACATCACAATTTTCTTTTTTTCAGTTTAAGGTAGATATTGGTACATTATTTCCAGAAAATTTTCAATGTACCTAGTAATATCTTCTGCTGAACCATTTTTTTACGTTTCTGAAGTACAAACATAGAATTTTACCAAATTATGATTTGGATGAAATTAGGTACCTAAAATACTACTATTATAGTAATATAATGATTATGATTATAATGTATAATGATTATCATGATTATAAGGATTATAATGATTATAAGGATTATTATTATTATAGTGATTAATTAATGATTATTATCTTGCCATTGATTTATTTAATTATTTTCATTCATTATCGTACAAAACTGCAGAAGCTGTTCGATGATGAATGCCACTCCGCAATCCCAAGGTCCGCACGACATGAAGGTCAACGACCAAATTCATTATCCGCCCTCCAAGTTCAAGGGCAACCGGCAATTTATTCCTTAGACCCTCCGTTTCGGCGGAACATTTTGTTTTTATCCGATTCGCCGAAATTACCATTTTGTATCATCCCTCGTGTTCCGGAGTGGAACAAATACAGCGAATAGACTAGTTCTTGCACGAACACTCATCGTTCTGCGCCACCAAATGCAAATGTAGGGACTACCGCCAAAAATCGCGTGTTTATCCGAAGATCTGGGGCAAATAACAGATCCCGAACCCTCCTGGCTTGTTACCCTCGAATGCTGATTTGCCAAATCGACGATATTTGCTAAAATACTCTATTTTCTGTTCGAGAGCAACGCCGACTTCTCTCGACCGAGTTGAAACACAAAAAATTTCAAATTGCTGCGAAAATTGCATCACTATGGTCAATTTTCAGCGAATTTTCAACATGTCTTCAAACATCGAGCATTTTCAAAATCTATTTTCGAAATTGCGGCGGCCCTGGATTTTAGATCTGTCGTTTGGGCCAATTGCAAGGTACCTAAATAATTTAAATGCTTGTTTTACTATCTGGCTCACTTTCTGTACTATCATCAAGAACAAACGCCATTTTCGCACTTTTTTTGGTTTTTCACCTGTAGCTCCTTCCCATTGGGGTTTTCGGGTTTCAGGACTATTAGAAAACTTGTAGAACGATAAATTTCCGACAGAATTTATTCCATGACTTTTGTTTGTAGGCTCAATAGTTTCGGAGCTATTGACCGGCAAAAAAGGGCCAAATTTTCCAACATCAAGGAATTTTAATTTCTGTCTACTTCTCAAAGCAATAATTCGGGGAAGTCTCAAATCAAAGATAATTTGACCAAAAATGGATGTTTTTTTATCTCTGCGAGTCCAACCCCTAAGAACTGACTCAATTTTCGAGGTGCAGTTGATATTATCAGACGTTGACGGCTTAGAAAATGATGATGACTCAAAGGATGGGTGGATTTATGAATAACTCATGAAGTGCTACGGCAAGCTAAAGTTGAATTGGTATGCTTCAAGATCATCTCACGATGCATAAACAGCACGAATACGCTTTATTGGCGCATTTTTTTCGCTCAATATTTAACATCGAGGCATAAGATCTATCTGATTGGTACTACCATCCGCAAGTTTAACCTATAAATAAACAAAACACTTTAAAAAAAGTTTGGGCTGAAGAGCCAAAATTTACTTGGCAATTTTTGACACAAAGCAATGATTGACTAAAACGAAAAACCATGGCACAGAAAATTGCCAAAAAGTCCAAATAATTAAGTTTTGACCTTAACCTCGGCCAAAACTGGTAGAAAATGCAAATTTTAAACAACAATCCAAAATCCACAAATTTTCAATTTTGACCTTAGTCAAAGAGAAGAAAAAGCCAAAGTGGACAAAAAAGACAAATTTGTTGAAAAATTCTCAATTTCGTTTGGGATATTCTCAATTTGATTTAGAAATACCCGCGGCTTAGTTTTAAGGAAATATTCACTTGCCTACGTCGGTGTTGGACGGATCGTCTGTTCTGTGAATGTTAGCACTGCGTAATATCCGCTAGGAATACCAACAGTACCTATTCTCAGTAACCACAAAGTTAGCAATGCGGGACATTGTCGGACGGTCATTTTCATTCTAGTTCGAGAATCGGGTAACCTTTATAGTTCTAGCAGTTGCTATCGGTCGCAGTCACGAACGGTCGCTTTCCTTTCTTGTAACGGGCCAAGCAGACCGCAAAATTAAACTGTTCCCATCCCAGGAACGGGGACATTCTTTTAAATCGTCACTCCGCCTGTCGGAGTTACGCGTTTCCGACAGAAACAATGGCCAAAAAGTCGGGCTGTGGGAAAAATTGAAAAAAAAATCTACTTCAGAAAGCAATTTTTCGGGTAATTTTCTAAAAAGGGAACGCCCCTGAGCATCACGCGAAGAATTGAAAAATTGACGTAAAAACAGAGTAAGGGGTCACTTTTATGGGAAATTCCCCACAGTTGGGAGAAAGAATTAAAAAGATAAGAGAGAAAGAATTATAGAAACTTCTAACCAGCAGTAGGGCAACCGTCCAATCGGGGGGATCTTTTATTATTTATTGAGTTGAAGTAGGTGCACAACTATTCCAACCACAATTTTAAGCGGAGTCAAAAAATGATAAATTTTCTTCTCAAACTGCAAAAACCAAAATATGGAAGCGAAGCGTGTTTTTCCAACACACAAAGCCAGAGTAAAATATTTCAAGGAAAAATCGTCCACCTTCTCAGGACATTTTCCTCGCATTTTCCCTCAGTGGATCGAAAATCCGAAATCGTTCACGAGACACTTCCCATGGCAAGGTGACCTATAGAACATGATTTCTATGGTTCTTTTCAAAGTTACCGATGGACGACATTGAGGCAGGCGGGTTTCCTATTCACTGGCATCGATTTCCCGTCACAGCCGCCGTTCAGTGTTGCGGTTACCGTCCGTTGACGACCGTTTCCCGCCTACGCGCCGCTCGCCGGCTCACCTCAGCATTTTCCGTCGTCTCGCTCTGCTATGGCGTCAGAACAGACGACGGTGACGTCAGTGAACTATTTCCGACTCGAAGGGTCACGGCCCCGACAGTAAATGACAAAGATATACAACGGCACCAAAAATTAAAAAATAAATTATTAAATATTAATCAGTAATTTATTATAATGATTAGTACCTAATTAATAAAATTAACCATTATTATTAAAATTAATTATTACTATTGCATTTAACAAGAAATTAAAACATGTTTACAAGCATTTCCAGTAGGCATACCTACGACAATAGATCTAATTTAGGAGTCATCAATTTAGTTTTCTAAATAAAACGGCAAAAATTCGGTTCCTGCAAGAGCTGCATTTATGAACCCCAAAGTAGGTAGGTACCTAACTATTTGAGTAAAAAAAGCAAAATTATGGCCCAAAACTGTAGGAGAATCCAGTTTATCATGGTAGTCTAATTACGTAGAACGAACTCAAAACAACATTTATACTTGTTTTTTCTCTAAATTTTCCCAAGGGATTCCTCTCATTTTTCATAAGGAATCAGGTTTTGCTTTTTACTCCGCCCAGGAGAGTCCTATAAAATCGACAATTATTTCTGTAATGTGTCTACCTATGCTACAAACCTAAAAATAATTTTCATTAAAATGTCAGAATTCAGTTTTAAAAGTGTTTAGAATTTTCATTTGGAGGGTCGAAAAATACATCTTCGCAAGCAATTTTGACAGTCAGGTGCTCGAAAATGCGCAAGACACCTTCAAGGCACGAGCCCAAAAAATCGAAATCTATCAAAATAAAATTTTCTTGAAAAAATGTTAGGTACTGCTACAAGTGACGCAAGAAGATACCCCGAAAGACCTAACAAGGCTCGTGAGTCACCCGGTGAGACAGTTCGTTAGAAGGCAGCCGGAGGCTAAGGCGATGAACTTCATGAGAATTCGCTCGCCTCAGCCGTCCGGATTGTCGGTTCATTCTCATCCCACGGCGCGCAGACGAGAGGCCGGCAAACCGACCGGCGCGGAAGTGGACGGTGCAACGGGCGATTCCCACGTCGTCAGACCCACACGGAGATCATTGCGGATAATGAGGAAGCCAATGTCTAGCGCATGGTTTTCCATAAACTAGAATTATCCGTTCCTCAAGCCTGAGGCGGAATTTCGGGCAGGGGAACGAAGGAGTATGAGGCTGAGGTATGAGGATGAGGTGTGAGGATGAAGATGAGGTATGAGTATGAGGATGAGGTACGAGGATGAGGTATGATGATGAGGATGAGGTATGAGGATGAGGTATGATGATGAGGTAAGAAGATGAGGATGAGGTGTGAGGCATGAAGATGGGTTATGAGGATGATGATGAGGTATGAGGATGAGGGATGGGGATTAGGTATGAGGATGAGGTGTAAGGTATGAAGATGAGGTATGAGGATGAGGTATGTAGATGAGGTATAAGGTATGATGATGATTGTTTGATTTTTAATTAGAGTTCAAGTTTGAGTTTCGGTTTCAATTAATGTTTATGTTTGAGTTAGTTGTAGCAGTAGGTAAGTACAAGGCGGATAATGCAAACTATACTATTCAACCTTGGATGTAAAACCATCTTTAATTTCACAAGGTCGTTCGATGCAATTTTCACGAGCTAACATGTCACACAAGTTCAGCAACTTTGATAATAATCTAGTAATAACTAATAATCTAGATTGGTCAGAGGGTCATAGAGGTGGTAAAGGACCGTGTTATGACCTTTGCCATTGAAAGTCGGGCTAAAAGCAGAAGACACGACACGACACGCGACTGTCTTCCGAAGGAAAATCGCGTGCACTTTGCCCGTCCATCATCGGATGGCTTCTTTTACCTTTTCTCCCACTGCTATCAGGTACAGAGACTCATATCAAAGGGAGCTATGTTTACTAAAACACGAAGGTCGGCTTTTTTCTGGAAAATTGCAAATTACGGTGAAATACGCGGAAGGTCGTTCGAATCTCGTTGATTACGACAGAGGTCAACGGGGAGATTAACAAGGACGACCTCTCATTGCCAGCAATTACGAGAAATTGGACGCGAAGAGAAAAGATTATCTCGATTGAACCCGACACTCGAGTGAAAATTAATAATGATTAATTAAAATTTCCCTCGCAGTGCGAGGCTCGCACAATGTGGTGCTGTATATCAGATAAATGGATGGCCAGTGTCATCAGTGTTGCCAAGGTGCGGACGTCAAAAGCCCCTGATCTCGAAGTTGAGTTTGAACTCGAAGTTGGCTTTGATCTTGAAGTTGAGTTTGATATCGAAGTTGAGTTTGATCTCGAAGTTGAGTTTGATCTCGAAGTTGAGTTCGAACTCGAAACTGACTTTGATCTCGAAATTGACTTTGATCTCGAAGTTGACTTTGAACTCGAAGTTGAGTTTGATCTTGAAGTTAAGTGTGATCTCGAAGTTGAGTTTGATCTCGAAGTTGAGTTTCATCTCGAAGTTGACTTTGATCTCGAAGTTGACTTTGATCTCGAAGTTGACATTGATCTCGAAGTTGAGTTTGAACTTGAATTTGACATTGATCTCGAAATTGGCTGATCTCGAATTTGGGTTTGATCTCGAAGTTGACTTTGATCTCGAAGTTGAGTTTGATCTCGAAGTTGAGTTCGAACTCGAAAGTGACTTGGATCTCGAAGTTGAGTTTGAACTTGAAGTTGACTTTGATCTCGAAGTTGACTATGATCACGAAGTTGACTTAGAACTCGAAGTTGACTTTGATCTGGAAGTAGACTTTGATCTGGAAGTTGAGTTTGATCTCGAAGTTGAGTTTGATCTCGAAGTTGAGTTTGAACTCGAAATTGACTTTGATCTTGAAGTTGAGTTTGAACTCGAAGTTGAATTTGAACTCGAAGTTGACTTTGATCTCGAAGTTGGGTTTGAACTCGAAGTTGAGTTTGAACTTGAATTGGACTCGAAGTTGGCTTTGATCATTTTTTAATGTTGGAATTAAGAACACAAGTTTTTGAAAGTCAGAGGTTTTTTCGGTGTCAGAGGGAAAGCAAGGCGACGAGTTGGCCAACACTGGTCCTACTCTATCTCGAAATACGAGCAATTGATTGCAGAAATTTTACGAAATTTCCGAATTTTTTTCATGAACGTCGCGAAACAATACCGATTGATTGACAAATTTGCTTTCGAACTGCACGCCTTGCTTACCTAGAAACAGTGCATCCCATACTATTTTAAGCCTCATGAACGCAATACCTACGTATTATACAGCGATAAGAGAATGCACGGAATGGCGTACATACATCGCGTGACGTTACGTCGCTACAGAAACTCCAGAGGGTAAAGAGTCGAAAGCCAAGAGAAGGACGGATAGAGCGGATGGTCCCGGTCAGAGAAAGACAGATGGAGGTACCAACCTCCTCCTGGCACCTCAAGATGAACCGGCTCCAAAACTAAAGACTGCAGCCATCAATTCTCAATGGAATCCAAAACTTCGAACAGTAGGTACACCCGCGTACTTTGAACTCAAAATGCGATTTAAAAGTCGAAAAAAATTCGAGTCGAATTATCAATTGGTACCTACACAAACTTTTATATTAATAATAAGTTACACAATGTTTTTTTTTTTTAAATATAGTAAGGGAAAAGCACCAATAGCGGACATGACAACAGTAGTGGACACTTGGGTTAAAAATCGATAAAATAAGGGTTTGAGACAACTTGGGGGGTTCTTTTTTTGTGCCACAACTATTCAAGATTAGGCACAACAAAGAAGAACCCCCCAAGTTGTCTCAAACCCTTATTTTATCGATTTTTAACCCAAGTGTCCACTACTGTTGTCATGTCCGCTATTGGTGCTTTCCCCTTAGTTAAAAAATGTCATTAATTTATCAACGAACACAATATTTATTATCTAGTATTTGTGTAACTAAATGCCCTTGTACTGTCAGAACTAACTAAATTAATAAAGGTTTACTTCTTGATTGTCTTGTACGAAAAAGACGCAATAACTTTCCGTTTAAATTATCACGTCCATCGTCCACGATTCAACCCTGACGTTCATTAAAACTAGATCGATCGTTAGGGACGATTGGATGATAAATTGTTCCCGTCACATTGTCTTGCAATTGAAACTATCGTAATCTAGAATTGACCCATTTCCCTAAGCGGCGCGGCGGGACAAGTAGGTAATTGGAAAATTTCTAAAAATTAATGAATAATAATAACGAATTAAATCATGACTAATATAATATAATATTATAATAATGAATAATATTATATTATAATTATATAATATAATAATGAATGAAATAATGAATATAAAATTAATGAATAATATTTAATATTATTCATTAATTTTATTTATTATTATCATTACTCAACAGCAGTATGGTAACACGCAGTACCTACCAGTTCAATGGCTGTATCTTGTATGTGACCGATTTCTATGTTCAATAGCATACAGTAATTGTTTGCAGGATGTAACTGTTTAAATATAAATCTTGGCACACTAAACACATTGGGTACTCTTCCTACCAGTATCTGGGCATGTACTTCGAAGGCGGCACCTAACGTTTTTTAACCAATTTTCATCATTAACCTTTGTCGCCACAAAATCAGTCAAAACATCATCGACTGGTTCGACATCAACCTTCTAATGCCTCTCATTACCTTTTCTCAGATGTCTTTCATTAGGATGATACATCCTTAATCGGAAATTCACTTTTTGCACCTCTATTTTATGTAACGAAAATTCTATCTGTTATTTACTGCGATCTTTAGATTTAATATTAAATAAAATGTGGTAAAAAACCTAAAAAATTAAAAATAATAAAATTTTGCTGAAATTTTGTCAATATTTACTCACCAGTCCGATCATAGCGATGACCCTGGCGGCGAGGGTGAGCTTGATACAGCAGACGTTCAATTTCATTTTGTCGTCGTCGTCTGCTCGACCGCTCGCCGACTTTTGCCGTCACAGTTCCGACGATCGCGACGTCCTCATATCACCGGGGGCAAATCGCGATAAAACACCTTCCACAGTGGGGAAATTGTTTAATCGAAGCAGCGCGAAAGCGATTCGGCCATTCGAGTAATTAACACCGATAATTCACCAGACATTTGAAAAGATCGACATACCGTTGAACAGCTGACACCGAAGCTAACCGGCTTCCGACCATACGACAGACACCACCTGCCCCGATGCCAGTCAGTGCGTGAACTGCCCGTGGGTCGAGTCGGGGGAACAACAGACGACGGGTGTTCTGAAGAAAGAAAGGCCTTGCCTGAGCAGGGGATCACGAGCGAACAGTGAGCAAAGTCCAACTCGTAACCCATCGCGAAGGGTTTTTGGTTCATTTTTCGTAAAACCAGCGATGCGTTGATAACATGCAATGCTTCCATATTGTGAAACGTAAAAGTGTGACACAATTTGATCATATTTTGACCGCTTTTGAGGTTGTTTAGGTCAAAAATATAAAAAACCCACTATGCAAATTTTAAAACTCGTCTAAAATAAGATCACGCCAAGTTATCGGAATATAAAAAATATCAACATATTCTGCAAGGTAAAACGAAGATTTTAAGACCAAAAAGGCTCAGATCGGTTTATTTTTGAGGCCGTAAAAAAATAAAACAGAAAACACTAAAAATGCAAATATATCGGAAGTCCTGTGAGTTATTCGAATTCCAATTAAACAAGGCGTTAGGTATTAACGAGACAAACATTTCAGTTCAAGAAATTTGGAGAAAGGTTAAGAATTGAGGGAGCTATGGCCATTTTTACTTCCATATTTACAGAGTAAATGGAAGTATTGTGATCGTCCTAAAATCGAGAATCGGAACGGAGCTTCAGAAAAAACTTTTTCTTATACACATTTACTCAGAATCACTTCCCGAACAAGTGTCTGTGTGTCCGTGTGTCCGTCTGTCCGTCTGTCCGTCTGTCTGTCTGTCCGTCTGTCCGTCTGTGGTCATTTACAAAAATGGCCATAACTCCCTCATTTCTCAACCTTTTTTCAAATTTCTTGAACTGAAATGTTTGTCTCGGCAAGACCTAACACCCTGTTTAATCGGATTTTGGATAACACACAGTACTTCCGATGAATTTGCATTTTTAGTGTTTTCTATTTTATTTTTTTCCGGCCACAAAAATTAACCGATTTGAGCGTTCTTGGTCTTAAAATCTTTGTTTCACCTTGCAGAATATATGGATATTTTTTACATTCCAAAAATGTGGCGTTTTTTCATTTTGGGCAAATTTTAAAATTTTAATAGTGAATTTTTCGTTATTTTTGGCCTAAACACCCTTAAAAGCAGTCAAAAAATGATCAAATTGTGTCTCAATTTCACGTTTCAAAATATGGAAGTATTGTGTGTTATCTACGCACCACTGGTTGTAAATGATCACATACAGACACACAGACACTTCGGGAAGTGATTCTGAGTAAATGTGTATGAATAAACGTTTTTATTAGCTCTGTTCCAATTCTTGATTTTAGGACGATTACAGTACTTCCATTAAATCATTCTTCCATATTTACAGAGTAAATTTTAAATATGGAAGAATAACACCCCCTGAAAATTTGTTGGTTTACGTTTCAAGGTTTGTAGAATTCGAATATGCATTTTTTTGTCCGGGATTTTCAAGGGGAAGGAGTATTTGTAAAATCTTGAAATTTTCACCAAAAATCAGGTTCCGTAGGAAGGTTACCTATCTACTTGGTCCTAACGCCTCGACAGATCTCTACCTAATATTAAGGACTATAAAATAGCTGTTAAAGAAGGAAAAATTCGTGTTTTCAGGACATTAGCAGCATAGGCAAGTGAGGCAATTAACCAAACACTTACTACCATAAAAATTATTATATCTAGACTCCTAATTTTATGAATTGAGATTCAAATTCAATTTAAAAGCAGGCAATGAAGAACATAATAAGAAAAGCGAAACAATTAGAATTTAAAAAGAGTGACTTTTTTTGGTGCCATGCCAAGTGCCAATCGAACCGTCTATTTGTCATACGTCAAAATCTTAACATACATATTCAGAGGCTACCTATAAAGATAACGAATGACGCCAAATGCCAGATAGTCGATCGATGGATTTGTGTTTAGCACGACAAAGGAAACCGACGATGAATAATGCCATAATGATAAAAACCAGAACTTTGTTCAGCTGTTGATTCATTTACTCAGCTCAGTCATTTCTCGAGCCTCTGATAGGTCGTTATCTTTCTTCATTCAGCTGCTGTCTCGGGGAATGCGTAAACGAACAGAATCCGGGATTAATTTTTTTCCGTCAACTTCCGCACTTGACGCAGGTAGAAGACCCGACAAATCCTGGCGCGTAGATAACGCAAAATACTTCCACATTTTGTTGAGTTAAATTTACCGGCAGGTCAATGCCATTTGAATTTTAAGAGTTACAATCTTGCGTAGAAAACACTTGGAGCGAATGAATTTTGGAATGAAATAATTTTAGGAATAAAATTTTCCCTATGAAACAGTTTTTGCCGAAGAAAACGTCGTTGCCCAGGAAACCGTCACTGCTAGGAGAATAATTGTCGTTCCCATAGAAACCGCCGTCAGCATGACAACCGTTGTTGCTACAGCAACCGTGGTTGTTATGAAAACTGGCGTTGTCAGGACAAACGCTTTTGGTATAAAAACCTTTGGAGCCTTAACAACCAATGTGGTTGCTATGAGGACTGCCGTTGCCATGAAAACCGTAGTTGCAAGCGCCATTATCATAGCAACCACTATGGCTATCGAAACCACCGTTACCTTGACAATACTTGTCGCTATAAAAAGAGCCCATGATGTCAGAAACATGGAAATTTACTCAGTCTCCGGTCTCATTGAAATTGAAGTGAAATGTTGCCCAAAATCGGACATTTTGAGGGATAAGGAAAAATTCGTCGATGCACTTGAACACTGCGGGAGTTTGGGAAGTTAAGTAATAACATTATTCTGCTTATTTCGAGAGCAATATATTAAAAATATTCATTTACAACACTTATGTTTAATGAGCACAATACACATGAGCTAGCAAATATGTACAAATATCATTGAACATTAATCAAATACCTTTACACAAAATCTACAGAAACGATGAACTCAGAAATCACAAAGCAACGCCACGAACAATAGTCAATCAAATTTTACGAGTCGATCAAGTCGGTGAGAGAAAAGGAAGAAACCGGTACATAAATCGAGAATAAAAAAGGAAGGAATTATTCGAGATGTTCGACTGCGCCAATTTCGACAGCGCTGGAGGCGAGTCGAGCTCGACTCAACGATTCTTCTACGCAGGCGCAGCCGATTCGCGCCATGTCAATTGCGCCTGCGCACCACTGAACCCAAACATGGAACTGCGCCTCTCCAATGAGGGCTTGTAGATCGGCTTAGTCATAATCCAATTACTCCAGCGCAATTACTCGGTTGAAGCGAGAGAAGAGCGAATTGAGTTTTTATAGTAAATAAAGGAAACGATTAATCGAAGAAAGGGTTTTAACGTTTGAGGGGATGATGATGGACTTGGGAAAATGCAGTCAAGTCGCCCACGGTTTTTACTCAAGAGATATCCGATTGCGAATGAACATTAATTTTTAATTAATTGATTTTTCCCTGAATACAACGAATAATGACAATGTGCGCGATTCAATCGGTGACAATTAGTAAAAGAAAACTGAAAATATTGAGATGAATTTCACCGAGAAAACTTAAATTATTGATACCTCCGGATTGAAGCTCGGTGAACTGTTTATTCCCATGAAAGGCTATGTTAAATCCCAATCTCAGAGGGTTTCAGCATGACTCTCAATCCTCCTATGAAGGGAATTTTTTATGTCAATTAGAACTCGAAAAATCAATTGAAATAATTTGAGATAACCTGATCAAAAATAACTGAACCAACGAATCTTTCTATTTCTTTATTGTCCCAAAAGCCCAGAAGATAGTAGTCGCAAAGCACGAGCACATTGCCATACCATTTTTTATGAATGTCCTCACTTAAGAATGTCTTCCTTGAATGGGTTCCTTGAATTTTCGGCCCATTTGCTGCAATTTTTTTCCAGAAAACTTTGTGTGATCCCAAGGGAAAGAACACTTTCTTCGCTCGAAAGTTGTGTGTCATTTTTTCAATTTCATCTTAGTAAACTCCCATAAGCCCCTTAAATGATGCAGCGAAAAATCGGACCAAAGTCGACAAACGCTCAATTTTTGAAAATTACCGTTTATTCAACGTGCATTTAGAACTTGAAAAAACGGAAAAATTCTCGCACTTTCCGGGAACAACTGATCCAAAATGTCAGCTTTCCAACAGCATAATCGTTTTTTGGATTCAATTTAATCATTAGAGGAGAAATCGACGTTTGAATGCAGATCGGTTTGAACAGTTTTTCTTTTTTTAGCATAGAAGTGTGGAGCCTTTCAAGAGCTTCTCCCTGCTGTCGGGGGAAATTTTTCACATTTTCCCATTTTCAAAACCATCGATTGAAAACCAAGTGAAATTCACTGTTACTAGGAACTAATATTAGGCAAACGATTAACGAACATTGGCAAGTGTTGAAGGGCAATGTGAAAACATCAATGACGAGACAAGCGATGAAATTTAGGTAAAACTGAATTTATAAATATATTGAGATGATGGCTCATTATGTATCATGTCAGTAAACGAGGTGCTCCGGAGATCCGTTACACGTAAAAAGCACCGTTCACAATAATTCGCGCTCTTCGGGGGTTTCTTTCGACTCATCGCTGGAACAATTTGGAAATTTTCGAGTAAACCTCGGTAAACATAATAGGTATGTGGGTAAACATAATATCTTATATTATAAGATATCGCGTCTAAAGAACAACATGATTACTCGAGGAAGATACAGGGCAATCGATATTAAATATCGATTTTAATAATTTAAATGTCGATTCAAATTTTGGAAACATTCCCTCCCGATTGCTCAACAGTCTTTTTCTAGCGCTTAATAGGAGGACGATCGTTTTTTGAAGAATTTTGCAGTCTCGCTCATCGGAAGAGCTGAAAATGGTACGAGCAACTGTGAAGATTCGGATACGAACTGATGACGGCATAAGATAATCATGCACATCAATCAACACGATCGGTTCACAGAAATCGGTTCAGCTCAAGGCGATGTTACACCAAAATTTTGAAAACGATTACGAGCGAAAACCTTACACCATCAGCAGTTCGATGTTCAAAACCGCTCGTACCAATGGATGATTTTCAAAGTAATCGAGAGTTTTAGCGAGACGAATGTCATTGGCGAATAAATGAATTTCAATTTCGACGCTAGAATTCGTAAAGGCCCAAATGCACCAAACCTTAAACCAAATTCAATTTCAAATTCGATCAGGCGATACATGGTCGCGATGTAGAACAAGCTACAAACAAGGCCAATGAATATGTGAACAAAAAATTGTAGGAATGGTAATGGGCTCCCCTATGGGTGATTCTCAAAAAAAAAAAACGCAAACGTGTCGCACCCGGAGATTATTCCTGAACGGGGAGCACTATTTCGAATTTTTTTGTTTACTTTAGGGTCTGCCCTCCTCTGCGTACATGAGAAAATCGGAAAAAGCAATTTTTTCCCGAAATAAAACTGCTGAGCGGGCCTCAAAACAGTATATTCTCATTACCGCCGCATGTGCCTTTCTCGTTTTTTGTATAAAGTTGTGTCCTAGTGAACCTCTATGATTAAATTTGTGTATAAAGTCATACCTGACTGATTTGAAAAGTAAATTGATTGAAAGGTAGGTAGATAATCTTGCAACCTTCAAGAATTCTCATTACCACCACCGTATCAATTTTATAAATTCCCGTTTGAAGGCCTAAGATTGAAATTGAGTTGCGTCTTGAGTTGATAATTCTTTTTTATGATCCCACGAAGCTCGATGAATTTTTTGGAGAAGGTTCACTTTCTCAGAATTCAGACCTTGGGAGTTGTGTTTTTTTTAAAAATCACCCCTATAACACAACCTGAGCTGCTCAAAACGATATTACAATATCTAGCTAAAACTCTCTAGGATTACGAAGGTCTCTAATGCTAATATTGAAATTGCCAACATTTAACGTGAGTCCATAACATTATGCGCCCAGGAACACTATAATATAGTGGACATATTATGTCCATCGTGGCCTGGCAAAAGACGAAAATGATTTTGAAACAAAAGAAAAGCGCACATTCAAAAACATGCATGATACAGAATGTGCACATCCAGCAGCGAACTTGCGGTCAAGATCTGCTCAAAAATTATCTGGAGTCAAAAATTAAATTTTTTTGTTATTTTCTTGCGAAAAAGGAATGAGTTGTACACGACAGGATGAATAAGCTGAATTAAGATGGAAATCAACTTTTAACGGAATTGTCGAATTTTGCAGCTTTGATCCGCAGCTCAGCGCTAGTTTTGCACATCCATCATTACAACATTATTAGCTCCCCATTAATACTCATTATCAAGATCAACTGCCGAAATTTCATCTTCCACACACATAAGGTACTCAATTTCAATAAAATATCATCAATACCGCTCGACCCTCGGACAGAAACACGATGAAGAAAACCAACAAAACAAAATAACAGATAAATACGACGTCAGTTTCGCTGAAAGGCCGTGTCCCACTTCTTTTTCGACATCCCACCATAATTGCTGGATTTGAGTTCAATGGTTCTGTGATGGGCTACAGCGATTCAACAAATCGATAGTAGAAGTGTAAATCCTTGTTAGTCCAAATTCAGAAATTTGTCAGGGTAGCAGAAAAACGTGCTAGTTTTTGCAACACCTTTGGAAGGTTTTGACTTTCAGGTTATTGCACATCGCCACAGAGAAGAAATGAGACGAAAACGAAGGAATCCGGATCAACTTGATGGATCTACGGCTCAAATCTACCCATAGAGCTCAAATCCTTATTTTATGAAAAATTGAGACTTACGAGGTTTTTCACTTTTACTATCGAAATGTCATTTCTCGGGTTCTGAGCACTAAGAATCCAGTGGATTTCAGTGGTGGACTGACCAACGAGTCAAAAATTGCAACCGTATCGGCCACAAAAGCCAAGCGGAGCCACACGATTGAATTATTCATAAAAGTTACGGCTGCGTGATGAGGAATGCGAAACTGGAGAAGACTGAATCCTTAAAATCCAAAGGTATCCCAAGGTAAGTTCGAAATTGGTGTTTCAAGTTCAGAAATCGAGAATAGGCAGATTAGTGGAATAAGGTCCAAAATGACGCGAATTGGAAATAAATGAGAGAGAAGCCCGGAGAGTCAAATGGTGAATGAATTGTGGCCGACATTTTGAGGCAATCTGATTGGCTAATAAGATCTTATCAACAGCGGCTTAGTTCTTACCCGACTCTCTCCTTGAGGGCAGCAGGGCACGCCCAGGGCAACTTCGGTTATAGGGCGAAACGCCAACGCCTAGAACGGCGGGTTACTTTACCATTTTTCACTTGGTTATTTGTCACTGAATAGTTATTAGAAATCATATTTTTCACAAAGCACCAGCGGGGTAATACACCAAAATCAACATTGGGTCGGTTAACCAATTTCGAACGCCTTGGGGACCTTTGGGATTACGAAGTTTCCTAGAATATCTAGCTAGACAATGACTTAACTGACTCAGCCCTCGAGACTTATTATTATCACAATAATATACTGTTATTAAAGCTAATCTGCAAGTTTGACGCGGCGAAACTGCAAAGCAGAAGCCAAACTGGTCATACCACAAAAGCCAAGACTTTTCAGGGATATCACAAATATGTTTACAACATCGCCCCATTTGAAACGAATGGGTACATAGCCAAAATAAACAAAAAACGTTCGCGATAGACGCTATGGTGGAAACAGTTTTAGGTAATGATGAGAGCTCAGATACGCAGATTTTCTGTCTCTGAAGCCGTACTTTCAGCAATTTGGCATCGTTTACCGTTTCAGACAAGTGCTCCAAATTTTACTGCAAGTGCGATTTTATTAGACTGTTTTTATCGTATTTTTTAAAGTTTTTTCCACCCTTGACAACCAGGGTTTTGGCTTTCCTGAAAAGTGGCAAAAATTACGATAGGGGGTGTTGCTCTGACCCCGACGAAATATTTGTCAGGCGGTTTGAGCCGTCAGTGGGCGTGTCGAGCAGTGGCAACCCCAATGATTCGATCGTTGAATCTTTCGAGCCGGCCGCCTGATACTGCCTTGAAGCTTCCTTCCTAGGTACGTCTATCGCATATCTCGCAAACATTTTCTATTTTTTAACTAAATTTTTCGGTTGGTAGTGAGAATTGTGATATCCCCTATTTCGACAAAATAGTCTCATATTCATGCGCGGCTTACTGACGGAGTCAAATTCTAATACGATGTAGATATTGCTCAAAACTATTGTCTGGAACATCGACCGATAAAAATAAATACACACTTGACGATCATATCGGTAATAGCTTAAAACGAAGTGACTCGTAATGTATAATAATCACATATTAGAATTAGCGCTATGACGGTTCAAGTAGAAACGAGTGTGAAATTGTTAAGCGGCCGTCGGTAAATGTTAAGCCCGTTCCGTCGGATTGGGGAACGAACCGGACACTACCTAAAATCGGAATCGATTCCGCTGTACATAAATATCGCAATAGACACCGAATATTCAACCGATTTTAAATTACGTAAACGTGCAGAAGATAATGTAATTTTCAATAAATTAAATGTGAACCACGATCATCTTCCACGTTCGATAGGGAGATTGGAATAGGGAGGGATTTTTGGAAGGGAAAAACTCGCTGTAGGGAAATAACGATTGTTCTGAATAGCCAGAACGTAAAAACCGAAGTTCGGTTGATAACTTTAGCCAATTATCAGTTGCACATCATGAGTATTTTGAGTTCAACGAATTACTTGAAATTGAAAAATGTTTCGCTCGCTCCAGTTGCGATATTTTCCTCAAAGGCGAAAAGGAAATTTGGAATCATCGGCGAATTTTGGCTGAATTATTTGAACCAATAATTGCAGAGGCTGTGCGAAAATTCGGCAATTCCCGCGCTAAAACTAGGAAAACTTTTTTCACCGAAACTGGATAACCCTAATAGGTACTGCGTAATCTAGCAATATTTTGGCAGATATTTTACTGTTTCACCATCCCGTTCGAACTAATACAAACGAAATGGAAGAAGACAAACGTACAACCATCGACTTTGAATGCAACAACTTTTTGCTGGGGAAGCACGTCAAATAATAACTAAGCTAACTAGTAGGAAAATAGGGAGTCGAAGCTAAACCGGAAGTATCCAATATAAAGGACCGAAATGTCCGGGTGGGAGTTTTGTATTGTCCAAAGAAATGCATGACGTGTCGGGAGAGGAAAATCGGCGGTAAGTGTTAGGGAAGGTTATGGGACACGTTAGGTTGCGGATATAGAAAACGGCAGCCGTTACACAGGGTTACCAACTAGAAAAAGTGAGTACAATGTCGAGGTTTCCCCGCTAAATGCAGATAAATATTGTTTCGAATTTTAGGTGACCGATCGATCATCCGAAATGACGATTGGTACGAAGAGAATAGCTAGCGACGGTTGGGAATGGATAATATAGCGTGACTTTGGCACGATCGCGGGGGCTGTGGTGAATCGAATGGTGGCAAGTCCTTTGTTACCTATCCCCGTCGATGACCACTTGTTTGAAGCCGCCCGCGGGCATTTGATTCTTCACTTCTTGACTGCCGAGGGCCGTGGTGCCGTCTTTACCGATGAACAGCTGCAGTCCGGATGCTGGGAAACGAAAATAAGAGGAATCGATAAATAATAGAGAAGCAGCGATGACCTAATTTTGAGGCAGGTTAACTTATGGAAGGGGCCAATTACCCCCATTGTAATAGGTACACCAAAATATTATGATGGTAGAGGCTGAACGGAAAAACTCAATTTTGAAGGTAATGCCGTGGATTTAGAATTTTTTGAGTATTTTTTCCGGCTTTCTCGCTTAATTTACCGTAGGATAGGGGGGGTTTTCCGAAAATTTTTGAAAATATTGTTTTTGAATTTTTCGAGCTTGTTCGATTCCTTGAAGGTTTTCACACCTTTTTCACTCCCTATAAGTCAAAATTAGTAGGGTTTTAGTGATCAAAAACTGGTTTAAACACCAATTTTTTTGACCCTTAAATTTTTTTTAAATTCCAAAAAAAATATTTTTGAGTAGGTTTTGAGTAGGTACATGACTCAAAAAAAGGACAATTTTCGACGACTCTCCAGGACTGAGAAAAATGCAAAAAACCGATTCCAGCTGGAAAATCCAAGGGCCTAGGAAAAATCTCAAAAAATGATGGATTTGACTTCGGGGTTTTAGGCGCAAATCTTTAGATTCTGACTGAGAAACATGAAATTTGGTGTTTTTTCAAAAGTTTGGTCAAAAGGGTCAATTTCGAGGGAGTGATAAGGCCAAAATCGCGTTTTTCTTGGTTTTACGGCTGTTGTACCTATGGGTTTAAGGCAAAAACGTGATGCAGAAGGAAATGTCGGGTGTTAAATTCCTTATCAGATGCAGTCCCACCCATGATACCGACTTTTTATACGAGGGCGTCCGTTTCTAGTTTCATAACTGCAGCACTGCGATTCGGCTATAAGAAAGTGAAAGTTTAATTAAGGGCATTCCCTTAATGAGATAAAGAGATGATGTTTGGAGGCAGATAGAGGTTTCGTCTGTGCCCTTCCGAGAAAGAGGGTCCGTCTTCTTGGAATTCCCAGATATAAGACCTCCCTCTTCCCCTATGAGACCTCGTCAACGAGTATCACTGTCTTGTTTAATCGCTCAGTGTTTTCTTCTATTTATACCTATTCATTCATCATTGCGAGAAAGTACCATTTCGGTATAATTGAATTCACCATTGCATTACAGGGAAAGCCACCTGTGGCATGCTAAATTGCCTGCAGGCTGATTGCCATCCGCCTAAGATAGAAAGTTACTAAATGATGAAATTGGACTAGTGTCCGCCGGTTTTTTTTGTAATTTTGGTTTCCTGATGGCAGTAAACCGGCAAGGCCCTGCGTTGGGACGTCAGGGTGAAATCGTAGAATAAAAGAGCTGGATTTTATCACTCCTTTACTTTCTACAGCTGTTTCGGCCTTTAGGCCTTCTTCATGAACCTGTCTAAACACTAAAATTTTAATTAGAAACATGCGCTCGTCCAAAACAAAATATAACCAGCCAACAAAAAAAAACTCAACGGTTTCAACTTTAAAAAAATATATATATAATTTGCTCGATAAATACTCTGAAAACAAAAACAATAGATAATTTTAAAAACTGGACAGAGAAAACTATTTTTCATTATATAGTTGAAACCTGTGGCTGAATGTTTTGGGAGCTACCAATTATGTATATATTTTTTTAAAGTTGAAACCGTTGAGTTTTTTTTTTGTTGGCTGGTTATATTTTGTTTTGGACGAGCGCATGTTTCTAATTAAAATTTTAGTGTTTAGACAGGTTCATGAAGAAGGCCTAAAGGCCGAAACAGCTGTAGAAAGTAAAGGAGTGATAAAATCCAGCTCTTTTATTCTACGATTTCACTAAGATAGAAAGGGCATTAGAAATGCGTACTTTCAGCGTTGTCGTCAGTGTTGTTGAGGTTAGAGGCCTTGAGAAGCTGATCGATGAGTGAATTTGGGTTAACGCGAGTAAATTCAACACGGCCGCCACCAGGTCCTTCTTCCGCTGCTTTTTTCCTTCTTTCAAGAGCAGCTTTCCCTCGGTCGAGCGAACCCGTTTCCACAATGCACGAGCCTCCATTGTTTCTGCAGGCAGAAGTTTTCAAATTTATAGCTACCCAATAAATGTTGTTAATGTTTGATCGACTGAGAAGAAAAATAAGTAAGAAAAACTGGGGCGAAAGGATTACACGGATTGCAGCTTGGAAACATAGCTTGAAACACCACGATTGTTTTTTCAGTTTTGACAAGATGCAGACGAAAACATAACTATTTTCCCACTGGGAGACCAAAATCAAGCAGGCAAAGTACTACATAAGCTGGAAATAAACATGCTCAGAAATAGGTATAAGTAGTAATGTACAAAATCAAGCAACACTACGGTCTACAGAGTAAAACTGAGACTTTTACCAGGAGAAGGCCATTGGGCGACGCAGGCTGCACGCACACGGTTCCGACGGTACTTACAGAACTTTGGTACGAGTTAGTGAAGGTTGGGTTAGTATTGGTAAAATCGCAGGTAAGATGTGAGGAGGCAACTTTAGGCTGTAGCAGTTAGCAATGAGAAAAGCGTAGGTAACAAATTGATAGCCCAAAATGCCAAACTCAAGGAGGCGGAAGAGGAGTGCGAGATGGTGGCAATTTTTGAGGATCAGGAGAAATAATGTTATTTTCATGAGAGTGCAATGAGAAGATGGTTTGTTGTAGTTAAGGGTGTTCGTCGTATAATTGGTGATTCGCTTGAGGCGAAGGCAAGAGATCAAGTTTTTCATAGATAATTGAATCTTCAATTCAAGGAGCAGCTCCAGAGGAGGGCAGTACAGTTGTAAGGACGGACAGGATCCAACAGGGTAAACCAATGGTTAGTTGGTCCAGACTCCGTGGTACGAGCACATCGGACTTAGCCAAGGATTGTCAGCTTCGAATCCAAATTGAATCCAGGACGTCGCTTCGAATCCAAATTGACGATGGACTTGAGCATTGAACAGTTTGTCATTTGAGGATCAGAAAAGTAGTGCAATTCAGAATGGCGTTGGAAAGGGGCAGAGTACTTGAAATTGGATTTTATGGCTGGCAAACCCACAGTTGGCATCGAAACTCCATTCATGGAAACTCGATACGACTGACTACAATTGCGTCTATTTTGAGGGATCTCCCGATTGCAGCAGCTTTAGTAAAAGCACCGGCAGTAATTCAGTCACTCTTGGAAGATGAGTCAGTCAATTCAGTAAGTTTGATCGGCAAGGGAAGTTTGAAAGCGAGAAAGCCCTGATTTTCAAGCAAAATTCTCCAGAAAATCACTCTTGCAAAATTCCAGCCCTTGGAAACTACCCATGACTGGAAGGGCTGCCATGTCACAGCAAACCTCCTCGTCCTGAAGGCTCCCAAATAAACCCAGGATCCAGAAAGCTGTAAGTTCCTGGGACCACCACTGTGCTGAAACAAGTCCGCCAGTTCCCAGCAAAGGCTTCGATGCTTTTAGATTTGAAACTACGCGTATCCGTCTATATTTTTCATGAAGTTCCGATCCAGAGAACGCAGATGGCGTCAAGCAATGAAAGACAGCAGCAATATTTTTTGTTTCAAGTTTTAAACAGAAGCCTCTTGGGGCTAACTTAAGACCCGTTCAATGTCCAGTTCTGGAGTTATATTTCCATGGGATAGGAAGGGAAAACCCGATATAGGCTCGAACCGACATTCCGATTAGTTTGTTATGCATGAAGAAGACTGTCGAAGTGCTTCAGGAAGTAAAATAAGAAACTATCGGATGAGAATGAAGGATAAGGATCTGAGCACCGGGAGCATGAAGCGTTGAGAAGGTGAAGAGGATCCGTTCCAAGCCAATCCTTACCTGACGCTCCCGTCGACGACGTCGTAAGAGAAGTTGTGATGATCTGTCGCGAGAGGGGACATTGGTCGGCGAAGTGGGGTCGAGGGCATTGATGAAGGCGATAGGAGCCCAGGGGACGAGGTGGCCCTGGGGGCTGACCAGGGAGGAAATCGAAACGGAGAAGAGGTCAATCCCTTGATCGGAGTCGAGGCCACTTTCGACCCTTCGCCTCGGTGGCGAAGAAGAAGCGGCGAGGCCCAGAGTTTGTGGCCTGAACAGTTGGCGCTACTCGGCGGAGGGCTACTCGGCACCGGGTCCAACTTTGGAGACCAGACGGGCCAGGATGGCGACCTGGAGACAGCCTCTTAGTCAACATCGATACGTACTACGCTAGGAAATCATGCGATACACGCTCGCACGCTGAAAAATTCACATGAATCCTAAAAAAGATTATGCTCGTTTATCCAAGAATTTTCAAGCTGCAGCATCAACGACTTTTTCGAATCAGATTATTTCGATAATTTCAGGCATCAGTTACGCCGAATTTTATTTACTTGATGAGCTACACAAATGACACTTTTTTGAAAAACCCACAAAACGACCACCAAAAACTGCGGTTTTGGCGATTTTACCATTAAAAGCAAAAATCGGTCGGCCATTAATTAACCGACGCGTCCGAAAATATGCAACTTCGTTGATCTACGATGTTTAAAATTCACTCGTGTTATGAATTAGTGAAGTTACGGATAACCACAATGGCCCCAGTGTATTTTAAAAATAGAATTCGTGTGCGGCCGAAAGGGCAATTCGAAGAGCTTCTTTTTTCCTAACGACAGATGATCATATCTTTCGTTCTCTGAACAGATTTAAGCCGACCAATGTTTTCTTATCCTCAATCGTAATATAATGTCGAGGCCTCCTTCCATATGGCGCGCTCATTTCCACTCAATTCAACGCAAGATCTTCGTTTAAAAATCGGAATGAAATTGACAGAATTTTATGATCGATTGTCGTTTTCAATAGTTATTGTCTCAGTTCAAGAAAAAGTTAAAATTTTCATGCCCTTGCGATAAAACTTAATGACCTCCTCTTTGAGCTATTGAGCTCTAAATTCTGATAAAGTTGGCGTTTCTTTAGGTTAAACAGCTAATAAAAAACGAAGAGATTAATCGGAAACAACGGTAGCCTTCTTGCAACTGTTCCCTCAAAACCAATGAACAGATTTGGTCGTTTTTTGCCTCAAAATGCACGTTTTTCAAAGAACTGAAATTTTTGATAGTTTGAAGACAAAAACCAATAAGTTATGAGTAGTTAGCGATTAATGAGTTTTCTGGAAACTCGAACTCAGTGATTTACCTAAAAGAGGAACAAAAAATCCCTCCCATCTAACGAACTGTAAAATAAAATGGAAAATGAACTAATCAGCGCCATGCAGGGCATGCTATTAAAAAAACATTAATTCGTGAACATTTAGCAAATGCATGCAGTCGATTTGAGCTTATTCGTTCGTTCAACGCACACGTTTGACAAACGGCAAGTATCAAATCAGTGCATCAGTAAATCGCATCTTAATAAAAACCAACACATCACCATCCACACTTCAAAACAACACACTGATGTAGAAAAATATAAAATTAATTTTTTCTCAGCGTAGAATCTGAGCGAATCAGCGATTTTCTCAATCAACATTGCACGATCCTCAAGCATTTGATAAATGAATACCTGGAGCAGCCAAATTGCAAAATATTTCACGCAGAAAGAGCTGTGAAGCAGCCAAGTCGATATGGCAAATAAACCCCCTGCGTTGAAATGATCATGATATTCGTAGGTAATCCAATTGTAGAAGCTGAGGATGTTAACCAACCTGACATGGCCAGAGTCGCCTGAGCTGCTCTGCCGGGAATGTTGACTGTTCATCGATCCGTAACCGGAGCCTTTGCTCATCTGACTAGTGTTGGACGGGTTACGCGAATGGCCCAAATCGAGGCCTTCGTCCAACGGAGCGACAACTGAAGACGGGTACGCTTCAACTGGCAGGACTCCATCTTCGCCGTCCACGCTGGGCGTTTCTGCACATGGGAAAACAACATGTCAATTGCGCAGGCGCAGTGCAGCTGATGCAAGACTTTAACATGAATGGCGCTTTTGGTACGTTGATGCCACATTCTACCTATGGGTAAATTGACGCCGGCGTTTGCCAAGATGCCTCCCTTCCAAACGGACCCCTGAACATCTGGGTCGGTCTCAACCACTCACAGCTCTTCAATGGCCTACCTCTCTGTCGCTTACTCAAACGATACGGTCGTTTGCCAAGATGCATCTCTCCCTTACGATTCTTCAAGCCTCTCGGCTAACACTACTCAGGCAGTCCGCCTGCTGGAATTGTTTCATAGGTTCACCCATCATTCCACAATGAGATAAGGAACAGTTCAGTAATAGTTCCCGCACTATTGCAGATACATACCGGTAAAGAGGGGAGGCCGTTTTTTACTAAGACTGCCGAACCCAGAGCTGACACTAGCGATGGATCCGCCGGAGAAGTCGTCCCTTCGGTCGTTCGGCATGACCGCTTCAGGTTCAGCAGTTTCTTTTGGCTGCTCGTCAGCAGACACCGTCTTTGGTTTTATCGTCGGTGACGGTCTGAAAAATGGATTCAAAAACCAGTTCTTTCCGGGAAACCTTTATCGAATCAGCCGACTTCAAAGCCGAACACACAATTACTTACACTTTGAAAAGTATATCCCCCGCAAGCATGTTCATGCGGATGGTCAGTGAGAGCATGGAGTTGTCTTGCCGCCGTCGGAGGTCGTATCCTTCGAGGAGGCATTTCCGTTGCGTGAAACCCGAGCCCGCGTACTCCGCTAAATTCAAATCGGTGAAACCGAGTTTTTGAAACGACCGTCCACCCTTTAGCTCCTAAAAAGCACACAAGTGGAAGAATGAAATGGAGAAATAATTTTGAAATTCAATTTTTAGAGTATTTGAGGTAAAGGCAATAGAGGCCTCGCAGACTCACCTTTCGGACAGACACTCGTAACATGCACGGATCTAAAACGCCAGTAGAAGCGCTGGCGCTCATCTTGCAAACGAATTCGAATTTGGAGCCCCATTTCACTTTGTGGTCTTGAACCTCCTCCCTGTAACGAATACAGAAGAAAAATCATCGTTTACGATCAACATAAGGCAATTTAAACATTCCTGTTTTTGTTTTGTTTTTTCAATTTTTTGTTGTCTTTTGGCATGTTTTGTTTCTTGCCGATTGAAACACGAATATTTGTCCGATTATGTGTTGATTGGGTTTTGCTAGCCAACATTTTGTGACCAAATCACGTATACATACGCTGCGGAAGTAGGTTGCAGTGAAAAGCGGTTACCCTCAGTAAAACTGGCTCATAACATAGGTGTGCCGAATCCGAGTAATGAATTGTTCATTAACAATGAAATCCTTCCTAGACTTGGCGCTTTTATGAGCCAGCAATTGCCATGGCATGACGTCACACATCGTATAGGTAAGTCTCGAGTTGCTCGGTGTTTGCCAAATAGCGAGCAATTCGGCTAGCTGCTGGGCAAACATTCGCGAGCACCAATACGTCCTGCACACCTATGCGATCAAGGAGATGGGCGAATCGATAAAAATTCGTTCATTTTCCTCCGAAAAAATGATCTTTCGTAAAACAGACGGAGGTCAACGTTACGGAGGGCGTTCAGGTCCGCGGCGAACGAAAGCATCCAGTTAAGTACTCGTCGGCGAGCAACCGGTAATAATTGGAGGGAACCTAATAATTCCGGACGGGGACGGTTGTTCGGCGGGGCTCTTCGATAGCCGCACAGAATCAAAAATAGCCGACTTGACACAACTGGAGCGCAGTCGTGATGTGTACAGTTCAAATGGGAGAAAGAAACCAGAGCGAAAGTTGACAAACGCGAAATAATCTGTAACTTTTAGAAAATTCAGACGTCGAGATATTGTTAAAAGTGAAATACGAGTGACACTCGCTTCTAAAGCTACGAGTGAGATTGAAAGGAAGTCGCGAGATGTTCTGAGAAGGGAAATTTCAAATTGTGTATTCAATGCCGAGGTCAATGCGTGATAATTTTTGGGAGAAGGATACACGCCTTTTTGGATCGACAGCAACTCCGAATAGTGACATTTGCGGCTGGAAGAACACACAATCTAGATAAAATCGCCGCAGGATTTTCAGTAGAGTGAAAGATTCGAGCAGAAAAGAAAAAGAAATTCTCCACCAGGGTTGAGTAAATAAATTCCGATGCGTAATTCAACAGTTCAGGCGGGCTGAGCTCGAAAAAGTCCCGATGGGTCATCGCTAAATCCCGAATAATCCTGTATACGGAAACAGTTTCCCTCCGGCTACCGCATAATCTCGGCGAGGATGATTCAGTGGCAAATTCAAGCTTTGTACAGATCCGACCTGTCTGCCTCGGCAGTAATGGCCGTGTCGTGACCTCATTGTGCCTGTTTCTACCTACATTGAAAATGATCTCATGTCGTTTTCACATTACGTCCCCTCCGATTACGGCGCAGGGAGTACGAATAAATATGACGTACGTCACATTGACCAATTTATCAATCGCTGGTCGCGTGCATCGGGGTGAAATGCCGTACTCGAGTCGAATACCGTCTAATTTTAGCCAGCGAGAGAAATGACCCAAATTTGATACCCAAGCGTGAGAATGAATCATTTTGCAGCATCGGCAGTCGGTGGAACCGTACGCAGGATTACCAACGGAAGAAACCAATAAACCCTATTGCAATTTGCAAATCACTGAAAATTTTTGCAGTTAATTTCTCTCCATTATATTTGCGAGAGCATTTTTCGCTGAAAAGACTATACGGGCCGAAAAATAAAGGATTCCTCGCATGTTGGAACCGGGATAATTCTCGCGATATGAAACTCCCTTATTTCGAAGAAACGGACCAATTGTAACGTTCCGGGAAAGTTCGCGGTGGAACTTCTCGCTGATAATGCGGGGGTGGTTTCCGCGAATGCGTAGGCGTGACCGGGTCGGGATAATCAACGCGTGAATCCGATACGCCAACTCCGCGGCGAAGCATTCAATTATTTTATGGAGAGGTCGAATTGCAGCTAAATAATATTAGAAAGAAGAAATTTCACTCATACAGATTTTTTTTATCATCGTAAAACAACATTTTGGCTTGGTTAACACTCTATGTTCTTGAGATTCAATGGACCTTTAGAAAGTAAATCACACACAGTATTTCCGTAATTGAGGCGTTTTGGGTACAAAGGTGCCTAAAATTTAAATAAAAGTTATAAAATATTCAAACCTTAATCCGTACATTTTAGGTCAGAACTACTGCCATCTAGCGACGATTTTTGAAACTTCTGATAAGATTTCCCCTTCCCGCTCATTTTTAAACGTTTTCTGTTTTGGCACTTAGGCCCTTTGTACCCAAAACGCCTCAATTGTAGTAGTAAAATTTTTCTACTAACATGATGTGACCGCATCTCAAAAGTAGGTAGGTAATGCAAATAATCAAAATGTTCGAAGATTTTCGGATTGCGTAAAAATTGACAGTTATGTAAAACATGAAAATAACCATCTATGACCTGAAAACCGATTCAAGTTGGAATTCTCGAGGCGAATTGGATCAGGCGACAAAAAGAGAATCTCAGGGCAGTGATATTATCCAATTAGATTGGACGTCGAGCGGATTTGAATTTCTGGCCTAGCGAAAGCGGCGAGAGGCATCTTCATTCGCCAGTCACGCGAAAATGACGAGGAAAATAAAGAAAAAATGGTTAACACACTAAACTTCAATATTTCATGTTTATTTGGCATGTTTTTGTAGCTGGACGATGGAATCAGTGATGAATAGATAAGGTGCAAAAATCTTTCATATCGCACATTGAGAATAACAGTGTGACAAATCCAAAATGTCGAGTTTTGAGTTAAACATACAGGCAGATAGATCTCAACGAGCTCTACAAGGAAAATTTCCTTATTCCTAAAATCCTATTTAATAGGATCGTTACAAGGCTAGTTTCAATCGTTATCACTTGGGAGCGCTGGTTACACTACTGCCTCAGTCGATTTACGCTAATACGCGAAACCTGAAAGTAGTTTTCCAAAAATTGGAGGTTTTTGACACAATTCGATTGTACTATGACTTTATTGGAGGCTGCGTGGATTAAAAATGACAATAACTCCTGTCTGGGAATGAATAAAATCAGTCAAACGTTTGCATGGTGAATTTTTTGACATTTCTATCCACTCAGCCTCCGAAGTAGTGAAAACACAATCGAACTGTGTCGAAGATTTACTAATCAAAATATGGAAGTATTGTACGTTATCAAGGCACCACTGGGTCAGTAAATATCTCCGTTAGAAAAAACTCGGCTGTGACGACCGAAGAGACAGTCTTTATACTTCAAATCGGCATTCCGGACAGAACTAGTTTTCTCACGGCACCCACAGTCGATCGGGGGAGATTCGCGTGCCGAATTTAGACAAACTATGCGACAGAACGACATTTTATTTTGGACGGAATTCATTCGGCAAGAACGCAATGAACGGTGCAGAAATCGCCGAAAGGCGGAGATGTTGCTTCGAAAAAGATTTTAACCCCGAGTTAATTAAAAACTCGACGACATCCTCAGTTGCGGGTATAAAATTTTAATTCCCAACGATTTTTGAAAGTTTGGCGCCTGTTCACCCATCAACTAAATACTTTCATCGCGAAAAAATCGTCTCAAAATCTTGATATTAAATGGAAGAATACGTGGGTATTTTTTATATGCCGATAACTTGACGTATTCCGGTTCTAGGCGAGTTTTGAAATTTGCGTAGTGCGTTTTTTATATTTTTGACCTTTGTTGCCTCCAAATCAGTCAAAGTCAAATTGCTTCGGTCCAAAAATTCACGTATATGGAAGTATTGTGTGTTATATACGCACCACTGATTTTCAAGTTTGCAAATGGTCATTCGTCTAGGTACTTCAAAAAGAGGTCCATCACTTGCGGCCGTACATACCTTACTTACGTATCGAGAGACAAATTCGAAAACCACAATGGCCTCGACGGGTGGCGGTAGTCATGTCAACCGAGATCCTTATTCATCTCAGCCTTGTCACCGTTTCAATAATTTCCCTATCGCTAGTCAGTCAACCGTACGATACAAGGAAGTGGCCGACGACTTTGAAAAGCTGTTTATGTCGTCGACTGACTGTGCGAGCACGCGTGGAATCCTCGTTATTTACCGGTTCTAAATCGAATCCGTCTAGGCCGACCAGCTCGAGGTCGGAGATCCCATTAGCTTTCCGAATTGGTGTTTTTCGAAAGAAACACCGCGCCGACGGCTACCGAAGGTTTTTTTCCATCTTCCCCAAACGTCTGGGACACATTAGCCAAGTTATGCAACCGATGTTCGACATGAAGCTGTGGATCCCTGAGAATGATTTCCTTCGTAATTTCGACTAAGCGATGTCTACCGAAGTATGGAAAACGAATAAATAAAAATAAATCTCGCATAAAATAAATGGCCGCATTCAGAAATGTTCCTTCACACTGGAGCCGTCCGCTGCGATAAACAGATTCGCTCATTTTATTGGTTAATTTAGAAAAAAAACCAACATGGCGTTTCGATAAAACCCGCATGGCATAGAGACGATCAGAGCAACCGAGATACCTACTTTCAATCTCAACCGCAATTTTCGAGGTTCAAATTTCAAGGTTCTTCGAGGTTGCTGGGGATATGACCTTGAAGGTACAACTTCATATAACCACAAATAAGCACATTAAATAGCCAAGGAGCGAATGTCTTCTTCAACACTTCCTTGTGTCAAATACGCCCGACGTCAAATAGGCGCAAATCGACAGCCATAGTGCAAAAGCCTGTAAAAGCAGAAACTGAAAATGTTCAGGAGACGAAAAAACTGCAGGATTTTACTTCTTAATTGGGGGTTCCAAACTTACAGGTTATTACAAACGGTCATAGAGAAGGAATGACAAGTCGATGGACGCTGTTGTTGACACGAGCATGGGCGCGAAGATACACTTTACCGGAAATGCTCAACACCTTATTTTTGAAAAACAAATTGTACTTACAGGCTTTTGCACTGTGGCTGTCGACTGTCGAAATAAGCACATTAAATAGCCAAGGAACGAATGTCTTTTTACACTTCCTTGTGTCAAATACGCCCGGTGTCAAATAGGCGCAAATATTTATCAGTTACACAAGAGAATGTTCCACAAACTCGAACACCTGACGCGAGTGTCTCGGCGTCTTCGGCGATTATTGCAATTATTTATCTTAGCATTTATTATCTTTACCTTTAGTCACTATTCAAGGACGTCGTCTACCGAATCTCGTACGGGACTAGCATCGGGGCAAAATTTACCAAGTTCAATACCCCTTTTTAGTTTACAACCGCAGTTCCTAACTAAAGGAATGTGTAACGAACGGATCAAAAATTCAAGTTAAAGTTAGGTAGGAACATAATGACAAGACTTTATGTGATGAGTATAGACGAACATTCCAGTCCAAGAAATCAAAAAAGTTTGAGAATTGACGGAGATATGGGAATTATTGTATCTTTCACAGATGGAACGCAGACACTGGTACAGAAAGTGATTCCGAAAGTTTTAGTAAAATTTATAGTTTCCTGAACCAACGATACGATTTTCAATTCTTCGGGGATTATTATCATATTATGGCAATAATGGGGCCTAGATCATGAGGTTACACTGATCCATCTGGATCGCAAAAAGTGGCTGCGAAAAAAACTACGCGCATTTTGAATCGAGATTAGCCTTCTAAGAACAGCCTTTACAACCCATACGTGGAACTCCTGTACGCACAGAACTGGTTCTGATTGCAACAGGTGAATAAGGTAAAAAGTTGTGACTGCTGTTTGGCAATACGATGCTGTCGTATCTCGTTCTTTACTCAACAAACGGCGTAATTTTGTTCGAATATTTTACGAAGATTGAACCTGATTAATGGGAAGATGACAATTGTCTTCGAAATCGGTTCGATGGTTTAGGCGAAACTTTTTTCCAGGCAAAGAATAATATGTCGGTATAAATATGTCTTGTCTGTTGGCAATTGAAACCCCCATAATAACGGTATGTACCTATATAAATTTATCACATGAAATACATCACGAAGATGCGTGGAATTATTCAAAACACGGTCAGGGCAGAGTACAACGATTCGGAGTCAGAATGATTAACCACGAACAATTAATTGTTTGGAGATAATGCACGTCTCGCATATCATGGAATGTCCATATCAAGTAGGCACCTTCACTAAGGTAAAAAGTAGCGATCAGCTATAATGTTGAAGACAAAGAGAATTCGTAAAAAAACCAGATAATTTGACGATATATTATAAAATACCCTGAACTCGAGCGCTTTCGGCATGCTAGCCGACCTTCACGGACAAATTAGACTTGGCAAACCTGCATGCAAAAACATCTGGAGTTAATGAATTCTCGAATAAGATCGAGAGTGAAAGTGAAAAAATTCCCCAGCAGGACTCGAACCATGCACCACCCGCCCGCTAGGTTAGTCGCCCTAATCCTTCGGCAACAGAGAGCCGAAGAAATCGTGAGGTCATTTTTCTCGTTTTCGTTTTTCAAATTACCGACAGTAGGTATCAAGTCAATTTCTCGAAAATTTTTGCGAATTTACTAGCGAGTCATTTCAGCGCATGCATTTCGCTATCTTGCGGATTTCAGTGTGGGCGGTTATCAGTAGTATAAAGTTCACTCTCGTATTAACAATCCCGTCGCAGTTGAATCGAATGATAAACATCAATCGACTGGTTAATCAGCCACTTGGAAATTGAGTGCCACGGACCAACTGCAGGCAGACACGCGATAGGAAGAGACACGCCAAATGGCACCCTCTTCAAAAAGTTTTCATCGGCGGAATTTCCAAAATATTTTATCGATATTTCTTCAAAACGATTGAGAATTTATGATTATAAGCAGAAACCACCATTACAATTGAACACTCGATGAGAGATTTGAGACTTTAAAATGAAAAAACTTCCTTAATTTTTTTACAAAGAAAAATACCAATTTAGGCATTTAATTTTCAACATGACTCGCGAAGCAGCTGTTACGACGGATTTAGGAGTCCGTTTTTCTTGCTATTTGAAAATTAAGGAAAAAATGTTCATAGCACGAACTGCTCGGCTGCTCCTCAACTGAATCCTGAATATTGCTCGTCTCATTCATGGATGAGCAATGGGGTCAAATTTTGAAATTTTCAGCAGCAATCATTGGCATGCAGACAGGCAGTCTCTGAAACGGACCTGGGCCGGGAATGGCTGGTTATTGAGCGGACCTTGGGCCCGAATCAACATTAATGGTTATCATTCAATGAAGGGGCGAACCGATAGTCCGGACACATTCCAATTTGGCCAACATCCAAAACGCTGCCGGCAATGTTGTGAAAGGTGGACCGGAAAATATGAGTGGAATCAGCCTCGAATAAAACTGACCTAACGCGCACTTCCGAACTGAAGGCGTCGAATCGGTCCGGAAAATTAAAACTACCTAGGACCTCTCCCTGAAACCGTCGGGAATTTTCAATTTTTAAAGAAGACTACGGACGAAAATTCGTTTAAAAGAATGTTTTTCCCAAGTACATTGGTAGGTACACTACTTTGGGTTAGGTACCAAAGGATTGGCTTTTCTGGGAAAGGACCCTCATGGATACCAAACATGGATGCAGTGTCCCACGCTATACGGTACATATTGAAAAGTTGTAATTATAGCCATCCTCATTCCTTAAGCCTCCAAGAAATTGAAAACCTGCGCACTGGAGCCGTGGACTACACAGTTCAGTGCGGCTACCAAAAACCCTCAACCATTGATCGTGGTGATACCTACCTTATAAGAAACTTGAGCGTTTTTGTTACGAGTTGTGATGGGACCAGGAAGCAGGAGCTTTTCCAAACTGCTCACTTTCCGGTAACTCGAGGTATTTTGATTTTAGGTAGGTTTCAACATTCGCATAACGAACTTGATGACTTTGTGATCCACAACGCCTCCAAAGTAGTCAATGTACAATCAAATTGTGCCAAAAATTTACGTATCCGAATATGGAAGTATTGTGTGTTATCACTGTTTGTCAAGTGAGATCGTCTTTGTCACAACCTGACAAATTAACGCATAACAAATTAACAAAACGTACCTGTTTGACCAGAGTGAAGTTAGCAACGGTTCAGCAACGGTCAACTGCGTGTTTCTTTTCTAAATTTTCGGACTCTAGGGACGTCTAGGAACACATTTATGGCAATTTTAAAATTGTGCCACTAGTCATACAATCCGTACAGCTCGTTGCTAACTGTTCCTTCACACATTCCTTATACAGATCAGGTGACCTGGATGCTCGCTGCGCTCGCATCTCAAAGACAGAAAAACATCCCTCATCAGTCCAATTCGACATACTCATCAGTCACAATCAAGCAAGATATTTTATAGCCTACCTACTTATCCGAGAAGGTGTTGGATACCTACACCAAGGTGTTCAATCCTAAGGCGTACAATGTGACTGGTGGCACAATTCATGTACAGCCATAAATGTGTTCCAAGACGTCCCTAGAGACCAATTAGTTAGAAAAGAAACACGCAGTTGACCGTTGCTAAATCGTTGCTAACTTCACTAAGCTACCTGTTTGACGTTTCCATGAAGCTGCCGCCGTCCAACAGGCGAATCTTGGCGAACAGCACCCCGTTGAGGAAGGGAACCGCGGTGATTTCTTCAAGGCACAGCTCCACGGTGAACTTGTACTTTTTCTTCTTCATCATGAATGCCATCGCACCACGAATTGACCGCACTTTTTACACTACTACTACATCAGCTCTCCGGTAACGAGTCGTTTCGCCCACGAACATTCTCAGAAAGTGAACGAATTTGGCGATCGCCGAGGAGTAGCCACACAGAGTACATGCATCCTAGGCCGATCGGGGTTGCAGTTTTTCACCCATGGGTTGCACCTAAAACGTCGTAGGTTGACTCGAACGAAGATCCATATTCCGAAATAAGAGTCGAATACGATGCGCTAATCTGACATCAATCGGAGGCGACCATCAAGCGGACGATGACAAAGTCGACTAGTCAAAAATGTTCGCGTCCCACGATCAGTTCGGAGCCGATAAACACGACTTACGCGAATTGTAACGATATTGCGAAATCAATCGCAAGCTCATCCTATCACATACGGCAGACGGATCTGGAAGGTCTCGTCAACGTCGAGAAGTCTATCAACAAAGTCAACCTTCCGAGGAAAACAAGGCGAGGAAGGAAGTGGAGTCGTTCGTTTCCCGACGAGGGCAGCAGAGACGGAATCACGCGAAAGTCGAAATGACAGACGAGTCGAGAGAAGTTAACAACTCGCAAAATGAGGAAACTATTCGAAAAATTCACGGTCGGGACATCACAAAAACTGCACGATAGGACTGCTGGTGCTGGAACAGCGAGAATGTCAAAAAGTCTAATCAAAAAGCCAGATTCCAAGTTGAAGATGATCGAGAAGGATAATCGAATCGGCGGAAGAACAATCGATTTATACTCCGTGATAATCGTCGCGAAAAATCATCGGATGGGATTCAATTTTGAATTAAATTTTGCTTTACGTCAAGATTTATGTCCTCGATTGGGCCAGACATGAGAAAGACGCGCATGAATGGGCCGGCCTGAGGGTGCCGATCGTAATGTACCTATATCACCAGGCCCGTATCCATGAGCGGGGTGGAGGGGGGGAATTCTATCACGTTTAACAGTCATTACGTTATCAACCTATACACATTCGAAATATTTCAAAGGTCTTCAAAAAACGTCTAAAATGGCCACATTCAAATTCCTCAATTTGAGGCGCCCAAAAAAATTTTAGATCGCGTTAGCAGGTAAGTAAGCGTCATCACAGCGCTTTAGCATCACATCGATTGATGTATCGATACCCATCCAACACCCAACGAGGTGTAAACTCATCGGGTTCATGGAGGTTAGAACATTGATCTGCGGTTGGTATCGGCAGTACGTTGGGTGTTCCCTTCGATTGTTGATCCCAACGAATGTCGTTGCCTACAAAATTTGCATTATTATTGTATTATTTGTATTATGTAATAATGCGTAACCCATATCTACACTCATATTAAGCCAAAATAAAGGTTACAGAGTAAGATAACTTCGAGTTAAAAAAACTCTTTATTCTTGCACCATGAACAAAAAAAACATTTCATGTTGGGCATGAACAAAATTGCACACAAAGTTGTTGACACAAGTTCGGGCAAGTTGTTTCTCAAAGAGTGCGCTATAATCGAGGAGAAACATTTTGGCAAAAATCCAACAAAAAAAGTTAAGTTCTGTCCGAAGAAGAAAAGGCGGATATGGCACTTTCCCACTACAAAAATTCACAAGCTTTCCAACGGTGTTCTCAGATTTGAGTTTACTCAAAAATTGATAGAACAAGAGCCATTACCTATAGTGAATAAAGTCGAAAGAAAATAAAATGCCGAATACAGGAGTTTCCGGCGGACTACGAAACAATGTTAAGGAGGAATATTCGTTGAAAATGACTTGTAGAAAATTTTCTTCATTTTCGACAATCGAAAGTGTAGACACCCAGTATTATACTGGGTACAATAGGTGCGCTTTGATAGACGAACCAGGAAAATATCAGGAGCGATTCAGTCGTTCGTAATTAGAATGAGAAACCGACACTTGGGAAGGATTGAAAATCAAGTCGAAGAAATCACGTAATAATGTAATTTTCAAATTTAAACACAAGCAAAACGCAACAAAATTTTACAAATATATTTTCACCAGTTCACCTTCGTACCGCACACCGTAAAACCGTTTGCAGTTGATCACTTCTTCTTCCTGGAAGGTTGATAAGTTTAAATCAGAGCAGAATTATACCATGTGCGAGAAACGTGTTTATCAGGTAGGTACCAAGTTATTTTTAGTGTTTCGCATTCAAGAACGTTTTTCCCTGGTTCAATTCATTACGCTAACATTCAAGGTACTCCGGGGCATTGGCGACCCCAGGACAAGAATCTCACAAGAATATGTTTCCTCGGAAAATAAACGTGGTTTATTATATTTGTTTTATGGACGCCAGTAGAAACGCGCAAGACCAAGGGGAAATTATATTCTAACGAGAAGGCGTACGATTTTTCAGAAAAATAAAAAAAAAAACTAGCAAAAAACCGGCACCTGAAACTCGATCGGGATAGAGCTACGTTTATAACTCCACGTTCTACAGTCAACGGCTTCCGCCCAGGTGCGCCAACATACCGGCACAGCAATCCCAGACTTCTTGGTAGGTTTTTCATTTTTAGTAGGTAGGTAACAGGTAGGTAGGAACAGTTTTATGGGTTGAGGCGATTAAACCATTTTTTTCCTAACTCAACAATGAAATCAGCAACATTTCTTACGTCATACGAGATCTATCCAACGTCGCCCTTTGGCGCCTCTTCGGTCGAGATTCTTCCAATGCAGAGTCATCGGCGTCCTGATGAAAGATAATTACCGTTATCCTGGTAAAATTACAGCACCATGCAACAGTCTAGCAAAACATGAACAAAAATCGCTTCTAAAAACTACATCGCAATCGAAATTATAGAGAAAAATCAGAAAAAGAGGATTTGAATTGTTTCAATGGCATTCTTGGGAGACTCGGGCGCAGTCCAAAGTCGTTCATTCCTCACTGTCAAAATTCAATGGAACCCTCAAAATCGAAATGCTTACTGGCTGAACTGAACCCAGCGACGAAGAGGTCATATTGAGCGATTGATTATCCCCGCTGTCCTCGTTCTCCTCCAAGATTGTGTCGTCTTCACTTTCGGGAGCAACTGACGATGACCTTTTCGACCTCGTCGATCGAGCGGGAGAAGCCGGCACGTCCTTCGACTGCAATAACCGGCAATTAATTAGTTACTAACTGATTGCGACAGGTGGTGCCCACACTAGTGTTGTCTTCCTGGGGGCTTCTTGCTTCTTCAGCTCATTCTCTACAGCTTTTGCCCTTCGAATTTTTTGTGGGCCCAAGAGAAAGTATGTTGTTTAACTCCAAGTTTTTACTTCCATATTTACAGAGTAAATGGAAGTATTGTGATCGTCCTAAAATCGAGAATCGGAACGGAGCTTCAGAAAAAACTTTTTCTTATACACATTTACTCAGAATCACTTCCTGAACAAGTGTCTGTGTGTCCGTTACGTCCGTTACGTCCGTCTGTCCGTCTGTGGTCATTTACAAAAATGGCCATAACTCCCTCATTTCTCAATCTTTTTTCAAATTTCTTGAACTGAAATGTTTGTCTCGGCGAGACCTAACACCCTGTTTAATCGGAATTTGGATAACGCACAGTACTTCCGATATATTTGCATTTTTAGTGTTTTCTATTTTATTTTTTTCTGGCCACAAAAATTAACCGATTTGAGCGTTCTTGGTCTTAAAATCTTTGTTTTGCCTTGCAGAATATGTGGATATTTTTTACATTCCGAAAATGTGGCGTTTTTTCATTTTGGGCAAATTTTAAAATTTTAATAGTGAATTTTTTGATATTTTTGACCCAAACACCCTTAAAACCAGTCAAAATATGATCAAATTGTGTCACAAATTTACGTTTCAAAATATGGAAGTATTGTGTGTTATCTACGCACCACTGGTTTTTTTTTTGTGTTGTCTCTGTAAAATGGCCATAAGTCCATAAAACGTTGGAGGGATCACAAAAATGATGAAAACAGAAAAAGGCGTGAAATTTCCCATGACCTATAGGTAGTTATTGGCAGCTTTCTGACACCATGTTTAAAAAAAATTGAGAATTTTTCAACTTTTTTTAAGTGCGTTCAGGGCTAGGAAACAAATGATAAAATCCCTTGCAAGTCGGGGAAAAACTTGCCTCAAAATTTGAGTGTAGACATGACATTTCTACTAAACAACAAAGTGCAAGGAAGATATTTGAAAGTAGAATAAATCCAATTTTCCCAGAAATACACACCTTTTTGGTACTGGGCTTGCTTCTTCTTTTCGTCGGCGTGTCTAGACTAGTAGCCTTCCTGGATCGCAGGACCTAGGAGTGAAAAATACAAACTAGAAAAGGATACATAGGAGTACAAAATGAGCGACATGTCCTGAATAGTTCCGACCCTCTCCTTGAGGGCGGCAGGGCACACCCAGGACAACTTCGGTTATCGGGCAAAACGTCATCTCCTAGAACGTTTACTTTTACCTAAATAGGAGTAAAGCTGGATTCAGATGGTCGACAACGACGATAACGATCATGTTTTAACAAATCCCTGCCCTGGCACATTGGCCATGTTGAGCACGAACCAGCCGCAACGAGGTATGAGCCACATTGACATTTTTTAGCAGCAATATAAATTAAATTGGTATTTTAAATGGAATTTTCAACAATATTTTCATGCGATAGAATAGAAAAACAACAGAGACTGAATGGCGGCCAGTTGTTGTCCTGTTATCTACAGTGATAATCTTCTTCTTCCTTGTCTAGAAATCCCTGGCGACCAAATCAGTTCATCACTTTGTCAATTTTCAAAAAACATTTATTTCGATTCGATACCTATTGAATTGCGCGTGTCATTCTTATCAGCTAATCAAATTCGTTCCTGCCGACCAATTCGATGACAATCTACATTCGTTGCCGACTGTCTGAATCCAGCTTGAAAATTCTGTCCCATTCCCAAATATCGACTATTAAAATGAAGGTTTCTCCGATTGATCGGCCAAGAAGGTTAGAAATGTACCATGGAGGACGATGAAGCAACGGAAGCGAGCGATTCGGTTGGCGATGATTCTTTCGGAGGTAGGGCGACGCAAAAATCGGATTCCGACGTAGACTGGCTCGCTCTAGGAGGGAAAGTGCAAAAAATTTGTTAGAACGTCCACTCTTTCATGAATAACTACTTAGCGTGTAATGTGTTAATTTTCTGTCAAGAATCAATTTTACCTCCTCGTACTGTAGGTGCCGCTGTTTCGCGATAAACGCTTACGTTGTTGAATATTGGTGGCCGAAGATGCTATCCAATTCTGGACAATTTGATTCCGGAATTCAGTCATCGAGCTAGCAACTGACGACCGCCGTGAGACTTTGGGCGAATCCTGATGAACATTGAGTCAAATTAGGTATTTTGATGCTGAATCTCAAGATGGATGAGGTGGGGACGGGAAACAGGAACGAAATCAGGAACCGGATTCTGAAGAATCAAGGTCAAGGTGTCAGGGTCTGGATCACTGGGATACTCCTTCAGTCGCTAACGGCCGATTTCACCAACCTCGGATTAGAGTTGATCCGGACATAGTTACATAATATGTAATCATATCATGATCGAACAAAGTTGCCAACAGCAACCATGTCTGGAGGATTTTGGGTTTACTTACCTCGGGTACTTCTCTGATTGAGGCTAAAGAAGTTGGCATCAGAGTTGACCTGGGCCGCCCTCGTTTCCTGGGTATTGGGACAGCTTGGGATTCAAGCAATTCGGACGACTTGGAACCGGATGCTTGTTTCTTCAATTCCAGAGGCTCGGTAATCGAATGCTTCGTTTTCCTCTTCTTGAAATCCGTACTCTCCTCGTAGTCGTCGAAGGTCGCTTCGGTGCTGGACCTTTTGGATGAGCTTCCTATAAACGAAAAACAGGAATAACATCAGCCTATGAGGTGAATCTTAATACGTCACTATGCAAAAGTTAAAACTCCCCTAAAATCAAGATACGTCAAGTTATCTGAATATAAGAAGCCAACTTCACAATTTTTCGTCTCCCAATCGCCAAATTTGAGCACCCGATACCGGACTACACTTACTCGAACTTGGACGTTGGGCTGTTTCGCTGGACGCCCTCCGTTGCCGCCTCGGGTCATCCTCCGTCGAAGGTTCCAAGGAGATGGCCCTCCTCGTCTTGGAGTGTTCCGCTCGGAGGGGGACGGAACCCGACACCGAAGAAGCCGCACTGTCCGACGAGGGGATTTCGCTGTAGTCGAACTTTGGCTTGACGCGAGGCGAATGTCGCACGTTGGGACGGTCCAACCTGTCGGATTGTTGGGATGCGGATTTCCGTGCGGCTTTGACTGCGGCAGAATCGGGCGGCTCTTCAGACGAACTTCTTCGACTGGCTTTCAGCGGAGTCCTTATCGATTTTGTCGCTTCTTTATTCGACTTGGAAGTCGTGGCGACATCCTGCATTTTATCAGACTCCAGCTCAGGTTCGGCCGAAGAACTTCTTCTGTACCGCTTCTTCACCGGCTTCACAACATCTGACTTCCGATCTTCAGGCTCGTTGGACGACTGTCTCGGCCGTTTCTTTTCTGATTTCGACTCAACATCCGCCGACTCTTCTTTCCCAGTCGACGGTGCCTTCGAGGAACGTCGGCTACCCTTGCTCACCGGTTCGGTGATTACACTCCTGTCGACCAGCTGGGGCTTATCGTCGGACAACTCGACATCGACAACTGCGACGTCCAACACTGAAGGAGAATCCATCACTTCGGCATCCGAAGCCAAAGCTCTGCCGGGAGTGCTCAATCGCGACAAAAGCCGGGAGGATTTTCTCAATGGTGTTCGAGGTGTGGTGGGCGTCATCGGCACCGATAGGTCTCCGACAAAAGCAACATCGTTCGGGTTAACCGACTCATCTCCAGCCGAAGCCATCTCAGCCGAGCCCACCCTTTCTTCCTCTGGACGTATCAAGCTGTCAGCTTCCGACTTTTCCTCAGTTTTGAACGGCGTCGGTGGCTCAAGAATGGAAACTACAAAGTCAGCCGAGGCATCAGGCACGACTGCTGGAGTCATGTCCCTATCTTCGGCCTTATGCTGTGATGATGCATCCAGAACCAGTGGGTCAGCAATTTCCGGAGCCCCACCATCTTTGGGATCCTTTTCTTCAACAATGTTTTCACCTTGAAGAACAGCCTCACTATTACCTTCATTATTTTCAACATTGGCAGGTCTTTCTGTTTCCTTAGCTTCAGCTTCACTCATTTCTTGAGCTTCTGGCGTATGAACTTTAGCCTCTCCTTCAGCTGATGGTAGTTCAACTTTCAGGCGATTTACTGCATCAGACTTTGCTGATTCGATAGTAGGAGGTACGCTTTCGGTAGGCTTCGGTATTTCAAGTAGACCGCCGGTTACGACTGGGATGACGTTCCCTTCATCGATTACGAGGGCGCCAGCTTCATCAGGAGTGATCACGATTTGGACCGGATCCCACTTATGACTTTGACTTTCACTAGGCATTTCAACAATTTCAGGGTTAACATGTTTGTCCTGAGAATCGGCCGATGATGAAACGTCATCGAATTTCGGGATTTCAACGACGCTCTGCCCGCTTCCTTCAACATCGGCAGATTCCTCAGGCAGCTGGTCCAGAGTTTCTGGCATCTCCGGCTCGGAAGGATCGTGCGAATGTTCTTCGACACCTTCACCACCAACCGCCTCAGAACTCACGATCCCAGAAGGTTCCTGAGGGATGGTAATAACTTCGCGTACTTCGCCTGCAGAAGAAACTACCAACTCCTCACCAGAGAGCGGCAGGTCACCACTTTTGATTTCCGCCACTTCAGTTTGGGCAATTGCAAAAGGTACGTCAACATTCGAACTGGCGCAGGATCGATCTGATTCTGGCGTTTTGCCAAGGCTCGAGCTGACACCGACCTCTTCTACCATTGCAACTTCCGTCATTTCTGCATCTGTAGGCAAAGGTGCAGCACAGCATTGAAAGTCAGACTCCTCGAGTTTTAAATCGAGATTCTCGTTGGAATCGTCCGGTGATTTCTCAACCTGTACCTCTTCCACTTTGTGGTCCTCAGCCTTCGGTTGGTTCCCAAAACTAGCTCGACCGGCACTACTGAACAAAGACGGTTTGCAGATTTCAAGTTCCGATTCGCGCGTCCTAGCGTCGCTCGATGTTCCGAAAAACATTTGGTCGGGACTCATGAGCATACTTATGACGTCATCGGCTCTAGGAGGCGACGAAGCCTTGATAGTTTCTTTTGAAGGTGTTACTGGCACTTGAGAGAGTTCTGTATTTGCACTTTCAGCAACAACGGCGACTTCATGAGACGTTTCGACAGCATCGATATTTCCTTCCACGGGGGGGTCGTTCAAGCAGAGCAATGCAGAAACAGCAGCTGCATCCTCGGTCGTCTTAGCTCTCTCCTCCGCTTCTCCAGTTGATCCAAGAGGATCTTCAGACATGATATCTTGGGACGATGAACCTGTCAAGGCTTCACCGGAGCGCTGAACAGTCTCCTCAGAAGATCCAACCGGGATCACATCCGACCGCTGAGCAGTTTCCCCTGAAGATCCGAACGAAGAGAAAGCCGTTTCTTGGGCCGATCCAGTCAATACAACTTCCGACCTTTTGAGGATTTCTTGAGACAGCTCGATTCGAATTTCACCATCACCCGCTGTTTCTCGGGAACCTTCATTCGTAGGGGGTATCCCTTCCTGGGATTGAGCCAATGACGTAGGGTGCGAGCCGGAGCCTGCTTCACTGTCCGAAGATATCATTTCAGCAGAATCGTCAGACTCGCTGTCGCTGTCGCTCTCAGATTCCGAGTCCTCTCCTCCTTCTTCTTCTTCTTCCTGATCTTCATCTTCAACAGCTTCCTCCACATCGTTATCAGCATTATTCGCACCAGCTGCTCCTTCACAACTGGAACTTGGTCCCTGCTGTTCAACTTTCTTCCCTTCAACCTCTTCATCGTCGTCGTCTGCTTCTGGTCGCTGCTGAAGATCCCGACCAACGTCGAACAAATCGTAATTGTCCCCTTCGATACCTTCTTCGTTGTAGTCCATATCGTACAAATCTACATCAGCAGCACGCCGGTCTTCATCTTGCTGCTGATTATCAGCAGTCGTCGGCAAAGCTCTCTCAGCGTCAGGGTCGTTTACGTTGTACTTATCGTGGAAGAAGGACCTACGTCGCTCTGGCTCTTCGCTGGGATAGGAATCCTCATCAGTGGGGTAGGAATCTTCATCGTAATCGTAATCGAGTTGAGTGCCGTTCCCTTGTTCGCCTTCGGACTCCGAGTCCAAGCATATCACCGAACTAGACTTGTCGCTCGGAGGGCCAGATATTTCTTGCTGGCCGATATCTTCAGCGAGCGCCTCTCCGACAGGCTCTTCCTCAACTTTCTCGGCATTTTGCTGGTCCTTCAAGTCTGCTAGCGAATACGAATCCATCACTAGACCCTCTTCCATCTGGGAGAACTCCATCACTGGAGGTATTTCAGCCTCTTCCGGATCTTCGCTGCCCTCTTCATCATCTTCTTCTGGATAGCGTATTCTGGAAAGGGAAACGATCGAAGCAGCTTTTGGCGACTCCAAATTGAAGGGACTCAAGTTCTGCTCCTTGAAGGGCAATTTCTTCGCCATTTCATCAACGGAAGACGTGTTCGGTTTGGGGGAATCAGCAGGCCCAGGCTTCTCTTGGGCACGCTTGGTAGTTTTAACGGGTTTTTCTTCTAAATGAGGATCGCTCAATGTCTCATTCGAAGGAGTCAGTTGTGGTTTTGTTCCTTCACCAGCCTTGACAATCGAGTCTGACTTTGTTTCCTTATAGACTTTTGTGGAGGATTCGATTTCGCAAGTTTTCTCCTGCGCCTTTGCGTGAGAATCAGCTTCGGCAACGCTGATAGAAGTGTCAACATCCATCGATTCAGCAGCGCCGGAGCCAAGTGGTTCGGACTTTTCTGAAAGACAAAATTAAAGGCATGTAAAGCAAGGTTCACAACAGAGAGGCCGGGCCGTACGGTTTTCGCATGGTTCAGCTTCCCTCTGATCAAATGATCATTCTGAAAAATGGAAAGCCAAACTGTGTGGAAACCGTTATGAAATTGATAAAGAAGAATTTACAGAAAAATTTTGAATGAATTCACTTAACGACTTGGTAATGTCTTATTTATTTTACGAGTTGAACACGAATTTGAACCACCAGGTGACAACTATGGACCCCTTCACGTGACAAGCAAGAAGTAGCAAAGCAAATTGGACTTTTTTCAAGTTTGTTGGTCTTGTTCAACAGAACATCTCACAGAAACGCGAAGGACCGATCAACTCGAGCGATTTCATAGGTTCAAAATGGCCGAATTCACTTACCCGCCGGCTGCGTGGCCATCGCTCTCAGCCTGGACCGGAGTTTTTTGGAGAGCACTTCCGTCGGCAACGGTGAATCCAATTCGGCCAGAATACCGATTTCCTCTGGGCCGATCGTAATATTATCGTACTTGAGAGGCTCACTTGAGAAGGACTCGTTTTCAGTTGCTAAAACAAGAAGAACCAACGCGATTGTTTAGTAATTGTTAATTACATTCGCTTGAAAATTGTCAATCGGTTTTACTCACTTATAGAGGAGACTGGCGAGTGGGCTGTTACCTCATCGGTCTGTGGAGAAAAAACCGGACGAAAATTAGCGATCAGGTTGGTAAAAGAGAGAGATATTTTTTGGCACATCATCTCCATGAATACCCAATGTACCTATGTAATTGGTCGGGAGAAAATAGTCCAAAAAAGTATTGTCCATTTTTGAAAAAACACAAAACTCAATTTCAAAGGTGATGCATTTTGTGATATGGTTGCGCAATTTCTTGATTTTTATTCAAATTATGACTCTTACGATACGTATGATATGCCTACTTCAATAATCAGTCAATCATTATAATGATTGGTTGTTTTTTCAAAAATGGACAATACTTTTTTGGACTATTTTTGGACTATTTGATAATTATCAGTGACACCCAGAAAAATAATGTTACCCATGTCTCTGATCTACTTAGCAGCGTTTCATACAATTACGAGATACCATCGTAACGATAAACAGGTACCTCTCGGGATGCTGTTTGGCTTTCGAGTTCCTTCTCTTGGTTGAGGGCTTCGATCCGGGAAACGAAACTGGGTCCTTTCTGTTCAACATAAAAAACGGACATGGGTTGGCCTGGGTAGTTTGAAATACCCCCCCCACCCTTCGTAAAGAACAATTTTCAAGATCACTCACAGGTTTCGACGGAGACTTTGCAGTTTCGCGTTTAGCAGGCAACTCGACAGCGAAGCGCAACTTGGACTTTGCTTGCTCAGCGATTTCATCCCAATTACCGCTTTTGCTGAATGCAGGCGAGCTGCTGTGGCTCCTGAGGCGGCTCCTGGAACCGATGGGGGATCAGACAGTGAATTTATAGTTCAAGATCCTCCCAGTATTATTTATGGTAATGCCATAATCAAGTTGCCTATTCTACCGAAAGGTTGATAGTAAAAAAATGCAATCCCATTCGGCGTACTTGATGGACTCTGCGTAACTTGAGGACGGAGTATCTTCAGCAGGCTGGCTGATCGGCTCTTCAGTCTGCGCCCTCAGGGTAGTCGAGAGCAGCGACTTTTTAACCAAATCTCCTTTCGACCTAATGAAACATCATTTCAATTAACCCAGTGAGAAGGCCTTTTTCTATACTCCCTGCGTTAGCATCTAGAGTGCTTGATCTAGTCGATGATAGGGTAATAGTGTGGAAAAAGGTATTGAAGCAATTATAGTAGCAGGGTATTCGCGGAAGTAAGTAAGAGTGAGCCACGTACCTTTGAGGGGCCGAGCCGGGGATGTCCCAGCGCAATGTTTTCTTCGGAGTAACTTCCTCGTCAACTTGTGAAAACGGCGTCCCTGGTGTTCTATTGCTCTGGGACCAAAAAACAACTTGTGAGCGTACAATTTTGTGAATCAGGAGCTGTCTAGTCAGCTTCACGTCACTACTCCGATTTCGATCAGACTCCAATGCACCTGCCTATCACTAAAAAAAGGTTAATTAGTACCTTGAGAATCGAATGGACCTGCCCTTTAGACGTAGGCGTATGAGGGTGGGATGGCGAGCCGTCGGATTTCCTCTTGACTAGCGGGGTGCCGATAACAGCGGCGATACTCTCGTGATAAGAAGAGACGCCGGATGAATCTTCGTCAAGTTTGAGGCGTTTGTTGGACCCGAGAGTCCAGTCGGCGGACCTTTTCCGTCTTTCGGCGTCCAGCTTGGGGCTCGATTTACTCAAAGAAGCCGAGTTACCGTCCCCGAAACCGAAGTTGACAGGTTCATCGTCAAAGGTCCAGAACCTGTAAGGAGTCAGTTCAACTTTAGCCCAGGAAGAATGTTTAGGCTCATGGCTACGATTTTTTCCAACAATTTTCTCAATTTCCAGTTAGAAAGACGTTTAGTTATGATCCGTTTTTGAGATGGGTCGATAAATATCGGTATAATACATCGAACAAATCGAGGAATTCAGTGATAATTACACTCACTTGTCAATCTTGAATTGCGCGTCTGTTCGACTGACAGAATTCCAAAAATTGGCCGTCACCGCGACAGCAGCGGCGCAAAATTGTTGCACAGGTTCACCGCTTAGTCGACCTTTGTCGTCAATGGTTCTGACGAAACGTGACAAAGGAAGCGGTGTACGGCCTGAAACACAGATCTTTGATTGATTTACAGAAATCAATGACTTGTCAATTGATAACGCGTAGCCAGTTCAAACCGACATTTCGATAAGTAGCAGTCTATTACCATTAACAAAATTTACAATGACAAAATCATCGTATATTTTTGGAAAAAGCAATACTTCATCCTTTACTATCATGCAATTCTCGTCCACTCACTCTTGAACGCTGGGTGGTTCCTCAGTTCCGGGTTGATGGACTGGCGATACATTTCTTTGGCCATGGGTGGAAATTGTTTGGTAAGACCTTTGACGATCAGGTTGAGCGTATCCATTTTCACCGGATCGTAGTTGGTACTAGTGGCGGACAGGCGTTCGTGAAGAGTTTCGGCTTCAAGGTATCTAAACCAATAGTGGCGCTTTAATCTATTGATAATGCATTGGTAACATCACGCTTCAATACCTGACGTATGACGTCACACTTCCGCAGCGTATTCCACTACTAAATTGCGATTGTAGACCGGTTTCGGCGATTAAACCATCATCAGTACATAACAGCGACAGAGGAACACTAGGCTTACATACTAAAGTGAAAAGTTACAAGCAAAAGGTTAAAAGTGAAAGTTTCACCTTTTCACTTGTACCTTTCACTCGATTTGTTTGTTTTTGACGATACGTACTTGCGACGGGTCAGCAGCATGACTACCCTCAAGGAATCGTTCCTCTGATTACGGTTTTTCGCAAGCAGGCTGTCCAAGAACTTGACTTCGTAATCGTCGAGCGGGTATTCGACGAGATGGCCGATTTCACCGTTGGACAAGGATTCTGAAAGGTTAAATTTCAGATACAGAGACGAATAACAAAAATTATATAACGTCTTTTTCAAGGTTAGCGTTGGCGATAGAAAAGTTAGCATTTCAGTGAGTTGTGGTGTGTTGGTACACCTACAGAAACCGCTGTCAACCCACCTTACCTGGTAGATCAATGTTATGGCGTCAATTTCGGCCAACTTACTTTGGCATCCCGCTTAACCGCCATTTACATTCGGTCGTTCTCATAACATCTCATCGGGATGGTTAATAAAGTTTAAAAGCGAAACCAAAAATTGGCACCAATCTGCAGTGCAGAGTGCAGAAATTCGACTTTTTGGCGGTTTTGAGTAAACCGCTCTCGAGGTAAGTGAGAGGGCAATAAACCATTTACGGGGTCATATTTCACCAGAAACCGCATTTCCCAGTTAAGGCATTGTTTTACTGAACAGGTGATATGCTCATCCCCACTCCGACACCCAGCAATCGGATGGCGTGACACAAGTACACTACGAGGTGTGTAACACACCAAACATGATGTTACAGCTAACCTGAGAATAGCTGCTGTAGAAGTGCATCCCTCAGCTGGCCGTGTTGCCTTTGGAAACGGTAAGCTTCCATCGTCTGTTTCCTGGCGAGTATTACGCTCATTTCGAATCTGCAAAAATCATACTCAATGCTCAAAAATACTGGTAAAAAATGGGATATTACAATTGATGCTGCAGGGCTACTTATCGTACTCACTTGATATCGTCGGGAAGAGTGAGAGGCGGGTGGTTCGAATGTAAGTATCGCATGGCGAGGAGGACTTGGCCTTCGTAAAGTAGCAGGCGAAGAATCGCCCGGTGAACGCTTTCCGACAAATCGTCCAAACAGGTAGCGCGGTCGAACAATAACGACAAGCCCTCCTGCCAAAAAGAAAGTGTAGATAAAACAAAATCCCAAACGATTGGATAGAGTTTTAATTATTCAAAAATTGCATAATTGAAGAAAAAACGCTGTCGAGTAAATAGGAGGCATACCAGCCCCTGTTTTAAAAAACATTAAAATTAAGGTAGGCATTTGATGAGACGTTAGGTTAGAGTAAACTTTAGTTTTGACAAAAATGTCAAAAACCCACAAACCCCTTCCTGTAGCCTAATCTTTGATTCAACGCCTCGTCCAGGAAGCAATCTCTAAAAAAAGGGTAGTTTCAGGAAGAAAAAAAAAGGGTAATAAGTTCCATGACTGATCAACTTGAAATTCAAAACTTTGCTACCGGATGAAATGACAAAGGACAACTAGGTAATTGCAAACAGCAGAAAACAGTGAGGTCTTTTGCCAACTTATGATAACATTAAGTATTATGTGTACTACAAATTTTGCATGTACTCGGTGCTCACCTCATACTGTGAATGGTCCAGATGCCATATAGCCTGGACGACGTTATACTGGCTCAGAGACATGTCAGGAATTTGCTCGTGGTCCGCAAGCCTTTTCAATTTTTCATCATGACTGAAACAAACCAATGGTGAGTGAGTGACGCACAATACGTCAATTTTGATACGTTAATTTTTGAACCAAAGAAATTTGATTTTGACTAGTTCGGTGGCTAAAATGATCGGAAATGTCAAAAAACACTGCAAATTTTCAGACTCACCTAAAATCAAAATACTTCCAGTTACCAGTATACTGGTTACCATGATTGGTCTTACTAAGACAAACATCCCAATTCAGGAAATTTGAAAAAAAAGGTTAAGAATTGAGAGAGCTTGAAATGCTAATCAAACTGAAACTTGATACGAACTGAAAATCAAACACGAACAGAACTTGAATCAAAATCATACTCATCATCAAACCCAAACTGGAACCGAAACTGAAAATCAAACGCACGATGTCACTCTAATTGAACTCATAATAAAACCAAACTGAAACTTCATACTCATAATCAAAATCAAACTTGAACTTGAACGCATACTCTAACTCCAACTGAAACTAATAATCGAAAAAAACTCCAACTCAAACTCCAACTTAAACTGATCTTGATTATGAGATTGAGTTCAAGTTTGAGTTTGAGTTCAGTACAAGTTTGAATGTCAGAGTTTGACTGTGGGTATGAGTTTAACTAAGAGTTTCAGTCTCAGTTTGAGTTCGATTTTGAGTTTGAGTTCATTGTGAGTTTCAGTTCAGTTCAAGTTTGAGTTTGATTATGAGAAACGTATGATGAAACTTGAACTCCAACTGAAGATTAGTTTAAGTTGGAGTTAGAGTTCAAGTTTGAGATGAGTACAAGTTTGAATGTCATTTGGAGTTTGATCAGAAGTATCAGTTTCAGTTTGTGCTCGATTTTTGAGCTTGAGTTGAAGTTTGAGTTTGAATTCGATTATGAGTTTGAGTTTAACTTTGAGGTTTAGTTTGAGTTTCAGTCACAGTCTGTGTTCGATTTTGAGTTTGAGTTCTGTTCAAGTTTTCGTTTGATTATGAGTTTGAGTTTCAGTGTGTGTTCGATTATGAGTTTGAATTTTTTTTCGATTATGAGTTTCAGTTGGAGTTTGAGTATGCGTTCAAGTTCAAGTATGATTTTGATTATGAGTATCAAGTTTCTGTTTGGTTTTATTGTGAGTTCAATTATGATTAGAGTGACATCGTGCGTTTGATTTTCAATTTGTATCAAGTTTCAGTTTGATTATCTTCCAACTTAAACTGATCTTCAGTTTGAGTTCAAGTTCGGGTTGGAGTGTTTGTTCAACTTTGAGTTTCAATTTGATTATGAGTTTGAGTTTAAGTTTGATTATTAATTTCAGTTTCACATTCACTTTTAGTTTGAGTTTGACTTGGAGTTGAGTTTGATAAATGAGCACAAGTTTCAGTTTGAGTATTCATTCGAGTTTCAACTTGAGTTCGAGTTTTAGTTCATCTTTGAGTTTGATTGTAAGCATGAATTTGAGTTTGACTATGAGTTTTGGTTTCATTTTCATTTGAGATTGATGTGGAGTTTGAGTTCGATAAATGAGCATGAGTTTGAGTATCAGGTTCGGTTTCAGTTTGACTTTGAGCTTGAATATGAGTTCGATTATGAAAATGAGTTTTAGCTCCTGTTTCAGTTTTAGTAATGAGTTTAAGGGTGAGTTTGATTATGATCACGAGTTTCTGAATTACTTTTAGTTTCTGTAACGTAAGCGTAATGGTACCGTTACAATGTGGGATTTTTAGGCAAAATGTAATGATGAAGAATGGGTATGGCACTGGTATATTGGGCGCATTTTAAGCATCTCAAAACTCGATCGTGCCGCTTTTTGGCCTGGTTTATTGACAAAAACAGGGGGACTATTCTGTAAAATTAAAGCAGTATGTCTTGGCAGTCGCTATCGATTCATTAAACGAATTGTCATACGTTGTCATTAGATTTGCCATGGCAAATCGATATTGATTTCCAAAGTCATAATATGCAAGCAATATTATTGCTTTCAGGTTACAGAATAGGCCCCCTGTCCGGTATCCAAAGAAGCAACCGATACTCATTACCGATGAGATTTTTACGTTGAAATTCGATGCAAATACTACTTTAGTGAAGTTTATCTACAGCTTCTTTGGACATCGAATTGATATAATTGTCAACAAAATCCATAAATAGCAATAATAATATGGATAAATCCATGCACAAGCCTTTAAGTCAAACGAATAGGTACAAACTGCCGAGGAAAACTTACTTCTCTTCCTTAGCCATGGAATTCTTGACATCCAGCAAACCGTAGAGCAGGATGGCCAATTTTTTCGACTTCGGCACCGACTGAAGGCGTAAAGTCCGCAAAAGGCTCTGCACTGATGCCGGGGGGTATGCGGCTGCGCAGTCTCCTCTTTCCTCTTCCCACTGCTTCCTCAGCTCGGGATAGTCGTGGAGGTAATGGTCGATCAGGTATAAACCGGCGCCCGGCAGTTCGTGCGCTTTGCCAACTTTCCTAAGCCTGGCTACGATTTTGTTCAATTTGCTCCGCCTTAAAAAAAGTAGAATAACACAAATGGGAAATTTACGTCGATTTTTCATTTTTTAAATTTCCCCCTAGAAATGAATGAGAAACTGTCAAGTCAAAGAAAGGGTCAAAAAAATATTTTTTTTTAAATTAGGCTTTAAACCAGTTTTGGATCTCTTAAACCCAACTAATTTTGGCTTACAGGGAGTGAAAAAGGTGTGAAAACCTTCAAGGAATCCAACAAGCTCAAAAAATTCAAAATCGGTTCAGCAGAACTCCCTCGAATTGCCAAAAACGCGAAAAAGGAGAAATCGCGTCACGAAATTTCGAGCCAAAAAATTTCGGAAAAAACCTTCGATCCTATGGTAAATCAAGCCAGAAATCCGGGAAAAATACTCAAAAAATTCTAAACCCGCGGCATCACCGTCAAAATTGAGTTTTTGCGTTTTATCAAAAATATACCCTAATTATGTCAAATTGGACCCCTTAACCTTTTCCAATCGGATTGCCCGGACAATATGCACCAAGCTGGAACAAACCTCAACTTTTAGGACTAGTTTCATCAATCTCGGATCAGTGGTTCGATACGATGTCGTGGCCACAACAGGGCAGGGACATCTCCCAATTGAGGATCTAAGCTCCCAAATGCAATTTACCTAACTAGCTTCAGCCAAAAACGCATGATAAATGGGAGAAAAAATCAATTAGGTCATTCTGCTCCTCCTCGCCTTCACTACTTGCGCTTCAATGATAATTACTACTACAGGAAAAATTTCGTAGCTGATTACGCACCTTTCAGTGGCGTACTGATCAAGTTTCTTGAAGTCGTACTTGACCGACGATTTAGGCAGCCCTCTGGAGTTGACCTCGGGTAGAAGGCCGGCCCAGACGAACCATAAAACTTGGTCGACGTACAGTTTGATTATATCTAGCGCCTCCATCCGCTGCTTCATGTCTAAATTTCCAAGTAAATTGTGAATAGCAGGAATGACGAAGGAGAAAAAAAATTCTGCATGATGAAAGCATCAACAAGTGAATACCTCGGTTGAATTGATTATTGTTGTACTTGGCGCAGAAGGCTTCCTGGACTTTGTTCAGCCGGTTGAGAGCGATGCGCGAGTGTTCCAGTCGACGCAATATGTCTCGATCGATTTCGTGACCGGACGCGTCAAACAGGGCGTTGCCTTGACAAATAAAGTCGGTAAGGAAAACCTCTTCAAATTAGTAAAGTTTGTATATTTTGGGGTCGAGGAAATACTCACAATTTCGATTGAAGACCGAATAAGCAGCAGTAACGGACGACCAGACCCAATCGAACAGAAAAGTGAGGGAGCAGTTCGAAATGCCGTGAACGCCCGTTTCCCATTTTTCAGCAACTTGGAAGATCACCGTGATCAGCCCATGGTCCAGGATGACGGACAATATGTAACTTCGCATCTCATCCTGGGCAAAAAAATGACGGAGCATTACAAAAATAATAGGCTTCTCAAGTGGTTTTTTTGCAAACTTTTTGGGGGCAAAAAATGACTCTTTGAAATAGTGCACAAATCAGTAGTCGATAAAAGTCCTATGCGGAGTTAAAAATGTTCCCAGAGCGCGTTCTGCCAGTTCGGAACGGTTCTGCGCGTACAAAGTTCAGTTTAGGCTAGAAAATGTAATATTACACCCACTGCGAAACTGGGCATGTGCCCGACAGTTCCAACTGGCAGAACGCGCACAGAGAAGAATCCATAAAGCGAAACTCATATGAACGGCTCAACCCCAAACCCCCAACCGACTTGTCAGCGGAGCCACTGACGGCTCAAACCGGTGGATGAACACTTTTGATCATTGAATCTTTCAGACTGACCAAGACCCCCCCCCCCATCGTCGCTAAGTTGGGTGGTGGCAAGTTGAGACATTAGTCTAATGCCAAGGATGGGATAACTACGACGTCACCTGATTGCAAGCCAGACGTCATTTTGAGCTCAAAATTGGGATCTGCAAAAAGGTAGCGGGATAGGAGGATATGAAATCAAAATATAAGACAGCAATTCCAAAAACATACTTTTTAGGCAAGGAAGATTTATTCTATTTAGAAACTCGACGTTTTTTGACCAGCTGGAAAGAAATGCGATTATTCTTGTATAACATTCTCAAGACGGTGACTTACATTTGTCGGCGCTCCTGATTCTGGATCCAGATAAGCGGGAAACGATGGAATCAACCCAGCGGAGACGCATGCGTGAAATAGCTTAGTCGGATGGACAAGACTGTTCGCACCGATCAGTTCGGTATTTTTGAGCCAAAGTTGTTGGATACCAAGTTTTTCGATCCGAGTTATTCCGTTCGCGTCGGCGACAATAATCTCTGAAAATTCCCGCAGGTGATGTAATATTTGGAAATATATTCAACTATTCTCGCTCATCAACAGATTTGAGTAGAGACAAATTAGCGAACGCATTTTTCCAAAAGAGGGTAAATATGTAATTAGGTTACCATAACTGAGAGCCTGCGGAGCGCGATGGATTTCTTGAGGCTCTTCCGTGTGATACAGAGAAATGGTATCTGTGATTACAGACGAGGCGAGGAGAGGAGTTGCACTCAATTTTACAATTTCAATGAACGAAGATTCTGCACTGTTGGTTAACAAACGAGAAATCATGAAATATGTTAACGCAAAGAGTTAAATACCAAAAACGGCAAGCAATTTTCAAAATGAGAAAATAGCCAGATTCGATTTTTTAGATTCCACATTTCAAAAAATAAATAATCATTTCATTTTCTTACACTAGGCAGACGTCGGAAGGCATCTGCTCCTTATACCATTGGTCCAAGTCAAAGACGCAAAGGAAAGAATTGGTATCGCCCCGTGAACAGGTTAATGAGAACGTGATCAGGACCAGTCTCATTTGAATTCCTTCAATCGCTAAAACATGAGAAACATGACGAGATAAATAAATGTCAAACATTTTCCAAGCGGGATCAACAGCTGTCCACCTCTGGCAATCGTTCGAAAGGACGAGCAAGTGCTCTTCTTTTTCCTAACTGACTCCCTGGAGAATTTTATTTCTAACTGACTCCCAGCGAGGAATGAAACTGTTAAAACGCCCTATCTCACTTCCTGACAGGCCTAACATTTTTGCGTATTTTGTGTTCTGTAAGTTCTGATCTTGGTCCAGATGATAAATTTTTGCCTGTTATCATTATATTTTACTTTCAAGAGTGTTTAAAAAAAAAAATTGGCAAAATCTCTGCCTTGCAATTTAGCGAAGTAGATAACGTGTTAATCTCACCAGGCAAATTCATATTTTGAACCAAATGGCGTTTCAAGGTCTTGGAAAAGGTTTGGGCCGCCACGAAGCGTCCACCCGTGACGTCGGAGAACGACTCGCACGGATCCAATGTGAACGACAAATTGCAACAGATGAATTCCTGCCGGTCAGACGACACAAATGAAAACAATGAGTAAAAATCTCTAAAAATCATCTCTGAAAATATTGAAATGAACAACTGGCTTAAACGTATCTGTCGGTGTACAGCTGTGAAAATCGACATACCAAGTAAAAGATGCCGTAGTTGGGAACGATGCGTTTCTCTTGATAGCAGATGCTGTACATGTTGAAAATCGGCAGGGCGGATTCGGTCCCTTCGTGATTGACCCAAATGTAAATCGTGGGCCTCGGGTCTTCGCACGGTTCGATTTGTGAAAAACTTGCCACCGGATTCGTGCATTCTGCACATTCGAACCTGCAGCGATACAAACGGAAAGATGTTTACGTTTTTCAAAATGTTGACGTAGCCCCAGAGTTGTGGCGGAATCAGGAAGCTGTTGAAGACTATCAAAATTTGTGGAAAACCTGCAGAGCGTGGAATTTCTGAATCTGAGAAAACCTGACCAAGAGCAAACTTACATCATGGCGAACGTGACGAATGTTAGATTCCAGATTTGCCAGAGGCCGGAACTGTATCCGATGAACAGACAGCCCGTCTCTTTTGAATATGTAAGAGCAGTCACTCCGAAATCGTCCCCTCCGTCCTCCCCTTCTAAAGAGAAAACAAATTGTTCCGGTCAAAGAAAAAAAAATGTTATTGATAAATATATTTGCCCGCTACCTACTTCAGGAGTATCACGAATTTTTCGAGCATGACGCCTTACATGGATTCCAACAAACCTCATCAAAAAACATTTTGAACCTCCTTCGCTCGGCGTATGACTTTACAAGATAGATCATGAGATGCTTCAAGATAGGTCATGAAGTGCTTTGGGATGGGTCGTAGGAAGGTTCAAGATAGACGTTCACAATGCCAAAGCGCACCATCCTTTCGGTTCAAAGGAATCCGGAATACTAACCTATGAGAGTGACTACAGCGCTGAATCCGTCATTCCGTATTTCGTTGATTTCCGTCACTGCCGCTTCAACGCCTGCATCTGAATTCACATATTTGACGAACGTCGGCGAAGATTCGTTGCAACGGTACTTCCGATCTGCGTAAGTGTCGCAAGCTGTGAAACGTGAAGAAATCGGAGTTACAGCAACTGCACCAAACTTACGGAGATTTTTTGAGGTACTTCCAAAAATTCCTCACCTTTTCCAATAAGTTGGAGGTTGAGATCTAAGAGGATGACCGCTCCGTTGGCGCAACCGACAGCGATGACACCATCCATCGCAGACAAAACGTCGGTGAGTGAATTCAGGAGCCCGGTGGTGTTCGAGTTTATGACCGTCATGCATCGTATCTGAGCAGAATGAGCGCGATTTCAACTGATCAATGAAAGTGTAGGTTTCTACTGAATTGCCATAAAGATTGCCCAAAGTGAAGGTTTGCGCTGTAGGTTCTTGATAAAATAATTTCAAAAATGGATTTTTTCAAACGATTTACGCACAAATCAAATGATGTTGCGCACAGGGAAAACTAGCTCCGGCTGAATATCCGCGCCAACTCACCTGTAGATTGTCAAGCTGTACGGCACGAACGACTCTGGAAGTTCCGGTATTGAAAATGCAAATTTGGCTGTGATTATCCGAGCTGATGCCGACCAAAAGACAGGAAGCTTTGATCCCTGAGGGGTCCCACGCCAGTTCTTCGACGCATGTGATCTGATGAGAAATTATTCGTTCAGAAAGTCAAACATCAAAAATCACCTGGCATAATTCAGAAAGTTGTCTGTAAAAGTGGGGGATTTTAGGGACTCACGTCTACTGGATGGTTGCTGGACACTTTGCTAAAGCTGTAGTTGGCCCATGCGTTCCTGTTTTGGATGTCGATAACAGACAATTTATGCCCCGTCGACATCCACGCGCACCCGCCATCTGGAAATATACGGTTTTATCACGTTAGGTGTCTGCTCGAGCTAGCTCTAAGGAGATAGGTGATCATTAACCCCTGTCCTTATGGATAAATCAACCCATGTGCATACGGATCCAGCCCAAGGAACCGGTCCGAAATCCGGATGAGCGGTATGGGTAGGCTCCTGGTTCCTGATCCCACCGTCCATAACGGAGGCTAACGACGAATTTACATAGGTACCTAATTTACTTGGAGTGGAGCAGAAATGAAATTCAATTAAAACTGCTGAGGATTTTGTCAGAGGACACACGGTTCGAAAATTATTCACGGCGATTCGGAAAATAACGAACGTGTCTTGAATTATTGCTTTTACAGCATAGTAAGTAAGTAAAATGAGAATTTCTCACCTGGGTAGATGCCGACGGACGAATCTTCAGATTTATCAGCATGAAGCCACTTTGTTTGGTCGTCGAACTCGAACCCAAAAATAGCGTTGGTCTTCTTTCGTAGCGTCATCATGAATTCATCGCTGAATGAAGCGAATTTTTTTTTATCGCGTTGATTTTTCGAGGTTTTTACTTATTTTTCACAAACCCCGTTCAAACACTCCTACCTGGAACTCAAAATAAGATTTGATAAAAGCGGCCTCAAGCTCGACTCAAATCAAAGGAGAGAAGGCTGCAGGAGCGGCAGAAAGCCCTCCCAGTGTTGCCAGTATTGCTGCCTCGATTAGCCTTTTATCCCTTTTATGCAGGTCTCAACTTTCAAGTCATCCTGCTCACCTGCCTCTCAAATATCCCTCCAATGCAACGAGGAGGCTGCAACGAGAACATGCATTAAATGCGACAGTGAACCTGCAAATCCTCGTATGTCCAAAAACCAAAATTTTACAAGAAATGAAAAAAAACTTCTGATTGCTAGCTGCGCAAATGGGGATAACCATGGGGAATTGGCCTAGAAACGCCAATGAAATTTGATGGTTTCAACTTGGAAGGTACCTCAACCAATTGAACTAATGGATTTTCACGACCCACAATCAGCTTTTGGATAGTGAATGATCGCCTAAAAAACAGCTTAAGTTCATTTTCTTGACTCGAGAAGATGCGCAAGAAGCTGTTTCACCAGTAGAGCTCAAAACATCATTTTCCCAAAAAACTGGACTTACGAGGTTTTGCAGGTTCAATATGCATAAATTTTATGCATACGCATGCATATTATAATATGCAGAATATTAATACTATTAAGCATGAATTATTGAATATTATTTATATTCAATCACAGTTTTATTCTTGGGCTTGAGCATTCCCACTTTTACTAAAAAGTTTTTTACTCCTTCGTTACCTGCCATCGATCTTATCAACCTACCGACTTTATTAAACCGACTCCTCGTTACCAGCTGTCAATCTTATAACACGCCTAAAATCAAAATACCTTCAGTTACCGGATATAAGAAATATTTTTGTATTCTGCATGGTAAAACAAATATTTTAAGACCAAGAACGCTCAAAACGATTCATTGTTGCTGCCAGAAAAAATAATTAAGAAAGTACATAGGTACTAAAAGTGCAGACGCATCGGAAGCACTGTAAAATTAGGAGTATATTAGTATTAGCAATTGGAGTTATTCAAATTCCGGTTGAACAGGGTGATAGGTTTGGAAGCTCCGATTTTTAGGACGGTTGCAATACTTCCATTCAATCCGTAAAAATCACTCGTGGTCCAACCAAACCCCTATTCTCAAAGACATTTTTGAACAAAAATTGAATCATCATAGCATAGAGATGTTTGCTAAACTTTGGACCACGTCTAGGTTCAGCGTGTTTGATCATGTCCGAAGTCGGAACGAAATTTTAAGCCACCAATGCTTCGAATGGTAAAGGTGTTTTTCATTGGTAATTCATTGCCTTTACGTCCGTGCCTACGTAAGTTTAAACATGCAAAGAGTCGATAACATAGGTAGGTGCTCGAAACCCCTGTGCCATCACGCAATGACTCAATTAATTATAATTTATGGTTGATTAGATGGGAAAATATTATTTTGGCAAAATAATGCCGACGGACCATTTTTATCGGCAGGTGCTCAAGTCCTGCATCGAGTATGGCCATGGGTAGGCGTCTCAGATCATGCCTTGTACCATCATTCAAGATATCCCGATATCTGTGCTTCACCCCTTACGACGATGCGGGAAATGTCATCCGCAAACGGGTTTTCCTATCAGTGCTGATCAACTTGGCAATATTTTCCACCATGGTTGGGGAATTTTGGGTCCAAGTGGCCGATTACGAAAGGTATGCATCCCAAAGCAAACGACTGCGATTTGTGAGGAGAATGTCTCACACCGCCTCCACAATAGCGGCAGTTTCCAGTCAGATGTATTGGTTTCTTTTCGAGCCCTTGTTGGTGAAATCCGTTTTCAGTCGGATCGAAATTTCGTCAAAATCACTGAGAAACACGACTCATTACACACGATTGAATTGGCTCACAGGGATCACTACGAGCATGCTCGCCATTGCATCCATATTGGTCAATTTCGCTAAAGGGCGCAAGAAATGGTACTTATCCGTGTCAATGTACTTCGTCCCGCATACGTACCTCGTGCTGATCATAACCCAAATCACGGCTCTCCTGGAAGTGGTTCGCTGCATGTTCAAGAGGTAAAACGCCGCCAAAACTTCCGCCGTTATTAATGCCCTTTCGATTACCTACCATTATCGATTTTTAACTGGAGTAAGATCAGGAACCACTCTCGGCCTCAAAATGCGAATTTTCTGGGAGGGGGAGTGATGTGGCAGCCTTCTCACTGACCAGTTTTCTTGCAGTTGACTCTCCTTTAAGAAGGGGTACGTAAAAGTAATACTTACATGGCCTTGAATTCAACATAGATAGGTACCGTAATACGAAGGTATCGTGTGGCACTAAACGCTGCTGATTTTAAAATGAAAAACTTCTTGATAGATTGGGGAATTATTTGCTCGATTCTAAGAAGAAGGATCACCTACCTAATTGATTTTTTTATTGCAAAGAAACCAAAATCAAACTCGCTGTTTGCAGGCTAAATGAAATGGTCAACAGTTCTGATGACTTGTACAAATGCACGCAGATACACGCTGTCCTTTGCTCGGTAGTGAGGGATGTCAACAGAATGTACAGCCGGCTACTCATTTTTACTGTAACGGATCTTCTCATACACGTGACCACACAAGTGTACGACATGTTCAGAGCTTTAGCCGAATCGACATCCCCTCCGAGTGGTGAGTTGATCGGGTCAATTTAACCTTAAATAGGTGGATACCAACTACTTAGTTTGAAATTGACGGTCCCCATCCAGGATTAGGACAGGTTCCTGGGTTGTTGATGTATTCATATGGGCTGCGTGCCTTTACCACAAGGAGAGAGGTTAATGATCATCCATCCTTCTTGAGCTAGCGCGAGAAAGTTCCTATTTCCTAGTCCCACATCCGGCAGACATCTGCCTAGACCTTGACGGCCCTCAAGATCTAGCTTGTGCGTCGTCCGCAAGCCAAGGAGGATCAATAGAAGTTCCTCGAGCCATCGGTCCCTTGAGTCTCCTAGCCGACACATTAGAGCTGCCTTGATCGTGCGATGAGCTCTCTCGACGAGGCCGTTGCACTGGGGATGGTAGGCTGTGGTGTGTTTGACTTCGATGCCTACGAGCTGGGCGAGTTGGCGGAAAAGCCATGACTCGAAGCTTCTGCCTTGATCGCTGACGAGGTAGAGCGGGGGTCCAAATTTCGAGATCCATCCACCAAAGGAGGTGTCTGCAGATAATTGTGTGTTAGGGGCGATGGTTGCGAATATTCAATTGTAATCATTATAAAAAATGGCGTTTTTCAGACGTTTCAGGGAGCGCACTAGTGAACGCCCCTTAATTTTGTTATAGATGGTTGTAAACGTCCCTGAACAACTTTCAACACGTACCTAAAAACCTCGACATAATAATGTTTCAGAGGCAGCTCTCGTCTTCCTCCTCGCAAGGTTATCGTTCATTTGGTCAGTTTGCTACTTCACGACCGAAGTCTGTTGGGAGTGCAACGCCTTTTTCAGACACATGGTCGAAGCGATGAGGGCACGACGCTATCCCTGCTACGATTGCACGCTAACGCTGTACGCCGGCGTTAGACCGACAGTGTCGATAACAGCGGCTGGATTGTTCAACATCACCAACCATATAATAACATCGATAATTGCAACAGGGACGACCTACTTCATAGTTTTGATTCAGTTGGAATAGCCGAAAGGAGAACAACACGGACGGAAACGATGTTATTTTAATTTTTGTCGTAGGTACACCAGTTTTCAATACAAGTGAAATTTAGAGAAAAATCATATTTTGAAGAAATTCCAATCTTTGCTATTTGATACTGCAGCCTGATTTAGAAATCCATTATTTAAATGAGATTCAAATCAGGAAATCCTCGCATTTATCTAATGGTTCATGTAGGGGTTGAATCCGGATACTGGATACGTAATATTTCCTATTTATACATTCCATATCACAAGAACAACAATATCACAAGTCAATTATGAGTGTCAGAAGAAGCCTGAGTATTTCTTGTCCAATTTTGATATTGATTAAAATTGGCGATTGATTGAAGGCCGTTCAATGTGTCAGTTTGATCAGGTTAGCCCTGGACATACCGCTAATCCGGGTTTTGGACCGCTTCCTTGGATTGCATCCATGGACTTATCCACAAGAACAGGGGTTAACCCATCCCCCGAGAGCTAGCTCGAGAAAACACCCAACTCCTAATCACACATCCGGTAGACAACTAACACGTTGCCATCCCGACACAGCAAGAGTACCTAGTTCTGGTCTTTCGACCAACGGCAAGGTAGTTGTGAACCGGATTTGGTATTGGGAGTTAATTTGAGGGTTATCATTACTCCAGATACCAGTTTCACTTATCGCACAGACGAATAATTGACGCCAGAGATACGAGGGAAGTCAGCAATGTGAAGGGTTTGTATGACTTTGCTGAAGACGGGGCAAAATAATTCCTCACGTTCGGCTCGTTGTTCAATGGTAAATCGGGCGCCTTGAACATTGAATCTGTAACAGAGGAAAATCGAGAGACTATTTCAGCTAACATGAAAATTGTACCTGATTGAACTAGTTGTGCTGATTGCTAAAAATTAAGGTAGCACGTATGCATGCTCTACCTTGGTAGTATTTCATTTTCAGAAAAAGCTCTCTAGCCAAATCGGGATGTTGTTTCGCGATATCGAAGCACTCGCTGGGATCTTCGCTGATGTCGTACAGGCAGCCATCAGCAGAGCAATCGTGTTGTAGAGCGAGTGCCATCTGGTCAGCAGTGCAGTGCTGAGTCAGAGTCATTTTTTCTCTCATTTCCAAACAAGCTGTTTCATTCAGTTTGACGCCTTGAAATCGAAAGATGGAAATTACAGGATTGATTACCGGGAAAATTAGAAAACGTTTGAGTCAAATCGCAGTTTCTCATTTATCATCACCTACCAATGGCTTTTGCAACCTGAGAAGCCGTAACCTCTTGAAATTGGTAACCAGCTGGATTCGCTTCGGGCGGAGGAGAGAAATAATTATCCGCAAATGATAATCTATAAGTACTGTTGTAACCTGGAAAAGAAATTCGAATTATTTCAAAATAAGGTCAGAAGGTCGACGTGGGACGCTGTGACACACTCTGGACCCAAACGAAGAAAAGTGCCGACCCACAGACTACGCGTACAAGTGTGGATCGATTTAGTCATGATCCTATTACTACGTTGCAATTGACTCAAGTGAAAGTGAAATCCCATTCAGCCTTAATGCAGCATGAATATTGGCATTAGGTACGTAAGGACTGCTTAATAACCCATATCAAACTTACTTTTAACCAATTTGAAGTTTCCACTGACATATCCCCACGAATCGCCTTGGTCGTTTATCTCTACCAAAAGCTCCTTCCTTGGATCATCGGGTGACAGGCCCAGCAGAGCGGACCAATGGTCGACGCCGTCCAAATCTTCCAACCGACTGCCTCCTAATCGCCTCAAAAACAATAGTATAACGTCAATTATATCGTTTACGTTCAATCGATCAATGCGTCGTTTAATCGTACAATTTAACAAAAATTTGCAAATCGAATCCTTTTTTCATGAAGAGCTTACCAGCAGCGCTGATCAAGGTAGGCAGCCAGTCCGTGATATGGAACAATCCATCGTACACTCTAGGCGTGGATACCATATTGGATTTCCACAAAACAGCTGCAGCCCGCACACCACCTTCGTACATGGACATCTTTGTCTGCGAAACAAGGAAAACAGTATTTTGATAGGTAGTGAAATTTCTGCAAGTTATTTTCAAGTAGGTACCAGATAAGATGAATACGTAATCATTTTCGCTCTTATTTCTGCAGAGGAAATGATGCCATACTCAAAAATTGACAGAGAATATTTGAAAAATTTGTAGTAGGTACTAAAAAAGTCGAGAAAACTTTGGTAGAAAACATAAAAGTAAAAAGGCCTGATGAGTTTGGAAAAATATTTTCTGTTTACACCCACGATTTTTAGCCTGATAATTTTTCAAGTTAAAATCTTGTAAATACGTCGAGCCTTTTACTGTTTGAATCGCTGAAAAGTATACTTACACCTCGGAATGGGAAATTCGAAGCCGCATTACCATAATTCCAGATTGGGTCAATTGAAGGGCCTCCGTTGTCAGCCAGGAACAAAATCAACGAGTTCTCCAACATTCCTTCGGCTTTCAGCGTGCTAGTAACATTCCCGAGGGTGTCATCCACGTACCGCATAACATCTAGTATTGTGAAAAAATCAAATCAATACCTTATTTTACTTCAGTCACTGCTGGTAGGTATTAACACATGTAGTTTCCCTTCCTAGGCCCGAAATTTACCACTTTTACTCCGCAGATAAAAGAAAAAACAGGGAAATGGGGAAACTTTCCCAACCTGGAGGGAAATTTCCCTGTATTACGGCTAAACTGTCAACGCTTCCCATATGAACGCGTATCTTTGGTTTGAACTTCATTCTCTTTTTGTGGTCTCGAGTTTCTACCACCGTTCCGTTTTCTCAACTCTTCTACCACAAATTCTCCAGTATTATTTCCGTTTCGGCACGTTTTTTTTCGCCATCAACGAAAAAATAATGAATTCGGATCTTATAGCCCGCGAATTAGGGCTGAAAGTAGCCGAATTTTTCGCGAGTTTGGCTGCAGGCCAAGCAACACCATCAGCTCGCCATGAGGTCGGCGTGAACCAGCCTGACATTTTGCCACCAATGGATGAGCAGGAAAATGCTTTCGTTTCTTACTTCGGAGAAGGTAAGGAGAGTAATATTATTGGTTTTCCAACCAAATAAGGTTATAGGAATTTCGGGTATTGCAGCAATTGATGGATAGTGATAATCCTTAGCCCATTGATTGCTGGCCCATCGGCTTGCCCTGTTGTAGGCATCCAAGATGGACGGCGTGATCAAAACCAATGAGGACCTACCAGATCTATCTATCAGATTCAGATTTTTTTTTAAGGGTTTGACTTGGGGTTCTTTGTTTATGGTTTTTTAGAAACCATTGTAGGTAGATTTTCCAGGGCAAGCTGAGTAGGTAGGTTCCGCCCAGATACTGTTGCAGGCACACCAACCCCAGTATCGTGTCGGCAACTCGGCATAGGTGGGCTGCCTAACCCGGGCCTCGCTGAGCTCTGATCCCGACAGGCGGACACGTACCGGCAGGTTTGCTTGGGAGTTTTGGCTCTCAATCCGAACCTGGCCTCCCATTACACTCGGGTGTATGGAGTACGTGCTGTTTTTCCTTGTCGGTCATACCGGCTGGAAACGTTCTGTTCTTCTTAGATTAAATGAACAGTTGTATGCTCTGTGTTGACCAGAATTGGACACAGAACGCATTCAGACCGGGTAGCGCTCTAACACCATGTTATTGAGTCATTTGGTTATTGTGCTACTTTAGTTGTAGATGCAAGACATTACAACTTCGGTCGTATTTGCTTCTGAGGAGGTGAATTAATTTCAAAATGTCGAAGTACATTCTTGAATACTTTGCATGTTTTAGTTTCGGATGTCGAAGATGAGCCGGACGATTCTATCGAAGATTTGTCACCTGACGAAGTTCGAGAAATAGTGCAAGGCCCAATCCCTGGTCCTTCGTCCTCGCTGCAGCCCTTTCCCACTGCCCAACCCGTTGCTTCGGAGGCGTCTGGGGATTCCAATAGGTTGCGTTCAATTATGGGGCTTTCAGGGCCAACTGAGATATGGGCTTCTCCAACTCAACCCGATTTTGCAAGTTTGGTTGAGACGGGTTGTAGGGAACCTTTACCCAAGGATACGTTCAAAAGATTTTTAGAAATTCCCTACCCTGAAAACCTTCAAATGGCCCAGCCACCTAAAATGAATCTATCTGCTGCTAGATCCCTTCCTCCCCAACTTCTAGAAAGAGATCGTAAATTGGCGCAGGAACAGGACATGCAAGGGAGAGGGCTTGTTCAGATGGCTCGAGCTGTTGAACGTTTGGTATCACTTCCTGATTATGATGAGGAAGTAGTCAAAGGCTTATGTGATGCAGCCCGAGCTTTTGCAAAGGTTCACCGCTATTTCACCTTGGCTAGACGGGACCCGGTCCTTTCGCGACTTCCAGACCCTTTTGTAAGAAAAGCGGTTTCAACCCTACCGCGAGACAACTTGTTGTTTGGGACATCTTTTGAAACTGAATTAAAAGCTCAGAAAGAAGTCCAACGCCTATCAAACGATGTTCTACCTTCGACATCATCAAGTTTAAGGTCGGGAAACGCGAAGCGCCCATTGGGGAAGGGAGGGAAACCAGGGCGCCCTCGCCAGTTCCCTCCAAAAAGGCTCGCTCGCAAAGCCCCTCAGAAAAGCCCACGCACACCCTTCGGGAAGCCGCTCCCTCAAGCGAAGAACAAGTGATTGGCCAGGTTAGTGCTTATGCAGGGAGATTATCCAATTTCGTTCACAAATGGCAAGAATTGACAGATGACTCGTTTGTCTTGGGAATTGTGAACGGCCTAAAAATACCTTTTGTTACTCAACCGGTTCAGTTGATGCCCCCACGCGAATATGCGTGGTCATCTTATGAAATACGCTCGGTTTCGGAAGAAATCAACAAACTGATGCTCACTGGAGCCATAACTTCAGTAAAGCCAGCTGAAGGTCAATTTATTTCCAGAATTTTTCTGGTTCCCAAGCCAGACGGGTCATTTCGTTTAATTTTGAATCTCAAGAAATTAAACGAATTTTTAAATTGTCCTAAGTTCAAACTTGAAGATTTTCGAACTTTGATTGCTATGTTGCAAACTGGGGACTTCATGGCCACTGTAGACTTGAAGGACGCATATCACCTTGTTCCCATTGCCCAAGAACACAAAAAATATCTTCGTTTCAATTTTCTAGGTGCACTGTATCAGTTTGAGGTCATGCCATTTGGACTGAGTTGCGGTCCCTTTGTATTCACAAAATTGCTAAAACCCGTTGTCGCTCACCTGAGGGCTAAAGGTTTTCCATCGGTTATATACCTTGACGATATGAATCTTGTTGGGCACTCTAGAGCTGCTTGTGAAGCCAATATTCGAACTACATTGAACCTTCTAGAATCTCTTGGATTTCTAATCAATTACGACAAAAGTAAACTGCAACCTTCAAGATCAATCGTGTTTCTCGGCTTTCTTTTTGACACAGAAAAAATGTTGATTTCTTTGCCTCCTGAAAAAATTGAGAAAATTGTTCAATCTGTTTGTGAACTCAGAACTCTTGAATCTTGTTCAATCAGGCGATTTGCTCATACTATAGGTCTTTTAGTATCCGCATGCCCTGCGGTGCAGTATGGTTGGCTTTATACAAAAGCCCTTGAAAGAGTGAAAATCATTGCTTCTAACGTACGGGGGGGTGATTATGAGGCATCCATGTCTGTACCGAGATACTTGCAAAAGGATTTTGACTGGTGGTTATCACATTTAAATCATTCGTCTAGACCAATGAAAATTTCCGATTTCAAATTGACCATGTACACTGATGCATCATCCTCGGGATGGGGAGCAGTGGTTGCCAATAGTCGCACGCATGGTTTTTGGTCGGAGAAGGAGAAACAGTGTCACATCAACTACCTAGAGCTTAAAGCGGTGTATTTTGGTTTACTCTGTTTCGCTAAAGATTTAAAATCAACTTCAATACTTTGCCGGGTGGACAACACGACCGCCATTGCGTATATAAACAAAATGGGAGGAGTTCGTTCCTTACAGTTGCACGATATGGCTAGAAAAATTTGGCAGTGGTGCGAGTCTAGAAAAATCTTCTTAGTGGCATCTTACATTAACACTGCTGAAAATGTTGAAGCCGATAGGGAGTCTAGGCAACTCTTTAATAAAAATACCGAGTGGAGTTTAAATTTAACTTGTTTCAAGAAGGTATGTCAGCTTTTTGGCACTCCCACAATTGATCTTTTCGCAAGTCGCCACAATGCTAAATGCGATAGGTTCATTTCTCGTTTTCCCGATCCGGGGGCAGTGGAGGTGGATGCTTTCACTATTTCTTGGAAAAAAGAAGTTATCTACGCTTTTCCCCCATTTTCCTTGGTCATGAAAACCTTGAACAAGATTGTTCAGGATCAGACATCGGGTATCGTGGTAGTGCCGAATTGGCCAAATCAACCTTGGTTCCCGCTCTTTCTGGAGCTTTCCAAGTCAAATTATCTCATTTTGAAGCCTGAAAAATTTTTGATTTCTATTGGCAGGGAGTCGCATCCGTTGTGGAGAAATCTTTCCCTGGCGGCAGGATTTTTGTGCGCGGATGCTGGAAGGAAGCAGGATTCCCGTTAGAGTCTCTTCCTTTACTTGAAGCATCTATCACGGACTCGACTTGGTCACAGTATAATATAGGTCTACGACTCTGGTGGCAATATGCCTTGAATCATGGATTGTCCCCGTACAGGTGCAATTGTTCCATTCTTTTACAATTTTTCTCATATTTATTTAAAAATGGGGTTTCTTTTGGTTCTGCCAATTCTCACCGGGCAGCTCTCTCCCTTGCTTTTGGTCATCGTGATACGAATTCAGAATCTCTTTCTCGTTTATTTAAAGGGTTTTACAAGCTCAAACCGTCTCGACCAAGGTACCAGTATACCTGGGATACTGAGGTTCTTTTGTCTTATTTGAAGAGGATTAATCTTGAAGAGGCGTCATTAAAAATTATTACGTATCGTGCAGCAGCCCTTTTGGCTTTAGTCACAGCTCATAGGGCGCAAACTCTTGTTTCAATTAACCTTCAAGACATATCTATTCTTAGTTCTGAGATTCTTATCAAAGTCCCGGCGCAAATTAAAACATCTCGGAAAAATGTGCCCCAGCCTATTTTGCGACTTCCATTTTTCGACGATCAAAAAATTTGCCCTGCATCTGCTCTATTGTCTTATCTGGATGCTACACGTTCTCTTAGAGGGGATAATAAAAAGCTGTGGCTTACATTCAAACCCCCGTTCAAGCCTATCTCTGTTGCGACCTTCAGCCGCTGGATTAAGGATGTGCTGACTCTTAGTGGAGTAGACACGTCGATTTTTCGGTCTCATTCCACTCGGCATGCCACTACATCCAAGGCTGCAACCCTAGGGGTATCCTTGGACGTCATTCGTTCTACAGCGGGTTGGTCACCCTCCTCGTCCGCTTTTGCCAAATTTTACGATCGGCCTATTTTGCCTTCACAAACTCTGGCTTCTGCTATTTTGGCTAGCTCCGGAAATTCTGGTTCCCCACACTCCTCTACTACTGTGGCCTCATGCTCTCTGAGCAGCTTGTAACAAACAGATGTAATTAATAATAAGGTGAGCTTCTGTTCCATTTAATTAATCACTTTAAGGCTCTGCTCAGAAGCGCCTTTGGACGGTCCTCACCTAAGTACTTTGAACATCTACATGTGTTAATACCTACCAGCAGTGACTGAAGTAAAATATAATGATCAAACTAGCTTGCTAGCAAGCGCAGTTCGATCTTTATTTTATGAAGTCACTGCTGGTAGGTACCTCCCGCCCAGTAACGGTGGAACGACCCGCCCATGTATTTAACCGTCCAAAGTGTTCCTTTATAAAGAAATGGCTTTTAACAAAATGAAGTTCAAACCAAAGATACGCGTTCATATGGGAAGCGTTGACAGTTTAGCCGTAATACAGGGAAATTTCCCTCCAGGTTGGGAAAGTTTCCCCATTTCCCTGTTTTTTCTTTTATCTGCGGAGTAAAAGTGGTAAATTTCGGGCCTAGGAAGGGAAACTACATGTGTTAATACCTACCAGCAGTGACTTCATAAAATAAAGATCGAACTGCGCTTGCTAGCAAGCTAGTTTGATCATTATATCTTTAGGGTGATCAAAAATTCCGGTAGCAAGTGGGAGTACACGGATCTTGGTTCTGATAAGAACTTCTTTGGTAACTTAATGTCGAACTGAAACTCGAACTCAAACTTAAAGTCAAAGTTGAATTTGAATTCAAACTGAACCTCGAAGTCAAACTCGAAATCAAACTCAATGTAAAACTGAAACTCGAACTTGAAGTCAAAGTCAAAGTCGAACTTAAACTCAATTGAATTAAACTGAATTGAAACTCAATGTCGAAAAGAAACTCGAGCTCAAACTTGAAGTCAAAGCCAAAGTCGAAACTCAATGTCAAAGTGAAACTCAATGTCGAACTGACACTCGAACTCAAACTTGAAGTCAAACTGAACCTCGAAGTCAAACTAGAACTCAAACTTAATGTCAAAGTGAAACTCAAACTCGAACTTGAAGTCAAATTGAAACTCAATGTCGAACTCGAACTGAAACACAAACTTGAATTGAAATTCAACTCGAACTTCAGTCACTTTCAGTTCGAGTTTGGCGTTGAGTTTGAGTTTGATTTTGAGTTTCAGTACGAGTTTGACTTTCATTTTGAGTTGGACTTTGAGTTTCTATTTGAAATTGAGTTTCAGTTCAAGTTTGAGTTTGACTTTCATTTTGACTAAAAATTTTTGAGTTTCAGTTTGACTTCAAGTTCGAGTATGAGTTTCAGTTTTACATTGAGTTTGACTTCGAGGTTCAGTTTGACTTCAAGGTTCAGTTTGACTTCAAGTTCGACTTTGACTTTGACTTCAGGTTTGAGTTCGAGTTTCAGTTCGACATTGAGTTATAATTCAAGTTTGTGTTTCAGTGCGAGTTTGATCGGGCCCGGCCTCAAGACATAGAAAATGAAAAAAATCCTAGAATTTTCAAAAATGGATGTACTTGGTTTTGAAATTAAGCTCTTCATACGTCCGTGCCCATCTTTACGCTTAGCCAATTTTGGCAAACGCGCCAAAACACGACAATCCACAATAAACGTGCGGTCATACCAACATGCAATAACCCTATCAATCGATGGGGTCGTCGAGGACTGGCATTTTACCCTAAGAAATGTTGAGGGGTCATTATCCAGTATGAGTGGAACATAAGTATGGACCGTCGGCTGAAATTGAGCCTGATGCCATCATTCAGGATTGCCGGATTCCTGCGCATCATTCCGTACAACAATGCTGGACGCGTCACGCGAACGCGGGCTCTACTATCGGTTACCATCAATACAGCAATTCTCGGTTTAATGTTCAGAGGATTTTGGATCCAGTTCTCAACGACCAATCACGAGTCCCTAACAATACAACGAAAAGGTGTTGACTACGCGAGGAGAGTGTCGCACATGGTGTCTATTGCAGCGGGCATGTCCAACCAAGCGTATTGGTATATTTTACATCCCACGCTGCTGAAATCGGTTTTCAATCGTATCGAACTACTGTCGAACGCATTGAAAAACACGACCAATTACACACGATTGAATTGGCTACTCGGAATTATCACTGGGGCAACCGCCACAGCTGCACTACTGGTCGCTTTGCTATGGAAAGGGTGGAGATGGCACCTCATCATGTTTATGTACTTCTTCCCCAATATGGTTCAAGTACTGTTAATCACGCAAATTACGGCTCTACTGGAAGTTAGTCACTGCCTGTTCAATAGGTAAAATACTAGCGAGTATTCGTATCAAAAACCAGCGGTGCGTTTGTTCACACGACACTTCCAATCAATCAATCAATCATCAATTGATTGATAGATTGATACACACGATCGATGGTAAGGTCCTTCGAATCCGGACGAGCTGTATGAGGAGGCTCCTGGTTCCTGACCCCACCGCAAATAACAGAGGCTAACGACCTCTATCCTACAAATTAGGAAAAACAATTTAATCAACAGTTTCCACGGCCATTTGCAGGTTAAATGAGGAGGTTAAGGATTCAGACAATTTGTACAGATGTACGCAGATACACGCTGTACTTTGCTCGGTCGTGAGAGATGTCAACAGAATTTACAGCCGACACCTTCTCTTCGCTATAACGGATCTGTTTATAAACGTGACTACTCAAGTGTACGACATGTTCAAGGCCCTAGCCGATTCTACGAACCCTGGTAGCGGTGAGTATTTTTTGAAGGATATCTCTAGCGTTGCCATGTTTTCCATAGTAAATCGGGGATGGTATATAGACAAAAAATGATCATGCACATCCTTGGACAAACACCCATCCATAGTCTCCCTTAGTTAATTAACTGAATGAAAATCAAATTCTGTCTCATTGAAAATAAAATATGAACCTACGTCGAATCTTAAGCTCATATCATACGTCAGACCGTTCTCCTCCCCATCCCACAGACCGTCTGGACAGACCGATTCATTGATAATTTTTCTTAGGAATAAGGTTCCATAGATGAATAATAACAAAAATTGATGCAGGTGCGCAAAAGTGAACGTATCCATAGCATCAGCCATTCAGAGAATAGGGTCTGTGGTCTGTACGTCGTTTTGGTCTGACGTGTGATACGGGCTTTAGAAATCATTAGTTTTTTCCCTCAACGTATCGCGACAAAATTATAGTCTGTTGAAAAATGTAGGTATGCTAAGAAAAAACCGTCAAAATCGGTTATTAGTTCAGAGGATGTAGCAAGTGAAAATTTGCAGAAAAAATGACAAATGATCTCATTCCAAAATACCTGGAAATCGAGGGAAGTTGTTATTACCCGATAAATAATTATTGGTACCTCCGAATACACCTAATGTTCCAGAGCCGGCTCTAGTCTTCTGCATCGCAAGATTAATGTTCATTTGGTCGGTTTGCTACTTCACGACCGAAGTCTGTTGGGAGTGCGACGCCTTTTTCAGACACATGGTCGAAGCGATGAGGGCGCGACGCTATCCCTGCTACGACCCTACGCTAACGCTGTACGCCGGCGTAAAACCGTCAGTTGCTATAACTGCGGCCGGAGTTTTCAACATTACCAATCATATAATCACATCAATAATTGCGACAGGGACGACATACTTCATAGTTTTGATTCAGTTGGAATAGCTGCACTTTGGTAAAGGAGCGATCGTTTTATTCTTGTTCGGTTTTTCTCTTTTTCCTTTCAAAATACAAGTTTTTTTTTGGTTCTGCCAATTGACTTAGCTTTTGACAGTAATAGAAATTTTGACGCAAATGAAATATTTTTAATGAAAAATCCCCAATTCCTTTTACCGCGTCCTTTTTTCGTGTAACGCATCAGGAAGAGGGAGAAGAAGTTGTGGTGAATATTTACAGCCGCGTTCAAGCATGCCTATGAGGCCATAATTGCCAATTGCAATTAATTTCACAATTGAATTATTAAAATTGTTAATTGCAATTACTTTTTGCCCAACTCTGACAACAACCCCCTTATAAGCCAAAAATTGAAAAAATTCAAAAACGTACCCGCAAAAATTCTCCTTTTTTCATCAGCGATAAACCGCGCGCCATCATGCCTGACCGGCGGGATTTCATTAATGAACGGCCGGTTCCCTCCAGCGTGCGGAGCGTTCATCGATACCAAAAGAAACAGCGGGTCGTTCTTGTGGTGTCGGCTGTGATTCCTCACAATTGCTGAGGCTTTTTCCGATAGAATCTCCGGCAGATATTTGCCATAGGCCGAGCGCCAGCTTTCCTCTTCGTCAGACCTGAAGTCCAAACCTATGCTGGGCTTTGGGGTGGAAAAGAGCGATATTATCTACTATGTAAAATAGTCGACAGATTCTTCAAGAAATTGTCTTCGTTAGAAGGGTCGATTCTTTAGCTCATTTGCTACAATTTTAAATCCGTAAACTTTTTAGAAGCCCCAAAAAAATAGAGCATTTCTCGACTTTGTCATGATTTTTTGCTACTTTAAATTAATGTCAAAAAGCTGCAAAATTTGCAGAAATTTAACGCTCTTTCCAACGGTATCCTCATTTTTGTGTTTACGCCAATATTTAAGGGACTTATGGCCTTTTTTCTGAAACTAAGTCGAAAACACGACCAAATCTTCTAAGCAAAAAAAGTGCAATTCTTCTGGAGCTCACAAAAAAATTTCAGAACAAAAATTGTAGCAAATGAGCTCAAGAATCGACCCTTTCGAGAATGGCAATCTCAAGTCTGAATAGGAAACGGATTTTTCGGTTGTTTTGAAATACTTAAATGTTAAAGTGAAGTAGATAGGTAGTTCAATATGTTATTACCATGAATATAGTTTTGTAATAATCTATTTAGTGTCTAAACCTGAACAACCAAATTATTTTATTTCCTACGAGTCTATTATCTATCATCAATCGATTTCCAAGCCATCCCGAACGTGACAAAACAAGAACATTAGGTAAATTGGTATAATAATTTACTGTTGTTCGAGAATAAAGACGCGACAGGATTACCATTTTCAGTTTGTTCAATGTGAAAACCGTGAAAGAGTTTTCCGAGCTATCCCAAACGTTACAAAACATTGTCAAACAGGTACAGGTACATAGGTAAACCTATGTGGCATACCGAATCGCAATGGACGCCATCGTAGTAGCTGAGGTATCCGTTGAGAAAGCCGTAAAAACTGTCGAATCCTCGTCTGGTCGGCATGTGCCGCCAAGTCGGGTAGCCCTGGTGCCATTTTCCCACAAGATGAGTCCGATAGCCGAGTTCTTTCAATACCTGAATGAGTGCAAAAATTAGGTACCCCAATTTGACCAGTTCATCGATGAAATTCAATAAAATAACTCTTTTCTAATGACAGATTTCACCAACGAGGATAAAACTGGGGATTAGACAATCCTTGGAATTAACGCTAATCCTCACTTTTCATAGATTTTTGGTGGTAAAATCCAATTTTTTTATTTTCTTTGTCTTACCGCTTATTTGGACCCTAATCCAAGTTGGTGAATTCGGCCATCGGAGAATTCGAGAATAAGTTTTTGGCGATAGCATTTCCAATGGAAATGTAACCAGTTTGATACCCCTATTTGATTAATAACCAGAGCTTAAGATTCTCCAACCGTTTCAAAAAAAAAATTGTCGATATGAAAATGAGTGTTTTTTATGAACGTTCATATCGCGGGGTTTCGAAGCCAATCGAAGATGTGACACACGTATGATTATGATTGATGTAGCTACGTGTTTACCAACCTCGGGCATAATTTTTATGTCAGTTGGGAGACCATACTTGGATTTCGACGATAGCGGGTATCCTTGAAGGCCTGAAAATTGCAATTCACGTACATTCAAAGAGAAATTTATCGCCTGTCCCACTCACTCTGAGTCATCAATATTTTCCTCAACGGAAAGATGGAGATTTTTTAGAAGATCAATTACTCATCGTTAGATGGTGGGTTTGTTCTCAGCGAAAAAGTTATCGAACTGGAAAACCTAGGCAAAAAGGGCTCATAGCACCGAACTATTTCAAATAGTACCTATAGAGATTGTACCTTGGAGTAGTATAAAGTGTGATTTGGATGGAAAAAAATTGAATTTTTTGGATTATTTCCACACCAAGTGACATCAATCCTTTACTCCCAAGGGATAAAAAAAGAAAAGCTGCAAAAAAGTGTTGGACAATTAATACAAGCCGTCAAACGAACTATTTTTGGATTTAAGCAAAAATGTTGGCAAAGAATTTTCTCTCTTTTTAGCGCCACCAAAATTAATCTTTAGAAAAATGAAAAAATCGTGGTAAAAATCGCAGACCTCCCTGACAGGTCAGTGAAAGAATTTTTCAAATCGTATCAAAATTAGCAGCATTAGAGCAAAACAAAAATGCCGAAAAAATGACAAAAAATATCCTTAAGGCAATCAACTTGAGTAACCACCTCGTTCTTGAAATCGGTTAAAAAAATTCTTCTACAAGTTGACTTGAGAAACCTCCTCCTTTTTTTAAGACGGTTGATTAGAGGGGAACTGAACTGACGTACCGTTCAATGGGCAATTTGACAACAAAATATATTTTTATCGAGTCTCTACTCGAGGGCAGCAGGGCACGCCCAAGATTTGGCGCCAATCAGGTGCAAATCTCGCAAACATTTTCATGCAAGTGCTTGTTAATCAGAAGCCATGATACAATTTCGGCTCTTTTTATATAGATTTATGCCAAGAGCCCCTATTTCTTAGTTTTCCCGGGTTCAATACCTTTTCTGCTGGGAACCAACCTGATAACTTGTGATAACTAACCGTATCTTATGGGATATTTGCCGGAGAGGAGTGCGGATCTTGATGGTGTACAAGACGGTTGAGCATAGTGACGCTTGAGTACAATTCCGTTGTAAGCTAATGCGTCGATATTGGGTGTCGGTACTTCGCTGCCGTGGACGCCAATGTCGTTCCAGCCCTGATTGAAACAAAAATTGTACATAAATTTTTTGGAACTTTTTAATCTACTGCCTAATAGTTTGCCATATTGATACGGACTCCCCCTTCTCGATATTCGGAACTAGTATTCCATCAAATTACAATTTATCGAAAGATTTGCAATAATTTTAGATAAAACGCAGCTATTTTTGTGAAAATGAGGTATTTTTCGAGTAAAAAAACTTGTAGGGTACCAACGTACATTTTTTTTCAAGTTTATGTTTACATGTGCGCTTAGAGCGGCTGAAATCAGAGCGCATTTACGCAACATCGCTTTAATCGCCAAACAAAGATAGCATCCGGCGTTTGTTGTGCAAAGATTATACCCACAATAATCTTCGATCTGTATACAAGAGCTGCGGAAAAATTGGGTTAGATTTTCGAGGCATTGGGTCAATATCATCGATGAGAAGTGCAATCTGATTGGGGGACCCCCCCCGACCCTAAGGGGGTCATTATTTTGGACAGGTTTTCCTGCTAATGAGTTGAGGCGAAGGATTGTGAATAAGTTCGCTTGAAATCGAGTATAGCAGTTGTCGGTTCATTCAGACGCATGAGATACCTTTGATTATTTCATCCTGCTAGTACAGTAAAAAATAACCAGCGGTGCGTAAATAATACACAATACTTCAAAGTTTTTATGCGCAAATTTTTGAACCACAGCAATTTTTAGATACTACAAAGATAAAAAAAAACACCATTCAAATTGTAAAACCCACGTGGAATCGAAATAAGTTGAGTTGCTGGTATGTAAAAAATATCCACGTATTCTGCAAGGGAAGACAAATATCTCAAGACCAAGAACGCTCAAATAGGTTCATTTTTGTGCCCAGAAAAAAAAATAAAATAGAAAACACTAAAAATGCAAACATATTGGAATTACGGTGAGTAATTTAAATTCCGGTTCGACAGGGTGATAGGTCATGCCAAGACGAACATTAGAGTTCAAACAATTTGGAAAAAGGCTGAAAATTAAGGGAGCTATGGTCATTTTTACTTGCATATTTACAGAGTAAATGGAATTATTGTAATCGTCCTAATATCGCGAATCAGAAAAAACTTCATGTACACATTTACCCAGAATCACTTCCCGAACAAGTGTCTGTGCGTCTGTCTGTCCGTCTGTGGTTATTTACAAAAATTACCATAGTTCCCTCAACTTTCAACCTTTTTTCGAATTTCTTGAACCACGGACCAAAAAACCCTATTTTTATATTTCATTTCTATTCCCGGCCACAAAAATGAACTGATTTGAGCGTTCTTGATCTTACAATGCTTCCATTCACTTGTCAAATATGGAAGTAAAAATGGCTTACCATATCGTCGGCGAGGAGGATAACGATGTTGGGCGGCTTAGCAGACGATACCATCGCAGTAATTAGCATGAAAAAAACTGCCTTCGGGATGCAAGCGCCATTTCGTCGGACCATTACAATTCACGGACGCGAACTTACAAATCTCGAGATATTTGTTAAGGCAGCTTGACGTCTACTGGCTGAATCTGGAGTGGCGCGCTGGTAAGAATCGGTGGCGGGGCTCATCCCTTCTGCCAACTCGATTATCTCAAGATTCCTCTATCCGTCTCTAACAATTTGCCAGGCTACAAAGCAAAGTAACGTAGTTTTATATTTTTACACGAAATTCTTACCTGCAAAACACGTAAATTGAATAGATTTTCTATTGATGAATCTGACGAGGAAGCAAGTTTTGCCAACTATGAATTTTACGATCAAAATCTTAATTCGTGCTGCTGCTTTAGGAAATTATGTAACTAGTATCCTCTGCTATAAGGGTTTATTGCATAACGTCGAGCTTTCGCGACGTAGAGATTTTCATTGGTCATAATTTAGATTTTTACATAATGTCGAACTCACTTACCTAGAACTTTTCAGAATGTCGAATTTCGGATAAAATAATAACAGCATTAAACTGAGGAATTTTCTAAAATAGAATTCAGCTCATTCAAATCCCTCTCGCTCTAATTTGACTTACTAAACTCTGTAAAGGTACATTTGTACATTTCATCCCAGAACTGTCGAGCATACCCTACAAAGCAAAGGTAAGTAGTGGGATCAGGTCAATACCAGTTTTGAGAAATCATGATTTTAACCAAAGAACAGAGTCAGTATTTCTGTTTGTTAGGCTTGAGTAAATTTTTTTTTCAAATAGGCAGCAAATAACGATGTGGGCTCCCCAAACAGGTCAATACGTGGAACTTGATAAAAACCGGCACTCCATAAATATGTGGAACTATTATGTCACCATGTCATTATGCCACCATTTCCTCGATCAAAACCGTCATGCCAGGCGCCGCTTTTCACCCGACAACCGAAGTTGTCCCGGGCGTGCTCTGCCGCCTTCAAGAGGGTCATAACTAGGCCAGACAAGTCGCTCTGGTCTCCCGACACGAATCCACGTTTACAGACTTGCCATGAAGTAGTGGAGACGGACAGGATACAAAGCCTCCAACCAATGGTTAGTCGGTAGATACCTAGTTTGAAGCCCATCGGGCTTATCCAAGGATATTCAGCTTATGTCGAGGCAGATAACTACGATCTTTGGCGATAAACCGCTGAACCTATAATTTGAGGAAAGAAAAAGCAAGGCGTGTTCACTTTGAATGTTTTTGGATCGTTTGCGGGTAAAGGCCGGTTAACAGCGATTACCGCTGAATGCGAGCGCTGAATGTCGGTAGTTTCTGAAATGACCGAATGGCTCGTGTTCATTTGACAGTTAGACAGCTGAAATGTGGTACGATGTGCTAATAACATGTAATTTGAATCTAAGATTTCCGTGCCTGAATGGCTATCAATGTCCGATTCGGGGCTCGATCGAACGTTAAGAGACCCAGTGGGCGGATTTTGATGTTGGCAATAGTTAAGCTGCTAGTCACGACCCATTGAGACCAAGAAAATTCCTAAAAACACTCGAATTGGCTCAGTGAATAAGCACATCTCAAAAATGCATGCTGCAATCGCTGAAATTAGCGACCATCTTGTCAAGGGTGGAGCCTATAAATTTGTTAACCATAACTAAGTTACCATTTCAACGAATAAATAGATGATGGTGAAGTGCAGCTATAATTTCGATTAGGACCACGACCTTAATCACGAGTGTGAATACCGTCGTAATCGCCGCATAATTTATGTTCTCGATTGTATTTTTCAGTCCGACAGTGCCAACTAAATCAGTGATATCATACTTTCAAAGTAAATTCAAAATCAGCTCAAACCCAACTCATAAATTCAATTCACAAAATCAGCTCTCCAATATAACTCAATCCACAAACTGACCTCACGAACTCAACCCTCTAACATCACTCAAAAAAATCAACTCCAAAACTAACCTCAAAAACTCAGCGCACAAACTTGACCCACAAACTCAACAGCCAAACTTAGCTCTCAAACTCAATTCACAAACAGTCCTAAAAAACTCAGCTCACAAACTCGACTTACAAACTCAACCTACTAACTCCACCCACAAATTCCACACTCAAACTGACCTCAAAACACAGCTCTCAAACTTCACATACATACTCAACTCACAAGCTCAATCCACAAACTCAACCTCCCAACTCCGCCCTCAAACTCAACCCAAAAATTGACCTAAAAAACTCAGCACACGAACTCAACTCTCAAATTCAACTAAAACACCCACCTTTCAAACATTACTCCCTTACTCAACTTTCAAACTTAACACTCAAACTTAACTCACAAAATGAACCACAGACTCAAATGAACTGAGAAGAGTCAACTGAAAAACTGAACACACAAACTCAACTCTCAAACTCGGCCCACTAACCCATCTGACCCCAAAAACTCAGCGCGCAAACTTGAGCCACAAAATCAACTACAACATGGAAACTCTCAAACTCAACGTCCGAATCCATCAAACAAACTCAACTCACAAAATCAACCACAGACTCAATTGGAAAACTGAACTCACAAACATAGCTCCAACGCAAACTGGATTCCAAAACTCCACTCACAACAGCTCAACTTAAACTTTCATCCCACAAACTCAACTTTCAAACTTAACTTATAAACAGAACTCAACACCTCCACTGACAAACTCAACTCGCAAACTCAACTCTCAAATTTAACCATCAAAATCATCTCTTAAACTTGACTGTCGAACTTAACTTCAAACTGAACTCAAAAGCTCATCCCACAAACCAAATTCGAAAAGTCCACTCACAAAAGCTCATCTTGGAATTTCATGCCACAAACTCAACTGTCAAACTCAATCCACTAACCCCCAAACTAAACTAAACTCTCAAACTCATCTCACTAAGTCAAACCAGAAACTCAACTCACACTCTCAACCTACAATCTCAACTCTCAAACTCATCTTACCAACTCAACTTTCAAACTCTACTCCCAACCTCAACACAATTCCACTTTCAAACTCAACCCACAATCTCATCCCACAAACTCAACTCTCAAACTCATCTCACCAACTCAACCTTCTACCTTAACATGAAAACTCAACCCACAAAGTCAACTTACAAACCGAACACAAAACCTCCACTCACAAACTCAACTTACAAAGTAATTTTGTAAGTCCAGTTTGTGAATTGAGTTTGTGGGATGAGTTTGAGAGTCGCGTTGGGGGGTTGAATCTGATAGTCAAGTTTAAGAGTCAAGTTTGTTGGTTGAATTTGCAGGTGGAGGTTTTGAGTTCAGTTGAGTTAGACAGTTAAGTTTGTGGGATGAAAGTTTAAGTTGAGCTGTTGTGAGTGGAGTTTTTGAATTCAGTTTGTGTTGGTGCTAAGTTTGTGAGTTCAGTTTTTCAGTTGATTCTGTGGTTGATTTTGTGAGTTGAGTTAGAAAGTTAAGTTTGAAAGTTGGGTATGAGAGTAATGTTTGAAAGGTGGATGTTTTAGTTGAATTTGAGAGTTGAGTTTGTGTGCAGAGCTTTTTAGGTCAATTTTAGGGTTGAGTTTGTAAGTCAAGTTGAGTTTGAGAGTCAAGTTTGAAAGCTGAGATTGTTGGTCAAGTTCGGAAGCTGAGTTTGAGAGTTGAGTTTCTGGTTTGACTGAGTGAGTTGAGTTTGAAAGTTGAGTTGTTGTGTTGAGGTTGTGAGTAGAGATTATGGGTTCAGTTTGAAGGTTGAGTTGGTGAGTAGAGTTTTGAGTTTAGTTTGAAAGTGGAGTTGGTGGACTGAGTTTGACAGTTGAGTTTGTGGCATGAAATTTCAAGTTGAGCTTTTGTGAGTGGACTTTTCGAATTCAGTTTGTGGGATGAGCTTTTGAGTTCAGTTTGAAGTTGAGTTTGTGGGTTGAATCTGATAGTCAAGTTTAAGAGTTCAGTTTGTTGGTTTAATTTGAGAGTTGAGTTTGCGAGTTGAGTATGAAAATTGAGTTTGTGAGTGGAGTTTTTGAATTCAGTTTGTGGCTTCAGTTTGAAGTTGAATTTGACAGTTAAGTTCGTGGGTCGAGTTTGGCAGTTGATGTTGCAGGTTTGAATTGAATTGAGATTGTGTACTAAATTCAAGTTGTTATCACAGAAAAAGTGATAATACAATCGTAATCATAACATATATTGTGATTAAGGACCGAAACGGTATTCTCACTCGCGATCACGATTGAATGGTGATAGTGAATAGACGACCAGCGGGTTTGGGAAATGAATACTCACCAGGTTCCATCATAATACTTATATTCCATTTTTAAATGAAATAATACAAAATATAGATCTACGATTCAAACATAACTTTTTCTCTGAAACAAATTTGTGATGAAACAGACAGATCACTGGATAACAGATGCACAAAGTAAGACACTGCAATAACAACTCGACCATTGTTTCAATTTTCAAGCACAGTAACGTTTCTTTTTTCTTCTTCTCATTTTTATTGCAACTAAATAGTACGTAACGAACGAAATGGAATGTTTCTACGAACGTAATAAAACACCAAAGTAAACGACAGCTGAGTACAGATCGAATAGTTCGTGAGAGCCGCTCGACTATTAAGCGAAAGCTATAATTATTTCATCTCATCATTTTCGAAAAATTCCAAACACACGATGGAATGAAATCTACAGAAGTAGCTGCCCGTTTATGGATTATCACATGCTTTTCTCCGATAATAACTTCACCAGGCTATCCCTGACAAGCTAACAGCTCGACTAATTTTCCTCATCAAATAAAACTCCAGACGACTACGATTTTTAAATATATATTTCATATACTCGTAAATGTTTCCTTCTAGATTTGTTTGCATAATATATTTATAAGTACTTTATAAATATATTTACTCGATATATTTATTGCATATATTATACAATTAAACGTAGACATTTCGGATTTAGAACCGCTCCCTTTCCACGGTTCGAATTACACGTTTTTCCCTCATTTCGGAACGGCCAAAAGAGGATAGAATATCGACGAATGAGGTCTGTTCTGCCATTGTTTAATACGGGGGATCATCACCCGCAATGTTAATTGTGATTGGTGAGATTAAACGTGACTATATACACACAGAGCAAGCGGAGGAAAGATAACAGTACCTACAATGGGGAGGGACGGGGGGTAGAAGCCGACTTGCAGGCAGAACTCGCTAGATTACCTAAATTGGGGGGGGGGGGGGTACAAGTACGAGCTAGAATGGCTCCTATGTACACGATTATCCGTAATTGATAATCGATCGGCGATGGCGTCAAAATTCGATAACACGCTGATACCAGTTCAGGTACAAAGTGCCTACTCTAAATATCAGGCACTCACCGTACGACACTCGTGCCATCAGCGGCAGATCCGTTTACCTTAGTACCACCAAAATGGAAACCCTCGTCTGCGCCTTTGGTTTTACTTCGATTAACTGGGAAATCGTACCACACGAAGCACGGGAGGGGTAGACAATAATTATAACGCCCACGAAAACCAGACTGTTACGCCGAAACTTCAAAACTGTTCTCCCCTTACCTTAAAAATAATATTGTCGGTTTCATGTTTTTAACATTAATCTCAACTGTTTCTCAGCCGTAGTACGATAATATCTACGAATAAATTAGGGGTTTTATACACGCACTGCCTATCAGATCGATTGATACCCATATTCAACTAAAATTAAACAATTTATAATACCATTACGTGTTTTTGCACTAGCCGATCCAAATAAAAACAATATCAAAACGATCGAATTGTCTCTCGAGAAAAACACTGTTTTTAAAATTAGTAGGGAACTATGAACACATCAAACTATGATATCATGTCCGTACACCACGTTCAACGAAAGAATGACAACGGGAAACCGCGCAACAGCAAGAGAGAGTAAGGTTTTTTGTCACGCCCTCGATACATTATATACACAAAGAAAATAGTGGGTACGAAATAAATTAAAAAAAGATGTTACACATTACTACCAGTAGCGGATAATGATTAATTTACAATTACAATGGATCGCTATCCTATTTTTCGTTGGTACGTAATGAATTCAAACATTTGCAAGGTCCTTTACCCTTTGATTCGGTTGGAGATAAAACGGAAATTCGCACATCGAAAGACGAAGAGGTGCGACTTTTACTAGAAACACAAGCATCGAAGAAGTCGCGACGCCGCTAAATGTTAGGTTATGTTGGGCATTGATTTCAACGTACTGAGTGGTTAACGTTAGCATAATACCTGATTGGTTTACTCATAATTGGGTACCTATTGTTTAACCAGCAGTAGGTACCTACTGAAAAAAAAGGCTTATCCCAAAGTTTTCTCCCTCCTCTTTGAAAATTCTACTTGGAAGAAAAAAAATCCAGTTACGAACTGTTTTACGCCGCGCGCTTTCATCAGAAAATAAACCGCTTTCCAGTACAGTACGAGATTTCTTGGAAATTTGGGAAGGACACACTTAGGTTTACAATAACCGGCTACTACCAGTACTGCTAATGGCGGTTAAGCGGAAACACTCACAGGATACGATGACGTCGGAGACGAGCGAGAAGGTGTACACGATTTCCGCCATGACGACAGACGAAAAGAAGGCGAGATGAGTATGTACAAGTGTTTAGGTCCATTTAAACTCCTGGGAAACCATGGAGTTATATATTAGTACTTCGTATTTTCCGCAAGTAAAATTGTTTACGACCTCGAGAAAATGTCAATTAAACGATTCTGACCCAATCGATAGTTACAGGACTGGACACCAGAAGAAGGGGAAGTGAAGAGAGCTTAATTTTCAAACTAAGTACATCAATTTCCGAAAATTCTGGGGTTTTTGCCATTTTCTGTAAAAAAATACGATGGTACCCTCTCCTTGCACACATTCTCAAAGAAAAATTGTAGTTTCCACCACGCACTTAACAACCCCATAATGCCTGGTTTCAATGAAAACTCAGTACACCCAGATTTTTCAACCAAAGCTCAGTCCAAAATGAAAACAGCTACCTCCGTAATTTCTAACCTAGGTCAGACCTACATGATTCCAAGTTTCGGAATAAAACCGATTTTACCGTAGGGCGTTTTTCCCAAAAAAATGTCGAAAATGGATGTACTTGGTTTTGAAATCAAGCGCAATGGTTTTACCTGATGTTCAGAGAGCACCGAAAGGATCGAGCTCCTGAGGTGGAGGTTGGGCCGTTGCGGGCGGCACCTGCCTTGGAGATCCGACACCAGCACCAGGCATCATGCCCCCCTACACCGAGGAGATACATGGAAATGGAAAGCCGTCCGAATATAGTACATTGTTTTAGCGAGCTAATTAATTAGATAAAAGATAGGCATTAGCATGAGTATAGTAGATATTATCGTAAAGCGAAGATGCGCATGTACCGGGTGTCTCATGGCTGGGGAGAACATGGAATTTTTATTTTATTTTTCTATAGAGGGAAAAATACCACGACTAATGAGACATTCAGTACACGCATGAATATACAAGGCCAATAAATAGCTGAGCCGTGGTTAAGAAGATTGAGCCAAAGCAATATCGATAGAGGTTATCTAGAAATCATCGATGGACGACGAAATAAATTCTTCTACATTGAACTTTTGAAAACCGAAGATAATTCCAGAGGGTTGAAAGGAAAATTGACTGAAATATTCGACACCAATAATCCGAGAAAACAGCGAATAATTGTTTATACACTACGAAGCATCGGAACAACTAGTTGAGAGTGAAGGAGTACAGAAAGGAATACGAAGTCAAGAATTTCATGCATACGAAAGACAATAAGAAGGTAGAGCCTGTAGTTGCGAAGATGAGGACTGCGCAGATTGCCGTTGATGAGCAATGATGGAAAATCGAAATAGCCCAGGGAAGAAATGGAAGGCGTGTGACCGATGATGATTTTAAAAGTAAATTTTTGTCCAAAGTTGCATGCAAACGTATCCCTAGCGAAAGCATACCTACGGTGTTCAAGACATTTTAAGACGTTTTAGCGAAATTTGGGAAATTCTTAATTTTTATCCAAAATGAGGTCAAGTGGGAAATGTTCGCTCTCCGGCAGGACTAGAACGTGACACCTCCGGCTCGCTAGGCAGGTCCCTTAATCCTTCGGCCTCAATCCTCAATCTGGAAGTGGCAAAGCTGTTTCTCAAAGGCAGTCTATTGCCGAAGGGTTAAGGCGTCTGCCAAGCGAGTAGATGGTGCCAAGTTCGATTCATGACAGAGAGTGAATTTTTTCCGCCATTTCCAATGGATAGGGGGAGTTTCGAGGTGTAGTCCTTAAGTTTTGTTGCTGACAGTGGACATTTTCAGGTGATAGGAAGTATCTGCTATTTGTACGACTGTAGATAAATTTTCGAGGTATACGCTTTGACTTTTTTCAAGGTTTTTGAGGAAATGTTACAAGTCACCCAGAAATTACGTCAAATCAAAGTTTTTACCAAGGGCCGTTTAGGCTTCTACATTCAAGTTTAGTGTGGCTCGCAATTTCTCTCATTTGTCCGCACGGGGACATGGGCAGATTACGAGACTCGAGACTTACCATTTGATGGACGTTGGTGAACATCGGCGAGCCCATCATCCCCTGGCCCTGGAAAGTAAACAAGGTGTTCGTGCACTAAGGCGAAAGCTATCGGCTACGTCATTCGTAAGCTGCTGCGGTGTTGAGTCTCGATAAATGAGCTATGAGGTGTGCGAATTAATGCATGTAGCGAGCCATTGAGCAATAGTGTAGCGGTGTGAGCCTGTCTGAATCCTGAATACAAGGTTCTGCCAGTTCTGACGCGACCCAGCTTTGCCATAAAAATAGAATTATGGCAAAACTGGTCTGCGCATGACCACTGGCAGCACGCAGTGGGAATCATACAAACGGCTCAACCCGCAACTGCCGAGCTGCAAAGCATTCAGCCAGCCGGTGGGCCATGTAATACCGGAAAGTGCAAAACTCATCAAATCTGAGACAAGATCGCCACGGCTGGACACGCCCACCGAAGGCTTGAACTGAAAGATTCAATAATCAAATCTTTAAGGCAGGCCATGACTGCCCGTCTTGTGGTTGGGAGGCTGCAGGTGGAGCCGTTTGTCTGATAGTACAACCTTTAAAATTCGACTTTCTTCCTCTCGTTTACTTCACCAAATGTTACCCTCTCGCATCGTCACTCAATTCAAAATCCTCAAAACCAAAATTGGTTCCTCACTTCCGAGCTTGAAAACTACGGTAGGTAATGTGATTTGACTTTTTTAAGCCCCATTTTTTTACGAAAAAGGGAAGAAAAAAAGCTGACTGTTTGAAAATGGCTTTAAATTGCTTACAGAAAAATAAAGTGCATCATGTTCAGCAGTGTTATGGTAGGGCATTGTAAATAGAGGAAAGCGGATCTACTTGCAAAAGAGTTTATCGAATGAAATGGGGAAAATATACAAAATGGATGGCTCACGGGTCAGCAAAATCACAATGAAAAGATGTACAGTAAAAACGTTGTTTTTTTTTTTTTTCAACTTTTGGCAAAAACCGAAACATGCACAAAAAATATGCTTCAAAGTTTAAGGTAACTATTTTCATATCAAACGCAATTTCTGTCTCAGATGATGTTTTGTGTTTCAAATGTTATGCTTTCAAAATGCAGGGTTCATTCGTATATTAATAAAACCAGTACATAATAAAGCAAAATGCGAATGAGCGTGATGACATAGTGGCAGCGTAAAAAATGTTTGTTAATTTTTGCACCATGCGGTTTCCGATTTGGAATGGGTAAAATCCATGAATGTTTAATCCTAATGTTGATCCCATGGAAGGGAGAATGTTAATAATATAAGGAAAGATCGGTCATTTTTCAGCGTCTGTTTTTTTCCAAACGGTTAAATCAGTGACTCACCATTGGTCGGTAATTGGCGCCCGTCGTTGCTGCCATTGGCTGAGGTGTCCAATTAGCAGTGCCACCTGGTTTGGCTGTGTTTTTGGGCGAATTCCACTGCATGCCTCTGTGAATCAAGAATGGAAAACCGATACATCATTTCGCCTATTCAATTTAATCGATTTAAAACGTTTACAGCATCCGTAGAACAGCGACTCACTTCTGGGCCTGTTGGCCTCCTTTGTTAATGGTCAGATTTTCCGCAAGCAGCGCTAAACTTGAATCCAAATCTCCTGTGAGTACTTTTCCAGTTGACGGCTCTGCTCCAGCTGCGCATCAATGTTGTACAAAAATAATTTAAAAACGGAAATAAGTTATCAACGCTAAGAAAGAGTAGAATTGTTCCAGAGCGATGGAATTTTAAGCGTAGAGATTCCGATTGGGAGACGCAGCTGCTGCGTCTGCCTTATCAGTCAGGGCCTGGGGCTGTCCCGAAACTGTCGAAGGCTTTCCTCTCGAATCGGCCTCGAGGAAATGCAAGCTGCAGTGTCCGGGAGCATCCGACTTCTTTATTGTGTTTCAAGGACACCAGTTTCGAGAGGTGCTTAAGAGGCAGACGCAGTCGCTGCAGCTTTTAAGAGAATCTGCTTGCAACAGGATACACGAGGAGAGAAGGTTAACTAAATATGGACTAAGTATCAAGCGAGTTCGCAAGCGCTGTATGAAGCTTATGGGCAATTTTTGAGAATTGGTTCAATTCCAGGACCTCAATCCTGAGTCTTCACATCTGCATATCATCAAAAATCGGCACTACAGACTCAGCATGAGGTTCAGATCGTTACAAACTCTAACAGAGAGCAGACCCAGAAATTTTGCAAGCGGTTGACGACGTTATGAAGTTGAAGCATATCACCATGTCAGTAGGCACATGGAACCATTCTAATATACTTGTACATGTAACTCGGTTGGTCCCAGGAGCGTGAATGTGGGCATGAGGGAAACAAGATTGTTAGGCAACTCCCCAGCCACAACACCGACACTTATGTAAGTTTCGTAGCCGCGGAGTTGCCTAACAAACCTGTTCACCTCATGGCTCCACCCATGCTCCCGGAACAAACCCACGACTGCATTTGATATGAGCCAGTTCACCTCGATGATTATTCATTTCTGTTACACTCGAAGATCATCGCAATGAATCCCTGAATGTCTCAACTTAAGGAGAAATCGCAATAATATGAAAGCTTAGCAGAATGAAGGGTGCAGTGTGTGGTAGGGATGGGGTGGATGAATTATCACATCAACATACAAACAGGCAGACCGACACAGGTGACATAGTTCAGTGCTTAGTTACCTTGCATTGCTGCCATCGGCACTTTGGATGGCGAAGAGCCGTAGTAGCCAGCGGCGGCGGCAGGCACTTGGCCACCGGGGGGAATTTGGGGACACGGCATCACACCGGGGGGATATTGGGGATTGGGCATCGGCTGCTGGGCCATCTGACCGGGCATCATCTGGCCAGGAATGGTTGGAGCAGTCGCCTGCTTGGACGGCGAACCGCCACCACCCATGGCCATACGGATGGACTCGTTCAGGTCGTCCAGGGCCGTTTTGGGAGGCGAGGCCGGTCTGGGTGGAGGCGGTCGCGGGGGTGGCGGGGCTACTCCTCCGCCCGCCAGGCTTTTAGCAGGTGAGTCTCCGCCGCCGCCGCCCATGGCCATGAATGGATTCACAGTCGGATCCACAGCTATGCAGCGTGCACAGAAGGGGAGAGGAATTATTCGAAGCCATCAGTCCAGGAAAGTGAGGGTTCCAAAAGGCTTGAAGGACAAACTGAAATCCTAGCGATGGCATAGAATTTCCTCGAAATTGTTAACATCACTTACAGCATTGCCAGCGGGGGTCCTAGCAACTATAGTTCCTCCTTCCACTTCACTTGATATATTAGCACTTCTAGCGTTTTCTATCCTATTATTTTCTAGAAAAACTGAGGCCGAGTAGTGGGTAAGCATAAAATATTAATACCTACCTATCTTTGCGCAAATATGAGCACTGATTCGGCTATGAAATGCTGAAGAAACCCAACAACTTTGGGAACAGAAAAGAAGATAATTTGCAGAGGTCAATGAAATCACAAAAATGTTAACACCCCCGTACATGTCTGTCCCTATTCTTCCGTACGCTTCTTCCACCACTGCCTTCATTTGCGGTTGCTGCAATCGATCAAATAGGTACAAGAGGTTTTTGCAACTTGACAAAGTCGAATGATTGATTACAAATTAGTGATTACGGACGATACCAATTGGCTGATGCTAGTAGATTGTACCAAATTGAAGCTGAAAACTGGCAGACTTGTTGCATTCACATTGACCAGTGCAAACTGCCAACCCCTACGAAACAATATGAAGGCAAAATGCTATTCCAATAAAAAAATCCGATGCCCAGCGTGAAATGTGACAAAGCCACAACTGAGGTGAAAACTGAGTAGACCTGAAATTGAAGCATTGCAAGGAAGTCAAGTGCGCATTGTGAGGAAGCACTGCAAACGATGAGATGTTAAGGCTAGTTTATTGATAGGATGATCGGGCATCCCAACCAACAGTCCGTCAGAACACTTGACTATGCAAAGATACGACACATCACAGTTGACGAACGGTGACGTAGGTACAGCGACAACGGTTTACAGTATCAGCAACGCGAAAGAGGGGCATGCAGTCTTAAAGACACGACAAGTAAAGCGCTAAGCTTGGCGACAATAGCAACCATGACGTCACATCATTGCAAGGACGGAGACTAAACGGTTAGCCAACCCGAACAAAGAACATCAAAGTGCGCGTATCTCTATGGTGACATGTTCTGGATGTCCTGGCTGGATAGCAACTTTTGTACACTGCAGACTAGAATTGGTCAACTACAGCTAGCCAGCAATTGATGCCAAAATCTCCGATTCGGATGCCGTGAAAGGTATTTGCAATGCCATATTACTGATGTTGAAGCCATTGATGTGGTGAGGCGTCTGAGATACATAACGAGCCATGTAGAAATGAGTTGATCAATCAATGCGCGATTGACGAATTTCTCCACATTCGAATGCACCAAGAAATTGACTAGTTAGCGCACGGAAGCAAACGAAGTGAATTTCGAAAGCGAGAATAGGATTGGAAGTAACAACCCAGGCCAGCTGTGTCTGATCTGCCCCGATGAAATAAAAAAGAACGTCAACTCGGCAGGCAAAACAAAGAAAAACTCCTATGCAACTACTCTAAAACAATGATGCGTCACAGAATATAAAAAGTTGAGTTCTCTAAGCATTCTGAATCGGCTAAAGCCCACTATTATCAAATATACAAGTGCGGAATGAAAACCACAAAATACAAAAGCACGGACTACGAAGATTGAAAAACAGCAATCTACGCTAAGAAAAGGAGGAGGAACGGTGCAGTCAACGGACATGGCTCAGCAGGGACAGACGTTGACGTTGGACGTCCATCTGAATAACTTCCGTTCTGCGACATCACAACATGAACTTCCTTGGCCTGATAGTCAATAATTGACTTTTGTGAAATGCCGATTACGACCAGGGTGGCGCAGAGCATTTTTATGCCCCCCTGATTGGCAGAGGAGGTTTCTCAAGAGGTCCTGCTGTGTATTTTGCCAATTTTGCAAGCAGGGGATACATCCTGCTTCTGAGCAACTGCAGGCATGGTCGGCGAGTCCAGGCCGTTCAGGCGATCCACTGGCCAGCCAGACGCGCCGGAGTAGGTTTTGGGTGGCGGGGATTGTGATGGTACCCCCCGACCACTGTGTACTGGGCCTGAATTTCAGGACAAATTTGTGCCCCCCCCAGGCGCGACTCTCAAGGTCTACGTCGGTTAGGGCAGTCCGGAAGGGAGGAATGTGTAATCGGGACGATTTGAGGTCTCTCGAATATGGAACGTTCATGAAAATTTGTACGCTACAGCTCATCAATCATTCACCAAATAATAATTAAGAGTAGATAGAAATATGAGCTTCATTTTCATTTATCAAAACTCTCTGTAGGTAACTCAGAAGGTAGGAATCAAGTATCCATCAACATTTTCTAGATAAATTCCTTATTGGATACTAGGCTTGCCGATTGGACTACATAATATCTGGATCCAGCTTTTGTTGCTAATATTTTCAAACCGATACAGTAGCATTTTAGACAGACATGATACGTCATGACAATTTTGCGAGTTTTAGGAGCCCAAAGAACAAAAAAGATTCTTAGACGCAAAAAAGATCAGATTTCAACAAATTTTCAAACTCGTCAGACAGCAGTGACTTGGAAGTGTACGGAAGCTACCTCCAAAAACACCGACAATTACTCAGTGTGAAGTGGCAGATCTCAAATCCAGGGAGAGAACAAGGTTCTAGCACAGTGAGGCAAACCTGGTGTCGAAAGAGTGCAATAAAATCGATCAGAAGTTTCGATCATACCTTGAGCGGCAGCCAAGTTGGGGTCCGAAGGGCCGAATACGGAGCTGAACGCAGAATCTGAGACAAAAGCGGCCGACTGTTGAACTGGTTGCTGGGTCGGAGCGGCGGCACCGAAACCTGGAACGAAACCCGGGAAATTAATTTATGGAGAAGCACGGATGTTGAAAACAGGGATGTTCGAGCATTTGTTGAAAACAAGGTTTTCACACTAAACCTACGGGTTACCATTGCCAGAATCTAGGGAGCATTACGGTCACTAGTCTGATAATAGATCATTGTTTACCATTAGACATCCACATGTTGTTCGACTGAGGAGCTCCAGCTTGCATCTGAGGTGGTCCACCCATAGGTGCGCCAGGCATTTGCTGGCCCATACCAGGGACAGCACCGGGTGCTCCTGGTGCCCCGAACATGTCGGCAAACGGATTGCCCAGCTGGAGCAGATCGTCAAGCGCCTTCGTTGGCTGGGACTGTCGAAAGAAGAAATTGAGCAATGAAGGGCAACTCGTTTTTGTATTTATGGGCATCACCAGAATATCAGAGGTGTTTCAGACTTGACACTTCACTGACACCAAGCAAGAGAAAAATGGGATGTTGCCAATCAATCAGTGAAGACTCTAGTTTTCATTGTCATCAGCGCCAGTGTCAGCTGTACGTGCATTCAATAATCTAAAACTTTACCTGAGTCTCAGCAGAAGGAACAGGCGCACCAAACAGATCAACGATAGGCTGCGTTGGAGAGTTGATGAGAAAAGGGTTCGTAGCTGACACGGCTGGTGCTCCGCCGGTATTTGTTGGTGATTGTACTTTTGACTGAAACAGCAATTGATAGAAAAATATGGTTGGACTGCCGCAAAAATGCCAAAACTTTTGGAGCTTGTACAGGATTTATGCCACATTATGAACTGAGTGAATATAAATTTTTTTGACGCGTGATGGGCTGTTGTCCCATAATTTTGGATTTATTTGAGCAATGGCTGCCAACTAGCGAACAATCAGGGCATTGAAGAGCCGATGATCGCTGTTTGCAGACAGCAAACCCTCAATTCCTAGCACGAAATTCCAAACTCTGAAAAAACTAAGATATTTACTTTGTAATGGTTGATGACGGCTTCTTCTTCGAGGAGGGCCTGCATTCGGACTGCATCGTCAGCAGGGTCGACGTTATGAGCGGCTGCTGATCCGAAAGATGTACTCGTGTTAGCCAACGCCGAGACTCCGCTCTTCACGTCCGTTCGTTGACTGAGGGCAAAACAAATGATTCCACAATATAAAGGAAAATCGATGAGCAAAAGGTGAATGTCGGGATTGTTTACACGGCTCTCAAGTTGTACCAAGAACTCTCGATATTACCTGGCGGATTGCGTAGGTGTGTTGGCAGCTGAGCCTTTCTTTCCTTCTAGTGCTGCAAGATGCTGTTCGAGCGCTTCCAGTAAACTGCTGGGCGCCTGAAATTTTGTAAGACAACTTCAGAATAGTTTACAAACACAAACCTCTATCCGAACCCAACAAAACCCAATAACCTACAAGAACAAACCAAACGATACTCCAACAATGGGGCAACAATGCATTGATATCTGATTGTCAATAGTTAAATACCTTAGTTAGATCAGGGATTTCTCCTTTATCAATACCGACATTTTCTGCAACTTTCAAGAACTCGCCAACTCGATCCATCCGGATGAGGAATTTCTTGTAAAGATCTAGAGCTTGCCGACACTGTTTCTTATTCATTTCGAAATATTTTTCTGCAAAAAACAAAAAACGATTAATGGAAAAAGTAGAATGAAAGAATAAAGCAATACATTAGGAAATTACCTCTAGTAATACAAACGAATAATTATCAAATTGAACTTTTGAGTTTACCTAATAAATTGATGATACTGTCGTTATAACCGGCGAATAAACGAATAAGATCGCGGAAGAGGAGCATGAATGCCATGTTGATGACGCCGTTGCTCAAATCGGCAGCCGTGCAATCGAACTCCAGAAGTTCGTCGAGTTGCGACTGCAGAACGGGAAGGGTTTTCAGCAGTTTCTCAGAGTTCATCGTCCGCAGAACTCCGTCTTCCTTCCTGCCACAAGCGAAAAGCACCACTCAAAAGCGAGAAAAAAAGCGTACCAATCACGACAGACTATCGGAGTTGAGTAAAAAGCGTTTGAGTCCGGTAATAGTATTAAGAGAGTAATAAGGGAGTACTCACCCTCTCTTGACTTTACAGAAGTCAAAGGCAACAGTTCTGTAAGACATGGCTTTCTCATTGAGGTATTTAGCATAGCGTCTAATGAACGGCGACATGTCGTAACCTGGAAATGTGCAAGGTTTGAAATTAACAACATCTCGCCGATTGAGTGAGGTGAAATATTGTTTTATAGCATCCATCCCCTCCAAGCAGATGAAAGAAGAACGCTGCTTAAAGCAAGTTTGCCAAATTTGGAGTATCCCAAAAAAATTATCCGAGTCTTGAGACTCAAGTGTTCTCCGATTCGGCTACTGCCCCAGCCCTTCCCACGACCTTTCAGTTCACAATTCGGCGTAGTGAACTAAAATCTGATTCAGTCGACTGAACTTCCCGTTAAACCAACACAAAGCCCCAAAGCATCCCCAAGTGAAAAGTGCACCCAACTTTATTTACCGAATAGGTATCACCATTTAATAACCATTTTAATATCAGCAAACACCAGAAACAAGCAACAAATACGAGGCAACACGTCACAATGAAGTACCAACGGGAGGAAAACGCCTTGCGGAAAATTGAGTCAACTGTTCGTTCGCAGTGCAAGTCCGAAGAGTATGACATTTGCATCAAGGCCCATTTACAACCGACGAGCAGCGTTTGCGAACGTTTGCAAATGCTCACAAACAATCGCAAACACGCCAACGATTCAGCCCAAGCGAGCGTTCGCCCAAGCATTTACCTAATTGCAAACGATGCTTTCTTGGTGTAAATGAACCTTTGTAGTGCTAATCTTTCAAGAAAGGTCTCAAACAGTCTGGAGAAAGCCCCAAGAGTTGAAAATCATATTTGACTTTAAGTGACTTTACTTCTCTACAGAGCGGAATCTATTCCTAATTTGGAGGATAGAGGTCGTTAGCCTTGGTTATTTACGGTAGGATCAGGAACCAGGAGGCTCCCCATACCGCTCATCCGGATTTTGGACCGGTTCCTTGGGCTGCATCCATATCCACATGCCTGCCATAAGCCATATGCCGGCCATAAGCCCATGTGCATATGGATGCAGCAAAAGGAATCGATCCAAAATCCCGATGAGCGTTATGGGGAGTCTCCTGGTTCCTGATCCCACCGTAAATAACCGAGGCTAACGACCTCTATCTCTATTTGAAATTACGATTTATTTTACATAGCATATTATCATAGGCTTTTTATCATCTGCACAGAGCTCGATCGTTTCGAACTTCCCTGCGAACGAACCACATTTGCGATTTCGATTAACGACAGCTGCAATCGATTCATTCTTAAAAGCTCCATCTTCGTGGTCCACGGTTTTACAGCTACTATGATATTAGAAGTTCGTTCCAGTAAAGAACCGCAGTTTAATGGGCATGACCGCATTCCACCAACAAACTTCAGAGAGAACAGTTAATCGGAGTCTCGCACCTGACCGGTCCATAATAGGCAGTCCTGTCATCTTTGGTAACTTGAAAATTAATTGATTGAAAAATCCAGCTATTTTGAGCTACGTTGCGCTGCATCAATGGAAATCGCAAATAGACCACATGAAGGCGTAGTTACCGTGCAAAAATGGCATCGCCGAAAGAGGAAACCCAATCCTTGTTATAAATGAACTGAAATGCGAACTCAAATCAACTGTAGAATCTGCGCTACGTCATCAATTCGAACATATATAAAGGGCACTATTAAATATTTTGTAAAAAAATAAAAAAAATCATCCCAGCATAGATGAATTGCTCAAATTCAAATTTCACCCGATTTTTAACGCCTTGATTGATGATGCTAACAATGTTATCATGTCATGATGTTGGTTCTTTTATACATTCCCCAAGTTGAAAATTGAGTTGGAAATCAGGCACGAAAATTCCGCCCTAGCCGGGAATCGAAGCTGGCACCTCCAGATTTCTAGTCCGACGCCTTAACCACTAGACTATAAAATGGACAGATTAATGGTATTAAAAAGCAAGCTAGGCTGGATTAGGGATTTTGCCAAGTTGGATGTTTCACCCGAGGGAATCTTCCCGACTGCCGTTCACTAACCGGCCTAATGGCTAAGGCGTCGGACTAAAAATCTGGAGATGCCATGTTCTATTCCCGGCTGGGGAGGAATTTTCTTGCCAGATTTCCAACTTAATTTTCAACTCATTTGAACATAGTAATCTTACATATCGTCGCTCAAGTGGCAACATCAGCTATCTCAATTTTTGACCATTTCGGGATTTCGATAGTTTCTTAATCGATTTTTCACAGCGAATCGATCGGTGAAGTCAGATTTATAGCCATGAAACAGTCTGAAATCGCCCAGCGGTCATAAAATCATGGAAAACTTGCAAGAAAATTCATACATTGGAGTACAAGTTTTTTGGCTCTCTTGAAAAGTAGCAAAAGCTGATGTTGCTACTTAAGCGACGGTATGTGACCAACAGCCACTAAGCAAGCGCCACGTTAACCTAATCGAGACAATGTGATGCAAGCGGACCTAAGTGAGGGTATTTCCTATCGATATGGATTTTTTGTCAAGTTGGGCGCTTTAGATAAAATGTCAACCTCATTCGGGAAATACCATAAAAAATAATACCGTTTGATAAGAATGACGCAGAAAATCGTTAGGGATTAAACTCTTTTAAAGTCTTGACTCATTCGAACGGGAACCCAAATAATTTCATAATAATCAAACTACCAAGCTCTAAATAGGTAAAGAGGTTCAACACCAAGATACCTACCATCCTAATGTAATAACCAAACGAGCGAAAAATGCGATAAACATTTCAAATCGTGCAAGAAAAATACACTGTTGTTTTGCTACTGTATTCCAATAAGAGTTTGAAAACAAAAAAAACTATACTGCTCCTCAAAAAAATCAATTGCATGCTTCAAGAGATAGGTTTTTGGTTCTGATTCTGAGTTCGAAAGCGAGGACGGTCTGTCTACCCAAAAGGTTTTCAGAATCGACAAAATGGTGAAAAAATCGTCGAAGTTGATGAAAACCTACACTTTTTGGTAGTTTTCGAAAAAAAAACCTTTTAAAGGAGCATTTTCGATCCAACAATAAATGCTTTTGCCAGTAGGTATAGGATCTGCTCGTTGAAAAACATGAAGTTTGGAATGACGCGAATTTTTTGAACGCTGATAAGTACTGTAACGAAGTACCAAGTTTTTTGGGTACCTACAGCTGAAGCTCTCCTCAGGCAAAATTGACTCCGAGTTCTGATTTAGCTTTCTAGAAAACACCCAGACCTCTTGAAGCATGAGATGGATTAGCAGTCAAACGAACAATTTGAACCGGTTTTGAAAATAAAGAAATTCGAGCAGAGCTCAATTGAAACGTGAACCGACAATGAATTATCCAAATTACTGCCGACTTTCTTTTTGAAAAAAAAATCGTTGCACGATATTGTAGGTACTGATCACTTTCTACCCCAAGATCGTCGCACTGTTAATCAACCGTCTCGTATTGCAACTTCGTCATTGAGCAAGTGAAATTTATAGCTCGACTGCTGATAATCCAGAATCAATCTCGCTATTACGACACCGGCAGTACGTCATAAATATAGAAGGCTCAGATTCATACTACCATGCTATGGTCGATAAATCGACGAAACACTCGCACAAAATTATATGAATTTTAAATGGGGGAAAAAAAGCGATGCAGCCATGACAAAAGCAACGTTACGGTTCAGCTGAGTTAATCTAACTTACCAACTCTGGCCCCGGCTTGGGTTCCAGCAATCATACAAAGAAAAACACGCATATTATTCACTTATGAAATAGGATTATTTTCAAATCGAAGCAATATTCAAGCAATTCCAATGATACAAGACTACAGAAAATCGAAGAAAAAGGTTCGCTTCGATTCTTTCAATATTAACCATGCTCATTAATCATGTTTTCAAGTGATCGCTGAAAAAACCTCGACAGCAGTGAGGTCAAAAAGCGAAAATTGTTCTTCAAAAAGTAAAACAAAATTATCATGTATCAACAAGAACCCTCTTGAGTTCTCATCAATGAATCAATTGGACAGTAAATAGCATGACTCGACGAATTTCCATGAATTCCGTATTTTACTTGCCAAATAAAGCGCCAAGAGGCACCCAGAAAATTGATAATAATCAATTTTTTTTAAATACATCACCCGCTCCTAACTAATTAATTGAAGGCGATCAAAACCCCAGAAATTTCCTATGACATTTCACCAAAATGTCTGCCACTGAATTGAAGATTCGTCAATCCTAAAACCTACAAAGTTAAAAACACTCTATGAATCAACATTAAATGAACACTTGAGCAAATTACCTTGAACGCCGCTTTTATCTAGGAAATTGCTGAGCTGGAACGAGCTATTACTAGAGGCGAGGTATTGTGTGAACCGCTGCAACAGAATAATTAGAGTCGAAATTGTGTCATTAGGAAAAAGAGCAGAGAGCAAACAAAAACAGCTGGCAATCAACATTGGGCAGCTGCTGTTTTTTTTTTTTTTCAGGTAAGGGACAGCAAAATGCGTCCAGCGCCACCAGACGATTGGGCAACGGTGGGAATTAAAGGTTTTTGAAGATAAAGGCTTACGTGACCATTGAGTAGCGGTGGAAACGGGAAGCTGGAGCTGCCCCATAATGCTCCTTGGGGTTATGCGCATGGGGTTTGCTCGGTTACCGCAATGACAGAGGTTGATGAGCAAGTTACGGTCCATATTCCGGCTGAGCTGGAGAACTCCAGCTTCCTGGTTCCACCAAAACTTGCCCCAACTCGGGAACAATTTCGCACGACGTACCGTCGTCAATTATCAAACCAATGAACTGGCGGCAATCTGTAAAACAATTACCTCATTTCCATAGCACATTAGATGATGTACGGTGATGAGCCCTTTGAACACGACCACCCAATTTGTGTTTTGTGTTCTCTCGATGAGCAAATTCGCTAATTGTGGTATCGATACATTAGGTTCATTGGTGCAATGTACGAGATCTGTAACAAAGGAAAAACAATTACGGTCTTTAGTCCAGGAAGCAGGGGATTCTTGCCAAATATTTGACCAAATTCAGGAATTTATTGGTTTTTTGTTTTTTTTTTTACGCCGAACCGGAAACTTTCTTTAAATTACTGCTGAAGCAGACGTTGAAACTGAACCCCGAGCTAAAACTCTTTAAATTTGAGTTCAAGCTCAAGTTCATAGTTTCAGTTTGAGTTTTTGTTAGAAGTTTGAGTTAGAGTATTAGTTTGATATTGAGTTTAAATTTAAGTTGGAGTTAAAATTCGGATAAAACATCTCTGAAAACCTAAGGAACCTCTCTCAGCTCACCAACCGTTCACCTCAAAATTCAAAATCCAAATTCTAGTCGGGATACGAAATTCGAGTAGGGGTTATAAAAGCAAAGAAGATCAAGAATGGTTTACACCAAAAGCGAAAACAATTATCTATCTTTCAGTAGGTAAGTAATTAGAGCAGGGAGCCGGGAAAGTCAATCTCTTCACCGGCAGAGCCAAGATTGAGCTTTCTTTCTTCCTTCCGTGGAGTAATCAACGGCCATCTGCCAAGAAGACAAGGCCGAAATAAAGGCCGACCTTATTCGCCTTAAGCCGTCTTGATTCGAGTCCTGCCACCTGAGGCGCCTTCTTCCTCTATTTTTCTTCCCATTCACGATGTGGCCGTCTCAATGCATATAGAGTTCCATACGACGTCAAATACAAATTACGATTATACGAATTGATCTCTAAAAGTAGAATAATAACACGAAAAGTCCCTTCCATACGATACATCCAAGAAAAACGTCGAGAAAACCCACCTCGTAAAATTGGTAGAAAAACTCTCGCTCCTGCAATATTGAGAAATCTCCGGTCAGATGCCTGGACATAAGTGTCATGATGACACCAGAAACCCAGATAAAATACAAGTACAGCGAATTTTTCGAGGACGCCAAGAGATAACCCAACACCAAGGTAGTTAGTACAGGAAAAGTAAGAAAGTAACATTGAACCACCGTTCCAGGCGTTGGTTTTTCGCCCGATAACCGAAGTTGTCCCGGGCGTGCCAGGCCGCCCTCAAGGAGAGGGTCGGAACTAGTCAGGGTATGTCGCTCTAGTCTCACAGAACTTACACACTGTGATACACGGCTACTCATTGCCTCACCCCCAAAAGTGGAGAGGGACAAACCAATGTAATTTGTAAAACTGCCCAATGAGGGATTCTGAGAATCAAGTTGCAGGATTTGTCCACCGCAGCGCGCCGAACTCGAGAATGCATATTGCGCATTTTACTGCATGTTTTCCCATTAAAATTCAATCCATTTCATTAACTTTAGGGGTTATAAACACAAATAACAGTCCCCATTACGAATCGGGAAAATTTATAGTATCATTCCCATATGGGCGCCCCAGGTTAGATAGGATGTCCAATGGCGACTTGCCGGCCGGCTCAAAAAGGTCAGTAACACGATGAGCCATCCTCCTATCGTTCGGAGAGTTTAGAGTTCTCCTACTTTTCTGCCCCTCCTCGGAGTCGGAGACCTTGCCGTGTCGTGACATGAGCTCATTCCTTCCCCCCTGTTCTGGAGTGGCGAAGCCAGATCAAACTTTGGCTCCGATCTGAGAATTTTCCACTGGGTTCTAACGGCGGATTGTTCTCGCTTGGTTTCTATGGTAACAGAGTAACGAGCCAAGAAGGGGGTACCTAAAGTATAACATGAGTAAAGGTATTCCAATACCGAAAAATCTTTTCCTCAAACAGCCGACACGTTGATGGAGAATAAAAGAAATCGCTGCATGTATGCCTACTCACAAAAATCGAACCCCCGATCCTCAGAGCGAACTGAACGTGAGTCGGAACGGTATAAGAAAAAATACAGATTTTTCTGATAAATTCCTAAATTTTCAGGCCAGTGATAAAAGGTTTCTCTCACTCAATTTCTAATACTCGTAGGGAAACGCAGACGACAATAGAAACAATTTTTCGGTCTGAGAAATGTTTGAAGTTTTAGAGATTTATACGAAGCAAAACATCGGAAATGTTGACAGCTCTTGGGAAGAATAGACGATCCGCCTACACGACATTATCAGTCGACATAGTCAACGCCTATTTATCACCGGCGGAAAATGGGACGAGCCCACGAGATAACGTTACCACCATTCGGCCCCAACTGACTAATTACAGATTACCAAACGAGTATCGAATTTACGCTATTGAGAGCAGCTGACCAGAAATTATGAAAATTATAATGTGATATTATTCTATATAAAAACTACCTAGGATTTTTTGTAGCGGTAAATTTTCAACAACTTCGTGTATTTGAAAGTATGTTTTGAAATTTTATTCCCAAAAACATTTCGATTTTTTTGGCAATATTTTAAATTTGTTCGAGTTTTTTTTGCATATTTTGAGAACGGTTGAAAATCACAGGTTCGGACATTGGATTCTGATTTCTGAGAAGATTTCCAACATTTTTGGACTTGTGCTAATTTTTCGTCAAACGACTTCTTCGTGCCGAAAATATGGCCTTTTGCAGTAGGTCGGAAAAGACCATGAAAATCGCCAAGTCCTCGGGTTTTGCTCCTAAACGGCTGGTCCGGTATTTATAAGCCTTTTTATAAGTTGTTTTAAAAAGGTTTTTGTATTTTTTTTGGTTTTTCTTGACTTGAAGAACCGATACCAATGATTGGTGATACCATCGTATCTTTCATCCCAAGATTCCACAAATGGCCGACGCATTTTTGTATGCAAGAATTTAAAAAGCATAATCCAAATTTGGGATGAATAGCTATCAAATTTCGGCTAAACCAATTAATACAACATCGAAAGTGCGAGTGAACAAGAACTTTCTGGAAAGGACAACAGTAGCTGGCATGGACAGAGACAGAAAACCGCGCGTACCTAGTTTCTGGGGCATCGATCCGTAACAGGAGCAAAAAGTGAACAGCGGTGGGGGTGAGAAGGAGAGATTTAATGGAAAGGAGTGTTGAAAGTGACGTCATATAAATGGAGTCTAAACACAGCAATGAGTTGTAACGCCGAAGCCTCCAGGCGAACATAGATGTCAGGTTGAAATAAAAAATAATTAGCCAGGAATGCAGTACAACGAAAGATAACGAAAATTTTGCCAAATAAAATTTTAGATTGAAAATAGTCCCAGAACACAAGTGGATATAGATTGTGTTTGGAAATATTCTCCAACATTATTGTTTTTATTAGTCATTCAAATATAGATAATATGTAAAGCCGATAACGGAACAATGAGGCTATACAGATAGGAAAATATTTAATCAATATTTTCGGTAAACTAAACCATGGTTACCGTAAGTCCTTTCCAACACCTCTTTAGGCTACATTCTAAGACGTCCGGAACGATAATAACTAATTAATAATTAGTAATTATTATAATTATTAGGGAGCTTCCTTAGAACATGGCACCAGCCATGCTATTACGGTCAATGTTTGTGCCCAGCTCAAGACCTTGAGGCACACCTAAGAATACCCAAATACTGTTAAATCGGAAGGAGTGGAAAATGGAAAATATCACTCAAAGGGAGGATCCAAATCTGGCACCTCTTGCAGGGAGAGGTCCGTTATTCACTTTCTCATTTATAACGACACTAATGTTTCGGAATATAGACATAGGTAGGTACCAACCTAATAAAAATCGAGTAAAGATTAACTGCCATGATAAACAACTCTCAGGGGGCGAATCGACTGACTGTCCCAGCCCGCATTGAAACAAAGATTGATCCAGCAATAAGAAGAAATTCCACAATAATTTTACCACCAGCATAGAACATCGTTCACAATAATTCAACATCCATATTTCGCGGCATGTAGTCATAGCGAATTGAGCACCGCCCCCATTCGACCGCCCTCGACACTGGAAAGGACCGAACCGCCACCTCCCAATCTCGGGACATCACAAACTCAGACGGCCCTGAACCGCCGACTAGCGAATTTGATCGAGCAAATTCGAACACTGACGGACGCTGTCTGTCAGCACAACCTGTTGTACATGGGTCGTCTAATGATCGTTATTGCTCAGTGGGCAAGCCTAAAAGAGATTCTGAGCGAACGGATCGGCGAGCGACTGAAAGCAGGGTCAAAAAGATGGTAAAACCCCCAAATACAATTTCCTAAAGGCCTTCCAACCAATGGAGTATCCCTCCACTGGTGGCCGATTTCACCAACACTGATCAGGGTCTGGATCAGAGGTAATCCGAGGAATATGAAAAAATTGTTTTTCACCGCGACATATCGATAGTAAAAGTGTAAATCCTTCAAGTCCAAATTCAGAAATTTGTCAGGGTACCAAAAAAACGTGCTAGTTTTTGCAACACCTCTGGAAGGTTTTGACTTACAGGTTATTGGACATCGCCACAAAGAAGAAATGAGACGAAAACCAGCTTAACTTGATGGATCTACGGCTCAAATACTACCCATAGAGCTCAAATCCTTATTTTATCAAAAATTGAGACTTACAAGGTTTTTTATTTTTCTTATCGATATTAAGCCTAATTCTTGGTTTATCCGGGGAAGTTGATCCAAAAGTGCCGGCTAATCTCTAGTTTGATTCTTGTGGTTGGTGAAATCGGTCACAAGAACTGATGAATTTAGTTATGGTGGATTTCAGTTAAAGGATTAAAGTCAAGGCAGACTCTTTAACCCGGAAAAAATGTTTAAACAAAGTTACCAAGATCAACCATGTCCCGATCTACTTTAATCCCAGGTTAGTGGAATCGGCCATTAGATGTCACAGGGTACATTTTCCAAGATTCGGTTGTCAATTTTTGGATGTAAATGTTCAGGAAAACCCTTCCCTCACCAGATAATTTCAATCTCAAAGCTGACCGCTTCAGAAAATAGCCCGGGTAGTAAAAATTCTGACAAAAAATTAATCTGAGACACCTATTTGCAATGGTTTTATGCAGTTTCACAATTATGAGAGAGAAGTCGAAACGGTTATAATTGTTTCAGGTAATAACTGGCGAACACCAGACTGAAGTTCGATTCATCGGGGCATTAAAACTCGAACACGTCAAAAGAATCATCCAAACGACAAAAAAGAGAGAGTCGACGCTTGAAAAGAAAACCAATGATGACGAGATGACGACATCGCACGCATCCATGAATTAGAATCGATTCCATTTTAACTTCGCAAGGCCATCGGTCCGAGTCGGATTACACCCGGCGTTCCCATTTCACCCGATGATCCGCACAGGCAATATCGTTTTCATCCAGATCTATGGGAAGCTTGTAACCTTACAATGCAGAAAAGGGAGAAAAATGAAATCCGACTCCCGCTCAGAACGTTTCTAATTTTTGACATGAATTATGCACAATGTTCCTTTCAAAATGACGATAAGTTCTCCGAAACGTTTTTCATCAGAGTAAATTTCCCATCTTTTTTGCAAAAGTGCGATCGGACAGATTTTGGAGGTTTTTAGAGTTTTGGAGAGCACTACCCAGAGGTCGACCTTGGGCCGTATTCAGAAACCTCCCTGAAGTTCCTCCTTAGTTGTTACCTTCTCAAGTCGCGCCCTTCAAGTCAGTGACTTCCAGGAGGCCATCGCATGCTCATTTTTTCATGCATTTTTCAGAAACCAAACTAAACCATTGAACAAAACAAAGCGAGAGATTTTTAAGCAAATTCCAGAAAAGCAGTATAAGGAAGCTTCCTGGTACCACCGCACCCTGACGATGTCGGCCTTGCTCCCCAAAAAAAGATAGAGATGATTTTGCGAAGTTTCCCAACCGCACCGGATCAACCGACTTCATTCTAATAGATTTGCAGCAACCGAGTAACAACAAATTGGAGAGACTAATAGAGAGACCAATTCGGCGAGCTGCCTTTCTGACAGCAATTGCAATTCCGATCGATTATGATGCATGGGGAACTCCGAACGCCTCTCGACAGACCTTCATCGTGTTTGAGAAATCTTTGAAGTGAAAATAGTTTCGACAGGGCTGATAAATGATAACCGCCTGTATGAAATTTCAAATTCCACGTTTCCGCTTGGAATAATTCACTGGCTTTGTTCGATTGAAAATACTCGTAACTCTTCAACCGTCAGATACACGTTCTTCAGTCAGGCTAGATAAAATCGACATTATTAGAGCAGTGAGTGCATCAGCACTGCGGGTCACCTGAGAGCGGCAGGTTGTTGTATAAGCCAAGGATGGGTTGTGTAAAAACTCACTTATACAACACAGGCCTCGTAGTTGAAGGAATAATAACACATTATTGAGAAACCATTCAGTCCTTTTTCGACTTCGAACTATCGATAGAATACTGGTACGAGCTGGTCTGAAAACAATATTCTAAAAGGAAGCTTCTAACAGCTTCAAACGGAGCTTCAGGACGGTCAAAGAGGAAATATCACTTTTTTTCTTATTTGGATGATTTCGTGTTGTGGAACATGAGAAACAAAAATTATAACAGTCCCATCAACATGTACTCATTCGCATTTTTAGGTTAAGGGGAGACCAGGGACTCAGAGGGCTAGGAGGAGAATCACCGCTAAATGGCACTGGCAGAGGATAGGCGGGGTCAGTTGGCATAACAATGAGGTCGAAGCCAAGTAGCCCCAGCCATTATTTTGAATGATTCAAACATTATACCCTAGCAGTTCATTAATTATTTCAGTAGGCAGAAAGCTAGCATACGTAGCTAATGCATGTAAAGCATCCTGAATAGATGATGAGGAAGCACACCGAGGAAGCCGACCAAGCAGAACGGAAAGCAGAATCTCCAAAAAATCACCAAACCACCACCAAAATCTAGCTTATGCCAAGACTTAACAAGGAATGTGCCAAGTAACCCCATCGGTCAATTTGGGCCTAGGTACGTCGAAAAATGTGTGATGTGCATTATTTGCAACGAACGTGAGGGGAAAACCCCCAACTTGGCAACACTGCACTACACAAACGCAGAATCAGAAACTATCTGATAGTGCGTTAGCAGGTTGGGGAGAAGACTTGGCCACCTGTAGCCGATAGCTGTAACTATACTATAGTTGATGCCATTGTTATGCTGTTGTTGAAAGAGATAGGCCCACAGAGAAGGTAAATCAAATTCAGCGGGAGGGCAATAAAAGAATCTAGGATGCGCCAAGCTAACAGAGCACGGAAGGAAGAGATTCCAGCCGTGACAGTGGCAATGACCTTAGAGCAGAATGGGCCAACACCCGGCGGCTGCTGTAGCCCCAGAATTACGTATAAAAGGGCCGATGGGGCTCTGTATCTGGACCGCAAATTCACCGTAAATTTTGAACCAGTGCTACGTAGATAACACACAATGCTTACATATTTTGATTACCTCGGAGGCTGTTTGGATCAAGAATGTCAAGAATATCACAATACAAATTTTAAAACTCGCCTTAAATCAAAATTTGTGCGATAATGCCACCGTGTGAGGTAGTCAGAAAATCATGGCAGCTTATCCTTCATAAAAGCCTATAAACGTATTCATAAACCAATGAACCAATTTTGACGTCTCTGGTCTCAGAATTTGTAGGAAACCCCATTTTTCAGCGTACAAGGCAACAACCAAGAGATTCGAATAAAAAATATCTATCGTTAATATTTGTACGTGATTTTTTTCAGTTCCCAGCTAAGGATGTTGGTAAACTTGAAATCGGGTTTCACAATGCCTAACAGAAAACCTGCAAAAAAACATTCGAGAGAACGGGAAAACAACGTGAGGAAAATCAAGGTCAGCAGAAAGCGAGCGACGTTTTCGGCCATCGCAACGATGTTCAATTTATGGAACAGGATAGGATGCAACTTGCAGGAGAACAATACGAAACGAGACCTCGTCACAGCGATAAGAGTGAAACTGTTCAACAAGTCGTCACTATTCTCAGACCAACCCCGTCCCCGTATGCGAATGGCGAAATGTTAGGACAGCTAACATTTCAAAGTGGCAGACGTATTCGAATACCGAACAGAAACTGTTAAAGTAACTGATAGGAGTTGTTTATTAATATAATTTCCTTCTTCAACAATCGATCGTACCAGAAAAGAGAGTTTTCAGCAATAAATAATAAGCTTCGCATAAGAGATGTACAGAGATAGTCCCGGATATAAACCTGGGATCGTAAGTTCTATTTCGGGTAGAGATGTAAACAAGGCAACAAACGAAAACACCGGGGAGAAAAGGATGTACCCAATATAGAGCGGGGACGTCAACTAGGAACGTCACAACGTGCGATAGCGAGAGCGATCCAAGGGCGAATGTTCGATCTGGCCCTCGGTGTACAATAGGAACGAAAACAAAAACCCAGAAAACGAAAAAATCCGTCACCGGAAATAAGCATCGTCAAACGAGAACAGATAGGTACGTCGCCTATGACGTTCGTATTTTAAAATGATCGCTCGACGGGTCCAAACCAGTCTGACAGCTCATTCATTCATTATGAACAAAAACTTGGAACGTAGCTTTGCTCAAATTTGGGGCGAAATGATACCTACATATTTTCACACCACCATAACACACATCTGGCATTCGGGCCTATTCGCGACCAAGAGTCGAGATGAAAACTGATACTCGTACAGCTGGACCAAAACCCTGAAACTGGACCGATTCTCGTACAAACATTTTCCTCAATTCATAATTTGCTCGCACAACACGATCGTGTAAAATGTCGATTGCAGTTTGGGGGAAAATACATGAAAAACGGGAATGACGCTTGCCAATCCAAAAATTCGAAGCAGAGGAACATGAAAGCTCCAAGCAAGAACCGGAAATTGGATCAGATTGAAGTTGTTCGAGTATGGGCGACCACATCCGTCGAGGGGAGACCCACGGGTTAGCGTTAGTGACAAAATGAATTCCGCTATTGTGAGGAGCGAGGAAGACGTGGGCTGCGAGCTCTGGTGGGACCAGGAAGCTTCCCCATGCCTATCCCGAATTTGGACCGGTTCCTAGGGCAGCAACCATCTGCACATGTGCTTATCCATTCGAGGCTTGAGCGGATGAGCAGTATGGGAGAGCTCCAGCTTCCTGGGCCCCCACAACTCTGAAGACAAGTAGGCCTCGCTCCTCAAAAATGCGAACATTCCGCCTCCGTAGGGTGGACGGTTGGGTCGAATGACGACAATATCCCATTACAACACAACAAAATATGAATGACGGAGTTTCTTCTTCGAATTTCCTCACAGTAGGACAAACCTCAACACGCAGCGGAAAATTATCAAAACAACCCAACAGTTGTGATCGTGTTGTTACTATTACCTCTTCACCGCATTCTAGAATTTCAACAATAGCTCAGGCGCACAAGTAAACCGAAAAGCAGGGAAAAATTCTCTTTTTCAAGAATGAAGAAGTTCTAACCACAAACACAGGCAAGATCGAAACATGTGAGCATCGGATGTTCTTTCGGTTCGAATGGTGATTGATTATGCAAACGAGTGCGAGCGCCTCGGTGCGTCCCATTTGGCTATGGCCCACAAAACCAACGCTGTCAAGGTAAAAGAAATTGCCAACGCGCTCAACCCAATCGACTTGATTCGCTTCGCTTCTGCCTGCTCTTTCATGGAAAACTCTCATATCAGAAGTAGTCAACAATGAAAAAAAATGTTGGAAATCAAACGGAGAACGTAATGAGGCTGAAAATATAACGGGATGGGTTTTTGGAAAATTTGTCCAATTTAGCCCGCCAAATGCTAGGAAAAACAATGGAGCAAACGACAAAATGGGCAAGGAAAAATTCGTTATCAATCGTTCGGGCTAATTGTATGAGGATTCAAGTGACGAGAAGACCGATCAAGTGCTTAGAACCATACTGTTGAAACCATATTACCAATTCCCTGACTAGAGAGGCCCTAACTGACATCAGGCAATGGCGTTCAACCGGCCAGAGAAGATTGGACGCACCAACCACTTACCATCTTCAAACATTAATGCATTGAATTCATACTGAACAAACCACAAAAAAACAAATCAACATAAAATAATATAGGTAGTTGTAATTGAAGAAATAATAACAATATTGTTGTAGGGCTATTGCTGTGTTGTTGTCTTATTGCATTTTTTTCATAAGTTGTATTTTTTGAAATAAATGCATTAGAAAATACAAAATTGAAACCAAACGGATGTGATAAAGTAAAGCATGCTCAAATTTCGAAATTTTCCACAATTGAGTAATTCAGGGAAAGGATCCTTGAGTTTTTCCAAGTTCGTCGGCCATGATTCAATAATACTCATTGTAGGGCAGCACAATACAGTGGATATTTTGATGTCTGTAACTGATCTCTGTACTCTACCAAGGTAAAAGATATACCTAGAAGCAGCGAAGAAAATTTCCAACCTAAGCATCACCGCCCTTTTCAGATCAAGATTAAATTATCTCCTACTGACCCGCACCTATATCTCAATGGGTACAGAGGCAGACTTGAATTAGATCAAATCACGCCTTGTTTGATCGAGAACCTTGTAAGAAAACTGGGTCAAAGTGCGTCGAGTCAACCCCAGGAGACCTTTCAAGTTTTAACACTTTTTTCTCCCGCAATCCGAGTATGTGCTACCCGGTTGCTACTCTGTTGTATAATAATTTATACTGAGGTAATGTCGAAATGGGGTTCGTCCTTGAAACGAGGGCTGGGCCTTGTGTAGAATAATGTGCGAGGTGACATCCCTCGAGAAGGCAGAGCCAGGGTCAATTCGAGAGATCGTTAAGGCTGGTATTGCCCTCGACCAATCGACTGACTCACGCGCAACCCCTTGGCAATATCTACAAGTACATGTGCTGACGATTGTAGAGGAAATTGAGAAATAAACGTAGAAATGAATGCACTCACAGTCTAAATGTTTCTTCTTGGGTCCGATGAGCTCTTCCGTGGTCGCTTTACAGACGGATTTGGCCAAACCCTGGCCGGCGATGCTGTGACGGGCCGCGAGCAGCCGATCTGTCATCGTTTGACCCGCCATGGTGGCACTTGAACGTTTTACTTTCTAATAAACACGGGAAACAACCAGGAACCGGAGAAATTCACTTGGAATCGAACGACTGGACACGATACGCGATCTACGATGGGCGGATGTTCGGTTTCCCAGGTACGGAAGAATTCATAGGAAAAAAAAGGGTCGATCGGATGACGACCCCAAGAACTCGATCCTCCAGACAGGACGAGGTGAAGATGGCGACTGGCGAAATTCTTCGGAATCCATTGCTACCAACCTTACCTCCGCGAAGACGACTACCAACCACAGGGTCTAGAATTTCCCCGAGGACCCAGTACTTTCCTAACTGATTATTTTTAGGTACTAGGGACTGAATATAATGAAAAATAAATTGAGATTGTTGCAAAAAAAAAAAGTGGGAGCAAAAACTCGACGATTTCATGTCGAAAAATGAAAAAATTATGTAAATTTACCAAACATTTGTGTACTAGAAAGACAATAAAATAGACTTTCACAACAACAACAATTCTAAACAGTGATTTGTGTGGTTTCACGTTTGTTATTTGTCGTTGATGTTTAGTGTGCAAGTCGCGTTGATGTTTGGTGTAGTTGGGTTTGGGTTTTCACTAATACTCAGATTTTTACCCATGATTTTCGAATAAAATGAGCTGCAAAAATGCGTATGCATAATTTCGTGTGGTGGACTGTACCAGCGTTGTTCTTCCAATTTTGAGAACGATTCAAAACTTGCGAAGCTCCGTATCATTACATACTTATCCGGCGAATAAGGGCTTTCGTAAGTACGCTGGCCTGTGTTTGTTATGTAATATTGATTGTATTTATTGGCCCAAAGTGATGTTTAGTAATGAGAAAAGCGTTTGGGGGTATTATGCGATAGCTGGCATTAAGGCGGCACTCCTTGAAGGCGGCAGGGCACGCCCGGAACAACTTTGGTTAACTTCTTTTCATGTTTCGATTTTGTCTGAGTAAAATGGCCATGTGTCCCTTGAATTTTGGAGTAATCGCAAGAATGAGGATACCGTTAGAAGGCCCCTTGAATTTCCGCTTTCAAACGTCGATTTCTCCTGCAGTAAGCGAGGTAAATCAAAATATGATTATACCGTTGGAAAGCTGACATTTTGGCTCAGTTTTTTCCTCAACGTGCGCGGGATTGTTCCATTTTTCTAGCCTTTAACGCACGCTGAAAAAATGTTGTTTTTAAAATTTAAGCAGTTTAAACTTTTACCCAGTTTTTTGCTCTCTTAACTTCATGTCAGTAAACTGTGGTTACCGTAAGATTATTGGAAAATTTACGGTTTTTCCAACAGTATCCTCATTCCTGTGATAACTTCAAAATTTAAGGGATGTATCTACTCAAGTGCAAAGTGGAAAACATGAAAAACTCTCCAATGCGGAAATATTATGAACTTTTCTAGGGCTCTCAATAAATATTATAGAACAAAAAATTGTTGCGAATGAGCTGAAAACCGACCCCTTCAACCCCCACCCCCCTTTTACCCCTAATATTTTCTGACTATTTTCTCTCCTATTTCAGCACCGATAGGTATGAATTCTGTCTGATCTTTTACGCACAAGATTACCTCCACTGGACAAAATGGCTGTAACGCCTTGCTGGTATTTCGATAAGAAAGAATTAAGAAACACGCCGTCAATGTTGGATGGCATCGATTACGAGACGGAGCTCCGGTACAGAAAAGATGGCGCCCGATTTATTCAGGACACGGGTACGAAAATGGACCTCGGCTACAACACCATGGCTACCGGGGTTGTCTACTTCCATCGTTTCTACATGTTTCATTCCTTCAGACACTTCCCTCGATATGTAAGTGGATTTTTGAGAGAGACCAATCTTCGGTAGAAGAGCATCTGAACTTGAGGCTGTAAAATAGAAATCTTTCAGGTGACTGCCTCTTGCTGTCTGTTCCTTGCTGGCAAAGTGGAAGAAACGCCGAAAAAGTGCAAAGACATCATCAAGGCGGCTAAGGGATTCCTCACTGACGCAAAATTCGCTACTTTCGGCGACGATCCTAAAGTAAGTTCATCAATGCTATTTTGACCAAGGTCATTTCATTTACTCTCGTACTCTTTGAAAAAACAGGAACCTGCCAAAGCACAAGGTTGTCAAACAAATGTTTTTTCCAGGAAGAGGTGATGACACTTGAAAGAATCCTTTTACAAACGATCAAATTCGATCTACAAGTCGAGCATCCCTACTATTTCCTATTGAAATACGCCAAATGCCTGAAAGGCGATAAGCAAAAATTGCAAAAAATGGTCCAAATGGCCTGGACATTCGTCAACGACAGGTACGATTTTTGAAATATCACTCGTAAAAATGCAGTTTTAACGATCATTTCACGTATAAATAACGATAATTTAATTTATTCAGCTTATGCACAACGCTTTGCCTCCAATGGGAACCGGAAGTCATTGCTGTCGCTTTGATGTACCTGGCGGGGAAATTGAGCAAATTCGAAGTCGTCGACTGGACAGGGCGAACAGGCAAACATCTCAGATGGTGGGATATGTTCATCGAAGATGTCACCATGGATCTCCTTGAAGGTTGGCTACTATAAGTGGAATTTCCATTTTGAAAATGTCTGAATCTTGTGTGGATAGATTTGCAAAGATTTTTGATTATAAACCAAGCTGTTTTTGACTTCAGCCCGATTTTTTGCTTTTCTGACTTAATGCTAGAAAGCTGCGGATATTGTAAGTTTATTGAAAATTCAACGCTCTTTCCTTTGGTATGCTCCTTTTAGTGATTACTCCAATATTTTCGAAAGAAACTTGTTTGAGGCTCAAAAAAGAGTTCATGGAACAAAAATTCTGGCAAATGAGCTGAATTGTCTACTTTTTCGAGGAGGAAAATGAGTGAACACCCTGTTAACAGAGTTCCTACCCTTTCCTTGAGGGCGGCAGGGTACGCCCAGGGCAACTTTGGTTAACTGACGAAAGCAATCGTCTGAAACGGCGGTGTACATGAATTTTTTCGGTTCATTATTGCCAGAAATAATGAACCTGTGTGATTATTTGGCAAAAAAATTGGAAAATCATCATTTTCAGACATCTGCCATCAAGTGCTAGACCTGTACTCGCAGCCTCAGACGAATCCCACGCCCGACTCGCCGCCGCTGCCGCCGCCTCCTCAGCCGCAACCGTCGTCGATCAGGAGCCTCAGCCTCGTCAACGACCACAGCCGATCGCCGATCGCGCCGATGACGACGGGCGCTCCGATTCCGACAGGTACGTCACTCGAACGACACGAACTCGATTTGATATGTTAATTTTCTGTTGATTATATAAAATATGCTGTGTAAAAACCTTTTTGGGAAACTATTTTTTGTCATTAAAATTTCTTTGTACCTACCCTCCAAAAAAAAAAATTTAAAATTTCAAGAACATCTACCTACTAGTTAGGTTGTCTTAGGTTAGACTATGTCATCTGTATGAAAATTTGAGGTCAAGGGGCTGAAACGACTAATGAACTGAGAATGTAAAAATTATTATACAACTAATTAATATAAAGAAATGACCTATATAAATTTAATTTATCGTAATTTCCGATATTTCCCCCTTTTTAGTGTCAATGGTCGGGAAGACGGCGCTCGTGAAGCCGCCCGAACTGAAGATGTCGATCGGCAATTCGTCGAACGGCGAACTGCCGCCGAAGATGATGGTCATCGATCCGACGAAGCCGCCTCCGTCACTCCTCGATCCTGCAGTCGGGCCGCTCCCCGGCGCTCCGCTGCCGCCGGTCTACGCCCCGCCGCCGCAGCATATGCCCCACCATCCGCACCATCATCCGCACGCTCACTCGTTCCCGCCGCCCGGCTTCAACCAGCCGCCGCCCAACGTAGCGCCGCCTCCGGCCAGCGTCTATCCGCCGGCGTTCCCTCCGCCACCCGCTTACTATCCGCCTAAGCTCTAGCTGACGTCGAAGAGGAAAGCCGGCGAATCGTCGAAGAATTGATGCGATCATTTTTCATGTTGACAACATGAACATAACGATGGTGTGCGTATCGATGTGTATGTGTGTCAACTACGTAAAACAAATACGTTCGACTATTGACAGAAATCGGCGTTATCCTGCGAATTTTTAACGTTTGCGTTCATAAATTTAGCAAACAATCAAATTTTGAAAAATGATCGAAAAATGAAAAAAAAAACTCGAGAGAAATTTTACCTTTTGAAACATTATTGTATTGTTCGATATTTCTGTCATTCAAATTTTTTTGAAAATTGACCTACGATTTCATGATGGAGGAAAAATAAAAATAATACTTATGATGAGTATTCTGTATACCTAATAATTAGTCAATTATTGTCAAAGCGATATTTAAAATGATACACCACATAAATCTTTTAAAAGCTTGTTAGTAAAAATTAAAAACGATGATCTATTCGAACGAGCGAAGATTCCAAAATGTCAGCGTTTTTGAGGAATAAATTGTAAAATCAATATTTTGGGACACCAATATTCCGTTGGTGCTTTAAGGTAATATACAACGTTCGGAAGGGAGGTATCGGTGAAAAATGGGTTGACAAATTACAAAAACAAAATTATACTTTATTCATGTTTAACAAAAACCGACAGTCCAATTGCGTAGTTACCCGTTATTAGATGACAGGAACGTCGATATTTTCATTTCTCCGAGGAATTTTTTTCGCCCGACGGTTTCCTGTAGTTGGACATTTCTTCCTTGACGATGGGCATCATCTCGTTCAGTTGGCTTTTGTAATTGTTTTCAGCGTCCGCATCTTCGCCGGCCGTCAGCAATTTGAGCACGAGGTCTGCGGAAAAGAATTGTCGTCAAATGAGCCGTTATTCAAGATAATTCGTGAGGGGACTCAATGACAAGAATCAATATTGGTTGTTGAGAGATTTATCAGCGATGTTGATGTCAGACACTGGATATTAAAACGCATCGAAATATTGAATTATTGTGTTTGAGAGTGAATTTTTTAAGTAGAGGTGGAGAGTTGAGTTTTTGATTGGAGTTATGATGAGATTGGAGTTAAGGTATTACCTTGGAACTTGTGCAGTAGTTCGTGCTGAGCTGGCGTCAGGTGAGGTCGTAAAAATGTCAAAATCGTCGGTACGAATTTCCCGGATGCGTTCAGCAAACTTTGCGTCGCCGTTTGAAAGATGAGCAACACGCCGGCGTGGAGGAGTAAAGCGGGATTGTCACATCGGCCGACTTCCGTGAGCAGCTGTTCACGTTTAGCGAGCATGAACTGTCTGAAAATCGATAAGGAAGAAAATCAGTTCAAAAATTCGAAGTAGAGTTATCTTCAAATTTTCACGAATCACAAGTCTCTGAGCCCAAAAAAATGTTTACAGTGGGTATATAATCGATTTTTTTACTTTTCCTGATTGTTTTCTTGAATTGCACGAAAAAAAAAAAACAGTAAAAAATTACAATCTAAATTATCGCAATTACCAAGATTTATGTTATAAACTTTCGTCTTACCTTTCTTTTTTCTTGTCGGCTTTTCTACTGAGGAGACCAACGGCTGACAGGGCTGGTTCGATAGCTGCGATGAAATCTTCCACGGAACTCGACGACAGCAATTTGTTAAGTCCTGTCAGTGCTTCTTTCACATCCCCGTTCAGCTGGCCGAGCAGCTTAGCTCGATCCTGGAAAGAAAGTTCCCCAATCCATTGAGTGTTAACTATGTGAAGGGAAAACGTTTCATTTCAGACACAAATGGTTACATACCTGGGGCGTCATGTCTTTAACGGACGCATTGCTCGCCGAATCCTCGGCAGCGTAGACGACGAGAGTATTGAGCAAATCCGCTCCCGTCGACTTGAGCAGGTAAATCGTCAATTTGGTCCGCGTATCTTCATTGGGGAACTGTTTGATCCCTCGGTCGGCAAGGCGTAACTCCATCATCCAATTGTCGACTTGCTCCTGCAAATTGCCGTGCGCCTTCCTCCGGTCGCCGGCGCTGGAGACGAGCGTTCTTTCGAATATTTCAGCAGCCAGTTGAGTTCCCTGCTTGTTGAGCAGCCTGGAAATTCAACACTTGGCTCAAGTTGGCTGATTGGGAGAAGGGAGGGTGGAAGCAGCAGGATGGAGGGGAGGTGACGATAATAAGGCGTGAAGGGGGATGATGATGATGATGAGGAGTCGTGAGTAGGGAGTTACGGGAGGAAGAAGCGTGAAAAGATGAAGAGGGGGGAGGAGTAGCAGGAGGAGTGGCTGGAGAGGAGGAGGCGTGAGAGGGAGGAGGCAGGGGAGGATGATGAGGATAGGGGGAAGGGGGACCAGGGTAGGAGAAGGGGCGGAGGTGGGAATGAAAAGGTGGAGGAGGGTGCCGGGGAAGTGGATAACAGAGATGTTGTCTGGGAGGGTGGATGATGAGCGAGAGGAGCGGCAGGAGGAAGAGGCGTGAGAAGGAGCAGGCAGTGGAGGAGGAGGCGAAAGGAGGAGGAATCAGGGGAGGAGGAGGCGTGAGAAGGAGGAATCAGGGGAGGAGGAGGGAAAACATGACAAAACTGGCATACCAAATTGTATCTTCTGTCATATTGGCTTACGGGTAAAGATGTCTGGCAACTTCGTTGGCCAGACCGTCAATGTCGGCAAGTTCTTGGAAAGCTTCGTTGATCGAAAGTTCTTTTTCGATTTCTTTCAAAGTGATGAGTTCCAATTTGCCGGGCAGGCTGACTTTCATTGTGGTCTCTTCGTTGTCGCTGTCTGAATCCAATTGATCGCCCCTGCCTTTGCCTGCTGCGTATTTCTTTTTCGTGGACTTCGTTTTAGTTTCTCTGCCCTGTTAACGAAATAAATATTAATTTCCAAAATAAATTTGATTGGACAATTTGGGCCTTCAAACCAAAAAAAAGTCAAAATGATTTACTTGAGTGCCACCCCCAAGTTTGCCGCTGGCCGCTTTTTTCCGCCTTTCATCCCGTTTGTCCGTCTTTGAATCGAAGTCTTCTTTGTTGGACGTTTTTCCTTTCTTCTCGTACTGCGATTGGACGTACGCGCCCGAAGTGACAGCCTGCACAACCACAAAAAAAGATTAACGGCAAAATATAATCTTGCAGTCACACGATCAGGGTTAGGGTCATACAGAAAAACGTCGTCTCCTTCGCCGAGCTTTCGGCAAATTTATTGCCTTCTTCAGGGCCTAAAACCACATAATGTACAAGAGCTCAAAAATATTTTCAAGTTCAAAATTTTAAAAACATTTTTATTTATTATTTTATTTATTAGGAATAATTTAAAACAAAAATAAAAACATTTTATTTTATTAAAATTTTAAAAACATTTTTATTTATTATTTTATTTATTAGGAATAATTTTTGAGCTCTTGTACATTATGTGGTTTTAGGCCCTGAAGAAGGCAATAAATTTGCCGAAAGCTCGGCGAAGGAGACGACGTTTTTCTGTATGACCCTAACCCTGATCGTGTGACTGCAAGATACTGATACGGGTCGATCATTCATCATCAAGGCAAAATATAATGGTAAATATTCGTTTCTTCCTTGTAACAATCATCCATCATTTCATCACAATACAGCATGGCTTTAGAGGCAACACCAGCTATCTCAAGATACACCCAGATAGCTGGTGTTGCCTCTTGAATGACAATATGCTTTTCTATGCTTCTTCGATCGCTTTTCTAACCTCTTCGGCTTTCCTCTTCAGAATACCACCGGATAGAAAAGGTTTGGTCAGCTCTTGCAGATACGGATCAGTTACGAGGACAGAATCGCAGAAAACGTGAGGGTTCACTTTGGGCTTGATCTTCTTCAAGATCTCTTCCAGAACAACGTTGACGTCAGATGGCTCGAAAACTGAAGGAAGCAGCATCTGAAATCGAGATGATGAAATATCAAGAGTTTCCAGATTCAGTATTCTCGAAGAGATTCGAGCCGTTTTCTTGCACACAAATATTATCTATCAGGCTAGAGGAAAGCGACCCAGGTAGCCAAATACTTACAGTCACGTCTAGGCTGGAGCCGGTGAGGAGTATTTCTTGAACCGCCGCTTCGACTTGACTGATCAGCTGAGGTCCGACAACGCATGAAGGCAATTCGAGCATTCCGTCCGAACCGAAATGGCGGCGTACGAACGAGACCGGATCCGAGATGCCCTGACGGGAGAGAGCGTCGTATTCTGGAATAGGTAACCATACAAGTACCAGTTTAGTTAGTTCTTCAAGCTGTATGGATAGTAGGGTTGTTCAGGTCATTTGTCCCTGGAGAGCTCCAGCTTCCTGGCCCCTCGGAATTCCGGCCCTCACCTAGATAGCCGTTTTGACGGTAGAAATTCTCAACCCACTCCGTCTGCTGTTTAGTGTATATCTGAGGTATGAAGAGAGAGTTGGACTGGCGCCCTGTGAGATGGCCACAGGCTTCCTTTGCTTCCATTAACGAATCGAAAGCAACTGCAACAAAATCCATCAGCTATATTAACATAGAGGAGTAGGATGAGTACTAGGATAAGTTGGCTGCAGGATATAAATATATAAATAATAATAAATTCATTTCTTAAACAAACTCAAACAGTATCATTGGTTGATCGCTGTGGTCGTGGGAGGGGGGGGGGTTGTTTGTTGCTTGGGCGTAATTTTTGTTTATGAGCACACAATGGCGCTACTGAGCTATGTCGGTCAGCACAAGCTGCAGCAGCACTGCTTCTTCCTCCAAGTTGCAATCAACAAAAAGTTGCATAGAGAGTAGGACGTATTGGAAGAGATGAGGAATTTTTAGGCGATACCTTCCTAAAAGTGTGCCACAATCGCTCCTCAGGTTATGTTATTAGAGAGTTTTTGCAGCCAACGGGTGACGGGGTGAAGTTTCTCACGGGTGACGTTTCGCGTGCGACGTTAACTAAAACTAGGAGCAACAACGCCAGTTGTTGCTATGTTGGTTGCCATGTTAACCGTATTATCATTATTAGTTAGGGTTCTTATTGGTTAGGCATTCAACGGGCCCGTCTCTTCGGCTTAACGGGCGACGCTGAATGGACCATTTTACCGGCACCCGTGGCTAACGTCATGTCGAGTTACCGTCTCCCGGCTCTTACGGGCTCTGTCGCGAGGTTCTACGTTGCCCGTTAGTGGCATGCAAAAACTCTCTATTATTTTGTGCCTTCACGTCAAATGGTTGTTGTTGTTGTTTGCCATATGCTCAAAAAAGATACAAGGCTTGTTCCAGGAGCGTGAGCGCAGGCATGGGTTTAGGTGGTAGGCAACGAAGCATTTCCGGAGCGGCAACGACACTTGCAAACATTACAAAACCTCACATGCACAAGGCATCTTCGAATGTCTTCACTCACGCTCCTGGAACAAAACCACTGGCTGTTATAGCCATGATGGCCACTGGGACGTGGCTTGGGAACGCCAATGTTTCAACGCCGACGCCACCTCAATCAATAAATGCGTTTCCTCAAGTTGGCCACTGTTGGAGGTGGGATGGACCTAGGAACTTGGCTTGGAAACGCCAATAAAAATCATTTGATTCAACGACGACGCCACCTTGGCCAAACACAGCAATGCATTATCTTACCCACTCCACTAGCAATCGGATAGTGTATGACTTTACCCCCCAGCACCCAACACCACCAAGCGGATAGTGAATGGACTCTTGTAATGTTGGTACGCTTCTTCCATTCAGGATGTAAGTATCATGGTGAGGATCAAGGATCATAAAACGCTGTACTCTTTCGTCTTTCGTGCAAGACCCATCAATCTCCATGGTTCCTTCGATTGGAAAATCAATAAAACTTGTAATATCAACAAATGAGGCAAAATAATTTCCCTTCCATGATTGAATTAACAAATTTTCACTCGTGGGTCTTGATTTCATTAGTATTTTTCACATTGCAAGACTTTACTTCAGTCGCTCTCGGATCGCCCATTCGTAGATCGAAGGACTTCTCTCATGCTGAAGTCGCAAGAGGACGAAGAATTCGAGGCAATCGAGGCGACAGCGACCGACTGGCGAGGTACATAAACGAGCAGAGAGATCTGCTCACCGGAGCGAAGACGACAGAAGCTCTGGTCAAAAGGTTCGTAAGGTTCTTGCGCCAGGCGTACCCAAAGCAAATTGCAGAACTGACGTCTCGCGAGGGATCAAAACCGATTCCCCGAAGATCGCTGCTTCAGGGGATGGCGGGCGGAATGTTCAGCTATAAAGGCCGAGTATCCCGGCCGAAAATCGAGAAGCTGTCCGATAAGAAAATGGGCTGCGGATGCGGCGGAACGGACGATATGACGACGACTGACGATGCCGTGGAGGAAATCAACAAATTCCAACTGTTCTTCTCGGATCCTCCGCTGTGCCATCCGACGACGACGATGACGCAAGAGGATCTGGCGACTGCCACAGACCTGTGCGGCCATGAGTGCCAGTGCCACACTGAGCCGCCACTGACTGATAACGATAGGGAAATTTACATTACGACCACCAAGCCGACTGTCAAGACGACTAAGGCTACAACTACTGAATGCGGTTCATCTGGTCAATAAATGAATGCTCGGGATTCGTTTTTTTAATTTGGAAATAGCGACTACAACTGCTCAGATTTAAGCTGGGGTTTTACGCTCCATTTGGTTTGCCAGAAAAAGGTTTTCTGTTTGAAGTTTTTCCAAGAATTTTTTTGGGTGTCTAAGGAAGTCTGGAATTGGGTTTCGCTTTTGGTGAAAGTGCCCCTAGAACGTTAATAGAGAAATTTCCCAAAAAAGCTTATGGATGATCAGGCTGAGGAGGCGTCCGTTGATACAGTTTATGACAAAATCGTGAATTCCTCGAAGTCTACTTAAGGACAGCCCGGCAGGCTCACTAAAATGGCTATAACTTTCTGAAGCTTCGTTTCGATTCTCGATATCAACACGATTACAATACTTCCATTTACCTAGTTTGTAAATATGGAAGTAATCGTTTCGGTTGAAGGTAAAATTAATGAATAGCGCAGGACAACAGAGGGTTACTGATGACGTCCTGACGCCTTGACTTGATCTCAAGGAGAGACTGCTGATATCAGACACAATTGAAAATCATGGAGTCTGATTACGAGTGAATTGAAATTACAACAGTGCAGGTTATAACAGAATTTGAGCGGTAACTCACAGAAGAAGTCGCGGTCCTGCAGCTCCGTCAAGCTGGCGAGAACGTTAACTTGAATCGGCTGGGTGATGGCCCTAAGGGCACCTCGTAAAATGCACATGTTCCTCTCGACAAACGCCTCCGTGTAGAATATCCGACTGTCCGACTTGTCCTGTTTTCCGTGAATCGATTTGCCCAAATTCTTCTCTACAACCTGTACAGAGGATGAGTCCATCGTTAGAGTCTCTTACTAGATGTACATTTCCTCATATATGTTGACGTTTGCAGCCTTTCTTGAGGAAAAAACCATAACATTTGTAACAAAATATGGGAGAAAATTAATTAAAAATATGTACGCATGCTGAATTTTATAAAGTAAAAATATGTATTTTTGACTTACCGAGAGGAGGAATTCACCCGGTAAATCGTACGTTTTTGTAAGTTCCGAAATTGTTATCTGGCCCAATCGTTGGAGGGAATCATTTATCTCTTCGGCAATAGTTTGTTGATAAGTTCGATTGATCAATTGGCCTAAAATGATCGTGCAGCCAGCTTCGGATTTTTCGACTTCTGGAATCCGCGCAGATACGTGGCTCAGGTCGACCTTCAGTGTTTTGGACAGCTCCACCAAATTTATACGGCCTGGGTAAAGGATATTTGTGAGATAGTACAAATTTGAGCAATTAATTTTGGGTACATCAATGGATTTCAGAATCAGCAAAGCGACAATCGTCACCTCCGTTCACGTAGAGTTCATCTTTGATTTCTTTGACCAAGTATTGGGGGGTGATACATTCTTTGCCGTCCGTCGTGAATATGACGTCCAGTAAGTTTGATTCGATCAGTTTATTGATAACTTCGATACAATTCCTCTCGGATAACCTGAAAGAGAACGAAGACCTTCAGCTCCTCCATGCGGAAACTTGATAAAAATCAGCAAAAATTTAACAAAACATAGGTAAACTCAAATAAGACTGGCCAAAATTGGCAAACCATGAAAAAAACAAATAGTTCCTTACGTTTGAGTAGTTGTTGTCAGCTGGGCTCTCTGGAAATCGGCCGCGAGACGTTTGACTTCATCCCAAGCAGCAACGGCCATGGTTTATTGTATTATTGAGTATTGCCCCTGGCCAGAATGGCTGGAACACGATTGTGAATCACCCTCATTTATGAGTTAAGAAACGTGAGTTTTTGTCATGCATGAGCGAGGAAGGTAGGTACAGCATGAGCTGCCAAAAGCTGCCAAGTTAGATTTAATTCTAGCATTGCAATAGCTAAAATGTAGAACCAACAGAATGTTTAGGTCATCACCATGACATTGTCATGGTGCGTGCTAAAAAGAGCGACCAAAGCAAATAATAAAATGGGCATACCTTAGAAGTGGCGAGAACCAGGAATACTGAATAGCTAATGCCTAATAAGGTTTTTACAAAGAGTTTGCGTAAACATGCAATAAAATCATTTAAAAAATTAGTCAGATTGCTTTTTATCTGCAAAATTCACCATACACACTACACACAAGCTGCTGACAACTTGACACTTTCCTATTTTATCAACTTTATCAGTTGTTATCACAGTATTGATAAACACTAATAGTCTCAGCTGAATAATGGAAGACAGACATTCAGAAACAAGAAAATTTTATTCGGTTAGTCAGTGTTGCCATATTAGAGGTTTTCCCTCCGTTCCTAAAGGTTTCTAGGAGCCTAACAGAGGGAAAATAAGGATAGTAGAGGGATTCCTCTGTTCAAGAGGTTTTAATGAGACTTTCAGAAGGATTTCAGAGGTTTTTTTTTGAATGGCCAGAAAGTGCTTTTGCTGCTTTAAGAGCACAGAGAAAGAATTGTGCTGCTCGAACATGAAAGTGTTCATGTTTTAGTATAGAAGATCTTTAACCTTTGCTACCATTTATGTAAATATAAGTTTCAAGCCAAATTGTTTGTATAAAAGAAACTCGAATTTTTGCACCAGTTACGTAAAGATTGATTTCAAGCACTGCCATCTCGAAGTTGAGGGGGTTGGGGGGGAAGTTGACTTTGATCTCGAAGTTGACTTTGAACTCGAAGTTGAGTTTGATCTTATAGTTGATTTTGACCTCGAAGTTGAGTTTGAACTCGAAGTTGAGTTTGATCTCGAAGTTGAGTCTGAACTCGAAGTTGACTTTGAGCTCGAAGTTGACTTTGATCTCGAAGTTGACATTGAAATCGAAGTTGAGTTTGATCTCAAAGTTGACTTTGATCTCGAAGTTGGACAACAAAAAAGGAAGAAGAAGAAGACCGTACCCGCGCTCGCGCTCAACAGGCTCTTTGCTCTTTCCTCCGTCCTTGTCCTTCATCTCATCTCCTGCATTTTCCTTCCATTTTGGAGGTTTCCTTATACATTGTTCATTCTTGGAATTCAAAATTTCGAGTGCGCGTTTCAACTTTTCAAGTTTTTTTGTTCGCTCGTGGTGCGTTTTTATTATAGTTTCGTGCCGTATTGCAAATCAACGATTGCTTTTTGTTCCGAAACCGACATCGTCGGGATTTTTGTGCCGTGCCGGTTCCGACGTTCAGCAGCTCCAATCAATGCCAAACTACGAATCGTCGGTGCGGAATTTGATGTAAGTGCTTCACTTAACTGTAAGCCAATTATTATCCCACTGTAAGCCAAGCCTGCATGCCAATACCTATCCAGTACCTATTTCAAATGACCTAGGTTAGAAATACCCAACAAGAACAAAATTTTGAGGTGTCGAAAAGCCTCGGACATTCCTCTTATCTTCTGGACTTTGACTCTTTTGGTGGATGGTTACCTTTTCAGCAGCCCTTTCACGTCCTTTTTGGACGTTCATAAGTACGTTTCGTTAACTTTTAGAAACACAGCGTTCAGGTTCTCCAATTTAAAGTGTATGTAACGAATACGTTTCTGAGTGCGAGTTTTCCTGTATCCGAAAGATAAATCAAGGCGACGATCGAGAAGTTGAGAGAATGTATTAATTTATTGGAAACCGTGACGCAGAACAAATTATTTATATTGTTTTTGGCCGAGTGTTTTACGTTTGAGTGGCTACAGGAAGTTGAAGAAATGCGTCGAAAAGTGCGATCTTGGTAGCTTCGAGCCCTCCAAACCCAAACGGATTTGATTTTGACTGATTTGGTGGACTATGCTAATTTTCAAACCCGCCTGAAATCAAGTTCAGTATAATATACTGAATATTATCCTCTACTAATATATTATTAGATCCTCTACTAATATATTAGTAGATAATATTAGTATAATTACTGATATTATCCTCTACTGTAGAGGATATTTGACCGAATTTCTATTGCTAGCTTGTGTTAGAAGTGTGGCTTCGCCTGTTCGCCTGTATGAATTTTGGGCCTTCTTATTTAATCGAGAAACATCCGGAAATAACCGCGACTTTCCTTATTCCTCAATTTCACTTCTTTTCGTCCTTCAATCTTTCTGTCAATAAAATTCGTTCCCTGTTAACGGCGTCTTAGTTTTTCAGTTATAACAAGGCGAAAAACTGAAGAAGCAACCAGTCAGTGGTTTTAGGGCTAGACAGAATTCCCATCGGTACTTTTTTTGTACCTAATTAGAAAGGTCGTGCTCAACGTGTATTATGCCGGACATGGGGAATCTCTCATGACAAAAAGTTGCGAAATCGGCGAAAAAATGTTCGCCTGCGAATATGCATAAATTACCCCCGCTCCGGAGACAGGGGCGTTCAATAGGAATACGAAGGAGAGATGAAACCGAAGGACGTCCGAATGTTCTATGTTGTTGATCTTTTGATTAGGTGCCTACCTTCCGTTAGAGGTAGAGAAAAGAGAGGATACCTTAATAATGCGCGGTGTTACAACTACATAGCACCATTCCATAATCCTACAGAGTACTGGAGGCTCGTGGAAGTGTATTCTGTATTGTACTGGTGAATGGTCGGTAGTCGGTAGAAGAAAACTTCTTTCGAGTCCTCAGTTGTGAAGGATTGGCGCACATTTCCCACGAATTGTCGCAACATTGACGAGCGCAATCGGCCACTGCGCAGGCGCCGACTCGCGGCTTAGGTTGTTTTATGATTCATTAGCAAACACATCATCTCCCTACAGAAGATGGTTGGTATAATGGGAGTTTCGGACCTTTGCCGCTTAGCTTTTGTCTTCCAGTGTTCCTAGATAAATGGTGTCGAAAATTCATAAATCACCCATGTTGCTATGTTGAGACGGATAAGCCTAGGAACGCTACATTGTAGAAAACACAAGTACGCCGAATAGGGTGAAACTAGTTCAAAACATTTCACAGACTTGCGATCGAACCTCCTATTACTTGCAGATTTCTAATCGCCGGTCACATTGATTTGAATAGAAAGACCATTTAACGATCTGACAATCTCAATGGCCAACTGGAACTCTGGTAGACTTTGCACTCATTCAGAGCGCAGGTTGACGCGCCTTTTCTTTGCCGGGGATGTCTTCATACTGACCTATTCAGTGTTTCGGCGAAGATTGATGATTGCTCATTGATGAAACAAAAATCATTGGTAGAAAGAAAACGCCCTGTCAAGTGGTCCACAGGGATACAAAAGCAGCAGCAGGTTGACCGTTTTAGAGGGAAATATTCTCATCGTTGGTATTTTATAATGTTGGGGTGTTGGTGCGAACCTGTTTATAAAACTTGGCCCCTATCATTTATCACCTCATGTCTCGGCACCAGCCTCGAAATCCCTGCCCAAAAAGGCCCTCCCTAATTCCACCAGAATTACCTACTCTGCAGTAAATTTGTGCTCTTGTTATGGATGCAACGATTTCTGTTCTCTTAATTAGGTGCATTTTTTAAATGATAACATAAGTAAACCTATCATAGCCCTCGAATCAGATCAGGCAACAGCGATATCGACAAGTTACAACATACGCCCCCTAAAATCCACAACTATTGACTTGAGTGAGATATTTATTATGGCTCAGGACTAGGAACCTATTCAGCTGCTATTTTACTAGGCCGCTAACTCCTGAAATGCTCTAAATTTTGGAAACCTTCCGTTTAAAGATCAATTTCGTTACCTGTCTGCTGAAATTTTCAAAGAAAACGGCAACCGTCGATGGGAAGCGAATCGAAATTGCATCGGCATAGCAAGTAACGTTGGAGAAGGATGAGATCGGCCGTAGCTGCTTAAGTTATGTGAGAGAATTCACATAATCGCGGCCGTAGCCCTAGATTGTTGTTGTGGTGGTGACGGGACTTCTAAGGATATGGCGATGATGGGAAAATGCTTTCAACTCAATCCGACCCGACCAAAGCCGCCGATGGAAGTTGGGATCTTTATCTTGTGAAAAGCGCGTTGCTCAAATTAACCGGTTGTCTATAGGCTCGGATCGACTATGAGCAATTCTGCAGGCAATACTCGGCAGGCAATACTGACTAGCAAAGACAGAAATCGGATATTCGGGCGTTGCCAATGCTGCCTTCGCTCATTGACAAACAATTGTGAATTCGTAATAAATCGCTCCCTGTAGTCCTGGCTTTGTGTCGCAAACACTCGGTTTCAATATCCAGAAACTGAGGTTGTCTCTCTGGCGATAAAAACGGAAAAAAGTAGGTAAAAATACCATATGTCCCCCACCTCAGAATTGGAGGCAAAGCGAGGGGGAGGGGCTAAAACTGCCAACATTTTGAACCTTCTTACTTCCATATAAATATGGAAATCTCTGTACCATTTACCTTAAATTCTTTACCTTAGTCCTTAAATCAAAAATCGGAACGGAGCTTAAAAAAAATTTTTTTTTCTTATACACATTTACTTCCCAAACAAGTGTCTGTGTGTGGGTGTGTCCGTCTGTGGTCATTTACAAACCTCCTACCTGAACCTTTTTTCAAATTTTTTGGACTGAAATGTTTGTCTTGGCAAGACCTGACACCCTGTTTAATCGGAATTGGAATAACTCGTAGTACTTCCGATAAATTTGCATTTTTAGTGTTTTCTATTTTATTTTTTTTGGAGAATCATTCTCGTTTGAATATCTAAAATGAGTTTGGGGTAGGTAGAAAGTAAACATAGGTAGGTACATGACATAGGTACATACTGAAAGAACTCGACACCTTCCTCGTGGAAATCTTGATGTTAACGAGTGTTAAAATGGTGGTGCCAGCAATAATGAGGTTACACTTAGGAGGAGGGTACACCTTTGGCGATACTGAATAATGAAGAAGTTCGCTGGGAGAATTCGCAAACTGGCCCATCTGCGGGATGCGGGATCGATGATCCCATTGTGGGAATCTCTGATCAGATGGGATTCGAGGAGCGAGATGATGCGTGTGATATAATATTTATTATTACGGGAATGAGGAAGAATAATGTAAGGAGACGTGCCTACCTATATTGTCGGCTATTGCATGAATCTTATTGGCCACAAAGCGAAGCCGCTAAATACATTATTATGGTGAACATGATTAGAACCATAACCATGCATAACCCATGTATCGTAGAATGCGATGACCTTTCGATTTCCTCGTATTTGAAGAATATTGCGTTTCAGGGAATGTTTTGAGCCGAATTCTAACCGTTTTAACTATTTTTATCGGAATTTTTTTTTCATGAATGTCAAAGCAACATTATGGCAATTTGATTGAAATTTTATACTTTGATGAAAAGGACGGTGGTCATCAAGTAAATTCCGTCTTTAAGCCCTGTTGAAGATATAATATCGTCATTTAAGTTCTGAAACCACCTACCTAATCCACATTTTTGTCAAAATGGGTTTATTATGTTTTGCGCATGGTCAGGCTGTGCCTCAGCGATAGGAACCACCAGTTTTGAGCCATAATCAACAGATAGCGCGCAAACTGCAAAAATGTCAACTCCGCCTAATCAGTTTTTTTGGTCAGGTGGACTATACAGACTAACCCACAAAATTTTCTCAACTTGAATAAATTGAGTATTGTTCATGGTTTCATATTGGCACGAAGCCATCATGATACAGATACTAACTTTTCAGAAAGAATCGCGTGATAATTTCGGGAATAAACATTTTTTTGTCTCTCCTGAAAAATGAGTCAATGTGGTATCAGAACTTAAGTGACGATATATCGAAAGCTCGGCGAAGGAGACAGTTTTATTACGTTTGACCCTACAACTGATATGCTGACAACCATAATCATTCACGGGTCGATCATCCATCCACAATTCTCGATACAGGATACTCTAGGTAGTTGCCTATGTAATACTTGTCACTAGGGCTAGGATTTTTATGGATTTACATACATTGTATTAGAGACGGATTTTATGAGGTCCGTTGACCATCATCCTTTCATCATGGCTTGACCACGTAAATTCCGACTTGAGGTGAGAACGTGGTTTTGAACGCCAATGAAATTTATTCGAGTTGTTTAATGAGTCATCTCTACCAATCAAAACGATGAATTGTCTTGGCCCCACGACCAGCAATCGGATAGTGTATGGGCACCTTAAGCCCTGATGAAGATATTATAATGTTTAACGAAATCTCGGCGAAGGAGTTTTTCTTAAGTTTGACACCACCCCTGATCTGCTGACAACCATGTACCTAGAATATTCAGAACCTAGAGTATCTGGGTCGTCTATGGAATATTCTCGATACTTAGGTGCACCCCCTATTCGCGTAAGTGTGACGTCCTTGTATCGTTTCTGGGGTCAGGAGATGATCTCGAGAGCCGCTACCTTCCGCCGATGTTGCCCGGATCCCCCAACCCCCAACCCCCAAGGGCCGCGAGTGCCGAGTGGAGGCGAGTTTGGCGTGAAGCGAGTACCCGTACCTCAAGTCAGTCAGTCCCCGTTCGATCTTCGCGTCTGCCGTCCGTGCCTGTAATTTCGGTCGTCGTTACGCGCCGCTAAGGACTAACTTGTAAACAACGTTTCATAAAGGTGAGCAAAAAATGATTTTTTTTCTCTATTTAATTTTTTTTTGCGAAACATAATATACCTAGGTGACGTAAAGTCAAAATTTATCCGAAAAAGAGTATAAGGGGTTCAATAATTGAAATAAATTGTTAATGAAATAGAAAAAATCATAATATAAAAATACTTGAAATAAATTGTTAATGAAATAGAAAAAACCATATTAAAAACATACTTGAAATAAAATGTTAATAAAATAGAAAAAAATAATAATTATTTATTAATAATTTAATAATAAATTTAATAATAACAATTATTATTGTCGTCCAAAACTGATAACGATCTTCGAAGTTAGAGATTTCAATTTTATTTTTCTCTGGTCACAACGAACGGGAGGGGATACACAAATTTCATGTTGATCTGGTACCTTCATAACAGGCATAGAGTAGGTATCTAACCAAATCTATGTGATACCTCGATGAATTCCGTGTTCCGCCCGTGTGTCCTTCCGTGGTCTTTTACAAAAACCGCCATATAGATCATCGCTAGCATAGATCGCTAAATTTTCACTTTTTTCAAATCTCTTGAACAGGAATGTTCGTTTCGTCAAGTCGTATCGCGCGTTTAATCGGAATTCGGGTTACACACAGTACTTCCAATGTATGAGCGCTTTTAGTCTTTTTCCCACAGTTACAGATTTACTTTTACAGCTTTTTTTTTTCCACATTTACATTTTTCCTTCCACATTTACAGAGTAAATGGAAGTACCTATTGTAATCGTCCTAAAATCGAGAATCGGAACGGAGCTTCAGAAAAAACTTTTTCTTATACACATTTACTCAGAATCACTTCCCGAACAAGTGTCTGTGTGTCCGTCTGTGGTCATTTAAAAAAATGGCCGCAGCTCCCTCAATTCTCAACCTTCTTTCAAATTTCTTGAACTGAAGTGTTTGTCTCAGTAAGACCTAACACCCTGTTCAATCGAAATTTGAATAACTCGCAGTACTTCCGATATATTTGCATTTTTAGTGTTTTCTATTTTATTTTTTTCCGGCTACAAAAATGAACCGATTCGAGCGTTCTTGGTCTCAAAATCTTTGTTTTACCTTGAAGAATATTTAGATATTTTTTTATTCAGAAAATGTGGCGTATTTTTATTTTGGGGAATTTTTAAATTTGCATAGTGAGTTATTTATATTTTTGACCTAAACACCATTAAACGCAGTCAAAATATGATCAAATTGCTTCACAAATTTACGTTTCAAAATATGGAAGTATTGTGTGTTATCTACGCACCACTGGTTATACATACCTACTGCTTTCTTTGTACCTCCCGTTTCGGTACATGCAGGCTGATGTGAATGACTGGTTCGATCGGAAATTCGGTGCATCACAACGCTGACCGTGCGGTTTTGCGGTGACCGCAATAGTAAAGCTGGTATAGCAAAGAAAACAAGAACTTGCGGGATGGTGGAATAGCAATAAAAATGAATTTCGACTTCCTCAATCAAAAGAAAATTGAGTTGCTTCGGGATGTTCGGCGGATCAGGTCGAAAAACCTGTTAGGTCAAGAGAAAGGGTTTTGTAGGTATCTGTAACGCCGAAAAAATTATCCTATAGTTCTTATAGAGACTAGTTTTTTTACTTGCTGTGTGTTATCCGCGCACCGCTACTTAATTGATCGATGGTTATCTATGAGCTTAGGTACGTTGAATAGTGTCCTCTTATACGGAAACAACCTCAATTTCGGATGTTGTAACGGGTAGATATTTAATAGTTGATACCTAACTTGATCCATAACTGCACGCTACATGAGAAGCATAGACAGTTGCGTGCGCATTGAGATTGTTCTTTCTAAATCCCCAAAATATCGTGCGTTATCCAACCGAGAGTTCATGGTCAACAATTCGAGCCAGGTATCATGATCGCCCAATTTTTTTCTGTCGACTTTCTTTTGGATAGGGGTATTACTTAAGTTGGGTACCTTTAACATAACTGAATGCGCGATAGGTAACCTTTAGGTTGGTACTAGCAGGTAGGTACCTTGGAGTCTTACATAAGGTTGCATGATGTAGTTGTTTTACTTAAGGATGCAATGATCACGACGATGGACGAAGTTGACTACATTGTCATTCTGCTGTCTGGTTCTACCCTCTGTGGATTAAGCGAATTTTAGTCAGTTTATCAGTTAGTCAGTCATTTTAGACACACGGGCACACAGACAGTTGTTCGAGAAGTGATTCTGAGTAAAAGTGTTTTAAGTGTTAAAGGTTTTTCTGAACCTCTGTTCCAATTTTCGATTTTATAGCTATTGTCAGCGATCAGGGGTAGGGTTTCAGATGAAATAGCAACCTTTTCCTTTGCCTAGCTTTCGGCCAACATTTATTTAGGCCTTCATCAGGGCTCGAAAAATAGATTTCAAAAAATTTAGCTCCTTCCCCCATCCAATTGTTATCCATTTGACCTAATAAATAAATTTTCAGTTGTCAAAAAAAGAAGCAGAAAAAAAAGTTACACTTGGACACCATCAACAATGAACAAAAAACCTGTTGGATAGGTAACAATTGGATGGGGGAAGGAGCTAAATTTTTTGAAACTTGTTTAAATCTATTTTTCGAGCCCTGATGAAGGCCTAAATAAATGTTGGCCGAAAGCTAGGCAAAGGAAAAGGTTGCTATTTCATCTGAGACCCTACCCCTGATCGCTGACAATAGCTACGCAGTATTACGGGTCGATCATCCACTTTATTCAATTTTCGATTTTAGGACGATTACAATGCTTCCATTAACTCGATAAATATGGAAGTAAAAATGACCATAGCTCCCTCAATTCTTCCTTCTCCTTTATTTGAATTTCATGAACTGGAGTGTTCGTCTCGGCAAGACCTATCGTCCTGCATAACCGAAAGTCTTGGAACTCACAGTACTTCCGATATACTGCCAGTTTTAGTGTTTTTTTTTCTGGCCTCAAAATGTTCCGATTTGATAGTTTTTGGTCTTGAAATCTTTTTTTTACCTTGCAGAATACTTGGATATTTTTTATGTTCCCATAACTTGACATTTTAGATCCGCGCAGCCTCCGAAGAAGTGAAAATACAATCAAATCGAAAATGTACGTACTCGTATCAAAATATGGAAGTACTGTTGTTATCAACGCACTTTTTATATCAGTATACTAGGTACGTGGAATCCACTTGCCGAATTTGGGATAGCAAGAATCCAGTAAGATCCACGATTTAAGTTCATCAATCCAAAGTTATTCACGCCCTAGTCACGTCTCACCCATATACGATTTCCATTTCGGATGTAGAACGCCAACTTCTGATTGCTCTCTTCCGAGATATATGGCAAATTACCCGTCGAATCGTGAATTACGTAGTTGAGCTGACCCCCGGAGTTCATCTCGACCTGGCGATGACTTGAGGCAATATAATCATGAATTCGGCGCATACGCGAGTCACCTTCACGAAGGAGGCGTTTCTGTGTTAGGCGATCAAGGCGCTAACTCGCCCGATCCTATCGGAAAGAACTATACCGTCTGCTGACCCCAGCCAATAATAAACTGCCGACCCCTGCATGTACTTCAAGAAGACTTCACTCATGTTCGGACGTATGAAATTTCAGGATCACCGGTTGTAACTCAGTGGGAATTGCTGTAGGATTCTTCAGTTGTTGTTGTTAGGGTCGGAGGGCCTCCGGTGAAAGTGCGGAGGTCGGCCCGGCGGACGGCACGGCTCTGACGCCGAGGATGAGCTAATAAACGTGATCTTAGGTACCACCATCGCTAACTGTAACCAGCATCACTTCACGTACCTTCCGCCAGGCTATTACAGCTGGATTTCCCCTCCTCGATAAATCATTCTTATCAATCGCCATGTTTTTTCTGATGAAAAATTTCCGTGGAAATTTAAGGACAAGGCCAATTCTGTAAAAATTGTTGGTGCAGAAACAATGTACCTACAATCGGGATTGGAGCATGGAGAGTTGGTCGTACCATGGAAACTTTACTCCCATATTTTGGTGACTCTCTCAGAAAGTGCACACTTTAGCTTCCGAATTTTCAAAAACATTTCGTATTCTGGATAGGTTTTTCTATCAATTCCGTATTTACGAAGTATTGGCATCGTCCCAAAATCCAAAATCAGAGTCCTTATCGCCCTCATTTCTCAACCTCTTTTTGAATTTCTTCCTTTCATCCTGTCTACCCGGAATTTAAGTAGGTAACCCATAGTTCTTCCGATTCATTACCACTTTTATTGTTTTCTATATATTTGCATTTTTAGTTTTTTCCATTTTATTTTTTTCTGGCTACAAAAATGAACCGTTTTGAGGGTTTGTGGTCTTAAAATCTTTGTTTTACCTTGCAGGATACGTGGATGCGTTTTATATTCCGGTAACTGGACGTACTTTGATTTTAGGCGAATTTTGAAATTTGAATCGCGAGTTTTGACATTTTTGGCCTATTATATAGGAAGTTTGCTCGTACTTTCGGGCCCATCCGAGCACAAACGGGATACGCTTCAAAATATTGATTTTGAGAATCCGGTGTCGGAATAATCCACAATCAGGACAATTTTTGTTGAGGGAATTTTTTCGTAAAATTAAAAGATATGAGCGACATTTCCACTTCTGTAAATCGATCGAAAATTTATCTTTCATTTTTCTCAAAATGCCATTTCCCGATGTATGTGCTCTCAGGTATCGTTATTGTCTATTTTCAATAATTAACAAATCATTCCATCTAGTCAGGTAAATTCAGTCAGAGACAATGTAGGCCAGGATAATCCGTAATACTGACCAAACTGATGATTACTTCGGGCGGAGTTGTTATCCGCTTTTTCTGCGTGGTCACCGCACAACTAGGAAGAGCAAACTTATTGAAGAACGTTTTTCACCCGAGTCATTGCGGTTCATAACACGATCTAACAAGATGTCTGAAGCAGATAGGAGAGCTGTTCAAACTTGTTAGGCGAGGCTTGTTAGATTTGCGCCTTAATTTTCGAGCGCCTGGTTATGTCTCTTATATCAGAATTGGTAGCGCCTATAAAAACCATTTCATCCAGTGGGTGCACAATACTTTCATAATATGGTATGTAAATTTTTGTATCAAATTGATTAAATTTTGACTATTCTGAAGGCTATAGGGCTCCAAAACGTTTCAGCTTGAGAAATTTGAAAAAAGGTTGAGAATTGAGGGAGAAATGGCCATTTTCGTAAATGATTACGCTTGTTCAAGACTGAATCTGAGTAAAAGTGAATGAATATAAGTTTTTACCGGAGTTCCTTTCGTATTTTCAATGTCTGGACGATTTCTATACTTCCATTTACTTCGTAAATATGGAAATTAAAATACCATCTACCTGCTCCAGAAATAACATCCCCCCCCCCCTGTTCCCTTTCCGCAGGAGCTGCTAACCGTCAAATTCCGTCCAATTAATTCTGATCTATCGTGCTACCTTGCACTACCTTTTCAGAACATTGGCAGCCGGCGTAGGGGTTCTCTAGGTAGTAAATAGGTAGTGTCAGCAGTAAATGACTTCCAAGGCCTGCATTCGCACGACATATTGGACATTGAAGAGCTACAACTACCGTTTCATCGCATGCAATCCTACATAAAAAGTATACAGTACTCACGTGTGACATTACGTCGTCAAGATCTCGGGAAATACCTAGAAATACCTTAGCATCATCATCGATATCATTGGTCGGTCTATTTGGAGCAACATTCATGTAGCCGAGAGTCAGAAATGCTACGAAAGAGACCTTGCAATGCGATCCGGGGAGAATCCTTCATTTTTTACAGCGTGAGAAAGTGAAGGGGATGAAGGCGAAGAAGGACTTCCCACTCGGCCTACCAAACTAGCTGGTTAGGATCCTTCCCTCCTTGGTGGTGTTACAGTATAGGCTCTGCAGGATGTTATAATCTACTTCATACCTACTAAGCGAGTACCTATATACCTACTTACAATCGTTGTTGAAGCAGGTACGTGCCTTAGGTAGGTACTTTAATGTATGAGGCTACGAGAATTTCCTTCGGGACGATATTTGAAAGCTACAGGAAAGAAATTAGAAATTAATTTTGCTATAAAGTGTTCAGGGACTGTTTATTGCAGATGTATACGTTATACTTAGGAACCAGCATTCTGAAACCTAAAATGGAAGAGTGGTATTGCAAATTTTTGCCCACAGCTCAGGATTCGGGGGTTCGAATCCCCCTCCAAGCCCTGAAGAATTTGTGACCCTTGCAGGCACATCCTTTCAGTATAACTTTTTCAAAAAAGCCCCTTTTCTAACACACTAAAAATGCAAATACGAGTACATCAGAAGTACTGGGAGTAATTCAAATTCCGATTAAACAGGGTGTTAAGCCTTGCCGAGCCAAATATTTCAGTTCAAGAAATTTGAAAAAAGGTCAAGAATTGAGGGAGCTATGGCTATTTATGTAAATGACTACAGACGGACACACGGACACTTGTTCAGGAAGTGATTCTGAGTAAATGTGTATAAGAAAAAGTTTTTTCTGAAGCTCCGTTCCAATCTCGATTTCAGGACGATTCCTATACTTCCATTTACTCTGTGAATATGGAAGTAAAAAGGAAAAATAGCTCGTCAGCCCAAAGGTGTCCCTGATTTTAAGAATACATTCGTCCACCCCCCCCCCACCCCCCAGCACGAGGAAGAGCTAAACTAGCGGCTTTCCAGACGGTTTTACACCTTTTGACTGTTTTATTGTTCAACACGATTACGCACCACTTTTCAGTGAACTCTTCTGCCTGTTGAGTCGGTAAGTTCTCCTGTTTGGTTGTCTATTGTCTCAACGGCTGTTATATCACGCGGACGAGCGACGTTAAGTTCGTCAGGGAATCTGGAACATCCAGTGCCGTCCTGTCAGATCCCAGAGGCCATCCCACGAGGCCAAGAAGAAGTGGGAAACTGGGGGATACATGAGAACTTGGTTTTCGCTTATGAGGCCGATCCCTGCACTAATATTCCGCTGGCATTAGGTCGAGTTGCAGCCAACCTATGATAGGTACCAACAAGGTACAGCTGCATATCTTCACAACGAGCTAGATGTGCTCCAGTTAGATTTATTAGGTACAAACAGCTATCGATCTATATTGGCATACCATCGTTCGTCTGTTCCGGTAAAGAGTTGAGTAGATCGCAAGGTTTGACTCTTCCCATTCACACTTTTTGAATGGTCATAGTGCATCTCATCAGGGGCTCATTTTATCCCCATTCATTAGACCGAAATAATTTTGGACATTTTTGAACAATTTCTGATCATCTTGAACAGTTTTGGTCAATGTTGGACGATTGCTTACAGTTTCGGACAATATCAAATGAACTCGAACAGTTTTACACGATTTAGGGCAGTTTTGGACAGCTTCAGACGATTGGGACAATTCTGGACAAATTGTCAGGAATAAGTAACCATCGAATATACTATACTAGTACCTATATAGATACTATCTATTAGATGGGTAGGTTCTGAAACTTTAACTCATGATCAAACTCATAATAAAAAGAAACCCAAAACTCATAATCGAAATCGAAGTCAAACTCGCAATGAAACATAAACTCAAACTTATAATCGAACACGAAGTCAAACTCACAATGAAACTCAAACTCATAATCGAAATCGAAGTCAAACTCACGATGAAACAAAAACCCAAACTCATAATCGAAATCGAAGTCAAACTCACAATGAAACAAAAACCCAAAGTCATAATCGAAATCGAAGTCAAACTCACAAGGAAACAAAAACCCAAAGTCATAATCGAAATCGAAGTCAAACTCACGATGAAACAAAAACCCAAAGTCCTAATCGAAATCGAAGTCAAACTCACAATGAAACAAAAACCCAAAGTCATAATCGAAATCGAAGTCAAACTCACAATGAAACAAAAACCCAAAGTCATAATCGAAATCGAAGTCAAACTCACAATGAAACAGAAACTCAAACTCATAATCGAAATCGAAGTCAAACTCACAATGAAACAAAAACCCAAAGTCATAATCGAAATCGAAGTCAAACTCACGATGAAACAAAAACCCAAAGTCATAATCGAAATCGAAGTCAAACTCACAATGGAACAGAAACTCAAACTCATATTCGAAATCGAACTCGTACATGAGTTTCTGTTTCATTGTAAGTTTGACTTCGATTTCGATTATGAGTTTGGGTTTTTGTTTCATTGTGAGTTTGACTTCGATTTCGATTATGACTTTGGATTTTTGTTTCATTGTGAGTTTGACTTCGATTTTGATTATGAGTTTGAGTTTCTGTTTCATTGTGAGTTTGACTTCGATTTCGATTATGAGTATGAGTTTCGGTTTCATTGTAAGTTTTACTTCGATTTCGATTATGAGTTTGAGCTTCTGTTTCATTGTGAGTTTGACTTCGATTTCGGTTATGAGTTTGGGTTTTTGTTTCATTGTGAGTTTGACCTCGATTTCGATTAGGACTTTGGGTTTTTGTTTCATTGTGAGTTTGACTTCGATTTCGATTATGAGTTTGAGCTTCTGTTTCATTGTGAGTTTGACTTCGATTTCGATTAAGACTTTGGGTTTTTGTTTCATCGTGAGTTTGACTTCGATTTCGATTATGACTTTGGGGTTTTGTTTCATTGTGAGTTTTTTTTTTTTTTTTTTTTTTTTTTTTCCTGTAATAATTTTTATTGCACCGAGTAATAACTCATCAACAATATTAAATTGATATTTCCTAATACATGCTTTACTAGACTTAAGATACATAGCTTAGGTCATTGTCATTCTCATTTATATAGTTCACAATCACTTCCTATGCAAGTTCATGTGGCTTTGTGCGCTTTAGGCGCCTAGTTAGATCTTCTACGTCCAACAGTTTGACTGCTTCTTCGTTTAGATGATCTCTCAGTCTGGTCAGATGGGCAGATGCTCTCTGCTTAATCACTTGATCGACACTATCCACGTTGAGTTCTCGGTGGAGGGCATCATTTCGGAAGTACCACGGCGCGTCGGTGATGCATCGTAGCACTGAGTTCTGGAACCTCTGAATGATCTGTCTATTGGTTGGAGCTGTGCAGCCCCACAACTGCGCTCCATAGGACCAAACTGGCTTAAGCACTTGATTGTACAGAAGCAGCTTGTTGCCGATGGTCATGGTGGATTGCCGGCCAATCAGCCAGTACATTTTTCTAAGCTTGAGGACAAGTTCAGTCTTCTTTTTCTTTACATGTTCTTTCCATCTGAGCTTGGCGTCCAACGTCATACCCAGATATTTGGCTTCATTCACATAGGGAATGGCCACACCATTTATGAAAGTCGGGGTGTACACAATGCTTCGGTTGGTGAAGTCAATGTGGACCGACTTTGCTTCATTTAATCTGATTCTCCACTTTGCAGTCCAACTGCTGATCCTGGAGATCGCTCTATTCAGTTTTTGGGTAGATTCTTCGTTGCTTTCTCCAACTGCTAGGATAGCAGTGTCGTCAGCAAACGTCGCTGTTGTGTTCTCTTCAGTCTCGGGCAAATCGCAGGTGTAAAGAAGGTATAGTAGTGGGCCTATAACACTTCCTTGCGGTACTCCCGCGTTAATTGTTCTAGGTTCTGAGTATGCATCCTCCTGTTTGATGCAAAAATATCTCCTCGACAAATAAGATTCGAGTAACTCGACATACTGATAGGGTAGCATCTTCTTCAGCTTGTGGTTGAGGCCTTCATGCCAAACTTTGTCAAACGCTTGAGCTACGTCCAGGAAGATGCCTGAGCAGACATTCTTCTTTTCTAGAGCTTCTTCAATGATGTTGACGATCCGGTGTACTTGATCTATTGTGGAGTGCTTCTGACGAAAGCCAAACTGGTGGTTTGGTAGGAGCTTGCGCTCATTGATCAGAGCTAACAATCTCTTGTTTATGAGCTTCTCAAAGAGCTTGGACATCACTGGCAGCAATGAGATGGGCCTATATGATGTCAACTGATCCGTTGGTTTCCCTGGTTTTGGGATCATGATCACCTCAGCAATCTTCCATTGTTGAGGGACATAGCGGTGAAAAATTGCTGCATTGAATATCTGAGTGATTTTCGCAACTGCTTTTCTTGGAAGATGTTTTAGTATCTGGCCAGTTATGAGGTCATAACCTGGGGCCTTTTTTGGGTTGATTTCAAGTTTTATCGTTTTAACTACTTCCTGTACCCGAACAGGAGGTATATCAGTCAATGGTTCCTTTTCTGGAATATCTTCTAGTGCTTCTTCATTTGGTGCAGCAGGATTAGGTGTAAAGATATTTGCAAGATGCTCAGCGAAAACATCTGCCTTTGTCTGATTATCGCGTGCCCATTCTCCATCGGGTTTTTTAACCGTGGGTGCATGAATGGTTGGTCTTTTGAGGTGTTTTGTAGCCTTCCAGAGGGAGTAATCTGTGTGCTGATCGCTGGTAAGCTCGCTCAGGAATACTTTTGTATTTTCGTCTTTTATTTCTCTAATCATATTTCTAAGCCTGGCTGCTGCTTTGTACCATTCAGCTTTTTGGGCAGGACAACGTGTCGCCTGCCAATGCTTTCTGGCTTTGCGCTTTTCTTTGACTGCCTCAACAATTTCTTGTGGGTAGTTAATACCTTTGTTTCTCTTTTTGACAACTGGTGTATTTCTCCTGGCTGAATCCTGGATAGATATTGTGAGGAGTTCGAGTTCTCTATCAGTATCTTCTCTACTATTGATAGGGATAGAGAGATCTATTGTAGAGCTGAGATCAGTTTTAAACTTCCCCCAGTCTGTTTTACTGTTGACAAGTGAAGGGTTATGAGGTCTCTGAATGATGTACTCACTTAATGTGATAATGATTGGGGAGTGGTCCGAGCTGAGGTCATCGTTTTCTTCCACCAACAAGTAGTTTGCTGAGAGGTTTCGTGCTATAAAAAAGTCAACGAGGTCAGGTAACTTGTTTGTATCTGTTGGCCAGTACGTCGGCTTCCCAGTTGAATATGGTTCACAATTGTAGTTAGTGATGGCTTTATTGAGGGCTATGCCTTTGGTAGTACATAGACGTGACCCCCATCTAGTGTGCTTTGCGTTAAAATCGCCTCCCAAAATAAAGCGATTATCAAGTTTGATGAAAACGTCTTCATACTCCTCTTGTCTGAAGCTATGTTTGGGTGGACAATAGATACTGGCTACCTCGAGAGAGTAGACAGGTGTTATGATTTTTATACCACTGATTTGATACTTCTCAGCTTCAATTTTAGTGGATTCATAATGCTTGATGGTCTCCTTCACCAGCACTGCACTACCTCCACGAGCTCGATTACTCGGGTGCAAGGCATGGTAGCATTTGTAACCTTTCATTCTGAAAAATGTCTCTTTGGTAAAATGAGTTTCGGATATCAGACATATGTCAATTTTGCTGAGGTTTAAAACCACCTCTAATTCTTTTGATCTCTGCAACAATCCGTTGGCGTTCCAACTCATTATTCTGATTGTAGGCTTCATGACTTTCTTGCATGACCTTGCTTTTCAAGCACCGCAAGGCGCTTGCTAATACTTCTAATTTCGGCCATAATCATTTGGAGAGAAATTTCCTCATGTCTATAGTTGTCTTCTGAAGCTGGGTTCTGCTTGTGAGCGTTTTTTGTAATGGCAGCAAATGATTTCAGGTTAGGGTCCTTGAAATTAATTGCAGCTCCTCTATTCATGGAAGGTGTCTTCACTTTGAATGCGCTGACTACTTTTTTTTGCTCTGGAAGATGCGTAGTAATTCCAGTAACTTTTTTCTTGTAGACCTCTTGGGCTCTAATAGCTACTGGGCACTGTCTCCAGTTTGCAGTATGCTGTGCATCTTCAGGCTTCACATTCTCCGATAGGCAGTTGGCGCAACATGGAGGGTATTTCGGACTATTAGGTTTTGTACAACTTGCTGTATCGTGTGGTTTCCCACACTTTACACATTTCGGATTTTTGCCGCAAAAATTTTTGGTATGCCCAAATTCCTGACAATTTTTGCATTGTACGACTAATTTTGACGTCCTTAGAGGTTCAACTTTTATTTTATAAATTTGATCGAGTACAGATAAGTTGTAAATACTTTTTATGTCAGTGTTTTGTGGAAATTCCACAAGACACATGCTCAATTTTTCTTTGGTTTTCTTGTCAAGTTTTCTGGTGACACCAACATTGTTTATTGCAAGTGCCGTTTCCAGTGAAGCTTTTACATCTGATTCTGCAAGATCTATTGGAATTCCTTTCATCATTACTTTGACGTTTCTTTCTTGTTTATTCTCATATGTGTGATGAGGGATTTGATTGCTTGCTAAAAGCTTAGTTAATTTACGAAAATCGTCAGATGAATCGACATTTACTTTGGTTCTGGTTTTGTTCATGATCGTCACAGTCGGTTTTATCTGATTTTCAGTGGCAAGGTTGGATAATTTTCCTATTTCCTTTAAACCTGATATGTAAATTGGAGGGGGTTTTTTATTTGCCCAACTGCTGACATTGGGAAGTTTTACTTTGTTTTGGGGTTGATTGCTGATTGGTTTATTAGCAATCCGGTCGGCTGGCGGGGACCCGTCTTTCCTCTTCCTTTTAGAAGATTTTACTACTGTAAATTCCTCATCGTCAGTATTATAATAATCCTGACTTTTTAAATTCTCAATCTCGGCTAAGAGATGAGCAATCTGTTCATCTGTTTTCTTCTGATATGCGGCGGCAGCCTTTTGGTCGTTCACAATCTTGACATTCGCGTCTTGTAAATATCCCTGCAATAAGTGGATAATTTTGAATAGTTCACCTATTGGCTTCTGGACTGGTAGAGAAGCAAGTGCGGTGACCTTGTTCAGCTCCGTTTTCACTTGCGAAACGCGGTCATTTGTTTCCACAACAACGTTTTCCACGGAGATCGGCTCCGGCTGGCTCATCGTTCTGCTGCTGATGACACTCACATTGGCGAAACAATATTAATTTAATCGCGAGATGTTGTCTCTTCGAGCTCTCGAGTGATACTTCATTGTGAGTTTGACTTCGATTTCGATCATGAGTTTTATTAACGGTTTCATTGTGAGTTTGACTTCGATTTCGATTATGAGTTTGAGTTTCTGTTTCATTGTGAGTTTGTCTTCGATTTCGATTATGAGTTTGAGTTTCTGTTTCATCGTAAGTTTGACTTCGATTTCGATTTAGACTTTGAGTTTTTGTTTCATTGTAAGTTTGACTTCGATTTCGATCATGAGTTTTATTAACGGTTTCATTGTGAGTTTGACTTCGATTTCGATTATGAGTTTGAGTTTCTGTGTCATCGTAAGTTTGACTTCGATTTCGATTATGAGTTTGGGTTTTTGTTTCATTGTGAGTTTGACTTCGATTTCGATCATGAGTTTTATTAACGGTTTCATTGTGAGTTTGACTTCGTGTTTCACCATGGGTCCAACATCAGCTTTTTGGACGAAGTTGGAAACAATTTTGAACAAAGGCATTTAATGCCTTTTGTGCTTTAAGGTATCGATATGAACTGTTTCAGACAATTAGGGAAATTTCAGCCGGAATTAAACAGTTTCGAAAATCACATTTTCGAACAACTTTGGACAGTTTTGAGACCACATCCTCTACACATGTATCTTCATTCGTACCAATACGGAAGTGTCCGATTCAGTCCTACTTGACGACAGCTTCCGACGATTCTCGCAATTTCGCCCAATCTTCTTCCGGGCCGCCGACTTCGCCGACTTGTTTGAAGAGGCGCAACCGTCAAAATTGATCGTCAATGAGAGAAAGGTCCGGACCAAATCTCTCGCTGTTCGTTTGTTCCGATAGGTAGCGAAGAATGTGACGTCCACTCAGGTCGGAAAGACCATAAGGTCTGACTCGCCTTATTCACTGTCCGAGTCTGTCTGTCTGAATGGTCGGCGTACATCTCATCAGGAGCTTCTTTTATTCCCATTGATAAGACATGTTTCCGTCTCGGGCCCCGTCGCAAATTGTTAACTTTTCCTCGACTTTCATTTTTGTTCTTGTCCTTCGTCGAATAGAATTTTCCTCTCCAGCGCGCCAATGATGAAGTAATACTACCTTCTGGAAGTGCTTCCAAAATATTTGAATTTTTGGTGTTTAGTAAAATTTATTTTTTCATTTTGCAGAATAGGTACGTGAATATATTATTATTCCAGAATGTAATTTCATTTTAAGTGGGCTAATCGTGTTTGTTTAAACTTTTTCTATCGTGTTTTGCTAATTGTGTTTTTTAAACTTGCTAATCTTGTTTTTGAAATTTCTTATCTTAGTGGCCCCCAAATCAGGATCAATTCTTGCCAAAATATCACGCACTAAAATATGGGTAATTCTGTGTTATCTGCGCACAACTGTCGCGCATGAAACGAGGTGGATATCAGTCAATTCTCTTCAATGGGCAGCCCCGCGATGAATAAAAGTAATAACCTGCGAAATCTCCTTGGCTGGAGTTGGTTCATTTTTGAGCACAAAATCGGTCCACGACGTGAGGAAATTGGATTGCCCGTTATGTAGAATAGAAGTAATAGATTGATGCAATGTCACAACAATGGGAAGGTATGTAAATATCATAAACAGACGCCTTCCCTCAGCCATTTCCCAAAGTTCAACTTTTTTTTTGTCATAAATGTGTGAATGAACTTGAGCAAAAGGAAAGAAAAATGTTGCTGATTATCGTCGAGATTTCCCTGACTGATTGCTTAGCTCATTAATAACAAACGTATGTAGGATCCTCCCACGGTATGGGGATAAGTTGCCCAATCTTGGACCCCCTGAGCTTCGGAATCAGCCAGTATGGATATTATGGCAATGACTATGGATTGGTCAATCTGCCTGTGATTATCGCTGAAGAATTTCACGATGCCACTTCTCCATGTGGGTTTCCTTTAACCTTCCTTAAAAGTCCTTAGTGTCCTGAAGATACATCATCATCTTATGACACTGGGAATCGTCTATAATTTATTCATGATTCTCAGGCAACCTAAGCCAACCTGTTAACCCTGTGAGTGGGTACTACCTGAAAATCATACGAATGACACGGATTTCCGGAGAATGGTCAAAATTGGGATAAATATTCATCACCGCATATTGCGGGTAGGTATAACAACAATATTTCCTCAGGGCAATAACACCAAAGGTGATGGGATGGGTTCATGAGGAGGAAGTCGTAGGTTGTTATGTACCTCTAAAATAACAAAAGTAAGATTTCGAAGTAGATCTTGATAGTTTTGAACAAAACCGCCGGAAGAGGAGGTAACTCGCTCAGGCATAATAGCGCCGTAAAAAACTGATTATGACCGTTCTAAGAGAAAACAGTAACATGGACCGGTCAGGGCTCAAGCTATTCAGAACATTATTTTACAAGCAATGAACCCCCTTGTTGGGACGGGGAAAATAAATCCTCTGCAGTAACACTTTTCTCATTGCAAAACAGGAAAGCATCTGAGATATGAACACGATATTGTTCAAACTATGCATTCACCGTAAAATTGTCCAAAACAAATGCCCAAAATGTAAAAATAGTCAACAAATTCTCAGTGAGTAGGTGATTCGTTTTCAAATATAGAACACTCATCTTACGGCTTTTGACCACCAAAATTAGGGCTTCCCGGCCTTCAATCTTGACGCAGGGTGAAAAAATGTGCAAAAAACTCAATTTTTGGACTCTCACTTGACCATGTTACGCGAGATGGATTGGAATTCGGAATAAAAACGTGAGAGGTTCGGAAGCGTGATTGATAATGTTGTTAAGTTGATTATGGCCGTTGAACCGGCGCTTTCTGATGCAACGAGATTGGACAATTTGGGGCCGACCTTGGTACATTTGTACCGTCAGCTGCAGTCTAGACCTTTGATGCAACTTTTTGCCAATTTAGCCATCGTCGTAGATAACCGGTCAAACTATCCAATCATTTTTCAGCTCTTCTTTTTCAAGATACCAGCCAAGTCCAGTCAATAAAGGGATTGTAGAGTGCGTGGCGGAAAGTCGAAAAATTTTCCTTCGGGAATGTGTTCAAAGGGAATCATAGGACATACAATGTATGTCATGCTAAAAGTCACCTCGTTTCCCAGCTGAGCGAGTGTGGCGAGGGGTGGAAAGGCCCCGTTTTTCAGTTTTTCGCTCCTAACTCGAAAAGGGGGTGCCTTAAGGGAAAAGTGACTCTATTCAAAATAAAAGACCAATAAATTTCCTACAAAATGTTACCCTTACACCACTTTGTTATCTTCAACCGTTCTAGAGATATTGGCTCTTTAAGGTGCCGAGTTTTGTTAAAACTTGTAATTCCTCATTTTTGTGCTAAGATCCGCTGTATCGTCTAAACCATTGGTTTTAGCTCAAAAGTCCGTATAAAAATCTTGTAGAGAATTAAATTTCCTTTTAGGAAATGTATTATTACGCTAATTTATCTATAAGGGGCCCCAAGACGAATTATGATGCTTTAATTAGCATTGAGGCATTGAGTGAAAAATTCTTGACGACTAAAAAAACGGACGAGGACTTTTAGTAATATGTATATCAAACTCAGGAAATTCAAAAAATCTCAGGCTCCGCGCACTCTAGAAGGTGCTTATCAGGTGTTCATTGATTGGACTATTGGCTAGAAATACTAGTAGTAGAAAATCCCTACGCCTACGTTTCGCTTCAGTTTCACCACTTCGCATGTCAGCTGTAGGTAGGTACGTGTAATGGAAGGTCATAGAACAATAGACCAGTGGAAAACAAGCTTAACTTACATCCTGTCCGTTCGTGTCTTGTATGGAGTCCGAGTCATTTCTAAATCCGAGCTCTAGGCTCCAAGTTTTACATTTCGAGTCCCAACTTCCAGTGGACCAGATCTTAGGATGCCATCTATCGGTCGCCTTGGTCCAGTAGCCACAACTGGGAATTCCAGTGCCTGAAACACGCCAAGAAAAGAAGATGATCCTATCGGCATCGTTGTTCTTGTTGCTCGTCGTCCCTTGTTAGCCAATTTCGAAGAAAGGACGCAATTCTCGGTCCGTTCTGAAGGGTTGTTTTTTGCTTTCGATTCTTTGGCAATGAGACGCTCCGAACTTGGAACGATAAGGCACGGCTTGTCTGCTGATGTCCCAAGTTGCGGATCCCAATACCGAACTGTATACGGCTCACACATCGATACCTTAAAGCACAAAGGGCTTATGTCCAAAAATGGCATAATGAGAAAAATGCAAAATAAGTTTATGATCAATTTACAAAAATAAAGATTTCTCCCATAGTTTTCAATACCATAAGAAAATTCGCTGAATAAATAATGTTTGTCTGGCCAAGATCTACAACCTCGTTTAACCAGAACTTTGGTAGCACTTGACACTTCCAAGATAAACGCTTTTTGAATATTTGTCGTTTTTCTATTATATCGTTGTTTGGCCCCAAAAATAGATAAAAGGACCATGATTCTTGGAGCAATCGATAGGTACTGAGTAGATTCTTTCGGTACCGAAATCTCAAAATCGATGTTTTGGGATACATGCCCTTTGTGCTTTAAGGTATCGATGTGATAGAGGTTCGAGTGGAAAACATCTATTGTGTATTTTACATTAAAACGCCAATAATAATGTTTATTTTTTAATGGTGGTCAAAGTTGTTTAGAAGTTTTGTACTGTACGTATTCCAAGGTCTTGGGTAGGTACATGTTAGTCGAGTCATCCGATGCAACCCCAGGGGCCACCTCAGCATGGAACTACAACTGGCAATCTAACATTCTAGTCACCATTAATATCCAAACTACATGGCCGCCTGAAACCCATTCGATACCATTGAGTGCATCTGCCTCCCGACCAAAAGTTATCAATTTTTACACAGAGGCCACTAGTTTACAAGGAAAAGTTCACTCGATCGAACTGGGCTTGCGAATTCGTGAAACGTCCGGGTCATCCTGGGCTTCTCCGAACGGGCAGACCAAAGAAGACCTGGCCCAATCATCCGTTGGCTCTTCCCGGGACGTTCTCGTTTTTTTGTTGCCAAAGAATCGAAAGCAAGAAAACGCTTCAGACACGAATTACGTTTTTCAATTGACCAACAGCAAACCGAAGAACCGGGTCGACCGATAAGGCAAAAATAATTAGCTGAAAACTATTTTCAAAGTTCTGGCATTTGATAGTCCGAGACAAATTTCGTCAATTTTTGTGCCCTTCATAACCCAATAAATCGAACCTTAATAAACCTAACGAATCACGGTCAAACTTGAATTTAAACTCAAGATCAAACTTGAACTGAAATTCAACTTTAACTCAAACCCAAACTAAAGCCTAAATTCAAACTCAAGCTGAAACTCTAATTTAAACTAAGTTAAACCTCAAACTGAAAAAAACTAAAACTCACATTCAAACTCAAATTGAACTCCAATTCAAATACAAACTAAAACTTACATTTAAGCTAAAACTCACATTCAAACTCAAACTGAAACTCAAACTGAACTCCAACTTAAACACGAGCTAAAGCTTACACTTGAACTCAAACTCATAACTCAAACTGAAACTATACCTAACTAAACGTGGAACTGAGACTGAAGCTAAAACTCAAACTCAAACTAAAAATAAAAATAAAACTTACATTTAAACTCAAACTCATACTCAAACTGAAACTCAAATTTCAACTTAAATTCTAACTAAGCTCTAACTGAAACATGATACTTGGACTGAAACTAAAACTGAAAGTGAAACTCAAACCGAAACACTAACTTAATTTTGAACTCGAACTCAAGGTCAAACTAAAACTGAAACTGAACCAAAAACTAAAACTGGAATTCAAAATAGATTTACTTTACCTATGTTAATTTCCAACTCAAAATCATATCAAGTTCAGTTTGTCTTAAAATTTCAGTTTGAGTTTCAGTTCCAGTTCCACTTGCACTCTCACCTTCAGTTTCATGATTTTACACGGCTTATGATTTTTTTGGCTCTAAGGCAATAATTGTTAGCATAATTATAATAATTATTAGCCCGGGACTATCTGCACGACTGCCCAGGACTGCAGGAATAGTCTATCCGATCAAAATACCTTTACAGTTCGAAAGGCCTTGAATTTACATTAAGCATAATATGCTTCAACTTTTGGTATGCGATCTGCCGTGGTAGGTACGTATACTTCGATGAGGAAAGCATAAATTGAACACCATGCTATGGTAGTGCTGCCTTTCAGGCTGGCAGTGATACAATATTGTCTAATTGTTAGCAATGGAGATTGCCTCGTTTGTAACGTTTGTAGTCAGTCGTGTCGCCAGGATCATCGACTTCTTCAGGTGAGTTCTTGCTCCTCTTGAACGGAGACCAGACCAGACCACAGACGGTCAGATCTTCTTTCCGCATCTAAGCGATGTTGTAGCTCTTGCCCTTGGTCGTCTCCCCTCGTCTCTCGCAATCCCTTTCTCCGTTGTTCCTGCTCTTAGTTCTACTCTAAACTCTCGGTTGCAATGCTCATTGTTGGACCGCTATAATTAACGTGTCCTCACACTTCGCGTTACTCAACCGAACGTTTCTTTCGGTTCACGCTCGTTCACGTGACACTTGGGTCGTGGCGTCGGTTAGGCTAAGTTTGGACGTCTGTCCGTAAATTTACAGGGCTGGAAGATTATTCTTGGTCGAAGCGCAAATTATCCTGCGGACAGACTTTTGGGCTATTGTTGTCTGGGACGAACCTCGGTAAATTGATTTCACCTTTTTCTGGCTTGTCTTCCCGAAATAATCCGAGACTCCTGGGGTCTAGCGGTTTTTACCGACAATTTTAGGGTACAGGCAAAGCCTGCGACTAGGGTCAATCGCCCTAGCCACTAGGCAGCCTTACGTCTTTGATATACATTATAGGAAGACTGCAACAACGTTTTAAAATTTGGCAACGGGAGATTTACGTGTTTACCTAATGGTATTTTCGATGAGGAAAAAAATTTTCTGTTTGCCCGTTGCACCTTTGTGAGCATTTACAAAAATGTCCATATCTGCATCAGTTCTTACCCTTTTTTAAATGTCTTGGACTGAAATGTTTGTCTCGGCAAGACCTAACACCCTGTTCAATCGGAATTTGAATAACTCACAGTACCTTCTTGCGATATATTTGCATTTTTAGTGTTTTTATTTTTTTTCCGGTCACAAAAATGAACCGAATGGAGCGTTTTCGGTCTTAAAATCTTTGTTTTACCTTGCAGAATAAGTGGATATTTTTTATATTCCGATAATGTGGCGTACTTTCATTTTGGGCGAATTTTAAAATTTGCATAGTGAATGTTTTGATATTTTTGACGTAAACACTCTGAACAGTCAAAATATGATCAAATTGTGTCACAATTTTACGTTTAAAAATATAGATGTATTGTGTGTTGTCTACGCACCACTGGTTTATTTTTTTTCTACGCATCTGCGCACAACTGGTCTTATCTTTCAACACTCTTATTTTCACCTTCCGTATCAAACATCTTGTTTTTCACACGTTTCTAAACACGATTTCGACGTCAAGGGCGTTAAAGTCCCTTAAATAAAAGGATCGCACTCCACGCAATCTCAGCAACCCAGCGGTCGTCGTCGAGACATAATAGTTCGTTCGCGTTATTACCCAATTCGATGAGTTTGTTGGCCAAGGGTAAGTGCAGTGCAAAGGTCGGATCGAAGAATGAAAATACCGGACAGGACCGGAGACGACTTGACAGGACAGGAGGCTTCAGGTGAATGTGTGCGCGGGATTGACTGCACGAAATGGCGCTTTAGCTCTCGACCTACGAGCCCATCACGAGATGTTCTCCGATTTGACCACGTATTCTACATTATCGTCTCCAAGTTCTAAAGACTTGAGAATATTTCCGATGGCCGGCCCGATGTCATGTAATGTTCGACGTTGCCACGTCAAGGACGTCCGAATGACCCGATTACACGCAACAATTTCGAGGGACGCCATGGGAATAGATCTCGTGGCCGATGGATTGTGTTTTCTCTCTTTCGAGGAAATCTGATCCATCGGATAGACAGGCAGTACAACATGAGGTTGTTATGGGGATATTTCATTATTCCACAATCCTCACAAATCAAATTCTAAATAAATAACTGGATGTTAAAATTTTTATCTTTTTATTTTATCTTGTAATCTGAATAGTCGGAATTCAGCCAATCAGGACTACAGTCTAGAGAATTTTTAAGACACCATAGGTAGGGACTATCTGTGGATAGGGTAGGTTTTTGGGCTTTATGTATATCTACTGTTCCAAAAAAATACCTGATGATGAACGCTCAGAAACGTTGCAATAGGCTCAACTGTGGATCAAAGTTGTTGGTGTCATAGGGTCAATTCCGATTATTTTAAAAATAAAATCAGTGGTGCTTAGATTACGTTGAATACTTCCATATTTTGATAATTAAATTTTTTATTACGTTGAATACTTCCATATTTTGATAACTAAATTTTTTAATCAAAGATTGGTTTTGATCAACGCTTGCTAAATGAGCGTTGATTTTGACTAATGGTGGCTATAATGAAGAAAAATGTCAGAAACGCTCTGCAAATCATAGAACCCTCCTAAAATCAAAATACGTCCAGTTATCGGAGTATAAAAAATATCCACGTATTTTACAGGATAAAACAAAGGTTTTAAGACCAAGAACGCCCAAATCGATTCATTTCTGTTGACAGGAAAAATAAAACAGAAAACTGCTAATATTTCGGAATTACTGTGAGTAATTCCGGCTAAACTCGGTTAGTGAGTAAATTCGCCTAAACAGGGTGATAGGTCTTAAAAAGAAGATCATTAAAGTTCAAAATTTTGAAAAAAAGGTCAAGAATTGGGGGAGCCATGGCCGTTTTTGGAAATGACTACATTACTTCCATTTACAGTGTTAATTTTACACCGTATACGGTGTATGTATACATAATATGTACTTCCATATTACTTCCATAATATGTACTTCCATATTATGGAAGTAAAAATAATATATTCGAAAACATTTAAACGAATTGAATGTTTTAAAAAATAGAAACCTACCTAATGCAGTAAAATGTGCTAAAAAATTATTTTAAAAAATTCATAGTGACTGAGTACCTAAGTATTTTTACTTGATCCAAAAAAAAAAAAAAAAAAAAAAAAAAACAAGGAAAATAACCATTGAAAAACCTCCTCAAGAGATACTGGACTGATCCTACGCACTAAGCTCATAGAAAGTGAAGACTAGTTATCAGAAAGTTTTTCGGTGCCGCGTAATTCGCTTCTGCAGCCACCGAAGCGCATCACGGCCGAAGATTGTGATGACACGTTATTAAACCGACGGTTAGCGGTAACCGACAATTATCCCGCACCTGAACCTACAGATCACTGACCTTGGATATGGGAGGAAAATGCGGTTCAAGTTTCGACTATAAATCGCCTGACGCTGACAACCAAATATACAAAATAACATAATTTATCGATGATCATTTCTTCTTGTTTCCATGGGCAGAGTCTGTAACGAGGAAGCCCAAAATTGAATTTTATTCAATCAAGTACAGAAGCTGGTTTAATGGGACATTTCTCGGTTCAGATCCGGTCGTACGAGAGCGAAGGCGTCTTGGTCCTTGGGGGAAAGTTAAAAAATCGGATTAGCTTAAAAAATGCAGTCCTTGATCTTGAGTCAGAGGGCGTTCGACGAGAAATACCAGTCTCTAACCCGGTGTCGTGGATTGATTAATCCCGAGCACCTGGGAGGTTTTTAAAAATTTATGTGTACAACCGGTTTCGTTGAGATTTGAAAAAGGTCATTGCGGGAGTGAAAGCCTAGTGCCGTTATGAGCGAAAATTGCCCTGATATTTTTTATAGGAAGGCTAAAAATAATTCGTATTCAGTAACAATAAAAAGTAACCAGTGGAAGGCAGACAATACTTCCATATTTTGGTTGGTATGTACGTATCGTTTTCAACAGAATTGATTTTTTGTGTCTATTTTGAAGGTTACAAGAATCAAAAATGCACGTTGCAAATTTTAAATCCTGGATAAATCGAAGTGTGCTAAGCTACAGGAATAAAAAATCCACTTATTTTGCGAGGCGAAACATTAATAAAAGTGTAAAAAAATGTCATTATTGTACAGAAGTTCTGCGAGCAATCGAAATTTCGACCTAACATCTGATGGTCTTGCCTACACGCACGCGCGAGCAACTATTAGGCAAATCGTAAGCGAAAATGAACGAACGGCCATATAAATAAGGGAGACATTATAACAGAAATAGAGAATAACAGTTTGAACTTTGATAACAGAGGAAAAGGGTGTCAATGGTAATTGCATTGCAATTAGACTATTGCCAGTAAATATATCTGCATTGTGTGTCTAATTACTAACCTCAAAGTAATTGGGAACAGCTATTTCAGTTATTTACGGCTCAAATTAATCGAGTTGCTATTGCAATTAATTACAAGTAGACACAATATTATAATTCTCCAAGTAGTAGAATTAAAGGGTAATTCAATTACTTGGCTATTAAAATGTATTACTCGTCATTGTAATTCCATTACCTATTTTACCTTGAGCCGGCGACTAATGTTAGAGTAATTGAGAGGTTTTTTCCAAAAGGTTTTTCGAGAAAAACTGTGTCCGCTCACAAAACAGTCCACCAATCCGGATTTATTAAGTAAATTTTACATAATTTCAGATCAAATCGTTTGGTACCTTTTGGAAATAAACCCCTCAATTGTAATTATTTGCCTAAAAATCATTAATTTATTGAATTAGTCATTTACCCGATTTTGACTTCGGAGTTCCTATTGCAAGGATTTGGGTGATAAAAAAAAAAAAAAAAAGGCAAACGTGGCGTACCCGGGGATCATTCCTGAACGGGGTGCACTATTTCGACTTTTTTGTTTATTTCCTCAAGTGTGTTTATTAAGTTCCTACGAACCTCTATGATTAAATTTGTGAGAATAAAGTCATACCTGACTGATTTGAAAAGTAAATTGATTGAAAGTATATAATCTTGCGACGTTTAAGCATTCTCATTACCGCCTGCGCTTCTCATTACCTCTACCATACCAATTTTATAAATTCCTGTTTGAAGGCCTAAGATTGAAATTGAGTTGCGTCTTGAGTTGATCATTCTTTTTTATGATCCCACGAAGCTCTGTGAATACTTTGAAATTTTTCGGAGATGGTTCACTTTTTCAGAATTCAGACCTTGGGAATTGCGTTTTTTTTTTTTTTTTAGAATCACCCAATTGTGATTCTGTACTTCGGAATTGCATTTTCCCCATCTGAGGAGATGCTTTTTGGTTGAGGGTCGATGATCCATCCATCGAAAAAAGCGGACGCTTTTGGTTACCCGTAGCAATGACCGAGGCAACTTGCGGGCTGGATTCGCCACACACCTTCGGTCACACCACCGGCGTCCTTTGCTCGGCCTTCATTTGCCAATCCTGGTCAGGACTCGATCGGTTATCTCGTGATGCGCATACGTGTCTCAATCGGTCCAAACGACTACAGACAGTTTGGCAGTAGTTTAACCGGCGATTATCCCTGTTTAATGCTGATAATCGATCGTTAGAGCCCTTCTCTGTTACGCCTTAGTTGCCCAGCGCCTCGGAGATGCAGATGGCAAGCGAAAGTCCTAACGTCACATCAGAAATCAACCGGTTACTTCATTGAGACGCCAACGCCACCGGGTAATGTGCCGGGTATAGAAGATGGTAAGAGTTGACTTGCGAGCGGTGCGTAGCGGTCACTGCCGGCATTTTCGTCCCACGGTTTGTTTACAATAAGGTACCAGTGTTGCCAAGGTGCGGCCGTCAAAACCCCCTGCGGCAACGTCAAAAAAAACCCCAAATCCCCCAAATATGAAAAAATCCCCGAAAACCCCAAAAGTTAAGGATGAATAATTCATTTTTAAGCATTCAAAATATAGGTACTATTTCTTATAAAACATACCTAACTCCATAATATACTACTAAAATTTTAAATATTACCTAAAACTATAAACTATTTATTACTAACTCTTTCTGAATACTTATCAGTAAAGTCAGTAAATTAACAAACTTAAACACCAATAAAAATTAGGCTTGTACCTACCCACAAGTTGGTAGACGTACATCCCAAACCCAAATGGCTTTTATTTGAGTACCTATCTCTCAATTCAGTTAGCTGTGCAGTGGCAGCCTTAGCTGTAATTTATCTGCACTTACTAATAATATTTCTTCATTTTTATACTTTTTTCTAGTCCCTCTGACTTCCACAAAAACCCTCAAATTTGGGGGGAAACCCCCACAACTTGGCAACACTGTAAGGTACCTACCTAGGCAAGTTTCACTTCAAGGTCAATCGATGCCGAGTTGAATCGAGAAAAATCAACAACAATACCGTTTCAATCCACCATAGCTTCTGAACGGATCAATCGATAGTTTTCCGCCAGCCACCAATCGATTCAAAATTTAATCGAGAATAAATGAGATTATGTGAGAAAATGCCGATAACCCAACAGTTTTCGAGCCAAAAATAGTTTTTGTTGGACAAGCCAGGGGCCCCCATAAGGAACACACAGGAGACAACAAGATCTGTAGGACGAAAATGTGCCATCGGCCGCTAGGCGCGCCACCGTCGAGAATTACCATCTTCTATAACGACCTTCTCCTTCTTCAGCTGCTCGTCTGCCACCGCCAGGTCATCAACTTCTTCTTCTTCGGCTATTTACAAACACTCGCCCACCTACTCGGCCAGCGACTGCTCAACGTTTACTTATACGGAGTGCCGTACGCTCGTCCAGATAACAGATAACGCCTCTGTGTACGTGTGTGCGTGTTGCGATGATCCCCCTCTCGTGATGTAAAAGTAAAAACCTATTTTACACTTCTTGCGTGCTCAACCCGGCACAACGAGGCCCCTTCAGCCGTGACGAGCTCCGCTTATTTGCTAAGCCTTCATCCTCACCTTCATTACTCTCTATTATGCTCCACCCAGAACGTACGACCGCTCATGCACACGATCCCATCCACACCCTTTTAAGAATGAAGTATTGAGGAAGGTCGGAATCGAAAACAAAAACAACTCACCAAGATGGTATATTAGAGAAAAAACTAACGATTTGAAAAACTGTGTCACTGTCAGCCACTTCTACTTGATCCGAAATGGAGGACAGGCCGTGACTTTTTTATGCTTCATCCATGAAGGTTTTTTACCCAAGTACATCTATGCCAGTCGAGGTTGAAGTAAATCTCTGAAAACGGTATTATAATGCACTAAGGGCCGCTTTATCAATTGTCAGTTATCCAAAAACTGATAGCTATTCTCTTGGCTAGGACAAACATTTCAGTCCAAGAAATTTGAAAAAAGTTGATAATTGAGGGAGCTATGGCCATTTTTGTAAATGACCACAGACGGACACTCAGACACTTGTTCGTGAAGTTATTCTGAGTAAATGTGTACCTACCTATAAGAAAAAGTTGTTTCTGAAGCTCCGTTCCGATTCTCGATTTTAGGACGATTACAATACTTCCATTTAGTCTGTAAATATGGAAGTAACGAGACGTTTTGAAGCGTGAGATCGAATTTCTTGCAGAGCAGCAGTGTCATCATTTCTCGTCACAAATTTAATTTGCCAGGACCGTGATCAAAAATTTAAATCCGGATTTTTATTATAACATCCGCAGGATCAGTAGAAAAATACTGCCCTAACTCAAGCTCAACAGCATTATGACGTAATTTTAGAAATTTGCCGCATTCAATGCTGATTAATAGGCATGCCCGAAACCGGAAGATTCCGGAAGACGAGCGAATCGTGCCGGCAGGAGTAGGCGATAAGGAGCACGTTTTGGGACAAGTCTCCATGCACTTTGACTCCAGGACCGGCTGCACGGAGACCTGTACCTGCAAGTGGCTGGAGTATCTCAAGTGTACCTTGCCCAGGTAATGGCGGTTATCGGCCATCGGGTCGTGACCTTAGGCTATGATCGCTCCTGCTCAATCTCTTCCAGGATCCGATGATCCCTTCCGGTGTCGGAAAGTCAAAGTCGTGTATTCGACGGATGCAGTTACCCCGAAGTTGGTACAGTTGCACTTACCCAATAATATCGTTCTAAGCCCAGGAAAAGATACTTTATCATATTTCCCTCCCTGGGCAATGAGGCTAACCATTCCCGGGGGAATTCCGTTATTGTCATTTCGTGATGTGCCGAGGGCTTCCGCTTTACGAGCGAAGGTGGTACTGATTGAAAATCAGCGTTACGAGGCTACCCAGGAACTGATAAGAGACTGAATTTCTTTTTTATTTTATTGCACGAGCTGGATGATTTATTTATTTAAAGTAATTTATTCGGTTGGCCCTTAAATGTGAAAGTATAATTTCACGAATTGAAATTAAAAAAAGTTTTTTAGTTTACGAAGAATTTGAAAATTTGCATGCTAGGAAAAATCGACTTGACATAATATATTGATAATCGATTGTTTTTTTTTTCAGCTGATGCCACGATGCGACCCCCTCCGATTGGTATAATCATAGGTGAGTAAATTATTTTCTCATGAACCATTAATTAATATGTCTACTTCGTGTGAATATAGTACGTGCCACATACAACAAGGAATCGTTTAGGTGAAGCATATTTTGAGTGACAAAGAGCTTATCTGAAAATTTTAGATTATCACATCCCACTCATGCAGGTAGCGCCAGCAAAATGCCAAAATTTTTATTTTTCAAAACAGCTTCCTTTGTTATCAGATAAAAATTTTGCTGCAGCAGAAGCTAAAAATGTTGTATTTTTTAAATAACCTCCTTTGTTGTCAGATGAAATTTGAATGGTATACTGCAAATGAGCATTGCCGTCATTTTTCCATCCCAGTGTCTATGAGTTTAAGGAACTACAAAAAATCCCCTAATTCGATCGCGATTTAATGTAACTCACTAATGTCCCATTTTCGGATACGAAGCCTAAACCATCAAGTCACTGACGGCTGGCGGAGAATGCGATTTATTGTAGGATGATCGACTTTCTGCGCGGGAGGTCGTCGCGGTTGGAGAAAGGATCTTTCTCCGCACGTAGAAACCTTTTTCATTCATCCTTCACGCCAGTATAGCGAATTTATTTATATCTGCCTCATCGTCACTTTCGAAGAAAGTCAAGGTTGTGTACCAACTTTTGAAGGTCTGAGACTTGAATGTCAATCTTTTGCCGATTCATCTCGGCTTTTGGACCTCCCCGAGACACCGTTGCTTGCACCTTAACTGTAGAAAAGATTTGAGTCATATTTTGGGCAACGAGAGCGAGAAATAACACCAGATGTTAGTAGAATCTACTTTAGCCGGGAATAATGAGCTGGCCACCTGCGGCACGCTAAATTGGCGCGTGGAACAACGTGGGGCCCTTCTAGGGCCGATTAAAACAAATTTTGTCACCCCGCCTCCAGACACACGTGACGTCAGCGAGCCGGCGGACTTATAAATCCGGCGGGCCTCGAGATAATATCTCATATTATGAGCATGGCATTGAAATCTCTCGGAATCCAAGAGCCTTCCACAACGCGGTCATAGGCTCCCGAACCGCCCGGAAAACGCAAAAATAAGCGTCAGGAATCCAGCCGCCCTTCGAACCGCCTCGGCGGCCCTAAATCTCAGCAGTCAGTAGTAGCCCTCGAGGAAGGCCGTATGGCCGAAAGCGCTTGGCCGGAAATGAGAGAAATTAATAACAAGTCGTCAGTGCAAAAATTCGTGCCGGAGGAGTCCTCCTCAAAAACTGTAGGAAGTTTCTTCCTCCTTATGCCGCTTGGATATAATACCGCCTAGGATATAATATACCATCGTATTATGATGATTTACCCTCATTGAATTATTACCTATTTTAGAATATTTCATTTGCTAGAACTTTTTCATAAAAATGTTCAAAAAACTAGCAACTAGGTACCTACTAAATATTTAAAATTAAAATTGTGTTTTGTAATTTTAAATTTTTTATCAGAGGTGATCAGAAAAAGCTGAGCCAGATGCATGGCTGGCGAAATTCCCATGTCATGAGATGCACTCCAAAGTGAAACCGAAACTGAACGTTGCGGAATTCCGACAATTGTGTAGCGATGCAGGGCAAGTGTCGTTAAACGGGCGGACCTGTTCACGCATTGGATATTTTAGGTCCGCTGACTGGAAAATTGCCGGTTACCTTGGCATCAGTAGTTACCGGCCAGGACGGCAATTGTAGCCATCGGCTCGATCTCCTTACATTTTTGTGGGTGTACGAAGAAAGTCTACCTGTCTAAACATTTCCGCGAGTTTACCATCATTTCTCCTTCGGAAAACACTGCCACTGCTTCCGAACGTTCTTTCTGTATCAATCAACACGATTTTTGGCCGCTAAGAATTGTTAAAAGTTGGAAAAAATGGTCTATCAAGTGAGAATTTCAAGAATTTCAAGTTTTAATTTTTTGTTGATACTTCTTCAGTTTAAATGCATGAATTTATAAAGTTTGCAGTTCCTGCTAAGAACTTATAAGCAGGTACCTTACTATTTTAACGGTACAGTAAGGAGGTACGCATTACTATTTTGGGAAATAGTGATAAGAAGGAGAATTGATTTACTTCATTTATACATGACAGTTTTAAAATCGTTATCATATTCTGAAAGCGAATTATAGAGGCTCTTTCCACGGGTCTTCACATACCTACAGACCAAAAAAGTTAGGTAAACTGCCGCTCCAGGCGTTGGCTTTTCGCCCGATAACCGAAATTGTCTTGGGCGTGTTAGAACACTACATTTTAACAGAAAGTGATCATGATATGACACATTGTGTACTATAAAAATTTCCAAAAAATTACCCCATCTGGACGTCCGATGCGATTTTTCTGGTGGCCTAACACAATAATTCCGTCATACACCTAGGTATTCGGTTTATGTGGGAAAGTTGAAATGATGCGCTCGAAAAATCGTAGCAGGAGATCTTAATAACTTCATTTGCGAAGAAAAATAATGATTTCTGTCGAAAAACACGGTCAAACCTTTCGCACCAATTCCTTGGCCTATAATTTAGACTACGAATGAAAGATTCCCATCTTAAACTGTCAAGTAGTTAGGTGCCTAGTGAAAATGCCAACGAGACATCTTTAGTCGCCCGGCTCAGTTAGAAATAGCCCGTCATGGTTCACGAGACAAAGATGGTTATCTATTATTTGCTCTTACTCGGAGACCATTTGCGGTCCGACTATTGGAAATATCTCGTTCGATAATCGACATTTGGCAAACGGTTTCTTTTCAATAAATCCCCAATTTCGCCACTCCCGTTTCTCCGTGAGAATCAAATAATATCTTCCTATTGTAGCCTCGAGCGCCATGAACCGAACTCGTCTTCGTGAGTGACGAAAGAACGAGAAATAATGGGCGGACTTTTTAAAATCGACTTTCCCACACTGTTGTGGGCGGTAGCTTATTTCCAAAGCTTATTAGAGAAGATATTGTTTGAAGATTCGATGGCTCCTTGCCCAGATTATGGGGGAACGGGTGAGTTCGATGGGTGGTTAGGTACATCATTGCGCAGACGGTGACGCGAAGTATGACTGAAAATATGATTAGACCGAGCAGCGTATATTGGAAAATATATGTGCCCTTCGTTCATTTATTTATCCAAAATTCCAAAATCGAATTCCTCCCATTTTGGACGATAGGCATCTTCGGGTTGCCGATAGGTGTTTTTCATCTGCCGATAGGTGCCCTCTATTTGCTGATATAGGCGCCTCCCGTTTGGCAATAGGCGCCATCTATAGATAGATAGCAGATCTGCTGATAGATGCTGTGTTTGCTGATGCAGATATTGCATCTGCTGACACAGGTGCCTTCCATTTGCCGATAGGTGTCTTTTATCTGCTTTTATCAGATAAAAGCAGATAAAAGCAGATTCTGCTTATTTGCTTTTATCTGCTGATAGATGCTGTGTCTGCTGATATAGATACTGCGTCTGCTGGTAGGTATCGGAGTCTTCCATTTGCCGATAGGTGTCTTTTATTTGGTGATAGATGCTTTATCTGCAGTTAGATGCTGGATCTGCCGTTAGATAATGTGTCTGTTGATAAATGCTGCATTCACTTCGGCTGATAGATGCTCGGTCTGCTGATAGATGCAAGATCAGCTGATGCATGCTGGGTTTGTTGAAAAAGGTTGCATCAGCTGGTAGACGCTGGATCTTGTGATAGATGATGCGCCTGTTGATAAATGCTGCATCCGCTGATTAGACTCTCTCTTATCTGCTGATCGACGTCGATCCTTTGCCTAGAGGTGTCTTTCATTATTTATATTTATTTATATAATATATATCTATTATAAACGTCTTTCTTCTGCATAAGAGGTTACAAGCGGAACGTTAAAAAATAGATACAACTCGTGCGCATTAAATGAATAATAGCATCAGGTCAAAAACGAAGCCCAATACCAAAGAAGTATCAGTTGCAATATCCGAAAACCCAAGAGTCTCGAAAAATTAAGAAAACAATATTTTCCGCTGAGATAGGTACCTATCTATATATTTTCAACGCCTTCACGGACCTCTCATGCGTGGATTATGCGAAGTCCCATGTTCTCCGACTGTTCCGCTGGAAGTTTATTATGCATCAGTGGAGTATCATGTATCAAGCACTGGCACGATCATGTCCCCTTTAACTGTAGGAAGTAAATGCTTCTCGGATAATCCCTTGAGAAGAGCTCGACTTTGCGTTGAGTCCGTGTTGACTCAAGTCGTACAATGGGCAACCTTCTGTCAACCTTTGATCTTCACAAATCGTGACGTAATACTTCAAGATACTCCTCCGCCTCACTAGCCGAGTACAATACCTACCGAGAAATTCCCCGGTATCGGCCCTGTTGTTGTTTCTGACCCCGTCCTGTGTCACATGACACAAAAAGAAAACTGTCTTCTATCTCAAGCTCCAGCGATCAGTTATGTTCTCTCTTCTCGTTGCGTAAAGCTATCATCCCTTGACTTTTACCTGAAGTGTTGCAATAATCGCGTCGTTTCGTTATGATGATGTGTTACTACGCGTTGATAATAAAATCGGCCGAGGTGGGCGTGCTATTCCTGGAACAAAGAATTTTCATGATGCTAAGTCACCCCATCGTAATTTTTAAACGTCGTTTTTCATCAATTTTGAAAATGTTTGCTCACTATTCTGACGATTCTGCAGCAATCCTTAGCCGAATCAAACGATTTTCTAAAATCGAAAATCGGAACGGAGCTTCAGAAAAACTTCAATTTCACACACACACAAATCCTTTTTTCCTTCTTCCTTTTCCTTTTTTCAAATTCCCTGAACTGAAATGTTTGTCTCAACAAGGCCTAACGCTCTGTTAATCGAAATTTGAATAACTCACAGTACTTCCGATAAATTTGCATTTTTAGTGTTTTTTCCCATTTTTTCCCGGCCACAATAATTAACCGAATCGAGCGTTCTTGGTCTTAAAATCTTAGTTTTACCTTGCAGAACATGTGGATATTTTTTATATTCCGATAAATTAGCGTATTTTTATTTGGGGCGAATTTGGATAGTGAGTTTTTGTCCCAAATACCCTCAAAAACAGTCAAAATATGATCAAATTGTGTCACGTTTTTACGTTTCGAAATATGGAAGTACCCTACAAGAAATGGAGCTAATTTTGATTTTTGAAACAATCGCGATCTCTGAGTTAACAATGAGCAATTCACAGGCCATTTAGTTCTTCTCTTCGTCGATAACTAATTAGTTTTTCACCGAGATGGCTACCCCTCGTGTCAATTAATTTCTATTCATCACGTCGAATGAGGTTGCTGAGTTACTAACTGAATACCTGACTGAGATTGGTTGATGAGTCGAGGGCCGCTGAATGAGAGGTTTTGAGCAACTTTCCCATAAGAACAAAGGTTGCTCAAGGAGTTGAGGAATTCTGATCGCCGGTTATAGGTACATTGGCTTCGGAGGCGTTCGATGGGGTAGGCGTCAGTTAACTAGATGGCTGCTGAAAATCATTCCAAAAACCAGTGGTGCGTAGATAACACACAATACTTCCATATTTTTAAACGTAAAATTGTGACACAATTCGATCATATTTTGACTGCTTTTAAGGGTGTTTAGGTTCAAAATATCAAAAAACTCACTATGTCAATTTTAAAATTTGCCCAAAATAGAAATACGCCACATTTTCTGAATAAAAAAAAATCCACATATTCTGCAAAGTAAAACAAAGATTTTAAGACCAAGAACGCTCAAATCGGTTCATTTTTGTGGCCGGAAAAAACTAAAATAGAGAACAATAAAAATTCAAATACATCAGAAGTACTGTAGGTTATTCAAATTTCGATTGAATTGTTGGGCCTTGCCGGGACAAACATATCAGTTCAAGAAATTTGAAAAAAGGTTGAGAATTGAGGGAGCTATGGCTATTACTGTAAATGACCACAGACGGACTAACGGAGACACGGACACAGAGACACTTGTTCAGGAAGTGATTCTGAGTAAATGTGTATAAGAAAAAGTTTTTTCTGAAGCTCCGTTCCAATTCTCGATTTTAGGACGATTCCAATACTTCCATTTACTCTGTAAATATGGAAGTAAAAACGCAATCAAGGAGAAATCGCGTCAAGAAATCTTGAGCAAAACCGATAAAAAACCAGTGGTGCGTAGATAACACACAATACTTCCATATTTTGAAACGTAAAATTGTGACACAATTTGATCATATTTTGACTGCTTTTGAAAGTGTTTAGGTCAAAAATATCAAAAAATTCAGTATTAAAATTTTAAAATTCGACCAAAATGAAAAAACGCCACATTTTCGGAATGTAAAAAATATCCACATATTTTGCATGGTAAAACGAAGATTTTGAGACCAAGAACGCTCAAATCGGTTCATTTTTGCGGCCGGAAAAAAATAAAATAGAGAACACTAAAAATGCAAATATCTCGGAAGTACTGTGCGTTATCCAAATTCCGATTAAACAGGGTGTTAGGTCTTGCCGAGACAAACATTTCAGTTCAAGAAATTTGAAAAAAGGTTGAGAAATGAGGGAGTTATGGCCATTTTTGTAAATGACCACAGACGGACAGACGGACAGACGGACACACGGACACACGGACACACAGACACTTGTTCAGGAAGTGATTCTGAGTAAATGTGTATAAGAAAAAGTTTTTTCTGAAGCTCCATTCCGATTCTCGATTTTAGGACGATCACAATACTTCCATTTACTCTGTAAATATGGAAGTAAAAAAGTCCGAAATTCACAATCCCAATTCCTAATCTAAAAAAAGGCCAAAATTCCCTGAAAAATGAGAAATCTTGAAAAAAAAAACAACAACTTTTCTCTTGAATTCGGTTAAAATACTTTCAAAATTTTTCGGAAAAAACCCCCTATCCTATGGTAAATCAAGCGAGAAACCCGGGAAAAATACTCACAAAATCCTTAACCCACGGCATCACCGTCAAAATTGAGTTTTTGCAAAAATATACCCTAATTATGCCAATTGGACCCCTTAACCTTTTCCGATCGGATTGCCCGGACAATATGCACCAAGTTGGAGCAAACCACAACTTCTAGGACTAGTTTCATCAAAATCGGATCAGTGGTTTGATACGATTTTGGCGCGGTTGGTCTTAAAAGTTGTGGTTTGCTCTAACTTGGTGCATATTTTCCGGGCAATCCGATCGGAAAAGGTTGAGGGGTCCAAAGCCCAAAAAAACTTTTTGAAATTATGACTTTTTTTACATTTGATCATTTTTGAGTACTTTAGGGTGAATTGAGCGGATTCTCTTACCCGTGGTGTACATCATGGATAAATTTGCTAAATTTTTTTTTAAATTTTTATTGCATAATAAGTATGAACACAAATTTTGTGCTCTAGAACCTCTGAAACGTGAAAGAAAACATTTTCAGGGGGCGTTGTGTAAAAAAATTTTGCTCGACCGATTACAAAATTAGGTACATTATTTTCGGAAATAATGTAATACCAAAATCAGGTGCTATTCAGCCACAATGACCTGTTTCAGATTGATATTTCTCGAACATGGCAAAAGGTACTACGACCATAAAATCGCATTCTTCTCCGCGACTGCGCAATATATAACACTTCGATGTAACTGTTGTTAAACATTATGCGCAAACTGCATTATTTTCACCGATAACCATGAGGCTGGAGGCCAGTTAACCGCCATATTGTACCCGAAACACTCGTCTCGGTTCCACAAAACCAATTGCCTCCCATTCTGGTGAACTGACTCGCACCTATTACCTTACCATTTTCGACGCCATCCAGCCGACTCACCTACTGACTGAAAGGCTTTCATCAATTTTTCTATGGCATCGATTGATATACCTATTCAGAACGATTTCGCGGTCGACAGTTATCCAGTCAAATTGACCAGGTAGAATGATAGTAGGTACCTAGCTCCGGAAAATTCCTTTATAGGAGGATATAAGTTTTGGTACATTATTTTCAGAAATAATGTACCTATGTATTTTTCTGTTGAGAAGATAAATTTTCAAGCGGAAAATGGGTTACGAAACGTCACGAGCTGATAATGTTAACTCACAGTGCTCTATATGAGAAAAATTAAACCAGTGGTGCGTAGGTCACACACAATACTTCCATATTTATAAACGTACATTTTTGACAAAGTTTGGTCATATTTTGTCTGCTTTTAAGGGTGTTTGTGTCAAAAATATCAAAAACGTCATCAACGTATATAGTTCTAACCCAAATCGACCAAAACTCAAAAAAGCTGTTCTACGTTTTGCCAGGCTCAAAAACTTACCCATTTTCGAGTTCAAGGTATGAAGTTTTTATGGAGTCCACATGACCTACCCTAGATCCCTATTTTGGGTCAACTAGACTACCGACTGTACTCGTGTGAACCTGGCACTATTTTTTGAGTCACGACTCCTCCTTGTCCACTAAATAAATTGGCATGATATCACCTACCTACGTGCTTTTGATAATGTCTAGTATCAGGAAGTATGATAACAATACTGAGGTAGGTATCCCCTTCCGAGTAGGTAAATTACCAGTAGAATAAGCCCATTGGGACTTAGTAAAGTCGCCCTTGACGTTGGTGGATCGGATTGCTCGAAAGGGAAGAATCCAGGCCGGATCTGGAGCCCGGCGGCGTTCAATGATGCAATTCTCTAGGTTTCGCACTGAGCAATAGGAGCTGGGCTAGAAGGTTAAGAAGATGAAGAAGAAGAAGAAGAAGCTGAATCTCAAAGGGGAAGGCTGTAGGTCCCATGCTGTGGCCGTGAACGTTCTTGATTCGATCCTCTGCTTATTTATTTCGAATCATGCATTATTCTATTGTCATATAATTCAGCAAACTCAAAACAGCTACTCGATGATAATCCGAATCCGAAAAAATTAAACATAATAATAATCCTAATTCTTCCATTCTTACATAGAATCTATGTTTAATATATTATTTAGGTTATTTCCCCCACGCAAGGGGCTATTTTCCTCTGCGGGTTTCACCCTGAAGGGGGCTCCGTCAGTTTTCCCTTAGGGGTTAAAGTAAAAAATAATATTTTTACAATACATATTATGTATACATAATAGGTATACCTATATACAAAGCGATTTTTCACTCTTACTTACCACTCTGATCGTCCACCATCAACAAATGACTGAAATAGGTAAATTATTGGTAGCCTTGGGCGTAAACACTCGATTCAATTGCATACGATTTATTCGTTTTATACGATTTATTCGTACGAATTGCGCGGGCAAGTCGACGATTTGCTCCATGACGACTCGACCGGACAGTCCACCGTCAGAGAACAATGGGTCACCTTTGCTCGATCATTGAGGCCAAGATCACAATCTCATGTTTTTACAGAGCGACCGGAGTTGAGGGATGCTCATCCGTCAAATGTACCTACGAGCATGTCGGACCATTTGCGATCGAACTGAAATAGATGACACTCAAAACCATGGTCAGAGTATCCATTGCGATTTCTGCTCGATCATCCGCTACTTGAGAGTCCGAGATGATCTCAGTGGTGATGGGAGTCCTGACATTTTTGTTTCCTTGGCAACCGACCTTGACCGCTCGGGGCGAAACGGCGGTCATATGCGTCTCGTCGTATAACGGGGTTTATTAAAACCGTGGTCAGAATTTATGGTCGAGAAAATGGTTTTTTCCTCAAATTGTTGAAGACTTCCCGGAATTATAAGAAAACACATTTTAGGGGAGTTTGAAAAGTTGCTTAGTGTTGCTTGTATTTTTGCCCTAAAACCCTCAAAATTAATCAAAATATCAAATTCTGACAAGAATTTACGTACATATCAAAATATTTAAGTATTGTTTGTTATCCACGCACCGCTTGTTTCTGTCTCAATCAGACCTTAATTTTCCGCATGAATCCGGTATCGAATGTATCCCTCAATAATTTCCCTGAAGCTTATCAAATTTATTACTTCTTGGTGGGCAAGTCGACAGCGGAGGAATAACACACAGTACTTCCATACTTTAATGCCGTAAAATTTAATTTAAGGAAACATGTTTCTAATCTGTGCATAAGGTTTCTTGATTTTTAGAGCCTTCCCCCGAAGACCGTATGTTTTTCAGAACTTGGGACATCATCTCCAGAAATAATGTATCTATGTATTTAGTAAAGTTAAAATAAAGTTTAGTAAAGTTGATTTTTTTCAAATTTTTGATAGTCATGAGATAAAATTGTATTTAGTAAAGTTAAAGTAAAGTTTAGTAAAGTTGATTTTTTTCAAATTTTTGATAGTCATGAGATAAAATTGATCGTAGTTTGAGAATGTCCAGAAATTTTCCTTCTCGGAGATATAGCCTCGCCTTGTTGCAGAAGTGACAATGTTTAGGTAGGCCTTTTAGGTAATTCAATGGCTGTCCTCATTGTAGGTAGCATGTTAATACGAGCAGTTAACTAGCGTATTATCTTCTGCACATCCGCCAGCTTTTCGTCGTGAATTGGAGAGTTCGAAGGTGAGCGAGGTACCATCCGTGAGAAAGGTCTGAACCTTTGGGGTTGTCTCCCCCTCAGCATCTCTCAATCTGCAATCCTCCGGCTCAAAACTACTCAACTTCTGATCAGTCGGCCTTGAGGATCCGCTAGCCGATTCAGCGGTAAACCTTTCTCAATCTTCGGACGAGGGTTGACCGCCCGACTTCTTGAAAGGGAGAAATTCTCGTTGGTTCGGACTAATTAATGCCTAAATTAATGATTTCATGCTCGTTTTTCGATCATAAAATTGGCTTTTTGTTAAAATTGACAAACCATGGGCTGCTTTACCGGATTGAGCTACTTGTGCCAGGTTTTTCAACTTGTCTGATTTACCAATTTACTTTTACTTCCATATTTTTACTTAATTTATTTTTGCTTCTTCACCGGCCGCTCGTTGGCGCAGACTAATTAATGCCTAAATTAATAATTTCATGCTCTTATTTTGATATTAAAATTCATTTTTTATTTACCCTGTACAAACCACGGGCTGTTTTACCAAATTGAGATATTCTTGCCAGATTTTTCAACTTGTCCGATTTTCTAATTTACTTTTACCTTCATATTCTACGAATCGATTGGCAATAGTCCAAAAATCAAGAATCGGAACGCAGCTTAAGAAAAAACATTTATTTTTACACATTCACTCAGAATCACGTCCAGAACAAGTGTCTGTGTGTCCGTCTCGGCAAGACCTAACACCCTGTTTGATAGAAATTTGAATAACCTACAGTACTTCCGATACATTTGCATTCTTAGTGTTTTTTATTTTTTCCGGCTTCAAAAATGAACCGATTTGAGCGTTCTTGGTCTTAAAATCTTTGTTTTTCGTTGCTCAATACGTGGATATTTTTTATATTTTTGTAACTCAACGCATAGGTATGCGGGTTTCAAAATTTGCATAGTGTGTTTTTTGACATTTTTTATCATTGCAGCCACCAAATCAGTCAAAGTAATATTTTCTTGGTTCAGAAATTTACTTAGGTACCAAAATATGGTAGTATTGAAGTGTTTTTGTAATTTCGCGAAAAACTTGAATTTTCAATTTTTTTAGTCAGCGAATTTTTGATTTTCCAGGTTTTCGTAATATGTACGCCTCAATCGCCGGAACCTGCAAATGTGTTTTTCAAATTTTCGATTTCACAAAATCCGTCCAAAATCCATTGATTCGGCCCAAAACCGATCGTAAGCATAGATATAATTTTGGCACCTCTGGTTTCAACCATTTTCTCCTCATTTACAGTTTTTTCGAGAAAAAAGACATTACCTACCAACTGACTAGCCACTGACAGCAATCGGCTTTCAAGGCGAACCTCACGCACGTTTGTCAGATGTTAATTTCTTTTGCAATTTCACCAAAAAGGTTGCAATCATCGGCCGACCTTCCTGTTTTTTGTAAAGAGTCGTGCGACAACCTGAAGCACTAGAGCGAATTACTGTCTCGAAGTAGAGCTATTACTCTATGGTACACGACACTGTATAACTTCGCTATTAGCGCCTGAAGAAGTTGTCGAGATATTACGGTAGACGCCGTCGAAACGCGAATTTTCTTCATGCTCCTCTTTTCTTCAAGTTTGGGTAACCTTTTCGGCCGATCCATTAGGCGCCGATCGAGCGTTTTGGAGCAAATGCCTTTTTTCTTCATTGGGCTGCATTTTTTTTTTGGGGGGAGGTCAAACAAACGGTTGCGCAAGTTTAATGTGACACTTTGCCGGGCACGATCTCTTGACCGTCAAATCAGTGAACTGCCTACCGATTTTCCAAACAAATCAGCGGTGCGTAGATAACACACGATTTTTCCATATTTTGATAGGTGAATTTTTGGCACGATTCGATCATATTTTGACAATTTTGGAGGCTGTTTGGATGAAAAATGTCAAGAAATCACTTTGCAAATGTTAAAACTCGCCTATAATCAAAATACGTCGAGTCATCGTATTAATATCCAAATATCCAAAATTTGAAACCGGTTGTGCTAACACGAAATACTTCCATATTTTGAAACGTTTTTATTATTTTGAAACGTAAAAGTGTGACACAATTTGATCATATTTTGACTGCTTTTGAGAGTGTTTAGGTCAAAAATATCAGAAAACTCACTATGCAAATTTCAAAACTTTCCTAAAACAAAAATACGCCAAGTTATCGGAGTATAAAAAATATCCACGTATTCTGCAAGGTAAAACAAAGATTATAAGATCAAGAACGCTCAAATCGATTTATTTTTGTGGTTGGGAAAAAAAATGAAATGGAAAACACTAAAAATGCAATTTTCCGGAAGTACTGTGGGTAATTCGAATTCAGTAGACAAACATCTCAGCTCAAGAAATTTGAAAAAAGGTTAAGAATTGAGGGCGCTATGGCTATTTTTGTGAATTACTCCAGACGGACGCACAGACATTGGGCAGGAGGTAGCCGGTAAAATCAATAGGTACCCGTTAAAAGATAAACTCGGTACCCCGTTAATTGAGTGCCCGGTAAACTCGGGGAGTGCGTTGAAAAGTAGCAGATAGGCGGCTTAAACGAGCTATGAGTAACGGGAGATTAGGACTAGACAGGAGGTACCCGGTAAACTCATTGCCCGTTAAATTCGGTACCAAATAAGGTCGGTGCTTGGTTAACTCGATGCCCGGTAAACTCGGTACACTCTAACTGGGAGAGTGCGTTAACACAATGTTAACGTTAACGTTAACAATGCTGAAGGCGCCTCAAAACGAGCTGTGAGTAACAGGGGATTAGGACTGGGCAGGAGGTACCCGGTAAAATCATTCCCTGGTAAATTCGGTACCAAATAAAGTCGGTGCCCGGTAAATTCGATGCCCACTTAACTCCCTTACATCGTAAACTCGGTACACCGTAAACTCGTTACACCGTAAACTCGGTACACGGTAAACTGGGAGTTCGAAGAAGTATAATGGCGGCTTAAACTCGTTCTTCATCCTTGGAGTTTAGTCAATGATTATGATCTTTACCAAAAATGATTTTGCCTTATAGGTATAGCATTTTCAAATCAAATTGAGAATTTTCGAATCAATTTAAGAATTTTCCGAATCGAAATGAGAATGTTCCAAGGTGTTTCAGTTGGAAAAATTCTTAATTTGGCTTGGAAATTACTAGTTATTATTATATTATTATTATATATTAAATAATAATATAAGTTATTATTATATTATTATTATATAATAAGTAGGGATCGGATTTTTATGTATTCAAAAATGCCAAATATGTAACATATATATGTATTAATTTTCATAAAATATGTGGAAAATATGTAAAAAGGTTGAAATATTTGCAAAAAATATGTGGAAAATATGTAAAAAGGTTTAAATATTTTCAAAAAATATGTGGAAAATATGTAAAAAGGATTAAATATTTTCAAAAAAATGTTTAAGCACAAATGAACAACAAGATTTTGGTACATTATTTCCAGAAATTATGTACCTATGTAATCGGTCGGGTTTTTTTTTCATCACCCCCTGAAAATTTTTCGTTTCTGTTTCAGAGGGTCAAAATAAAAATCTGCAATAATTTTTTTCCCGTACGCCGTCTGAAGCAAAACGCATAAAAGAAGATTTCAAAAAAAATTTAGCAAAATTTGCTAATTTTTTTTTAAATTTAATTTGTTCTAGTTGTGAACCTCGGGTAAGAAAATCACTTTAAATTAAACAAAAACGTTCAAGTGTCAAAAAATAATGTACCTAAAGTCACAATTTCAAACAAAAACAGTTTTTTTGGACTTTGGACACCTTAAAATTTTTCGATCGGATTCCCCGGACAATATGCACCAAGTTGGAGCAAACCACAACTTTTAGGACTAGTTTCATCAAACTCGTTTCGGTCAAAATCGGTTGAGGTTAAGGGGCCCGAATCGGCATTAGCATGGTACATTTTCGAAAAAACACAAAAACTCAATTTTGAAGGTGATGTCGTGGGTTCAGAATTTTTTGAGTATTTTTCCCGGGTTTCTCGCTTGATTCACCATAGGATAGAGGTTTTTGGATGGCGAATGATTTCCTCAAAAGTATGAAAAACTACCCGAAATTAGCAAATATGTGTTTTTGTGGACCAAATATTTGTAAAATATGGATTTATAGTGGAATATGTCAAAATATGTGAAATGAAAGTGGGCTTAAACGGTTCAGAAAATGTCAATATGAACACGCTTACTTGAAAAACATCGGTACATTGCCTAGAAAAAAATATGTAAACACATACGGATCCGATCCCTAATAATAAGTAAAAATATAAGTTATTATTATATAAGGGTAAATATAAGTTTTATCAGCTATATTATATGTGCTGTAAGTTATATGAGCTGAAATAGCGAAAACCTTACTTCGAAGGTATGTGGGTACGATAAAATTGACGGTTTCCCATTTTACGTTGAAATCTATAGACTTGAAACGACCTATCGTCAATGCTACAATTTTGACAATTTTCCCGTCCAAGTGCCCATCTACATTGCACAATTTCGGGTTGGGAAAGGTCGAACTCGATAAACGGAGGTGTCATATTGTATTTTACGACAGCGAGGTTTACCATCTTTGTGTTCGTGACAAAGTACTGAAAAGTGACTCGGGCATTTGTACGACACTTTTCCGATTATTGACAACTATTGGCTATAGGTACGCAAAACGTGACTTGCGAAATACCAGGGGGGATTGTAAACCAGTAGGTAAATATTAGGTATAATACCTAACTGTAGCGCCAGTTATAATCTGGAGCAAGACGCATGACATTATCATTATTATTATTTTTTATTTTATTTTTTTTTTTTATTTTATTTTATTTTATTTTATTTTTTTTTATTTTTTTTTTATTATTGTGGCAAAACACTTATTTTTAAAATTGGAACTCTGCCCATTTGTAAGTAGTTGACAAATTTACGTATCAGAATAAGGAGGTACTGTGTTTTAGAATCATGTTTTAGGCACCGTATTTTTGTATGTTGTGCCAACTTTTTTTCCACGTCAAACTCAAGTTTCTCAGCTAAATCGGTGGAAAATCGCAAAGTGGACCATATCACTAAAAATCTTATTGAATGGACAAGTTTTTCTGAAATTTCACAAATTTCCTTTTAAGTGCAGTCAAATGTCAATTTTTTCCCAAATTTATTTGATTTCACATCGAGTTACTGGCATAGACGAATTTTTGCAGAAACATGATTCGTTATGAGAACTTCAGAAAGCAATTCTGAGTAAAACTGTGTAAATACAAGTTTTTTTCCTAAGCTCCGATCCCATTTTCGATTTTTTTTCAATCTTCCATTAATTTACTTCTGAAATATGGGAGTAAAAACGTTAAAAATCGTGTTTCGGAAACGAGCGGAGGCAGAAAATTGCAATTGTTAGTCTTTTGTTCTATTTATGGTCTATTTTCGCCCATTTTTTCGTTACACCCTGTACTTTAGTTACAGTTAGTTACCGTTGTACTTCAGTTGCCATGGTAGAGTCATACCGTGTACACCATGTGTGTACCAGACACTTCGCGGTTTTTTACCGTCGAATTTCCCAACAAGCCGGGTGTTTGCTCCGGCACCTGTCCGCACGTCGGCAATGTTGGATCAGTGAAAGCATGAATAACATCACGATCGCGTACTGAACGAGATACGAGCGTTTTCACTGCGAACGTGTCCGTCTTCTTTTCCGTTGTTGTCTCATGGTCGACGAGTCATCCGTATTTTCCGATGGGCATTTTCCACAGACGTTGCCCACAGACGTTGCTCACAGACGAGTTACACAGGGACTCGTAATGAGAAAGCAGGTGTTGCCTGTCAGCCGTGTAAACCTAACAATTTCGTCGGTCCAGTGGTCGATCTCAAAAATCTCGATTTTTAAAGAGTTTTGAAGTTTTCGATTTGACCATTTTTCAATATTATCCTTCTGGGTTAGGTATACAATTAGGTCCAAATTCTGCACGCGCCTTTCCTCTAGATTTTCAGAGGATTTCCCCCTCCCTGAATTCCTGGAGGACTGTGAATGGCTAATTAATAGACTTGAACCAAGATGATTACTGAATATTTCAATGCTCAATAGCAAGAGACCCTCCGATCCGATTTTTCATTTTAGAACGATTTCAATAATTACAACAATCGACACGAATTTTACAATTATCCATAATAAATTATAATTTATGTAAGTGCAGGAAAAAGTGTCTTCCAGAGCTCCGATCGGAAAAAATTTATCGAACGACCATAATGCATCCATCGGTGTACTTTCATAATGCTAATAATTCTCTGATTAATTCCACTATGGTGATAATTCTTTTATAATAACTCGGTAAGCGTCGAAGCGTGGCCGTGTCATTGGGAAGCCAATAAGGAAAGCAATGAAACTGCGGCGAGGGGAATCACGCTTTTCTGCGATCTATCACCGCTTATTGTTATTCAGTTCCAAGCCATCCAGTTATTGTTATTCAGTTCCAACCGGGCGCGGATCCATTTCTACGCGACTTTCCCCTCAGCCTGACCTATGGCCCTGCACGGATTGCGGGCCGCTAAGTACCCGATCCGAAGTCGTTCGGCTCCGGTTCAGAAGTCCCTACGCAATCCGATCTCATCCTCCGTGACTGAAGCCTCTTCATGTTTCAAGCGGATTATTGCCCGTTACAAATCGGACCGAAATGACGTCATTTTTTGAACGGCGAAAATCAATTTCATAGTTGAAGAGGCAGATTTTATGCGAATTTTCGTTTTTTTGAACTACCCGTCCGATTTTCATACGGGATCGGGTTTTTGCATTTTTCTCAGGCCTGGAGAGTCGTAGAAAACTGCCAATTTTTGGTGTCATTTACCGACCCAAAACCTCCTAAAATATTTTTTCGGAATTTTAAATTTTTTTCCAAAGGGCCAAAACATATTTTCATCAAGTTCTGGGGGAAAATGTGGGAATATTTCACCTATTTAACTAATTATAGCTGTCGAAAGAATGACGTTCAAAATTTTTATAGGTACAACCACCGAGTCATGCGCCCGAGCAGCAAACATGAAAAGCGTTATAAGACCGTAATAACCTTTGAAATGATTTACTCCCACCGAAAGTTCACCGACAATAATTAGCCTACCCGACGGTGAAATCCGCTGTTAACATTTTCCAAACGTTGCCGAGAGGAAGAGTCGGAATGAAGCAACCGCGTCATCGCCGTATTCATTGTTCTTCCATTCAGTTCCTCGGTTTATTCATTCCCTATAGAACTACCGACCTATCAGATGAGATCCTTTGGGCCGATTTGTGTTTCAAAGTACGCGGCCCTTTTTTGGGCCGTTAAATTGTGCAAGCCTAAAGTTCAACGCCTGTTTCAAATTGATTTTATTGGCGTAGGCGTCTCGAACATCTTCAATAAGTGAAGGCCGACTCGATTTTACGATTCCTCCACGATAATTTTGAGCCATGAGCGGATTTCGAAAATCCGCTCGGAGAAATCGTTAAAAAATCGTCATCGGGGCGAAATCTCGAAACGTTAATTTCTGCATGTTTCCACGTCATCTTGGCATTATGAACGTATGCAATAAATTTTCCGCCTTTTCGCCGATTTATGGCGCTTGATTGTTCATTTTATGAATTGTTATGGGGCCAAGAAGGTCAGGTGAAGGTCGAATCTCGAGTTATCATACGTCAGCTTTAACATTGACGAGTGTTAAATATCTATCTTCCCGGCTGACATTTCTACTCTTCGGTTGATAAGTTTTGTAAAAATGGCAAAGCAATTTGCCCGTTGAGGGAGTGACGTTGAGTCATAGCCTTGGAAAAGTCATGGGTAATTTTCAGTGAATTTTTTCAATTAATCGGTAACCTATGACACTGCTCGACCAAAAAACATCGATCTCATGTGATTCTAGATTTTCTACGGCGTTGAATCCGAATCCGAGGTGTCTGTGTGTCCGTCTGTGGTCATTTACAAAAATGGCCATATCTCCCTCAATTTTCAACATTTTTTCAAATTTCTTGGACTGAAATGTTTGTCTCGACAAAGCCCAACACCCTGTTCAATCAAAATTTGGATAACGCACAGTACTTCTAATATAATTGGAGTTTTAGTTTTTTCTATTTTATTTTTTTCCGGACACAAAAATGAACCGATTTGAGCGTTCTTGGTCTTAAAATCTTTGTTTTACCTTGCAGAATATGTGGATATTCTTTATATTCCGATAATTCAGCGTATTTTTATTTTTATTTAATTTTAAAATTTGAATAGTGCATTTTTTGATATTTTTACCTAATTAGGTACCCTTAAAAGCAGACAAGATATGATCGAATCGTGTCACGATTTTACGTTTCAAAATATGGAAGTATTGTGTGTTATCTACGCACCACTGGTTTCCAATGGTGCTGACTTATGGAAATATGTCTCTCGTATATTTTTTTGCGCAATTATCCCCATCGTGCCGTGAGAAAGTGGATTATAAATTATAATCTGCCGTTATTTTGTTGCTGTCCTCATCACAACATATGGAGGCAATCTGTCGGAAAATCTTCCGAACTTCTGTCCAAGAACGTTCCCACGTCAGTGTCAAAACGAACCTCCAGCATTGAGTTATTAACATCCCGCCGATTAGATACATATTAAAGAAATATATGTGGATAGATAAAGCTGACAGGCATATCAAATATAATAAATTAATAAAAAAATGAAAACTTCCTTTGCAAAAAATATAACGAACAAAACCACGGTCCCCGGCACTGAAGATCATCACCTGGCCAACCTACACACCAACTTCAATAAATTTGTTTTGTTTTGTTTGAAAAAAAAAAAAAAAATAAAAAAAATAAAAAAATGAATAATTAAAATTTATAGAATTTTTATTTATACCTATAATCAATTATTAAAAAATAAATGCATCTAAATTTATAGAATTTTTATTTATATAATAATAATATTAAACAAATTTATATAATAATAATATAATATAATAAATAATAAATAAAAATTCTCAGATATCCCTGGCTCCTTAAATCATGTTTTCATCCGTCGTATCACGTATATCCTACGTATATCTAGGCACATGTGACTAAAGGTAAGTAGCGATTTATCAGCGTGAGAATTTCCCCTCTAAATCTAATCTGGCGATCGTGGATCAGTTATGCCTGATGTTGATGAGTTGAGAGCGATTAAGTCATAAAACGTGTAAATCGCCACCTTGGAAGTGCGAGCCTGATAAGGAATCGCGATACTGGATGCGCATGCGCGGCTTTAGAAGTCGTGAAGGTTGATTTCACTGATGTCCATTTTATACGAGACCCGTAAACCTATCGATCATGCCAAGATCGTTTGGTACGTAACGAGGGTATAACAGATCCTATCTGAATTTTAAGTTTACCGCAGAAGGGCGCGATTTTCACTATTGATCGAAAAACGTAAATTGCTCGGAGTCATCATTATTTCGAGTCAAAAATTAAAAAAAAAAATCCCATAAACTAAAGAAATAGCAATAATAATTTTCCACAAATTAAAAAAAAACGCTGCTAAGTAGATCAGTGGCATGTGCACATTAGTTTTCTGTGTATCCGAAGAGCTCTGCAAATTTTGCACAGGGGTTCATTTTTCGATTGCAAAGACAAACCTAGGGATACTTATATAGGTACCCCTTAAACACGGTATTTAATTGTTATTATTCAAGAATTTAAGCATAAATTTGTATTTTAGATGGGATTTAGAAAAACGTTTTTTTCAACCCGGCAGAAAAAAGCTACACTGCTCACTTTACTATCCCGATAGGTATCTGTCTACCAATCTCTTCAACGCAGCTCATAGTTCAATTTTGTTAAATTCACCATTCAATCTATTCTTATTCGCTACATAATTAACAGAATAATAACAATTAAATTCTCTGAATAATGAAATTAAAAATGCCTCAAGAATGCCTCAGAACCATTGTTAAAGCCTGACTTGCTCTCATGTTGCCAAGCGCAACTGGTCGTAGTGTGAGTGCGTCACCTTGTTGTTGTAATAGGCTAGTGGTCGTAAGTAGATCAATCAACCGTATCTAAGAGCCGAGGCCAAATTCTCAAATTTATCCGATTGTTATTTTGCTGATTTGTGTAATGCGACTAGATTCTTTAAATTGAAGATATCGGGAGGACAGAAGTTTTTGTGGGCATTCCAACGAGTGGAAAACGATTTTTGTGGCTCTAGTCGTTTTCGAGTTATTAAGAATTGTAAAAATTTTAAAAAACTCAAAAATGTCTCACAAAAACTGCAATAACTCCTAAACGGTTGAAGCTATCGGCCTGGCGATGGTCTCATTCGATTTGGCATAGAAAAATCTATAGAAAATGATGCCTCACATGCCTATGTTGCTTTTTTCCTGAAAAGCACGAATTTTTTCCCACTTCAACAGCTGTTTTACTGGCCTTAAAATTAAGGTAGGGTTCTGTCGAGACGTTAGGACCAACTAGATACGGAACTTGATTTTTGGTAAAAATTTCAAAATTTTTCGATTACTCCTTCCCCCTGAAAAACCCCGGACGGCGGACGGCGGACGGCGGACGGACAAAAAATTTTTATTGCAGATTCGGATTCTACACCCCTTGAAACGTGAACCAACAAATTTTCAGAGGGTGTTAAAAAAAATTTTTTCCCGACCGATTACAAAGGTTCATTTCTTAAGAAAAATGAACCAAAATAATTTTCCATTAATTTGAAAATGTTTCTTCCGGGCGGCAACTCGTCCCGCACAAGCGGCGTTTTCAGAGAAGACGGGCACGCCGGGCGTGTCGTACGCCGCGCGGAGGCTCGAGCAGCCGCATACTTTCGATCCGAGCCGCGCGGCCCAGTTTAGCGGCAATCGCCTCCGCTGTGAGAATTGGACTAATGACCGGCTCCTGATTATTGGACTCAGTGTCGTCATCCGAGCTTTTCCCTCTCGCTCTCTCCCTCTCGCCCTTCCTATCTTTCCTCCTTGTCGGCGCCGCGCGGGAATCGCGGTGCAGCCGCATTGTCTCGGAGCGCAGTGCGGGAGCTGCGCCGGATCTACTGTGCTGACTACTGATCTACCAATTATTGAAGTACATTGTTAGCGATAAACAGTAAGATATTCGAAAAACTACGATTTTATTATTCAGATAATTTAATTATAATTATTATTCTGTTAATTATGGAGGTGATTAAGAATAGATTAAATGGCGAATTTAACCAAATTAAACGAAGCGCTGTGTTGGAAAGATGGTTGCCTAGGTATTTATCAAGCCAAGAGGATGATTATTTTTTGCCGGGCTGAAAAAACGTTTTTCTAAATCCCCATGTAAAATACTAATTCATACTGAAATTCTTGAATAACAACTAATTTCCGTGTTCAAGGAGTACCTATATACAGTAAGGTTTGCCTTCGCAATCGAAAAATGAACCCCTGTGTAAAATTTGCAGAGTTCTTCGGATACACAATAAACGGGTACAGAAGACTAACGTGCCCATGCCACTGATCTACTTAGCAGCGTTTTTTTAAATTGTCAAAAAAAAATTTAATGTCAAAAATTAGTCGTCAAACCAGTTTTTGACCACTAAAATCCAACCAATTTTGACTTACAGGGAGTGAAAACGGTCTAGAAACCTTCAAGGAATCCAAAAAGCTCAAAAAATTCAAAATCGGTTCTGTATGACTCCCTCAAATTGGCAAAAACGGGAAAAAATGAGAGAACGCATAAGGAAATTCGAGCCAGACCGACTTGAAAACAAATTTTTCAAAAAATTTCGGAAAAACCCCCTATTTTATGGTAAATCAAGCGAGAAACCCGGGAAAAATACTCAAAAAATTCTAAACCAACGACATCACCTTCAAAATTGAGTTTTTGTGTTTTTCGAAATTGACCATACTGATGCCGATTTGGACCCATTAACCTTTTCCGATCGGATTGCCCGGACAATATGCCTCAAGTTGGAGCGAACCTCAACTTTCAAGACTAATTTAGTCAAAATCGGATCAGCGGTTCAATACGAAGTGGCTGGACGAAATATTCGGACAAAATTTCGTCCGTCCACTTCGTATCGATCCGATTTTGGTGCGGTTGGTCCTAAACTCCTAAGGGTCAAAAACTCAAAATACTGTTTTTGAGATCGTGACTTTTTTGACATTCGATCGTTTTTGAGTGCTCTGGAGTCAATTTAGAGGATTCTATGGGAGCTATGGCCAGTTTCGGAAATGACCACAGGCTGAAAGACGGACGCACAGACGCTTGTTCGGGAAGTGATTCTGAGCAAATGTGTAGGTATGCCTAAAAGTTTTTCTTTATCTCCGTTCCGATTCTCGATTTTAGGTCGATGACAATATTTCCATTTACCCTGTAAATATGGAAGTAAAAACTTCACGCTTGAACGACCAAACAGTCGATAAGGAGTAACACACTTTTATCATCAGGTCGTGTTCCTCATCACAGCATTTGGATCAGGTCACCGGGTGAGGGAAATTGGGTTTTCGCGGAAGGCGATCCCGACTCGATCCGCCGTCTGTGTAGGTGGTAAAGTCGTGATTGTAATCCAGTCGTGATAGCAGCTGAAGATGTCAGTTAACCGCACCCCGATAGCTGAGCCGAATTCTTGCAATTTCAGCTCCGCCCGATTGTGTCGGGCAATTGCAGGTGTCTGCCAGGAAGATATCGATGCTGGCTGAACTAACTGTTTGCGAACAATTCACGAGCTCAAGAAGGAAGCCAGGATTCGAGGCGATGTGTCAATTGCTGGAAAATACTGAACCATTGACCCGATTTTGGAGTGTGTAAAGCGGGTCGATTTTTACTATTCCTCTTTTTCCCGGAAGGCCGAAAATTCGAGTTTGAGTTATTGTTATTTTAGTATATTCCTCATATTAAAATTCATCACCGAAATATGTATCCCCTCCCCCAGGAACACATCAAAAGTAGTGCGGCTGATCACCGTAACTATTACAAAATTCAAATCCTTGGTATTAGTTTATTTCTATTACGACCGTTACTTACGTACCTATTTCGACGAATGCGGATCCGGAATGTTCACGTCCCTCAAATCTACCTCAAGAAAGATGAATAACCTTTGATCAAAGGCGGATACGATTATTTTCGAATCGAGAGAGGAACAGGTATCGATCAACAATCTGTCATCGTGTCTTCTGCCCAGAAAGTCGAAGTACAGGAATCTGACATTTGAGGAGCGTCACGTCAGCCATGCGTGCATTGTATGCCTTTCATCGCAATTGTTGTGCAATGATACGTGCCAGAGTTTGTTGTTGAATAATTCTTCGAATTCCACTCGATTTCGGGAATATACCTACTAAAATTATGTTTGGGGTGCCTATCATGGGAAGCGTATCTTTAATGAGCAAGAAAATAGAATAAAAAACCTTGGGTATACCTGATTTTAATTCCTAATGTTAGGGAGAACGGAGAGAAAGATCCGATTTTGAGATCAAAATGAAAACATCCAAATTGGTTCAGTAGTCCAGGAAATATAACGGCTACAACGCTTTCGTCATGAGCGGGGATGTTTTGGAGTGTCTTATTTTTTCTTCAATTCAATCTCACTTTTTCATTTTTTCTATTCCCAAAATACTGTGAGAAAAAATTGAGATCGCATGTATACTTACATGCAACTGAATTTGATTTTTTCGATTTTAAGTAAAATCGCATTTTTTTGCATTTTGTTACAGGGATTATCCTGGTGATCGCACTTGGCGCGGAATCAGCTAGACGTCCAAGGGTAAGTCCAGAAATCCAATTTCTCTTCTCCATTGTCTGGACTAAAAACCAAAACAGGAAAGTTGTGTCACGTGTACACACATGTAATTACCTCCTATTTCAGGTGGTATCTCTGCCGATGCCGACGTCAGAGACGATCCCTTACGTCGCCGAAGTGATGGGCGCCGCCAGCTACGCCGAGACGCTCGAGGACGACGAGCCTTTGACGTCGAGGTTGTCGACGGCGAAGCCCCAACTGACGACAGCGGGCAATCGACGGGTGCAACGAAAGCTGAACAATCCGAGCGAAGGAGACAAAGATTTGGACCCCGAGTACCAGGAATACCAAGGCAACAAGACCAGTACTAAAAATCACCTCACCATTCACTGTTTTTAATAATTCATCGCTCGTTGTCATGTGTACTAACGGGATTATCGCCTGACGCGGGGCTATTTTTTTGGCTGATCAGTGAAGTTGACTATAGAGGGGGTAGGGCATTGAGAGTAAAGAAAATTCTACGCCGGATACAAATTCGGAATTTAAGATGGAAATGTCGACCCGCAAGATGATATCCTGATGATATGCTGTCAGCAGGGAAAGGGTCAATCGCAACAGATCACTATTTTATTCATAGTGTCTTGAGCCATGATTACCATCAGGATTACACTAAAAATCACAAGCTCAAATGAGGGGTTTATTTCCAAAAGGTACTATGTCCAGTTTTAAGAAATTTCGGGAAATTGAGAAAAACTGTGACCGCTCACAAAACAGTCCAAAAATCTGGATTTTTCAAGTAAAATTTACATAAGTTCAGAGCAAATCGTTCAGCTGTGAGTTTTTTTTTTGATAAACAAAGAAGTTTATATTTCTAAAGCATTTTGAAATTCGAGAATTCGGGATATAGATAGTATCTTTTGAAATGAACAGAATAGAGAACCCCCTGAACGTCGGATATCCGTTTTATGGAAAATGAAGTCATTTTGGAGCAAAAAGTATTATATCCCTTTAAAAATGAGCAAAGAAGTTTCGTTTTCACTTCAAAAGGTTATGTAGTACTATATAACAAAACTTCTTTGCTCATTTTTAAAGGGATACAATACTTTCTGCTTCAAAACGACTTCATTTTTCCATAAAACTTGGCCCCAACACCCCCACCCAAGCCTTATCTCAATTTCGAAAAAAATGGTTTTTTAGTACCTTTTGGAAATAAACCCCTCAAATGAAAACGCAATGTTTCTCACATGAGCTTTAGAGTTGAATTTGAGAGTTGAGTATGTTGGTTCCAGTTCTGGGTTGAGTAAGTGAGTTGATTTTGCGGGATGAGTTTGTGAGCTGAGTTTGAGAGTTGAATTTTGGAGAGCAGGGTTTAAGTTGAGTCTGAGTTGAGTTTTTGAGCTGAGTTTTAAACTGTGGATAGTGAGTTGAGTTTGTGGGTAATGCGAGTTTGTATGTTGAGTTTGAATTTGAATTGAGTTTGAATATAGGTAGTCAATGTAAAAGTCTGACATCACCGATTTAGTAGGCAGTGTCGTAAGACATCTTAACTATTAAAATTGTAGTCCCAGAAAAAATAAAAATACAATCGTAAACATAACATACTGCAATTAAAACCGTAATGGTATTTGCACTTGTGCTTATGGTTGTAAGATCTGATGGTAATCATAGCTGACGACCCTATGAATATAATCGTAATGGCAAATTAAACTCCTTTGTTCCTAATAGTATTCATGATTATGATAGTACCCAACTCTGATCTTAGGGAATGATCACTTTCCAACACACCCTCGACCGCCAAGCATGAGATAATTATGTCAAAGGTCAAACCATCGCATGTTTCATTATCTTGATTTGGGTGATACCTTGTTCTGGCGCATGCCCGAATTTTAGAAATTCGAATGAATTAGGCAAGCATGGGTTGTATTACTGGTATTATTCGTTCAAAGCCATTTAAACCATGAGGGTTAGCTGTTTTAAGAAAAGTTATTGAAAAAATTTTTTGGCGAATAAACAGAACGATTTTCGAAAATGGCAAATGCTGCATGAAAAAACAAATTGCACATTATATGAGATGCCGGATTCGATTCCCAGCTAGGGCGGAAAAAAAAACATGCTGGATTTTTCAAATGTTGATAAGTTTTTTGAATTTTCGCAGGGGTAATGGGTCGACCTGGCGTAGATTTTCCAGTTCTACCGCAGATTCCACGGACGGATTTCAGCTGTCGAAAAGTGAAGAAATCGGGATACTACGCTGACCTCGAGACGGGTTGTCAGGTGTGAACATTATTCGAACCAGCAAAATTTGTCACTTTGATTGTTCATTTTAAATGAAAAATTTTCTATTTATTTGCCTTTGAATTTTTTCAGCTTGTTTTGTCGAATTTTTACTAACTTGCTCTTCAATTTCCAACGTTCTGCCTGGCATTTAGTAATAATAATAAATTTTTCTTCAACAGGTATTCCACATTTGCGACGGAGGACGAAAAATCTCCTTCCTGTGTCCGAACGGTACTATCTTTAGACAGAGCCACTTGATCTGCGATTGGTGGTTCCGAGTCGACTGCGAAAGGTCCGTCGAGCAGTACGACGAGAGCGCCGAACAGCTGGCCCACGATCAGATGGTGTACAAGAAGAGAGCCGAAGAGATCGAAAGAGCCATGAAGACAGTGTCGACGACAGAGAGCAGTTCTACCGGCACCGACAGCCGACGGCAGCAGAACGAAAGGCGGAATGAAAAACTTGTCGCTGCGCAATACAGCAACAATCAGATAGTGGAAAACTTTGACAATCGCGGAGACAGTTCGAGATCCGCTGCGAATTATTACGGAAATAACGACCCGGTAGCAAGCCCGCTGAAGCAGGACCCTCCACAGTTCACCAATAACGTCCAACAGCCGACGGAGACGCCCAGGAACGAACAGAAATCGACACCGTTCATCCTGCAAGTTACAACACGGCCGCCGTCCGATCAGCAGAATTACCAAGGAATACCGTCGGATGCGCAGTACGGCAACAAGCTGGAGAACCAAAACTCCAACCTCAACGTTCCGGTGGCGAGTCACAATTATCAGCAATTGCCTACCAATGACTTCAACAATCCGCCCAACTACCAAACCTCGGGAGCTGGCAATACGAATTACAAATTTTCCTACACGGTGAACACTCCGAGCAAATCTCGACTGCCATCTGCCTCGCAAACCAAGCAAGATTTCACCAACAATCAAGTGTTCTCGCAACAATCGTCAGCCCCAGTTGAGAAGGAACGGCAAATTCCAGCAGAAACTGCATCGTTCGCAAGCAACAGGCACCGGTACAACCAGTTCGACCAGACGTACTACCAGAACACATACGTTGCAACTCCTTCAACAACATCGACAGAAAATTACCAGTCGACAAATTCTGGAAATGGCAATAAAGGTCCATCAGCCAGCACATCGTACACGGCTCAACCGTCGGCCCATTCAACGAAATCTGCGCAAAGTTCCCGCAAAACCACAACGACACCTCAAACTCAAAATTTCAACACCGGTCCTTCAATTTTGAACACTTTCGCCGCTCAAGCCAATCAGAATAATTTTGGAGATAAAAATCAGAACGCCGGCAAAGCAGCGAATCCTGACAACGGTAAATCGAGGAGGAAACTTCAAAATTCGTTCTTCCAGCAATACAATCCAAACGTGGCTCAGTTCGGTCGAAACCCGCCGAATTCGCGCGGCTCGTTCAACCAGGTGAAGACGATGAGCTCGGTAATTTCGTCTTTGCCGACTACAGTCACTGTCCCTTCAAGTTCGCAGGTTTACAACTCTCACATGCAACCATACACGTCGTTTAATCCAAATTCTAACCAAGCTGGCAATAACCAATACACCAACGCTCAAGGTACATTCTCCACTTGGCCGTCGACACCTTCTTCAGCAGCGTCGACACTACCGAGCTCGAGTCCTGGGCAAGAGTACTTCCAGGAAGTAAGCTCAAGCCAGCAGGCATCGAATTCGTATTACAACGGTCTCACAACCGGACGAGGATCCCAGCTGAGGGACGAGAATAAGTACTTCGCATCCTCCACAGTGAAACCTTACCGAAGTAAACCCATCTTCAACGTTAAGATACGACCGAACAAAGACTACTCGCTCCTGGAACTTCACCGGCAGAATCCGACCAACACTCCAGCCACTCAATTGGAGCATGGATCAGCAACTGCTTCAGGCTACTCACCGACGAGCAGCCCTCAATATGAAACTACCGGACCAGCCCGGACAACACTGACTCTCCTCCAGTCCCCAGCGCTGCTGAACTCGGCATCCCAAACTTTTGCAGGATATGAAACGGTTTCATCGTTCAGCCCGACGAGTTCCGCGACCGATCTCCGTTCCACGACACCAGCGCACAAATACGCGACGGTCAATATCACAGGGACCCCTGAGGAGATTCGGCCCGAGATAGTCAATGGACTCATGGATCCTGGCATCAGGCCGACTTCGGCGAACGCTCTTCTCACTTTCGCAAACTACTACAACTCAGCTGAAACGAAAGATGGGGAACTTGACGAATATCGAACAACACTATACCCTCACGTTTCTGACGTAGTGCTGAACCTCGGCTCCACTGGCAAAGAAGAATACACCTACTCCACTGTCAAGCCGATAACGTCGACAAATGGGAATGACCTGCCTGCGGAGCTTTCTGAAAACACCAAAGACTCGTACAGTTTCCTATTCAGTGATAAAAAAGAACAGTACTCCCAAAATAACTACGATCTTACTCCGAAGGAATCTGGATCGATAATACCAAACTTGAATAAAGCATCGCACAAACAATTCGCCAAAGAATTCCTGAGAAACAAGCAAAAAACAACGGAAACGTCCACAGCCCGTCCTGAAACGACAACGCACAAACTGAGAGACTCGGCCGAGTTGAGGGAATTGGCTCAGGTATTCAGCCGAGCATTGTCAGCGTACCTTGAAGACCCGGAAACGTTCAAGGAGATTCTCGCTCAAGTGAGGCCGACCGAGCCGAATCCATCCGATCTAACAACACCAAGCCCGGATGATGAAGTCTTGGATTTTAGCGATGCGAGCCAGACCCGCACAGGCACAACGGAACCACCGGTCACACCTTTGATCACATCGAATGACGTCACCGGTGATGTGAGCATCGGCGACATCAACAATCTGGTGCACTCCAAGGACAGAAGTGAAATCGACACTTCTTACGAGACGAACTCAATATCTCCCTCAAGTATCCACAGCATTATAGCTAACATCGAGTTCACGACCCAAGCTCCTCCAACTGTGCTGCCAGAACTCAGCAGTGCAGCATCGGCGGCAAGTTCGGATTACTACACCAAACTCGGCTCAGCTGAGGACACCTCATACTTCCCTACAGCCGGTGGTGTTGACGATGACAGCAGACCGAGGTACGGTGGTTTTCACAACAATACGCGAAGATTGCCACAAAACTATTCACCGTACGGCGCTGATCTGAAGCGCAATACCACTCAAAATCCGGGTCCTCTGAGGAAAAATTCGATCAAACCATTCCTCACAACCGTTCCTTCGTACACGACGACTACTTCACCTACACCGGACTACACTACCATTCTGCCCCCTCAGCAGGCATCTTCGATTCTCCCTGGTGCTCAACAGGTCAACAATCTGATAGCCAGTCACAAGGCCTTGTACGAGACATCAGCCCAGTTCAGTTCGAGCAGCGAAGAAGATAAGGACGGCACTGCATCGGGCTCGAACGAGAAGCTGTTGCAGACTTCAGGAAGCCAGAGTCTCGTCTCCAGCCAGAATTACGCAGCTTTTGCCGAGAATTTCAACAAGAATGGTTTGAAACAGTTTGGGAAAGATGCCTTCGGTGGTTACGTACCAAGCGCTGTTGTCGGAGAACCCTCGGCCATCAGCAATGACTTCTTCAAAGCTGATCTACTGCCTTACTTCGGCCAGGAGCCGCCGTTTGAGACATTTTCTCAACCTGCAGCCTTCCAAACTCAAACTCCTCATTTTGGCGACAGGATTGTGAATTTCTCCAACATGAGAGACGCTCAAACGTATGTCGATAACTTAGCTGGTCAAAATCCCAACTCGTTTACTCAAGGGAGCAACCAATATCGAGGAGCTAACGTCATATCCGACAGGATGGGATACGACGTGACTGCAGCCGGAACTGAAAGCACCGCCTCACCAACAGCCGCTTGGACTGTCAGCCCGTACGAGACGACGCAGTTTGTCAGCAGTAGTTCAAACGTTGAAGTCACGCCCGAGCTAAGTTCTACGACAGTTGTCAAGCCAACAACTTATCATCCGCACCATTCATCGCAAGAACCAACGACGACAGTTGATCCGACACAATTCGAAACGACAACTGCAACTTGGCAAGACACGACAACCACGGAAGAGCCGGCAGTCTATCAGACAACTACGTTAGCCCCGGATCAGCAAGAGGAAAGCAGCATGATGCAAGCTAAAGCCAACGAAATGTTCGGAATGCTGAACGAAACGGCATCCACAATGCTGATGCATGTGATGAGCATGGCCGAGAATAACATGACCTTGAGGAGACTGGTATTGCTGCTTGTAAACGACCCGAACAAGCAAAAGACTGACGAGCAATCGAGGATAAGCCTCATCAACGCGTTGCTGACGCACGAAAACGAGATCGAAGAATATACGACTCAGGCTCCGCAGGCTACGACGACAGCATCGAAGCGCAAAGTCTTGAAAACTATGCGAGCACTTGGCAGCGGCAGAAGCCTCAAGCTGCAGCGCGGGCTGGACAACGAGACAGCTGTCCACGGTACGCACAGTATTCGAAACGTAACCGAAGACCTGAACAAAGCCAATGCAGCCAAACTTTACATTCCTTCACGACCAGCGGCGATCAGGTCGGAACGATTGCAAGCATCGAGTACCACGACGGTGAGCAGCAGCAGCAGCAGTAGTGTTAGCAGTAGCAGCAGCGCTGCCGCTACGGCGTTGCCAGTCACGACAACGTTACCGTACGATTCCGACGCAAGAGCGCTCGAACTTCTGAAGACTCTCTACAATCTGGCGGCCAAATGGGGTTGATATTCAATTCTGGTGCATGTAATAGCGAAAGACTTTTCGGGTGTTTTGAGAAAACCAACACACCACCAAGATCGACTACACTTCTTCGAATCGTGTCAACGTGGAATGCAAAGTGTCCTTGATCATGGTTGGTAAGTTACGCTCCGCGATTCGTCAGAACCGTGAGGAGCGTCTTATGCGCTAGCGTTCTGTACAAAATACGTGCGATATTATGTTCCTTATACTTCGAGAGGATTGTGCGTCTTCCGATTTAGCTAAGATAAATGAAGTTTCAATTAGTTACCAATAATATTCTGCGACAAGGTTCCCCCATTGTTTGGACTGTGAAGCTTACAATTTTTTTTCTCGAGTATTCTGTCGATTCCAGGTTTCAAATCTTCGTGCCTCTTTGTGCTCGGAATGTTCGTATTGTTGGAAAACGGCCAATTTCTACTCGGTCCTCCTTGCTGTTGCTACTCAACTGTTACCTATTGGAAAATTATTTTTGTAACCTCCCAAGTATTCTATTTTGTACAGTTGATAAGAATAGCGTATTTATTCGTATAGATGAAAACTCGTTTATACACATGCAAAGACGATCAGCCGCCGACATGATGTGTAGGTCTTGTAACAAGTTGCCATGAGATTCCGTAAGGTTTGTTTTTACACTTATTTTCGTTTCGACGTGTGTAAAGTTTATAATGAAATCGTGTAAATAAAATTATGTGAAAAAAGTTGCTCCGTTATCCTATTATTCGCCTTTATTTTGATAGGGGCATCCCCTTTCAAGATGTTCAGCTTGAAGCTTCTAGAGAAGACCAATCGGCAAAAATTTCACTCTCGGCCGGCAGGAATCGATCATGGCACCTCATGCGTGATTCCCTAATAACTTAGCGAAGGTTTTTGGATTCGGAATGGAAATCGAGGAATTACGAACCTCAGTTCAAGCGTTTGTGAAAACTTCATTTATTGGACATAACAATTATTATATTCGAGGACATGAAGTAATGTATACAGGAAGTATAATATAGGAAGTTCCTACAAACTTAATTTGAAAGTGCGGCATAAAATTTTTAATGGAAGCTTAAAATGGAAGAATCCAGGGTTTTTCTTCTATATAAATAACGCATATTGAAGAAATGAATAGCCCACGTCACATTTGTAATGTAATTCAAGCTGAGGGGGGGTGATGCTGACAACATTCATAATGTTCAGTTTGTGTTAGTCCAGGCTCTCAAGACAAGTGATTTGAAGTAAATATCAAAATTTCAAACAATTATACCAAAAACCCAAAATTAAATGGTTTTTCTAGAACAAAAATTGCACTGATTTTGAACTATCTTCACAAATCAACCCCCTTAAGAGCATAGGCCAAAAAAAACCGAACAGTTTCGAAGGTTCGTTGGCATTCAATGGTCTTTTTTAGCCCCCCTCCCTCCTTTCTCAAGAAAATGACTTTTTTGGTTAATACCATTCTTGGAATGTCTCAACTACAACTGTAGTCAGGGGCGTGTACATGGGTTTATCCGGCTCGGGCAACGTGGATACAGGCAGCCCAATGGAGTTTTGGGATGCCTAAAACCTTGCTAATATTTCCATACCCCTTCTTTCCCAACGAATGTTTGCCTAAAATTCTAAATTTCTGCTGGAAACGACAAATACGTTACAGAAACTCATGGATAAATGGTACTCATTGAGAATCAGAAAGTTATTCAGAAACTCTAACTAGAACTAAAATTCAAACTCACACTAGAACTCACACTCGATCAAACTGAGACTCAAACTCATTACTAAACTAACACTCAAAGTCAATCAGAAGACACTCAGTGTTAATCAATCTTATGATCAAACTCAATTTCTAGCTCATACTCACAATAATACTCATAATCAAACATAAAGTCAAACTGAAACTGAAACCGAAACTGAGACTCTAACAAAAGCCCAAAGCCCAAACTTAATACAAAACTGAAACCATCGAGGAGGAATCAAAATCGAACTTGAAATCATACTCATAATCAAACTTAGACTCATATCAAACTGAAACTCATAATCAAAGTCAAAGTGAAACTGAAACCGAACCTGAGACTCTAGCAAAAGCTCAAAGTCGAACTCAAAGTGAAATTGAAACTCGAACTCCTGATCGAGTTCAAACTTGAACTTATACTCATAATCAAACTGAAACTCATAATCAGACTCAAACTGAAACCGAACCTGAGACAAACTCAAAGTCAAACTCATCATCGAAGTGAAATTGAAACTCTAACTTGAACTCAAACTCATGAAACTGAAACTCGAACTTAAACTGAAAAATAAAGTCATACTCATAATCAGACTCACTCACAATAAAAATAAAACTCATAATCAAGTTCAAACTTAAACTCAAACTCACAATCAAACGCCAGCTCAACCTCAAACTGAAGATCAGTTTCAGTTCAAGTTTGAGTTCGGGTTTGAGTTTCAGTACGAGTTTGATTATAAGTTGGATTTTGATCATGGGTTTGAACATAAGTTTAAGTTATCAATTTGAGTTGGCGTTTGATTTCGATAAAGAGTTTCAGTTTGAGTTCGATTATGAGTATGAGTTTGATGATGAGTTTGAGTTGATGTTTCAGTTTGAGTTCAAGTTTGAGCTTGATTATGAGCATGAGTTCGACTAAGAGTTTTAGTTTAAACTTAAGTTTGAGTTTGATTTTGAGTTTGTGTCTGAATACGAGTATGAGTTTGAGCTCAGTTTGAGTTAGATTATGAGAATGAGTTTGATCATCTGTTTGAGGTTTGAACTTGATTATGAGTTTGGGAAGGAGTTTGAGTTAAAGTTTGAGCTTGATTATGAGGATGAGTTTGATTGTGAGTTTGAGTTTAGTTTTAACTTAAGTTTGAGCTTGATAATCAATTTGGGTTGGGATTTGAGTTCGATTATGAGTTCCAGTGGGATTATGAGTGAGGGTTTGAGTTTCAGTTTGAGTTCGATTATCAGTTTGAGTTTTAGTTTGAGCTTGATTATTAGTTTGGGTAGGAGTTAGCGTCTGATTATGAGTTTGAGTTTGATAATATTATTAAGTTTACATTTAAGCTTGATTAGGTATGAGTTTGAGCTCAGTTTGAGTTCGATTATGAGTTCGAGTAGGATTACGAGTATGAGTTTGATAATGAGGCCGAGTTTCAGTTTGAGTTGGATTATGAGAATGAGTTTGAGTTAGGTCATGAGTTTGAGTTTGATCATGAGTTGAGATTGATTATCTGTTTGAGGTTTGAGCTTGATTATGAGTTTGGGAAGAAGTTTGAGCTTCAGTTTGAGTTGGATTATCGCAGGATCGGCAAGAGTGTCGGACACCTTAGGTTTGGTTCAACTCGGCATGCGCCGTGGCCGCACTTGTAGCACATGCCCGAGTGCCCGCCGATTGTACACGCCCCTGACTGGCACAGTAACGGGAAAATTCGATGCTGGAAAATATATGGTACCTGAACTAGATCGAATGGTAACTCAAGGTAGGTAACGCTAAATAAATATAACTAACAGGCCGAGAGATTCTACCTAGTCAAAAAATAGGCTCGTCTCGAAAAGTGCTCTAAACAGTACCAAAGGCCACGTCAGTAGCAGTCAACGGAACAATGTAAATGCTCGAAATCACAATGGTATACAGCCATGTTTTATTGTTCAACTTGGGACTTTCCGACCGATACAATCCGAGGAAGGGTTTGTTCGATTTGCTACAATTAGATAAAATTTCTGTAAGTTCTCGTGTTTTAAAGATAAATTTAGCTGTTTCTTTAAAAAATCGATTGTGTAAAAAAAGTTCGGGGAGAACCCAAAAAAAAAAGACAATTGTTGTTCTAGGCGTTGGAATTTCGCCCGATAACCGACATGGTTCCGGGCGTGCCCTGCAGCCGCCCTCAAGGAACTAGTCAACCAGATCTACAAGAACAGCTCTCTTCTTCGGATTTATTTTGGAAACCAGCTGGAAAAATCCCAACAAGTTGGAAATCTAGACGCATAAAGCACTCGCATGATATGAACGGCCGACTAAGGGATACACATAGGTACACGTTGGACGTCATAGCGATATTTTCTAGTCCTAAAATTCGAGGGTTTGCAACATCCGAGAGTACATTTTCACCATCACCGACTATTCCGATCTGCAGTCCCAACGAACCGGCACCTCTACACAGCAGAACGGCTTCTAAAATTGCCACAACAAATTCGGCAGCATTTTACCCAGGCAAAGGCTGCATGATGGCCCGTTTACGATCGATCTGCAGGTAAACGATGAACTTTGTAGTACTGAAGATCAAAGGCTGGGGGTACCCCCAAAGGGTTGAGGTAAGGTTACTCTACGATACCATCTCGGCGATACGATAACTCCACAACTCGGCAGCAATATACTCTCCCGACTACTTACCCTATTCCCACAGGTAGCCACTCACAGAAATTCACAGCTGGAGTGGAAAGGGAGTAAAACAGTTTCACTTTATTCGAAAGTGATTGAAATGGAAGTGTAGGGTAAAATCGGATTGACGGTTTCCACCTGTAGGGCGGTCGCCATGCAGTCGCTGGCCCTCGTGTGATCTCCGAGAGATTCGAGCACCTTCCCGAGGTTGAACCTGATAACAGATTGGCAAAAGTGACGTCATGTCTGCCGGGCATCATGGCAAAACAGAAAATATGTTTGGATGAGGGGGAGACACAAGCCATGATGTCGTATCACTATTTTGTATCTTTTCAGTAATGTTGGGTTCTTCTGGTCTTACAACACAACTGTCAACCCTACGGGGGCGGAATGCTTTAGCATTTTTCGAAGAGCGAGAATTAGGAAGGCAGGAGTGGTGGTGGAACCAGGAAGCCGGAGTTTCTTATTGTTCCTCAAAACGCGACATAATAATTCAATTATTCTGAAACATACCACGTGGTCGGGGAGTACGGGTCGATACGGGCAGCATCCCGCAGAGTTTTCTCAGCCATCCTCTGGTTGCCAAGGTAGTGGTACATCAGACCCTGCAGATCAACAACAAACGAAAAAATATTGGAGTTTTTCAAATCATGCTAAACAGTTTATCATCGATTTCTGTTGAGGAGTAGATCAAAATTCTACACCAGGACCAGAAAAATGTCGATTCCAACTAAATTAAAATCCGTATCACGTATCTACGTCCGAGAAATCATTCGCTGAAAATCACAACTCACCAAATGTTGAAGGCTCTTGACGTGGCTTGGGTTGATGGAGATGGCGTTTTGGAAGCATTGCCGAGCTTCGATGAATTCGTTCTTTTTCTCGTGAACTAACCCTCTCTGAGCAAATACGAACGTAAACATGAAAGTTAATTTTCATTTAAGATAGGTAAATTTTTTCGTGAATAAGGTTAGTGCCATAGTGACATAGTTTTTTTTTTGGCATATTTCAAAAAGTAAAGACCAGAATCGCAAAAAGAATATGAAGAATGCAGGGGAAAAACCAAATAACTCAGATTTTTCACATTTTCCGAAAACTCAATTTTTCTGCTTGAAGGACCTGATTGTTCACCTGAATACCGAAACTTCAATCGGATTTGTCCCAGTTTTCTCCCTGTTCGCGCTATCTCATCGTATACAGCACCCTTCAAAACGTATGGATCCAAAGTTAACTCGTTTTTGACGAAAAATCGAGTTACCTGGTTTTCCCCATTTACTCTTCATATGATAAGCAATAAGCGAAGATTCTGTAAAATCCTAACCTTCCTACGAACCCCCTCAAAACTATAATAAATTAGTTAATTTTCACTATTGTGAATTATCAGGGAAATAACGTAACACATGACTATCGCTCAATGACGACTCACAGTGTACATAATATGGTGAGATAGGGGATAGATATTGGTGGCCTCTTGTATACAAGCTGCCGCCGAAGTTATCTGGTCCATGGACAGGTAGAGTTCGGCGAGGAGGAGCCAAATTTGGAGCTGCAGCAACCATGCTCGCTGCGGACCCGGTTTCGGAGTGAAAGTCGACAAGGAGCTGGCCACTTCGGACAAGGCTTGTTCCACTTTGGACGCTGCCAACGAATGGGCGTGAATGGAACCTGCAAAAAAACGAAGAAAATGATAATTAAATGATTTTCAAAAATAATAACAGGAGTGAAAAGACGATGGATTTGAAAGAAAGTTTCAACTAACTGGAATCTTTGTCAGACATTTCCGAAGTGTACAGCTGAAAGACGCTCTTGTTATCCCCAACATCAGCCAATGTTTGCTCTTCGTGCAATACTTTCCACAGGATGAGCATATTCTTGGCCGTGAGCAGCGCTGCCTGAGAACGGAAACATGATTACTTCAACCGCACAAATCTTGAGGTGATGAGGGTGAGAGACGGGGCACGACTTTCTCTTCTGTTCTTCAATCGCTCATCTCTTTCGCCCTCATAACCTCAGAACTCAGACATCACCGATTACATGAATACTTCTCGAAGATTGTCGCATAAATGACTCACATCCCCTCCTTGGACTTGGAGTTCGAGATGAGCTTTGACGTAGTGAAGATCCAGGCTATCGGGGAAGTCGCTCAGCGAAGAATGAAGGAGCGCCGAAGCCTCGGCGTACTGCTTCTGCGCCGTCAGCAAGAGGATCATCAGATGGAGAGATGGCGCATGCTCGGGGCACAGCTTCAATGCTGACTTGATATGGGTCATTGCTTCGAGTATCTGGCCTCGGCAAGAGCAGATCATCGCGATGTAGTACTCGATCAGATGATCGTTTGGATCTACCTGCTGCGCTCTGGTTACAAAATGGAGACTCATCTTATTTATTTACCCAACAAAGGAAAACCAAGGCAATTTCAGGGCAGCCATCAACATGCCAACTTACTTATTCAACGCTTCCATAGCTGCGTTGTTGTAAGTGAGCTTGTTATTCTTCAGATGAGTCGTCACAGCTGCGTAATGGTTGCCGATGCCGATGTACAAGTAGCACCTTGACAGTAGTCCTTGCGGATTGCTGAGTTCTCGCTGCAGCGCCATTTCACTCCATTCGATACCTTCGTAGGCCTAAAACCGAAATATCCGGCTAAGTTCTTCTGCAAGGCAAACTGCAGAAACATCTAATCGCATCCAACAATAAAAAATCTTATCTTTCCATTGCTGCTCACCGGAAGCAATTAGGGTGCAATTGCACAAGACCGGCAATCGTGTGGGCTGTGGAGTTTCCAAGAAAAAAGATGAACTCACGTCGTTTAAATGTTGAAAGCAAATTTTCGCGGCCAGCAAGCACGGCATCACTTTTGTATTGAGCATTCGCGCCACTTCTTTCGTGACTGTCAGCGCCAGTCCGTACTGGCCCATGTTCTCCAGGCAGAGAGCTCGCTGGAACCAAATGTGAGGCTCTTCGTAGGAGAATTTCAGCGCTCTTTCCAAAGACTGCGAATCAATTGATACATGGTACTTTACGTTACAGGACTTAAAGACAACATGAAAGGTTTTGGATGATAGGTATGATAAATTATCGGGCAAAGATGGCATGATGCAAACGATTTTGACTCAATCGGTGCGATTCCAGCTTCAGCGATTTTTAGGCATTAGAACGGCATCAGTAACAATACATCGACGGTGAATTGGCAACACGTTGTATGACCATATCGTCCCAGTCCAGGCAGAAGGGCGTAAATGGAAAATGCAGGTTTTGGGAAATCGCGTTTTTTCGTAGCGAGATTCTTTGTTTCAAGTGTAGTTTTTGTTGTTACTACTTTCCTAGTTTTCAAAAACATTCAAAAAGACACAAACCTGTGGCTTCTGGGTTAGGCGGAACCTCAAAAACGGCCCTTCTGGAGGTACGAGATTTACATTCGCCCCATACTCTCTCTTCTTTCTCCCCAAATAACTCCTTCCTGGTTGGTCAGATCGTCCCGCTCTCTTCAAATTCGAATTCCCCGCGGAAAAAACATCGGATTCAATCATAACCCGAAAATCGATTTTTCCACACTCGCCCTTCTGCATGGAGTGGGACGATAATTGGGCAAATTGAGTTCAGGGGCTATATCGATGTAAAATTTCATGCCGAATCGATTGATGCACTTATTTTTTACGTTGGTAGCCTTGAAATAGGAGAAAATCGCAATACGTTTATTAACTGCAGACACGTTTTTTTTGCTCTCCTGTAAAGTTGCTCAAAACTTCTTAAGTCATGCTGCCAAATCACCGTCGATATCCGCTCAATAAATCCTTCGATAAATCCTTGATGAGATAATACGAATAAATGCCAATAAAATGGTGCAATTATCTATCAAATGTATTTACCTCGTGTAAAAGGCTGATTTGATTCCATCGGGCGAGAACAATCGTGAGCAGATCGTAGACAGCCGTCGCGTTACTGAGAGCCCTGATCCTGGCTTCTTTGAATTCGGGCGACTGACTTAGCACTGCCTCCCTTCCTGCCATCGCGTCACTGAATAATCCAAATCCGAGCACAAATCGTCAAAAACGGTAGATAAACAGGAAAATTTCTGCTGCATTTAATGCTGCTAATTCGATTAGTGACACGGGAACATTTTTTGTTCACCCATAAAAATTACGATAGGTATAATAAAAAATGAATAAAAAATTGAATAGTTCATTACAAAAACAACCAATGTCAAAAAAGCTGATTTTCAGGAGAACGAACAAATTGTCCACAACAATGGTCGTTTTTGTGGAATCATCGAAATTTTGGAGCTCTGAAACGCCTGACAGAAGCTGTTTTTGATAAGAGAACTATCAATGAGTGCTGCCTAAAAATACCAAAATGCGATAAAAATCTCAATTTTTGATTTTTTTGACAGTGGTTGTTTTTTTATTGAACTCTTCAATAACAATTAGTCTAACAATTATTATTAGCATATAATACTCGCCTGATGAGCAGAAGGAGGATGATCTCTTCGCATTCATTTCTTGGAATGAACAAATTGGGGCCGACGTAGGCTTGGGGTTTCCACGGACTAGGGCTGGCTGTTTTCTTCGATTTGGTGTCACCTGCCACGGAGAAATATTCGATAAAGAAGGGCTAGGTACTAAAAATGAGCTCAAATTTCGACCTCATCACTACTTGTGCTAGTGATACTTCAGCTTAATCAAGTTCTTCTCATCGGAGAACCCCCAGATTGCTACTTTTCTGACAGCCACAACAAGATTGACTGTTTGAAGCGTTAAAAACATTGAATCAAGCCCAATCTTCCATCTGTATCAATCTCAGGATTCATCACTGACAAAGTCGTCGTCAATGTGAGTGAAGGAAACCAAGAAAATTATGTAAACTAAAAAAAGTTAACTAACCGTTTGGGGGCGTGTACTTGGTCCCAGTGTAACCCCTCAGCAAAACTTCAGCCAGCTGCCTTGTCAGGGTTAGCCGCAAGCTGTGAGTTCCGCTTGATTCTACAGCTTGCAACATATTCCTGAATATAAAGAAACTCGAGCGTAATCAGGTGTTTCCGAGTCGGAGATGAGAGATGCGTAACAAACGGCGTATCTCTTACCGATATCGGTTAACTGCTGCGGGCAGCCTTCCCCCAAGTATGTGGAGCAATGGCGCTCGTTGAAGTGCGGTCTCCAAAATGGGGCCCATGTGAATTGAAGGAACAGTCGGTTGAGGTGAGTAAGTACCTGGAAAAATGCAGGGAAATAGGTAAAGTATGGTGGATGTAATTTATTGACTGGGTGGATGTGTGCATGTGGTTTTGGATTCCTGTTCTGTGGTAGAACTGTGGCGCGGTCGGGCCTAGGGGTGGCCACATTGGCGATCGTCTCCATTCTTCTCGCAAAATTGTGATACAGGCCGGGCGCCCAGCTGGGGTGGTAGTTGCTCCCCCTGATGGTGGCGCATGGCCGGGGAGCGGGATCGTGCATATGCTCAGAAACATCCCCCCACTACCGGTTTCTATGATGCAACCGATGAAATTGCTATTTGCAGTACTGCATTAATGGAAATGAAATACACACTCTCTCTCTCTCTCTCTCTCTCTCTTTACGCCATACCGGTGCCGGTGTTGGTGCTGTTCTGCTGGAGGAGTTTATCCTGTTCTTGGAGGTAGAGCAGAGTCAAGTCACCGGCGAGCTCGAAGCTTCTGACCATCTGCTCTTCCCATTCGACGTGCTTGTATTTGGAAGTGGAAGACGGGGGAACCTTTTCCAAACTCAATCCTGAAACAGAAGATGAATTTTTGAGGAGGAAGGCCTCGACCATTGAAAAGCGATGGAATCAGGAGTTGAAGTCATCCAGCCAGACAGAATTTGAAAAGGTTTCCAACAGCCAATAGCACTAGTCAATAGCGGCTGCGCTTTTTGCGTTAATAGCTGGCAAAAAATAAAACAGAACAGTTTCATGCAGAAAGGGGCCCTAAGTAACTTTAAATCTGATGACTTGAGGTCAATTTGTGTACAAAACAATTCATTTGCAGAAAAATCCACAATTAAAAGAACTGCAATTGGGAAAAATTCTTAACTAAGTATAAAACATTTACCCTTTTGATGGGCTATTGAAACCCCTTAACAACCAAACAAAACTGCGGGCTCGAGCCGAACAACAGGATAAACCTTCGGGCGAAAAAAGAATTCAAAAAACATGCAGCAATCCAGAACCGTCCGATTTCGGAGCAAACGGACACGAGAGTAAGGACAAACTGCCGAATAATTAGTCGGCGGCGCATGAAATATGAAAAATATCAATAAATCGCCGGCCAGTGAAAATTGAATGTCGAGGGGGCGAAGTAACATGCGAAGGCCATCGCTACGATTGCTCGGCTAGGTCAGTTGGTAAATCGATTGCGTTATGGACTGAAAATCAACTAACAAGCAGCTGGCAGAAGTGCAAACCTTTTCTGAAATGAATACGACCGATTACGGTAATTGCTTCACATTCGGTAGAAATACAATATTTAGGAGAACCCCATTTCTTATCTGAGAAGTTTTTTCAGACCTTGGAATAGTGATTTCAACACTGAAAACATAAAATTCAAGATAGAAGAAAAAAACCTACAGTTGCTAAATAACGCCAAAACCAAAAGTCCTCAGCTCATTGAAACCAAATTATATAAATATTTCGTTGAATATTGTATAGGTATCTACATTTTGGGACTAGAAAAGACAAAATTTGGATTATTAGTTCAAAACATAGCTGCGTCAATGTCAGATTAACAAATACCAACCTGAAAATTGAGGGGAACTAAAACTCAGAGAAAATCCAAGCTTGAAATTAAACTCTAACTCAAGCTTGAACTAAAACTCAAACTCAAGGTCAATCTAAAACTGAAATTAAAACTCAAACTTGACATTCTACTCTTAAATTTCAAACATAAGCACTAACCTCAAAAACAGCTGAGTTGGTGTGGTCCAACTCTCTTTTGACAAAAATTGAGTTAGGTGGTGTTAGAAATTAAGTGACGGGATATTGTTATTCGCAAACTATACCTTTAACGGCGTATGACTCAGCGACTATTTTCAGGCTCCGGCTCGGGAGCGGTTTCTCCGTCAATGATTGGAGATCAGCTTCCATGAAATGGCGCAGGGACTCCTCAAAATGTCCGGTGGCGTAGTGCAGTTTGCCAAGCAAAAGATGGGCGTCCAAAGCCACTCCAGCCTGAGGGATGGAAATATTTTGCTGAATATTAAACAATCTGGATTGAGGCTGCAAAACATCGAACTGAACTGTTTGGGGGATGACCACGGTAATTTGGTTTAGAACGCCATTCAAATTTTTTGAGTTTTTACTGAGAACCAGCTGTTTTAAGAGCTGCGACAAAAGTAGTTGAGAAAGGAATTTCGCACTTGATTCAAAATGTACGCAGAAATGAGGAATTTCAGTGTTTTTGTAAAAAAATCAAGTTTGGATGATGACATCGTTTGAGCCAGAATGCAGGAATCAAGGCGCTCCCGAAATAGCGAATTACGTTGGATTATCTTCAGCATGGTCCGGGGAAGGAGCGGGGAAGAACTGCCGTACAACGTAGAGATGGGTGAATCAAACATTCGGGAAGAAGTAGTGGAACCCCATAATTCGAGGTAGAGATGGTTGTGACAGGATTTTCTCGTACCAGGTACAGGTTGCTCCTGCTCCTTTTCAGTACCCGGAACTATTATACTTGTATCATGTTGATACTTTCAAGCTCCCTGTCTATGAATGAGAACAAAAACGAGCACCTCAAAGCCTGTATGTATTTCGAAAAGTCGCATTTCACGACAAGAGTTCCAGAATGAACTCCTGCAGCCTGAAATGAAGAGAAGCTGATACTCGAGTATGGGTGATTCCACTAAAAGTGGCGAAATCGTGTCTTTTCTTTATATCTTGAAAACTATTCGTAGTATTGCGATGGAACAAAAAGCGTTGTGATTAGATCGTTGGTCCCCATGCTCCGCACGTGTAAACTGTCCAAAAATATTATTAGCAAGTGGAGAAAAATATATAAATATAGCCGAAATGTCATTCCCCTGGCATGTCCCCACCCCTAGGTACGCTACTTCTTCAACCAACCCTGGTTATTCGGATCGAGATTTTCAGAATCTGCTAAAACGAATGCACTCAGTATATAGTCTCGTATTAGCTCCTCTGTTCTCATAATTTTAAATGCATAGGCTTCAATGTTAGAAGCAAAGAACAGCGTGTCCCCACCTTTTTGCGTCATTCCCCTGTAAAAACTTGTCACCCCCATAAATGGGAAACTATAACAGTTTCGGTAATTTTGAAAACGGCAGTTAGTAGCTATGGAACTGTAGAACGTGCCTGACCTGCCAGATAACACTAGTGTTTGTTGAGAAGCCATCGAGAGGCGAAAAACAACCTCATTTATGGTGAGTATTTTTATTATGCGTCATTCCTCTGTATTCAATATCTTATCAAATTGAAGTAGTAAATTTTTCCCTCTGCCACTATTCTTTAGGTCTGGTGGTGCACCTTCCAGCGTATTTTTTTCAAAATTTAGGTACTGAAAGGAGGAGGGAAGAGATGGGAAAAACCGCGATTTGTCATTCCCCTGGCCGTCATTCCCCTGCATGTTCTGGATGGAGGTTTGTCAGCTAGGGCGCTGCTCCCTCAATTCTCAACCTTTTTTCAAATTTCTTGAACTGAAATGTTTGTCTCGGCAAGACCTAACACCCTGTTTAATCGAAATTTGGATAACGCACAGTACTTCCGATATATTTGAATTTATAGTGTTTTCTATTTTATTTTTTTCCGGCCACAAAAATGAACCGATTTGAGCGTTCTTGGTCTTAAAATCTTTGTTTTACCTAGCAGAATATGTGGATATTTTTTATATTCCAATATTGTAGCGTATTTTTATTTTGGGTGAATTTTAAAATTTGAATAGTGAATTTTTTGAGTTTTTGACCAAAACACCCCTAAAAACAGTCAAAATATGATCAAATTGTGTCTCAATTTTACGTTTCAAATTATGGAAGTATTGTGTGTTATCTACGCACCATTGGTTTTCTTTTTACACATATTTATTCATCAGTGTGAGAACGTACCATTTTGGCATCATCGAATTCACCATTGACCATTACTCCTCAAATGATATGATGATGAACCGACGTACCTACTCCAATTATTTGAACTTTATTTTCTGAGATACCCAGACAAATAATGTACCCATGTCACTAATCTACTTAGCAGCGCTTAATTTGAGGTTTAAATAGATTTTTTTAAGTCTCTCAATTTTGTCATTCCCCTGGACCACTGATTTTTACCTAATCATGTCTGTAAACCCTCTCTGGGTGATGAAACTACACTGCTGGTATATAGTTTTCATTAATAGCAGGCAAATGAACAATTTCTCGTCGAAAAACATGCAAAATTTTATCATTGGTAAAACGGAATTTGCTGACCCCAATTTCGCCACTTTTAGTGGAATCACCCGTATCAGTATCGGATACTTTTGGCTTAGTACCTGATGCAAAGTATCAGGTTGATACATCCCAACATAATATGTTTTATCTCTAGTACAGCGTACACGCGTTCCTCCGCACTCCACACCATGATGGGAACGCCCCATTCCCTTTTGCGGAACGCGACCAACCCCACCAAAATCAGACCACCGCTTGGCGAAAAGTAGCATTTCCAAAAACACCCGTTCTTTCTGTACCTTATGACTGTAGGTACGAGGACCCTTTACCTTATTAATCTTAGCCCCACAACCAGCAATCGGATAATGAATGGGCAACAGTAATACCTAACAGATGAAAAGATTCATATATCTTGTAGCTCCGACAATCTTTCCTCATGAACCGTTTGAAAAGAACGGTTTCGCCAAGTAAACTGCCAGGCAAACGGCTCATTTGTCATTTTAATGTTCCGTTTGCGTGGAAACTATAGAAACTGTACGGCCTGCTTAAAATAGGTACTCAACACGCTCGCCGTTTTTAATATGAGTAGTAGAGCCAACTGATGGGTGTCCGTCCAATTACTCGCACGCGCGTTTGTTATAACTTATTCCCTAGGCAAAGTAGTGCGAATAAACCGGTTCGTAATTATGGAGAATTTTCTCAACAGCGGTGAAGAGGCTGCGCAATTGATATGGCAAGAGGTGTCGAAGACAGAAATCGGGCAATAGTCGAGGATTTTCAATGGAAAGTAGAATGCTTCAATGGAAAGCAGAATGATCAAAATCCCATATAGAATATTTTCAATCGATTTGACCGTGCAAAACATGAGCTGGTACCGGATTTTTCAAAAACAACTTTCCTCTCATATATTCCACACATCTATGTATTGTGTTCAACTGTAATGGGTCTGGCATTGTTATCCGTGACGTCAGTATAGGGAAACGTAGGTAAACAAATAAAAGAAGATCGATTCAAGCGAACGCGTCAACTTGAAAGAGAAATTGTCTCGGCCGAATAGCTCAGATTATTTTCAACGGAATTCAATCTGATTTTGCTAAACTGAATCGGTTCTGGGAAATCTGAGGATCAAGGAAAACCAGTATAATGAGTTTCGTCGATCTGGAGGCATCATATTCCTTTCAACGGAACGGACTTAATGGATAACCTTCTTCTAGCATGATGATTGAATAAAAAGGGAAAAAATCGGATCAGAGTTCCTAGAAAAGATATTAATTTCGCACACATTCCGGTAGGCCTTCATAAAAATTTTTTTTAAAAAAGATCCACCTGGGAAGCATATTTTTTCATATTTCTGTTATAATAATGAACGAGATGAACGAAACCAGTTGAGTCCGGATCAAAAATTGTTCTCAGACGTCTCACAGACCGTCTGAAGACACGAGACTTGGGAAATTATAACATACATATTCATTACTGATTTTTTATAGAGACGAGCTTCCAATAATTAGAGAGTTTTTGCAAGCCACTAACGGGCAACGTAGAACCTCGCGACAAAGCCCCTAAGAGCCGGGAGACGGTAACTCGACATGACGTTAGCCACGGGTGCCGGTAAAATGGTCCATTCAGCGTCGCCCGTTGAGCCGAAGAGACGGGCCCGTTGAATGCCTGACCAATAAAAACCCTAACTAATAATGGTAATACGGTTACCATGGCAACCAACATAGCAACCGCTGGCGTTGTTGCCCCTAGTCGTACTTAACGTCGCACGCGAAACGTCACCCGTGAGAAACGTCACCCCGTCACCCGTTGGCTGCAAAAACTCTCTATTATTTAAAACAAACACCGCTTTTGTTGCATCAGAGTTTGGGAAGGATTTTTCACAAACAAGGCGCCAAACGAACTGGAAGAGTGACGATATTAACAAGTTTGAGCCGGGCTTTCTGCGGATCTAAGCCCGAAAATGAATTTGTTTCAGCTGCGGTTCGGCATTTGACTAAATAGTCAAACTATAACAATATTGTTAATTGGGGATCAAAAGCCCGAACACCGGCAAATGGCAAAAATTGACAACATCCCACAATCTCGCCAAAAACATTTCTTTGAGTTGCCAACCTACTTTTCAGCCCCTGAAAAAAACATTTCTAGTAGGTATGCACATTGCAAAAAAAAACCCATATAATTTGAAGCTCAAAATTTCATTAATGAGGATTGGCGAGACATTCCGTAGGCGGGTTTCTCAACTCTTGCGCAAATCAAACTGAGGTCTGAAGTGAATATTTCGATCGCTATTTTCCTTATACTGTGTTGAGGTTTGAACTCTCCCCTCCATGTTTGAGTACCTGTTTTTCCAGTTGTTGATTGTTATCCAACACTTGCCAAGTTCTTATCCCTTCCAGTGGTAGTAGGGATTCCGCGATGGGCGGGCCGAAAAATGCAATCCCTTCAGAGTGTATGGGATATGCGAAAAAATCCCACCTGTTTAACCTTTAAGCCAAAATTTGGACCGAGCATTCTCCACTGCATAGGTGGATTGGTACCGCGGTACCGAAAAAAATCCCATCGGATAGAAGATTTGTATTTTCTTATCAGAGTATTAGCGTATAGGACATCCCTGAAGCCGAAAACCAAATTTTCGCTTTTTGGTCGATTTATATGATTTGTTTGTCCATTATTTCTTTGAAATAGCATGTACTAGCATGGAGCGGGACTTGTTGAAAATTGAAAAACTAAAAAAAGGAATGCTGCGACGTGTACACGCCTGATAATCTGTTTAGTTATTCAAAACATGAGAACTTTCCTAAAACCCGGGGATGTTCAACTCCCATATCGCCTCCACGGTCAAGGTTGATTCTGGTAACTACCTTGAGCTACCTTTCTTACAGCGACGAGGATTTTTTTAAATTCGGCCCGATGGCTCAACAGATTCATTGGGTCGCGGTGCCTGGGGCTTGGCTACCTTAGCCTGCAGCCCTAACAAAAAAAAAAGAAAAAAAATTCGGCCCAAGGCCTACCAGACTAATTATTGAGCTAGGTTCACATTATTCGCGTTTTGCTCACAAAAATTGAAAAGTCTGGAGACTCGTAAATCAATTTTCAATCGATTTTAATTACCTTTTGTACCCACGAAGTAAATGGAAGGAGGAATCGAAATCGTCCCAAAATTGACCGATACGTCGCGCCCAAGTCCAACATCCCCCTCACATGACTGCGTTTCGTCATTTGTACCTCTCACGGTGACAGACCCCTTCCAGAAATTTGAGACAGTCACAACCCTCCCGATCAAATGTTGTATTGCGCGGACCTTTGGTCAAGACTTGACTGCAGCCGGTGAAGGTTATCGGACTTCCAGAAGCCATCGTCTTCGAGCTCATGCGAGGTAAAATTGTTTAAATCCAGTTTTATTCTGATCTGACTGCTGAATGAAATAGGTGCCTGGCACAATTCTTATTGCTTCAATTGGATAATTGATAATTTACGAAGTAAATGGTATGGAAGTATGGTGAGGGGCTAAAATAAATTACAATATAATCAGAAAAAATTGTTTCAAGGTGTTATTGGAACATTTTGAAAATCATTTTGTAGGATCGTCTATGAGGGTGGGTATTCAGTTTATTTGTCGAATATCAATTATTCTCGAAATAACATTTTCCATGGGTACGTTGACACGGAAACTCATAGTCTCTATTTCCAAGAAACTAATTATTCGGCGAAAAATGTTTCTTCGATGAATAAAACTCAATTGATGAACCCACCCTTAATCGTAGATTCAATAAAACAGAGTTCAACGTTTTTACGCCTCATGGAGCCTTGCTGCTTTAAAATCAGTCATAATATCGCGGATTTGGTTCAGCATATCAATTATCAAAATATGGAAGAATTGCATGCTATGGCCGCTTATAATTTTCCTCCGGTCAGGTGTAGCAAAAATTACAAGCTCAACAGAAACTTCTACTAGCCTACCAATCCCATAATTCAAATCCTCTCGTATTTTCACCTAAAACGCAATCTGCTTAACGTAGATTTGAATCAAGCGATGAATTTTGACAATACAACTCAGAAAATTGGAAACAATCCACTGAAAAGCGAGAGTTGAAATTCGCATGAGCTTCTAAACCAATGGCCTTGAATGTGCAAATTAGGGGCTGCTCGATTAGCATAGCTCTTGGCGTTCCTGTCCAATTCGAATCGCTAATTAAAATTGAAGAAGAGTGGAAGACGAGATTTTGATCCTGCAAACTCGCAGTAATCGACGAACAATAACCTAGTTTCGTCGGTAGGCATTCCGGACAGGGACAGTGCCAATAGCGCAACAGAGGAGAGGAACAGGTATGTTTATTTGGACGTTAATCTCCTTGAATAGGTAATTTTACGAAATTTCGACAAGGGCGTTCATAGAATTCGGTCTTAAACTCAAACTTGATTTTCCAGCTCTCGGGTGAGGCGAGGAAAACGTCAGAACAAAGACAGGGAAAAGAATATTGAAACCCTTCTCCTCTATACGGGTTCAGAGAAACAACAAAGCAGCTCCAAGAACCCAGCGGTGCGTAGATAACACACAATACTTCCATATTTTGATTCATATATTTTTGACAGAATACAACAGTTGACAAATCAATGGGCACGCCACAACTTTCCTTCAATTTTTTTAAGGGAATTGAAGTTTTGAATTTTTTTGTAATCAAAGGACGAATTTTTATTTCCAGATGGCTCAACAGACGTGGGTAGCAACGCTTTTGGGCCTGTTAGCTGGAAGATACTTATTATGGGACCAAGCCAGGGATTTGAACTACATCAAAACGACAACTAAACCCGAAACTATGTACGATTTCATCATTATTGGGGGTGGATCTGCTGGATCGGTGTTAGCAAACAGGCTTTCCGAAGTATCGCAATGGAAGGTCAGATGGTGATTCAGAAATTTGAATTGGTTCAGACTTGAACAAGAATCTTTTTGTGATTGAATGAGCTGAAAAGACTAAAAGAACCGTTCCATAGGGAGGTGGCTCTCAGCCAACCAAAATATTACTTCAATTTCCCACAAGGTTTTCCAAATTCCCAACCTGATGATGATGATTTTCAGATTCTACTTCTGGAGCAGGGAGGAGACGAGACCGCAGCAACTGATGTGCCGCTGGAAGCCCAGCTACTCCAGTTCGGCCCGCAAACTCTGAACTACAGGACTGAACCACTGGAAACAGCATGTCTGGGTAAGCTATGCGAAAATCACCCTGAATCCTGAATGGACCATATCCTTTATTATGGATTGAGAAAAAGGAGCTCCAGAGTTAAGGGGCGACCACGAACCTTTGTCCTTGCAGTATAGGTAGAAAGCCCAAGTGCATGCGGTTGCAACGCAAGGAGTCGGTTCTAATTCGGGGAAAGCTCGAGCATCCTGGTTCCACCACAACTCTGGGGCCATGTCAGCCTCGCTCCTTAAGAATGCCGTCCCTAATCCCCATGTTTGCTTTCAGGATTGACAGACCGACGGTGTCCATTCCCAAGAGGAAAATGTCTCGGAGGATCGAGCTCGATCAATTACATGGTCTACATAAGAGGAAACCGGCTAGATTACGAAAATTGGGAATCTCAAGGCAATCCAGGATGGGGTTACGCGGATGCGCTGAAATATTTCAAAAAATCCGAAAACCTTCAAATCCCGCACTTGATGAACAGTGAATTCCACGGGACCAAAGGTTTGCTGACAGTCTGCGAAACCAGAAGTTACACACCGCTCAGAGATCCGGTCATCGAAGGGGCGAAAGAGCTGGGGTACGGCATCCACGATTTGAACGGAAAGAACCAAACGGGATTCATGATCATGCAAGCGACTACGAGAAATGGTAAACGGCTCAGCGCTGGAAGAGCCTATCTGGAACCGGCAAATTCTCGCAAGAACCTCCACGTTGTTATTCGCAGCTTCGTGAAGAGAATTTTGATCGATTCCGAAAGTAAGAAGGCGATAGGAGTAGAGATCGAAATGGGCGGTAAAACGCGCCAAGTCCGAGCCAGGAAAGAAGTGATCCTATCAGCAGGTTCGGTTGGTTCTCCGCAAATTCTAATGCTTTCCGGTGTCGGTCCAGAAGAACATCTGCGAGAGCTGAACATCCCCGTTATAAAAGATCTGCAGGTGGGGAGTAATCTTCAGGATCACATCGGCCTGGGAGGACTCATGTTCACAGTCAACAAGGGCAATGCACTTAATCCCAATCAAGTGATCCCGCACGCATTGGCCTACACCTTTAACTCCAATGGCTACTTTACAATTCCCGGAGGAGTGGAGGTTGTGGCTTTTTTGAAAACCAAATACGCGGAGCCTCAACTTGATTGGCCGGATATCGAATTGCATATCGGCCCGCTCGGTATAACCATTGACAACGGTGATTTTGCCTACAAGTCCTTCGGCCTGTCGAAAGAATTGTACAAACGCCTGTACAAAAGAGCGGAAGGCCGCGAAGCTTTGACAATCTCACCAAGTTTGATCAGGCCAAAAACCAGAGGAAGCATCCGTTTGCGCAACACGAACCCGACTGAGCCCCCAATAATCAACCCTAATTATTTCGACCATCCCGATGACATAAAAGTTCTGGTTGAGGGTATAAAAATTGCGGTATCGCTTTGCCAGACGAAACCGCTTAAAGCGTTAGGCTGCGCATTGTACGATGCGACATTTCCTAACTGCTCCAGCATACAATACCAGAGTGACGCATACTGGGGGTGCATGGTACGACACTTCACCCAAACTATTTATCACCCGGTGGGTACGTGCAAAATGGGACCAGCGGCCGACCCCAGTGCCGTGGTAGACGCGAGGCTAAAAGTGCACGGCATCGATAAGCTCAGAGTGGTTGATGCATCTATCATGCCGACAATCATTAGCGGTAACACGAATGCTCCGACGATCATGATCGCCGAAAAAGCGGCCGATATGATCAAAGAAGACTGGCAACGCAAAAACCGCAAGTGAGGCTGGTTGATGCTTGGAAAGTGACAGTTTTGGGACAAATTATGCCGAACTGACGGCCGACTGATAAGGGCACAACCTAACGATGCATTGTTGCGTTCAATGGATTAACTTTGAACTGCACTCGAGTTACCTTTACCTGATAACCTTTGCAGCCAATTCTAGAGTAAGTAAAAATCGCAGAATTTTCTTTTTTATGGATTAATTCTAGGTTTGTTTGGGCAGGCCGGTTCTGCGACCCTATTCAGTAAGGAATTCGTGTCAAATCGCTAAACCATTTCTATCGTATAGTTGTGGAATCGCCATAGTAATGTCCTGCAGGACTGGTCTGACCGAACAAACCTCCTAAAGCCGGTATCAGACGATGATCTAGCATCTTGGGTACCAATGATGGGATTTTCGCTCGCATAACTTCTCTCGATCGAATGTTGTCCGAGCAGGCATCCCAACCGGTGTTAATTTTCTTACCTAGTCCCAAACATTCCAATATTTATTTTAATTGCGTATCTTGGTACTCATCCTCACCCTCAGAGGCTTGGAAGGATTCCCATCTGAGGTGCAAGAACTTTGTTTGATACCTACCCAAAATCAACCTAACCAGGATATCTAGTCCTATCAATACTACGTAACAGATAAAGCCCGTATCTCACGTCAGACCGTTCCCCTCCCCACCCCACAGGCCGTCTGTAGACCCCGATTCTTTGGCAATTTTTCCGAGAAAAAAAGGTTCCTGATCGGCTGATCCTTTCCCCTGCCCGCTCGCGTCTAAGGTCTTTGTCAGGGGCATCGGTCTGACGTGTGAACGGCTGGAAGCAATTGCAATGCTCAATGTGCATAATTACATAATTTTATACACTCCGACCTTGCTACGTGATTGTTTAGCATCTAAATAAAACCTTCTTTGTAATGTCCGTTTCATTTTTGCAGGACCCAAAAACAAATGAATTTCAGTGTTCGAGGAATCACAATCTAACTGTCGGAATTTTACTTTCCAACGACTCAACATATTGTTTCGAAGGCGGGAGGGGGATGTCGACCGTGGGTTTTGGGAACTGAAGGCGGATTTTTGCAAATTATTCGCCTAAATTATGTGTAAGATACACCTGTAAGAAATTTTTGATACATTTTCTTCCAATTTTTCAACATAAAAATTAAAATTTGAAATTAGAAAAACCTTCGCGCATTTTTGTGAAGCGTTTGTGTCAAGATTTGGAGAAATTTTAGTAGGTAGGAGCGTTTCGAGAAAAGTTTATGAAACATTTGACCCAACTGCAGCACTATCTCTTGAACATACATTTTCAAAAAAAAATCTTCGATTATTAGGGTCGACCAATAAATTTTCTAAATTGAAATTTAACATGAAAATTGTGAGTCGAGCTCTATCTTACTATCCTAATAATTCAGTATGGCCATAGGAAACCCCATGATTATTTTGGACGTTTTCTCGTATGAAAAACTTTTCGAATTTTCGGGCCCTGAAAATTGAGCTGTTTTTTGAGAATCATCCACACCTGATTCACGTGCAAATGCCAATTATAGGCATAAAGGACCTCCTTTGGAAGGGCAGAAAATGTTTTGTAATGACGGTGAGGCTAGTTAGGCTCTACCAATTTATCAGTAGAATTTTCAATTCGAATTCTTGGGTTCCACAACTTCTTCCCGAACGGTGCAACTATTACCAGTTCCAACTATCTCACGGGCGAGATTTTTTTTTTGCACTTCTCAAACTGGTTCTCGAGCATTGCCGTTAATTAGGCAGAAGCAAAAAATTAAGTACCGGAAAAACTTTGACCATCCACCGCTCCGCACTATCAATCATCCAGTTTATTGCCAGTATGAGAGACGCACAGTACCGGAGCAATTCGGCCGAAAAATCTCATTCGATAAAACCGAGTGAGTTTTTACGATGGCATGACACTTTAATTGTTCAGATAAGGGGGTAGGGGGAAATCGCTTTAGGCAAAACGGTTCTTTCCTAGACCGCCGCTTTATGACGAAGAGGAAGACAACTGGGAGGGTTCATCCTTGAATGAGATCCAGTTAGCGACAAAAATCAACCACTTGCACTTGGAGCTCAAGACATCTTCGGGAAAGTATCCGCTCCCGTTGACAAGGTAAGTATTTCAAACTCTATTGCACTTTTTCGTATTCGAGCTTTACTGTGAATGCAAAGAGGCCTGGGCATTTTCAAATGTAGCAGACTGAGAAATCGATCTAAAGTCTAATTAATATAATCAACCAACTTCAAAAAGGAGGAGGTTATTCGAGTTGACTCACTGCAGCGGTTTTTTTTACATGTTTGTTCTGCTCTAACGGGTAGCAAATTTTAATCCGACTCAAAACAATGTCGAAACTGAAAAGTTGGGGCGCCTGACATTTGGTAGCACAATTTTTTTCATTTTTGCAGGATTAATAACAATTAGCGGCACTGCTGAAAAAATATTTAGGAACATTTTTTAAATTGGAAATGTTGCAATTTCGCCTCCAGGCTTAAAGCCTCAAAAAATTAAGCCTTAAAGGAAAAAAAAGCCTGGATGACTTAATCTTTCCGGTTTTCTCCATTCAGATGGCTCGAGAGACAGCCATAATAATGCTTCTGAGCGTAATCGCTGGACGACTCTTATTGTGGAGCCTAGGCAGGAATTCGCATTACATCGACACGACGACTACACCCCTGGCTACTTACGACTTCATTATTGTCGGAGGTGGCAGTGCTGGATCGACCCTGGCTAACAGGCTGACAGAAATATCAGATTGGAAGGTCAGAGGTTTACGGAGTATAAAATTGAAAAACATATGCCCATAAGGAAGGCCAACCAAGTATTTGAGAGCTCTGTCACGAGTGAAATTAGGATAAAACACATTCGACTATCATTGTTCTCATTTTTTAGTAAATAATAATAATTACCCTGGAATAGGTTCTTTTAGTGGAACAAGGAGGGGATGGGACGACAATAACAGATGTACCGCTTCTAGCTCAATTGCTCCAGCTTGGCCCACAGAGCACAATGTACCATACCGAACCGACGAGAGCCGCTTGTTTAGGTAAGATTGCCCGCCAGTGTCACAGACAGTTTCATTTCGTTTAAAAATGCTGAGAGCCCCTTTGCCTTGGTTTTTGGGTTCAAAAACTTTTTTCCAACAAACCTAATTATTTGAGGTTTTGACATCTCACGGTAGCCAAGTTCCTTACATGTGCCTAAGAAGCTCCCGAGAAGGGTATGGTGGAAAGCGCTAGAGCTGTCATTATATCAAAAAGAAACTTTCAAAATGGAATTCGCGTCGATTTTAAATTTTGAAAATTATCTTCCAGAAATGTAACACAGGACGGGTACCGTACAATCCAAAAAAACAATGTCTGTAGACTGCCTGCAGGTTTAAAAATAGCCCCTGGGTTGTAGTATGCATCATCAAGGATCAAGGCGACTTCAGCTGTGAGTTGATGGATCGAGTAACGTCAAGCGCACTTGCACAAAAAAGAGATAATTTTTTTAATGACAATAGGTAGAAAAGCAGTACATGAAGAAATCCGATCCAACACCTGACGATTATAATCAGAATAATTATTTACCTATGCAGAATCGAATACATAACCGTTTGTACGCAATGCTTTTTCAGGATTAGTGAACCAGAGCTGTACATTCCCCAGAGGAAAATGTTTAGGCGGTTCCAGCACGATCAACTACATGGTCTACACGAGAGGAAATCGGCTGGATTACGAGAAATGGGAATCAATGGGAAATCCAGGATGGGGTTACGACGATGCGCTGAAATACTTCAAGAAATCCGAAAATCTGCAGATCCCTCGCCTGAAGGACAGCCACTTCCACGGGACGAACGGATTCTTGACAGTCAGCGAGGCCAAGAGCCACACGGCCCTCAGGGACGCGGTCATTGAAGGTGGCAAAGAACTCGGCTACAGTAACCACGATTTGAACGGGAACAATCAAACAGGTTTTATGATAATGCAATCCAACACGCAGGACGGTGAACGATTCAGCGCTGGCAAGGCTTACTTGAAGCCGGCTAATTCTCGAGAGAATCTACACGTCGTCATCAACAGTTTTGCCAAGAGAATTTTGATCGACCCTAAAACGAAAACAGCTCGAGGAGTCGAATTCGAAATGGGCGGCAAAACTTATCGCGTTCGAGCGAGGAAAGAAGTGATTCTCTCAGCTGGTGCGATCAATTCGCCGCAAATTCTGATGCTTTCTGGAGTCGGCCCTGGGGCACATTTACGAGAGCTGAACATCCCGGTAATCAAGGATCTGCCAGTAGGGAAGAACCTTCAGGATCATGTTGGTCTGGCGGGCCTCTTGTTCACCGTAAAACCGGGAAGCTCGATCGACCCGAATCGAGCACTAAACTACGCCATTGACTACGCCTTCAGGTCAGACGGCTATTTTACTATTCCAGGAGGCCTGGAGGTTGTGGCCTTCATAAAGACCAAATACGCGGATCAGCGACTGGATTGGCCGGATATCCAAATGCATATCGGTCCGACCTCCATAGCCTTGGACTTTGGCGATTCCGCTTACAAGACTTTTGGGCTATCGAAACCAGTTTACACGAGTCTGTACAAACTTGCCGAAGGGCGAGAAGCAATGACCATCCTACCGAGCATGGTCAGACCCAAGAGCAAAGGAAGAATTCTGTTGCGCAGTTCGAATCCGTCCGAGCACCCGATGATTGATCCAAACTATTTTGACCACCCTGACGACATCAAAGTGCTGGTCGAGGGTATAAAAACCGCTGTATCGCTTTGCGAGACCGGGCCGCTCAAAGCACTCGATTGCCAATGGTACAAAGCAACTTTCCCCAGCTGTGCGGACATTCAACGCCGAACCGACGAATACTGGGAGTGCATGGCAAGGCAATTTCCTCAAACAATCTATCATCCTGTCGGCACGTGCAAAATGGGACCAGCCAGGGATCCCAGCGCAGTGGTCGACGCCAGGTTGAAAGTGCACGGAATCCGTAAGCTCAGGGTTATCGACGCTTCGATCATGCCGAAAATTATAAGCGGAAACACGAACGCTCCAACGATCATGATTGCAGAAAAAGGGGCCGATATGATCAAAGAAGACTGGAAACGTGTTAAAGACACAAACGATGTTCGTTCAATATTTTAGCCAGTTACAAACCCAAGTGAATAACATTAGCAATCGGATAAACATGACCTTTTTAATTTTAATCGTCACGGAATTACCTGAGTTTTCATTACACCAAAAACGATCAGTCGATTATGATGAAACAGCTGGTTTGTTCAATAAACAGGAAATACCGCATTTTAGTGGTCAGTCAACTTCCTTCCTTGTGGGTTTTTTTTTCAGAAGGGGATAAAGAGACAAAACTGTGTCCCCCACCTGAACCTATATGAGTGAAGAACGTTGCATTTGTACCGGATTGGACCCGGTAGCCCAGTGGTAGGGTGAGCTGGCGTCAGAGATTGGCATAGTTGAATACAATTTTAGTTTAACTACACTTTCAACCAATAAGTAACAGTTGTTAGTTTGCTTCAACTACTTTTCCAACTAATTTCAGTTGAAGGTTGAACTTTTGTTCTCCAACTAAAGTAGTTGAAGTTGAAAGATCAACTAAACTAATTGACTTGGTCCAAAATATAGTTGAGGAGTATAGAATACTGTAGAACCGTCGTAAAATCGCAATACCATCAGGCCCGGCTGGTTAAGATGCCCCTGGTACCTAATCCCACCATAAATAACAGAGGCTAACAACCTTTATCCTTCAAATTAAGAAAGGCGATCATTTCACGAGTAAAGTCAATAGACCAATTGCTTTTATTCAGGCTGAAAAAGCCTTGGGACGTCAATAATATTTTTTTGCTTTAATTTCACAAAAAATCAGCCCAGAAATAGTAATGGCGCCAATGTGAGGTTCGTTTTTTATTTAGGTAAATCAAATACCTAATTCTAATTAATTAGGTTAAACAATCAGTAAAACCTGTAAGACCAGTCAGTCAAGAGTCTACGTTACCGATCATTCAGACGGAGCATGGTCGATTTTCAATTCCATTTTGAATTCACAAGGCAATCTGATCACCGTAGAATTATTTCCATTCACGTCTAGATGTTCACTTACACTTCAACTTCCAAACTATAACTCAATGTAGCATCCACTACCCGCAAACGTAGCGAATAACGAGTCGGTAGCGGCTAAACGTTAGGTTGAAAAAACCCTTATCAATTTTTCAAAAGGTATCGACTCTATTGGTCATGCAGATTACACAGTTCTTACCCGTTTTCCATACACACCCGAACGCAAATGATTGTAATATTTAGATACAGAAATCAATAAGAACGTCCGGTGGTGTACAAGCGGATCTGGTGAGGATAATCGAAAATTTCCTGTTTTGGAAATCTAAAAGTATAATAGGCTAATAAAAGATTCAAAATGAGAAAAATTAAATAAAATTTTAGATCATTTTCAGGTCAAATTGAAATTTTTCTAAACCGAATAGAGAATTTACCAAGCCGAAATACCAAGGAAAATCCTCAAATTGGTTTGGAGAATTCTTAATTTGATTTGGAAAATTCTCAGTTTGGTTTGAGATTTTCTCAATGTAATATTCTGTCACATAGTAATTTGTAGCAAACAGCCCACAAAGAGATAATTCGTCCGGAAATAATTTTCAATAAAAATACCCATTTTACCTCCTACCCGATTTCTGTTGCTCAGTCAGTAAAACAGGTACTTCCATCAACTATGAAAATTTGGAAGTTGTCAGTCGCCCATTCCATCTGAATTTTAGACACTATAATGACGATAATACTAGAACGCTGATTCTAACCTTGACGCCTTGCTCTCCTGCTGCGATCAGCAGGCATTTCTTGGCATCCTGCAATCCAGCTCGAGCCTTGCCGATGTTTGTATCCAGAGGAGGACATTCTTCGAGGAACATCTCCAGCTTTCCTTCGCCCAGGAGAAAATTGCATAGCGGTCCTGAAAACAAAAGTTTTGCTTCAGCTTATCCAAACCCTCCAGTTTTGTGAGATATTGACCATCTCGAATTGTTGAGTAAAAGTACAAGGATATAAATTTAAACCCTTCAGATCAGGCGATGGGTTGTATTTTTCATGTCCTTCGTTAAAAAGCAAAGAATTTTCAGAACAAAGTTTCATTTCAAACGAATTTCCATAGAGTGAAGTCAAATTTAGAAAATGATCGCTGACATCCTTGAGTTGTGTCCTACAACTTTGGGAGGACATCTCATGGGACAGCGGGACATCCCAGCATTCATGACAAGACAGGGCAAAATTAATTCTGAGCAGAAACTGGAACAGAAACTAAACTCAGACTCAAGCTCAAACTGAAACCCATGCCCAAAAAATCAAACTGGAACTGGAACAGAAACTCAAACTAAAACTGTAACTCAAATTCAAACTAAAGCTCCCATTCAAACTCAAACGTAAACTAGAACTCAAGCTTGAACTAAAACGCCACTTCACTGAAACAGTTTGAACATGAGTTTGAGTATCATTATCAATTTCAGTTAGGGTTTATGTTTGAGTCCACGTTTGAGTGACAGTTTATGTTCAAGTTCGAGTTTCCTTCAAGTTTGAGTTCACGGGTTTTTCAAGTTTCAATTTGAGTTCACGTTTGAGTTCGAGTTTCAGAGTCAGTTTGAGTTCAAGTTTACGTTTGAGTTCCAGTTTCGGTTTCAGTTTGAGTTTCAGAGTGAGTTCAAGTTTCAGTTTGAATTTTCGTATGAGTTTCAGTGTCAGTTTGAGTTTCAGTATCAGTTTGAGTTGAAGTTTCGGTTTGCATTTACGTTTGAGTTTCAGTGTCAGTTTGAGTTGAAGTTTAAGTTTCAGTTTGAGTTCAAGTGGAAGTTTGAGTTTGAGAAGTGGAAGTTTGAGTGTTAAGTTTCGGTTTGAATTCAAGTTTGAGTTTCAGAGTCAGTTTAAGTTTGAGCTACAGTTTGAGTTAAAGTTAGAATTAAAGTCTGATAATGAGTTTTAGTTTATAAGTTAGAGTTTAGCAAGCAGAGAAGCAGTTGAGCGTTCAGGAGAAAACAAACCTTGCGAATTGTGTTTTTGTTTCAACTGGTCCGACAGCTCGATGACCTTCTTCCAGTTGGATTCTTCGCGACACTTCTCAATATCAGTTTCTAGGCGAACACCTTTATTGCTTTTAGCAGTCATTTTCGATATCTACAATTACAAATTAGGTATTAAGCAAGTGTGAAAACGGCCTTCTGACAAAATATTAGACCTTCGTTCGAATCCGTACGCCAAATGAGAACGACCGAAATCCTAAGAAGAAATGATATCAGGGAGATAACACGATAACGTTATCGTGAACAAGTTTATGTCCTGACATGACCATGAAGAACGCAATTATGCCATAAAAATAATTCTTTCGTTGCAATTTTAGGTAAGCAGGTTTTCCAAAACGTCTCGTAAGTTATGTAATATTTCCTAGACTACTCATTTGGGATTTTGGTCTTTCAAGGCTTGATCTATTCTAACCAATGCTTTCCATGGACGAGTATTTCGAAAAAAAATTTTCTCTCAGGTTATATGCAGGTTATGTTTCTCCCTTCTTCCGTGCAGGTTATGTTTATGTCAACCCTGAAACTTCATACTTCAGACCAAAATTTCAAAGCGTTCGTTCTTCGTCAACAAAAATCGTCAACTTTAGTGTCGGTAATTTTCATTTAGCAAATTAAGTAAGTACTTGAAAGTCTAGAGTGTAGAATGGCTTTACAGCTTCCACCCGTGCCTGCATCGCTCAGGTCAATTCAACATTACTTGAAGACTGCTGCTGAACATGAAGCAAGAGATCCTGTCGTCGCTTATTGGTGTAAGTAGACGATTCATTATGCGGATCCTATATTTTTTGTTCCTTTAGTTTTTATGCTCAGGTATGCCACCTTCTAGTTGGTGGCAGGGTGGCTGACGTCGACTTCAGCCGACAGGCAATATCATGATGGGGTAGGTATTGAAATTTCGTTAAGTAAATTCACATCAGAGAGAGAGAGAGAGAGAAAAATTCGCTTTAATTCAGGAAACGATATACAAATTTTTACAAAATCGAGACGGACTCGAATAAGGATTTACAAAGGATCAAAATGCAAGCCTATTCAGGTAGGGCATGACTTGACGAAGTGGCTTTTCATTGAAGATGATCGAAATAGAATAGTTCCAACGTATTCCACGGTATCTTGGCGAGATTCGAATCCGCCGAGCCTCAACTGCTAACCAAACAGCCCTTTAATAATTGGGCTTAACACTGAAATTTCAGTCCCATTGTAGGCTACTGGGCTAGTAATTGAGGTTCCACAAAAAAAGTCAACTTCTTCAAAATTTTCCTCATAAAGGCCTCTATCGCAAATTTATGATCAGTCGTCTTAACTAGATAGCGAATAAAAAACTGTCAAATGAGAAGAATTTTCAAGGTCAGAGACAATTAGGGGGCCATCAGAGAGGCAAAAAGAAACTTTTTACTTAGGTTGGTTTGCCTTACGACATTATGGGGTAATAAAAGTCGTCTTGCTCCCCGAACTATAAGGAAAAACTATACTTAATGCTTACGATTTTGAATAATACAGCCATGAAAATTTTAGTTTCACCCTTTATAATATTGTATCCCTTCTCTCCGATTTATTCAGTATTTGAATTGCCCTCTTCCAGGTCGCCTGTACGCTCTGCAAACAGCATTGAAAATCGACAAGAAATCCGATGAAGCCAAAACGCTGCTTGTAAGATTGATGGACTGGTTGGAAATGATCAAGAAGGAAATGTCGGATAATGAAGCCATTACGAACGACATTGCTGCTCAAGCTCACGTTGAAAATTATGCGCTGACGCTTTTCGAATGGGCCGACAAGCAGGATCGGGCTGGAGTGGCGAACAAGTGAGTTTTATTGCTGTTCGATTTCATCAAATTTCTTCAATAAATATGCCTAGTTTTCCAAAGTTATATCTCCACGTAACCCTCGGACATCCCTAACTTGAGAATTTGGACCAGTCCGCTAATCATTCATGGGTCGTGCAGCAGTTCATTTTGCTCAATTGTCGACTCGCCTATGGCCTCTGTCAATAATATTACTGATACTTACCGTTTTCTCGTTTTGTTGTCCAATTTTCAGGAATGTAGTAAAAGCTTTCTTCACTGCTGGAATGTTGATGGACGTTTTGACAACTTTCTCCGAATTGGACGAACATCTGGCCGCTAACAATAAATATGCCAAGTGGAAAGCCTCTTACATTCACAATTGCCTTAAAAATGGTGAAATCCCCGTACCTGGGCCGGTTACCGATGGAAGCGCAGGTACAATTGTTTATATGGATTGTTTATTTCGCCTTCAATCGTCAAAGTTTCTTGATTTTTGTATAAAGTTTGTGAAATTAGTCTAATGATTCTGATTCGTTTGAGGGTAAGTGAATTATATTATTTTCATCTTGTAGTTTTATCGATCCCTAGATGATGTGAGCTCGCCTGGGGTAGTCCCGCCACCGCAGGACCCTGGGAACATGTACCTCCCCGTTAACCCTAAGCAATCGTCCGAAGAGGCAGAAGACACAAGTCCAACGGGCGGCTCGTTCACGCCATTCGTGCCTCCTCCATCCGCCAGCTCCATCCCTTCGTACTCCACCGGCGCCTCAACTGACGGCAAGCGATTAACTAACATACCTAATTTCTGATAAGGGCACAGAAACTTTTGTCATAAAAAGTCCCAGCATTGGTTCCTATGAGACATTTCGACTGGGACGGCCTGGGAGTGCCGTTATCTTGATTAGAACAAGTCGACAAATCCTCACTTGACTGTAAAATCTGGCGATGTGCGCTATTAATCGTTTGCGACTTCCAGGTGGAGGCGCCCCAGTCAAATTAGACGCCGCCCAAATCGCCAAGGCTCAGAAATATTGCAAATTCGCAGGCAGTGCGTTAAACTACGATGACGTCACAGAAGCGATCAGCTGTTTGCAGAAAGCGCTGCGGTTGTTGCAAACTGGGGAAGACAGTTAAGAAATCGGTCCAAGGGGAGTATCAATTAATTTTTCGGCTCGTGATAAAATTGCCAGTGTGATGGACGACCTTCTTGAAATTACAAAGTATCTCCAGGCTAGCAATAATTATTATTAGGCCAGTCAATCAACATAGCGATAAGAATGATGCCTTTATCTTTCGAGCCTATATCAATTCAATATTATGATCAACCAATAGCACCAAGAATCAGATTTGCTCTCCAGTGCATTATAGTCACTATCAGCTTCCTCCGTCGAGAATAGCAATTCCATCAGGTATACCAACACCCCTGCCAATCTGTTATGGCGTAAAGTTCATAAAAATGACTTACTTTCGCGAAATTATGTGGCGCGCTATTCTATATTACTAATCGAGAAATGATTGAAAAAGCAATCGATATTTTTTGTGCCTCAATCATTGTTATATTATATCCGTTCTACCAAAGATATTACTTTTGTTTCGATCATTTCCAGTTCTCCCATCAAGTTGTTCTCTACTCCACTTAGCTGACATTTGGTTTACGAATCACGTACTTGCGTAGATATTTCCAAAGATTTCTCATGGTAAAATGTGTTTGGTATTGATTCAAATTCATATAAGTACAAAATATACATTTTTATTTAAAAGGACGAAGCATATTACGATAAAAAATATTGTCTAAAGTACGACAAATCAGTTATGGCAGGACCTTGTTTGTTTATTTTGACATTTTTGGCCTCTGAACTTGCTTAATGACATTTACAAGATCAAATTCGTACGACCCTGATAATTTCATAAATTGAAAATGCAAAGTTGGCGATCTCAGATGGCGCTTTGGTAACTAAAAATAGTCATTCGGTACAAAATAACGAGTATTCAAGTTGGTAGTCTTATCCGTTGAAATAGCCTAGTTCGTTATCGAGTCGCTTTGTTTTCTTCGAGGGCCGCCATTTTGGCTATGAAGTCCAGCGCGCGTTGGATGGCTTCTGGAATCGGAGGTGGCGTCGGCAGATGGTCACCTTTTGGTACGAATCCGTTCTCATCGGCAGTGTAGGTGACTGTGATTCGGGTGCCGTCAGGTGCCGTGTACGAGTACGAGCCTTCGGCCGTTTGAATTTCATTTTCTTCACCTTGGCCGTAATTCTTGACGTAACCTTTCTCCTGTGCGACTATTTCGTTGGCCGTTTCATAGCTGAAATCGGACAAAATGGAAAATTCAATTCGAGCAATTTATTTATGGAATATCTCAACAAAGTCAACTTCGAGAATAACGTCAACTTCGAGATCAAAGTCAACTTTTAGATCAAACTCAACTTCGAGTTCAAAGTCAACTTCGAGGTCAAAGTCAACTTCGAGATCAAAGCCAACTTCGAGAATAATGTCAACTTTTAGATCAAACTCAACTTCGAGATCAAAGTCAACTTTCAGATCAAACTCAACTTCGAGATCAAAGTCAACTTTTAGATCAAACTCAACTTCGAGATCAAAGTCAACTTTGAGATCAAAGTCAACTTTGAGATCAAAGTCAACTTTGAGATCAAACTCAACTTCGAGATCAAACTCAACTTCGAGATCAAAGTTAACTTTGAGTTAAAACTCAACTTCGAGATCAAACTCGACTTCGAATTCAAACTCAACTTAGTGTGGTTAACTTTTGCTGCGATTTGAAAGCCCTCACGTTGGCTACCTTGGTTGGTTTGTTGGATACTCCTCTTTTTGAGTATTATCCAACTTTTTGTTGCATTTTTATTCAATTTTCTAGGCAATAATTCAATTAACTTAATTTGCATGGATTAGATTGCCTGAAAAGTTGAAAAATCGAGTTAACCGCTGTTGCAAGCCGAACGACGATCTATCGTCCTTATATATAAGGTGTTTATTTTTACCCATCAGGTATCTTATTAAAAATAAAATCTATAAAAAATGTTGAGCTCGATGTTGAAGACAATAGGTACCTATGATCTTGTCGATCATGGAAACTTCCCCTATCGGTGAAAACATCTTTGTTTGTCGGTCGGATTATCCTTGCCGCAACGCAATTCCGCCTGATGAATGACGGGCCGTTTCACGGGCGCTTGATCTTTAGCCGACGCGTCTATGTGAGATTCGGCTTGAGGTGAAAAGGTGATCATTTCGTATACACCGGGTACACCTTACAAAGAAACCGCATAAAGCTGCCATAAGTAACCTATGCGGGATGTGGTCGGCAGATTTAGAACCTCCCGGTGGCCCAATCAGCCACTCCGTTTGTTTGCGAGCTGTTTGTTGCGCAGGCGTCATCCCGAGGCGTCAAACTTTGACGGTGGCGTACCAACTTGGGATGACTGATGACCTGCAGTCGATCTATTGGTACCTAGGCTCTGGTTTTGTCTTGATAGGCACCATACAATTCGTAAGAAAATTTCCAAACCTCCGAAAGTTTCCACCTCCAATTTATTGTTTACTCTAAAATCGTCCAAGTCCTTCGAATTTTCCGCCCCTAGAATTTTATAACCCCCAGAATTTTAATCCCCCCGAACCTCCAAAATGTCTCGACCAGAATGTTCCAATCCCCGAATTTTTGAACTTGCAAATTTTGTAACCACACTAGAAATTTCGCGTTAAAGGTGAGTTTTTGAACCCAAACTCAGGGACCTAAATACTAAAACGCAGCGCCGCACTGTTTTGCGGGACATTGCGACTCACTTCCAGTTATAGGAGCCGTCGTAGTTGACACCTTCGTTTTCGTATTTGATTATCGCTATTGGCGTCGATGAAGGTTCCTGTGGCTGCTGCGGTCTGCCTGCGACTACCGCCAGAAGTGCCGCGACGGTGCAGCTGAATGTGATTTTCTAAACAGCAAAAAAACACAGATATTTTAGAGATATAAGGAGATTATTGCGTACTTATACGTCCATCTGCACAAGTTAATAGACACAGAATGGCTTTCTACTTTCATATTTGCTAAGTAAATGGAATTTCATGTTGCGAGGTAAAGTAATCGTCTTAAAATCGAAAAACGGATTGGAGCTTAAGGAAAAATGTTCACTTTTACGCTTTTACACAGAATTGCTTTTTCAAAAATAGGAATCAATTGCGTTTTCAAAATTACGATTTCCCACCGTTTGAGAACTCGGTAGGAAATTATGGCTGTTATACCTATGTGCTTGTTCCATTGCAAAATTGGTCATGCGGGAAATGTCGCAATCGAATTCTTAACAATCTTCCCGGCGGACTTTCTCCCGAGCTCGTCAAATCAGATTCAAATCCTTAGCGGTGTCCTTAGTGGAAGGATCCTTAAGATAACCTGTAGCGAAGGATCGCATCGTGACCGCTAACGACGAGGGTCAAAAGGCGTTCAAGCCAGGAGCAGCCCGGGGGTCGCACGATGTTACCAGTGAACTTCGAAGGCTGTAATTAGTTATCATAAGACCGCGGACGAGCATGCTGGCTATACGTAGCAAGTTGCGATATTAATCATCCAACTATCATTCGGCAATATCGGTTGAATAATCGAATTTCAAAATTTGCTGAATACATTATCCAAGTTGGATGGGGCAGAAGGGGATAAGGGTCAGGAGGGGTTGGATATCAGCAGGACTATGGGGTTCGATTTATTCCAATGTGAAGGTTTTGTAAAATTATTCGAATTTATTCCTCTTTATCTCTATTTAGCTCTTTGTTTGTTTCTACACTTTTGATAGTAAATTAACAAAGGGAAAAACCGACCCCAAATAAAGCATGAAAAACAAAAAGAAAAATTCAAGTGAAAACATGATTTTGACAGTCATATTTGGAATGAACAGAATATCCCGTTGCTAATAATTGGCATTCTAATTATTTAGAAAGGCCTCTTAAAACCAAAAACCGATGGGTCCAGTCAAATTGGTTATATTTTGATTTTTGGTTAATAAAAAATTTCAATGACACATTATGCAAGTTTTTCGTGTGTTTTTGAATGAAAAGATATATATTATTAGGCCATTGTTGGCCAGCTGGTGTTCGAAATATTGACTCTTCTTTACACACTGCAATAGTACCGGTTTAAAATTCAAATGGTCTCATCAACAATATCGGAAGGTGCTCAAACGTTGACACCATAGTAATAATTATTATGAATTATTATAATGTATCATTCAGCATCCAAGCCCTGATGAAGATTAAGGGTCGGTTTATCAATTAATTTGAAGCTAGATTTATCCGAGGACGTTAGACAATAAATCTAGTTTGAGCTATTTTATTTTAAGTTTAATTTAGCTTATTTAAGCTAATTTATTCCAGTTTTATATTTAAGCTAGATTTAGGTATATAAAGGACGCTGATCTCCCAGAAATTACGACGGTTTATAAAAATATGCCAATGAAAATTTCAACCATATTTTCATTGACTTAAAATTTCTTGGAAATCAATTAATCCGAGCGTCTTTTCTATAAATCTAGCTTAAAATAAATTGATAAATTGGCAATAAATATTAATCGAAAGCTCGGCCAAGGAGTTTTTTTTTTCTGCTAGGCCCCAATCAACGATCGTCTCATCAATACAGATTGAGTACTTCAATTCCCTCGATTTAAGTTTCTAATCGACTTCGGATCGGAATGAAATGATCATTATTTCCAACGCACCGTGCAATGATCGGCGTCACGCTTGAAAATGAGGAGCTGAATTATTTTACGACAAACGACTCCCTGACCTTTTTGCTCTTGACTGCAATTCCACTGTTAGATGCGCGTATCGCGACCCTTGAACTTTGCCTGATTACGGTTTGCACAATGGCAATAAACGCGAAGCGCAATTTAACCGTTGAAAACGAAAATCGGCGTTGACATTCGACAAAATACAAATCCGTGCGGGCGTGTGTCATCCGCGTGTCGCTTTACGTGGCATTTAACAACCTTTGCCTGGATTCGCGGATTGGGAAAGAGTCCGTGCATCCGCGATCCGCGTGTCCCTTCATCCGCGTGTTGCTCAACGGCCCTCCCGTTCTTCCCGTTCTGACTGGGAATTTCAATAATTCAAACACGACGGCGTTTAATGAGTCGGAAAACCGTGTAATTTCCGACGAATGAAAAACGTCTTCTCTACGGAGCGGCGTGTAATCGAAAAGGCTTCGCGCCCCATCAATTGATTCGTCACGAAGCCCCCGAGGTTGGTCTTCTGTTTTTTAAGCCCGGCGGGACTTTATCCGAAGTCCTCGTCTCGAGCCGCCGCATCCCGGCGCGTAGATGACAAACTGTAGTCGTCTCGGATTGCCGGGATCGGGCGAAACAACGGTTTTATCGAAATAGGTAACTGCTATATATAATACAGCTATATATGCTATATGTAATACTGCTATATATAATACTGCTACTATATAATACAGACGTGTCACGAACTTGTAAAAAAATTTTAGGCTGAAAACGCCTACATCCGCATTTTTACTTCCATATTTACAGAGTAAATGGAAGTATTGTAATCGTCCTAAAATCGAGAATCTTTACAAAAATCGAAGAAAAACTTTTCTTCGGACGATTCCAATACTTCCTAAATATGGAAGTAAAAATTATGCTTGCGCATTTTTAGAAATTTTCTACTCAGAATCACACTCAAAACTCGAGTATGTGTGTCAACACGCTTTAGGGCCGTATCCACTAAACTTCCTAGGCAGAGGAGCCGTTCGATGCGCCAGCAGTTAGTACATTTTATTGGTCAATTTCAAAAAACCAACATTCCGGTCCCATAGAGCATGGTATGGAGACAATTACAGTACTTAAGTTGCTGTGATTGTCTCTATACCATGCGAGTTTTATTGGAACGGATTTTTTTAATTGGCCGATAAAATGTGCAAAGGAATTGCTGGCGCATTGTACAACTCCTATGCCTAGGAAGTGCTGTGAAAACGTTCTTTAGCGTCTGTGTGAACTTGGCGAAAATGAAACTTGAAAAATGAACTTAAGCGAAAATGAACTTGGACCGAAAATGAAACAAAACGCCGCCGACAGAATTTTTCTATCTCAACTCCAAGTTTCCAAGATACGATTTTTTAGTTGTTTTTGTTGAAAGTTTTTTTTTCAGGGTGTGGTTCTTACTTCACAAAAACCACATTTCTCTGCTCAAAAAAAGTTTTTCAACTTTTGAGAACATTCCTGTAAGCCTCGGGCACATTCGTGGTCGAAACACATTTTTTATTTACCGCAAGAGGCTCAAAAATCAAAAATCGAAAAAAATTTCCTACGTTAACTGCGTTTCCGGAAAACGTGCAAAAAGTTGACGAATATCAGGAAAACTTGACCATTCAAACAGCTTTCCAATGACATGGTCGACTTTGCTATTTCGGCTTCATGGAGAAATTCGAGTTTGGATTCGGAAAAGCAATATTTTCCAACATGAACAAAATATTTAAAACGCGCGTTTTCTTAATTTTCAAGTGAGGTAGGTAGTTCAAGGCCCTATGATATCATCAATGTTGATAATTCCCTTTCCATTTGACGGAGCGCTTTCGCCCGCACGGCCTTCCTCATGAGAAAATCCCTATCCTCTGTTTGGCTCGAGGATATAAGGCTATCTTACCGTTTGAGACACTCCCTCTTTCGACGATTTGCACTTTTTTGAAGCAGAAAAACAAGGTGGTTTATGAAACAAGGTCTGGTTTTTCTGAAAATAACTATTAAAAACTGCACCTTGGAAACGAGTCGACATAGTAAAATGCGGTTGGCGTTTGTTCCATTTTCGGTCTGGGTAAACCCAAATTGTTTTTAACACCGCGTTCGGAACAACTGCGTAAGTTTCAACCAATAGGCATAATAATTATTGTGACACCTCGGCATTGACACATCGTCGAATAGTCGGATAGGCCTAAGCGAAAAATCGACTGCAGGCGATTAAGTATAAAAATCCCGCAAGCCTCCACGATCAGATTATCGCGTAGATGTTTAACGATTACCTATCGCAAAGATTCTCACGGGGCTTTCCCTTAAAAGATGTCGAAACTGCGTTTGAGGACTTAAATAATGTTCGGTTCCCCTTGAGTCATCGTAAGGTTAGCTGCGACCCGAGAAAGACCCGAGGCAAGAACTAAGGAGAGTTCACGGACACCTTCAATAGGGACGAAGTTCGAGTCCTGTTCGTGCTTTTGAAGAGCTGTACGATACGAATGGTGCAACCTGTGCCATCTGAGTTGCGGCAGGTACATAGGTAAACTACAAACTCGGAGGATACGTCCCAATGAAAAATAGCCGACCTTCCAGTGCGAGTGAATCTTTTATATTATCCGTCTTCTTGTTTCAATGCGTCTGTTCATTATGCCATTTCCCCCAACTTCGAATCGTTTTTACTTCCATATTTCGAAAGTGAATCTGCAAAACCTCGTATGTTGAAAACCCAAAATGAGGTGAAAAAACTTCCCGTAGCTGCAAATGGAGATGACCATGGGGACATGGCATAAAAATGCCAATTAAATTTGATGGTTTCGACTTTGAAGGTACCTCGACCAACTAAATTAATGAATTATTAGGTTTTGGATAGTAAAAGAGAGCCCGAAAAAGCAGCTTGAGTCGATTTCCTTGGCTCGAGGAGATGCGCGAAAAATTGTTATACCAATCAAACTCAAAACATCATTTTCCCAAAAAAGTCAACTTACGAGGTTTTTCATATTCACTGTCAATTTACAGAGTAAATGGGAGTACCTATTGGAATTCGCCTAAAATTGAGAATCGGAACGGAGATTCACAAAAAACTTTTACTTAGGTAGGTATACCTACACGTTTAACTTGGATTTTTATTGTTTTCTATGAACTCAACTTTCAATGAACTCAAGACGATCTTTGCTGAAAGCATCTTCCTCCAGATTTGCTTAACCTAACGATGACTAAGCATAGTCCTCATCCTTTGACCTTTGGTAGGAAGGAAAACGTTTCAAGCAGCTTATGAACCGATAGGCAGCTACCGAGAATTTTATGGGCCGTTCGCTGTGAAACGAGGATAAAACAGTGCGTGGCGTAACCCGAAATCTTAGTTGCTCTCTAACTATTCTGGCAAATCGGATCGGAATTTTATAGTATAAATTATATCTATAAATGTGTTGAAATTTATGTTTGCTCAACGATTATATCAATTTTGCATCCCATACTTTCGAAGTAGGTGATCACCAAAACCGACGGTACTCCCATATTTTGGCACTCAAAATTTCGGATCAACGGGGCTCTTTGGCCGATGAATTCCCAGAACCATTTATGGTTTATAAACACATTTTGGGGAGTATTTTATAGTGTGGCATGAAGTTCGTCTATTTTTGGCCAATAATCAATCCAACATTCGTGGTTGAAAATGAACTCCAATGTACCTACCTACTGCAATTAAAGTTCAAAAATCAAAAAACGAAAAAAAAATTTTTCTGAAAAAATGTCTACTATTTGCGTTAAATATGTTTTGGGAAAACGTTTTACACTTTGTTTCTCGATGGAATGACGTCAACAGGGCTTACGTTCGATCCTCTCTTCGATTACGACCGATCGTTCGTAGAGAAGGCCGAGCGACCGAAAGCGCTCAAATTAAGATTAAAGGCTTCCAGTAAAGGCGCCCGCTTTTGATGGTTGAGCTGCGTTTACGTTTCAAAATATGGAAGTATTGTGTGTTATCCACGCACCACTAGCTTTCTGAAGCTCCGTCCCCATTTACGATTTTACGACGATTACAATACTTTCATTTAGGAAGATGCTTCCATTTACTTTATGGAAGTGGTAATGAGCCACGATGCTCCGATGGAAAAATATCGGATAAAAAAGTGGCGCGGGTGTTAACCGCGCACCACTGAACAGCCGGGGATCGATAAGTGCGGCACAGCAGCAGTGCGACCTTGGCTAAGGTCCTCGTCGCTCGTCGGCCGCACTCTCTTAACACCTCGCACTCGGACCTTCCCGACTTCAATGGCCCCATTCCCAAGGTGTAAACACATTTTGCCTTGGACGGACGCGCGGAGGCAACTCATCACCAATTAGCGTCGATGCAATCGATTAACGGGTCTGCTCTTGAGTTGTCGTTTGATTTTTACTTCACTATTTACGATGTAAAATGGGATTATAGCAGTCGTCTTGAAATTGAAAATCGGATCGGAGCTTTAAAAAAAAAGGTTCACTTATCACTATGAATCATCTCCTGAACAAGTGTCCATCTGGGGCCCTGGCCATTTATCATATCCTTCTCAATTCTTAACTTTTTTCCAATTTCTTAAACTCTCGGCAAGACCACCCAAACTGTTTAACCAGAATCCGAATTACTTGCAGTACTTCCGATATATTAGCAAGAAACAACTTTCTTGCCTTAACAAAAACAAGAAAGCGGTCTGCCCATAATTTTGGGATGCCTTTTGAGACACAGAATACCGTTCAATACCCTGTGTACATGATCTCCTTTTATTGATGGTCTTGTCTCCGATGGTCGCGTTCTTGCTCTTAAAACGTTCGTTTCACATTGCAGATATTTTTTATTTATTCCGGTACTCGACGCATTTGATTTGAAACGGGGTTTGAAATTGGCATAGTGTGTTTTTGACATTTTTACAACTGTAGCCACCCAATTAGTCAAAATAAAATTGCTTTGGTTCAAAATATCATCGTATCGAACTATGGATGTATCGTGTGTTATTTACGCACGTTTTTTCACGGCTTGCGCCTCTTGTTTTGTAGTACAGTCCCATTAGTTTCAAGTTTGCTTCCGTATGTCAGATGGTTAATGGGAGCGTCCATTGATATTGGATGGTTATAATGAATTAACATGCGGTGGTATTCCTTCAAACGCGCTTGTCTTTTATTAGTGAAAAGAAGGCACAATTTCTATCGTAGTATTTTCTTCTATCTGGAGCGTTCCGAAAATGTTCATTTTGTCACATGGTCCTCACATATTTAACGGATGCCCTAATTACGCATTTACGAAAGAATTGTATCGGGACTCTCGACAAGAAAGAAGAAACAGCAAACGAAGACATTCTGACATTCATGACTCTCCTGATTGGGGACACGCGATGCATGAGTGAATTATTCCAACCGACTTGTCTCGGCAAGAACCGACGAACATATTTAATATCCCGATAGCACCGGGTTTCTCATAAATCTCGTCTTTTCGAATAAATTACAATTTCAATACCGGCGATTGAGGACTCGCGATGAAGATTACGATGAAGAGTTAGCAACACCCGCTGAGTTAGCAACACAACACCTAGTAAAACGTGAGTCAACCAATTCGAAGGCTCGTTTTCGATTTTCGTGCGGCCTTTTCTCACGCGCTATTAGGTTGCAAAAATCGAAAATAACCGTCGCCATTTGTCATTTTTGAGCAAACATTCCCGGGGCGTTTGGCTATTTACGCATCTTCATCAGCCGCCATTCGGATTTATTCGCAGATCCAACAAGATACAGGTAGGCGAATGTGTCGTTTTCCGTATGTTGGCGGTTGTGTGAGGGTGAGAGTTAAGGCACGACGTACTCTCGACAGATTTATTAGCTCGGGCGCCTTCGGCCATTCGGCCATCTTCAGGAGCTTCAATCTTAGGGAGTCCAAGTAGGAAATCATTCTTGAACGCAAATAGAGCGGCACGTACACCTGCTCGTCGTCGGCTATTTGGCTTTGGGCCAGTTACACAGACATGCCTTGCGGCATGCTGGTCGAATAGATACGGTCGGTCGCCCGTCGCAGGGGTCGTCATTTTTTTAGAAAGGTGGTGCGGAACGGTTCTTTTTCCGTGAAATAAAAAAATAAAAAAATAAAAAAATAAAAAAATAAAAAAATAAAAAAATAAAAATAAAAAAATAATATAATAAAAATATAAAAAAATAAAAAAGTAAATAAAAATAAATAAATAAAATAAAATAAAAATAAATAAAAAAATATAAAAAAATAAAAAATGACGACCCCTGCGACGGGCGACCGACCGTATCTATTCGACCAGCATGCCGCAAGGCATGTCTGTGTAACTGGCCCAAAGCCAAATAGCCGACGACGAGCAGGTGTACGTGCCGCTCTATTTGCGTTCAAGAATGATTTCCTACTTGGACTCCCTAAGATTGAAGCTCCTGAAGATGGCCGAATGGCCGAAGGCGCCCGAGCTAATAAATCTGTCGAGAGTACGTCGTGCCTTAACTCTCACCCTCACACAACCGCCAAGATACAGGCCGTTAGTCAATGACCGAATGCACCATTCAATATTTCACCGGAGTAATAGGATCATGACTAGCCTGGAGGCGGATTAGCCTAGTACGTTAAGTACCTGCTTATCCTGCAAGGTAAAACAAAGTTTTACGACCTATAAAGCTCAAATCGGTTCGTTTTAGTGGAAAGAATAAAAAACCAGTGATAACACACAATACTTCTATATTTTGAAACGTAAAAGTGTGACACAACTTGATCATATTTTGCCTGCTTTTGAGGGTGTTCAGATCAAAAATATAAAAAAACTCACAATGCAATTTTTAAAACTCGCCTAAAATAAAAATACGCCAAGTTATCGAAACATAAAAATTATCCACTTATTCTGCAAGGTAAAAGAAAGATTTTAAGACCAAGAACGCTCAAATCGGTACATTTTTGGGGCCGGACTAAAAATGCCAATATATCGGAAGTACTGTGGGTTATTAAAATTTCTATTGAACAGCCGAGACAAACATTTCAGTCCAAGAAATTTGAAAAAAAGTTGAAAATTGAGGGAGCTATGGCCATTTTTGCAAATAACCCCAGACAGGCACACCCACACACACACTTGTTCGGTACGTATGCGATTCTAAGGGTAGGTTTTAAAATTTTCAAGGTGAGTTTATTTATATTTTTGATTTAAACAGGCTCGGAAGTAGTCAAATTATTGGGTCTGTTGGATGAGGTCCTGGACAGCTCTGGGCGAGTAAATAATGACGCCAAACAAATTCAAGCCAGGTGATTGGGAGAATTTTCTTAGCGTTGTTAGACACTATCCCAATTTTGAATAAAAAATCACTCTTGAGTTTTCATTCAAATTATGGGATTCCACAATTTCTCCGCGAGTGATTTAGTATTTACACTATCCCACGGCTGGACTCCCCCGATAATCAAATTGCGTCAAAAATATACGTATCAGAATATGGAAGTATTCTCTTTATTTTGAAGGATTTTCATGTAAGTCGTATAACTTGGACATAAAATATGGGACTATCTTCAATACGTTAGTGATAGCTGAGTGTTCAGCGATGATTTCTCTTCTCGAACATTTTCTAGCCTCCTGTCACTCCCTCTGCCAATAGGGAATTTTAATGCCAGCATGCCAACAATGCCAGTGTATGCATAGAGCGGTACCCTTTCGAATATTGTTGATCGTCTATCCTCCTCGACAATAGTTCATGCCGGGTGTTTGCTCAGAAGTTACGCACCCAGGAAGTCAGGTCGGAGGACACTATGGGCCCTCTTATCCCAAGGGTCACGAGACGATTCGAACAATCGCGAGTCAAGTTAGGGCCCGAACAATAAGAAGAGAACGGTTTACGTAAGAGTGTACCATCCTATGCCAGAAGGTTGGGCTCGGATTGTAACCTGCGACCGGGAAGGGTGTGGACGATGATTAACACCCGGCATAACTCCTCGCGCGCAGACTCGCAATCCGACGTCTCATCCTCCCTCGCCGTCGCTCTTGGAGAACTTGACATTTCGTCCGCGGAGACGTCGACATTTTTGGATGTTTAGTTCGTTAAAATTGTAATCAAACTTTCAACGCCACCAGTCGCCGAAAGGTAAATGTCAAAACTGACAACGCCACCTTTCATCGCATCTGTTAATCGGATAGGCCATTGTCCTTAAATTTATTCCGACCCGTTGATAACCAAAAGACAATGGAAGATGCGAATGTTGTGCCCATGGATTTAAATGATGCGTTGTGAGTTGTTCGGAGAATTCGAAAAAAACCAGCGGTGCATATCACTTGATACTTCCATACTTTGATTTGTAAATTTTTGTCACAATTTGATCGCATTTTGACAACTCTGGAGGCTGAAAAGATCGAAAAGGTCGAAAACTGACTTTGCAAATGTTAAAACTCGCCTAAAACCAAAATACATCTTAATTTTATATTCCGATAAGTTGATGCATTTTGGTTTTAGGCGAGTTTTAAAATTTGCAAAGTCAGTTTTCGACATTTTTGATCTTCACAGCCTCCAGAGTTGTCAAAATACTATTTAATAGTATCACGGTAAGACAAAGATTTTTATACCAAAAACCCTCAACCGGTCCATTACTAATGTATCGGAAGTATCCTAATTCTGAGACACTTGTCCAGGAAGTGATTCTTAGTAAAAGTTAATGAGTTGAAAAAATTTCTGAAGCTCCGATCCGATTTTTGGATGATTAGGTACAATATTTCCATTTACTTTGTAAATATGGAGGTAAAAACTTGTGTTTTGTCGGTCATCTTAATCATGTGATATGATCTAATATCTCGTCAGCTGGGGTCAATGAGTAATTAAATTGCCAAATCAAGCAACACGTATAGCAGGTAAGTACCATCTAAAATTTGGTTATTCGAAGTCTTCGATGTTTTATTCGTCTAGGTATACATTGCTCAAAGCGAGGGCACGTCCTTGTATTACGGAACATAAGTAAACCTCTATTGTGTGTTATGAATTCCAAATATTGCGCTGCGGATTTTGCGTTATTTGAACTTTGGAAATGACTTGATTATAGGCTTGAAACCCAAAAAAGGCAACTGCGTTTATTGTGCGAATAACCTACTCCTCTCAATTTCATTCTTCTTTGCAATCATACTTTAAAATCTGAAAAAATCGTGATTCTTGTTTGTATAATAAGTTCAGGAGCGTAGGTGCCTAATTGAGTTAGTACGCGTACCCATCTCTAGTTCAAAGGTTAGCCGTACAACAACGACCTTGAATATAGGAACAGGTATATTTAGGTGCAGCAATTAGTTAACATTTACAGAAAAAGTGGAGAAAGATTGCTCAAACTGGTTCATTTTTGTGTACAGAAAATAAAAAAATAAAAAAAATAGAAATTACTGAAATTGTTATATCGGAAGTACTGTGAGTAATAGGACAAGGAGGACAAGGATATAGCCTTACAGATATTTTTTACAAAACTGGCTATATCTCCCTCAATTTTTTCAAATTTTTTTTCAAATTTTGAAGACCAAGAACCCTCTAGTCGGGTCTTTTTTTGACAAGAGAAAATTGGGGTTTTTCAATCCTCAAATCTGTTTTCATCTTCTGGATTTTCTAGTCGCCTCGCAGCAATACGGAATCGATAAATATTGCCTAATATTGTACATGAAATTGTACCTAATTGAGCCTACTTCGACAAGAATTTTTCGAATTTGCGCACTATTACTCAGACTATCGGCAACGCGATTAGTTTTCAAGGATCCTCTCGCATTACAGCCAACTAACGAGAAATTTAAACGAGGTAATTCCGGCAGAATTAGGTAATTCGGCTTATAAGCCGGTGACACGTACCTTGTACATGATGGACTGTCGTGTGATTGTAGCGGCGTCTCCCGCGTTCTACGGCTAATTCCCTTTTATACTCGGCATCTTGAAGAGCGCCGGCAGCGGCTCAGGACAGCCCCCCACCCCTCCCGACAGCTCAGACAACCTCCCCCGCACAGACGCCCTTAGGGGTCTTCCATCCCCTACCAAGTCCGAAGACATTTTCTTAATCGCGCCCACGGAGGCGGTTATTGGACGACAGATATATTACTAAACAGCCTCACGGATTCGCCGGATTCCTTCCTAGAAACCGATAGGACATCACTCATATTCGCATTCCCTAACTAAAACCACGACCTGCAGTCGGATGTGCCAATCGTGTCAGTAGGTCCCCAAATCCTATAACCGGAGATGGCAAGGACAAGTACACACTCGGCCCACAATTTATACTTCCAAATTTACAGATTATATGGAAGTTCTTTACCTTAAAATCTTCGTTTTACCTTGCAGAATATGTGGATATTGTTTTATTAAAAAATATGGCGTATTTGTATTTTGGGCGAATTTTAAAATTTGCATTGTGAGTTTTTTGATATTTTTGACCTGAACACCCTTAAAAGCAGTCAAAATATGATCGAAATCTGTCGTACTTATACGTTTCAAAATATGGAAGTATTGTGTGTTATCTAAGCACCACTGATTTCTTTCCGTTTTTATTAGGTCTTTTGTAACGTCTTGATCGACCCCTACCTTAATTTCAAGGCCTGTAAAAACAGCTGTTGAGGCGGAGGAAGTGTTTTGCAACACAATATATTATAGGCATATAGGCTGTACATAGGCATAAGCGAAGTCGGTACCTACCTATCATTCTTGAGGTTTATCGCAGTTTTAGCCAGTCTCTCATTATAACGGAAATTAGCATGAAATGAAGTATTCGAAAATGGACGAAAATTTCGCCGCGGTAGTTGGACGTTTTACTGGGTAGGTATTTACTACAGTAGGTAAATAACCTCTTGCACTAACGAGATGATGCAAGTTACGATTCCTGAGACATTTGAAGATCTTTTATGGGAACCGAGGTACTTTGTGAGCTAATAAAATTAATTGCTTCGATTCCGCGTTTCAGGGTTGATTTTTGCGTGGGTGATGAAAGAAACGAACCTTTGTGCAGGATTCGATGGGTTTTTTCAAAGAGGAATAAACGCGACTTTTACACCTACAATAATAAAATGAATGGCATTATCCATGGAGAATGACTCAAAAAATGGTATTCGACTGCCGTCTGTGTGCGTGCTCTCGGAGCTCAGTCGTTTGAAATCCATGGAAAATCAGATTTTCAAGTTTCGACCTGATTGACTCACTCTTATTTTTTTATGATGCCGAAACACTCTGGGCTCGATTAGGCTTCGAACTATTGTACCACAAATCTGACAAATCTAAAAGCAGAATTTTCCTACAGAAACAAAACGTCTAAAATAAGCGATTTCTTCAGCGGGTCAAAAGTGCTCCAAGGTCTTATAATATCGCAAATGTTGATAATTATTGGCCGTTACCATTAGCTCGAGCGCTTTCACCCTCACGGCCTTCCTCAGGAGCCATTCTCCGCTCTCTAGTGTCGGCTCGAGGATAGAGGGCTATTTTACCGTCTTGAGACCGTTTTGATTTTTTACACCAAGTTCGGGACACCCTGTATTCTCTCATCAATTCATGTTCTCGCTATCGTTTACTGACTATAATTTCAGAAATATCCTGTCGGCGCACTGGAACATTTTCTCGGCCGTTAGGGCGCGCTTGATCTGCTTCACCCCCAGAGCCTCGTAATGCTTCTCGTGGTATTCCGGCGGGTCCGTTATCCGCCCGTCGGCTTCCATGGTAATTTGTTCCTGGAGGAAAGCCCTTTCCTCGCACTCGCCTTTGTCCACTTCCAGTCCGCTGCCATCGTCCGAAGAGACGCCTTCGTCCTCGATCAGCTGATCGGCCTCAGCCGCGCGGACGTTGTCGAAATTCGTCTGGAAAGTCGACATCGTGATGCCTTTCTTCTTGCGCTGCCGTCTTTTCGCGTATTCGATCGCCATTCTCTTCTTTACCAGGTGATCTGTTAACATGGGCGTCCCATTAGGGTTATACAGACAAGGGCTGAAGGGAAAGCAGCAACTGAAAGGCCAAAAGACAAAGGATTCTATATTGAACCTAACAAGTTTTCCATCAACTGCTCGACGTGCAGAAGATTATGAATCAAATCATCTGGGAAGAAGTTGTGGGACCCCATAATTCGAATTAGAAACTCAAATTGAGGGAATGGAAGTTGTCTGTTCCACGAAAGTTTAGAGTTTGTGAATCGGTTTCGGCGGTCCAAAATCCGGATGGGCGGTATTGGGCGGCTCCTTGTTCTTGATCGTACCGTAAATTACGGATGATTAACGACCTCTATCCTCCAAATTGAAAATTTACTTCCTGTGCCATACACAAAGGTTTTGACTCACCTTCGCGGAAAAACGGATGTCTCGCGAAACCTGGTGGTCCATCGCTCAGTGGCAGTTTCCCTTGAAACACTAGCTGTTTTTCTCGTTCCACTTCCCATTTCCTCCGGGCTTCGATCCGCCTGTGGACTAGGTCCGAATGTGATTCTATCAACCTGTCGGGGGCAATAAATAATGAATTTTTGAATAATCACAAAATCTCTTTGTTATTTTAATTCGGGTACCTATCATGTCAAATTGAGTATTTTCGGGAATGCCTTATAAATTTGATTATTACCACAATTTTTATTTTGGCCATTTTTTGACCACCTGACCGAATTTCGACTGCCATTAAAATGTTAACCTGTCCGCGAGCGTGTTCATGTAATTCCGGTCCATCATCCTGACCGTTTCCGATTTCATGAGTTTCACAAGCCGATCTCGAACTACGCTATCGCCGAAATTGTAAATAATCGGCGTGTTCTCCCACCAGGGAAGTCCTGTGCGTTCATCTTGGATGCTATCCAGGAGAGCGTGGCAGTTCTTTCTTCCTATGATGGCCCTTTTAACATTGATACAAATTGGCAATATTGTTTTGCAGTGTTGTTATAATTGTTCAAGAAGTGAAGAAGTTTTGTGTAAAAGTGTATCAGTAAAAAGATTTTCAATTTTGGGACGATAATAGTACTAACATTATTTTTTGTAAATATGAAAGCAAACATTAGGTTAGTATAGCAATTTCCCCGGTTTACTTTTTATTTTTTTTTCACCCCCTGGTTTACTAGGCATCACTAGTTTTAGTAAATTTCATTATAATTTAGTTATAATTTCATTATAGTTTTAGTAAATTTCATTGTGATTTGTCGAGAGACATTTCATTTTATAGTTATGGTTTCATTTTAGCTATAGATTCATTATAATTTCATTATGGTTTCATTATAATTTCATTATGGTTTCATTATAATTTCATTATGGTTTCATTATAATTTCATTTCATAGTTATAGTTATAGTTTTATTTTAGTTATAAATTCAGTATAATTTCATTATAGTTTTAGCAAATTTCATTACAATTTGTCGACAGACATTTCATTTTATAGTTATAGGTAGGTACTTTCATTTTAGTTATAAATTCATTCTGATTTCACTTTATAGTAATAGTTCCATTTTACTTACAATGTTCATTTTAGTTATAGCATCATTATAATTTCATTTTAGTTACAAATTCATTATAACTTCATAATAGTTTTAGTAAATTTCATTTTAATTTGACGAGAGACATTTCATTTTATAGTTATAGTTTCATTTTAGTTATTAATTTATTATAATTTCATTATAGCTTTAGTAAATTTCATTATAATTTGTCGACAGACTTTTGACGATCGGAGAGTTGCCGGCCGCTGCTTAACGGTTGCCCTTCATCTGGCGCTTGGTTTACTGGATCGTACATACTTTCACGATGAGTTCAGTCCCGAGAGAGAGGACGTACAATCTATTTTCGATTCGAACAAGCTAAAATCACCGGAAATCCGCGTCATTTTTGACATTTTCTGCTTAAATCATGGTCAAGTTATGAGTTTTCTTACCAGCTCTTCAGACTTGAGTGTTGACTTTTAGCATTACCTATGAATAACGCAATTATCGATCATTGTTCGAAGTGCCGAATTTCCTACGCTTGAAAAGACCCCTGCAGCCAATCTTTCGCATTTTGGGGCCGATGAGTAAACAAACCAAGGTGGCGTACTTTACGCTTGAATTGCCAATAACAAACTCATACCATGGAAATAATTTCTAGGTGTGTTCAATCGGGACTAATTACTGGAGTTTAGAATGAATGGCAAGAAGAGGGAAAAGTGCATGCAAGGGGGGGACTGAACAAGCAATGTGATTGGTCAAGGTGGCATCGATCATTGATTAAGCGAAGCCCCCCCTACCCAGAGATTTATGCATGGGGCTTGTCGGTTGGACGATAATCACAACATCAATGCAAGTTTAAACCAAATTTTTGAACTGTCTCCCACCCCTAGGATTAGCAATAACGCTCAATAGTTGGTTGGTAGTTGATATGGTTTCCATATTTTGATCCTCAAATTTTTAACACAATTTGATCATACCTAGTTTTACGAACGGAGCCACTTTGGAGGCTGGGTGGACTAAAAAAAACTCACGTAATGTTAAAACCGGCCTAAAATCAAAAAACCTCCAGCTAACGAAGCATAAAAATATCCACTCATTGAGGATGTTTACAGTTTACAGGTTTTATTGTTTACTCAAGGTAAACTGAAGAATATTAAGACCAAGAACGCTCAAATCGGTTCATTTTTGTAGCCAGAAAAATAAAATAAATTTTTCACAGTACAGATAAATTATTTGGTGCACCGCAATGTTTCTGTGCACGGCTGGTCTAACCTACACACAAAGTTGTCGCTATAATTCAGCTATTCTTCAATTTTCAAGGCTCAAAAACTGTTAATTTTGACCTTTTTGTCACATGGAAGACGTTGAAGGGCAATGTCACTACTGGACAATAAAACCACACAAAACCTACTCATGTTTTGGCAAAAAATCACCAAAAATCATATCGCTCAATGATTCGTTCTGATCCATGAGCCAAATTCGAAAAATTGGGCGACGTTCCCAAACGAACCAACATGCAACGTCCAAGTTCCCATCGCCGTAGTTCAGATGATGTTGATGAATCAGGTCGGGATCGTCGGTTTGGTGACTCTTTTCATGCCCTACTCAAAGATTGGCGAACATTCGCAGCATATATTGAAACGGTTGGTGCATCATTATCAAAAATATCCAATTATAGTAGTTCCGTTATTAGATCTTCCCTTTAAAGCTCTCGGAAAAGCTGCGTTCCGATTTATGAGCGAGCTGAAACACCATATCGGAAAATTTCGGATCATCTTTTATGTCTCTTGGTGATTTTGCCGCTGATTTATATTTCATCCGTAATAAATGAATCCTATTCAGCGGTTGTTGTTGAAAAAAAATTATTTCATTGCCATCGTAAAAATTGGACATACCCCACATTCGTACATTTTCCAGCTGTTATCCACGTTGCTCTTGTTGACGCATTCCGGAGAATTGTACACCCAATCCTGTAAGGATTTGACGATTGAATTCCCGACGATTCTGACGGGCTCGTTTGTATTTTTGCTTTCGAGACTATCTGCCCTCGTATGGCACAGATGGCTGTACCATCCAATCGTGGTGAGTTCAGAAAGATTCGATGGGTTTCAATATAATTGTCAAGTTATTTTTGATTAGTGAACCGCCAGTGTAAAGATCCGACTATTTTTATTACTAAGGGGTTAAAAAATTTCATTTTACTGAAACTAAGTACCTACTCAAAAGAACTCAATAATTTGAATTATTCAAATCCATCCGTTCCACAGTCAAATCCAAGTCAAATCCATCCACAGTCCATCCGATAAGCGCTAGCACTTTTAGAGTTTTCTATTTTATCTTATCCTGGCCACAAAAATGAACCGATTAGAGGGTTCTAGGTCTTAACACCTTGGTTTTACCTTTCAGAATACGTGGATGTTTTTTATACTACGATAACTTGACGTATTTTGATTTAAAGTTGAAGTTTGAGTTTTAAAATTTGAATAGTGAGTTTCTTGACATTCTAAACAGACTGCAAAGTAGTTAGAATAATTCAAATTGTCTCAAAAATTTACTTAAAAATATGGAAGTATTGCGTGTTACCTGGTTTTTGCAGGAAGCAGCATTTACGATATTCTGCGGTCTGTTGAACTTATCAGCATCCATGTACATGGCCGTCGATTTGGACATTTTCAAGAAGCTGAGGCAGTCTTTGAAATTGTGCCACCAATTCACCAATTTAAGCGAACCGATGACCTGGCTGCGCATTTCGATGGCTCTCATTCTGGGTATCCTACTCATGGCCGACGGTTCTTTATCCATACTCCGGGGATAAATGCGAATCTGGTGTAACTGTCTAGCGGAATTGTGCGGACTGAGGTTGGTACCGGGTTTATGCGACACCAAACGGTTATAAATGGTTTCTTCTCATGTCATATTGATATGGCGGTGGGGTCAGTTGGGGCAACATGGCCATGGTGTGTCTATGTCATGCACTTGTGGGGGCAAATTGGTATTTTCGAAAAAAAAAACCCTAACACGAAAAACGACCAAAAACCAAAACGATACAAGGCCCTGCTCCCGAAATGACCCCCTGAACATTATTTTTCGGTCGACTGTTTTTCATGGATATTTGGCGAGATAACCTATGAGTCATCTTTACACGAAGGTTACCATAATTATCAAGATGGCCTAACATTTTCGGAAAGTAGGCGGCCGGTAATGAAACGGTTTCTCCCATCCGATGAGCTTAGTACCGCGGTTTACGCTTTGTCATCCAATCATGGAATTGCCCCTGCAGCAATAAGGCTGCAAGGTTCATTTCGGCAAGGTTGCACTTTATGAGTGTAGAAGTTTTGCAGATTTCGTGCTGAGAAGAACGTGTGGAGGTATATTAGATAAATAGGTAGGTACCTGAATAAAGGTATTTTTTTAAGGTATTGTTGTAAAGGTATTTGATAAGGTATTTTAATTAAGGTATTTAATGTAAGGTTTAATGTATTAAAGGTATTTAAATGTAGGTATTAAATAAGGTATTTAAATGTAGGTATTTAATAAGGTATTTAAAGGCATTTAATTTATGCAAAGGTATTCAATAAAGGTATACCTAAATAAATGTATTTTATTTTTTCTGTTTAGGTAAATATACCTAGATGTGGGCTTTTCAAAAATATGTTTCAAATGTGCTGTGCCTTTCAAATTTTTTTTGCAAGTGTAAGTAGGTAGGCATTTTTGAAAAACTGTAACTCAATCTTGAATAAAACGTTGATTATTTGCGCCCCTTCGAAAGGCTATCGATATTTTCGTAAATTCTTTCGGTTCTTTCGACCTAGCCACGCGATTTCGAAAATTCAAGTCCTCATTTCACCTTCCCTTTATCTCATAGCTCATCTAGAGGTGCAATGATTGGTCGAAGTGGCGTCGGCATTGAATCCAATAAATTCCATTGGCGTTTCCAAGCCACTTCCCCATGGTCATCCCATCAAGTGAACAGTGAACGGGAACCATCAAATTTCAAATTTTTCTTCTCTACTCTTCATTTTTGACTGACAAATGATGAGGCTAGGCTAAATTTTGATCCGGGGCGTTTGACGGTTTTTGTTTTGCGAATTTGACTTCGAGTGTAAACCACCAGCTCATGCTTTACCGCCAATTTCATTAGGAATGATGTCGAAAAAAAGCCTATCGTTAAATTCTTCCGTTTCCGGCTCAGGAAGACATCATTTACTGAATTTGTTCGTGCTCAGGGGCATTGAGGTGGTAAGTAGACAAAAATAAGGTGTAGCGAACTCGGTGCAAAACATTTTTGATGAAATTAGACCGGAAATTACACAAAAGGCCTCCAACCGCATTTTTCTATCTGAAGTCGTCTGTATGGTACGATTTTTTAACGGGGTTTTCAAGAAAAAACTACGCTTTGTTTCATAAAAAGCCGCATTTCTCCGGTTCACAACAACTTTTCCAGCTTTTGAGGACGTTTTTGGATAAATTTCCTATAGTTCTTGGGCACATTAATGGCCAAAAACCAACTTCTATGTGTTGCAATCGCATTTCAAAAATCATCAACAAATATCAAGTCATCCCATCAAATTTTTTGGGAAATCCCCCTCAAGTAATGTTCGATGCACTTATTTGGGCAGAAGCACCTACCGATTTAACGGTCCATAATTTTCAGGTCATCGCCGTTGTCGTGTTTGGAATCGCCATCGAAACGGAAGTCCCGCTGGATAGATTCCCGATATTGATAAATACAGGATTGGCGGGCCCAGTCATTCCAATCCTGGCAATGTTCAGCAGTACTGCGATGGAATGCGCAAGTGCAATCAACTTATGGGTATGTAATTGCAACTCGAATTACTGACAATGTGTAGGGATGGCGAACGCCAGTCTTCACGTTAGTATTTGATTTCTGGGGGTTCGTCAACAGTTATCACTCCAGGTGTACAAAAGTATCACGAACAGGGAATAAAAAAAAAAGACTTTTTGTCAACGTTTAAGACGAGGATAAAACGACGTTCCTCAACCGCAGATCCTCCACCATTTGTCAATTTCCCTATTTTCCCCCGTTTGAAGGGATACTTTCGTACGCACTGGAGCGATAATTGTTGCCGCACCCTCAAATATCAACTACTCAAGATTTTTATGGCGATAAACCGAGAACTACATGAGTCTGAGGCTATTTTTAGGATATGTACCTCGTGAACAGTTGATGATTTTGTCGAGCATACATTCAGGGAATTTTTGTGACCAACGAATAAAAAAGTGTCTGTGTGGCCGTCTGTGGTCATTTACAAAAATAGCCATAGCTCCAACAATTCTCAACCTTTTTTCGAATTTCTTGAACTGGGCTCTTATTCTGTAAAATTGAAGCAATATGTCTTAGCAGTCGCTATCGATTCATTACACAAATTGTCATACGTTGTCATTAGATTCGTCATGGTAAATCGATATTGATGTCCAAGAGACATCCAATAGATCCAAAGACATATTGCTTTCAGGTTACAGAATAGGCCCCCTAAATGTTTGTCTCAGCAAGACTTAACACCCTGTTTAATCGGAATTTGAATAACTCACAGTAGGTACTTCCTATATATTTGCAGTTTTTTGTTTTCTATTTTATTTTTTCCGGCCACAGAAATGAACCGATTTGAGCGTTCTTGGTCTTAAAATCTTTGTTTCGCCTTGCAAAATATGAAAATATTTTTTATATTCCGATAACGTGGCGTATTTTTATTTTAGGCGAGTTTTAAAATGTGCATAGTGAGTTTTTTATATTTCTGACCTAAACACCCTCAAAAGCAGTCAAAATACGATCAATTTGTGCCACACTTTTACGTTTCAAAATATGGAAGTATCGTGTGTTATCTACTCACCACTGGTTTCGGTTGCAGATCGTAATTTCCGTATGCGCTTGCTTCTGCTACGTGCTCGGCACTGTCTCAACTTACGCTGAAATGCCAACTATCGAAAAGAATCAGTAAGTGTGTGTAATTGTTTCAATTATGACAATTGTGTCGACAAAACAGTGAAAACAGGTACTAAAGAATTTTCCGTCGCGAACTTTCAGAGCGAAACAGTATTATGGACAATGGGCGAAAATTGGTATCGCGGCCGTCCTCATTTTGCTGCTGCTCGTCGATTGTCTGTACACCATTTACTTGAAATTCAGGATTTACATGGATAGTTTCAAAAACGATGTCATCGAGGAAATGGACAAACGATTGGTGAAAACGCGACACACTCAATAAACTTGGCGTCATACTAACGATTTTGCAGATTATAAAAGTTTATAAATTTGATCGCTTGTATTCGGTAGGTTGGTACCTACTGCCATGTCTTCCAACATAACCTGTTCAATGTAGGATCTTCAACCGACACGAACGACTGTTCGTAACTACCTAAAATTTTGGTACGCCTAGTTGGTTAATAGTTGAAAGATTGTTTCAATTAACCGGTCCGTCGGTCGATTGTGCTCACATAAATCAAAACCTTCAACAAATCCACCAAGCTCAAAAAATTCAAAATCGGTTCAGTACACCTCCACTAATTGGCAAAAACGTAAAAAAGAAGAAATCCTACCAAAAAATTTGAGCCTACCTAGTAAAAAAAAAGTTTTTTCGTAAATTTTCCTGAAAAAATAAACAGAATTCGACCAGGAATCCGTCGGATATGACGATTTAATTGTTTCGGTCTACTGTTGGTTACCGCCGTTTTCAAAACTGAGCCGTAGTAAGAGCGTGATGGCGATAAGGACTCGGGTGCATGTCGATGGCGACAAGAGAGAAAGGCGATAGGTACCGTTTTAGAACAACGGGCAGAATCAGGCGCCTTTGAAACGGAAGGGTTGAATGGATGATGTTCGACCTTGGCTCGGGAGCGGGAAACGGAGAATCCCTGGTGGGGGCGTCGAAGGGGGGCCGGGGGCGGCTGCCCCCTCAGGGGGCGGGAAACGCCAGCGGCCCTTTCGCCCGATTCAGTTTTTCCTGTGACATGAACCGTACTACAGCTATTCGCTCAGGAACAGCCTCGGAGATATGCCTCAACATGACTCTCTCAGAGGTAGGCAGGCATGTCCTTTCATGAATGGGGAATCCCGTAGTCCGCTATTTCGATTGCAAGTTGAATGACGGTGAGATTGTAGGGATTTTCGGTCTACTTTCGAGCTATTTCCGAGTTTAGCTATATTTTAAGGAAGAGATTTAAAACAATGTATACTTATTCACTTTTACTCAATTCTCAACCTTTTTACAAATTTCTTGAACTGAAATGTTTGTCTCGGCACGATCTAACACCCCGTTCAATCGGAATTTGAATAACTCACAGTACTTCCGATGTATTTGCATTTTTAGTGTTTTCTCTTTCATTTTTCCCCGGCCACAAAAATGAACCGATTTGAGCGTTGTTGGTCTTAAAATCTTCGTTTTATCTTGCAGAATATATGGATATTTTTTATATTCCTACAACTCGGCGTATTTGCATTTTAGGCGAGTTTTAAAATTTGCATAGTGAGTTTCTGATATTTTTGACCTAAACACCCTCAAAAGCTGCAAAACATAATCAAATTGTGTCAAAAATGTACGTATCAATATATGGAAGTATTGTGTGTTATCTACGCACCGCTGGCTTAACTCAGGTGATTACGGAAGAATGTATTGTAATGACAGTTTGTATCGTTCGTAATCGGAACAGTAGTTAGGGGCGATTTCCATACGTAAGTTTCCTACTTGCAGTACTGCTTGGTTACCTCATCTGATAAGGACGAAGTGTCAATCTAATCGTAATACGGTCTCCGTATCTGGAAAGTGTATCAATGAATCCAATCTGTGACTCGATAACTCTTCCGTGACATTCCAATCCCACGATGACCCCGTTGGGTCACGGAATTGATCACAGGCGAAGACCGAAGCTCGAAAATAATTCAATTGTCCCGGTAGGGGTTCATTTTTCAAACAGGCCAACGCCAAGATTGACACTCTCCTCAAAATCCTTAAAAATCTCCTCAATCGTTTATGAACTTCTCAAAATTGGGTTTGCACTTTTTACTGGTTGTTTTTCAAGCAATCTACAGAAAATGTAAAGAAATGTAAAAGTATGGCACAGTTTGATCATATTTTGACTGCTTTTGAGGGTGCTTAGGTCAAAAATATCAACAAACTCACTATGCAAATTTTTAAATTTGCTCAAAATAAAAATACGCCACATATTCTGCAAGTTAAAACAAAGGTTTTAAGACCAAGAACGCTCAATTCGGTTCATTTTTGTAGCCCGAAAAAAAATAAGATAGAAAACACTAAAAATGCAACACACCCGGACCGGAGCTTCAGAAAGAACGTTTACCCGTACAATTTTATTCAGAATTATTTCCTGAACAAGTCTGCGTGTCCGTCTGTGAGTATTTACAAAATTGGCCGTATCTCACTCAATCGTTGAGTATTCCAAGGTAATTCGGGTTGAAAATTTCTCAACTCGGTTTGTGAAATTCTTGATTCGACTTTAAAATGCTATATTTTAGAGAGAATTAAGCATCTAGAGGTCGCAGTCAGAATTCAAAGTGAATGGACAACATAATCGAGGAACATCAACATTAATCGGACACTTGTCGAAGTTGTAAATTCTCTCGGCTGATAGTGACAGTCGTGATTACAGCTGATTGATAAAAGCAGTCTTTTGTCGTAAAATAGAATTTATTTTCATATCTATTGCGACGCAGTCTTGAGGAATTAGGCCAAATGGATTACCCGCAAGCTTGATAGTCGTTATCCCAAGTTCGTGATCCCAAGTTTGGGTCATTCTTGTCACAAAGTTGATATAATGAACAGCGAGGCGTTAGTTTAGACCGCAGTTGGCCGCGATCACACGCGTACGAAGCGGAAATTCGGAACGCGGAAAATTCGAGAGCGTCTCTGGCATGCTAAGCTTCAATACCTACATGTTGAGCGGTCCCAATCTTCTGATTGAGTTATGTTTCTAACGTAGAGTGTAAGGACAGATGGAAAAGTAATTTCGAAAAAAATCAAATTTATCAATTACCTATAAAAAATACCTATAGTCTGCACGAACGAGGAAATCCAATTCCGCGAAATAACGAATTTTGAAAGATTAAATCGCTTAAATAATTAGAAGTTTTTGAAAAATTAGCTACTTCATTTTTCGGCTTTATTCAACGTTCACGGGTAGGATCGATAAGAGTCAGCCAGCTGGCGGATCAGGACGGTGGACCGCGGAACTTCTTCGTCAGCTTGATGATGCGGTCCGCCTCGCGGACTCCGCTCATCCGCGCCCCCTGAACGGTCGAGAAGAGGCCGGGAGCGGTCGCCTCGCCGGCGAAGAAGACGACCGGCGGTCCGCCGACACACGGATCGGCGAGCGGGGCCCCGAGGTCGCACTGCCGGTGGACGCTCGACTCGACCGCCATGTAGGTGAGCGCTCCGCTGAACAGGCGATCGCTCGTCCACTTGGATCGCGTCACGTTCATCGGATAGGGAAGGGACGAGTCGCCGGTAAAGCGGCGGAGGACGTTGGTGAACTCTTCCGCTATGTCGGCCTCCGAGCACGACTCCATGGCGACGGCCTGATCCCCGGCCACAGTGGTCATCAGCATGTTCCTGGAGCCGGGCATTTCCTCCACGGTCGACATGCCGGTCGCCCATGTCGTCCCCGTTTCCAGCTCTTCCTGAGTCCAGGCCAGGACCATGGTCCCTTCGCCGGGGGCCCAGAACGGCCGCGAATACTCGATGATCAACTTGTTCAAGTGGCCGAACCCCAATTTCTGGATAGCCTCCAGCTTCTCCTGCGGCAATTCCGGATTGAACAATCCGGCGTTCTTCTTGAGTACGCCCAGCGACACGGTGACGAGGACGTAGTCCGCCGGATATTCGTCCCCTTCGACCGTCTTGACCGAAGCTCTGGGCGTGCCGCGGTCCCACTTGATGGTGGCCACCTCTTGACAATACTTGATGGCACCCTTGGGTATGTCGCGCAGTATCGGGCCCAGAACGCCGACGTAGCCCAGCGGCACTCGGATCGGCTTGCCGGGCGATTTCAGGAAACTGCCGTAGTTGTCCGACGACATTTGGCTCAACTCGTCGCCCCACCTGTTGGAAACGATACCAAATTCGGAAAATATCGGGTGTGTAAAAACTTCGCAACTTTCCTTACCTAAGCGTTTCCTAGACCATTTTGAGAATTTTTCAAATAAAATTGAGAATTATCCGAATGAAATTGAGAATTTTTCAAATAAAATTGAGAATTATCCGAATGAAATTGAGAATTTTTCAAATAAAAGTGAGATTTTTTAAAATATAATTCAGATTTTTTCCAAGCTAAACTACGAACCAGCAAAAATGAGCCGATTCGAGCGTTTTGGGACTAATTTCGTCAAAATCGGTCCAGAACTCGTGAAAAAACTGTTACCAAAATTAAGGCCAAAATCACCTCGTCTTGATGGTGTTGCTGAGGCCGGCCAAAACGCGCACGATGTCGTAGCGTTTGGAGTCTTCGACGGAAGCGACGGCGTCCTTGATCCTTTGGCCGAGGAAATTCTTCAAAGTTCCGTGTCCTTTGTCCGTGTCGATGGAGAACAGGGAAAACGCGTCGTTTTTCATCTGGGAAAACAGAGTGTAGCCCGTGTGCGCAGTATTGGAATCGATCGCCCGACCGTCGCTGGTCAGGGCCAGAAATTGCGAATCCATGTCCGGCCTTGCGGGCAGCGGGGATTTCAGAAGGCCCTCCATCGCCGCCAGGGTGAATATCGGATTGGCCGACGTTCCGCCGGATATCCACTGGGCCCCCAGCTCGCCGACGACGTCGCCGAACCAGCACGAATGAATCCTCCCTCCGGGCCTGCGCATTAATAATTATAATTATCTGGTACCAAGTTATTATACCATCTGGTGTTCAAACTTGAGATAGCCTTTTTTGAGAAAGTCAATTTTTGACTAATTTTTTTACAATTTTTCCAGAATTTATGATTTTTATGATATTTATGATTTATGAATTTATGATAGCCCGAGAGAAAGTGAAGTTTTTTAGCTTCTAACTTTTTTCGTCACTACGCCTCAGTAAAATTGCCATAAGTTCATTAATTGTTTGAATAATTACAAAAATAAGAGGAAGGTTGGAAAGGCAGTTATATTTCTCATAATCTTCCGGTATTCGGAGCTTTATAACATCAAGGGCCGTATTCAGAAACGATTCTTTGCATAGGAGCCATCCGATGCGCCAGTTTTTCCTTTGCACATTTCATTGGTCAAATTAAAAAAAAGTCCACGAATTAAATTGATAAAACTTCTTTCTCGCGATTTATTCATGATCGTATCCTTACAGAATATGAATACGCCCTTCTTCGAGCAACAAGCTTCAAAAACCGGCAAAATCCGACGGCGAAACTTCCGTTTTAAAGTCGCCTAATAAATTCTTCCCTCAACTCTGATCGAAGTTGGGGATTCCTATCGACAAGCTGGGCACGAAGTGGTAAATCATTTAGGTACACAAGAAAGATTTATGATTCCTCACAACGGACGATTAGCACCCCGGAAAAATTCTCTTCCCTTTTGGAACCATGGGAAAAGTTTCACTTCAATATTAAGCCATGGCTTTTCCCTGCAGGGAATAGAGTGAGTAGATAACACACAGTGCTTAATATCAGGAAAGTTTAACGATGATCTAAATATATCGAAGATTTGGGGTCTAAATCCCAAAAAAATAGCGATTTAGCCAAAAAACGCTAAAGGAATGATGGTTTGCTCGAAAAATACACTTTTTTTGCCCGCTTTGTGCAAAACCGCAAAACCTTTGTGGGTTTAGACTACAAGTAATTCATATATCCAGAATTGGTTGAATTTCCTGTACGAATATCTTCAATTTGCTGAACCATCACGTCTATATCTAAATTTTACGATACTTTCCTATTTTTGGTTCATTAACATAAAAAAGTTTTATTCGATTTTTTGTATTTTTTCCCATTACTTACCGACTACCGCCCTCCAAAACGACGAAATTCGTCAGACCGCAGTTGGTGAGACGCTGCGCGGCAGACAGGCCGGCCATTCCGGCGCCGACGATGACGACCCGCGGCTGCGGACGGTCCTGGTCCACCATGCAAGGATGTTCCGTGCACGGTGACATTTTCTCCGTACATGTTTTCAACGAGTCCGAGCCCTTGCGAGTTTTTCGAAAGTTCGTGCTACAGAAAAATTTACATGAATTCTTATTGACGATTTGTTGCATAAAATAATAACCGACGGATGCGCAAATCGGGTGAGATTACAATGGGGAAAAGGAAAACGCCAAATTCGGTCATTTAAGAAGGATAACACGAAAAAAGGTCCTAGACAAATTTGAAAACTCACGTCAGAGTAGCGGCGGCCGCTTGGACTTTGGCTCGTCGAAGAAACGCGCTGGAACCTGAGCAAGTAATACGAACGAAGGCTAAATTCAAACAAGTGGTGCGTAGATAACACACAATACTTCCATATTTTGATACGTACATCATTGACACAATTTGATCATGTTTTGACTGCTTTTGAGGGTGTTTAGGTCAAAAATATCAAAAAACACGCCATGTAAATGTTAAAATACGCCCAAAATCTGCCAACTTGCCACATTATCTGAATATAAAAATATCCACATATTCTGCAAGGTATAACAAAGATTTTAAGACCAAGAACGCGCAAATCGGTTCATTTTTGTGGGCGGAAAAAAATAAAATAGAAAACACTAAAAAGGCAAATATATCGGAAGTACTGTGAGTTATTCAAATTCCAATTAAACAGGGTGTTAGGCCTTGTTGAGACAAACATTTCAGTTCAAGAAATTTGAAAAAAGGTTGAGAATTGAGAAAATGCAATTGCGGAAGATGGATTTATAGACAAATGCAGAAAAATTTCCAAAAAAGAACTCACTTACATCCGAAACGGAATAAAATACTATTAACGTGCTTAACTACAGTTTGAGCCTCATTAGCTCAATTAGATCGGAAGGTTAAGCTAACTTACCTATTTTGCAATTTGATAATATCATTTTTCCGAGGAGACGGTCCCCGTCTTCAGGTCAACACGATACTCAGTAGGACAGCTCAACAATCAATTTTCAGCGAAATTCAGCCAGAACGATAGAACCGGATAATTGTTGTTATTTTCTAACTCAACCATGGCAGGTGGACAGTTGAATAGCATTCGTTGTCCAGTGTTTAGGGCACTGGAGGTTCAATTGACTTCAGCCTCCAAACTCAACTCACAAACTCAACTTACAAACTCAACTCACAAACTCGACTTTCAAACTCAACCCGCAAATTCAACTCACAAAGTCAGCTTTAATTTTATAGGGTGCGTCCTATTAATTATGCAGACTCGTTAATCTGCTGTTATAAATTTGCAAAAATTCTTTCGGTTTTCCTCCCCCCCTTTAATAATCTGTCAATCTAAAATCCTCTTTCTGTCCTTTGAAAGTCGCCTCCGATTTAATCCCCCCCTATCATCTCGACGTGTTGAAAAGGCAAACCTCTTAAAGGATGATGGATGTTAAATGCCAGCGTAGAAGAGGCGTCATATACGCCGCAGTCTCAGCCGGCGTAAAGGTTCATCGATCGGTGGAATCCTCCTCTGTTGAGCTGAGCTGTGCAAATTGCTCTTTGAAATAGCAGCCGCATATTGTCTGAAGCCATGTCATAAACTGAGGACATAATATGGTAATATTGGCTTCCCCGATACATAGATGTGCAGTTGTTGGTACGTTAATTACGGCTAATTAATCATACCTATTGAGTCTTATTATTTTTCAAAATAATTTTTCAAAAATCTTAATTTATACCTATTGCTTTTCAAATTTTTTTCAATAATCATTTTTTTTACATTTTTATTTATTTTTTCAATTTTGATTTATAACTATTTTTTTTTAAATAATTTTGTTTTAAATTTTAATTTTAATTTTTCTTTTCCCCAGTGAACTGCTCGAAAACCCAATGCTGACATGATAAGGCGCAGTGCTGGACATGAAAAAAAGGTTGACGCTCCCATAAATCTTGATGAAATTCGAGTTATGCCTTTTACACGACCTCTTTTCCACTAATTGAAACAGCCTTCAACTCAGTAGATTAACCGAGCATATTTCTCAAGTTGGCCCATCCCGACGGCGAATAATTTCGTGAGAGGGCCGCTCAATTTATTGGAAAATGAATGGGTCCGAATATTCTTCGGATGAATTTATTGGCAGAACTGCGCACTTGTCAATGTTGGACAGTCAATCTAGAAAATACGTCGTAGTTAGCCGGTCGACTGTATTCGTAAAGCTGCTTAATTGGTTGCTTCGAATTTTCAAGAACGAAATCTTTTTACGGAAAATAATTTATTTAGTAATTTTTCGGAGCGTAAATTTTACTAGCCTTTCCCTTGTTTTGGAGGTAGACCAATAATTGGTGATTATTACCAGTTACCTAGTACAACTCTCTCAAAATCGAAAAAGTCCATATGGAGGGAAGATTGCGATGCCTTAAGAATTGAAGCTCTCTAAAAACCGAAAAGTTCTTCTAACATTCCAAGAAAAACGTCTCATCAAATGGTAAATTTAGGAAAAACCCGGGAGAAATGCATGAAAAATTCCAAACCCACGGGATTTCCTTCGATATCCACTTTTTGTTTTACTAGAACCTATTATGCCATTGTACATAGAAACATTTAATGGTAAGAGTGAGCCTCTTCTACCCCATAAATTGCCCTTGGAAGATCGGTGAAAAACAGTCGGTGCGTTTTGACTCGTTGTATAGACTCCACCTCAACCGATCGCATTGCTCCATCTATTTTAACACCTTTTCACTTCGGAAATCTACCCTAGGTCTTCCACCCCATCCTTGAGTCTCTGGTTCCATGCTGTGACCGCTCTTACCCCGCTACGCCGGCGCAAATGGCGCTTTTTTCCTTAACAAGTGCGCAAAACACTTGCGGGAAACTAACGCCGGCCGGGACCTTCGGCGTCTACTGTAATTGGGTCGACCCCCCTGGCCCCCGATGGCCGGAGGTGGTTCAGAAATACATTTCTGGACCAGACACGAGGGCTTTCCGACCGGTGAAGCGGCGAGAGACGCATATCTGAGATCAGTAGATTGCGAGACATTAGACTGTAGGGATTTCGAATCCATTTTTGTAGTTGAAGATCGAAAAAATCGCGACCCCCCGCCCCACCGGTCGCGTGTGTATTGGGTGTAGTGTATTAGAATTGCACCAGTTCTAACTACAGCAGCCATCACGAGTGAATACCAAAGCTTAACGTTACTTCTCCCAACAGGTAGGTGAAATTATGCTGATGTAAATAATATCAGTATGGCGCAATGGTGTTGAGGATGTTTTTATGAATCTCAGCAATGGACGGGTCCTTGAGCTTCTCTTATCAAAAATTTCCTATAAGAACGCTGCGATATTTGAGGTTTGAAATTATTGAAAGGAAGAAGGCGCAACGGCGAACTTAATCGGTTCATTTTCATAAATAAGCATTTTTCATAAAACAAGCGAAAGATAATACAATTTCCTTTCCAATAATTTAAATTTCGAAACTGGAAAATAGCCTGATATATTTCAAGGCTTCCTTAAAAATGTTTGAAATCAGAAAAAAATTGGTTTTCAAAAACCTCTTCCAGTAAATAAATAGGTAGAATGTCTTGAATTTGATTTGTTTACATCGACTCGAATGAGACTGCCAGTTCGATAGCATTCACTATTTAAAAGTTATATTCGTTTTATTTTAATTAGCCTAACAACGCTAAAGGGCGATCACGGGCGGTCCGAACGATTCGACGATCGAATGCTCGCGGCTGGCGGTTTGAGCCGTCGGTGGGCGTGTCTATGGCGATGGCGCCTCTCATCGGCTGAGAGCTGCTGCTTCAGGCGCAACGGCCCGCCGAGCCGCCTAGTGCCGCCTGACTGCCTAACAGCCCGCATGACGGAGCGGCTCTGCGGGCACGGCGGTCGGCCGCAATGACGCAATTTTCACGGCAATTTCGTTTTTCAACGGATATTTTCGAACTAATTTTTAACAATTTAATTAATACCGTATATTAAGCTGTATCACTCGTTCAATGAAAGTTAAAATATTTAAAACAAATTATTTCGGTTCAATGACCAACCCTGACCTAATTCAATATTCAAAATACAGAGTCTGTAGTTACCTCTGAAAATACCCCATCGAAGCTTGGAGGCTCTCACGAACCACGGAAATGGCGGTGGCCATTAGTTCTGAGGGAATTCAGCATATTGACCCGGACAATAGTTCAATCTACAGACCAGGTCGTGGCACTCGAATAGATGGCCCTCACGGAAAGGAGATTGTGCTCACCCGCTGCTGACGTCAGTCTAGACGAAATTCAATTTTAGAGGGTTTTCCTCCCCCGAGGCGATGGGTGTGGTCACCTCTTCAGACTTTTCAATGATAACACAAACACTAGCATGATTGAAACTATTTTCCATTTTTCAAAACCCGTTTTCGCTTGAATTTTGTGAACCACAAGTCGAAACTTGGAAGACAACGGATTCCTGTAAAATTTTCGACAGACGACTCCTTCGTGCCGGAAATTCCGCCCCAAAGATAACCCTGTGCAGCAGCTCGAAAATGATCGCGACAATTGCCTTGGGTTTTTCTCCTGAACAAGAGGACCAATTTTGATAACCCCATCTTTTTGTTTGTCCTGGTTTGAAGGTTAAACCTAAGACGGCCCTATGAAAGTTTATGATGGGCCGTTTGACATTTGGTTTTCATCGCCACATAGGGGAAAGTGACCTAATATGAGATACATGCCTAATATGAGACAGCGCTCTACAGCCTCTGTATGGTGCTATTCTCCAGCGATTTTTCCATGAACTTATACCTAAGGACGTCCTTGAGTGGAGGAATGGCTGAATCACCCAACTCCATCTCTGTGGGGGCCTCAGTTTGCGATAAGGTGGCCAGCGTGAGAAGTGAAATTTTTTTAATCAGTTTTTGCATCGATTTGACACCGACAAGATACGTATTTTCTTAAAACTAAACTAGTGGAAAATGTTCGAAATTTAATGTAGTTTCCATCCCTTATTTTAGTTTTCTTCATATCTTCCTTTTCTAGAGTCTATATGAAAGATCAATGATCAAGGGCAAACTGCCTATTATGAGACACTACAAGTGCCCCAATATGAGATATCTCATATTAGGGATAAATAAGCGAATTTCTTATTTTAAATCAAAACCTCGTCGTTTTAGTGTGTAAAGCTTCTGCAATATGAAATTTATCAATTTATCTCGCCCTTGATTAATTTAACATGAGTGTTAACGGAAATGGGAACTCGTCTCAGATGGCTGCAACAAAGAGGAAAACCTGGAGCATATCACTTTACTTGCAGATATTTTTCATTTTATTTTGCAAAACTTTTGTCGTATTGTTTTTTCTTTTTTTTTTGAGGGCACATTTTTGATTTGAAACTTTCTTTTTTTTTTACATTGTGTGCATTTTTTCTCTGGTCAGTCTCAGTCCCAAAAAATTACGTAAGGATATCAACCTAATGGTTGCCAAATTTTTGAAGACTGAAGATTACCTTGTTTCTGAAGATTTCATATAAATCTCAACCAAAGATTGTTAACCTAATTTTGAAAGCTGACAGTATTTTTTGTAATTTTGTAAGGCCATTACTTGAAACATTTTCCAAGGATATTATATTGGTAGGGATCTTAACCCTATATGGTATTGATTGTAAGTCAGAAATTCATTTTGTACCTTTATATGAATGAAATCTCTAACAAAATCTTGATTTGCATTATTCCTAACAAAGGAAGTCCTAATATGAGACTGTCTCATTTTAGGAACAGCATGTATCTCATATTAGGCAACCTGTTCCCCAATCGAACAAGCTGGACTGATTTCGAAAAATTGATTTTTTCGAGCATCTGAATAACGATTGGTTGAAATTTCAATAAATATCTTTAAAAGGGATTAATAATGAACAAATTAAACCAAAAACTGATTTTTTTTATCGCATTCAAGTGGTCATTAGCGCCTTCTGAAAAAAAGTATCTCATATTAGGTCACTTTCCCCTATATCACCTTTATGAGCAATCGGTAAGAACGGGAAACGAACCCACTTTCTTTTTTGGACGAGTGGATTACTGTTGGAACTTGAGGATTCATATGTCCAGAACGCCAAAACCAGCGACGCTTTTGTTCGAAATCGTCCGTGTTTGGACATCGACCGTCAAAGTACAAAAGGGAGAGAAAACCTCGCCAAGAGGGCGTTGACAACTGGGCCATTTGCTATGTAACGAGATTCAAACAAGATACAACAAAGCCCCGACTTTTCCCGTTCTCTGGAAGTTGCAAACACGTGTGGGATTCAGTATTGTCACGATAATAGCAGTTTCCCATTCACTGCGTGTCCACCAGCACTTGAAATTGACACTTTATGACTCGCGTGAATGGAAAAAGAAAATATATTCTCGACTGGGAAGTCTTAGAGAAATCCAGCAACAGTTTGAGTTACTCAAATCCAGCCTCAGTACAACCTTGAGTAAAACCCACATTAATTTTTGGGCGGTTTTTGCTTCGTGCGCGTCAAATTTTCACACGGCAATTCCATATTTTGGTTCTCAAGTAGGTACGTGAAGTTTTGAACTAGATTGATTATTTCTAATTTCAAGCATGATAAATATAGGGACTAAATTTCCGAAAAGCAATCTGTGAATAGTTAACGTAAAATAGAAGTTTGATGAGTATACGCTCACCATTCTTGGAGAGCCGATATACCTACAGTGATATCTTGAATACTTTATCATATATAGCAGCCACGAGGTTCGGAGCCCGCGGAGGCAGGGGAGGCCTCAGTACAGAAATAAACGTTAAACACCTCTTGTCAGCGAACGCTCCATAAAACATGGCGATTGATGGCCCCGCCGTTCGATAGCCGGAGTTTCGAAAAACCGGGACGACCGCGTCAGACCTATCGTTTTGTGGGTTGTGGAGTGTTGAGTAAGTCTAAACAGTCTCTTCGAGTAGGGGTATTTTTAAGTATAATAAAAAACAATTTATATTTAGTAGATGAGGTTTGGTCCAGGTCCAATTTTACGGAACTATTGAGATAATCCACGCATTAAAACTTGGAACTCGACGCCTTGAAAAAATTAAAATACGATTTGTCGGAATTGAAAAAAATTGTCCACCTATTTCTACGTGTGTAAACAAAAATTTCAAAAAAATAAACGCTCAACCCATAAATACAGAACAACGCAAAAGAGCGATCACAGCCGGCCCGAATGATTAGACGATCGAACGTTCGCGGCTGGTGGTTTGAGCCGTCGGTGGGCGTGTCCAGCTGTTGCTATGGCGACTCCGATCGGCTGAGTGCCGCAGCTTCCGGCGCAACGGCCCGCCGAGCCGGCTAGGGCTGCCTAATGGCCCAACTGCCTAGCGACCCGCACGGCGGCTCTGCGGGCACGGCGGTCGGCTGCAATGTTGCAATTTTTGCGGGAATATTTTTTCGCTTGTTCACGTTTGAACGGCAATTGCAATACATAGGAGTTGGTTTTAGACCATGAATGTACATTAGGCTTTTAGGAAATTTAACGCTGAATCCAAAAACGTCGTTAAAAGTTGGAAAAGTTCTTTTTTGGGCAGAGAAATGTGTGTTTTTATGAAGCAAGATGTGGTTTTCTGAAAGAAAAACTTTAAAAAATCGTATTTTGGAAAAAAGCTGAGATAGATGAGATAAATGTGGTTGACGGAGTTTTCTACAATTTTCGGTATAGTTTCAACCGATTTTTCTTACACCAAGTTCGGGACACCGTTTATTTCGAATAACAAAATCTCTGCTGACGGAATTTCCTGTTATGGTAACACGATCTTTTAGGGCCGGTTTTTCCAATTTTTTTTTTAAAGCTAGATTTATCCAATGACGCTCGCATAAACTAATTTCAACGATATTTTCGATATGACGGTCAATGAAAGTATGTCCTAGGTGAAATGTAATGCAAACGTTTTTGGATAATTCTACCTTTAAAATAATTAAAAAACCGGCCCTCAGAGTTTTAACGAAGTTCTGCACTGTGAACTAAACTGAGATAGGGCATCCCATTTGAAGGCATCCAATATCGCCGAAACGATACCTCAAAGTGAAAATGAGGCAACCTTATCGATAAAAACGTTGACCCCCGCCATCGGATATCTCGGACCGTGCGTTAGCGGCTGAAATGTTATCTCAGCCCGGCAGAATCAATCTGGCAAAAAGCTTACAGAATGTGAAGGGCCGCGTAAAAGTATCGTAAAACCCGACTATTCGACGATCCTTTTCCCAAACATGCGAAGACTTCGGGCAGTAAAGATGTTCCTCGCCTATCTTCTTTCGTACAATGGTCGACGGCGAATGAGAAAATACCGAACTTGGCACATTTAATCTCGACGCTCGCAATAAAATTGCGCGAGAGCTGCCACCCGAATTCCCTCTGTGGCGACCCCTATTCGCTATTTAACATTGTCCGCCGAGAAACATGCTGTTGTTGTTCCTAGACCGAAAATCGCCCTCAGCGTGAAATGGAAAAGGGATGTCCCGCTTTGCCCTAGATTTCTTTGACAGCGAGACGTTAGAAGTGCGTAGACTCCCACTAGCAGCAGAAAACTGCCACCCTTCAGCGGGTTAAGGACGATACAGTAAACACTGGCGATTTCAAATTACAAGGTTTTACTTCCTGAACAAGTGTCTGTGTGTCCGTCTGTGGTCATTTACAAAAATGACCATGTCTCCCTCAATTCTGAACCTTTTTTCAAGTTTCTTGTACTGAAATGTTTGTCTCGCCAAGACCTAATACCCTATTTATTCGGAATTTGAATAACTCAAAGTACTTCCGATGTATTTGCATTTTTAGTGTTTTTTATTTTATTATTTTCCGGCCACAAAAATGAACAGATTTGAGCGTTCTTGGTCTTACAATCTTTGTTTTACTTCGCAGAATATGTGGATATTTTTATGTTCCGGTAATGTGGCGTCCTTTATGCTGGGCGAATTTCAAAATTAGAATAGTGAATTTTTTGATATTTTTGACCTAAACACCCTTAAAAGCTGTCAACATATGATCAAATTGTGTCACAATTTTACGTTTCTAAATATGGAAGTATTGTGTGTTATCCACGCACCACTGGTTTTATCGTATCGCAGCCTTCAAATCTAATTAGGCAAAATAGAGCCGATTTGATTGGACCACCAGTTTTTGGTGAGTACCTACCATCGGATTTTGGTTTCAAGAGTTCTTCCCAAATTATCAACTCGCTATTCTGTATCTCGGGGTCAGCAGCGCCTCGGGGTAAGGATACAAGATTTGCCCCAGTTCGATCGCCTATCAGGTCAATAACGAGCTAAGGCGGAAACACTCGGAACACCCGAGGAAAATTACGGGCGTCCGAAGGAAATTGACACCGAGCGAGCAGGATAATTGACATCGTCTAATTGGATTGACTGATCGCGTATTGAAATACCGAGGTACCTGAAGAAATGATAATTAGTGCTTCAACACCGGCCATTACTCAGTCTAAGGGAAATACTTGATCCAAACTTACAGGTCAATTTTCCAGGTTTTTTTTTTTTTTTTTTTTTTGAAGATTTGCACGAAAATTTTTACTTTGGTTAGGGACAATTCTCGAATTGTGTTATCCACGCACCACTGGTTTTTGATCGGTAATTTCAATTTTCTGCTTTCAAAATAAATCCCAGATTTTCAGGAAAATCGACCTGAGTCAGGAAACGCTGGGTTTGTCGACGATATGAAATTCTGGTCATGGGGTCCAAACTACGTGCACCATATAGCGGAGAAAGGATATCGACCCGCCTGTCAAGTGTACGAGGACCAGTAACCTAAATTACGGCACCCCAACTTTTGCCTCCAGGGACACCCGAATCCAAATAGCCCTAGGACTTACCCCCAGACCGGCCAAACTGAGCGTGCGGGGGCGTGGCGAAAAGCTACAGCTACGCGATTTTCTGTAGACACAAAGCGAAGGGAGATCTAATCGACGCGAATTTTGCTCACGGACGAATTTTCAAATTTTGAAATTAACCAAAGACGAAGAATAGCGCTCGCAAATTGAAACCGGATCTCATTTTTTAAAAATTAGAATAATAATTCTAACTGATAATTCTAATAATTGACAATTATTGTCAATGAAATGAAAACTGTTGGCTAAAACCGTAGGTGAGTACCTAGTTGATACAAATACTTCTATACTTTGAAAGATTTTTTGAACAAATTAATCACATTTTGACGAATTAGGAGGCCTTATGGGTAGAAATTTCAAACCAGTGGTTCGTAGATAACACACAATACTTGAATATTTTAAAACGTAAAAGTGTGACACAATTTGATCATATTTAGACTGCTTTTGAGGATGTTTAGGTCAAAAATATCAAAAAAACTCACTATGCAAATTTTTAATTTGTTCGGAATTTCAATTCGGTTTGAAGAATTATCAATTTAATGAGATAAGAAATTTAATGCGAATCAAAATAAATCGCGATACAGGTACAACCCTATCTCACACCCTTAAAATTCACTGGATTATCGGGGCGGCCTTCAGCTTTGAAAATTTGGCGCCACGCCCGTCGGCACTCGGAATGCGGTCTGTTTATCCGGGGCGACCACCCAAGTGGAAGCGCGCGGATAAAAAACTATTGTACTTGCACGGATTTCGAGCCGGTGAGGGATCGGCGGTCAATGAGCGGCGCCTGAAAATGCTGCGGAGCCTCGGACAAGCCAGACACGCGGACACGCTTGTTCAGAAAGTGATTCTGAGTAAAAGTGAACGAGTAAATGTTTTTCTGAAGCTCCGTCCGAATTTCGATTTTAAGGCAGTTAAATGCAACACTTACATTTACCCTGTGATTGTAAATATGGACGTAACAATTTATCTCTTCAAGTGACTTCAACAGATTATGAAAATTATTTCTTCGCAATGCCAACGTAAAATCATTAAAACTATTTCGAGGTGATTTTAAAATTCCGAAAAAGGGAGAGGCTGAAATTAGCGGCAAGCCGCGAGAGTAAAATAGCAATAACCGCGATGCACAATTTCGTCATCCAGTCGGAGCGGGCGGGCGGTCGGGCGGCGTATTGAGCGAGCGGTTTGGCGCGAGCGCGGCTCCGGCGGCTCACTCGATTCGGCGAGGACTCAGTGACGAACACACGGCCTGCGAGGGCGGATCATGAGAGGGAAGCTCCGCGACATTTTCACGTGCCATTCATTGACCGCCGAACCCGCAAAAACCGCGCCAGCTGGCTCGAAATCCGCGCAAGGTAATGTCATGAATATTGTTTTTCTATCCGTGCAATCATCGGCCCGAATAATCGCCGGCGACGGACCGCATTCCGAGTGCCGCCGGGCGTGGCGGCCAAATTTTCAGAGCCGCCCCGTAAATTCAGCGAATTTTAGGGGAGTGAGTTTGGGTCGAATACATCTATTTATTTCTATTCGCATTAAATTGATAATCTTCCAAACTGCATCTGTGTCTGTCTGTGCACATTTTTACAAAAGTTTGGCTAAGAAGGTTTTTGCAAAATCGTCAGAATAATGAACAATAGTCGCACAAACTGACGCCTAAAAACCACGTCATTGGACATTTTTAGCGGGGAAAAAAGCAAAATTACTTAGGTACAAACATTTACTCACAATCCCTTCCCGAATAAGTGCACGTGGGTCCGTGTGTCCGCCTGCCGGTCTGTCCGTGTGTCCGTCATTTACAAAAATGTCCATAACTCCCTCAATTCTCAACCTTTTTTCAAATTTCTTGAACTAAAATGTTTATCTCGGCAAGACCTAACAACCTGTTTAATCGGAATTCGAATAACTCATAGTACTTTCGATATATTCGCATTTTTAATGTTTTCTATTTTATTTTTTCCAGCCACAAAAATAAACCGATTTGAGCGTTCTTGGTCTTAAAATCTTTGTTTTACATTGCAGAATATGTGGATATTTTTCATGTTCCGATAATGTGGCGTACTTTTATTTTGGGCGAATTTTAAAATTTGAATAGGTAGTGAATTTTTTGATATTTTTGACCGAAACACCCTTAAAAGCTGTCAAAATATGATCAAATTTTGTCACAATTTTACGTTTCGAAATATGGAAGTATTGTGTGTTATCTACGCACCACTGGTTTAAAGAAAGGTAGTTTTTTGCGATTTTCCGAAAACTTGCTTATAGGACTGATGCCCTTTCTTTGTGGAGCGATTCAATTTCTTCCGTAAGATTCTTCAAATTACATTCTTCGATTTCCTGCTCGAACAGTTAAGTGTGGGTTGAGATTATCTTCGGAATTTCCTCTGGCGTCACGGGATAGAAACCTCATATTCTTTTTTGAGCTAAAGTTCTTCACTTATCTAAACGGATCCGTTCATGGCCTACGCCTCTGCGTCTTTGGGCCAAAATAGAATTCGCTACTACCTCTGGGTGGAGTCTGTCTTCGTGCATGTGTTCACGTAAAGGTCGTTGCTACGTCCCCATTCATCTTAGTCGAGCTATATGGACTACGTGGATTTTACGCCCCTTGAGAGGCACGATAGTAACATGGGTGGTTATTGATGAAAATACAAATATAAGTCAACATGACATGACATGAAGTACATTGTACTTCTTTCATAGTCAGGAGGTATCAGATCTGTGGTAATTTGCAGAAATGGCCATAGCTCGCTCAATTCTGAACCATTTTTCAAATTTCTTTAACTGAACTGTTCGTCTCGGCAAGACCTAACACCCTGTTTAATCCAAATTTGGATAACTCACAGTACTTCCGATATATTTGCATTTTTAGTGTTTTCTATTTTATTTTTTTCCGGCCCCAAAAATGAACTGATTTGAGCGTTCTTGGTCTTAAAATCTTTGTTTTACCTTGCAGAGCATAGGGATTTTTTTATGTTCCGATAACCTGGCATATCTTCATTTTAGGCGAGTTTTAAAATTTGCATAGTGAGTTTTTTACATTTTTTACCTAAACACCCTCAAATGCAGTCAAAATATGATCGAACTGTGTCACATTTTTACGTTTCAAAACATGGAAGTTTCGTGTGTTATCTACGCACCACTGTTTCAAAGATAATTTTGTTTTTTAAAATTATATTTTATTGAGTTTTACTTTTTTTTGTTAAATTTCTATCATGATTCTTTGAAGAGTTGGTCACAAGTTTTTTTGTTATGCCATGCACTGATGGATTAAAAATACTTAACAATTCTCATCACAATTGTAATAGAACCAGAATCACTCCCCGAAAATCAGCAGCTATGTACAGTGCTGAATATTTTCCGTATTTTAGCTTATTAGGTAAATCGTTCTTATTTTCTCTGATTAAATCGTTCGCTTATGAAATACGAACTGTTTTTTGCATTTCATGCAGTTTAACCGAAAACTCAAAATTTTTAACCATTTCTGATCTATAATTCCAGCATTATCTCATCAAAAAAGCCACTAGACGTCAGACCCATAAATCATAATAAGTGTCTACAAAAATTTTTTTTTCATTTATACTTATTTCAATTACCTAAATACATACAGATCTTCAGCCTAAAACCAAAAAAGCGTTTAGGCGCTAAATTGAATCATTTAACCCTGATGTCAGTCGCATGGCTGTCACATGGTAAAATACTCTGGGATAAAATTTATCGCATTTAATGCGATTGGAAGCATTCTGCGACATTGCTCTGCTGCTGCTTCTGTAGCCCGATAATAACGCGTCTCTTGTTGCGCTGATTAGTCGTAGCCTTGATGACCGAACTTCAGTTGAATGGCTTGAATTCTTATTATCCTCTCGCCTGTTTCATCTTCGAACGATTTTCACATTCTTCTCGCAAGAGTCACCAAACCAATGGAGCGAAAATTGATAAAACTGTTCAAAAACCAATGATGCGCAGATAAACATAATGCCTACATATTTCGATATAAGTTTTGAACTCAATTTGATTATATTTTTACTACTTTGGAGGCTGCAGGGATAAAAATGCCAAAAAACGTTTTTTTGTGCAAATATTGGAATTTTTCGTACTTATGTACTTTTGACGCATTACCTAATTACCTAGTTACCTAATAACCGACCACAGACGGATACACAGACACTTGTTCGGGAAGTGATACTGAGTAAATTTTACAAATACATTTAATGTTTATGAGTTTTTTCTGAAGCTCCGTTCCGATTCTTGATTTTATGAAGATTCCAATACTTCCATTTACTCTGTAAATAGGTATTTAATGAATGAATGAATATTTATTTCCATGAGAAATTACTTAATTTAACACACGTAACGTACATATGTAAGTACTAATCAAAACCACGTGTACTGGGAATTTTAAAGTGAGTCAATTCAATTCGTATATTGACATTCCGTATTAACAGCCATTATTCTGCGGATTCGAGTGCGCTGAACCCCATTATTCAGCTGCCTGATGGAAATTTTCCTCTAAAGAAGGAACGTTTAGTTGTTCGAACACGTCCGCTCTCAGAAACGTTGACATCTGTTCGTTAATTATTTTTAGAAATACTTCTGAGACGGCGCCAAACGTCGGGCAGACTTCGCCTTGCCTTTTCCGCCAGCGATCATCAGGCGCAAAATATTTTGATAATCATGAAAAAGTCCGGCGCAAAAAACGTTTTCTTATACACATTTACTCAGAACCACTTCCCGAACAAGTGTCTGTGTATCCGTCTGTGGTCATTTACAAAAATGGCCATATCTCCCTCAATTTTCAACATTTTTTCAAATTTCTTGAACTGAAATGTTTGTCTCGGCAAGACCTAACACCCTGTTTAATCGGAATTTGAATAACTCACAGTACTTCCGATATGTTGGCATTTCTAGTGTTTTCTATTTTATTTTTTTCCGGCCGCAAAAATGAACCGATTTGAGCGTTCTTGGTCTTAAAATCTTTTTTTACCTCGCAGAATAGGTATGTGGACATTTTTGGTATTCCGATGAATTGTCGTTTTTTATATCTTGATTGAATTTTAAAATTTGCATAGTGAGTTTTTCATATTTTTAGCCAAAACAACCTCAAAAGCAGATAAAATATGATCAAATTGTGTCGCACTTAGACGTTTCAAAATATAAGAGTATTGTGTGTTATCTACTTCTTTAGCAAAGTGATACAATTGATGTTGATAAAGGATCACTTCTCATTTTGATCCGCCGCATTCTTTCCGTGGTAAGTATAATGAGGAATTCTTCGTAATTTTGGTATACCACTCTGCGGAGGAAAATTTGGGCACGGAAAACGAGTTACGAGGGTCAACGAACGGATAAGATATCCCTAATGACAATTTAGATACGAACGTCTTTTTTATTCGCCTTTCTTGCGGTGTTTCGTCCATTTTCGAGTGTTCGATTCGGGGTTGAGAGTAACGACCTGGAAAAACTCGCTTTTCCGAGACGCTCGGTCGTCGACCTTGTTAAATAAACCACCAATCATCTCGCTCGGTGAACCCGGTTAAAGTTCGGCTGGGGTTAGGGGTGGATTGTATAATGAAGATTGTTCTATTTGCATCGGCCACGTAATCATCCCCAATTTGGGTCCCTTTATTTCGATCTGCATTTTCACGAGTTCCTCAGCCGAACGAGGCTGGAGATCAAATTTCGACGAATTTCACCACCAAAATATGCACAGGCTTTTCGAGCCGATGTATTTAAAACTGAAAATACCTTTGTAAAAGACGTCAATTTTGCTACATTTTCAAAGAGAAACCAGCTGTGCGTAGATATACAACAGGTTACTCAAACGTTTGACACAAGTTGATTTGATTTTGGCTTCTTTGGCTGCTTTTGGATGAAAAATGTCAAGAAACCCACTATGCAAATTTTAAAACTCGTCTGAAATCCGAATACTCCAAGTTACCGGAATACAAAAGATATCCACGTATTTCGCAAGATAAAACAAAGATTCTGAGGCCTAACGCTAAAATAGATAACATTAAAAGTGCAAATATAAAGTAGTGTGAGTAATTCGAATTCCGGTTATACAGGGTGTTAGGTATTGCCGAGACCTAAATTTCAGTTCAAGAAATTTGAAAAAACGTTGAGAATTGAGGGAGCTATGGGCATTTTTGTGAATGACCACAGACGGACACATAGAAACGTGTTTAGGAAGTTAAAACGTGTAGGTATGTAGTTTTGGTACATTATTTTCTAAAGATCCGATCAGATTTTCGATTTTAGATCGATTTTCATTTATTCGGAAAATATGGAAGTGAAAAGAATCGCAGGTATTTTCATTATTGACAAAAGAAGGTGTACAATCTATAAAACAGATACTCACAAAACCCTTGGAGCAGTGGGTTATTCAGTGTGTGAAAATCACCTTTCGTGCTGCAAAAGGAGATCGATGGGGAACCACGTAAACTCAATAGGTAGACTCGACAGAGAAGATTACTCTTATTGTTCCAGCGGCCTTGAGAGTACCAATGAACTGTTAGTGAAAAGCGGCATCTCATTCGTTAACCCTTTTTTATACCATTGAAAAAAAGAGAAAAGCATTGAGGAAAGTCTACTTTTCTTCTAGAGGTTCTGTTCGACCCAGTATCGAAAGAACTCGTTGCAATCTTTTTTCTAACACAATATGGATGGCGGAGAAACAGGTACTACCTACCTGTACCCACACAACAGGTACCTACTACCTTCCTGTACCTACTACAATCCAAAACGAAACTCATTGAAGCGACCGATTTATTGTATTGACTTCTACGAAGAGAATGGAAGTATTGCAATCATCACTAAAATCGAAATCGGATCGGAGGTTATTGTACAAACCCAATTATACTCAGAATTAAAAGCAGAGTCGGGCCAATTCTTGTTAACTACGAACAGGGTTAGAATCGCAAGCATTGAGCCTGGCATTAATAATAATATTATTATATAATATTAATATATAATATATTATTATATAATATTAATATATATTAATATTATTATAATAATTAATAATAATATTATTATATTAATTAATAATAATATTAATTGGCATTAATAATAATATTAATTGGCATTAATAATAATATTATTATATAATATTAATATATAATATATTATTATATAATATTAATATATATTAATATTATTATATACTATTATAATATTATATAATATTATTATATAATATTATATAATATTAATATATAATATATAATTATTAATATTATATAATATTAATAATATATTATATTATAACGAAATACAACTTCCAAACTCAAGTTACATAATCCACTTTCACACTGAACTCTCTAACTCAAATTTCAAACTCAAGTTCCAAACACATCTTACAAACTCAACTTTTAAACTCGTGTCTCAAACTCACGTCTCAAATTCAACTCTCAGATTCGACAAGTCAAACTCAACTTTCGATTTCAACTTCCAAGTTCAATTTACAAACTCAGCTCTCATATTCGACAACTCAAACTCAACTTACAAACTCAACTTTCAAATTCAACTTCCAAGTTCAACTTAGAAACTAAACTTCCCTCAACCTCAACTTTCAAACTCAACTTTCACAGTAAATTTCCAAACTGATCACACAAACTCAACTTCTTTTCTCAACTTCCAAACTCAACTTCAAACTGAACTCTCAAACTCAACTCACAAACTCCACTTCCAAACTCGACTTTCAAACTCAACCACACAGGCTCAGCTCACAAATTCAACTTTCAAACTCAACTCTCAAATTCAATAACTGAAACTGAACTTCCAAACTCAACTCGCGAACTCACCTCTCAAACTCAACGTTCTAAGTCAACAAATCAAACTCAATTCAACTCAACTTTCAAGCTCAACTTTCAAGTTCAACTTACAAATTCAACTTCCAAACTCAACTTTCGAACACGATTCACAAACTCACGTCTCAAACTCAACTCTCGAATTCAACCACTCAAACTCAACTGACAAACTCAACTTTCAAATTTAACTTCCAAGTTCAACTTACAAACTTAACATCCACACTCACCTCTTAAACACAACTCTCAAATCAAACAACTGAAATTCAACTTCCAAACTCAACTTTCATGCTCAACTCACAAACTCAACTTTCAAACTCGACTCTCAAACTCAACTCTCTAATTCAACCACTGAAACTTGACTTTACTACGTTCTGTGGGTCATCCCCGCATCTCTGGTTGGAATGGTGGGGATTCTCGATAGTGTTAAGACTACTTTTCCACAATCCAAAAAGAAACTCGATCGGCGATTCAACAGGTTCGGAAAATTCGTCGAAACTTCGCAACAATGCTCAACTTGCTCCAACATTTTTGATGGCTCATCTCTCATTGTATCGAGACTAATGAATTATTTTCTGTCTGTTCCAGGAAACAATGTTGGGAAGGAGAACGGAACGTGTGAGGGAATTAGTGAAGGAGAGGGGAGTGATGAAATGGTCTGTGGCGTTGGGGACGGAGACCAGCTGGAGAGGCCCGGCGCAGCTCAGGGTGACGCTCTTCACCTCCAGAGACGGGTGGGACTCTTCAGTGGGGTGGCTCTAATTGTCGGGACTATGATAGGTAAGGGCCATTATCGTCTGAATCACACGGACAGTTATCGGAAGCATCAATCAAAAAATGAAATCGAGAACTTGCTCGGAAAATAATAACCGAGTGCGTACAAATGAAGCCCTAAACTTGAAAAGTCCATAGGAATTAAAGGGCAGTATCCACAGGAGTTCCTTTGCGTAGGAACCGTTCAATTTGCGCACATTGGTAAATTTCAAAGAAACAAAAATTCCGCCATCCCCTGATGGCCCAAAATGTCTTGAAATCGGGTCACAAGGCTCTTTCAACTACCTTTACACCGCTACGAAACTCAATGTCAAATTGAAACTCGAACTCAAACTTTAAGTCAAACTAAAACTGAAACTCAATGTCAAACTGAAACCCAAACTCGAACTTGAAGTCAAACTCGAACTGAAACACAAACTTGAATGTCGAACTCAACCTCGAAGTCAGTCTCGAACTGAAACTCAATGTCAAACTGAAACTCAAACTCAAACTTGGAATCAAACTGAAACTCAAAGTCGAACTCAACCTCGAAATCAACTCGAACTGAAACTCAATGTCAAACTGAAACTAAAACTCGAACTGAAACACAAACTTGAATTGTAACTCCATATCGAACTGAAACTCGATCTCAAATTTAAAATCAAAGTCAAACTCGAACTCAAACTGAAACTCGAACTCATACTGAAACTCGAACTTGAAGTCAAACTCAACCTCGAAGTCAAACTCGAACTGAAACACAAACTTAAAGTCGAACTCGACCTCGAAGCCAAACTTGAACTGAAACTCAATGTCAAACTGAAACTCAAACTCGAACTTCAGTCACTATCAGTTCGAGTTTGACTTCGAGATTGAGTTCGACATTCAAGTTTGTGTTTCAGTTCATGTTTGATTTTGAGTTTCAGTTGACTTCAAGTTCGAGTATGAGTTTCAGTTTGACATTGAGTGTCAGTTCGAGTTTGACTTCGAGTTTGACTTCAAGTTCGAGTTCGAGTTTCAGTTTGACATTCAGTTTCATTTCGGCATTGAGTTTCGTAGCGGTGTAAAGGTAAAGGACCCGGTTTTATCTTGATTTCAAGATATTTTGGGTCTGCCGAGGACGGAAGACAAGTTTATTAAAATTTTCCCCTGCAAGTTAGGCAACCTAAATAGAAAAATTTGGATTTTTGGAAGTTTCTTGGCTAAGTTCGATAGTTCTTGACATTTTGAGTCGCAAAAAAGATCATCCCGATAGATTGACACCGCACTCGTTTTCGTTCAATTCATTTTGTATGAAGCTCACAAATAAAGAGCAACCGTAAAAACCTATCTATAGAGAATAAGTTTCCATATCATGAGGAAAAAGATTTTTTCAAATACCAACCTGAGCAGCACTCTCCTAACAAAAGTTGTAATAAGATTGAATAACTCTCCTTCGAATAGTTTGGTGAAGATTGCTAATATATCTTTATTTCTAATTTTCTCTCCTTTTACATTCAGGATCTGGAATTTTCGTCTCGCCGTCTGGCTTGCTAGTGAGAACTGGGTCAGTCGGCATGAGCTTTCTGATTTGGATTGCTTGCGGTGTCCTCTCGCTATTGGGTGAGTATTTATTTCCAGAATTATGTACCGATGTAATCGGTTTTTCTATTCGATCCAGCACTTGCACAGGGCCGGACAACTCGAGCTGTGCTAACTTGTTAACGAAAAAATCCGCAGGGAGTCGAGCTGGTCCGCATAACCACCAGATAACCTGTACTCTTGAGTTGCATATTTTCTCGTGTGGATGCTTATGGTACATGAACTAGAACGAAAATCCGATTCACTAACAAGATTTTCCAACTTTTCGAAATGTGATAGACCTCAAGCTCCGTATCAATTTTTACGCGGACATTTTACCATTTTTGGCTCCAATTTTTTCAAGGGTCTACACCGCGCATTCATGTATTAGCATATTAGTTAGGTACTCAATTTGGAACTTCAATACCGATATATCGATACCTTAAAGCACAAAGGACATATGTCCAAAAATGGCATGATGAGAAAAATAAGTTTTTGATCAATTTACAAAAATAAGGATTTCTCCCGTAGTTTTCAATTCCATAAAAAAATTCGCTAAATAAAAAATGTCTGTCTGGCCAAGATCTACAACCTCTTTTAACCAGAACGTTGGTAGCACTTAACACTTCCAAGATAAACGCTCTTTAAATATTTGTCGTTTTTCTATTTTATCGTTTTTTGGTCCCAAAAATAGATAAAAGGGTCATGATTCTTGGAGCAATCGATAGTTCCTGATGAGTAGATTCTTTCGGTACCGAACTCTCAAAATTGATATTTTGGGACATACCTAGGTATGCCCTTTGTGCTTCAAGGTATCGATATGTTAATTGCTTTATTTCTAGGCTTATTAGGTATTATTAGGTATATCTAATTTTCGCCGGTTTTCGAGTAAAAGCAACAAACTATAATCGGATGATTAATGATCCTCGAAGCGATTGAAGTGAATTGGTGGTGCAGGTGTACTTAAACTGTAGGAGTCTGTGTGTAAGGCAGAGGCAGAGAGTGAATGATCCCTCACTGTAGTCTGGCAACCCGGGATAGAGATGAGTACACACAGCAGCGGAAAATTGTCAACGTATTAACCCAATAAATCTCGCCCCAATAAGGTGGATATTGTGTATGCGCAACTTTTTTGAAAAGAGTTTTTTTTTAAGTAGGTAGGTTTATTATTTATATTATTTTCACCGCTCTGCCAAAAACTCGATCGCAAACTTCAGAAGAGTCATGTGGTTCGAACACATTTCGATCATATCCGCGGCGTGTTAACCATGTGGCATAAATGCCATAAATTTATGAGGTATGCTCCCTCGTTTTTTATGTATAATGCAAATCTGGGCGAAATCATGGCAGCGCATTAGGAATAAAAATTTTGATAAATTATGATTTTGAAGTTTTGTGCCTTACGATACTTGAAACTTAAAAATGGGAGTGAAAATCCGCATCAGATCCCACGACTGTGAACGCGCCTCTGAAGCCTCCGTCCTCTTCAGACGAAAATAGATCATCCCTCACTCACTTCTTACGGAATTTACCGACCCCGACTGTTGTCTCAATTTCGTGTTCCCCCGCCCCTCCTGCGCATGACACGTTTTCGTTTGCGACTCTTCCTCAAGTCACTCGGGTTTCAGCGCCATCGCTATTTCAAGCTCGAGCAGGATATTACCGTGTGCTAATCGACCGTGTTCCTCGTAGGTAGAAATTGCCAATTGTGATGTGAGGGAACAATGCTCGAAATTTCGGCACTCCTTCATTATGGCCGGAATTAGCATGATAGGTATCTAATTTGTCCGCGGGTTCCAAAATTGGGCGTACTGGGATCCGGTACCTGTAATTGTATACAGTCCTGTAGGAAAACGAGATAGGTACATAATATGTACGATATTATCGAAAGTGTAGAATGAACAGTTCCCAATGCTTTTGCTACGCAATCTATGGACGCGTAATATGCAAAGTTGTCACCAATCCAAATTTTGAAAAAGAGGCAATCCAGACTCTTCCGAAAGACACGATGCTTTGAATTGGGCAGTGTTGCAGTTTCAAAAATATTTGTCAACACTTCACACATTATTGAGCTGCCAAGCTAAACGATCAAGTCGATGCCTTAAAGCACAAAGGGCATATGTCCCAAAACATCGATTTTGAGATTTCGGTACCGAAAAAATCTACTCATCAGGACCTATCGATCGCTCTAAGAATCACGATCCTTTTATCTATTTTGGGGCCAAAAAAACGATAATATAGAAAAACGACAAATGTTTTAAGAGCGTTTATCTTGGAAGTGTTAAGTGCTACCAAAGTTCTGGTTAAACGAGGTTGTAGATCTTGGCCAGACAAACCTTCTTTATTTAGCAAATTTTTTTATGGAATTGAAAACTATGGGTGCTTTAAGGTATCGAAGTATTTTATTCAAAATTAAGGATACCAACATAATATTATTCACATGCTGTGATTCATTAGCGGCACCATTGTATTAGTAGGTCTCTCGTCCTATAACATGAAGTAAAGTAACAGGCGATTGAAATTCTGAGAGAAGAATTTTTACATTTAAAGTAGAAATTTCTAAACCCATTCTTATTCCAGAGAATCCTGGGGGTTGTGCATCAACCTTTATAGCTCTCAAGTATCATCATAATGGCAGACTGCGTTGAATTTTCATAAATTATTCAAAACCTATCGGGAAAGGGAATATTTCACTATATAATCTTGCAGTCGTATTCCAATCGAGGTCGGTATTATACGTAGACAAGAACAAGAGAAAATTCCCGAGAGAACCAGCTCGAGAAAATATCGAACCGCGCTTTATTTACACTCGGTTTCCTGAAGATATTGGAATATGACTGACGTATCTCTCAGTGTGGAAGTCCCGATAGCTGGTACCGTCATTCAAAACGTCGAATCGTATTTTGCTGGCTCAGATAGGCGAGAGAATCGAATGATCGTGACTAAAAACGTTGAATCATCCGACTGGAAGCTTACTGAATTACGTTTTTCATTCCGCCGAGTATTTCTATTCCACGGAGTAAATTGAAGTATAGCAATTGTCCAGAAATTAAAAATGAGATCGGTCGTTTCAGAACGAAAAATCGCAGGCCCAGTACGCAGGTTCCCCGGATGGAAACAAACGGTTTAAGCGGATTTTGAGAGGTCGAACTCTGTTTTGGAGCCAGAAATGCAAAATTTCAATTTCATACTTCCACGGGACTGACAGCAATAGCTGCATGGTACTGACATTTTGCACTCCTCCGCCACTGACTTAATGAATCATAATATCGACGGCGAAGTGGTGAGATCTCTTATCTCCAATTTCGTACCCGCACGTGCACATTAGAGATGTCATGGAAATTCAATGTGGTTACATAGGGTACCATAGGAATAGTGGCGGTCTTAACAAAATGGAGTTACGAGATCTCACCACTTCGCCGTCGATATGGTAGGTAATGAAATACCATATTATGGTAATAACCGAAACATTCTTTTATAGAGAAAAATCCCTAAAACATAAAATAAAAGCAAAATGTTTTATGCCAATATTTAGCAGAAATGCATAGAACCACGGTACTGACCTAAATAAAAATACGCCCCTGAAAAAAATCATCGATGGTTAATGGCGACCAACTGACGGGCTTCAGAGTCCAAGTGTTTGCCATACATTTATCAGTCACAGCTGCCACAACAACTTTAGAGCGCAAAACGTCCCACAGTGTTGTTTGATTAGCGAGGGGCGGGGGGGATTTTATGCATTGATCGATGGTACTGACCGATTTTTCCGATTCACAGTTTTGAGATACCCCTTACCTACCTCCAAATACTAAATACTAATTGGAGACCTTTGAAAATAATAGGTGGAGATACATAATTACAAGATTTGAAGGCTCTTGGTGCCTACTGACCCTTTTTCTAAAAAAAGTTAAAACTTCACACACTCAGAAATGATTTTGATTCACCCATGGTACTGACAATTCCAATGTTCGGCGTAAAAAATAAAATTTACACACTCAGAAAATAAAATTTACACACTCAGAAAATAAAATTTAAACACTCAGAAATGATTTTGATTCACCCATGGTACTGATTCCTATGTTCGGCGTAAAAAATAAAATTTATCATTGCTTCTAGAAGAAAGTAATGTGCATACCTAATAGCAGGGGGTAGTTATTTGTGTGAGAGAAAATAAATTTGTCTCACTGTCATACTGGGCCGATTCATCAAAATTGCCCTTTTTCTGAGAATCACCCTTACCTCACTGAATTCAGCTTGACAGAACCTGCAACATTAGGCCGAAAACGGGGGAACAAATTGGTAACAAGGGTCTAACAGCCAAGATAAAGAATTGATCGAGAATTATCCCGAAAATGGGATTCCCGTTTAACTCGGATGTGTTAATATTTAATAATATTTGTTAAATTGGTAAAACACTCATCACCATGTGCTTGTTTTGCAGGAGCCTTGGCGTACGCCGAGTTAGGGACTATGAACACAAGCTCGGGAGCGGAGTACGCGTACTTCATGGACGCCTTCGGACCTTTGCCGGCCTTCCTGTTCTCCTGGGTGTCAACTCTGGTCCTGAAACCGTCGCAAATGGCAATCATCTGCTTGAGCTTGGCAAAGTACAGCGTCGAAGCTTTCTACAGTATCGACTGCGACCCTCCACCAATCGTGGTCAAGATGGTGGCCGTTTTGGCAATCAGTAAGTACCTTTTATTGTTTTATCCTACAAGCGACGAAGGTATGGAACTTTGGATATATTTACCTAAAATAAGGACTTCAGCTCGAGGTTTCTTCTTCCGAATTTTCCGATACGTTCGCCATAGTCTTGGCCAGAACTTAGTACGTACATTTTCAGTGCTTCCAACGTGATCCACAGTCCATTAAAATCCCAGTTCGTCAACGTGCCAAAAACTTTTCAGGAGCAGATGTATTTATACTTATAAGTTAATCTTTCAGTCATTTCCTATTACCCTAAGTCGTTTCCAATCATTTGAAAATTCCCTAGGGAAAATCTCATCCCTAAAGCCTGTAGGTGATGACGGATGAAGAAAATTTATCGAAATCATATACTCGTATAATTATTGAAAGGTGGACTCATATTTTTTGCCACGACAGCTATCAACCGGAAGGGGGTCATAACTATGTAACTCCAACTGGTTAATTTCACGTAATAAAATAATCATACCGGTCATCAACTCCTCCGGTGAAAAGTGCTCCTGAAATTCTCCTAAAAAGGGTATAGGTGCGCAACTCCACCGATTGCGTATTTTAAGAAAACCAGTATAGATTCCACATTTTTTCAAAAAAAAAAAAAAAAAACACCGTTACATTACCTGAAAGGCAAAGATATACAATCGGTGGAGTAGCTTACATGCTTACGATCTTTTCACACGTAGAGCTGATGACCGGTGGAGTTCCTCGCACGTTCGGTGGAGTTACCAATTTCCTTACCACCAACAAATTGACCGAACATGATAATGAAACGTCCACCAACTCATCCTTCCCCCACCAGAAAAAATCTTCGTGAACCTTATATTATGTATCATTTATTTCCCATTCGCCCAGTTACATCGCTTTGCCTTTCTTTTGTTTTTGAAACGATCACATTCTGTTTGAGTGCATTTGTAGTCGAGTCAGGCCACGATAGGGGTGTTATGTTGCAGGCTCTACATCATCACACTGTGTTGAAGTAGAAATGGGGCCAACGGCTTCAAATCCACCACCGGTGAGAATCGATTGTTCTTAGGTTATTTACTTTCTTTCCTCTCATTTACCAATTGATTTCAGTTTCTGACGGCCGAGGAAAAAATGTTTTGTACATATTGGCAAAAAAGTAGGGCATTTATGAATTTAGGTATTCTACAGATTATCCACCTGTCTTCAAGAATGTAATCAACGTTCTTCGAGACGTTCTTCGAAAAAACGATCGCCGCTGTTCCGTCTGTTGGGAAATTTATTCACCCTGCGCAAATAGCAACCTGGGGGTTTCTACGAACTCATGTCCTGTTCCCGGGATATGAATTTTTTGCTCCAAAAAATGCATAATATTGTGGGATTTAAAGAGTAAGTCCAATAGCCAGAGAGCGAACAGCAGTGGCTATAGATATAGATATAGGTCCATAACGATCATTATTATCCGGATTCAACCAATTTCAATTTATAGGCACATTGAAGGAGGATTTCTACAATTTTTTAGGATTCCGTTGAGACTGGTGTAAAAAGCCCAAAAATGTCTACTCACGCTTTCGCGGAAGTGTTAAACACCTCAAAAACCGCTCTACCCCAAAAAAAAAATCGATCCCATTCTCCAAGACGTGTGAATTTGAGTAGTACCTGAGGTTTCAAGGGTGCTGAATCCAAATAAGAACACCTTTTTGCCCAGTCGTACATAATGTACCTAAATTTTAAAACCGGCGTTGCTTGGATAACCCACAATATTTCCATATTTTAATAAGTAGATTTTGACAGAATTTGATTACATTTTGGACTAGGATCAAAAATGTCTAGAGTTAAATCTCCTGTAAGAATTGCCCTTGATTGGAAAACCATTAAGTTGGAATCAACTTGGAATTGGAATTTTTTGAACATTTGGATACTTTGAGAACTCTGTGAAGTGGAGACAAAATTGAACTGTTCAATTTGACATGCGGGATTGACGAACTTCAATTAATCTCCTTCTGGATCAATAATTAACCCAGTCTACATTGAGATTATCAAAATATTCCAAGGATCAAATCGCTATAAACTTCCTGAGAAAATCCGTCATTTAGGACAGAAGCAGATTCTTCGTAGAAGATTAACGTGAACCACAACTACGGAATAGATTGATGGATATGGATGGAAGGATACCTACTTCTTAAGCTGTTGGAACGCCCTCGTAATTAAGAGGCAGCATTTATCAATAAATGTTAATATCAGTAAGGTCAATTTCACCGAGCATTTTACGCCTAATGAACCTAATTATAGTTGGTGACATATCTTTGAACAAAGTTGCCATTATCAATTATTTTCCCTGTTGAGCTAACCAGGATGTTAAATCATTGGTGGAATTGGATCCAATCGACGTATACTCTCGAGTTATAGGTTGCTTTTACGAAATTTTTCCAAAAGACTCAAGGCCTATTTCACCGAATTTTCAACGACTCTTCATTTTAACCTTATTGAGAAGGCACTTCAACATCGCCTAACGAGGCGTTAACAGTTCGGTAAAAGTGGCCCTTGAAAGTCGTTAATAACGTCATCAGCCAACGGTTTATCATTTTTGCCACGAGGAGCTGTACTTCCATGAAAAAATGATGAATACGTTTCATGGGTTATTTCGTATGCTAGCATATTAATTTCTTCGACGTACATTCGGGCAGCAGGGGGAGGTTTTAGACACGAATCGATGGCACTGAAATAATTTATATAACCTTGGATCACCTCGATATTTTTACGCAATTCAATTGACTGCAATCCCTAACTGTCCTTCATACCGGACAGCAATAGAAAATTATGCCTTCTATTCACGAAATAATTAATAGGTAGGTAACCTACATTTCACCGACGTGGTTCTCTGTAAAGAGCTAATTTTCCTTGTAAGAAGTTCGCACTCTAACGAAAACTCGAGACCTACTGCATTAAAGATGCATGTTTTTAGTTAGGTAGGTTCTTAACTAGTCAATGTGAAAAACCTTTTTATCCTTATTTTTTGGCATACGGTATTGAAAGTCGATCGATTTCAAAAAAGCCATAGAAACAACTATAGAATTTTGAAAAAAAAATTGGATCGAATCTTTCGAAAATTTCTAGGGCAGATTTACAAGCCTCTTCTAGTGAAAATTTATCGCATCCATAATAATTATTATTAATTTAACCTGATCTCTAAATTTATGGAATATCAAGGAATTATGATTTCTTTAAAGAAGACAAAATTAATGCATAATTAGTACCGCATATCTACATTTTTTTCACCAAGCTGTCGAACTTTACCCAAATTTCAGTTTGGGCATCGGAGAATTTGCCGAAATTCCCCAACAAGTTAGGCATTTGCAAGTGTCTACTTAATTGTTTTTCTTCCATGTTCATTTGTGGGTTTGAGGGTTCAGTCCGAGGAGTTTACACAATTCACTGTGAAGCTATACGCCCCTGGTGCGGCGTTTAAAATTGATTTTTATGGGTATAAAAAAATACAATAAATTCCGTATAAATCCCAAATTAAATACATAGTGAACCAATTGAATCCAGAGCTTCCGCAAGAGAAACCAACTATTTTTGCTCGATTGCGTCGTCAAATGGTTCGAGCACATTTTCGGATCTTGATTTTCATGCACTTTCTTCGTGATCGTAATTTTGAAATTCTTACTGCCGCACACCTAATTTGGTCGTTTTTCCTTGCAGTGATAATACTGGCGATCAACTGCTACAGTGTCAACCTGGCGACGAGTGTTATGAACCTGTTCACGGCGGCTAAACTGCTAGCGATCGCCATTGTGATAGGCGCCGGAATGTACAAACTGTTCGAAGGTTGACAAATCATGATTTTTCATATTCCCGCATTATTCAATTTTGATGGAAAGTAATAACTCATAATAATTGAAACATACTCATAATTGATACATTAATACATATACATGATACATTATACATAATACATGATAGGTACATAATACATGATACATAATTGATAATACAATAATAATAGATTATTATTACATAACACATAATTGATAATACATAATACATGATACATAATTGATACATAATACATAATACATGATACATAATAAATGATAGGTACATAATGGATAATATAATAATAATAATAATAGATTATTATTACATTACACATAATTGATAATACATAATACATGATACATAATTGATTCATGATACATAATAAATTGATACATAACTCATCATAATTGATTCAATATTATTTAGGATTGTTGAGGAGAGGACGCGTTTCAAGTGGTCTTTGCAGGAGGGTGAAAATTAAAATCTTGACAATAGTCGACTATAATTGCAGAATAATAACGAATAAATGATTTATTTCAATCAAGAGAGCAGAGGTTTTAAGTTCAGGAGTAATCTGAAAAGAGCCTTTTGTTACCGACTTTGTTACTCTGTAAATACGGAAGTAAAAATTGCGATGTCTAAAGATCTATTACAAAATAATTTTGGGGATACTAAACTTTGGGACCCGCACGACCGTCGAGTCGAGCACGAGGGTAGTCTACACATGCGCCGGCCGAACGGCTACGTTCGGTTGTTACCGGCGACTGAAAAATACCCGGAATAGAAAAAAATCTTGCGTACCAAAAACATTTATTTTCAAGTAGGTATCTACCGAACGACATAATTTTCTGAACCATATTGCAAAAAAAAGGATTTAGGAAACTTATTCGAAGAAATTAATGAAAACTCTCATATTTTTCGTATTAACGTAAAATTTTCACTGAAAACTATTTCTCTCGCCGACAAAATTTGCGTACTTTATATTACATTTCGAAAATAATTTTTCAGGGAATACGGAATACCTGGCGCGCCCATTTGAAGGTACAACGTACTCAATGGGGAACATAGCGACCGCATTTTATACCGGCCTCTGGGCTTATGACGGATGGAACAATCTGAACTACGTGACCGAAGAAATAAAGAATCCGTCTAAGTGAGCAGAATACATTTTTTTGACCAAAAATCAAGCCGAATAGATAGCGAAATATTTTGTATTTTATTCTATTTTGACGATACGATTATCCATTAATAACTTGGTTGGGCAAATCCTTTATTTTCACAAAATTTCTCCAAAATATTGCTTAAAAAAAGAATAATTAATTATTATTATTATTATTATTATTAAAAGAAATATTAATTATTAAATATTAATTATTAAATAACCTTATTAAATAACCTTATTAAATAATTATAAAATTTTCATAATTCGCTCAGACCCGAGTAGGAATTTAAAAACTTACTTAAGGGCCACTTTTACCAAAATTCTTTTCACTAGTTAACGTTGCATACTCGTTGCTTTTGGTAGTTCTGTGTTCGATTGATACGTGAAAAAACGCGTCAGCGACATTTTACGAGTCAAAACATTTTTGGTGATGCGAATGTTTTTCTTTGCAGAAATTTACCGAGATCGATCGCCATTGCAATTCCGCTGGTGACAATTTGTTATGTTCTTATAAACGTATCATATCTGGCTGTGATGTCTCCGGCCGAAATGGCTGAATCAGAGGCTGTTGCTGTGGTAAGTGCAACTTATGGGTAAAAGTTTGAAAAATGATAAAAATCAATTTAGTAAAATTTTCTGAATTTTTATTTAACCCCCTTAAAAAACGTAAAATATTTATGAGGAAATCATTATAAATGATTATTTTGACTTTTAGACATTTGGAAACCGAGTTCTTGGTGTTACTGCCTGGTTGATACCAGTTTCCGTTACAATATCAACCTTCGGGTCAGCTCATGGAACCCTTTTTGCAGCTGGAAGGTAATTATTATTAAAATTATGTATTTTCAGAACCAAAACAAAAGCGCATTTTCGGCTTTGAAAAATAATTTTTCACACGCAATTATCGTGTTTTTGTAGCACAAATTTTTATTATGTCAAGTCCATCCTTTCGTAACTAATTAATTGTCCATTTATCGATTCATAGTAGCCCCTGTTCACCTATGGATGCTTTGGTTGAACGTTTTCGTGCAAACCTTAGGGCCGGTTTATCAATGCACTTGGGGCTACTTTCATAGTAGATTTATTTTCACCTAGCATTTTTTATATGTTGGAAATGTTGTCAATAGTAGTTACAGGTACTTTGATACTAGAATTATAGCAATTGATAAACCGATCCTTAGCATTTGGCTAATAAAATTTCCCAGGCAGCCTGTTTATCACAACTGGCTAACCTCGAGTTGATAAACGTACAATAATTAATTTAACCTGGGGTTTCAGACTGTGTTTTGCTGCAAGCCGCGAAGGGCACCTGTTGAATATTTTGTCTTATGTTCACGTCCGAAGACTAACCCCCGCCCCTGGACTTATCTTTCATGTGAGTACATCCAACACAATAAAAGTATAAGGGTGGAAAATTCGATGTACCTATAGAGAGGCGCAATAAATTTGTGAACCTCGAGAGTGTACTGTTCATTAAATTATCGTTTTATTTTTAATATATCTTTTGTTCGCTTTAAATGATATTTCCATGGTATTTTCTTACTATTCAAAAATATTCCCCCCTAATCTCCAATATTTTAATGGGATTTTTTCAGTCCTTGATAGCTGTAGCGATGGTAGCTTCGGGAACAATTGATTCTCTCATAGATTTCTTCAGTTTCACGGCGTGGATTTTCTACGGTGGAGCTATGCTGGCTTTGATTGTTATGAGATACACCCGACCCAATTTTCCACGGCCCTACAAGGTAAGGATTACATCTTCAGTTCATCTTCAATTTATTTGTTACTTGAGACTTGAACGATTTCAAAACGTTCTCGTTACCAACTCGTTTAAAACGGCGAGCTCTCGATAATTTTCCCATCTAAATTTTCACGCGTTACTTCATAGGGTTAAAATTACAACTCAAAAATTGACTCGGCTTTGCAGGTGCCAATTATCATTCCAGTATTGGTGTTGGTAATTTCTCTGTACCTGATAGTAGCTCCAATCGTCGACACGCCGCAGATCGAATACCTGTACGCAACTTTTTTTATTCTCGGTGGTTTAATTTTCTACGTGCCCTTCGTTCACTACGGCTACACTTCCCCATGGATGGGTAAGTTGAACATTGTTATTACAAACAAAAACTCAATTTTGAAGATGGTGCCGTGGGTTTAGAATTTTTTGAGTATTTTCCCCGGGTTCCTCGCTTGATTTACCATAAGATAGGGGGCTTTTTCCGAAAATTTTTGAAAATGTTGTTTTTTTTTTACGCGATTTCTCCTTTTTCGCGTTTTTGCCGATTTGAGGGAGTTCTACCGAACCGATTTTGAATTTTTGTTGGATTCCTTGAAGGTTTTTACAAATTTTTCACGACCTATAAGTCAAAATTAGTTGGGTTTTGGTGATCAAAAACTGGTTTGACGACTAGTTTTTGACCTAAAAAAAATATTTTTTCAACCCTTTAAAAAAATTTTTTTTTTTAATTCCAAAAAAAAAATATTTTTTACTAGGTTTTGGGTGGGTACATGACACAAAAAATTTGCAATTTTCTACGACTTTCCCGGAGTGAGGAAAACGCAAAAAACCGATTTCACATGGAAAACATGGTCTTTAGGCTCGGAACGGGGATTCCGGATTCCCGGAAACTGCGATTCGGTTCTTAGAAAGTGAACGTTTTGTCTACCCCCCAACTTAATTGCGTAGACAGAAATTAAGAAGGGGGGGGGGGTTCAGCTGGTGAGGTGCAGGTAGATCCTGGGCGGGGATGGGGAGGGGCGGGTGCCGTAAAGGGCGGTTGGGAGGGGTGCCGGGCGGTGGTGAGGGTTGAATCCCGTGAGGGGTTGGGGCACACGTATTTTCTTTTTGTACCTATTTATTCGTCATTGTGAAAACGTACCATTTAAGCACCATAGAGCTCACCATGGACCATTGCTCCACAAATGATATGATGATAAACCAACCTACTCCAACTATTTAAACTTTATTGTCTGAGATACCCAGACAAATAATGTACCCATGTCACTAATCTGCTTAGCAGCGTTTTTTAACTAATTTCATTTTCCTGCTTCGTCCGCAGAGAAGTTCACGGTCTTCTGCCAGCTTTTGTTTGAAGTTGCACCGACTCAAACGTTGATAGGATGAAACGAGTGTATTTTTTCTACGTTAGAATACTTATTTTTATGTCGAAAAATATTAGAGAGAGGAAAATTTAGGGATCTACTTGTAGTGGAATCTGAGGTCAGTGCATTACCGTGGTAAATGAAATATGTATCTTACCTATTTAGCGAAATTATGGTAAACGCTTCCTTTCTGGTAGACGATGTGTATTGCGAATAAATTCGATGTCCGCCTACCGTTTTCGATGTGCCCCGTTGAATGACGTACCTACTTGTTACCTCACAAAGTTACCATAGTTTCGAAAGATTAAAGTCGGTACCTACCTTTATGTGATATTTTCCAACGTAGCCACGTGTATTTTTCTATGCTTGCTCCATCGGGACATAGTTTGTTCTACTAACAGCATGACGGTATAATGATTCAACGCATTTCCTGCATACAATGTACACCTGTTGCTCTATTTCTGGTAATAAGATGAAAATTGTTCAACATGGAATAGCATAGTTGCATGTTACGGGTAATACCATAACGAAAATGAGTAATTTCTAAGAAAACTAACGGATAAAGATCTTTTCGATTTATTTTTGTGACGTAGACACTATTTTAGGTGTTGGTAAAATCACGGCATTTCAAGCATGGCCTTCACTCGGTGTTCTTTTCTTATTGTTGTAACATTTTTTAGAGTCGTTCAACATTTTTGGGCGACTTCTATCATCAGAATACGTTATGCTCAAATCCCCTATCATCGAGGCAGTCTCAAATTTCCAAAAAATCTGTGGGTGGATTCTAGAAATTCTACCAAAGATTTGCAACCGACGAACATCGTTGTACTTACCATTTGGAGAACTGGCATTGGATTCCTTTGGCAATAACGTCATTTTCTCGGTAGTATACCTACCGTGAAAAATCTCACAATCTGCTCTCCAGAAAATAACCAAATCGAAATTTGAGGTGAAAATCTATCATTGCCAGAGTTGAAAAATTATAGAGAAAAATCTTCGTTGTGCATTGGATTTTTAGAAATCGAATCAGCATAATCATCTCCCGTTTTGAACAGTTAAGAAATTGATTGTCAATTGTTGAAATGTTTTTTGAAAGTTTTTTAAATTTTATTCTGTGGAAAATAAAGTCTACGATAGCGGTCAGATAGTTTTTTCTCCATAATCGTCCTAATGATCATCAAGCATGGTCGGATTTCCCACACGATTTTCAACTATTTTTCGGAAAGTTCCTAAATGAGTCTGCGTCTACTTGAAACGAAAATGTTTTTTTAATAATCGGAATTGTTCGAGGCTCGATTTGGCAAAAGGGAGCAAAAGTTGGCAGCCATAATTGAAAGATTGCCATTTGTTGCTCACTGAGTTCGGATAATTTAAGATGGAATTCGTTCAAATAAACCGACAAATATTACAGGTATTATTTTTATTCTGGTGGTGGAAATAACATTTTGATTGCGTAAGAAAATAATACACGTGAGTAAACTTATCATTAAACATCAATTACGTGATGAAAACAATCTCATTAATAAGGTGGACTTTTCGAATCGTTAGAACTTTCATAAAATATAGATAATTTTTACCCGAAATCACGCTCAATGTTAATTTTAACATTTTCAATCGCCGCCTTTCTGGAATCAGAGGGGTAATGTACTTTTCGTTCGATAAACTTACCATAATGCTGAAAAAATATGTTTTTTCAAATTCAGGAATGATAATAATTGTCAACCCAATGTCTTTAATCTCAGGGTCGGTTCTATTTGATTTTTCAATTTCCCCATTACTCCGCTTTAATTAATTTTCTTCGCACACCGAGCAGCGTAACAACTCTAAACAATAAAATTATTTGAAGATCGCAATGTAAACAACCAATTATTCAATGGAGAGCAAGGCGAATTGATTTTTTTAAGGCATCGAAAAGTTCGCCATTCTTCGGAATAATGAAGAAGCAGCAGAGGCGAAGCCGAATGGCTAACATAGGTACAACATTATTAACAGGTAAGTCACTTCAAAATCGAAAAAAATTATTTCGACTTTTTTAGCACCAGGTGTTTTTATGGTGGAATTTTTCGAAATGAGATAACGTTTTTCTCCAGTAGAACGAGATAAATGTAAAATTGAAGAATTCGGTGAATATAAACCTTGTTAGGAATGTTGCAAGGAATGAAAGTAGAATCGATGTGCGCCATGATTGAGGCGTTTTGGGTACAAAGGGCCTAAGTGCCAAAAACAGAAAAATGCGTTTTATCAAGTTTTTGGGGCCTAAGTGCCATCCGCCAACGTTTAAAAATGAGCGGGACAGGGAAATCTTATCAGAAGTTTCAAAAATCGTCGCTAGATGGCAGTGGATCTGACCTAAAATGTACGGAATGGAGATTTCAATCGTTGATAACTTTTATTTAAATTTTTGGCACTTTGTACCCAAAACGCCTCAATTTTGAAACGATTGAACTACCATATCGTTTTTTTTTTCTGTCTGGCAACTGCGCAAGAGCTCAAAATCTTGGTGAGGCAAAGCCCGAGTCAAAAAGCAACGCGAATGAAAATTTTTTGGACTGGTATAATGTTTTACACAATTTTGAAAGTCTAAAACATCGCTGAAGCAGTTTCGGGATTATTATTTGCAAAACTTACCCTATGACTACAAAACGAAAATAACATTTTTACATTTTGATAAATCGGTGAAAGGCGTTGCGCACAGCTAATTGTAAAAATAAGTAGCGATGCCTAATTTTCATCACTTGCCAACTAATTACAACCCTAGCTCTTGAGGAATGATTGATTGGTGTGGGCGATTGAGGTATCGCATTCGCATGGAATGCATTTCGACGAGCTATTTTGTTAAATGGCTCTTCTATCGACAATTATCCATAATAAAAAAGATTTCACCCTCAATACTCAACTTTTTGAGTTTTTTCACTATATAGTTTTTCTAATCTCAATAAACGGGAATTTAGATCACTCGCAGCACTTTTGAAAAATGAGAAGAGTATCCAATTTCATTCAAAGATCACACATATTTGAAGGCGTGAAAAATTAGTCTATTAGCGTTTTTGAGGACTTGAAACAATGACATTTTGGCTTGCGAAATACTTGGATTTTATCCATTGTCGTAACTGAACGTACATCTGTTTTAAGAGGATTTTTAAAATAGTCAGCGTTTTTCTTAAATTTCTGATAATTAGAAATTTAAGAAAAACAATGAAAATTTCAAAAATCCTCTATAATTACATCATTATTAATAATGATTAATCCTCTATAATTAAATCAATTATTGTGGCAGCCAAAAAACCAACCCGAATATCATGGGTTGGGTTAAAAACCTTTCGTATTCAATAATGTAAGTACTGCGTGTTATCTAAGCACTGCTGGGTTTAGATTTTATTTTCAGATGAATGGCGAGGCTAATGCGCATGCGTAAGTCGTGTTTACAAGTGCGCCATATCTCGAGGGGTGGGGAGTATGTCGGTAGAAATATCCAATTTTTTGAGGTTGGCGGCCTCAACTTCTACACCTTCAGATAACCGGAAATGATGCAAGTTCGGAGAAAGTGACAGCCTGAGTACTCCCTGACTGGAATGACGGGAGTACTCCCAGCGGAAGCGAGTACGCTGTCAGAGAAGAGCACGAGTACTCCCAAGCGTCTTCCAATATCGCGTGATCAGTCAATCTTGCATGAATATAATGAAAATCGCGTTTATTATAATATATTATGTGCTTCAACGCATCGCAAATGATAAGATTCGTAAACACGATGGTCGAATGACATCGTCCGTTTTTGCCGCGTTTTCCAAATAATTTCGAGCTGGCTAACTGCATGAATTTGTATAGATTGACCAGGCCTGTTGTTTTATTCACCATTTTACTCGAGGGATACGATTTGGGATGTATTTTCATTATGTATTTATGTATTTTATTTGTTTCTCGGGCCCACCCGATTGATCTACCAAATTAGTTGACTCTGTGGCGGTACCCACGTCCTCTGGGAGTACTCACGTGAAGTTTGCGTAATTTTATAGCAACGCAAAAATGTTACTTTATCAAAATGCGCCTACATTTCGTACGAAACAATTCATCGTCGAAGATACCTCTTTGGACTTTACCTGCAACCGTATTGCACTACTGAAAATATCCTACTGAGCAAATGGGACAGTGAAATGTACAATTTTTCAGATTAATCGGAATCAGGTACAAAAAGATTGCATTTCGAATGTAGAGACCAACACTAACGCTAAGCTGAGTATTCGGTTAACAAATCTCGCATGTAACAATGTAATTTTCTGCAGCAATATTCAAGACATGGAGAAGGAACTTTATAACTTTGAAAGTGCACTTTTCGAGGTGATGTGTAACAATTTTGTACAGGTTCATCCTGGACTAAAACTACTTTAGCTGCTATACCTAAAACCGGAACGTGAAAGAGCAGCCGAATCTCATAATAGCTTCTTCTTCTAGAGACTTATAACAAATATTTCACTATTCAGACTTACCATAAATCAGCTGATTAATTTTGCCTTATTAATTAAAAGAATTGATATATTTTCCATCTTATCCGTCGATAATTCTGCGGGCTAATCCATCCGTATCGGGTGGTAACAGCATTAGCTAAATCCCCGCCCAAGCACTTCGAGAGAAAACAAAAATATTTTTCCAGGCGAAATTGGTAACGAAATGTTCAGATCAACATTGTTTCAGTACCTAAGTCAAATATCATTCTCCCAAAAAACGTCACGGAAATCATCTTCTCTTGTGGTGTGGTTGAACAACTTTTGAAATACCGATCCAATTTCAACCAAACAATCTTTGTTCTCTTCTGATAAACCTTTTAGAGCTTAGGTTAACAGAAGCAGATCCTATTCAATCGATTCCATTAATTCCCCAATAAACCCGACTTTTTCAGGTTATATCGGAACGTCAATCAAACGCAGATTTAGAAGACTAATATACAAAGTTGATAAATTCGCTCCTGTCAAATCACGACCCAGTCGATCACCAGTTTTTCTCTCGAGTACTTGAGCGTCAAGTTACCAAGTCAACACATCTCTTCGCCCCAGATGAGAAATTACCCAAACCGGTGACTCGTATTTTACATTACTATATAAGTATTACGATACAAAATACCAATCTGCTACCTACTTAAGAAGAGCGATACATTTTAGAACTACGATTGCTTAAAAATGCTCCGCATATCACAATTTCGATCGCAACATCGAATCTGGTACCATTTATCCACATACAGGTGACGTGTAATTGACATTTTCAAAACAGACCGCAGCAAGTATCTTTACGTAGATTTTGACCTTGCCTGATTTTGATGGTATCGTGGGCCAAGTTCTGTCGGTCCATTTCGGCTTCTAGTCGAGACCAAACGTCGACTGCCATATCGAAAGCTAAGTCAACGTTGATGGCGTCTTTGGCGCTCGTTTCGATGTACGGAAGGTCGCCGCATTCTTTGCACCAGTTCCGAGCCTCTTCCTCGGTGACTTTCCTTTTATCCACCGGTATGTCCACCTGACATGCAACAGGATAGAAGATGGTAATTCTCGACGGTTGCGCGCCTAGCGGCTGATGGCGAATTTTCGTCCTATAGATCCAGCTGTTTCCTGTGTGTTCCTAATGGGGGCCCCTGGCTTGTCCAACAAAAACTATTTTTGGCTCGAAAACTGTTGGGTTATCGGCATTTTCTCACATAATCTCATTTATTCTCGATTAAATTTTGTATCGATTGGTGGCTGCCGGAAAATTATCGATTGATCCGTTCAAAAGCTATGGTGGATTGAAACGGTAGTGTTGTTGATTTCTCTCGATTCAACTCGGCATCGATTGACCTTGAAGTGAAACTTGCCTAGGTAGGTACCTTACAGTGTTGCCAAGTTGTGGGGGTTTCCCCCCAAATTTGGGGGTTTTCTCTCCGCCAGAGGGGGATTTTGATGGTTTTTGTGGAAGTCAGAGGGACTAGAAAAAAGTATAATAAACCTATTACCTATTTAACAGTTTTAAAAACTTTAATATAAGAAAAATTAAATTTAAATTGAATAATATAAAAAAAAAATTTTAATATAAGATTTTTACAAATAAAAACCAGAGTTAATATTTTGCAGTAAAGCTTTCATCAGAACGAATTCTGGGCAGAGTCATACATTTATTGAGAAAAAAGAATTACTGGGTCTGAACGGGGTTTGATCCTCCTTTTAGCTGAACCATTAATAAGAACTATTGATTTAGGTACTTTTCATTTTCGGAATTGTTTTCGTTTTTCCCGGAAACTGATTCAAATTATTGCAGGCCGGTTTATCAATTAATTTAAACCTAGATTCATCGAAGGATGCTTGCACTACATTTTACCTAGGACATATTTTCATTGACCGTTATGAAACCTTTAGCAACGTTTCAACCGCCTACAGCAGCCACGAGACCGCGTGTCGGCCGGGTTTAGTATCCGAGTTTTGTGACCGTTTGTCGGCCGGCCTTTGCATCCGTGCCTCGGCCGAGCTTCGCATCCGTGCCGGTCTGATCTGACAAGGGTAAGCTAAGCTCGTGTCAAGTTCTAATCTCCTGTTACTCACAGCTCGTTTTAACCGCCTTTAGTAACGTTTTAACCGCCAACAGCATCCACGTAACCGCGTGTCCGCCGGGCTTCGCATCCGTGCCTCGGTCGGGTTTCGTATCCGTGCCTCGGCCAGGCTTCCCATCCGTGCCTCAGCCGGGCTTCCCATCCGTGCCTCGGCCGGGTTTCGTATCCGTGCCTCGGCCGGCCATCGCATCCGTGCCTCGGCCGTCCATCGCATCCGTGCCTCGGCCGCCCATTGCATCCTCCTCGAAGCTCCTGTCAAGTTCTAATCTCCCGTTACTCACAGCTCGTTTTAACCGCATTTGGCAACGTTTTAACCGCCTACAGCATCCACGTGACCGCGTGTCGGCCGGGCTTCGCATCCGTGCCTCGGCCGGCCTTTGCATCCATGCCCCGGCCGCCTCCGCATCCGTGCCTCGGCCGGCCTTTGCATCCATGCCCCGGCCGCCTCCGCATCCGTGCCTCGGCCGGCCTTCGCATCCATGCCTCGGCGGGGCTTTGCATCCGTGCCTCGGCCGGCCTTCGCATCCGTGCCTCAGCCAGGCTTCCCATCCGTGCCTCGGCCGGCCTTCGCATCCGTGCCTCGGCCGGCCTTTGCATCCGTACCTCGGCCGACCTTCGCATCCGTGCCGGTCTGGTCTGACAAGGGTAAGCAAAGCTCCTGTCAAGTTCTAATCTCCTGTTACTCACAGCTCGTTTTAACCGCCTTTAGCAACGTTTTAACCGCCTACAGCATCCACGTGACCGCGTGTCCGCTGGGCTTCGTATCCATGCCTCAGCCAGGCTTCCATCCGTGCCTCAGCCGGAGTTCCCATCTGTGCCTCAGCCAGGCTTCCCATCCGTGCCTCAGCCGGCCTTCGCATCCATGCCTCGGCAGGGCTTCGCATCCATGCCTCCGCCAGCCTTCGCATCCGTGCCTCAGCGGGCCTTTGCATCCGTACCTCGGCCGGCCTTCGCATCCGTGCCGGTCTGGTCTGACAAGGGTAAGCGAAGCTCCTGTCAAGTTCTAATCTCCTGTTACTCATAGCTCGTTTTAACCGCCTACAGCAGCCACGTGACTGCATGTCAGCCGGGCTTCGCATCCGTGCCTCGGCCAGCCTTCGCATCCGTGCCTCGGCCGGGTTTTGCATCCGCACCTCAGCTGGCCTTTGCATCCGTGCCTCGGACGGGCTTCGCATCCGTGCCTCGGCCTGGTCTGACTAAGTTCCGCGAAGCTCCTTTCGAGCTCTGATCCCGTTACTCATAGCTCGTTTCAGGCCACTTTTCAGCATCCGTCCGCCCCAAAACCAGTTTATGATCAATTTCTAACGAGGTCTATATTTTTTCAGACAGATTTCAAGGCTATGGGTGTCAGAAAACGCCAAAAGACCATCCAATGTACATGACCACGACATATCTTACGTATGGCTACTTTCCACCGACCATGGAGACCGTGCCCAAATCGTACTACCCTCTGTCGCAAAAATTCACCGAATCAATTTCAAATTTTGGCGTCTACCGAAACCATTCGTTGAATATCTGAATTTATATCTTAACATCCAAGCTTTCATAGCTGGTCACAGAATCCTGTAATATTAACGCCTCAAGTAGGTCGTAGTCCACTTTTTGTCAAGGATTAGGCACTTATTTCTATTTCTTCCGTAGGTACTTGCATAAAAAAATACGTTTGTATTATCAGTGTACCTACCATCAAATTATTGGGAGAACATCATTCGCCCCATCGTCAACTGATCTCGGGGCAAATGGCTGTGGGGCGTTTTGACGTAGGGCGAATGATCTCTGAATACACTAGAGTAGGTGTATAGAAGATGGTAATTCTCGACGGTTGCGCGCCTAGCGGCTGATGGCGAATTTTCGTCCTATAGATCCAGGGCCGTCCAGAGGGGGGGCGGGGGGGCAAAACCCCCGGGGCCCGGGGGCCCCGGGGGGCCCGGGCCCGCCCGTGGGCCTTTTACGTACTAATATGCAAATTAGAAAAAATGCTTTTATTGACCGGGGCCCCCGGTCGAGTCTTTATCCCCGGGGCCCGGCTTGGCTCTGGACGGCCCTGTACAGATCCAGCTGTTTCCTGTGTGTTCCTAATGGGGGCCCCTGGCTTGTCCAACAAAAACTATTTTTGGCTCGAAAACTGTTGGGTTATCGGCATTTTCTCACATAATCTCATTTATTCTCGATTAAATTTTGTATCGATTGTTGGCTGCCGGAAAATTATCGGTTGATCCGTTCAAAAGCTATGGTGGATTGAAACGGTAGTGTTGTTGATTTTTCTCGATTCGACTCGGCATCGATTGACCTTGAAGTGAAACTTGCCTAGGTAGGTGCCTTACAGTGTTGCCAAGTTCTGGAGTTTTCTCCCCAAATTTGGGGTTTTCTCTCCGCCAGAGGGGGATTTTGGGGGTTTTTGTGGAAGTCAGAGGGACTAGAAAAAAGTATAAAAATGAAGAAATACCAGGTAAGTGCTGCAGATAAATAACAGCTAAGGCTGCCACTGCACAGCTAACTGAATTGAGAGATAGGTACTCAAATAAAAGCCATTTGGGTTTGGGATGTACGTCTACCAACTTGTGGGTAGGTACAAACCTAATTTTTATTGATGTTTTAGTATGTTAATTTACTTACTTTACTGATAAGTAGTCAGGAAGAGTGAGTATTAAATAGTTTGTAGTTTTAGGTAGATAATATTTAAAATTGTAGTTGTATATAATGGAGTAAAGTATGTTTTAGGTATGTGAAATAGTAGGTTCATATATTTTTAATGCTTAAAAATTAATTGATCATCCTTAATTTTTGGGTTTTTTGGGGATTTTTTCATATTTGGGGAGATTTGGGGTTTTTTTGACGTTGCCGCAGGGGTTTTTGACGGCCACACCTTGGCAACACTGGTACCTTATTGTAAACAAACCGTGGGACGAAAATGCCAGCCGTGACCGCTACGCACCGCTCACAAGTCAACTCTTACCATCTTCTATAAGGAGGATAAGGGTTTCAGTCAGTGGATATCAAAAATTTTGCCTGGATCACTGCAAGCGGGATTTTATCCCAAAATACTTAATTTCCATCTTGTTCAAGAATCGGAACTTTATTCCAAGCCTTGCAACAGTTGTAATGTTCAAGGAGTTCGAGAAGCTTCACAGTTTCTTCAATACAGCTCAAGGCTACAGCGAGGCTCACAGATATGGCCCAAGGAGTGGACCACCAATCCCACCTTTGCTGTTCAATAATCATTGATTAATAATCTTTAAACTAAAAACCTTACTAAGTGTTACTTATTTTTAAAATGAGGTTACAATGTATTTATACGAGAACTTACTTTATTAGCGACTACGACGAAAGGGAACGCACTGCCGTCTTTGATATCCGAGTAGTATATGAATTCGTTTTTCCACATAGTCAGGCTCTGAAAGCTCGACTCGTCGTCCACAGCGAATGTCAGCATGCAAATGTCCGAGCCCCGGTAGAACGGCGTCCGCAAGCTCTTGAACCTTTCCTGCCCTGCAGTGTCCCATATCTGGAGATGTAAAGCGAGAGTCACAATAATTATTCCGGTATCGTGAGCTGGCAAAAACTAGCAACATTTTTCAGGTGAAGATAGACTACATAAAGTGGGAAAAGGCAAACATTTCTTCTCCGGCAGGGTTCGAACCTAGCACCTCCTGCTCTCAAGGCAGACACCATAACCACCCGACGCCGCCACTTACCACCTGATTCTGTCCAACAAAAAACGATCGATAACGATAAATGATGTATAACTACTTATACGAGAAGCCCCGCCACACTCACCTGCAAAGTGTAAGTATCGTTCTTTATCCTCATCTCCTTGTTGAGGAATTCGACCCCTATCGTATGGAACGAATGATCGTCGAAGTGATTGTTGACGAAACGGTTCATCAAGCAGGACTTGCCGACGCCTCCGTCGCCGAGGATGATCACTTTCAACAGGCAGTTCTTGTTATGCGGCGATTTCCCGGCCATGCTGACGGAAATGCTGGAGCAATGTGTGAGCTAAAGGATGCAATTCATACGCGAAATGGGATTTTCATCCAGCGCCCAACACCTTCTTCAGAGCTTACGGCGAATTCTGAAGAAGGAAGAGCTAATGTTGAAGAATGAATTCGGCGACGTGACTTGAAAGCAAAACAAAGGAACAAACAATATCGAGTGGTTAGGTTGGTAAGTAAAAATAGTTCGATAGAAAACAGAAAAAGACAGTCCGGAAATTATTGAAAAAAGAACCGTCTGCGAACCTGGGATTCTATCAGTAAAAAAATTGCAAATAATTTGCCAGCCTACTTCAAAAATAAACCCCCAAGGTTAAATGACGTCATAATCCCCGCCTATTTCAATTAAAGGCAATTATAACTAATTAACTCGTATTGCACACATTTTTACGCACTGTTGTAAGTAGCGTATCTTGATTATTTAGTAAAAATACATACCGACGTAACAAAACGGACCATGAAAGAAAATACAATCTTTTGTTCTCGAGACTTGGGCATGCAAGACAAGTTGCAAGTAAACATAAACAAAACAAAAACATCAGCTGAACAGCAGCTATCTACTCGAACAAGAAAAAGTGTAGAAAAAGCCAACAATAAAAAAGGCCTTTACATTAAAATTCGAAGTTGCTCTTCGAATGATTGAGATGCTTTACAGTCTTAGAAATCTACTTTTCTATTGGTAGAAATCAGACTTACCTCATTTATCCTGCAATCGGATTAGCCGAGTGACTTTCTATGCCGGCATTGCTGGTGCCGAAGGCTGACTTGGTATCGATTCATCGATTGTCTTTTAGTTGTGGCAACAATCGTTACTACTGTAGATAGTTTTGGGTTTTCAATTTTTGAAACGGTTTAATTTTTGAGACCTGGCAAATTTATATGGTCAAAAAGTACTTCGAGCAAATTTTGCCCATCAATGAACCCAAATTTGAGCAAAATCGACAGTTCCGGCGGTCTCCGTCTTCTCTGTCTCATCTCATCTCTGTCCTTGCTGCTCATCCGGAATCTGATTCAGAATCTGATTCTGTTGTATCTGATACAACATGTGCTGTCTGCTCTTCAGGAGAGACAAAAAACTGAATCGTAGTCGTACCAAAGACCTTGAGTTTCCTTTAGTTTAACTACTTGGACCTAATTCTCCTAAGTTGATTTTTTGCAAAGTTCACCAACCGGCGCCACTCTAGATTTCGCTTCAAACTCAATAAAACCCTCATTCTGCCCAAAATGCGAGTTAGCACATGTTGCATCTTCAACGACGATAGGCTCTTTCTTAGCCGAGAATGCTACTTGCCGATTTCTTTCGTTGTAAAACTGTGGTGAGGCCGCGAGGGAGCAAAAATGGTACAAGAGTTGGTCACAAGCTAGGTATCTCTTGCCCACACCCGAATCATCAATTCTGAAATTCAGCTCCTTCTACTTCCATCACCTGAGGGGGTAAGCATGGAAGAACTAGCATGAACTTTGAACTTGCTCATTGTTAGCCCCGCTTTGCTCTTCGCAGCCAGGACAGCATTTTCGTGGCGTCACGTCCCGTTATAACCCTCACCCTCAAAACAACATGGATGTCCTTTAGCTTTTCTCCTGCCGTTCTTTGATTTTCATTCAATTTTCGTCGCGTTTCCGTTTCTTGTAGCTTTGATATATTCTCTCGGTCATTAGGTCAATCGGCAGACTCAAGTTTTACGTCAACTTTTAAATTCAGATAACGATGTGATTCTTGTGTGCATCTTGTGTTCGACGGATCAACTTGGACGATGCCGTATTTCTCCACTTCGCAAGGATACTCCGAATGATATGGTGGGTCTCTGCGCCGTCATTTTTTCACTACAATGATCGGTGAATATTCGCATTCAAGCAATTTCAATTAGGCAAATTCGATCTCGATATTTTTCGTTATTTTTCTTTTTCAATCAGTTTTGAATTGTCTGGCTTTCTCCTTGCCTTTCGGAATTCAGGACGATTTCTCTACTCTTTTCAAACTGCCGTGTCCTGAAGTTCATTCTCGGTAAATTTTGATTTTTCTTACAATATTCTGCTACCTAGGAACAAGACTGGGGTTTCTTCTGTTCCCTGGGTTTAAGACATCCACACCTCTCTCTTTGAAGTCCAAACTCAAAACCAAGTTTCGCCGATAAAAGCTATATACCTACCTTAGTAACTTGGTTCAGGCTTCATCCCGAGTTATTCCTGCTTGTCAAAAAAATAAGACCAAGGAATCGGCGAACTTTTCGACGATTCTAATCGAATTCCCTGGTGCCCAACGATAGTGATCTTTCCCGATTGTTTACGATCTAAGTAAGGTGCCTGATATTTAGTTTTCCATGTCTTTGATAGCAATATTGCATAACGGGGTAGAATAAAAAAGTTGCACAACATCCTGCAGGAAAACTGCTAGAGTCTTCGCTTGAGTTGTCTTTTATCAAGAGTTTCATTAGTGTGGATTACTAGGTTGGTATTAGTAGTTGGTAGTTGGTCTAATGATACTTATTGACGGCAGAGGGCGAGTTTGGTGGGGCATTGATACTAATAATAAATTTATTTCAAATCGAAGAATCGTTATTAATTCACTAATCGTGTTACGGTCTTTTGCTTATCAAGCAAATGACCGAAACACTATTAGTAAACCCGCAATTATTCGAATTGAAACCAATTCATTACTTGTGTCAACGCCCCTCCAAACTTGCAATATAAATATATGGACCAACCTAAACACTCAAAGTAATTTCAAGATTTTAGGAATTTGAAGCTTACTGGTTCAATAGGCCATTCAGCATTGGCTGTAATTTTCGTTTTTATAGAATGTTGTAGGCAAGCAAGAAGCTGCTATAGGTATGTTCGATCAGGTCAGTTCCGGGCGAGTTACTAATGACGATTAGCATAGTCACTCAATCACATGGCTTGAATTTGATAGGCGTCAGTAGTTACTGACCCAGGACTGGCCTGATTGATTCTGATCACCTGCATAGATCAGAATTTTTAGGCTACTATGTGTTGTTACAGGTTCTCTTGGCGATCCCTCTTTTGGTGACTTGTGAATAATGCTGGATGAGCAATCTTGGTCATGTCTGGGGAAGGCGGCACAGGTTCTGCACTGGAGCTTGTCAAATGTAATCTGAGCGAGCTGCCATCCTGCCTGTGCGCCTCAACGTACAGCGAAGAGGGTTCTGGTCGACGTAAACGTGTCTCCAACGAACCGGACATATCACCCGAAGAAGTTTTCCTGTGCACCTGGAGAAGAATTCTTTCCTGCGAGCCAACTTTAATCGATAGGCTTATCAGACGAAGTCGTATAGCGATCAAAATGGGGCCAAAACGTGTTAACAAGCCTTCAGCAAACGGTAGCAGTGGAGTCAAGAGGAAACGTGAACCAGATGCGTGCACGTCTAGCGGGCCTGCCAAGAAAATGAAGGTGAATCCGTCGAAAGGGATCGGTGGCAAAGGAAAGAAGAAGCTGACAGGCAAAGCAGGTCCGAAAAATATGGGGAAAAAGGGGCAAAAGAAGAATACGAATCGGGTATCAGCGAGACTATCTTCGAGCAAAGCAAAGACTCCTCCTTGTTCTCTGAGAAGTGGAAGAACCTTAGCTGACATCATTAAAAAGAAAAGGATGAAAGCGACTAATTCGAATACTAGCGAAGACGCCAACTCGATCGATGATTCCCCGGCTGAAGAATCTGTCAGCAAGAAAGCTCCCAAAAAGGTGATGGCGAAACCACAGCAACTTAATACAGCCAAAGCTTTACTCCGTAAAAATGGGAACAAATCGGAAGGTGGAGCGAGCGGAAGTGACGACCCTGAAATGAAGAAGCAGCGTCGCAAGAGGAAGAAACGGGACTCGATGTGGGTCAGAGCGAAGAGACCGTTGAAGAAGAAGGATTTGAGTATTCAAGAGGGAGCTGATGAGGAAGAGGAATCAAGTGGCGAGGACGAGGATGACGACGATGACAACGGGCAGATATCGGACGTTTCTATGGTCTCGTCGGCGACTCAAGACAGCGGTTTGCTCTCTCGAAAAATCAAAACTGAAATCCTATCCGATTCCTCGTTGTCAAAAACCGAGGACGTCCCAAAAGCAACAATCGTTGTGAGACAATCAACTGATGATGCCTTTGCATGTTGTGATAATCTTCCAATGGAAGTAGCTCGTTTGAATAGTGATAAAAAATTAGATACTGTGGATAGCTTGAATAATATTGTGATCGGAAACGACGAAGTAAAGACTGAAGACTCAAAAGTTGTTACGACCATTAAATCCGAAGATGGACTCGATTCAATTGATGGGTTCGTTGTCGAAAAGAGTTCGCTTTGCGTTAAGGAAGAGACGAGTATGGCTGTAGCTCCTGTAAATGAAGGCTCCAGCAGCAGTGCAACTGATTGTGCTGAGGTGAAAAACGAACTTGTCTCAGACGATAGTGAAGAACTGGAGGGAAATAAGGAAAACATTTGTTGCGTTGTCAATACTAAAACCTGCGACTCCGGTTCAGAACCGGGTGGAGTTTCTGACCCGCATCCTCTTGATGCGGAGGCTGTCGAAGAGCCACCTCAAATTAAGGATACCTTTTCTCTAAGAACGGACAGCACTCCAAAGGCAGCAGATGGAACGATCCAAATGACCGATGTGAAAAGTCTGTCGCGCGACGGGGATGCCAGCGCTCTCCAGAACGATGGAAGTTTGTGCCCTGCGGTTGGATCGGACGCTTGTCGGAATGATTCGACGGAACGATCGTGTGCTCCAAATAGTGTGCCTCTACCCGAAAAGGAATCAACAATCCTTCCGAACGAAAATAGACTTCCGAGCACCAATGGGAATGCCGTAAAAAATCTGGAGGACTCGAAACCGGACGCGGACTCAACAACCTGCGACAATCCTACGACCACCTTGGACGATTCGTTCGGCGACCTGTCTCTTCGATTGTCTGAAGATGACCTGGTCACTGACAAGGAACACGACGAAGCGATGCCTGACTCGACGAACGCATCCCAAGACCAGGCAGTTCCATTGACGACGCTCTCTGACAGCCTCAAAGCATTGGTCGATGCTGAGGGAACAGTAACCGTAAAGTCTGAAATTCTCGAAGATCCCGTTCGATCCTGCAGAGAAGAGTCGCTGGAAGACTTGACAGAAGAGCAGAAGCAGAGGAAAGAATCGATGCTTCAAGCTATCGGACTCCAACCGTTATCCAGTGCGTCTGGGGAAGCTTTGGAGGAAAAGCCTCCCAAAAGGTAACTATTTCTTCGATGTAGTCAACCCATAGTACCTCATGCACCGGTCGACCTGAAGCATTTGGTCGACAAACCGTTTTATTTAGATACAGCTAAATGCTACTGTAGTATGGTTTGAATGGTCGGTTTTCAACATCAAAAACGTTCATTCTTCTACGGTTGTCAGCAGATCCGGAATTGGGTCAATTCTTGAAAACAGTGATTTATAAGCCAAGCTTTCAATACTCTTATCTTCGGGAGATTTGGCTTATCGGGGTAGGGTCCCAGAGACGTCACCTTTGCTGAGCTTTTGGTAATTTATTTTATCAACCTCATGGGTTGACCCCTATCCCGATAAGCCGACTAACATCTCCGATGCGACTACCATGCGATGATGAAGGTACCATAAGCAGAAGAGGGTGTTTTCAAATTTGAACCTATTCCTGGTCTGTTACTGCTGAACTGAGGTAAATATGCTGTTGATATGTTAGCAATATCCCGGATTTCCAGGTCGGACGGTTACACTGGAACTTTGAAAGCTGTCATCAAACTCAACCGAACTGGTGACAAGAAGCATATGGTGTACAAACGGACTGAGGGAGACCTGGCATCTTCCGATAAACTCGAGTACCGGATCTGTTCCAAAGTAAGACTTCATTAATTCCATTGAAATCGTCGTTGCTTAATTTAGCTTTACGTGTTCACATAACTAAAATAAAACGACCAGTTTTGAAAAATGATAAAATATAAAAATTCGAATAGTAGTTGTCAGTATCTCGGAAGTGCATACTGTGAATATTCAACATTGAAGACAATCTTTCGCCAATTCCAAAATTCCTTGACAGAAATGTGAAAAATAAAATCCAATATTGATATTTATTTGGTGAGTTCTTCTGATAACGATGCTGCAATGTGAGTAATTAACAATCCCTCATTGCAGACTTCATCTGGAGAGCCCGTTTCCGATGACCGGAAAATAGCTTCATCAGGTTGGCACACCAATATTAGCAACATCTCTCATTCTAGCTATAATTAATGCTGGTCACTAATCGCAGTTTGATTTTCAGAACACAGCGAGGCATCTGACGATGACGAAGAAGGCATTAGGTAAGCTGTACATACCAAATATTTTGCACTCTTGAGAAGTACAGCCAAGTGGGCCCATGGAGCTGTTCCCGAAATATTCAACCAATTCCGATATTTTATCTTGCAGTAAAGAACCGAAGCTGATCATACCGGAGAAAAGTTCTTCTTTTTCGATCCATCCCGACCGCCTGTGCTCAGATGTTTGCAGCTACTGTTTCGGTAAATTCGGCTCTCTGGATACGCCATGCCATGTTGCTCAGCTCAAAGGCGATGAACGCCAAAGAAAAATTCTCGAGAGTGAGTTCTTCATTATTGGGATTTGTTGGTCGTAAAAATAATGCTTCCTAGGCTTAATCCAGGCTTACTCCTGGATTTTCTAGGCGCCTTTCCATCCTAGAAGACAAACATCATGAAATCGAAATCTTCTGTTTCGAATTACGATAACATCGTTTTGACAATATTGCAGACGAACCGCATTTAACCGGTGAATCCTGCCTGTGCGACGCGTGCTACCGGTTCGTCGACCGAAAAGCCAATTTCCCCGAGAAGCTCCGCGTAGGAAAATTGAAACCTCCGGCGCAAGCGTCCACATGCTGCGTCACCCATTGCGAAGAGCCAGCCACCCGGACGATAAAGCGTAAATGGCTGATAAAACTGAAAAAGAGCATCACCAATAAGGTTGGTGCCTGAGTTATGAAGTTTTATGTTTATGAACTGTTTTGTGACGGTCGTGTCTGTCACTGCTATTTGCCGTGGTACATCTTGCGTGAACATGGAATAATAGAAAGATTTAAGGGCATCTTCGAGTCGATTTTTTTAGAAAAAGTCCCGATGTCGTGAAAAAATTCATTTGATTCTTGACATGTCATGATACCTTTATCGTATAGGCATCATCCGTTTTACCTCGACTGAGCGCATCAAATCGGATATCATCTCAGAGCGTTTTTTGTATGAAAAAATGTTAAAACCTGTTTTTTTGCCTGATGAGAACGTTCTTTCTCTTTCAGCTGGATATCGACATCGATAAAATGGGCCATGGCGTTTACTACCCTCTATGCACTCAACATCATTACTGGGTAAGTGAATATTTCTCTTGTTCATTAAAGCGCCGGAAGAACTGTGTCTATGGACAAATCACTACTGAATTTTGAGCTCACTTTTTCAAGTTTTTTTGTGGCTCCTCACGATTTAATATCATTTATTGGTGGTGAGGGTAAATAAGTGGTGATGGGCTTGACAGATTAGTGGTTGATGGGTGATAAGTCCATGGGCTTGACCAATAAAATAATTGCCTTCCCCCAAGATGCGTCCACTTGAAATACATAAAAACCGCTGTACTTAGTTTATTTCTTCAGGCTGAGGGATTGATAAAAAGATAGCACTTTCCTGTCGTAATTTACGATCTGGCAGCTTTCCCCCTAAATAATCAACTGCTACGTCATTCTTCATTCGTATTATAGCAACTTTATCGTCTTGTTGTAGGTCGAATACTTCACCGTTTGCGGGATCTGTCGGAAGAGATTGAACCGGAATAATCTATTCTCATTGGGAGCAGAGGCCGACAGGTTGAACTTGATGCTGGCCGAAGATGGCATCCCGGCCCGGTTATCTGTGAATTTGTTCCTGTGCAAACTTTGTAGATACTACGCCGATCTCCGGCTCAAGTACCCGGATCCGAATGCTATCCCCTGTTCGAATCAACCGTTTTACAAGAACTACAGGCGCAAGTAAGTTACGGTCACTTTCCGATTTGATTGATGATCGATTATTGAAATTTAGGAGGTTTCAGATGTCATCGATGACACAAACGCTGGTTATACGCTCACGTTTCCTGTCAAAATTATTTCACTGCTTAAATTGACGACCGTTTCATTTTTTCGCCAATCAACAGGATTTTGATTTCACTCGACATGCCGGTGAGCGATAGCGAAGACGAGCTGATTCAACCTGTGAAAGAACCTATGAAAATGGAAGGAGGGCGGGATGACGGGAAGAATCCCGACGACGTCATGTCGCTGAGCGGTTTAGCCACGCTTCTTGGTGATCAACCTCAACAACAAGCTCGAATACAGGTTTATTTTTGATATTATACCCACTCCTTCGTTAACCGATTAAGGCGTCAGGCAAGGGTCAGGAGCAGTGTTGTATTTTAGGAGTGAACCTAACCTTTTCTTGTGGTTAGGTTAACCTTGTCTCGATCCTGTCCTGTCCAGGTGAAATTCGGTAACGTCAACATCGGTACTCTGAGCAATCTGAACATCGGGCAGCAGGCTGGCAGCTCCGCGTCAACGTCGACTTCGGCGGCGAGGACGGCGCCGACGACTTCGGCCCACGCCAGCTCCAACTTGAACGGCGCCTCTGCGAGCCATTCGAACGAGTCGACGTACCCGGATATTGCGTTGATTGCAAATTTAGAGTACCAGGGACCGAACACCCCTGACGGATCGTGGGAGCGATACAACTCAACTCTGCAGTTCGACAAAAAAACCAAGCAGCTCTGGACTGAACTTCAGGTAATACGCAAGTTCAGCACAATTATCACTAGCTACTCATCGGAGGAAGAATCAAAGCCGCATCAATCAGCTGAAGATCCCAGTCAGAATCGATGGGAAAGATCGAACCATGAAAATATTAAAAAAAAAAAATGGACGATTCCTCTTCAAGTGTCAGGAATTGGTGCATTAACTTTACGTCAGCCGATGGATAGCTTGTTTGTCTTTGTAACCTGAAAATCTGGAGTCTCTAAGCAGTAGGTCGAATTTCGGGCCTCTCAAAATGTAATTATTGAATCTTATTTACTTTTTTTCATGCGCAGAGACCATACGGAAGTCAAACTTCGTTCCTACGTCACCTCGTCATGCTGGAAAGAGTATGGCGCGACGGATACCTAGTCTTAGCACCTGAAGCGGACGAAGCCGCCTCAAGGTATGTTGTCGCGCTGAGCCAGTTTCTGAACCTGATAACTTGTTGCGTTGATTTTTAGAAGTTTGAGATCTCAAATGAGCAATGAGCGAGTATTAAATACTCAAATTTTGAGCTAATTAGTTGTAACACAGTTTTGTGTAAATTGCCTCTGAAGCCACGATTTCGCATTACAGGTACATCACTTCAGCTCGCAATAGGATTCGAGCTTTTGAAACGCAGCCTCCTAAAATGTCGAAAATCGTTCCTACCCCCGCCCCGAAAGTTCCGTCTCCCGTTCCTCCGCCTCCGAACTCGAATCCGGCACCGTCGCCAGCAGCTGTCGTTTCTCAGGTCGCAACGGCGGTCCGCGTCCCCATCAGCAGCACAACATCGGTCAGCCGGCCAGCTCCGAACATCACCGTACGGAAGCTCCAGACCCCTTCAACAGTCACACACCCGTTCCCATTGCTCCCCAACACCGGAGAAATTGAGGTAGGTTCGATTCGGTGAAACTTGAAAAAGGGTTTCGGCCGTTTTTGAGGATAAATCGAGTAAAAATACAATAGATAGTTTGCTACATAACTCATTTCGGTTTCTCCCATTCCAGGTGACGACAATTCGTGCAGCAAAGCCGACTCCGTCTGTTCAGAAGCCCATCGTCGTCACATCGACGGCCCAGCCAAGTCAACCTCGCATTATCAGCACGGCATCGCTGAGCACCGGTCAAATGGGACAGCAAATTCCACACTTGCCCAGTCAACAAAGGCCTAGATTACAGATGATCAACCAGCAGCAATTGAAGAAATTGACTCCCCTGGACAGAGCCAAATCTCTCGTCAGAATGGCTCCCATGTATCAACAGATTCAGCAGCATAGTACTCAGGTAAATATTTATGGGTTTGCTGAGAATTTTCATTGCCAACTTCCAATGGGTAACCGGTACAATGGAATAAATTTAATTTAATTTCCAGGCGGACAAACGAGCTCCAGCGTCAGACGTGCGATTCCCCGGCAATAAAGCTTTGAATTTCATACCGCCCCTGGTACGACTTCCTCAAATGCAGCCCACACACTTCTACCAACCTCCTCTTCAAGGTCTGCATCAACAGCAGCAGCAGCAACAACAACAACACATAATCCAACAGATCAACCAGCACGCATTTTTCCAGAGCCAGCAACAGCAAAGAATGGCTATTCCTAAACTTCCGAGGAATCTGACTGTAATGTCGATGCCTGCGAGATCTTCTGGGCCTCAGGCGATCACACTTAGTCACGCAGGTACATGGCTTTCATCACCTGTTGCAAATCTAACCTAACTTTTCGATACTGGTAGGTTTCCTGGTCCCAAGCCCAACTATTACGTGCTATCCTGCTGCCACGTATCGATTTCTTCTTTTGCAGGGATCACAATCGAAAAACAGTCGGCACCTTCGACTTCGAGATCGTCAGCTTTGCCTATAGAGCGACCGAGTATTTCGGTGTTCCGCGAGCCAACTACGCCTTGAAACCGTGGCAACGATACGGTGACCGAGATCCTTCGTATAACGATACTGTTAGTACCCATATCATCAATCGTGCTCCAAGGCTATCCAGCTGTGATCGACAGGCTTTCTCTCGAATCCTTTGTACAAGAGTGTTACAGAGGTTAAAATTGTGTTCAGTTATGTTTAAATGCAGAAACTGTTCCAAATTTGGTTGTGCACAGCTTGGGAGTCTTTGAATCGGCAGGTGAGAGACATTTTGGCTTGTTGGGTCATTTTCAAAAAAATGACAAATTACGTGTCTATCTCTGTCTTGCAGGTTAAACAATTCATGTTTTCCCAACAAGGCAAGATACTCCTTCCTTTGATCGAGTATTAGCCTCCGTAATGCTGTTAAAAATAAATGGGATCAAGTAGGAAATGGGAAAAACTCCGGCAGGATTCGAACCTGCACTTCCTAAGGAAATTTTGGCCATTCCCCACTTGATCTCATGCTTGAACAAGATGAGGTGATTCTGAGAGATGCATACCGTTCACGACCGCTAATTAGGGCGAGGCGGGTTAAGTGCGTACCTGTTTTTCATAAATCTGCCTTTGCGATTCTACCATTTCTTTCATTTTTGGAATTTTAGCTCGCCGACGGTTCTTACTCGCGCAATTTTCGTTGGAAAAAACATCCAATTGCCCAGTACGTGCAAAGGCGAATGGGGAAAAAATCAAATGCGGAATCAAAGATAATGAAATAGTCCTGAAAATCGTTGAAAAAGTGAACGCACCTCGAAATTGAATTGCACTTTCAGTGGAAGGGTTCATGAAACTAGGTGAAAATAAAATTCCAACTTTTGCTGAGGGGGTTGTGATTTTTTTCAGTTGTACATAGACAACTCTTCTTGGAAATGAATTAGTTAGTGACTTCATGAAGAGGAAGCACAAAGAAATGCATTCACCCCGCCTCACTCTAGGTGGTATTAATCTGAAAAAAAAATTTGTTAGCGCTATTGTTAACTTTAGACATTTGAATTGTTGCTATCTTGACAAATGTATACCTTGACAAAATCTTAGGTATGACAAATAATTTTTGAAAATCGTTCAGGTAAACTGTAATTAAGAACCTGAAAATGAGAACGATTTCCACCTTTCAAAAATAAATGTAGTAAATTCTAAAATGGAAAAAACTGACGTGGAATGGAAAAAAAACTATCTTGACCACATTTTAGCACATTGTTAATTAAAAATTCAAAAAATATTGCTATGGAAAACTGAGAAACAAAACTCAATTGAAACATTGATAAACAATTACTTATTGGTATCATTTTCAAAACCGCGATTTAACGCTCAGAAACCTAGAAAATCTGTTGATCGAAAAATCCTTTTATTCCTGGTCAACGCCTTGTTTCTCTGGGAAAAATAACTTATACGAAAAATAAAATTAAAATACAGTTTGCTTTTACGCTTTTACTCAGAATCACTTCTTAAACAGGTGTTTTAAAATTTGAACAGTGAGTTTTTTGATATTTTCGATCTTAACAGCCTCAAATTGTGTCAAAATATGGAAGTATTGAGTATCTACGCAGCTCTGGTTTCTATCATAGCGGCTTCGTTTTTTCGTTGTTTCGAATTTTAGAATTCGTTGTTTTCCTAATTGAAAAACCGCGCCATTTTCAACTAACTTGAAAAATTCAACCTATCGAACCGAAATCGGTAAAAATGCCCATCGATACGCTTCAATTCACTGAAGAAAATATTAAGCTGAAAAAACGTTATTAAGCGATTTTTCCCGTTTGCAGTACACGGTGGATACCTAACAGGAGTATAATGTACTTAACACCATGTAAAACAGTTGTACAGGATGTTACTGTACAAATAGTGAGGTCTTGTGCGTCAGTTTGTTTATCGAGGACATCTTTCATGTTTTAATTGAAAATGGCGACAGTGAATCTGCAAACCTCGTATGTTGAAAACCCAAAATTTTAGATGACCATAGGGAAGCCAATGAAATTTGATAGTTTCAACTTAAAAGGTACCTCGACCAATTAAATTAATGAATTGTTTCGACCCCACAACCAGCTTTTCGATAATAAATAAGCGCCTAAAAAGCAGCGCGAGTCAATTTTCTTGATTCGAGGAGATACGCTACGAGTTGTTTTACAAGTGGAGCTCAAAGCATCATTTTCCCAAAAAACCCAACTTATTTTGCAGTTTCGCTGTCTCGCTAGGCTTCCTCAGTTAGCCATTCATAGGCCCTGATGTCAGTCAATCGGATCTCGAGGTTCGGATTTCGGTGGTCAAGTTTGTATACGCAGAGATTCGATCTCAAAATGTCGCTAGATGAGGCCAGTTTTGTCTGACCCAATTTTTATTTTTCGAGTAGGTACAATTCGCTTTGTAAATTTTAATTACCGGACGTTTCGGACTATCGCAAAAAATCGGTGCTTTATTCCAACTGAATCTCTATTCTTTAGATTTTCGTTTTCCAAACGACTGAATGTATACGCCGTTCCTAATAGTTGTTTTCCGTTTATTGTTCATCAACTAACATACCTAATACCCATGCATATCGCTTTTCTGCCTTCCTCGCGCCAACGAATAGCCCTTCGTTTCTGAAGGTACGACATTTTTCATTTTTCCTCACCCGACGGAGGAAATTGCCGATAAAATTGAGATTGGTGAACTCTTGAATGCTGACGTGCCTGTCATTGTTCACTCAAGTTTCACAAAACCTTCGCGGCGTTGAGTGGAAAATCTCATTCGCTGCCGACAGTAAAAAGGATTTAGCGACACTTTTTGGGCTACGAAATAATTCTCGATTTATAAATTCTTCTCGATTGAAAATTTCAGTTTAGAGTAAGAGAAAATAAATTATAAATATTGTTATAGCAATAAATAAATTAGGCATTTATTTATAACATGTATTATGTGTATAGATACGTATATATTTATAACATCAGTTGATTATTTATAGTATTTTGCGGCCGCGTTTATATTTTTACGTAGTTTAAATCAATCGTTCAATTTCGTTTTCGACTCTTGTGCCTTGTGATTTGCGCATCGCGCACACCGTCACGTCCTAGTTTTGCGCAGAAAGTGCCTCTTCTGTCTTGAGAAGGTAGATGGAAAATTCGATACATACAAATGAATATAATCATTGTTATGGAAGGTTTAAAATAACGAATATTATTCGACTCGAAATAAATTATACGATATAGAATCGTTGGAAATACAGAAAAAAATAGTAGAAGATAACGGGATATATTTTTGAATAATCGAACAGGTGATTTATTACCCGATAATAATAAAAAGGGAACAGACTTTCAATGTTATCAGTTTTTGCGGTTGTTATTGTTAATGTTGTAGAGAAATTTCATCAAGTTTTATGGCCGACGGTTTCAAGAAATGAAACGTTCTACAATTTTAGGCCTGGCCGGCTTTCATTTCTCACTATTATTTTGTGTACAGCTCACTTCTTCTGTTCGACGGTTTTATTTTCCAAAAAAAAATATTTATAAAAGTTGACATATATTATGTTCTAATAACTGATTTCTAACCAAAGTTACTATTATTATTATTATTTGTATTCTAATGCCGATTCAATTTTTTCTGCTTCGCCTTTTTCGGATTATATTCTCTACCTTAATTTAATTGAGTTGGGTGATGATTTTCCGCTCATTGTAAATAAAAGAAGACTTGAATATTATATCTACCTTGCATTATTTAAATCGATACCTCTTCAGAAAAACTCTAATGATGCAGCGTGATGTCCACTTCAGGCCGACCAAGTTAATTAATTAATCGAGTCCACCAACCATGGAATCGATCCAAATGTAATAATTTTTCCAAAAATGCCTAAAAACCTTACCAAAGTACCTGGTACTCACCATCTTTTGGTTATCGGCATATTTTGTGTTCAAGGGATAAGGTTTTTTGAGTCGCAATTCAATTAGGTATTTGACAATTATATTATCGTGAAACATCATAGTATTGCACATAATCGATTTCATGGTTAAGTACATCGAGGAACCATACATTTCATGTCATGTTAATCTTCTTAAAAACTATCGAATGCTCTGGACTAAACGATTCTTCGTCAACATTGAAAGAACAGTTTTTCAAAAAAGCGTCACTTCGCCAAAGTACGAAAATCGAAGCATAAACTGCTGATTTGAGGCTACTGCGACTCCGCCTACTTAACCTGGATAACAGTCAACCGATAGGGAGTCTGCACTACCTACGCCAAAATGCCACTTCATTAAAAATAACCGAATCTCGGTGCCGGAGCTGGAAATAATCATAATTGGACCATTATAATCACGAGCATTTAATTTGAGATTACTATTATACTCATAGGGTCTTGAGCCATGATCACAATCATAATCACGAGTGCGAACACCATTGCAAACCCAATTCCTAAAACTCAACCCACTAACTCAACTTACAAAGTCAACTCTTACCTCAACTCACCAACACAAACTCAACCCAAAAAATTCGACACTCAGACACGACCCACAAACTCCAATCACAAACCCACCTCATAAACTCAACTTACATACTCTTAACTCAACTCATGAACTCAACTCTCAAACTTGACTCTCAACCTTAACCCTAAAATTGGGCTGACTCTCAAACTCAACTTCCAAACTCAACCCACAAACTGAACTCTCAAACTCAACCCACAAACTGAACTCTCAAACTCAACCCACAAACTCAACTTTCAAACTCAACCCACAAACTCAACTTCCAAACTCAACCCACAAACTGAACTCTCAAACTCAACCCACAAACTGTACTCTCAAATTCAACCCACAAACTGAACTCTCAAACTCAACCCACAAACTGTACTCTCAATCTCAACCCACAAACTCAACTTTCAAACTCAACCCACAAACTGAACTCTCAAACTCAACTTCCAAACTCAACCCACAAACTGAACTTTCAAACTCAACCCACAAACTGAACTCTCAAACTCAACCCACAAACTCAACTCTCTAACTCAACCCACAAACTCAACTCTTAAACTGAACTCTTCAACTCAACTTTCAAGCTCAACCCACAAACTGAACTTTCAAACTCAACCCACAAACTAAACTTTCAAACTGAACTCACAAACTCAACTATCAAACTGAACTCTTCAACTCCACTTTCAAACTCAACCCACAAACTGAACTCTCAAACTCAACTTTCAAACTCAACCCACAAACTGAACTTTCAAACTCAACCCACAAACTGAACTCTCAAACTAAACTTTCAAACTGAACTCACAAACTCAACTATCAAACTGAACTCTTCAACTCAACTTCCAAACTCAACTCTCAAACTTAACTTTCAAGCTCAACTCACAAACTGAGTTTGTAAGATGAGTTTGTTAGTTGAGTTTGTGTGATGAATTTGTGGGTCGAGTTTGAAAGTTCAGTTTGTGGGTTGAGTTTTAAAGTTTAGTTTGTGCTTTGAGTTTGGAAGTTAATCTGAAGGGTTCAGTCTGAGAGTTGAGTTTGAAAGTTCAGTTTAAGAGTTGAGATTGTGGGTTGAGTTAGTATCATGAGTTTTGGTGGGATGATTTTTAAAGTACGGTTTGTGAGTTGAGTTTGAGGGTTACGTTTGAGAGTATCGTTCAGGAATTGAGTTTGTCAGTTGAGTTTGAGATTGAATTTGTGAGGTCAGTTTGTAAGTTGAATTTGTGAGTCGAGTTTGAAAGTCGGGTTTGTGGGTTGAGGTTTTGAGTTGCGCTTGTGAGATGAGTTTCTGGGTTGAGTTTGTGAGCAGAGCTGGTAAGTTGAGTTTCTAAGACGAGTTTAAAAGTTAAGTTGAGTTTGTGAATTGAGTTTTCAAGTTGAGTTTGAGAGTTACGCTTGAAAGTTGAATGGGTGATTCGAGTTGATAAGTTGACTTTGAGTTTGTAAGTTGAGTCAGTTGGTTGAATTGAGTTTTTAAGTTGGGTTTAAGAGTCGATTTTGTAAGTTGAATTTCTGGGTTGAGTTTGTAAGGTGAGTTTGTAAGTTTTGTTTGAGGGTTGAGTTTGTAATCAAGTATGCCGTTTGAGATTGTGAATTGAGTTGGTGTAGAGTTTATGAGTTGAGTTGGTGATTGGAATTGTTGAAATTGGAATTGTTGGTGAATTGGAATGTTGTCAATCAATAATTGATAGACATTTTTTGCGTAGTGCTTCAAGATATCAATATTTGCTATTGAAATTCTAATCACAGAACATAAGAATGCAAACGTACTTCTGACATCTAGCCAGTCGTGATTACGACCGTAATGGCATTCACCCTAGTGATTATGATTGTAATTCTCACCGTAATCATAAGACCCTTTGAACGTAATCATAATCTTAACCTCAAATGTAATGCTTGTTGGTAATCACTTGAGGAATGTGGCATGAAAATGAATTGGGGTACCTACAGAAATAGTTATACCTAGTAAGGTATGCGTTTTATTGTAGCGGCGCCTAATTTTAGTGACACCAGGTGTCAAGATGGCAATGCCATGTCACTTTATTACGGATTTCACTCATTCGGCTTAAAGTTTTGTGGGGATTAGGCAACTTTATCGACAGATTATCCTCAGCGACAAAGCTTCAGTTTGAGCCGAGGCAGAGAAATGATCAGCTCTAGGGGTAATAAGGATCGCCAGCCAGGAAGTTTACCCCGGAGAATTGTCCTGGATATTCAAGACCATTTCACTTTTTCACACAGTAAATTCCGGAAGGAATAAATACTCATTTTCTTATGCCTCCGCAAAACATCCTGCTTTTAGGGATATCTTTATTGCTTCTATCTATGTCGCCTGTACAACTCTAGGTAGCGATGCTCAAGCTATAAACCCAAAATTGCAAGATCTTTCTGGAAATCGGGAGATCAGCAAACTGGGCACCACTTCTTCTACCCCTAAACGGACCAATGACTGCGAACGTGTTTTTCAAACACAGGGATGTCTGAAACGTAAAGATCCCTGAAGGACAGTCGTCAACAAAGTTCAAACTTGAAATCTCTGAGTTGGTATTCATTTTTCTTCTTGCTGACTAACCTAGAAGATGAGCCCTGCTTTATGCTACATACGGGTTTCTCAAAATTAAACGTTTTTTCCTACATCGGAAAATCGCATTACCCTACAACTTTCAGGCCATTAATTCCCGCTAGGTTGCGCGACTATAGTTTTTTACCCTATAGCAAACTCTCCTCGAGGAAAATGATCGACGAACTAATTACCGGTGTAATCGGTTTATGTATTTAGTTACAGAAACAGTTGGCCACGGCTGGCCCTGGAAATACGCGTCTCCTCAAATAATCATGTTCCATTTCCATAGATTTGATAGGTAAGATTCGGATACACACGATATTCCCTGCCTCTGCCTAATGTGCGAAGAAGCATGGCGACATATTCCAACCTACAAAATAGAATTCTGATTCTTCTCCCTTCGAATCCCTCATCTCGATTTTCAGCTCGAAATAACGTCGAGTTTAACAAAGACTCACGCATAAAGAGTTTGGTGATGTCATGGTATTGGTGCTAGAGAAGGACAGAGCAATGGGACCACAAGGCCATTATATTGTACGTTTCGGCACCCGTTATCACCAAATTCCACTCAATGAGCCCATTGAACTGAAAGCAAAAACAAATCATTGCAGGGTTTTAGCCTTAAGAGACACGTACAGCGGCAGTTAGATACGGCACATCGACCACGAAATCTATTTTACTTCCGATGACTAGCATTCTGTAATACTGTAATCCACTCTCAGGGTGGGATTGATTCCAGCCTCAACTATGAACTCCCAGCCTTCCAGCCTCTGATGAACCCCCTTCTACGGCGGGGGGTAACAACTGGGCTCAAGGTAGGCTCAAGTAAAATGTTGGATGTCTATCTCATAAAACAACCCGGAAGTCAATTCATTTAAAATAGCAGGGAAGCACGATCACCAGCTGAACAAAAACCAACATATAAAACGACCATTACCCACATTCCAAAAGGTGAAATGAAAAACTGCCCATAGATCAATAGTTACGGTTGAAAAACCATGGATCCTCTAAAATTATTTTCAACGACTCAAAACTCCAGTATGTTCTCCCTGAATTTCACTCTTACCTCGAACCGGTTTCTCATTAAAACTTGTCAGCAGGCCCCATCAGCGATCTTTGCATAAGAACCGAACGAATTTACCTATCAAAAGTAGTCAATGTCAACATATTATTGCTCTCTTGGTAATCTTGCAGTCCAGCGCAGCAATGAAGCATCAATACTGCAAGAGCTTGGAGTCTCTCTTCGCTTTTTCCAGCGAGGAAAGCAACTTTCGCTTTGGCGTCAGCATTTTCCGCAGCTTGCTCTTCTTTCTGGAGAGCGTGATGGTTCAAACTTTCAGCGTCGATCTCGTCTTTAAGCTTGCAAATCTGAAACAGCAAGTGGAAATAGCCTGATCGTTGGGATGATTGAATTTTGGATTCAACCCAACACAATAAATCGTGGATGAATTTATCGACCCAATACCCGCAGTCAGAGATCGGAATAGCTGGAAACTACTTGTTTTCCAGCTTCTGATGTTACATAATATCATAACCATAACCTGTAGGTAACATAATTAAAACCGAGTAATTGTCAAAACGCCTTACCATGGCGTCAATTTTCCTTTTCCTGGCATCTGGGGGAAAGTCAGCGAAGAGCATTTTGCCGGATGCCTTCGCAGCATCCATCACTTGTTCATCATGCGGCCGAGACAGGAGCATTTCCAGTGCTTGGCTAATGTCATCGTCATTGGACGCCGAAAGTGTGAAGAGGGCTTCTTCGGCCAATGATGTCTGCAACAGAAATTTCGCCCGTTGTAGATCACATGGCACGAGGCGACTTACTGGAAATACTCAGGACTGAAGACTCAGGAACTCTTTGGAGGAGAAAAGCGCCATCTTCTAATGGTTATTCCTGTATGGCGGTCATACAGTCTCAGACTAGTCCCTGGCAAGTTACAAAAAGGTTATCCAATCTACGCCTTGAATTCGTGGCTAGCAACTCAAGGGACATTCTGTAAACTCAAGGCGATACGTCATCGGAAGTCGAAATTACAACCTATGACAATTTGTGCAATGAGTCGATAACGACTAGGTACTGAAGACATATTGCTTCAAATTTACAGGATAGAGCCCCTGGGGTAGTCTGGGCTGCAAGACCAAACAGACCCTACATAAATAGGTATTTATTGAAGGTATGCGATGGATAGCATGAAATTGCGGTGGGACTAGGAAACTGGGGCTTTCCCATAGGTACTGCTCATACATTGGGGGTTTGTGCCTCTAGCACCAGGGCAGAGGTGGATGATGAAATTCGGACGATACAAAACTCAAGCCAGACGCTCTCACAGACTAGAGGTACGTACACAAGACTTACGACAAATTTATTGAAGTGGTAAGCAAATTAGTTCTCGAGTTAACCCAGCCTCCAAGTTGATACAATCTCTTCAAAATTTTCTAGGGCCACGATCACCAAACATTTACTGATTTGTTGGTCGCTGTTGGTAACTTTGTCCGCAGATACCTGCGTGACCTATTATAACTATCGAATCGGTAACTTTAACGAGTCGGAAAATGTCCGGTAAAAGTGGGCATGAGTGCCAGAACTTTTGAGGTAGAAGAGAGCTGTACCTAATTACTTACCTATTAATTAGCTAACTTTTTTAGAGTTTTCTTGGGCGTCTAAGGGCCTCCCCTTGAGTGTCCTACTGATTGTTTAGATAAATAAGCACCTTTTTCTCTGTTGGTGTGTAGTGTTTTGTAGAGGTTGAAGGATCTGTTGAAATTCGAGCAAAAATTGTTGTTCACCTTGAACCGTACACAGTCGATCACTACCAACGATAAAATTAAAATCGCGCCTTGCAATACATTGTAGCAAATTTTGCTCGTGGATCGGCATAGTCAAAATTCTTCCACTCCAGCGAAATTTATTTGTAGCCAAACGAAACGTGAAAGTATCAAATAGAAGCTCTAGGAGTTTGATTATGCAAGGCACAAAGGACAGTGATGGAAATATGGAAATATCATGCCAAAAGTCGATTTTCAATTCGTTGAGTTTAAAAAACAGATCACTCTTTTACTTGGAAGAAGATGATACACAGGTACCTATATTAAGAAGTCAATCTAGCATCACAAAAATTTTCACCATTCAATGAAGACAGTTTTCAATCTAGAATTACCATACGCATGTAAAAAAAATTGAAACAGCAAACAAATACGTCAGCAGAGCCTTCGGCATTTTCATAAAGCAAATGAGAGGGAAGTTGAGTAGCTCTCACCATGAACTCGGAATTTTGAAGATGTGTCGGTCCCTGTTGAGGTGAAATTCATCTATTTCCATCTCTAAAAAAGAGTAGGTACCCAAGGTTTTTCCGTTTTGTTGGAAAAAGCGCTCGGGATGAAAAAATGTGAAAAGAAACACCCATATTTTTCTATTCTCACGTATAATCGGGGGGTTAAAAGGTAGGCACTGTAATAAATATACCTTTTGAATTCAAATGCTCGATTTAGAAGACTTCAAACAAGAAGTGGGTGAAGGATGGAGGAAAGAAGCGAGTTGCATGCCCTACATCGGCTGCCCAGATAGTTGGGCAATTTCGATAAAAGCGATAACTGCCGGACGAACATTCGAAGTGAACCAACATGCAGCTAAAAACGCCATTCGAGTTAGAATGAAACTAGTTCAAACTAGTACATACATTCCAGTAACGAAAGCTCGATTGTTGCAAGCCGGAAGCTACGAGCACCGTGAACAACTATCCTGCAAAACTTACAAGTATTACTTTCAAACGTTCCGAAGGTGGAAGAGAAATGTTCATGAAGAAGAAGCTACAATGTTTAGTCATTGAATGTTATGATTAGTAATTGTCATGTGTGCACATTCGGCGGTGATAATATCACCATATTATGCCCGCTTTTCGTACGGCCAAACTGCAGTACCCGAACCACAGAGTACCTCAGAAGAAATGGTTGTTTCAGGAGGTGACCTCGGTCGGACCCGCTCAACCGGCCCGTGCGCAAATATTAAAAAGGAATCAATAAATACCTCAAGGTTAAAAAGAGATAAAGGAGAACCGACCTTGAATGGTAAAAAAAAACTCAGTTTTTCAAAAGCCAAGGAAAACAAAGCCAGGGGGGTAAGTTGAAATAAATACCGAACCAAATTTTTTAATCCAAGGTTGACTTCATCCACTGCATCGGCCTACATGCAGGCGGGTGAAAAGTAACACGAAAAATCCATATAAATTCCATAATCATGAAATAGTTGTCAGCTGATCGGGATAAGGGTCAAACCAAAACAGACGACTCTTTTGCCGAGCTTTCGATTATTATAATCAATTATATAATCATAAAATATAATAATCATCGGTAAAAAAGGCGTCTGTTTTGGTTTGACCCTCATCCCGATCAGCTGACAACTATATCAAGTAGCGGGTCGATAGTTCCATCTTCAATAATCATGAAAGTAAAAAATTCTTGGTTGAAAAACATTATTTTAAGGTACTGTTTGCGTCAACTAGCCCACCGGGCATCCTCATGATTAAAACCAACTCACTGCGCAAGGGCGAGTAGGTAGGGCCGACCAAGGTCAACAAGTAGTAAAAAAGCCTTCCTAATGCCATAATTATGCTGGTTATACCGTAAATTTATTTTTTGACCAGCATTATTACTCCTTTGCAGAATCCAAAGAACCAGAATGTAGTGATAAATTACAATACCTAATTCAAGTGTGAATATACCGAAGTGTGGGAAACAATCGGCCAGAATGTAGTTGGTATTGGTATCATTGAAATGGGTCGTACGTTATAGCGTGTTGAATGAGATACGTTGTACTGCAATGGTACCAACTGGTCGAATATCAAAATTAAAATTCCCATAACTTTTGGAAACCCAACAAAAAATTATTTGAAGATACCTAACAAATTTTCTGGTTTTTGGGAACTTTTTGTGAAAAAAATTTACTTAGCATTGAACATTCAAGTTGGCCGACTATGATGCGTCGCAATAACCGAACGGCTGGAAGAAAGCTTCGGAAGCAGATGCTAGAGAGATTTCGAAGAGAAAGCGAAAGATATATTTGGTTGCAAAATGTGACTACCTTGCGAGAAGGCGAAGGGGAATGGTTCGGTGTTGGCGGGAGCGAAACGGACGAGGTCGAGCTGGAGCCGTCCATTCCCGGCGGAACCAAATTGGTGGCAGATCCGGCGCGACGGAGGCTTCTGTTCGCCACGTTGGCGATCAGGTTACCTAGCGTTCTACCCTGTTATGTACAAACGCGCAATTCAACAAAGATTTGTCATGTCAACTGGGAAAATGTTCAAAAATCTGAGTAGGTACGGGGGAGTGGGTACTTTGGAGTCACAATCGCCGTCGATCGTTGAAATATTCCTTTATCGTTTAAGGAGGATCGTTTAGAAATATCAATCGTTCAGGGGATCTGATTGTATTAGTTGACTATTTGTGATTGTTTGCTCGACAAGCACGGCTGATGATCATCAAGATTGAGCCCAGATACCACGGAGCCAAATTTTAGGCAGTCAGGTAATTTCTTGGTGAGCTTTCCAGGAACGATGCCACGGGAAGCTCACCTGCTCAAGCGGCTGGAAGATTCTGGTGGCTGGGAGCTTTGAAAATACTATGCCTATACCACTCTAGAAAACCTGAATTTTGGTACTTGAAATTCGTCTGTGTATTGATGCTGTTTGCTGCCTCGATTTTGAGATGGAAGCACAAATTTCCCTCAAAATGAACGTTGAAAAAGGCCCTCCACCATTTTTTCACCTCAAATTTACCGAACGAACTGTTCTATATCTATAAATAGTGCATTCGACGAACAGATCTGCGGGTGCTCTTGGCATTCCTTCATGCGCCTAACTATTCTTCAATATTTACAACTAAAACAATTGAAAATTCCAAGGCCTAACTGTCGTATTTTGTACTAACCGACACCTAAGATTTGATAAATATGTTATTTACTTGCGTAAGGGACTCTTCCGTGGATGGCGTCACGATTTCCGGTTGAACCGATGGCCTTCGACTCTTGCGAGCGCAGCCAGCACCGGCCTGCGCTTTGATGGCGCACTTTTTATGACAACTCATGGTGCAGCCCTGGCATTGGAGAGCGTCTTTCAACCAGATCTGGGGCACATAAGATCAGCCGATCGGGCTCATGCACAAGAAACAACAGAAAATCAAATTTTACAGAGACATTAGCGTTAAAACAGCAGGCAATACTTTTTAATGGACTTTATCACCCCGATCCTGATCAGTATCGAAAGAAGAAATCTTTTATCAATAAGTTACTGACCTTTTTAAAGCAGAATCCGCATTGGGTAACTTTTTCAAAATGCGTTCGGACGAAATCATGCTCCAGCGAAGGAGGTGCATCCGTGGCCGAGGGGGCGGAAACGATTGTGACCGGTGGCGGGGGCGGATGCGCAGATGAAGCGACACTGCCGAGAACCGGAGCTGCTGCGGACGATGAAGTCGATTCTTTGGAAGTTGAACTTTGCACAGGCCCACCAGGGCTCGACGGTGTAAAAGCGAAAGACAAGAGTACGTCGCCGAAGCAGAGGCACGGTTCGAAGCCGGGATGATTGGACAATTCGTTGGACAAACTGTGGCGAAACGGAGGTAATTATTACCATAAAATTAGTGGCAGATATGATAAGGGATCGACCCGTGAGTATTTCCAAAAATGAATAAAAAAGGAGAAATTGCGTTTTGAATTCGAGCCAAACCAATTTAAAAACAAAACTTTCGAATTTTCGGGAAAACCCCCCTATCCTATGGTAAATCAAGAGAGAAACCCGGGAAAAATACTCAAAAAATTCTAAACCCACGGCATCACCTTCAAAATTGAGTTTTGGTGTTTTTCGAAAATGGATCATACTAATGCCAATTTGGACCCCTTAACCTTTTCCGATCGGATTCCCTGAACAATATGCATCAAGTTGGAGCAAACCACAACTTTTAGGACTAGTTCAATCAAAATCGGATCAGCGGTTCGATACGATGTTCTGTCCACCAAATTTTGGCCAAATTCAGGACTTCGTACCGAACCTTTGATCCGATTTTGGCACGGTTGGTCCTAAAAGTTGTGGTTTGCTCCAACTTGATGCATATCGTCTGGGGAATCCGATCAAAAAATGTTAATGGGTCCAAAACCCAAAAAAACTGTAGTGAAAACATTTTCCCGACCGATTACAAAAGAAAGAGGCAAAAAGTACGACGTTTCCAAAAACTCCCAATTCTCTCATTGTCAAACGTAAAGTAGGTCTTCGATTGTTGTGTCATTACCTATTGGCTATGGAAGGATTCGGTGGAAGGAGTGCAAAAGTAGATATATAATGTCCAACTGTAGGAGGGCAGCAGTATTTCGCTACTGGTAAACTCAAATGACCAAGTAGAATGTTCTTCTCGAGGCCGCGCTTCCAAAGGCTCAAATTCAAGTATCTATGTTCTGGATGGACTTCTATTCTGAACGTTTCGTTGAACTGAATCAACTGGAAGAAAGGAAACACAATAATAAAATAAAACGATAGTAAAATCGTGACATACTGGTAAAACATGAACTAGGGTGGTAATAAATTAAATTTTTTACCAACCTTGGAGCATGGCAGTTCCTTTGTGCTAAACATTTGAGGGTAACTGATCTCGATTTCTGGCTCTGTGCTGAGCGACCACCTTGACGGACCTTTAGAACGGTCGGGACTGCCGCTAATGGACTGTTTCGCTGGAGAGTCTGAAACCGGTGGAAAAAGAATTACGCAGGGGTTCACAACAGTACGGTTTCTATTCGGTTCCCCTCCTATTGGTTTCCCTCCTATTGGTTTCCCTCTGACCAGATGATCATTTTTGACCAATGGGAAGCCAAACCGTATGGGAACCGTACGGCCCGACCGTACTCTTGAAAACCCCGCTTGAGACGGTTCAGTACAATCAGGAACATAATATAATCATGTATCGTAAAATAGGCTATCACTAACCAGAGGCGGATGGCGGATTGCTGCTATCACTGTCTGTTTTCTCTCCAGTTCCAATACCGCGGTTTCGAAGCCCGAAGCCTTCTATGAACTGAAGGAAATAATAAAATTCTATGAATTCGATTTTTCCATACGTTAACCAGCCGCATTAGTTGCGCATGAACAAAAAATTGCGGATTGAGGATTTTCCCAAAATTGACTCACCTCTTGCGATTTTGCTTCAGTACCGGCCAAATATTTCATTCTCCTTTCAACTCGAAGGACAAACGATTTCGGGGAATGTCGGATGAGTTTGTCCAAAGAATTGAGGGACTGGACGTTTTTTCCGTTAACGAACACCACAATATCGCCGACCTTCAGATCCGATATTGAAGGGTTTGTGATGCTGTCGACAACGCAACACACCTGGGCAGAAATAATTATCCTGTCAAGTGTTTGGCATAGCAAGACGATTCGTCGCAACGAAAATTTCGAAAATGTTCACTACCTGGTATTTGTCGGGGACGAATTCCTGTTTGAAAGAGATACCCAAAGGCTGGTCGGGAGATTTTTTAATAGTCACGTCGACGGTCAGGTAATTAGCGGAGCCCGATTGAGTCATCTCAATCCAAGCTGTGTTGTCTGTTAGAAAGAATTGTTAGGTACAGTAAAATCAAGAAAGCCATAAAATCTCAAACGGATAAACCAACAAAAATGCTTATGCTTACCAATCGCAACGCTACAAAAAACGTAGCCATCATGTTCTCCGAGTCGAGATGCTTCGATGATCGTAAGTTCCAAGGTGCCGCTGGGTGGCTCCAATGTTTCACCCTCGGGAAGGCTGTCCAGAACCGCTTTCACAAAAAATGGCTTATAACGAATTTTGAAAAAAGGCAGCGTATGTTTCCTCTTCAGTGCTTTTCTTATCTGTAACAGAGCAGTATTGGTTTGAATACATATTTTAACGAATATGAGCAAGCCAATAGTCTGACAAAGGGAATCTAATCGCTAACTACCATTGCTGATCATGCCTGCCCACGGTCAGCCAAAAAGATTTGATCATTGAATCTTTCAGGCCAGCCCCAACGTTGGGCGGTTGTAGCCTGAACTGATACCTCCTTAAGATACAGTACTGAAGTACCAGGATGAAGAAAATTCAATATTGAAATTCGGAGGAAAAAAGATTTTGTAAAACAGGGCAGTATGCTTGAATGTATTCGTATTTGAAACATGTCAAAAACTCACCTGGCTAGCAATAATTGAGTTGATCTGAGGTAGGGAGCGCCCTTGGAACTGCGACTCAACGATCAGTTGAAGGTTCGGGTCAGAATAGAAACTGAAGTTCCAATGCGTGTACGGATGGCGGGAAAATTTCAGTCTGGCAGGCCCACTAAGTTCAGACACTACAACACAAAAAATTGACTAGCACTTACAACTTTTTCTTTCTAGCATCCCATCCTTTCTTCTCTCTATTGTTTTAATGTTTATTCTTGAGTTTTCGCCTGTTACCCCCACATCAGGGGTTGAAGGGCCAAATGTGGGTGCACTACTCATTTTGGCCCAAAACCTTGCGTTGTAAAAAGGAGAAACCTTTTGAACAAACCTGTGACGGACACTTGAGCGGATTTGGAAAGCCGCATACTCGCATCAATGACAAGTTGGAACCCTCCGGAATATTCAAGGTCCAAACAAAGTTCAACATCATTGATCAATTTCGTGCCGGAGTCAACATCCAGCGTTTTAACTTCGATGCTTCGAATTGCAGGCAAATGATTCCCAAGATTCAAATCTCGCAGCTAGAAAGGAAAGTAATTGGCGAAGATATAGGCAGCAATTCGAATCTACCAAAAATTACTAAAGATTTTAACATTGCATTGAAGGCAAACGAGAGTTTGATCACCTTTCGTTGCATAACCATCAATGAACTCGAAGTCTCTGACTCAAAGTTCAAAAATTCAATAAATTATTTCTGCAGGCACACTTACGACTATTTTTTCAAAAAGTTTCCCAGTGGTCGTTCTGGTAAGAAGTTCTTCGAGTTCAAGCGAGAGCCGCTGTCTGAACCATCGTCGTACGCGTTTAGTATTTCGACATTCTTGGAATAGGAATTGGAGCATAGCATTCAAGGCTCCAGCTGGTTCTTTACCAGAGCCGATTTGGTCCAAAATAATCTGAATGATTGCAACAGAAATTTCAGATCAACGTGAAACTCTCGAGAATCAGCTATCTGAATATCTTTCCTCGAGAATTGAAGATAAATGATAGTCACCTTTGGTAATTCATAGTTTGAGACCGATGGTTGACTTGATAAAACAGAAGCAGGTTGTCTCTCAATCATAAAATTGAATAGGCGCCACCCGACAACTAGCGTTGTGATCACGCCAGCCAAGAACGCCACCAGTATCAAAACAAGGAAGAGGACTACATCAAACATGTTTTCGATGATCAAAGTTTCATGCCGTCCAGACGTTCATAGAAGGCCAAATTGTGCCTGGAACAAAAATATCATAAGCATCGGGCATCAAAATCCTGGCCTCCTTGCTGAGGCATAGGGGTAGGACCAGGAAGCTGACGGATCTCACCCAAATCCAAACATTACGATCACCCTGATCCAACATTATAGCAGTCATCTTCTTCCCCTTTCTCACTCTTGGTGTCTTGAATACGCCAGAATAAACGCCATCCCCCCACAATCCAATAACGGCTGCCAACTAAGGCCAGGCTAGACCTGATCAACAACAACAAGGCAAGACAATAGCCTGGCGATCAACGATTCGAAGTCGGCGAATCTGTTCCTTTCCACACACGACGTGTCAAGCATGCCATCTGGGGATTTGGCACCCGCCAATTATCTGGGAGTGACTGGATCACTGCGGTGTTCTTTCAAAGAGCGCTCCTCGCTGGTTTTCCTTCTGTGGACGTTTCGGGACAAGCTGAGGAGGGAGGGCTGCTGGGAGCCTATTGAGCCTCTTTCCAGAGAGTGATGGCTTATGGAATTTTACGCTGAGGTCACTCCACAGACCTTGGGTTAAGAGACGGCTGCAGGAATGATTTCTTTAGCCTCCGAGTCCTGACTCTGCCGTCCCAATTCATACTGGAGAATGCTACGTCCATCAACATCTGCGAGAACGAAATCAGGGGCCACGTCCACAACCACGATACCCGTCATGCCATCACCATATTTCGGAAGAGGTTGACCAGATACCAGGATTCCGATTATTGGCGCGTTAAATTCCTGGATTGCCTCCCAGCAAAATTAAGTGACGAGAGATCATCGTGATATGGTTGTTCGCATGGTCGCCTCCCACACCGAAGTTCACCAGGCCGTATCACACGTCAGACCGATCTCCTCCCCATCCCACAGACCGTCTGGACAGACCGATTCTTTGGTGATTTTTACATGCAAATTCATTTGAAATTTCTCTTAGAAATAAGGTTCCATAGATTAATAAAAACAAACATTGATGCAGGTGCGCCAAAGTGAACATATCCATAGGATCAGCCAATCGGAAAATAGGGTCTGTGTGTCTGTCCGTGGGATGGGGAGGAGATCGGTCTGACGTGTGATACGGGCTTTAGTTGGTCGCATTAACGGTCGGTCGGGTTAAATTAGGTTTGTTCGATCAGGCCAGTCCTGGACAGTTTCGACTAACTGCTAACGACGCCAAGAAAATTCAACCGATCGCATGGCTTGAATTTGTTTGGCGGCAGCAGTTGCTGTCCAGGACTTGCCTGATCGAACAGACCCATTACTACAACCCTGTCAGGCCTACTTCTGACACTCACCCTTATCCAAGCCTCTCGGCCGTTCGCCCTAATGCCACCCTTCCTCACCTTCCCCCGAGCACTACCACGGCCTCCTCCAATAACCCTACTAACAAACATGTTGATTTCAATCCCGCACATCCGATAACCTATGGAACCACTGAAACTACATCAATCGATCCCACCGGCTCGTATGGTAGGGCTGCATAATTTTTTCGTTAGTGACATATATCGACGGCCCACCCACCAGAGTTAGCGATCGTGCATACTTACTTACCTAAAGCGATGTAAAGGACGGTCCTTCGTTTACGGCGAGCGATCAATCCACAGGCGCATTATGGCGCAAATCAGGTAAAAACGGGTAAGTACTTATTATACAATTCAGTCACATTCACGCCTGGAGTTACATTCTTTAAAGTGAAAGCTGCAGTTGGTGGTTGTAAAACTTGAGCTAAAACGTTATGTTTGTAACACTTTTTGAACTTTTTACGTATATTATTTACCTAATTTGTTACCTATTTTCCCAATCCTTGACCCAGAGACGAAATTGACACTGATAAAAGTGATAAGAAGATGATAATGTGATAGTGAATTGCTTTACTTATCGATTGTTGCTTATCGATTACACTAGGTAGATAAGCGACAGGCCCTCGCCAAATTGAGCCGAGTGCTAGCGCTCCAGTGTCATTTTTTGGTCCATGCTCAAAAAATGAATTACTCATTATGAGAACAACACTGGGTTAGCCAATTTTACCCTCAATACTAGTTAAGTACTCAATACTTGACTGGGTAGACCAGGCCCGTACCCAGGATTTTAATTTGGGGGGGAGGGGGGTCACCGCACAAAAATTTAATCACTTTTAACAATCAAGATTAACCTCGTTCTAGTTACCTAGGTATTCTCTGAAGACCCCAATGCCAAAGAGACAATATCGAGTATTTGCAGTTGCATTCCCATAAACCGCAACTTGGCAAAAACCAGTAATGTGCAGATAACGGACAATATTTCCATAAATGAATTTTCGACACAATTTGTTTATATTTTGAACCGTTTGACGCTGTTTAGGTCAGAAATATTAAAAAATTCACTTTGTAAATTATGAAAATCGCCTAGAATCGAAATACGTCAAGTTAAAAAAAAATGATGCCCACTGAGGCATCAAATATTTGAAACACAATGTGTTTCATGTCATGGAGAGAGATTTGCTCATCGGAGCACTCAATACCGCACTAAAAAATCAATTCCAGACACTATTATTTGTTAGGGAAATAAATTGAACCTTTCATGGTGTTATCAATTTTAATAGAACAATTTATGGATACACATGGTTATCGTGTAGTCGGATTGGCCAGCAGGATGTATTTGTTACATACGGTAGGATAGACTGTGACGATTCGTTGGCGGGATAAATTAGCACTCGAACACTATGGAATATTAAAACGTGCATACATTTTAAGTACTGCAAAGGGGAATACGGCAATCGAAGCATAATCTAGCTAGTTTCCGTTTAAATTAATAATCGCAATAAAAAAAGTTAATTTTATCCGATGCTGACAACAAGAAATATGAGATTGGCGCACAAGTTGTAGGACATGTTGAAGGTACTTCAGTCTTGAATCCACAGGAATGTGCAGGGAAATGTCCGTAACTGAATTTCTAGTATAAAATACCCCCCTTTTCCCCAGACACAAACGCGCCACTTCCCGCTCGGCTAAATTTGAGAAAACAGAGAGAAAAAAAATGTGAAAAGTCTTCGAAACAGGTTACAGTTCGTCTTTGTCGTCCAAGTTGACGTCACTGAGGTCGATATCGTCGTCGGCTGGCAATTCGCCGTCTTTGCCGTCCCAGGGTTGCGACTGAGTGGCCGTAGGCAGTTTGCCACCGCGGAGCACAGCTGTCGAACCACGGCCGTACGAGAGTTCCCTGGAACAAAAATTTTTTGTAGAGTCGAAGTAGCCATTATCATTGACCCAATGTCACGGATTATCTGAGACCAAATTCAAATTTGAACTTTCATCATCGAGAAAATAACAGGTACCTCAGGAATTCGTTGATTCCATCGCTTGAAAATGAGCCGCGAAGAATTGAGAATTTCATCTTCTTCGCGTTGAGAACAGCCATGGCAGGATAACCGAATCCTCCAATTTCGAGAGCCGATTCCACATCAGGCTGTGCGCCGGCTTCGGCCCAAACCCACCTGGAAAGCAGGAACATGGGGAATTTTAGTTAGATTTTAAATTTTGGGGGCATTTTTGGGGACAGTTTTTGTTCGTTGGAATATAAATTTTCCACGCTTCAAGAAGAGTACTTTCATGGAAAAAATTATAAAAATAAAGATGTAAAATTTACGACTTTTTTGGGAATTCAATTCCACTTTTAGGTAGTTCTGTGAAATTGAACGCATCTTGGTTTCAGCTGATAGGAGTCATTTGCCCCTATATCTTACGGTATAGCTTACTCATCCGAGATTTTGCTCTGGCGAGACGTTTGTTTAGGAAATTTCATCCAACTCACCCCCACATTTTCTGCTTGTATTTGTCGCCCATAGTTTGAAGGGTTTTGAGGTATTCGTTGCGGCAGGCGGCATTGCAATCGAGGATGTGGGGCAGCACCGAAATAACGCAGAGCGGCTGCTCGCATGCTTCTTCAAGATCGGTTTCCGAAAGAATCTGCAAGTCAAACATATGAAGAAACGGTGAGTAATTAATGCTGCGCTTGTCATTGATGCAGTTATGATTTTTGGCCAGAACAATCCAGAAGTACGGAATTTCTTGTAACTTTTTACTAGAAAATTTTACCAAAATGGTCGACCATGGAATATGGTCTACGACACTATCCAACTCACTTGTTTTATCTCTGGAGGTTTGACGTTTTGAGAGAGTTTGTTAAGGGCGAAAGTGACGATGTCGCCAGCCGTTCTTCCTCCGTTGTAGTCCTCGGCGTCGCTCGAACTCTTGGAGCCGGGAGAGAAGAATTTGATCGTGGGATATCCCTGGATTCGATACTGGCCCGCCTTCGATGTGTGCACAGTTGCATCAAGCGCTCCCAGTTTCACCTAAAGGAAATCGGCAATAAAAAATCCGGATATTTTTATTTTGTTTCATGCGCTCGAGGCGTATTTTTCTGTCGGTGCGCTGCGTCCCATCCTGCACCGACTGTAGTGTGCGGATCAACAACAACTGCCGGAATAGGATACACGACAACGGATATTGTCAGTGACAGAATAGAATGCTGCATCACCTGCTGCGCTGCGATGCGGCCTGCTGCCCTGCACTTGTTGTTCCACCTTTTGACTATTCCCTCAGATTTTATAACTCAATAAATGAGCACCCTTGATGTAAAATACAGAATAAGCCCCTCGATAAATACCCGACAAATGAAAAGTTAGTGAATGTAACTTGTACATACTTTTCCTGCCAGTTGGCGAGCAGCCTCGGCCCACTGAGGTGCTAAATTTTTACAATGTCCGCACCAAGGAGCGTAGAATTCGACCAGCCACAAGTCTTCGCTATTCAGCACCAGTTTGTCGAAGTTGGAATCTGTGAGCTCGACAACTTCATCCTTCGGAGGCGGTGGCTTTTCCTGTGGACCAAATCAGGTATTAACATTTTGACAAATTATTTAATCGGGTAGGATACCTTGGATAGGTTTTGTGATTTTTATTACAGAATAACCCTAATTAGCTATCCAAGTCGGCTATAAAAAGGAAAAATTTACCTGGGGGAACGCTGAATTCACTTTCTCCGTGATGTGTTTCAACACGAAGCGGCTCAGTTCGCCAGCAGTACGTGAAGATGACGACGGGTATGAGATCGGTTTGGATTTATCAGCTCCGAACAGCAGGACGTTAGGGAAACCTGAAAAAGTGAAACAACAATGAGACGATTTTCTTGGAAGTGAAGGGGGAGTTCAATTGAAACATTGCAGATACAAAAACACGATTTTTTTATAGAGTTGACTACCCCCACTCCCTTCACCACGGATTTACAGCGATGAAAATCTATTCGAGGAACCGCCGTATACACAATGCAATGATTTTATGAGCCGATTGTTGAGGGGTAGTCTAGATAACGCGCCAAATGTTACGACGTCGAACGATTTTTTATTGGCCGTGAAATGGCGAATAAAGTGAAAAACGCCTACCTTTTAAGCTGTAACGTTTCCTGAAGTCTTGATATTTGTCAGCGTCGAACGCACCGAAATCGATAAGCCCCTGCAGAGAAAAATAGAATAATCAACTATTACACTACCAAAGAGGCATCAAATGAAATTACAAACGTGTGAACCCGTGATTCCATAACAGAAACAGGAAAATACCAGTTACTCACGTTATCTACAACTTAATAATTTTAGAAAGACTGGAATAATAGGTAGGTACATTGATAAAATACACTTGGATGCTTACCGAATACAATTTCGAGATCTTCTCAATTTCGGGCACAAGATTTTTCGAATGCCCACACCAAGGCGCGTAAAATACGACAACCCAATACCGGTTTGAGTTTTCGACCTTTTCCTTCCAATTGTCAGGCGTCAGTTCCACGACATTTTTGGAGTTCTTGGAGAATATCAGGTCGCTGGCCGAGCTTGTTGCAACTATGAGAGAAAAAATTAAGGATTTCACAATTAGAAACACCGCATACTGCGAAGAACATAGGCCAGAGAAGTTAGGCTAGTTAGATCACACAGATTGCGTTAGGTAGGTAACAAACGGAGGAGTCACCAGATATTTAAGGAAATCAAAGCCAGGTCAAAGGGTAAATAAATCAAAGCAAACCTAATTAGTACCAGCCTAATATTAATAATTAATCGTATCCTTTACCTATTGTTGCCAGCAGAAATACGTGCAGCTCCATCCTCGAGCCGAGGTGCTTTTCTTTCAAGCGAGCGCCGCGAAAGATAGAAATTCGAAACTTAAATTCTAAATTCCCGGAAAATTACGGGGCGGACCCTTCTCAGTGCACAGTTATAGAAACGTCTAGATCTAGAAAGAACGCTGAGAATCTAGAACCGGCGATGAAATTAACGGAACTGGTCAGAGATGTAGCCGAGTCGTGATTCGTGATGATAAACAACGAATCGTCGTCGGTTCTCGCTTTGCCCCAGAGTTACCTGTTGGTTGAGCAGATGATCGTACTGTACTACGAAATCTGCAATACCTGACACGTATAATAATCGTATAGTAGGCCTGTTGGATCACGCAAAAGGGTTATATTCTATCGTACTTGCAGTCAATTTGTTCGTATTATTGTCCATAATCGTATCAAACGATAACACTGCTTTGTCTCCCTGTCTCCCCGATTCGAGATTCCGTGGTGAGTTCTGATTGGAAGAGATGATACGTGTCGCTTGGATGTTACATTTTACAAATGACGTCACCACACACCAAGTACCGCCAATCGAATGTCTGTTTCAAACTCAAAACTCTTTCGTGTGGTTGGTTTGGTAAACTTGGTAACAAAAAAATGCTCACTGCCAACTCAGAAGAGAAAGAAATAATGAAACTTAAAGGTGGTAAGAAGGTTGAGTTTGAGCAACTTCGAGATCAAAGTCAACTTCGAGATCAAAGTCAACTTTGAGATCAAACTTAACTTCGAGATCAAAGTCATCTTTGAGATCAAACTCAACTTCAAGATCAAAGTCAACTTCGAGATCAAAGTCAACTTTGAGATCAAAGTCAACTTCGAAATCAAACTCAATTTTGAGATCAAAGTCGACTTCGAGTTCAAACTCAACTTCGAGATCAAAGTCAACTTTGAACTGAAACTCAACTTCGAGATCAAAGTCAACTTCGAGATCAAAGTCAACTTCGAGCTCAAACTCAACTTCGAGATCAAAGTCAACTTCGAGATGGCATTGCTTGAAACCTTTACATAACTGGTGCAAAAATTCGAGCTTCTTCTATACAAACAATTAGATCTTTGGCTTGAAAATATTATTTACCTACATAAATGGTAGCAAAGGTTAAAGATCTTCTGTACCAAAACATGAACACTTTCGTGTTCGAGCAGCGCAATTCTTTCTCTCTGGTTTTAAAGCAGCAAAAACACTTTTTGACCATTAAAAATAACCTCTGAAATCCTTCTGAAAGTCTCATTAAAACCTCTAGAACAGAGTTATCTCTCAACTATCCTTATTTCCCCTCTGTTATTCACCTCGAAACCTGTAGGAACGGAGAGAAAACCTCTGATATGGCAACACTGGGCTTGAAGCCAACGCTCTCCGAGGCAAAACGAACGAAAAATGTCTTCCGCGCCTCTGCCATATAGGATGAAGAAGAAGAAGAAGTCGAGCGCGATTAGTTTTCTTATCAAACTTTTTCTTATCAACACCTGACGCAATTCCATTGTCCATTGTGTTTGAGATTTGCCAAAAATTGAACTGTGTCTGATTCAAATAATTATTAGAGGAAGTAAAATAGTTAAGGATAAGTAGTTTTTTATTCCCAAATCGTGTTTATCATTCCTTCAGTTCAATTATAATGATAGGCAATGTACGAACCTGGAGCAAGCTTGGAAGACGGCAGATCATCAGGTCCGTTGAAAAAATAAGAATACCTTATCTGGATTATGTATCTTCCTACTTAATTCTCCAGCATTAGAAGCTACATTTACTAGTTAAAATTTTAATATTCTTAGGCTTTTTTCCCTAATGGATACAGTCCTTTCAGATGCAAATCTCTCCTCGAGTCTCGAGATTTCTCTACCGGCCTCAACGGTCCGGCACCGCCGCTGAAGTCATCGTTCAACCAGCCGCCGCTGTCTAAGCCGCCGGCGAATCTTGAAAAAGCAATTTACGCAGAGCATAAATCCGGCGACAGGCAAGAAACGACTCAAATCACAACTTTACCTAACGGGCTGCGCGTTGCGTCAGAAAACAAGTTCGGCCAATTCTGCACCATCGGCGGTAAGTTGTTGGGGGTTTTCCACTTGAAATCTAGGGCTAGTGGCGCTCTTCATCCAGTAAGCTGTAATTGGTAAATTGAACTGTTTTCTTTCAACATTACGCATCGCCAAGGTTTTATTCTTTGAGGTATTCGTGTTGATCATTGCCATCATCGCTGTCGTAGAGAACTGTGCAATGTAATACTCCACAGCACACGTCACAGTACTGCTATACTTCGACATGGTTTAGCCATAGTAGAGCCCACTTCTTTTGGTGATTACATCGTCACTCAACGCGAGTGTGCTTGAATTCATTTTTGGTCGAATAACACGAAGAAAACAACAAACCAATCGGCCCAGAAGGCCAAATTTGTAAATAACTCACAATAAATCTCCTTTTTCAGTTATCATAGAAACCGGCTCACGTTATGAAGTCGCATATCCCAGTGGAGTGTCACATTTCCTCGAGAAACTGGCTTTCAGCGTAAGTCAGATCTTCAGATGCTTCTGTCCATGTTATGTTGTCATATTCAATTTGTTGTTGGGCATAGTTTCCGTCTTTTTAATTGGAAAAACAGAGCAAAAATACTGCTCTTCGGTTTGTGCTGTCTCTTGCTCGTCTCTTGACATAATATGCTCATGCTGATGAGAATTTAGGACCCCACAGGGAAACATTGATGATGAATGATCGACCCGTATCAGTATCTTGCAGTCACACGATCAGGGCTAGGGTCATACAGAAAAACGTCGTCTCCTTCGCCGAGCTTTCGGCAAATTTATTGCCTTCTTCAGGGCTTGGAGACGAGGTTAAGCGGTCATATGACCACTCCCGTCCAAGACGATTGACATTATTTCCATTAAAGAATGGAAATAACTGGCTCTCCGAATGATGAATGACGGTGTTGTTCACACCACCTAACGGTCTCCAAGCCCTGATGAAGATTATAAATTAATCGAAAGCTCGGCAAAAGAGGCGTTGGTTTTCTGGTTGACCCTACTCCCGATCAACTGACATCCATAATCAACTACGGGTCGATATCTCACATTTAATACCACAGGGAAACTTCCGTATCAAGTTATCTTTAGTGTGTACTTATCTCGGAATCGTTTTCTCAGGGAACTGCCGAATATAAGGACAAGGATAAGATTCTGCTCGCGCTTGAAAAAGATGGTGGGATTTGCGACTGCCTGGGCTCAAGGTAAATCTACTCACGTCCAGATCCGAATCACAAAACGGAAAAATTCGAGTTTCTTTCTCCAAATAATTTATTTAACTGAGAATCTTTTGGAAGAAGGTCTCATCAAGTAAGCGCTATTTCTCAGGTCTCGTTTCGATTATCATGTTGCAGGGACACGTGCATTTATGCGTCATCCGCTGATAGACGAGGCTACGACACTGTCGTCAAAATACTCGGCGAGGCAGTACTGAGGCCAAGATTGGAGACTGACGAGGTGTGTAGACGATTGTGAGCCTGGAAGCAATTCAAACGTTTTGGTCGACTTCTCCAAACTGCCATCGTCAATGGCCTCATCTGATCAATTTCAAAATTTTCAGATAGCAGCGGCTGCTCAGTATATCAAGTTCGAATTGGAAAACCTCATGACGCGACCTGAACAGGAATCAATTTTGATGGATATGATACATGCTGTAAGTGTCTTGACTTTTGTCAAATCTCAGATTGTACTAAGAGATATTGTATTCCCCTTTGAAATTGAAACTGAGCTTATCTGCATTTTGGTTTCTGCTGAAAATATTGACTCGCATATTGACTTGACGCTGAAATGTTGACTTGCATGTGCAGATGGTGGAAGAACCTTATTAATCACGCATTAAACATGATGAGGTTTGTTGGTATTAAAAGATGGCAGTACAAGGTCCCATCTATTGTTTGAGCTGAGCTAATGTTTTTTTTTGAGTGTCACCTTTGCTAAAAAATAGAAGACAATTATTGACAGATTAGTCGAAAGTTTATCATGAACCTCTTTCATTTTTAGGCTGCTTACAAAGACAACACATTGGGCCTGCCGAGGATTTGCCCTCCTCAGAATGTCGATAAGATCGACCGAGATGTCCTCATCAGCTTTTTGAAAACCCATTATTGCCCCAGCCGAATGGTCGTCGCTGGCGTTGGCATTGAACACGAGCGATTGGTCGAATCTGTACAGAAGTGAGTAGTTCTCGTTTGATCAACTTTAGCCGGGGGATTTTCAAAATACGAGCGAATTCTGCCCTTCGTTATTCAATGAATTTCCGATGTGGGCTATTCTAGTTGTCAGTAATTGTTATACGAATTTACCTCGGTTATTTTCAGGTATTTCGTCGACAGTCCACCGATGTGGGGCACTGACAGGTCCAAAGTCAGAGTGGACAATTCACTTGCCCAATATACGGGCGGTATCGTCAAGGTGAGTGAACATCTCGGACGTCGATTGGCAGTCACAATCGATGATTTGCGACAGTGAAGAATGACCATGGATAGTTAATACTCGAATCGCTGATAGAAGGTTAGGTGACTTTTCCTCTTGTGTTCTGAAGATGAACAGCCTATCAGAGATCAGATCAAATTGCGCGCAGTTCGTTCTGATTGGCTCTCCGGCTTCAAGCTCTCAGATAGCTAAACTCAACCTGATGGTTGAAGGTTATCAACGTTACTTTAAGTTAACATGGTAAAGTAACGCTGTCGCAAATCGTCGATTAACCGTACTTTGCGGATGATGCCTGCTATTTCTTTCTTTTTCAAGCACAAAAATTCGAGTTATTTTCATATCTTCGAATTTGAAGGGTTATCAGTTTATTGTTGTCAGCATATCAACAGTTGTTATCAGTTTGTGCAATGATGAATACTTTAGTCTCGTGCTTCGATGAGGTGGAGTTAGTTGCTCCGGGCTTTTTTCTTCACCATTTCAGGCTCGTCAAGTTTGCAAAGTAAATTGTACTTTTTCAGGAAGAGTGCCACATACCTTTGCACCTTGGGCCGTCAAATTTGCCCGAGCTGGCCCACGTTGTGATCGGCCTTGAAGGCTGCAGCCATTCGGATCCGGACTTCATCGCGATGTGCGTCCTCGGTGTCATGATGGGCGGAGGAGGAAGTTTCAGCGCTGGCGGCCCAGGCAAGGGCATGTACTCCAGACTGTACACCAACGTCCTCAACAGGTGAATAACTTATCATTGATTGTCTTTTCATTCATTTAATGATTGATGCATTTAGCTAAAATTCATTTTTCTAGATGTCCCTTCGATTATTAATTTTCATGATTTTGTTCGCAGGTACCACTGGATGTTCAGCGCTACGGCTTACAATCAGACATATTCGGACACGGGCCTGTTCTACATACACGCAAGCGCTCCTCCTAGTCATGTGAAGAACATCGTCGACGTCTTGACGAACGAAATGTCTGCTATGGCCGGTGATGTCGACGATGAAGAACTCAGGGTAACCTTCTCTTCTGATTTCCAATATTTTACCTTTTTTTATTTCAACTCTTGAACTGAGAAGGTGAAAATCTGGCGGACATGACAGTATCACTGGCCAAGTTCGCATGGGTGGACAGATATTTGTTCGGAAATGGATTAATTGACAGTTTCCTGATGGAAAATGAAAATGCGCATGCCCAGGTGTGCGAAGGCTGCGAGTCCTGGGTTGCCATGCTTGCTTGTTTTCAAATAGAAGCAAAATGATCAATCATTGAACGCTACATTGCAACTTGGCCCCCAGAATTCCTCCAAACCATTGATTCGATTTTCATTTTTCGGACCATCGTAATTGCACTGTTTACCATTTTGTAATAAAACTATTGGTAGAAGTTACGGAATATTGTTGTAGTGATATAGCTGATGGTGTTTTGCAGAGGGCTAAAACGCAACTTCAGTCCATGATACTGATGAACCTTGAGGCGAGGCCGGTTCTTTTCGAAGACATAGCCCGTCAAGTGATCGCCACCGGGCAGAGAAAACTACCATCCGGCTTCATCAAAGATATTGGTACTTTTCAAGAGCTGCTATCATTTTTATCAAATATATATTGTTAGCTCAACGATATGTTATATTGTTGTTGTTATATTATATGTTATTCGATTATTATTGTCTGAGGTGTCGTTACTTCCAAGTTTTCACTACAATTTCTATAACCTTCAAATTGTTATTACAGAAAACATCTCGGCTGGAGATATCAAACGTGCATCCGTACGTTTGTTGCGATCGCAGCCGTCTGTCGCCGCCCGAGGTGATATCCGTCACCTTCCCAACCTTCACGAAATTCAGGCCGGCCTCTCCGACAAACAGCCGGTCAGCCGTTCTCGAAAATTGTCCTTGTTCTCGTAGTCGTAAATAAACGTAAAACATAAAAAATTCCGATCGAATATCCTATCCGATTTTGGATGCTCGACGACTCACACTCTTAAACTGATCCCTGGTATCTACTGTGTGATTGTGATGCTATAAAAATAGAGGGAGTTTTTGTTGTGCAGCCATTTGGCTGGGAATATGATCTAGGAGGCCCTGAAAGATCAGCTGCCATCAAAATAACTATAAAGTGGCGCAAAAGACTTTAGTTGCTTTTACTTTGGAATAAGCTTTTTGGAGAATCCATATTATCAAAATTGGTCGATTGAGAATTGACTATATTTCATGTATCGGTGATTTCATTGCACCTAAGAGCGGTTGCTGGGTCAAGCGCCAATTTCTGGGGTGGCGCATCCAAGATGGGGTCGATCAAGTATAGTTTGTTCACTTCTTTGATGTTCGACACCCATTCGGCTTTCCAACGCACCAATTCCGACGAGATGCTGTCGAATTCTGCCTTGGCAGTTCTTAAATTTCCAATGGCCGATTGCTCGAATTCCTATTGGACATTGGAAAACTAGTTAGAAAATCGGTTGTTCTTCAAATTCGGCGATAAGAAACTGAAATTTCTATGTCTTCTCATTAATAAAGTAGAATAAACAGCCATTTCAGGCGTTGAATTTCCGTTAGGTAACCAAAGTAGCCCCCCGTACGCGCCCTGCCGCCCTCAATCAGATTGTTGAACTTTCTCATCATTACGGGCTCTATATTGGATTTTCTTACCTCGACCATCTTTTCGATTTCTCGTAGGAATTTTTTCAGCAGCGGCGGTTCAATCTGGGGACGTGAACAAGTTTGCATTGAATTCTGTGAAAACCTAGTGGAAGTAATCCCAAATTGGAAGTACCTCAAATTTTAAGTGTTTCCAGTGTCAGGATTTTCGGTTTCGGTTGACCGAGCATTTATGCGAGTAGTTTTTGGATTGGAACATCGGGAGGCTTCGTACGCTGAAAACCACTCACTTCTGGGTAGCCGGCGTCATTTTCCGGTATAAAGCTGTCGTCTTCTTCCTCGTCCAACTCATCAGAAAACCATTCGGTTTCCCGTTGAATTGCCTTCACGGTGTTCAAAATGTCGTTTATGTACGACGGAAACTTCATGAACTCGAAATCGTGCAAATATGTAAACTCCATAACGTCCACCGGCTTGGAAGCTGAGCGACGACCTATAGATTGCTTCTCTGAACATGCGAGAGTAACATGAAATTAATGGAAACCTGCTATTCAGTTGAGATTGGCGTTAAGAAATGGCGTCAAGGGAGCTCAGACGCGCCACTCGTGTACTGACGCCAGGCGAGACTGTTGGTTAAAAATAAGGGAAGGCCACCTGCGGCATGCCACAAAGGCGACTACATGCCCCTTTCATTCAATTTTTTTCTATTGATTGAACTACTCACTCGGTAAGGGTAATTCAATTTTGGGCGTATCAACAATTGTGCTAGAAATGTTTCTGAAGCTTTGGTGGATTGAGTTCATGAACTCGTTGATACCCGTATGCGATAAAATCGTGACTATCATTTCCCGAGAGTCTCGAATAAGGTCCTGGGTTTTCTCCCTGTTCAAAACAGCGAGTTCTTTCAGATCGTCCTGTTGAAATTCGAGTGAAATGCATGAAAAGTCTGATTTTATGACTGTGAGCGTGCGTCGCTCAACAAGCAAAAAGGGACGTACTGGAATTTTTACGAGTGACCTAACCTTCAGCCCGTTAATACTAGACCTATTGGCTACCTAAAGGTGTACCTTGAAAGTATCATTGACCGTCTTCCTGGCCTGTAAATGTTCCTTGCAGTATTGCACCACCAAGATCAGCAGGCTCTGGAGCAAATGTTTGTTCAACGGATACCCGTGATAAGGTTTCAATCGGTTATCGATCGATTCTTTCACCCCTTTCACGTTCAATTGATCCAATTTCGATTTATGTTCGTGTCTCAATTTCATCGCTCGGTTCGCCATGTCGTAGAAATGCCTGTCTTTCGATAGGCTGATGTAAGCGATGATTTCTGAATAAAGCCGATGTAAAATGTCCAGATAGTCTACGGCAGAAACAAGAAGGTCATGTTTCGGTTGATGAATGTAAGACGTCAAGTTGGCAGGTTTGTCTGAGGTCCTACACTGATGGGGGGTATGTCACAATAGGCCCATTGAGGCCTCGGTGACGGAGGGCTGCATACTTAGCCTCCCCCCCCCCCAAAAAAAAGAAGCGTGAGTGTGGGCATGAGGTAAACAAGTTTGTTAGGCAACTCATCATCTTCGATGCTCAAAGAACACTTAGGCCCAGCGCACACGGTGCAACTGTTTCAAAACAAACGTTGCAAACCAGTTGCGTCTCCAACCAGTATGAGACTAGAACAGAACTGCTGCCCGCACACGGCGTGTGGGATCAGTTGCGTGAATTCTGTGCTTGAGGTGCCTCATGTCGTAAAAAAATGATCTCTTCCTGGTCACTCATCCTCAGGTAAAGTCCAATGTTGTCGACGCAACGCAACTGCGACGCCGGGGCCAGCGTTACACACAACCAATTTCCAATTGATTGCAAATCAGTTTGAAACCTGTTGAGTTGTGGGCGGACCCCCATTTGAATACACAGCCAGGGTCAAGGAACAGTTGTAATCTAGTTTGGTTTGCAACCTTTGTCCCCAAACAGTTGCACTGTGTGCGCTCCGCCTTAAGTGTCGTAAATGTCGTACCTCACGCCCGCACACACGCTCCTGGAACAAACCCATTGTCTCTATCCTCTGATGCTACCGTATGCTATCACCTTTCAACAAAAAAGTCCAGACTGACTCGCATTGGAGATTGTAGTGCTTCAGGATCACGGTAGCTGCCGACTTTTGGTGCGAGTAATGGCTCTTGGTTAGATGGTAATGGTTGTACGCAGCCTAGAACAAACTATCTCGTAGATGAAAATCAGTAAAAATAATAATGAGTTCACGTCAGTTGTACAGCAAAGGACAAATTTTGTATTCCAATAAAAATCATTATGTCAGTTGAAAATTGAAAATTTGAGTTTATGACCCTATCTCTTTGTTGAAGGTACCGAGGAAATGAAGTAGCACTTTGTCAGGGAACGCCTCATTTGTTAGGAGAAGGGCCACTTGAACGGGAGAGGATTCGAAGTCAATTTATTTAACAACAGACCTTCTGACGGTAAAATTGTCACAAATGAATCAAAACAGAAACAGAGAAAAGAGAAACTCAGTAGAAAAAAGTGAATAACGAATCTGGTGATCGCCTAGCACGACTTACTATCAGGACCGACTTGATCTTAGGGTACGTCTTGTTCATCAACTTTTTGGTGTTGTAAAGATAATTGTCTTCATCCGGGAAATTTCCAGAACGGTAAATGAGCGAATGCGATGATGCCACCGATCGTTTCGAGCTATCGCACTTCTCGCCAATGTTCAAAAATTGTTTGCTTTTACGGTTAAGTGCTCCTCTTCGGCTTTTGCGCTTACCCTCGGCTTTCAACAGCTCTATTCGTAGAAATACAAATAGTATCAAGAGACGTTCTACCGATTCCATCCATTCCCTGTAAATAAAGTGACGTAAACTGCCGTTTTGGGCGGAGCTTTTCTCCCGAAGCTGTGCAGGGCTTGGCCTGCCGCCCTCGAGGAGAGGTCGGAGCTAGCTGGTCAATGACAGATTCCCTACTGATATTAAAGGAAACAACACCGGATAAATCACGAAAATCCAGTTTGGATCGCTATTGATGAGGAATCACCTGTTTTCAGTGACGAGTAATAATCTTCACCCGTAAAACTACTGCGCATGGCAATTATTTGTTTGGAGGAAATAGATTTTACCCATCGGAACACTTTCGGTCGGTGGAGCGAAATAGGTGCTGGCAGCGTACACCTCCAAAACAAATCGGAGCCATTCGGTCAAATTGCTGGCTTGTTTTATCTCATTTCCAGCTTCTTTGAGGGCCGTCAGAGATTTTGCCGCTTTGTACGTTTCGATTTTGATCATTTCCTTCAGCCGGTTAAATAGTATTTGAAGTCTTTCGTTTGCGCTTCTTTCCGCAGCTTTGGATATTCTGAAACCCAAGGATTGGCCTCAATTAGTCAATTCCCTTAAATAAACGTTCACTTTCTAATAGCCGAATCGCAGTTTTGCAGTCATGAACCTATAAACGGACGCCCTCTTATAAAAAGTCGGTATCATGGGTGGGAATGCATCTGATAGGGAATTTAACGCCCGACATTTTCTTCTGCATCACGTTTTTGCCTTAAACCCATAGGTGCAACGGCCGTAAAACCAAGAAAACTGCGAGAAAAACGCAATTTTGGCCTTATCACTCCCTTAAAATTGACCATGTTGACCAAAATCTCGAAAAAACAGTAAATTTCATGTTGATCAGTCAATATCTAAAGATTCCTGCCAAAAAACCTTGAAGTCAAATCCATCATTTCTTTAAAATTTTTCCTAGGCTCATCCTTTGGATTTTTATGTGAAATCAGTTATTTGCATTTTTTCTCAGTCCGGGAGAGTCGTAGAAAATTGTCAATTTGTATGTCATGTGCCTACCCAAAAGCTACTCAAAAAAAATTTTTTTTTCGGAATTTTAAAATTTTTTTAAAGGGTCAAAAAAAAATTTTTTTAGGTCAAAAATTAGTCTTTAAACCAGTTTTTGATCACCAAAACCCAACTAATTTTGATTTATAGAGAGTGAAAAAGGTGTGGAAACCTTCAAGGAATCCAACAAGCTCAAAAAATTCAAAATCGGTTCAGTAGAACTCCCTGAAATCGCCAAAAACGCGAAAAAGGAGAAATCGCGGCAAGAAATCTCAAGCCGAAGAATTGCCAATACGTCCCACCTCCTTAGGGTAGACAGTTCGGCCGAATGACCTGCTTATTTGAACGACAAAATACAATAACTCACTCTGCCTCCGTAGCCTTAGGATAGACGATTTTGGCGAAACGCATTCTGAAAGCATCGCGAGTGCTAGTTAGAATTTTGTCCAGCTTTTTCAAAAGACCGTCGCACGTTTTCAACAAGTCGGCATTTATTTTTGAATATTTTTTCACAGCCATGTTGCACTCGTCGCTACTGTAATTGCCACCTTCGTGAAACAACCTGTAAATTTATTATTAAAAATTCGAATTTTTGGCCTCAAAATGGCAAACCTGGAAAACATGAACATAGTGCGGGCATAATACTGTGCCACACTACTTAAAAGTCTCGTCTTACAATTGTATCCAGTTACTTTCTGCAGTTGAAATTAATATTTCCGATTTGATAATATCTCCTGAAGAAAGTAGTGCTGAAAACTGTGGAAAATGTTGCATACCGTAACGAGCTGAGGTACGTGATGCACGACTCTTCGAGCGTTTTGAAGATTTTCTCAACGTCCAATTTCGCTTGATGGACGAGTTTCACCCTTTTTTCTTCCAGCTTTTCGATAGCAGATCGTTTCTGAAAATGAGCGGTCGAAAATGGCAACAATACCATTCTGCTCACTCAAGGTACACGCAAACACTACCGGGACATCCAGTGATACTTGATATTACCTTGATATTATTCCACTTTTTTTCCAAAGTATCTTCCAGCGAATTCGTTTTGGTTTCTTCCAAAAACATTATCAATTCGTCGTTATTTGCAACCAATCGCTCCTTCGTTGCGTCGACTTTCATTTCAGCTTCTTGACTTAGAGATTCTATTTTCTACAATAGTCAATTCACGTTTGAGAAAAACACGAACTCAACATACAAATTTAAGCCTCAAACTCAACTAACAAACTCAACTCTCAGACTGAAATCACAACTTCAACTATGAAACTGAACTCTTCAACTCAACTTCCAAACTCGACCCTCAAACAGAACTCTCAAACTCAACCCACAAACTCAAATCTCAAACTGAACTCACATACTCAAGTCTCTAACTGAACCTTCAAATTCAACTTACAAACACAACTCACTCCAAACTCACCTCACCAAATCAACTGACAAACTCAACTCTCAAACTGAACTTCCAAACTCAACCAACAAATTCATCTCACAAACTCAACTGACAAACTCAGTTTGTGCGTTGAGCTTGAATGTTCAGTTTGAGAGTTCATTTCGTGGATTGAGTTTGTGAGTTGAGTTTAAGAGTTCAGTTAGATAGTTGAGTTTGTGGGTTGAGTTTGAAAGTTCAGTTTGTGGGTTGAGTTTGAAAGTTCAGTTTGTGGGTTGAGTTTGGAAGTTGAATTTGAGGGTTACGTTTGAGAGTTGAGTTTTTGGTTGAATTCGTTAGTTGAGTTTATAAGTTGAGAATCTGAGTTGAGTTGGTGAGTTTAGTTTGAGAGTTGAGTTTCTGCTCACCGCCGTTATGTTTTTCTGAGCGACTTCATGTTCTTGCAATTCTTTGAGCCTCGGCTCGTAGATGGCTTCCTTTATTCGCTGTTTGCGGTCGAATAATTTTTGCAATTGCAACATCACCCAATACTCGCAGTCTCCTTGGTACATCAGCACGAGATTCTTCGAGAACATGGCCAGGAATTTCGGCAATTGGCCTTCCAACATAGCTACGGTCTCTTTGAACCTAAAATAGGTAGGTAGGTACCACAATAGGTTTAAATAAAATAGGTTATAATCAATAATATCGGACTAAGCCGAGGTGTTGTCCAAAGATCAACAATAATCCTTTATCAGCCAAATCGATCCTTCAAGAAAATCTTCGAGAACAATAGTTTTTTCGATTTTTGATTTCGTTTCATAGCAGCTTTGGTACCTATAGCATGATAATCAATCGAAAATCGAAAAAACGAAATCGAAATAACTCGAAAGTGGATGAATGCAGTTTTGGAGGAAAACTCTTCAAATATAATTAAGACTTGTTTGACGTCTTGCCCTCAACAAAATCATCAAAATTATTCTATTGCGATTTGAGTTGGTTGAGTATTCTGACACTAATGGTACCACGGAGCCAATCCGTACCCTTGAATCCAACTCTGGGCTGAAAAAACGCAATATTTCATGACCACCAATTTCCGATTGGTGATCTCAATCTGATTGTCATCATCCATGGCTTTGCAATCTTTCCCTATCGTGTGACCATTTGGTTTCGGTTCTTCTAACAATGCCAACTGCGAGCTGAAGATATCGATGGCGATGAAACAAGCGGTTATCAATTGTTCGATTATTCTGTCTTCATCTTTGCGGACTGACAAAATCCTAGGATTGGGACAAGACAAATACTCATCAGACTGGAGTTATTAAAAGAAAAAAAGATTGAAAAAAAGGCCTACGACAAGTAAACTTAAGTAACCAGGTTTTTTGGCGTCGGTTAAAAACTGAATTTTTTCCCAGTCAAGGGCCAATTTACTCAATTCAAGCGCTAAGATTGGCGTTTCCTGTTATTTTCCCATCCAAAAAAGAATCCATATTTAGTATAGAATCCATAAAGACTACCCCGATAACTTTCTTTTTGGGACATCCACATACTTGGATATCATGGATTCTATTTCGTTCGAAATCTGCGAAAGCACTCGATCCATTTGAGCGACACTCGAGCCCTCGCGAAGGGCGTCCAATAATATGCTCATGTGCGCTTCTGACCTCTGGAATTAATGTGAAAACAATTTTCTCACGTTTTACTACCCTAATCCATTGAATTTTGATGGACTTCGGTTGATGTCAGCAGGTGTACCTAACATGGGGTCATTACCACTGCAGTGTTGAGAATGCGAGATCTAAGCTTGTCAATGGCGATATTCGCAGTCGCTTCTGCGCAGTGCAATCGTTTGATAAATTTATTCCAAGCGTACGTCGACTGTTTAACGTAATTGTCCAAATCCGCGTTCTGGGCTCGGAGAATATCGACGATTTCGAGCCACAATGCCTGAAAAGTCACCTATGTAATTGGTCAGGAAAATTTTTTGTACATTACCCCCTCAAACAGAGGGTTTAGAACGAAAATCTACAATCTAAAAAAAAGTCCATCCGCCGTCAGGCGCCAAAAGAAGTGGTTCGATTTCAAAAAAATGGGCATACGTAGCTACCTACACATCCCTCGATGTGCACCGGGTAAGAGAACCCGCTAAATTCACTTTAAATGACTCATAATGCTTAAATATCATAATACTTGAACTGCATCGAGTACGAGCAAACCACAACTTTATAGACCAACCGCGTCAAAATCAGATCAGCGTTTCGATACATAGTCTTGTCCACAAAATTTGGTCAAATCTTTTCTAATAAGAACCTAGGAAAATTTTCGAAAAATTATGGATTTGAATTCGGGTTTTTTGGGATGAATCTTTAGGTATTGACTAAAAAACTTTGTCGTTTTTTCAGGATTTCGATCCCGGTCAACATGGTCAATTTTAGGGGTAGTGACTCTCGTCAATCTACTTAGCAGCGTTTTTTTCTTCTTTTTTGGGGAACAGCTGGACAGCAAACCTACGAGACTGAAGAAGAATGCAAGAAACTCAAGTTGATCCCCCCCACCCCCCAGATACCTCAGCTAGTAATCAACAGGGTCAAAAATTTGTCATATTGAGGGTGAATTGCAACATCTTTATGCACCTGAGATCGTTCATCCATATCAGGATCCTCTGGCATCTGTTTTGGCTCTTCGAGCTGGGATTTCACGCCAAGCAAAGCCTCTTTGAAATTCATTTTTGCATGCCTTTTACAAATCTCTGCAAGTGAAATCCAGCGAGAAAAGTGATATTGGAACCTACCAAGCTTACGAGTGAACAATTGGCAAACAAAAAGGCTAGGAACTTTGCTACTAACTCAAATGGTTAATGTAGAAGTCGAAGATCCACAGTCTGGTAAAATCGACATCGAAATCATCAAGCGAAGGCAATATCCCGTCAACAAGGTCGAAAATCTTCTTCAACTGTTGTTCACTTTTTGATTGAGTGTCAACTGCTGGTTCATTGATTTTGGTAGTTTCCAGAGAATCGCGCCTGGAAACGCATTTAAAGGTTTAATTATCGTAAAAAGGTTATACTTGGCTCGTCCAAAAATGGATGGCACGCAATACTTCCATATTTTGGCGTGTTACATTTTGGATCAACTGGACAACATCAAACAACATTTTCCGCTCGGGAAGGAAGACCTTTTTCATTTGTTAGCTTTTTCTTATGCTGAATCGAAGGAGATCACTGCCACTTTGATAGCTTTCATCCATTTGGAGGTTATAGCAGTCACAGTGAGCGCTCAGGACTGTTGAGATGAAACTAACGTACCTATTTTTGCTCGGAAATTTTTATTCGTCATACCTATGCCAAAGTACCTACCAATACCTAAATAGGGGAGTTTTGCCAGTGTCGAGAAATTTTTCCCAAGTACCCACCCAATTTGGCATGAATGAATCCTGATTTTAATACAGCAAGCAAAATTAACCCATTGTGCAGAATTCGCATCAAATAAGAAACGCGACGATGACAAACCTGCAGATTTCATGTGAAAACAAGATTAACCATTTCCGAAGGATCTCCTCAAAAAGTAGCTTGAGGTGGCATTCCGTTTCAGCGTAGGTCCTCTCATTTTGAATTGTCAAATGGTTGATTCTCTAAAAATCAATTTTTTAAAATAATTGAAAGCAAGAGAACAACGCAGAAGAAATCTTGACCAGTCTGTTACGCTGGGTCTAATGCATACATATTAAGGACGAATTTTCAAATAAAACCGCCGCTCTGGGTGTTGCTTCTATCAGGCCGGCAACCGAAGTTGCCCCGGGCGTGCCCTGCCGCCCTCAAGAGGAGTGTCGGTTCATGTCAAGACCAGTCTCTAGTCCCACAGCGCTATTGCGTAACATTGACGTGTTGACATTATCAAACTAATGCTTCTAATCCCATCGATTTTTTTCAACCGTAAAACAAGCTGATTTTAAGACATCGAAAATCCAGGCTTTTTCCTAATGTTCAAAAGCCTAGCTCTTTTGTAATGCCAAATTTCTTCAAATGATACAATCTAATGTTTGCTGTGTTTGTATCTTCAACAAAAAAAGTCCACTTCGACATGCATTTTCGAATTCATTTTCATTCTACAACAGCTCGTGTTCTGGATGTTAGAAAATCGGGGGATTTTCCTCTTGATGGGGTACTCATCTGCATTTCACACAGACAATTTTCGATGCTAACTTGGAAGCAGTCAGTTTGAGAATTGAGCGAATGACTCCTAAAGATGGCCAGGCCGCCGAAAGCGCCTATCGAATGAGATTATCTCAACTCACCGTAACAAGGTCAGATAAAACAGAGTTGATGCGTGTTTCAGTGAATTTTCTAGATTCGACGAGCTTGGATTCGCATTGCTTCAAAGCGTACGTAATGCGTTCTTGCAAATTTCGAGTCACTTTTCGAATGTCGCACGTCCAATCATCGATCAAGCCGTTCCACTCCTCTTTCAGACTTGGAACGATGGCGTCGTATTGCTAAAATTCAGATGTTCAAATTTCATCGTGTGTAATGTTTTATAATTAATGAATCATCCATTTTGAGGAATTTTATGAAATCAACATGCATACCTACTAAGTACCTAAACATTATCCGCAAAAATGCCTCATAGCAAAACGAAAACATTCCGATGTAGGCCCTTCATGAGTTTCTTACAACGGTTTTTTCGATCCGGCTTTTCAAATCGTTCAAAAAAGCCAGCAGTCGGCTGGTCAACAATTTTATTTCCCCGGCAGCTTCATCGTTGAACTTAAGTATATCACTGACAGCCTCTTCGACGGCGGAATTTTCGAAATTCTGACGTTTGTGAAGCAATTCTTTGGTAAGTTTTTCCAATCTTTCATCGTCTGTTGTGGAAAATGAGCAAAAATAGGGTCGACTTTGAGGTTATCACGCTCTTAAAATTTAAGAAGAGTTAAATGTGATAGATGCGCCTTCTAAACCCCAGGATTAGGCAGAGAGAAATTATACTAATGTCAAAATAGTAAGATTTTCTCAACCTTGGGTCTTCTTCGGAGTAGGCAAAATTCCAATAACAGCTCTGCACGGCTCCTGACAGACAGGCAACGGAACGGGATGCCAGACCGATTCCTGCGTATTCATTATCACGAATTTCTCATAAAATAGTCAAAAAGACCTTTTCGGTTAAATGGCCGGTTTATTGACAGGAGGTTCTCAAAAAGGAATGGTTACCATAAGTTCGGCTAGGCAACCAAACAAATTCTCAATGATCGTTCTGCCTGTTTAAAGCGGTTCTGCGCATGCGCACGCGCACCATAGTTTCCTATAGCAAACAATAACAAACTGAGGCAAAAGGCTTCGTCGTTGGAGGTTTTGCCAGGCAAAAACGCGTTCAATTAAAAAAAAACAGAGTGCTTATAATTTTGACACTGAATTATTGCAATAATTTAATTGTAATACATTGAAGTTTTTATAATGATTTTTATTCCGTTTCAATTTTGACTAAATAGGTAAAAAAGAATGTTGTTTCAAAATCCGTGCATCAATTTCAAATTTCATCCGCATATCCACATTCTACCCCATATCCCATGCTCGTATTGGCGATGGAAGCCATTCATAGCTTAACTATGGTTTCTTATACGTTGATGCCCCAAAAAAAAATTAAAAAGTACACATTCCATCTGTGGAGGACAAGCAACCAGCTTACGCGCAGTCAGGAGTTTTTGACAACTTACTGCGCATGCGCTAGTAGATTTTTGAACTTAGTGGTGATATTATTAAGTCATGAATGGACAGCTTTCAACTCCAAAAAGACCATGGGTCACAGACTTGACATAGAATTACAGGATGTGATCCATTTCATCAAAATTCACAAATTAGTACCTGAATTTTACGAGGAAAATTGAAAAGGACACAAGGCGAAATCACAGGTCGCCACAGGCAGACAACAGCGTAAAAATACTTTTACTGTTACAATACACTCTTATACTACGATTTTACAAAAGACTCTACTTCCATCTTAGAGAAGCTGAAAAAGTGAGGAAGCCATGTGTTAAATTTTTCCCCTGGCCATTCACAAACGAGCATTCATCACCCAGAGAGTTGTAAACAAAGAATAGATCCCCAGGAAAGCTACAAAATGGAAGAAAACGGTAAAAATTTCGCTCGAGGTTTTTTTTTCACTAATTGGCCTCCTTTGACGCCCAGGCCATCACAACAACAAAAAGTCGCAACATTAGACAATACGGACGTTTTCTAGAAATATCTCCAGCACTACTGCAATTTTTGAGGTTGAAAAATGTGGACTTCCCAAGAGAATAAGAAGACAAGATTGATTTTTATCGGCGTTCCATTTTTTGGCTCCTTTCAAGCTGCCCCCAAGAGATCCTCAAGAAAAATAGCAATTTCCTGATAGCTACCCCAACCTACCGTTGGTCTGTCGACTGGTCGCAAAAGGTCTGCCAGCAAGTCCAGGGGACGAGCCCAGTAAAGTAATCATAGTGCCTACTGATCGATCAGCAAGGACGATCAAGAGCTACAAATCGCTCAAGCCTAGGAGGCAGTAAAGTATTTCAGTAATCAGTTTACAGATAGCTGCGGTCGTTTTCCAGTTCTTTGAGCAGCTCTTTCGTGGTGGCTTCGAACGTTTCAGTCATCGTTTTGTGAGTGGAAGTCATCAGCTGAGCCAGATCGTCGAAACAGAGGCCGGTCGTTTTGATCGGAGGAAGAACGGTGATTACCACTCGACCTACGATCAGAAAATTCTGATTGAGAAAAGAAAAATTGCGATGAACAGGGCGAGTTCATTGAAAACTAACATTTTGGCTCGTACGGCAATCCTCCTCGCTTTTTGAATTTTCTCCTTTTTTCAATCTCAAACAGGTAGATAAACAATGCGACTCACCTGGATTGAAAACGCATTTCTCAGACTCGAGGAAGTAGAAATGGGTATACACAACTGGAAGAATCGGAAGCTGAGCGGAAATGGCAGCGTGGAAAGCCCCTTTTTTAAAAGCGTGTATCTGCCCCGTGTTGTTTCTCGTTCCTTCAGGGAATACCCACATTTTCACCTATCCAAGACAACAAGAACATTATCAAGATGGAAAGACGGTCTCAACGATTCTCACTACAGGCGGCAATCGAACCTCTCACCTTCTGATCTCCGGACAGCCGCTGGACTACTGAGCCGAATTTCAGGAAGGCCAGGAACTCCCCCTGTTCATATTTTTAACTGTCTACCACAAATTTATCCTGCGGTCTAGTGGATGACCGGAGATCAGGGGCTGCAGGGTATAATTGACGCTCTGAGTGAGAATTTTCTCGCTATTTAATTCCAACTCTAGTTTCTTCCAAAACACCATAACCAATATGTTTGTTCGTAAAAAAGTTTACTCCTCATTAGTTGCTGTCGGTCATGTAATATCAATTTATAAAGTTGGCATGGCCAATTAATCGTCACCTTAACTGAATGAATGAATGAGATTTTATTGTACAGCCGGCAAGGCATTACAACGGAATCGTCACCTTAACTTAACGAGCCTTTAAAAGTAGAGATAAAAGTTGCCTCTGAAATCAATAGAGAAAATCATGCTGCAGCCGACTTACCATTAGAACTGCATGGCGGCGCGAAGAGCGACGTCTTCGAAGCAAAACATTCCGCCGGAAGATAACAATCCGATAATCGACTCAATTCATAAAAAATCGAAATCAAAGTAAATGTCTCGAGTCACTACAAAAGGGAAAGTAACATCTAAAAACAAAAGAGAAACAAGGGGGAAATGACTCGAAACAAAACAAAACTTGAAACATTCAGGAAAAGTAAGTAAAAACATCGGACGGTGCGTGCAATTTGAGTTCGGGTTATTCGTTTACTTTGGTGTCGCGCAGTTGATCGGCGGAAACATTGATCGCCTGCCTCGACGACTCCGAATTGAGGCGATTGATGAAAATCAGGCCACACAGCCAAGCGGCCAAGCCAAAGGGGCCAGCATACAGCAGTTCTTTTTTAGCGACGACTGTACACTTTTTCATCACAGGCCACAACTCGAACATCCCTGGAAATTAGCGGGAAACGAATGACTTTCTGAAAATTGAAGAGAGAAAAGTGGGAAATGGCAAGAATTTCACTCTCCCCCAGGACTCGAAACTGGCGCCTCCAAAAATTCGGAGATGCCTTCTAGCTGAGAGTAACCACTGTGATTACTGATAGCTTCCTATCTTTGGAAAATTCTGAGAAGATGCTCAGAAAGATGACGTTAGACCCTGATAGATGACATTACGTCTAAAGCTCGTCATGGAACAGAAGGTAGTGATTTTTATCATCCTTAGAACACACGCATGAGTCACATCGAACAGGAAAAATATTGGTTTTTTGAGGATGCGAACGAAAATTTTCTGTCTCAGAATTCACCCACTGATTTCCACCGACCACAACAACCTCTTGTTTCTTCATTTGAGCAATTTGACATTCCTGCACTGGCGGACCGACTATCATGCACAACTTTTACTCAAGACATCATTATTATTCAACGTAGATTACCCCTCAACCAGTTATATCCAGCACCCGGATCAAACTACATGATAAGTCAATCATAGAAAAGTCTAATCACGTTTAGATGCGGAGTATTTTAGAATTTGGCCGCTCAAATTTTGCTTCAGGACTGAAAGCAATAATAGGTACAGCCTGAAAAGTGGTTTTTCAAAAAATGCGACGAACATCATTTATTGATTACGTATGGTCATTTAAGTTATCGATATCACAGGAGACTGATTAGAAAATAACCTATAAGAAAATAACCTATAACAATCTTTAAATAGTCAAAATCAACAGTCGGTACTGAATTTCAAACACGTTCTGAGGAAATCCAAAAACGTTTAGTTAATTCAAATTGCTTGACCAAAAATGACCAGAGACGTAGAACAATTTTCATTCACTTTTTTGAAAAACCTCTTGTTAAAGTAAATACTTTGCATTTACCCTTTAACCCACTAAAACATCCATTATAACCATAAACCAAAGAATGCTGAGGAGGAACCCTTCTTCACTCAAAAGAGCCAAACCTTGCGGTTAGATTCCAAACTTGATTAATTTTCACTCGAAATGACTTATGGCTTACCACGATCAAACCACTTTGACTCCCTTCAATATAATTCGTATTGCAGGACTCACCACAGATCAGACTGGAAAGTAAATTGCAATCCTGATGCTCGTAAATTGTAAGATTGACAATCTTTCATGATAATTTCCTAAACGTTCGTTCGCAAAAAATTTGAATGCTTTCAAATTTCTTCTGGCGTCTAGCAACAGCCTTGGTCGTCGGAATATGAATTTTCTACTAATATGAATATTCTATCAGAGTACTTTCATTAAAAAACAAAATCGACGTAAATAAAATTGACTTTTTAGCATTTAATGCTCAATTCAGTTGTGATAATTGTACGAATCTTGGTTTCATCTAATAGGAGTCCTTCGTCCCAAAACTATTTATGACACATTTATGGAGTATCATGTTCATCCATGATTTTTCCCTCAAGACCTTACAGAAGGTGTAAACTCTCGAATACCTATTCGTTCCTTATCTCGTCAATGATGCAGTTTCACAACACTCACCCAAAATGTCGATCGAGCTTTGGTGGTTGGCGACGATGACAAACGACTGATCTCTACTCAGGTGATCGCCACCTCTCAGTTCCCATCTGAGGCCGAGGAGAGTGGAAACGTGACGGCACAAATTGGAAGCCAGTCTGGGAAAATTGAAACAACCAATATACCTAATACCTTAAAGCACAAAAGGCACTTGTCCAGAAAGCTGATTTTTGGCGAAACGCAAAAGTTTTCTCGTGTGCATCCCTGTGATTTTATTGGGCGTATTTCGATTTATTCCAACAAACCTCTTTCGACATGTATCAAAGAATCAATCCGAATTGCAATATCTCCAAAAATAAAGCGATATTCGTCTCGGGAGGCTCGATTGGACATAATACAGACATCTTAATTTTGAGTTCGAGTTTCAGTTTAATTTAGTTATGAGTTTGAGTTTGATCATCAGTTTCAGTTCAAGTTCGACTATGAGTTGTATTTGATCATGAGTCTCAGTTTAGGTTTGAGTTGGGGTTTGATTGTGACTATTAGTTTGAGTTTCAGTTCATGTTTGAGTTTTTGGTTCAGTTTGAGTTCGATCATGAGTTTCAGTTCTAGTTGATTAAACTGACTTCGAGTTTAAGATTGAGTTTCAGTTTCAGTTTGATTCGATGTGCTCGATTTCGAGTTTGATTATGACTTCAACTTTGAGTTTCAGTTTCATTATGACTTCGAGTATGGCATTGACTTCAACTTCGAGAATGAGTTTCAGTTTGATTATGAGTATGAGTTTCACTTCAAGTTTAAGAATGAGTTTCAGTTTGACTTTGAGAATGAGATTGAGTATCAGTTTGATTATGATATTAACTTGAGAATGAGTTTCAGTTTGAGTTTGACTTCGACTTTGAGATTAGGTTTGATTATGAGTTTGACTTCGAGTTTGAGATTGAGCTCAAGTTTGATAATGACTAAGTATGATTTTGACTCAAACTTCAAGAATGAGTTTCAGTTTGAATTTGACTACGACTCTGAGATCGAGTTTGATCCAAAGTTTGATTCACAATGAGTTTCAGTTTGTCTGAAGGAGTTTGAGATTCTGTTTGATTTTGATTTCAAGTTTGAGATTGAGTTCAACTTCGACTTCAAGATTGAATTTGACTTCGAGTTTGAGTTTGATTATGAGTTGATTATGTTTTGATTATGACAGTTTGAGTTTGATTATGGATTCGATGTCGAGTATGAGATTGAGTATCAGTTTGAGTTTGACTATGACTTTGAGATTGAGTTTGATTCGAAGTTTGATTGACAATGAGTTCAAGATTGAGTTTCAGTTTAAGTTTGAGCTTGATTATGAGTAGGAGTTTGACTAATAGTTTGAGTTTCAGTTTGAATTTGTTTGTGACTATGAGTTAGATTTCAGTGCAAGCATGGTTATGAATTTGAGTTTAGTTTCAGTTCAAGTTTGATTATGAGTTTAGTTTCAGTTTAAGCTTGACTATGAGTTTGAGTTTAAGTTTTAGTTTGATTATGGATTCGACTTTGATTATGAGTTCGAATCTTGGTTTGATTGTGACTATGAGTTCGAGTCTCAATTCAAACTTGAATATGAGTTGATTCATGAGTTTTTTAGTGTGAGTTTCAGTTTGAGTATGAGCAGGGGTACTTGAGAGCTTGGGTTTGATTGTGAATATGACAAAGTGTGCTTAAATCACGATCCAGAGTAGATCAGTTTTCAAATAATGTAGAGGTAGCTTTTTAAATGGCTAACTCTGCCATGCTGAAATTGCGAATGGGTTGGTGTTCCTTTTAGTGAAATGTGGATCAAGATTTTGAATTTGACAATTTGGTCAGTAGGCATACCTATACGCTAAAACAGCAATTGGCAGAGCGATACTCACATGAGATTTTCAACGCTCCTCGGTTTCATTATCATTACAGGAAGGACGATGACCGATGCAACCATAATGTACGCGTAGTAGACGAAAAATTTGAAGTAATACCGGAACGTGCTGCTATGTTCGTAAAACACCGGCAATGCAAGGAAGCAGCAGATGCTGACAAATTCGAGAGCGCTCATCATTTTCGAAGCTTTTGATAATTGTCGAGAACGTAGAGGAAGAACGGCTATTTTTACTTGGCAGGTTACTCAAGCTGAACATACGACTTTAAGTCAAGCTAGAGTAATTCACGAACTAAAATTAATTTTTGAAAGGATCACGAAGGAAATGAAATTCTCTGGAAAAAGGAAAATTGGTGGTTTTGGAGGAAAATGATCGGAATTCTTGCATCTCGCATTCACAGCCTCCCAGCTCACAGAAAAAGAGAAACCAACCCAAACAAATCTCTTATCACGGTTATCAATTCATGTGATTTGTTGTTGTTGTTTTCACTTCGTATTTCCTCGTATTTTCATGCTTTAAGGTCATTTATATTTTTTTTTCTATCATGGAACATGATAAATCATGATTGCTTATTTGAGTGAGGTTAAGAAAAATCCATTGACGTGCTTTTGTAAAATAGATTTATTCCAGCATTGATGATGTTTTGCATGTAGTTATGAGGAGGGGGAAGGGGGTGAGTGAACGATTCGCCGGTTTCTGTCAATCTGTCGGTTTTGGACACATGAGGCTGAGGTGAGTTTCAATAAATGTTATTTTTATGTTTGATTTACCACTATGTTGCAAGAAGACCCCATCTCAGGGCACAAACTGGATCTCAAACGGAAAACGACAGAAGGGCACAGCCAGCACGCTCAATGTCGGAAGGCAGAGTGCCATTTATGGGAGGTTATAACCTCCCTTCAGCCTATTGACGAAAGACACGTTATAGAATCATGTGGGAAATATCTCGTGAAGAAGCCCGTACGGCCGAAAGCGCTCAAGAAATGTCACGGTTTCAATCTCTTGCCCTCAATTCATACCTGATGATTTTCTGAGGGTTCTTGAATTTTGCGGCTTCAATTGGAATCATGGAATGAAGTGGCAGGGGAAAATAAAAAGAAACCGAACAATTTATTTTGGTAGCTATAAAAAATCAACGCGTCGTCGAACTGCGCAGAACTTGCCTAGTTTTGAATTCTTCCTTGGGCAGGAAGTGTAAACAGGAGCGTGAGTTGAGGCTTTTCCAAGTGCCTTGCGCATGCTCAGTTGAAGGTTTTGGGGCTTTGCTTACCATATTGCACCGCGCATGCGTAATCCACCTTCAATAATGCCTACACTCACGCTCCTGGAACAAACCCAACAATCCTAGTTGGAACATTCAATCTTCATTGGAATCGGTGACATTCCGGCATTCCTCTTTCCAATTCTCCGGTATGTATTTGTTGACTGCCTCGTTGAAGTCTTCGAGTGAACACGGGTTATGGCAATATGGCATTTCAAGCTGGCGAGGCTCAGGGGTCGCACTATTGTTGAAGTAAAGTGTCTGAAAGGCAAAGTTCAAATGGATCAGCCTAAATTAGCTCGCAGGCTGACGACTAAAAAAGTGGGGTTTGTCCCCGCGTGCTGCACTTCTGCCTTTGACACAAAGCTAAAAGCCCCAGAATTTAGCCCTGTTTACGAGACGGACCCAGCACAGAAGGCGACACCATGCCCTCCCTGTTTTTGAGGAAAACTGTTTTGTAAGAGGGAATGAAACGGATCTTGAAATGCTGTAGGGTGTCAAATACTGGAAAACGATGCGACCTAGATCACCTCTCTTAATAGGTACCTTCACGAAGTATTTCGAGTCATTTTCGTGCAATTCAAAAATTATGAATGCGCTGGTGTCGATAGGAAATGTGTCGTTGATGTCCAATCCTGACAGAATGGCCCTCAGTGTTGCATCGTGCGCTGCCTCTATGAACAATCTCCTGTCAGGTTTAAGTTCACCTCGTGATTTTGCATTGAGTTGATTCACGATCATCTCCAGTATTGGCCCTGAAAAAATGTCCACGGAGTGAGGATCAGCGGTTTACTCTGCTAACAATAGGGCCTGTCCCAGAAACGTGTATGTAAGCATGTGTGCTTGCACATTAACCTTGCGCATGCGCAGTTTGCGGTTTTGAATTGTTTGTGTCGTTGCTGTGGCATTGACTACCTATTCTTTTGCTCAAAAAATGCTTGTGCACTTGGAACGGACCCATACTTTCGTAGCTAACATAGGCTCATAATATGGGGACCTGTGTACTTCGTTCCTGCGTTAAAAATAAGTAGGCTTGTAGCAGGTTCCTACCTGAATTTCCCCAAGAAGCGACAAATATAGTGATAATCTTTTTACTTACCGGCCGACAACCTCGTTTGCTCGTACGTTCCTGAAAAGTAAGCCTTGAATGCTATTCCTTCAAGTTCGTACATTTGGTTCGGGTAGACGTATTTACTCCAGTCGGGTAACTCATAGCCATTTTCTTCCTGGAAAATTTCAAATTCGTGTATTATGGCGAGAAAAAAGACAGCCTTAATTACTATATTTATGCATTGGTTATCACGGCGTTGGTACTCGATTCGCGTACCATGCTAATCTGTTCTTTTGACGGTTCAATGGAGAATCTAACCTGGATCGTGAGGATGTCCCAGACTTCCGGCAATCTCGAGATGTGGCTGATCTTCTTGCCCATGTTTTTGGACAAGTACATGAATAACTTCCTGTATTTCCAACTGTCTTTATTCAATGCTTGCAGCGACTTGGAAAGCTCTTCCATGTATCTGGGGCAAACAGTCGGCCGGGTCGAAATCTACGGATTATCAAAGTCAACTGCTAACATTTGAGGTTTCATCAGGAAATTTGCGTCAAAGTTAAACCCACCACGTTGTCCAGTGCTTGAAATGCGCTCTTAATGACTATAAGTCACAGTGCCCCAGTACCTGAGCGATGTCAAATCTATCTTCCCATATCGGCACTGGTTGCCAGGGCAGATCTTTAGCCCAGACCTGGTAGCCGACTGGAGGGTACAGACCAGCCAGAATGCAGGCCGCACTCATGAAATCTCTGTCGTAAGGGTTACTGCGGACCTCAGTCTGATTCGGGTAGAAGTTCAAGTTGAGGAATCCGTCGTACCTTCGGCGCAAGAGATGACCCGTCTCGTACAGTTGCTGTTTCCCTAGCTGTACCATAAATCTCGGATTCAATTCCAGGTGGGATTTTATTTTAGTTTAGTCAAGATTGCTTCTTGAACAGAAACCTATTTTTTCATAAGCGCTCTCGCCCTTACGGCTCTCCACTGGGTCAATCCTACAAAAGTAATTACTTATCAATGTACCTACTTGATAGATCGCGTGGAGCACCCATTCTCCTGAATTCACATCTCAATGTGAATTTAATTGATGCTCAAGTTTTTGGTTTATGCACCTACCTTTGTGAGCTGCCCTGGCCCGTCCGGCCAATATTTGAGGTCGGTGAACGGATAAGGGTCTGTAGGGTAAGTAGCTGTTGGCGAGCGGCTCCCATGTCTGGTGATCTAAGCCGCAAGTAAGAAAAGACATCAGGTCTCAATAATGAACCAGTTTTAGCATTTGAGGTTTTGAAATATCACTTGAGAAACTTTTATTTTGAATGGGTTTCGAATTGCCATAACCCGTATCGAGGGGGAGGGCCAAGGAGGCCGTGGAACCTCCCCCACAAGGTTTCTGGGAATCGTTCACATAAGTACAACCAACATGGTATATGTTTCATTCCCTAAACGGTAGGTAAACCTATATCACCTACCTATCCTACCTAGAGCAAGACCAGACGGGACTCGGTCACGAGACTGGGCCGAGACTCGGACACGAGACTGGGCCAAGACTTGGTCACAAGACTGGGCCGAGACTACGGTAAAATTTACTAATTTACAGTAATATTTAATATTGCAGTAAGGCGGCAGAAACTATCACCATGTTAAACTCGAATTCGAATTACCCACGGGACCTCCGACATATTCGCACTTTTAGGGTTTCCTATTTTATGTTTCCCTGGCCAAAGAAATGAACCGGTTCGGGCGTTCTGGGTCTTAAAATTTTTGTTCTACCTAGCAGAATACGTGGATATTTTTTATAATCCGGTAACTTGACGTATTTTGGTTTTAAGCGAGTTTTAAAATTTCCATAGTGAGTTTTTTTTATATTTTTTACTTAAAACGCCTCAAAAGTAGCGATTGGATTTTTGAGCGTTCCCCTTCCCCCAAATTTAAATCCTGGGTACGGGGCTGCATAGATTTCCCCCCAGCTTTGTGGGTTTTACTAAGCAGAAAAATTGAAATTCAAAAACACACTATAGTAAGCAAAGATAGATTTTAACATTTTTTGTTGCGTCTTTTTCTTAATTCTTAATCCAAAACCAAGTAGCCTCAAAATCAGTCCAGATATGATAAATTTGGTCCAAAATTTTACCTAACAAAACATGGAAGTATCGAAGTATGTACTTAGTAGGTACTTGATTTTATCACTTGGCTCTTCACGTACCATGCAGACGTATTTCAAGGTAGACAGGTCCTCGTTAGCTGCAGATTGCTGGGCTGGCCAGGGTTTATTATACTGTCTGACTCCGATATTCTGGCGATCTTCCGAATTCTGTTTACCGCCCAAATCCTCGACCGAGCCCCAAACACAAGTCAAATGAAGGATCAACGTGTAAACAAAATTTTTCCCGATCCACCGCATGATTATCATATGGATTGGTTTCCCGCACGAAATTCGACAAAACACTGCCGAAAAAACCTTGAATTTCGTTTAGGGTCTGCCGATAAAGAGTAAGGTGAATGAGAGGCCGTGAACGGTTCGAGCGAAAGTCAACTATTCCGAGTCAGATAAGTCACTCGCTTTTACCGTTGACGGAAAGTGCGTGTTTTGCGTGAATTCACCGAGAAATCGTGCGTAAAATTACAGGCCTCGAGTTGGTAAATAAACTAGAAAATATAATCTACTTCCGCCTACCGTATCTGGGAAGCTATGAAAAATTTTTAGCAAGTAGGCAATACTTGGAAAGAATGTAGATAATGAATTTCACTCGTGAATTGTAATATCTCGGGAACGTAATAACCGTGCGTTTATGAGCGAAATTGCCTCTAATTAGAGCGCAAGTTGCGTGAAGTTGATTTATCAGTGTTAGAACTTTCACTAGTAATGACTGCGTATTTTGTTCGTTTTGACTAATTTTCTCATTGCTGGCATTAGACTACACAAATAATTCGAGTCTCAATAATTATTAGACGTCGCGATTCGATTTTATAATGATAAGTATGTTAAGCTGGTTTTGACAAGTGATCCCCTACTTCCCAAAATTCCCATTTGTATTTGAAGAATTGTAAAGGTAGAAATTGTGGGTACAGAAATGTAGGTGTGCCTACCTGCTTCAATCCCTTAAAGCACAAATATCTATGCCTTGAAAAATTCAATAATTAAAAAAGTTTTTGATCAGTTGAAAAAATCGCCATATTATCCATAATTTTTAGGTTTATCCTAATATTTTCAGGTTTTTGATGAAAAATGTTGGTCTTTCAGAGAACTACAATTGTACTTCTTGAACAAATACTCCCAAGAAAATCTCAATCGTAGTATTTGCAGTTTTTCTAATTTGGCATTATTTACTTGAGACAAAAATAAATACCTACAGATTTGTGTTTCGGGGTACACTCATTTTAACAGAAATTATAATACGATCATTATCCTCGAAGATATTTTCAATTCCAAAATCTCAATCTTTTGGGACGTAAACATTCCCTTAGTGCCTATCTTAGTAATTTTTACAGGAAGGTAGGTACTTAGCCATAGCCGTTCACCAATGATTTCGATGTTTGTGTTCCTCGACTAATTATCTGGTCTCATAACAATAATTGACTCAATATGATCGATTGCTCAGTGTCAGCGTGGCAGCTGCAGTTCATCAGCCCAAAGCGATTGAGTTCTATTGAGTTCCGCTCATTGATTGGATCATCAAAACACACATTTCACGCTTACTTCATAATGTAATGGCACACAATACAATTGATCATCAAACTACTAAAAATTTCTACTTGCTACAGCATGCATGCAGTTTATAAAATCAATAGAGGAATACACGAGTACAAAAAACTACATTTTAGGGCATGAATTTCATGTTGCAATCAATGCATGAATACGTATGAAACGAATGTGCTCAGAAGGTTATTCGGTAATGATTCATCAGTTTTCTTGCGGAAAATCCATCATCGAGTGAAGTAAAAATGTGAAATGCTCCGATTCCTTAAATGGGTACGATCGGGCGGGCGGGATGGAAATAAAATGATATTTACCTATTAAATTCATGCCAAACTTATAGCTAATAATTCAAAACCCGCCACCAAGCCAAATTGACGGCTATGCTTAATACTAAATGGCAATTATGCTCAGTCATAAAGTAGTCTCGTCATAAAAATCAATCCAAAATAGCCGGCTCAATTCTGGCATTCGGCGTTCCAGTCGTTGGGCAGATATTTCTGCAAACCCTGTTTGAACTGTTTGAGCGGGCAGTGCATCTCGCACCAAGGTAATTTGAGCGGGTACATTTTCTTGTCGTTGGTTTTCTTGAAGAAGAACAGCTGTTGGAAAAAGGGTTGTGCCGATGAGCAATATGTTTACCAAAAGGCTACAGAAATATACAGAGGAATATAGGTATTATTTTACTTTTTTGCATTGCACTTTCCTATATTCAAGATATAGCAGCTTTCCCTATCCGTACGATTCGACATACCCATCAGTCTAGTAAAAATACGGCGTAGTCCGACCTACCTGAATGAAACCGTCGCCAACAGCATCTGGGGATTCGTGATATTCGATCATGAGCGTCGATCCGTACATGGGAACCTCCGGAAGTTCGTAGCCCAGGGCTCTAGTAACAGCCACAATTGTTACGTCGTGCCCCGAATAGAAATAGGCTTTCCGTTTTGGATTTTTGGGAATTTCACCAATGTGGTCGATCCATTCTTTCATCATCGGCCCTGGCAAATACGAGAACCGTTTTGGATAATCGTATTAAATACGGGGGTGCGTAGATCACAACACAGCACTTTTATATTTTGATGAGCAGGAGGAGAAGAATGAGTTGGAGGAGGAAGAGGAGGACGATGAAATGAGCGGATATGATGATGATGATGAGGAGGCGGCGGTGGAAGAGGAGCAGGAGGAGGAGGATAAAGTGAGTGGAGATGCCGATGATGATGATGATGAGGAGAGGGTGAAGGGGTGAGGAGGAGGAGAAGGATGGAGAGGGAGGAGTGAAGGGGGAGGATGAGGAGGAACCGGTGGAAGAGGGGCAGGAGGAGGATAAAATGAATGGAGATGATGATGAGGAGAGGGGAGGGTGAAGTGATGAGGAGGAGGAGGATGATGGGGGAGGGAGGAGTGAAGGGGGAGGATGAGGAGGCGGCGGTGGAAGAGGAGCAGGGTAAAGTGAGTGGAGATGACGATGATGATAATGAGGAGGGGGTGAAGGGGTGAGTAGGAGGAGGATGATGGGGGGAGTGAAGGGAGATGATGAGGAGGAGGGGAAGGGAAGAGTGAAGGGGGAGGATGAGGAGGCGGCTGTGGAAGAGGAGCAGGAGGAGGAGGATAAAGTGAGTGGAGATGACGATGATGATGATGATGAGGAGAGGGTGAAGGGGTGAGGAGGAGGAGAAGGATGAAGAGGGAGGAGTGAAGGGGGAGGATGAGGAGGAGCCGGTGGAAAAGGGGCAGGAGGAGGATAAAATGAATGGAGATGATGATGATGAAAAGAGGGTGAAGGCGGTCTTGCTGCTGCCTTACTAAGAAACTAACATTTGAAAAATAATTTTCAATAGTTCGACGGTTTTCAAGCATGTACCAGAATAGACTTGATCAATAACATACCAGCCTGAAGACGTTTTAGTTTGTCGTTTTTCGTGAAACTGGCCAGATAGCTGCCGGCCAGCATGGCCAACTGAGCAGGGAAAATTTTGTCCGTCCACTTCGGAAGATTCAGGCCGTTGTCGTTCTGTGACGAAAATCAACAGTTAGCATGGAATTTAGAAAAATGTCAAGAATTGAGGGGGGCTATGTCAATTTTTGTGAATTATGGTACGTAACAATTCGTTCATTATTTTCCTTCATCAGTTAATGTCGGTTCTATCATTCTGGAATGTTCAATGGCCATCTCTTTTCTTACTGGAGCCAATCTGATTTCTCGTAATCTAATTTATGAATGACAGTTGATTCTATTGGCACATTGGAAGCATGAGTGCCGTTTATACATCTCAAGGGCACGTTGGCATGCGACCCGCTAAACGTCCGTCTGTCAACAATTTTCCCTTCTTTCTTTTTTTTGCTGTTGAAATTTCAATGCAGTCTTTAACCAAAATTTCAAGTGCGCATGGCGCTTAATTGGTGACTCACCTATCGACAAAATTGATCACCATGCTATTGCAAAATTTATCCTTGTTTTCTCCATTTACAATGATAAGGCTTTTTGAATTTTTGTGAAATACCAGACATCATGCGATATATCGTAGTACCAGTTCACGTAACTACTTGATCCCTTGTGTTTTATAGCGGTTCCGAATCAAACTGAGAATTGGCCAAATCAATTTGAAAATGTATTCTTTTTCATACTCAAATTGAACATTTTCATCAAAATGAGAATTTCCCAATCCAAATTGGATCTTCAAGCAGATTTGGTTTGAAAAATTCTTATTTTGACAAAAAAATTCTCAATTTTGTTGAAAAATTGACTATAATATAGTCTATAATACTATAATACAGTCAATCAACTATAATACTATTCAATTTTTCAACCAAATTGAGAATTTTTGCTGTCAAAACAAGAATTAAATTCCTAATAAATTTTATAATAAATTTAATAAATAAATAAAATAAATAAATAAATAAATTTTAAATTAATTTAATTAATAAATTTTGTCTGCTTGAGGATCCCAATTTGGATTTTAAAATTCTCATTTTGATGAAAATGTCATACTTATTTTGACTTGGAAAATTGCACTGGAGGTAAATAATTGAAAGGTTTTACCTCGATCTGCAGCGTGTAGAAAAGCGGCTCAGCCTGCGCCAAAGTGCTGATATTTTCGCCAGTCTTTTCGGTCAGGTATGCCAACATTTCCTTTTCATCTTTCGTCAGATTCGCGTGCATTTCGCGATCGATTTTCAATTTTTCCTCGTCGTAGGCCTTGCACTTTGCTTTCATTGCCATTTTCTGAAATCGAAATGTTAATTTTAAGTCTGTAAAGTGGTACGTATCCAATAGAACGGGATAATGAAGGAAGGATAATTATTATACAACTTAATTCCGAAAAATCTCACTCGATTTCATAAAATAGGTAAATTATTTTTTATTTTAAAATATATGTAGGTACATCGACCTAACTAAATATTAATTAAATCAGACCATGTAATTCATTAAGTCACACCGAATCAGGTTCGCTCGTGTGTTTACTGAGATTTCTTCCTTATCTCGCTTCTGTTACGACTGCAGGCGTAACGGAATTTGATACTGCGTTTCACGGAGGCGTAAAACCATTTTTTGAGTTCTTTACAGTACTTAATCGTTTCTTATCCGTTTCTCCACCTGGTCGCCACCTAATTATGAGAAGAAGTCAACCCCAAAATGGTAAAAAAATTTTTTTTTAGGAATAATTTAATTTTTGGGGTTCTATCAAGGCTAGCAACATACCTCCTCAAATTGTGGAGTATACTCTCGAGGCTTTTTCATGTTTTTGATATTTTTCAGGTTTTTCCGATTTTATAATGTAGTTTTTTGACTGTTAAGTTTTTTTACGCCATTTAGGTATTTTATGCCTTTGAAATCGTTATTGAGGGTTTAAATCGATTTTTAACCGATTTAAAAAACGGAGGTTACTCAAGTTGACTTGTTGTAGGGATTTTTTGAGCGTGCTTATATAATGCCTTTTTGGTGATGGTTTTATCTAAAAAAAAAATTTCTGAAGTAGGTAGGTACCTAGGTAGCATTAAAATAAATTATATTTTTTCAAAAAATGTTTACTCACGTTGTCCAAATCCCTCGGCACCGGATTGGCAGGTATCGGTTGCCAGAGGAGGTTCAAATTCCAAATTTGACGCCCTTTCGGCGGGTACATGGCTGCGAGGAACATTTGGGCGCTCATTTGACATCTGGGCGCGTAGCTGCTTTCCATGTAAATTTCCTCAGGGTCGTATGCCTCGTTCAAGAAGTTGCCATACCTGATGCGCATGATTTGGCCTAATTCGTATATTTCCGCTTTGCCTTTCTGAAAATTTCGGGGAAAAATCCGGTAATTTGAGCGAATTTCAGCTCTGATTTTCAGATTGAAATTTCAGAAAACGATTTTTGAACTTGACTTGCAGTTGAGTTACAGCTTTTCGAAAATTACGTACATTGGTCAAGGCTCCCTTTCCTCCTTCCCATTGGTGGTCTCTGTACGGGTCGTTGGCGTAACTGTACACCGGAGTCCGATCCCCATGACGAAAAATCTGCGAAAAGATTCAAAATTTGAAAAAGCTGTATTGGGACCATTTACACAACATTTACCGACTAAGTTAAACGACCTACAGGGCGTATAAAAAATGCTGAATAGTGAAATCCTTTATTAAGATTTCAGGGAACAAATTTCTTACGATTTTTTGGAAATTACTTCAGTTTTTTGGCAAGGACCATCTCTTTATGGGCTCAAAAACCGAAAATTCAACATTTTATCTAGACTATGATCAAATAGAGACCAATTAAAGGGTAAAAAAACTGTCAAAAAATTTGAAAACTTTAATTTTTAGGAGGGTTGCCATTGAAATGAGATAATATTGAACTAATTCAAAGATATATTGATTATATGATTTATAATGAAATAATTATGGCAATTGAAGTTCTATAGCGTGAAGTCATCCTGCATAGCATTAATCCAGTTCGAAATTTCGGTTAACGTGGAAGTAACGTCTTTTACCTATTTGCAAATTCGTTAAATTTGGTTCAGGTTTAAATTCGATTTTCGGAAAAACGAAAATAAAAAGCAACGCTCACTATGTGGAGTAGTTTTAGGGTGGCCGGCGCCGGCGTAGTGGGCCCGTCGGAGGCGCCGTAGGCGACGAAAAAGGCGCCTAACAGGACGGCGAGTCCGACGACGGTCAGAAACGTGTACCGACGCTGACGATACTGGTCGATACAGACGTTATTCGACATCCGGTAACGCCACATTTCGTCGATTCCAATTGACCGTCGTGCGAATTGAATGGCCGCTGCGACGACCGCGTGGTGACTGAGCGCCTACGTTGAGCGAATCGCCGGCACGAACATGAGCCGCCGCGCGCCGGTACGAATTCCGGCGGCGAAGGCGCTGGACCGGCGCTCACTGGCGATGGATCGCCGCACGACTGCCGGCGGCGCGGGAGGAGGAAGCGGCTCGAGGTCATTCGGCGGGGCCCGTCCTGAATACGCAGAACCTCCAGATCCGCCCGGGAGCTTTGAATTTCATCAATGGGTATTAGGTATCTATTTATATAATATAAATAGGTAATTACCTAATTTTAATTTTTCCCTTCTTTTGCCTGAGTCGTGAGCAATTCGAAATCCGAAATAGCAGCATTTTTGGCTCCATTAGCCAGGGAAACAGCCGAAATTTAGATTTTGTGCCAGTTTTAGTTTATTCTTTTCACGTCCATTTTCGTTTGAATATGAATGGCTCTGTCGGCAGGTACTTTGGGGACAAATTAGGCACTTACCTACCTAGATACTGTTTTTCAGCTGCTTCCATCAATTCCCTTGTGCATTTTTAGCCCATTTTCGTCATTCATTTGCCTGAATGGTTCCAAAACGGTGGAATTTTGACCTTCTGTCCACTTCTAAAGGCAATAAATCGGCGAAACCGTCTTCTCAGCAAAAAGATTTCCCTTACTAAGTATCTCGAAACGGCTGTTTTTCTTTTCCCCTTTAAACTTACTGGTTGGTCCTACCAAAATTTGAAAAACAACTGCTAGAAATTCTCTGGATTCTCTACAACTTCCTGTCTCGTCACTTTTAGCTGAGACTTCGGTTTCCCTGCTTTATTCCCTTGAGAAATGAATAGAAGGTCGAAATTTCACAAATTTGGCAAACTTAGCAATTTTTGCCAAACCGTAGCTCTGAAACTATTCGGCCTACCGAAAAATGCTATAGAATCAATTTTGTTGGAAATTTATTGATCTACAAGTGTTCTAATAGATGTAAAAGCCGAAAAGTGCAATGGGAAGCAGCTGTAGGTCAAAAACCAAAAAAAGTGTCAAAACGGTGCGGTTTTTCGATGATTGCGGAGGAAGCAAGCCGGATCGGGATACGAAAATTTGGATTATTTACCATCCGATTGGCCAATTGATCCAAAATCGATGACCACCGCAATTTGATCTAATTGACTCAATTTGAAGAACGCAAAGCTTTGAAGTGGCATAAAAACAAAATTTGCTAAAATTTTGGAAAAAACCCGCTATCTTATGGTAAATCAAGCGAGAAACCCGGGAAAAATACTCAAAAAATTCTAAACCCGCGCCATCACCTTCAAAATTGAGTTTTGGGTGTTTTTTCGAAAATGGACCATGCTAATGCCGATTTGGACGCCTTAACCTTTTCCGATCGGATTGCCCGGACATCATGCCTCAACCAAGAAAACCACAAGTTTCAAGAATAATTTCGTCAAAATCGGATCAGTAGTTCAATTCGAAGTGGAATTTTTGGGCAAAATTTCGTACTTCCACTTCGTATCGAACCGCTGATCCGATTTTGGTACGGTTGGTCCTAAAAGTTGTGGTTTGCTCCAACTTAAGGCATAATGTCAGGGAAATCCGATCAAAAAATGCTAAAGGATCGAAAACTCAAAAAAACTGTTTTTGAGATCACGACTTTTTTACATTTGAACGTTTTTGAGTACTCTAGAGCTGGTTCAGAGGATTCCCTAAAAGGAGGAGCACGTCAGAAAAAATTTGCTGAACGCCCGTTTTTTTTTTTTTTTTTTGAAATTGGACCACTTCTTCTATTGAAGCATTGATGCGTTTCGCTGCTGACGGCGGACGGACAAAAAAATTTCATTGCAGATTCGTGTTCTAGAACCTTTGAAACGTGAAAGAAACAATTTTCAGGGGTGTTGTAAAAAAATGTTGCTGGACCAAACACATTGGTAAATTATTTCTGGAAATAATGTGCCAAAAAAAAAAAATAAAATGAGCCGTGGTTTTTTCTCAGGTTCGGCTCGCGTACTAATAGAAAATGGTCGAAACCGGATAACGTATTGGCTAACTGGGCGATTGTTGTCAGTAGGTAACGATTGTTACGAGTTGTCAACAAGTGGGTAAGTTCGCCTGGGACATGTTGTCAAGCTCACCTGAAATGGTCATCGTCCAGGTAAACCCCTCCGGCCTGTCACGGTCGGGCTGCGAACGGTTTCAGGGAGACTTCGTGTCTCCCTTACTAGAGAGGATTATCCTTAGGAGGATCCTTAGATCGAGCCGTCCTCGAAGGAACGAGCCGCGTCCGTTTTGACGCAAGAACGCAAAACACACGTTGGCCCCACGTCAATTTTCCACCGCTGAGCCTAAGCTAAATGTTCCTCAGTCCATCGGGTCAAGTTTACGAAATGTTGACATCCCCCCTCAAGTATATAAAGTAAGTTAACCGAAGGATAAACATTGCAGTGCCTTACTAGTCGCGGTGACAGCCATGCAGTTTGTAGTCGCGCTTTTTGCCGCATTTTCCCTGTGTTTTGTGTCGGGGTCGCCTCTGCCCGACGATGGAAAAGCCGGAGAGCCGGAAAAAACGGTCAAACCTGCGCAGTACGTTCTGCGCAGGCTCGACCTGCCGTCGACGCTGACGCCCGAAAAGAAGCTCGCCATCGTCGCCGAACTGTTGAGACGTCGGCGGTCCGAAGTTCAAAAATCGGCCGAATCGAAAGAATCCATGTCGACTGCCGCCCATCAGATTTTGAGGGCTTTGGACATTTCGAAATTGACGCCGGACCAGAAAAGGATTTTGGCCGCGAGGATCGGCCTGCTGAGACGCCGCCGGTCCGCCGAGACGAGTAAGAGTCAAGTCAAGGAACCGGCCGCGTTGTCGGCGTCGTCGGACTTGGAAGATTTGGACGGAGCCGACACGTACGGATTCGGCGCGGCGGCTCTTCCGTTCCTCGGACTCTACGGCCTTGGGCTCGGAGGCCTTGGTGTAGGTACGCAGTAATCCAGTAGTACTAACACCGGTACTTGCGCAGTACTTCCATGTTTAAAAGCGTAGATTTTTTGCGAAATTGAAAAAATTAAAAATTGATGAAAAATCGCAGAATTAAATTGTTTATGTTTTCGGATTGTTTTGTAGCTGCCGCAAAATCAAAAAATCAGAAAAACAAGTCGTGCAATGTTCATTCACTATTAAATGTGTAGATACCTAAATTCAGTTACAGAAAAAAAAAAATAGCAACACTATAATATTATTATAGTGTTAATATAGTTGATATAGTATTAATTTGAATTTAATTACTTATAAAATATTATATTTACAGAATAAATGGAAGTATTGTAATCGTCCTAAAATCGAAAATCGGATTGGATCTTCAGAAAAAACTTCCACTTTTACACTTTTACTCAAAATCACTTCCTCAACAAGTGTCTGTGTTTGCGTGTCTGTGGTAATTTTCAAATTTCTCAAACTGGGATGTTTGCAAGTGGGTTTTTGGCATTTTGGATCCATAAAGTCTCCAAAGGAGTCAAAATATAATCAAATTGTGTCAGAAATTTAAGCATCAAAATATGCTTAAATAAATAATGCTATATTGCTTGTAATAGAAAATTCGAGACAAACAAGATTATAATAAAAACCTATAAATAAAAATTATAAAATAGCCTTCATATAAAATAACCTATAAATAGGTTATACCCTTTCTGTAAAAAAATACCCATAACTCGTTCAGTGTAAAGTTATGGTAATTATAATGGTTTAATTTTGTTAGCCCTGATCCAGGGGTATCCTCCGTTTTCAAACAAAAATTTTTCTTTAACCCCCGGAAAATTGGAAAAATTCAGAATAAAAATTTCCTCGGGAATTTTTCTCGATTTTGATCTTTTTTACATATTTTTCAGGACTTGGCCCTCTTGCGTTCACTGGACTTTTTGGATGACATGGCTGGAAAGCCATTGAAGAACTGGTGATTCCTCCTTTTGAACCACCGAAAGCCTCGAGCTTCTTGTTAATTATGTAAAAAATAATTTATACAAAAACATTGAAACTGGTTTTGTAAAATTTGGTTGTTTTTTCACCCCAGTCCTTCAACAATAATTAAAAAAAATTGAATTAAAAAAAAATTAAATTTAAAAACAAAAATTATTTTTATAAAAAGTTATTAAAAAGTGAATGACGTCAAGTAGCAAGTGATAATTAGATGCAGAAGGTGATTGCAAAATATTTTCAATTTCATTCCTACTTAGAGTTTATTTATTTTTTATTCATGTACGGGACATTTTTCATAAAAAACGTAATCCATAGGTAAATAAGTTTACACAATTATTTGCCAATAGCTGTCAAAAATTCGAGAGTCGAATAGATTTTTTTCAATTCGGCCAAAAATTATCGTCCAACACATTGAAAAAAGATGAGATTTGAAAATTCTTGTCAATTCTGTCCAAACGTAGATTTTTAGGAGGAAAGAATAGAAAAGCTCTTCCTAGGTTTGAATTGTCCGGTGAAGCGTGTAAAAGAACCTATCGTTTAAAGGTTTCCTTTGAAGCCTATGTCAATGCCGTGTAATCAAGATTGACCAAGGTTTTATAACGTATATAAAACCAAGGTAGACCATTTAATCGTTCTCAGTGCCAATAATTCCGGTTGAGTAGATAGACAGTGGACAATCCGAAATTAATTCATTAGGTGAATATTTGCTGAGATTTTTATAAAAATTTTGGGGATACCTAGGCAAGTTTTGACTGCTGTTTACTTTTCGAGATGGCAATATCAATCGGAGCATCCGTCCCTCTCGCTTTGGTTACATTGATGACAATTTCTGCATTGACGAGCGCTCAGGAATTGAGGAGTTCTGGGTTCGTGTCTGCAGGGCCGGGAGCCTTCAGGAATCCAGTGCTTTCGGTAAGCAATGAAATAAAAAAGTAGATGGTAACATTTTTTAGTGAAAATTCAGTTCACATCTTCCAAAATTTATTTTCGTCGTATTTACTTGGTACCCCCCTCCCCCGATCAACCTTTTTGATAAAATACTCGAAAAACGTTAAATTTTATGAATTTGAATCAATTCCTGAAAATTCATGACGAAAAAACTAGATCCAATTAAAAAATTTTTCGGAATATCTCGGCTTTTTATGGGGCGTCGATGTTTCGCATTTTTCTCACCCCAGAATAGAGTCAGATGATTGTCAATTTTTTCAGAAGTAGTACTGCAGGTACCAACCCAAAGCTACCAAAAAATATTTTACCAAATCAAAAAATTTATGAGTGGCGATGTTTTTCATTTCCCAATTTGCACCGATTTCTACAAAATTGTATTTAAAGTATTCCTAAGTAAAAATATTTTCCGAACTTTCAAAATTTGACGTTCAAACTGGATTTTTACCTGAGAGATACAACCTTTATTTTTTTTGTTAAATACAAAAGTTAAAATTTAAGAAGGCGGATTTAAATGTAATTTTAAACATTTCATAAAAATCTTTTTCCAACCCTTTAAAAAAATTATAAAATTCCAACAGAAAAGATTTTAGGGTAAAAATGCAAAAATCGATTTCTCATGTGCAATCCAAGGTTTAGGAAAAATTGCAAATAAATTATTGTTTTGACTTCGGGTCTTTTGCCATGAATGTCTAGGTATCTACTAAAAAGCGTAATATTAAATATCACTCCAAATTTTGGAGTTTTTCTTGGATGTTTCGGCCAACATGGTCAATTAGAGGGGTAGTGATACGGCGAAAATCGAGTTTTCTCACAGTTTTCCTGGTTTTACGACCGAAGTATGGGCAAAAAATAACACAAACAATTTGCGGTTTTCCACGACTCGAATTTTTATTTTGGGCGAATTTTGAAATTTGCATAGTGAATTTTTTGAGATTTTAACACCCTTAAACACCCTTAAAAGCAGTCGAAATATGATCAAATATTGTCACAATTTTACGTTTCAAAATATGGAAGTATTGTGAGTTACCACTGGTATTTACCTTTTTTCTTGAATTGTCAGGCTGCCGGCGGTTACGGTCTGGCATTCGTCTCGCCCGCAAGCTACGGCCAAGGTAATGGAGGAGCCTATACCGACGGCAGTTTTGGCCCGAATTTCGGTCAAAGATTCGCCACCGGACCCGAAGGTGTTGAGCTGGGACCAGGAAGATACGCGTTTCCGGTTTTCGACCATAACCAAGGATTCGGAGGATTTGGAGCTTTAGGCTATTACGGCCACAATCTAGGTACAACACTATACTAATTTTGCTACACAAAACAAAAACTACACAAACTTAGCAAATAATATTTGCTAATTGTGTTTGCACATCATGTGTTTTTGCATATAACTGTGTTATTGCATATTATGTGTTTTTGTGGACCAAATATCTGTAAAATATGGATTTATAGTGGAATATGTAAAATGAAAGTGGGCTTAAACGGATCGGAAAATGTCAATAAGAACACGCCTACTTGAAAAACATCAGTACATTGCCTAGAAAAAAATATGAAACAAATACGGATCCGATCTCTATTGATAACCAAAGATCAAGAAAATAAAAAGCGGCGAATGATCAAAATTACCTAAAGTCGTGGAAACTATAACAGCAGTACTTATAAGTCGTGTTGGTTTGCATAACTATGTTCAGACGGGGGAGGCTCCTGCCAGACCGAGACTTGGCACTGCAAAAAGCTGCTACAATTTGGGTCCATTTTTGCGATAGGTGAAACATTAAGTTCGAATTGAAACACGAGATTGGGAATTCTCAAATTTTATCCTTCAGTAGCATAAATGTGGAGACATTTTTACTCAAAAACTGGGGGTGGTGTAAAAAAAAGCTCGACCGATTACTTAGGTACATTATTTTTGGAAATAATGAATAAAATTATGAACTTTTCCTACCCATTCAAGAGAAAATTATTGATTTTCTCTTGAATGGGTAGAAAAAATAATTAATAAAATACAACAACTTCAAAAAAAAAAAAGATGAAACTCCATGAACACATTTAATTTTACAAACTTCTATGTAAAATTTCTTGCTGTTTTCAGGATTCGCCTACCCGGGGTACGGCTATGGAGCTGGTATATTCGGTGCGAGAGCCTACGCCAATCCATTCGTCTGAAATTCGACTGATCGTTCCACAGCGGATTATCATCTATTAAATTAAATTATTTGAAACATTTAAAACATTAAATTATTACTCCGTTACGTCGATGTAATATGCGAATAATCATGATTTAAATTACAACGTTTTACTAACTATTGTACGTATTGAATTTTTCGTATCTGCCTAATAGTCAAAACGAATATGTATGTAGATATTCTCAAACTCAACTCTCAATCTCAACTTACAAACTCAAATCACAAACTCAACCCACAAACTGAACTTTCAAACTCAACTTTCAAACTCAACTTCCAAACTCATCCCACAAACTCAACCCACAAACTGAACTTCTAATCTCAACTGACAACTAAACCTCAAACTAAACCCTCAAACTTAACTCTCGAACTCAACTTCCAAGCTCAACCGGCAAACTCAACTCTCAAACTTGACTCTCAAACTCAACCCACAAGGTTAGATCACTAACCCTATTCTCAAACTCAACTTACAAACTCATATCTTAAACTCAACTCACAGAACCAACTCTCAATCTCAACCCACAAACTCGACCCTCAAACATAACTTTCAAACTGAACTTCCAATCTCAACTGACAAACTTAGCTCTCAAACTCAACTTACAAACGTAACTCACAAACTCCCTTATAACTCTTGAACTCAACTCACAAACTACCTCCAAATCAACTAAAAAACTCAACTCACTACAAGTTGAATTTGAGAGTTGACTTTGAGAGTCGAGAATGCGAGTTGAGTTTGGAGTTAAGTTTGCCAGTCGAGTTTGCAAGTTGAGTTTGAGCATTGTGGGTGTGGGTTGAGTACGTGAGGGTAGATTGAGAGTTGAGTTCGTCAGTTGAGTTTGTCATTTGAGTTTGAGAGTTAAGTTTTAGAGTTGAGTTTGTCAGTTTAGTTTTCAAATTGAGTTTGAGAGTTCAGTTTGTCAGTTGAGTTTGCAAGTTGAGCTTGTAAGTCGAGTTTGTCAGTTGAGTTTTCACATTGAGTTTGATAGGTGAGTTTGTGATTTGAGTTTGTAAGTTGAGTTTGAGAATTAAGTTAGTGAGTTGACCTAGTAAGTTGAGTTTGAGTGTGAGAGTCGAGTTTGCGAGTTGAGTTCGTGAGCTGAGGTTGAGGTTGTGTTTGTAAATTGGGTTTGAGAGTTCAGTTTGTGGGTTGAATGTGTGAGTTTTTATGCCGAACTTGAGAGTTCAGGTTGCTAGTATTTTTTTTGGATCCTTATGTTTTTGTTTGTTGTTTATTAGGTATTCGGGATTCGGCCAGTAACTTCAACGATGATTGCTGTTGTTATTTTTGTTACTGAATGTTTGCACGATGAGAGTATGTTGAACTATTTACCCTGTAGAAAATAGGGAAGTAAAAACCGAGGGGATGAGAGTCGTGATCAGTGCACACCTGATGTTTCATTTTTGTTTTTCATTTTTATTTTTCCTTTTAAAGCAAGAATACGAGTACCTACCTATGTACCTATTCTTCATCGACCTCATACTGATCAAGTCAACACCAGATCTTCCAAATTGATCTTGGCTCGAAAGATCATCACTAGATGTTCTCCCATTTTTTGAGAGTTTTCATAAAAATTCAGTTGTTTATTCCTGATGCGCTTCGAAATTTCAATTTTCGGAACCAATTATCGAGAATGGGGCGAGGAAAATTTTCCAGATTAATCTGAAAAGCATGAAAGTTGTCAGTTTTGATGTATCAAAATTTTTTATTACACTTTACAATCACAATCTGTACAATATAAAATAAATATAGGCACGGTTGACGGACGCGAGGTATTATTTTGGAAAATTGGACAGGGTCGGAAAAGTGATTCAGGCCGATCAGCCGTAGTAACCGGAGGTGTAACCGTAGCCGGGGTAACCGTAGTAACCGGCAGTCGGGTATCCGTAGCCACCGTACGATCCTAAAAAAGAGAACATGATCGTGAATTACTCGAGAAAAACAAACGCAATAATTGAAAACAGTCAATAGATATAAACGGTACCTATAAAGAATAATATGATGCGATAGAAGCTTGGACAAACTTTGGTAAAAAACGCAAGAGCAAAATTAAATTTTAACAAATAGCAAAAAAATAAAAAATTGAGAAAAATCGAGAAAACTCAAAATTTAAGAGTTGTGCCGATGAAAACTGAATTTATTGTTGGAAAACAATTAAGGTTCTCGAGTATTTGGTTAAAATCTTTTAGATAAACTATTACCTATAAAACTTTTTGTCATTTTCCAAAGAAAATCCGACTTACCGAGTCCGAATCCGCGGCCGTAGTATCCGCCGTACGGGTAGCCGCCGTAGTACGATTTACCGTATCCGTAGGGGCTGTATCCGTATCCGAGACCGTATCCGCCATATCCGCCGTATCCACCGTAGCCGAGGCCGCCGAGACCGTATCCGCCGTATCCGAGGGTACCGTACGGGTACGCGTATCCGAGCCCGTAGCTCGCGTCTGTCTTGAGATCGGCGGACGCGGCGGCTGCGTTCACGTCTCGCGCTTTTTTCGGCGTCTCGGCAGCGAATGCCACGGCCACGAGGCAGAGAGCCACCTGAAAACGAAAGAGTGATTGCCTTGAGTGCCTTGAGGTTCGAATTCTGCCGGAGAGGAAAATCTTGCCATTTACCACTTGCACTCTCATTCGTGCAGAATCTGGGTGCTAATACCCGACCAAAAGGAGGAGTTTGAATAATTTATTGGTGGTTTTCTTTGTTGTTAATGAGAGACCGTAAAAAAATTTTTCAAAATTTTCAAAGATAAATGTACCTAAGTACTCTCAACGTTGGATTTTCGCTTGTTTCTAAGAAAGGTAAGAAAGAAAAAAACGACCAATGTTAAAAATTTTGAATTGTAGTTTTGCAATTTTTTTTTTGCAAAAAACAGTAGGTACCTAATAATTAAACCGAATGTTTTGAAAGGATTTTTTCTCATTACATTATTGTGCTCGGAATCAATTGGCAAAAAAAGTCATTGATCTGTTCTGAAATTGTCCGAAACCTCCAAAAAAATAATAATATTGCCGATTTCGCCATTTATTGATTTATTATATATTATATTGATTTATTATATATTATATTGATTTATTATTTGACTACATTAAATAGTGTGTGAGTCGTAATGTTTCGAATAAAAATTCATATCATAATAAATTATTTATTCTGATTATTTATTAGGAGGACCTAAAAGTAGTGCAAGTACTCAAAAGTTAGACATTTCATTATTTATGTTAATGAAGAGAAAAATGCTCAATTAACGTATTGCCCAATGGCTTTACAGCTCAGCAAGAATACCTGTACAATTCACAGCTATAAGTGGTCAAATAGTTAAATAAAATTGAATATACATTGTTGTTATTATTATTGTTACTGTAAATATCAACTACCTATATTCTTTTCAAGAAAAATTGTTTGTTCATGATGGTTTTTTAGAAATTTTATTTTCATGAAACTGTTCAGTTGAACGATATTATAAATAATTAATATTTTACGTTATATGAAGTTAATGCCAGCTAATCAAAATGTTACGCCTCCAATAATTACCAATATCCCAATAAGCCCAAAAACCCGAAAAGTTTCGTCTCCTGCTGACATACTCACAATAAGCTTGAAGGAAGACATGTCGGTTGTTATTGGTTGTATGAACAGTCAAGTGGTAACTGATGCCCTACTGGCTATCAGAGCGAGCCTTTATACTTCGGCAGGAGGGACATCAGTCATTGAGGAGGTGGCAAGAACAAACGATTCTTCTTCTGTTTGCTGCTGGCCAGGGGGTGGGGGAATCTTGCGGTGACCGAGACCTTGAAAATTCCGCGGCTTGCCCGCGAGATGACACCCTCACGGTCCACCTACCCCTATCGGGCGGGACGGTATCTTTTCGACGGAATGACTATGGAAAACGCACGCATACGGTGGTGCTCAGAGTACACGCAGGTACATCCAAGTTTGACGTGGAAAATACTACCTATATTAAATATCGGTTATAATATATATACTAGCTGTACCCGCCCGGCGTTGCCCGTGCAAAAAAATTAGAAAATGCAGATAATGTCCCCGTGTTGTCACTTTTTTCACGTTTAAAACTCACTTTTTCACTTTTTTAAAACTTAAAAACTCACTTTTTTAAAATTCACTTTTTTCACTTTTTTAAAATTAAAAATTTTTTTTTTCAAAAATCGAAAATTGGGATTTGAGGTCTTGTTGCCAGCCTCTTTGTGCTTCCGTGTAAAAAATTCCAGGTCCCTGCGTGCGATAGACTTGGCTGGAGAGCTCGGTCAAACAAACAGACAAACAAACAAACCAACAAACACTTGCTTTTATTACTTCCATATTTACAGAGTAAATGGAAGTATTGTGATCGTCCTAAAATCGAGGATCGGAACGGAGCTTCAGAAAAAACTTTTTCTTATACACATTTACTCAGAATCACTTCCTGAACAAGTGTCTGTGTGTCCGTTACGTCCGTTACGTCCGTCTGTCCGTCTGTCCGTCTGTCCGTCTGTGGTCATTTACAGAAATGGCCATAACTCTCTCATTTCTCAACCTTTTTTCAAATTTCTTGAACTGAAATGTTTGTCTCGGCAAGACCTAACACCCTGTTTAATCGGAATTTGGATAACGCACAGTACTTCCGATATATTTGCATTTTTAGTGTTTTCATTTTTATTTTTTTCCGGCCGCAAAAATGAACCGATTTGAGCGTTCTTGGTCTTAAAATCTTTGTTTTACCTTGCAGAATATGTGGATATTTTTTACATTCCGAAAATGTGGCGTTTTTTCATTTTGGGCGAATTTTAAAATTTTAATAGTGAATTTTTCGATATTTTTGGCCTAAACACCCTTAAAAGCAGTCAAAATATGATCAAATTGTGTCACAATTTTACGTTCAAAATATGGAAGTATTGTGTGTTATCTACGCACCACTGGTTTATATTCCGATAATGTAGCGTAGGTACTTTTTTTTGGCGAATTGTAAAATTTGAATAGTGAATTTTTTGACCTAAACACCCCTAAAAGCAGTCAAAATATGATCAAATAGTGTCACAATTTCATGATTCAAAATATGGAAGTATTGTGTGTTATCTACGCACCACTGGTTATTATAGATAACATATTATGTTGTATGCTATATCGATACCTCAAAGCACAAAGGGCATAATATGATGACATATTGTGTCCAAAAATGGGATAATGAGACAAATGCGAAATTAGTTTTTGATCAATTCACAAAAATAAAGATTTCTCCCATAGTTTTCAATTCCATAAAAAAATTCGCTGAATAAAAAATGTTTGCCTGGCCAAGATCTACAACCGCGTTGAACCAGAACTTTGGTAGCACTTGACACTTCCAAGATGAACGCTCTTTAAATATTTGTCGTTTATCTATTACATCCGTAGCCAAATTTTTGCCATCCCTGGTATTCGGGGCTTCCGGAAATAATCGAGATTGGAGAACTAGGTATACCTTGTGATTCCCTATGGGTCAACAAAATTAAACCACCATATAGGTAGGTACATTTTCGCAATTTAAAATTCACATTAAACGTGAAATGTGTCAAATTTCGACCGTTTGAGAGAGTAGGTAAACATCCATTTATCTCATTTTCTGAATTATGAATTCGGTGGATTTTTCTTGGTGCCCCCACATACCTGGAATGATATCGAGAATACGCAACCACTCAAAATGGATAAGCCGAGTTGAAAAATTAGGTAGTTACCTAGGTAGGTGTACTAGCTGACTGGAGTAGGCCATGACCCAGTAGATCAGCACAATGATCTCTATTATAATACAATAAAGTAGTTTTCCTACCCAATGTTTGCCTATCCTGTACGTTACGATTCGACTTGACCGATTTGTCTGTTATAAAACATGAGAAAAGAAAACTTCCTATCGCGTCACTTCATCCGGCGGTTTCGCCGGACAATGAGAGCCGCCGAGCGGAGTTTTCCTGCGTTTATTTGCGTCTCATTCCGTCAGACGACCTCTCGAAAAATTTGTAGAATTTGGTTTGTACATTCGACAGAGAAACTCAGGGTAAGAACTGAAACCGTTGATAACACACACATTTCCCATATTTTGATAAGTAAGTTTTTGGCAGATTTTGACTACTTTGGAGTCTGTTTAGATAAAAAATGTCAAGGAACACAAGAAACTCCAAATTTTAAAACTTAATTAATTTTGTTTAATGCACTATTTAAGCTTTTCTTAATTACCTACGTAATTAACAGAATAAAATTACATGATAATTATTATCAAATTCTCTGAATAATGAAATTAAAAATGCGTCAAAAATGCCTCAAAACCATTGTTAACGCTTGTCTCACTTTCATGCTGCCAAACGCAACTGGTCTAGCGAAAGTGCGTCACCTCGTTGGTGTAACACCAATTATCACAGTAGGTAATAGGCTAGTGGTCGTAAGTAGATCAATCAACCGTATCTAAGAACCAAGGCCAAATTCTCAACTTTTTCCAATTTTCGTTCTGCTGATGTGTGTATCTAATTCGAACAAATTCTTCAAATTGAAGATATCGGGAGGACAGGAGTTTTTGTGGGGATTCCAACAAGTGGAAAACGAATTTTGAAATTTTTTCGAATTTTTTTAAGAGAAGCATTTTTTTTTGTGATAAGAAACTACTGAATTTTTCTGTAATGCACATGCTTAGAGGCTACCCAAAGATATTGTTTCAAATTTTAAAATATTCTTCAAAGGTTCAGGAACAAACTGTCTTTTGAAATGTCATGCAGTTAGAATTTTTCTACATTCTAATGTAATAGGAAAACGCCCATGAGAATCTTAGAAAATCATGGAATCACGAATCATGGAATCTTACAATCATAGAATCATTCGTGCAATCATAGAATCATGGAACATCTCGGAAAATGAGACGAGGACCTGATGGTAGACTGAGGTTGAGCTGATGGTGGACCTGATGGGATATGAGAATATTCTGTGTCATTTACGCACCACTGGCTCGTCAAAGTACCTATGACTTATTATCTTGATTAGCAATTTTCAATCCTTCGTCTTGGCGACCTTCCGTGTGAACCTGGCACCTTGGGGTCACCGCGTCTCATCTCATGTCCCCCATCCTCGGTAGTTGGGCACCTGGGCGAGTTCCTTGACTCGCAGTAACGCGTGAGCTGCCCCGATAATGGTAACTATGCTCTCCGGTGCGGGGATAATCATCATTACCATCGGCACATCAGCACAATTGACAAAATGCTGACCGACTGGGCTCGTTGGTAATTAAATCAATCGGAAAACTATAATTTGCGCCTTTCTTGACTCCATGACCTGGTAATCGGAGTTATGTTATGTATGTATGAATTTGTATTCAATCTCCCAGTTGAAGATAAACGAATGGAAAATAAATAAATGCGTAAAAAGTAAAATACTTTTTTACCTCCATATATACAGACTCTGTATAGTAAATGGAAGTATTCTAATCGTCTTAAAATCGAGAATCAGAAATTTTTTTTCTTATGCACGTTCACTCAGAATCACTTCCCAAACGAGTGTCTCTGTGTCCGTCTGTCCTCCGTAGTCATTTGCAAAAATGGCCATAGCTCCCTCAACCTTTTTTCAAATTTCTTGAACTGAAATGTTTGTCTCGGCAAGACCTAACACCCTTTTTAATCGGAATTCGAATAACTCACAGTACTTCAGATATATTCGCATTTTTAGTGTTTTATATTTTATTTTTTCCCGGCCACAAAAATGAACCGATTTGAGCGTTCTTGGTCTCAAAATCTTTGTTTTACCTTGCAGAATATGTGGATATTTTTTATATTCCAAAAATGTAGCGAATTTGTTTTTTTGGCGAATTTTAAAATTTGCATAGTGAATTTTTTGATATTTTTGACCTAAACACCCTTAAAAGCAGTCAAAATATGATCAAATTGTGTCACAATTCTACGTTTCAAAATATGGAAGTATTGTGTGTTATCTACGCACCACTGGTTTCATTTACAACAAACATTAATTTGAAATTGAGCGAAATTCTTAAACATGGTTCGTAGGAGCAGAAATAATAATCGCATAAAAGCACAGTTACCGTCGGCAATTCTGTTATACAACAAGGTAATCTTTCAAGGACTCACCCATTCCTTCGAGCCGATGCATTCAACCAGAACTTACAGTTTTTTTCACATTGTTTACATAATTATGACGATAATGGACAGTCACGATTTTCCATTTTACGTCCGCATCAGACGAACTGACTTGAGACAGGATGTGATTCATCGACGCTGATGGGATTCCAGAAATTTTCCCCTGCCGAGTTCACCGAACTGTCCAAATTTGAAAATTGTGTCCGGCTCAGTAAAACGTATCATGTCAAAATGGCTAAAGGCGTTCAAAAATCGAATATTAAAACGAGTCTTTCGTGTGAACGGGTCCGCTATCTGCTACTTGACTACCATCATGGGAAATAATTCGACCATAATAACATAATTATACGTTCCCATCGAATGTCAATGAGAAACTGCCAGTCGCACGATTTATCGATAAAGAAATCCCATTGACTCGAAATGCTCTCGGCTACTTCCTTACGCTCCTCTGCTTGCATTGGTATGGATACCCGGAAAATTAGGAAGTATCAAATTTGGTACGATTTAATCGTATTAGGTATGCACGACCTACTTCGATATAGATAAGTCGAAGTGCCCAAAATACGTACCTTATTATCTGCTTACCTCCTACTAGCCTAATGGTGTAGTAGGAAATTCATTACATTGCCATAAACAGTGGTACTTCCATATTTTGATACGTATATTTTGACCCAATTTGATTATATTTTAACCACTCTGGAGGTGGTTTGAAAAGAAAATGTCAAGAAACGCACTATGCAAATTGTAAAACTCGCTTTTTATATTTCTGATCCTTCTACCCTCCAAATTATTTGAAATATTTTTGGTTTTTCACCTGTTATTGATTTCTATTGCATTTTTTGCAATTTTTGACCCAATTTGATTATATTTTGACCACTTTAGAGGGGGTTTGAATAGAAAATGTCAAGAAACTCACTACCTATTCAAATTGTAAAGCTCGCCTAAAGTCAAAATGTTATCGGAAGTTATCGTAATACAGAAAATATCCACGCATTCTGTAAGGCACAGTCCTAAGTCGTCATTATGGATATTTTGTTATTCCTACTTAGCATAGGTTCCAATATTGCATTTTACATTTTTTTATATTTCTGATTCATCTACCCTCCAAATTATTTGAAATATTTTTGGTTTTTCACCTGTAGTTGCTTTCTATTGCATTTTACGGCTTTTAGGACTCTTAGCAAACTTGTAGATCAATGAATTTCCAACAACATTGATTATATGACTTTTATCTGTCGGCTTGATAGTTTCGGAGCTACGGACCGGAAAAAAGGGCAAGAATTTCCAGAATTGTGAAATTTCGACCTTCGGCCTACGTCTCATGGCGATAAGTCGGAGAAAACGTCATCTCAGCGATAATTGTAGAGGGAGGAAGCTGTAAAGAATTTAATCAGCTTTCCAGAATTTTTTTTCAAATTATGGTAGGCATATTGGCTAAAGTATGAAAACAGTGCCTATAATCAGCGTAAATTTCTAGTTTTTCTTCATTTTCGTGCTGCAAAATGGGCAGATTTTTGAGTTCCAAAGTCTCAAAATCTTTTTCTTGACTCCAGAATACGTTGGTGTGCTGTTTTGTACGAAATGTTCATCCCAAGCTCGGGGTCTCATTGAGGCGTGGAAAAGAGTTGATTTATCAAAATAAAACTTTATTTTGCATCACAATATTAGTTACTCCACTGGGTAGAGGTATATCTGAGCAATGTTGGAACGAGAGCAGTCATCACGGGGGAGATCAATCCGAAGTCAGAGGTTAGGGTGTTTACCACCACCAGTCCCATCCGTAACTGGGGTATCCGTATCCATAGCCTGTAACAGGAGGAGTCGATTAGCAAATTAGCGAAGATAGCTGACAATTTCGGTATGGGTTGCAAAAATGTTGAACGTAGTCAAAATATTCCAAAATTTCCGGACTTCCGCTAGTCGCAAGACGGTTTTAGAATGTTTCACGTTACATCATGATACCATCCAATGTCTATGATAATGTACCAAACCCAATAGGCTAGAGTGCCTATCACAGGATTAGGCAAGTGTGCTGAAGACCATGGGCCGAAAGAATCCGAAAAAGAGACCCGATTTGGAAAACCTTAGTTTCCATTTAAGGATGCCCGTTTATTGCAAGAAGTAGCAAAATTTGGAAAAGATCGGCTTTGAAATTTTGATTTGAATTTTGAGGGGTCTGAATTGAGGTTTACCACTTTGGAAGCACTTAGGGGTTATGAGGAAATTTATCTGTGAAAATGGGACGTTTTTCATGAAAAGTTTTGATCCCCTCATATTCATTAATTTCATAGAAATTACCAAAATTCGCTAATGTTGGGTTAGCAGTTATGCCACTTTTCCTGTGTTGGAAATAATTTTGTCTTCTCCACAAGTGACAATTGTGACAATATGACGTCATGACGCCAACGTTTTTAACTTGGAAATTATTAAATAATAAAATTCATTCTTTCTGAAAAAGCCGATCCATCTAATTTTTACAATATGGTAGCAGAGCGTGGTTTCGATCCACGGACACTATTGACGCTATAATTAAATTATAGCATAAATATATAACCGTATAAATGTTATACTTACTGTAAGGTGAGCCCCATCCGCCCCAGTAGCTGCTATAGGGGTAGCCACCCCATCCGTAGCCGCCCCATCCGCCGTAGCCGCCCCATCCGTAGCCGCCCCAGCCGCCGTATCCGCCCCAGCCGCCCCATCCGCCGTAATATGCCGATTCGGAGCCTTCGAGATCTTTAGACGGGGCCGATCTTGGAACCAACGTTTTGGGCGATTGGTGCGCAGGCGCGGGCGCCACCCCCTTGGGCAATGGTCTCAATGGCCGCTTTTCAGGTGATGGAAACGCCGATATCGCCACCACCGCTACCAGCAGCAAGAACAACTGGAAAAGGAACAATTTTTGAAATTATTCCAAATTAATTTTATCCTTTTATTTACTTATCCTATGGTAAATCAAGCGAAAAATCCGGGAAAAATACTCGAAAATTTCTAAACCCACAATATTACCTTCAAAATTGAGTTTTTGTGTTTTTTCGAAAACGTCCCATACTAACGCCGATTTGGACCCCTTAACCTTTCCCGATCGGATTGCCCGTATAATATGCCTCAAGTTAGAGCAAAACACAACTTTCAACAAGACTAGTTTCGTCAAAATCTGATCGTTCCGATTCTCGATTTTTTGACGATTACAATACTTCCATTTACTCTTTAAATACCCATGGAAGTAAAAACGTTAGCCGGAATGCCTTAAGGTAGTGTATCGACTGCCGTTTCGTCATTTCGATTTCCAGACGTCGTCATAAAGTCGAAACAACGGCGTTATTCGGCGTCGGCCTTTCTGCGAATAAAAGAATCTGAAAATCTGGCTCGTCTCCAGCCGTCGGTGCGTGTCGTGTCCAAGGTCGGACCGTTGGTCAATGAGAGGTTCTTACATAATTTATGGCGATTGTTTTTCTGATGCGTCGACGACATGTGTGCTGATCCGGCGATAAGAAAGTGTTCCGAATTTGACGGCGACGAGCTTTGAAAGGATTATGAGGTTTCAAAATACCCGTGAAGTTGTCGATTTGGGGACTGCCTGAAGTTGGAACGCTTCAAAATTGGTTTACTTCCATATTTACAAAGAAAATCGTCCTAAAATCGAGAATCGGAACGGAGCATCGCATAAAATGTTTACTTATTCTCATTTACTCAGAATCACTTCCCGAACAAGCGTCTGGGTGTCCGTCTGTGGTCTTTTACAAAAATGGCCATAGCTCCCTCAATTCTCAACATTTTTTCAAATTTCTTGAACTGAAATGTCTGTCTCGACAAGACCTAACACCCTGTTTAACCGGAATTCGGATTACTCACAGTACTTCCGATATATTTGCATTTTTAGTGTTTTCTATTTTATTTTTTTCCGGTAACAAAAATGGACCGATTTGAGCGTTCTTGGTCTTAAAATCTTCGTTTTCCTAGCAGAATATGTGGATATTTTTTATATTCCAAAAATGTGGCGAATTTTTTTTCTTGGGCGAATTTTAAAATTTGCATAGTGAGAATTTTGATATTTTTGACCTAAACACGCTTTAAAACAGTCAAAATATGATCGATTTTTGTCAAAAATGTGCGTTTCAAAATATGGAAGTATTGAGTGTTATCTACGCACTACTAGTTCATCCAAATTTCTTCAAATGTTTATCGCCAAAATGTTTCTCGCTAGATCAAAATTAAGATATCTCAGAAATGTTGATATTTTAGCGTCAAATACGTGTCTACAGGTATAAAAGCACTGAGCGTTACCTCGGTTGATTTTTATCTATCTCAGTAAAATGTAGGTAAACGTTTATCTTGAAATCAAGTTGGATCTGGAGTGATTTATGGCGATGTACATCAGCTCAAAGAACAATGACCCAGTTGGCCGTTTCCAATGCGGAAGGACGAATTAAATCAACGGTTAGGATGATACCTAGTGATACCCAGTGGCATCAGGTACTGACAAAAGACCCAATTATCTCGGTCATCTTCGAGCTTGAGCGGGTCGACTCAGGCTGGTGTGAAAACTGGGAAGGTCGTCGCCTTCTCAAGAACCGAACAACCGAGGCAAATACTTAAATTTACCAAACTACTCACAATATCATGTTGATTAACTAAAGTCAATGGAGGGGTCGACACAATCGACACAATTCGATCATATTTTCGGAAAATTCCGGTTTTTAATGGGGTAAAATTCTTAATAAATATGGGAACCCCGGATTTTGGCCCAAGAAGTGACAAATTTCATTAATTTGAGGTTGCAGATTCCGAATATCGCGTTAATTTTACTCCCATGGTTCAGTACCATATTACCAAAAACCGGTGGAGGGGAGAGGGGTGAATTAAAGGGACGGTGCTGTCTAAACCCCATCATTTTAGAACTAGGTATGTATAAAATAAACCAGTGGTGCGTAGATAACACACAATACTTCCATATTTTGAAACGTAAAATTGTGACACAATTTGATCATATTTTGACTGCTTTTGAAAGTGTTTAGGTCAAAAATATCAAAAAATTCAGTATTACAATTTTAAAATTCGCCCAAAATGAAAAAACGCCACATTTTCGGAATGTAAAAAATATCCACATATTCTGCAAGGTAAAACGAAGATTTTGAGACCAAGAACGCTCAAATCGGTTCATTTTTGCGGCCGGAAAAAAATAAAATAGAAAACACTAAAAATGCAAATATATCAGAAGTACTGTGCGTTATCCAAATTCCGATTAAACAGGGTGTTAGGTCTTGCCGAGACAAACATTTCAGTTCAAGAAATTTGAAAAAAGGTTGAGAAATGAGGGAGTTATGGCCATTTTTGTAAAAGACCACAGACGGACAGACGGACACACGGACACACAGACACTTGTTCAGGAAGTGATTCTGTGTGTAAGAAAAAGTTTTTTCTGAAGCTCCGTTCCGATTCTCGATTTTAGGACGATCACAATACTTCCATTTACTCTGTAAATATGGAAGTAAAAATATTCCGATGACTATTTTGAATCTAGGCGGTTTTCGAAATTGGCTTGCCTAGTGTGTTTTTGACATTTTTGATCTTTCTCGCCCCCAAAATTAGTCAAAAACGAAATGCTTCGTTTCAAATATTTACTAACATGGAAGTATTATTATCTACACATCACTGGTTAAATTTAAAAATTAAGTGGTAGGTAGGTGAATTTATTTTTTTTAATACCTTCCTGAATTTAAAAAAAATTAAATTCACTTCATCAAAATGAACATTTCGGTTAATTTAGGTAATTTTTTCAACTCACCGTCGACATGGAGGACATGGCTGTGTTGTTTTTTGGCGGTCTTCTTTGGAGGATACACCGAAAAAAAATGACAGTTAGTCGGAAGCGTAGGAGAGCATTTATACAAAAGGGGAAAAAAGCGGAAGGGTAAAGTAATGAGTAGGAAGGATGAGCCTTCATGAAGGATGAGCCTTCATCAAGGTAATGAGAGCCGGTCGGTGACCGATAACCGTGCAAAGCTTTGCGAAGGGCAACCTGCGACGGCTATTAGGCGCCGACGTTTGCCCTCAGCCGTGCGAAATCGGGCCGCCGAGAATCGGCACAAGGGCCGGCCCAGAAGTCGGAACGGCCGAAGATCGAGCCCGATTACTGTGATTAGGAACGTCCCGAGGGCCGTTGGGGATCGGGCCCGAAAGCGCGGATTTGTCTCGACGGTTCCCATCGCGGATCCGACAGTCGCGTTCCGTGCGCCGAGCGGCCCATATGGAAGCGCGGATCGACGGGTGTGCGCACTGCACGACTTCCCTTTTCTCGTTATTAAAATAACGTCTTCCTCGAAAATGTCGATTCCCTAGCTCGTTTGCTAAAATTTTGGTTTTTTAAACTTTTTTTCGAGCCCCGGAAATATGCGCTTTTGTCGCTTTGAAGATTTTTCTCGCGTTTTCGATTTAGTTTCAGTAAAAAGGCTTGAAAAATTCTCTTGAATATTCGATTAATCATAAAAATAAGGACACCGTTTAAAAGAGCGTTAAATTTCCCGTAATCTTACGGTATTTGCAGCATTCTGACATTAAGTTAAAATCGCAAAACACTACGCCAAAGTCGAGAAATGCTCAATTCCTAAAAATTACTTTTTTCAACGATTGTTTAGGGCTAGAAAAAAATGGAAAACTCCCGCGCATATTCCGGGGAAAACTGGCCCGAAATGTCAGCTTCCCAACGGTATAATAATTTTCATTTTATCCCTCTTTTTACGATTTTTCAGCCAAAACTTCGGTTATTTGAGCTGTCCGAACGTCTCGAGAGCCGAATATGTTTTAAAATTGTTCATGTACCTTCAAATCATGGGTTTCTGAAACGATTTTGCCCATATTCACATAAAGCAGAACCGGATATTTTCTTCAAATTTCGGCTTTTCTCAAATGTATCAAATATATTTTGATAAATTGTCATGAGAAAGATCATGCTCAACAGGTAGAGTTGCCGAGTTAAAAATTTCAACTTAAGCGAGTACAAATTATCATCCTCAGCCACAAACGTCAAAATACCAGGAATTAATTAAGATTTTGTGCAAATAAGTCCAATAGGGCTAGGCTCGTGAATTCCTCACTTCGGATTCCGAAAAAGTGAAAAATAAACGAAATTTTAAACAAACAGAATACCTAGGTACATGTGTCATATTGAAATGTCCTCGAGGGTATCCGAAATTAGTTTCTCGCCGGACAGATCCATCCGTGACACGACTGGCAATTTACCCGGTTCTTCAACCACGGAGAACTCGAGTTCTGCCCAAGATCGTTTTATTCCGAGATTTCCTCGTTGTTCGATGTCGTTTTCGGTTTATTACCAACTTTTTCGACTGCGGGACTAGGACAAGCGTGAATCAAATGACCGGGCGATTGTCATTTCGACCTTCGCCAGGTCCTCCGGATGGTCGCAAGAGATACAGCAAAAAATTGTCCGGAAGAATCGACGAAGGGTAATTTTTGAAAATCCGTCTCGAAAAACGGGCTGAGGTCAATGCCGTCCGTAGTTCACGATTCGAACGTCGTGTAAAAACTAAGTTTTGAGGTCGAGAAACGTAAACATTTCAACCAAAAATAAAACTGACCTCAAACCAGTGGTGCGCAGATAACACACAATACTCCCATATTTTGAAACGTAAAATTGTGACACAATTTCATCATATTTTGGCAGATTTTAAGGGTGTTTAGGTCAAAAATATCAAAAAATTCACTATTCAAATTTTAAAGTTCACCCAAAATAAAAATACAATACATTATTGGAATATAAAAAATATCCACTTATTAAACAAAGGTAAAACAAAGATTTTAAGACCAAGAACGCTCAAATCGGTTCAGTTTTGTGGCCGGAAAAAAATAAAATAGAAAAAAACTAAAAATGCAAATATATCGGAAGTACTATGAGTTATTCAAATTCCGATTAAACAAGGTGTTAGGTCTTACCGGTACAAACATTCCAGTTCAAGAAATTTGAAAAAAGGTTGAGCATTGAGGGAGCTATGGCCATTTTTGTAAATGACCGATTTTTGTAAATGACCATAGACGGACAGACGGACATACGGACACACGGACACACAGATTCGGGAAGTGATTCTGAGTAAATGTGTATAAGAAAAAGTTTTTTCTGAAGCTCCGCTCTGATTCTCGATTTTAGGACGATTCCAATACTTCCATTCACGCTGTAAATATGGAAGTAAAAATGAACCGATTTGAACTTTTTTGGTCTCAAAATCTTTGTTTTACCTTGCAAAATACGTGTATATTTTTTATATTTCGATAACTTTACGTCTTTTGATTTTAGATGAGTTTTCCGATTTCCATAATGTATTTTTGGAAATTTTTAACCATTTTAGCCACCAAGTTAGTCAAAATCGAAATATGGAAGTATAGCGTGTTATCTTCTCACCACTTGTTCCTCCTGAAAAATCCACAAAAAATCGGCTGAAGCTAATTTCGGGCAATTTCCATCTTTCAGAGACGTCTCCGTTCCACTTAGGTAAATCAAGCGAAGTCAAAGTTGCGTCAACACGCGATGACTTTAGTGAATGAGTTGACACACAAAACGGTGACCATCCCTGGTACCAAACAAAAGATAAGATACTCGTTTACCGACGAACGGGCGGAATAACGAGCGCTCAAGGACTTAAGTCCGTTTATTGCAGCTTAGCTCAGTTAAGTACAATGACTTAGTGTAGTCGAGAAAAAGCTGTTTTGTAGAACATGTGCACAAGCTAGACGAACAATCCAGTTCAATAAATTTGAAAAAAGGTTGAAAATTGAGGGAGTAAAGGCATTTTTACTTTCATACTTGAGAGTATTTGATTGGAAGTATTCTTATCGTCCCAAAATCAACCAGTGGTGCGTAGATGACACACAATACTTCCATATTTTGAAACGTTAAAGTATGACACAATTTGATCATATTTTGACTGCTTTTGGGAGTGTTTAAGTCAAAACTATCAAAACTCACAATGCAAATTTTAAAAATCGCCTAAAATAAAAATTACACCAAAATAGGTATCTAAATATAAAAAATATCCACATATTCTGCAAGGTAAAACTCAACAGTATAAGACAGTCAATATATAATCAAATTGTGTCAAGAATTTACTTATCAGAGTATAGAAGTATTTGGTGCAATGCATTGATTTTATGGAGAAATTTAAGCTTAAAATTTCATGAGTCAAAAAATCAAATACAGTCTAATTAAAAACCAAAAATAAAATCAAACAATAAAAAAAATGAATAAAAGTAAAAAAAGTCAAAAAATGTAAAGTAGTCAAAATATAATCAAATTCTGTCAAAAATAATATTTTTATTAAAATAATATCTATTTATCAAATAAATATTTATAATGCAAATTAATAAAAAATAATTTTAATAAAAATAAAAATCTAATATTTAAAAAAAATATTCTTATAAGTATATTATACTTAACAAAATATGGAAGTATTTGGTGTTATGCATTGATTTTTTGGAGAAATTCGAGCTCAAAATTTCAAAAATTCAATGGGAAAAAAACGTCATATCTATGGGTCACCCTCTGGCCACCAAGGCGACCATTGCTGACCAAGGCCTCGGCCAGAAGAAGATCAACAGCCGGAAACGGTTGAGCTACGGGAATGACCAAGGGCGGACTGTTGGACCGTGTCCGTCCAACACCGTACGATTCGCTTGTTCCCCAACGCCCCTTGGCCCAGATTCAGCAAATCGACCGTTAACGGTTAGCGATGGAATCGTATCGGCGAAGGGACCGAAGTGTTACCTAAATATTTGCACGTAATAGAGGCGCGTACATGTAGATAACGCCAAATATTTTTATACGTAAATTTCTGACTCAATTTTATTATAGTTTGACTACTTTTGAGGCTCTTTAGGCCAAAAATATCAAAAAAACTCGCTATGATAATTTTTAGAATTTATCTACAATCAAAATACGTCATGTTATCACAATCGTAAGGTGTTTTAAGCCCAAGAACGCTCAAAACGGTTCATTTTTGTGGCCCGGAAAAAATAGAATGGAAAAAACTGCTAATTTATCGGAAGTGCTGTGAGTAATTCGGAAACCGGTTATAACCCGGTTATAATCTGGTTTATTAATACAGGGTGATTGGTCTTACTGAGAAAAATATCCTGGTTCAAGAAATTCGAAAAATATTAAGAATTGAGGGAGCTATGGCCATTTTTACTTCAATATTTACGGAATAATATTTCGAAAATAGTAGGATTTGTATTATTATATTTTCTTGACTTCAGGAGAATATTGAAAATTATAATTCGATGTATTTTGTGTTATGCAAGTAGTTTTAATCGAACCTAGTAGGATAAATTTTTGAAATTGAATTCAATTTGTATCCTGTTGAAAGCTATGGACAAATTTGAATAAAAACTCAAAAATGAGTATTGTACAATTATACAAAGGTACAATTATTGTGCCTCAATAATGGAATAGTCTATTTCATTTCTCTCATTTTTGAGCTTTTATTCAGGTTAGGTTAAATCCTTTATTTATAGATAATTATAAAATAAAATAATTATAAAACATTTATAGAGAGATACAACCTTTATTTTTTAAACAAAAAAATGGCGAGCTGCCCGAAAATACACAGAAATATAATTATTTTTATTCATGTTAAATTATGGGATTCCACAATTTCTCCGCAAAAAATGCCAATATCTATGCCCAAAACTACCTCCAATAAATTAAATTGAGGAAAAAATTGCTAATTTTTAACTGGCACAAAATTATTAATTTCTGAATACCTAATTAGGTAATTTGTAAATATGAGCGTTACTGTGCACCATCAGTCTTGGATTCGCTTATGGCGCGGTAATTGAACTAAATTAACAGGCGAGAGATAAATTATAGTGATCTACAGCATAAAATCGGATCATCTCGCTATCCCCGTCGTTGTTAAATCGTCCTTCAAAATTATGGAATAAAATAAAGGATCCGTTCCGAATCAACGGACCATTGCGGTGGCCGATCAGATTCTGTCTGAAACAAAAGAATCAGCTGCCTCCTGAATTCTGAATACTATTGCGTCATATCAACCGTTGCGCGTGTTATTTTTAATATGGAAATTCTTTACGAAAGATAATAATTATCTTTATTATTATTTGCAGGAAACAACTGTGATGAGCCATGCTTTCCATAGAATAATTGATAAATATTGTATAAAGGAATATTTGTATAAATAAACAATTAATATAATTTTCTTCTTCAAATTTTAGGTTCAAATTGATAATGATTTATAATTAATTAATTAATTAGAGCTCGGTCAAACAAACAAACATTTTCTTTTATTATTATAGATGTAATATTATCATTAAGATTATTCATTTCGGGTCCTTCCAAGATTTACAGCAAATTGATTCCTGAACTTTGTACTTTACTAGCCTCTGAATCACTTCAAATTTTATGGATTTGAAGTGAAAGGTTATGGGAAAACTGGGACAAACAATCGACCCAGTGGGAATCGATTCTAAAATCTCTTCATTCCTTACTTCGTAAATATGGAAGTAAAAATTGACATGCCCACGACCTATGTCATACTATAAATTACCTGATACAGTTTATTCAAATAAATGAATATTTTATCTGCAAAAAAAATTCTTGTCCCAGGTCGAGTTGTACCTAGGTATTTTTGAATCAGTATGCTGACCTTCGATGTTTTTCGGTCAAGTATCTCTTGCCTTTTTTCACGTTTCAAGTAACTATATTAATAAACGTGAGAAACTCGAGAAGATCCTTTGTTTTGGGCTACCGGCTCGAAAATGGCTATAATTATATTGACCTTATCAGTTAAATCCTCGGATGACAAAAGGATACATGGAAGAAATGGTAAAACACGGAAAAACAACTAACGAGGACGGTCCGTATAGATTTCTGCCATGTGGAACGTACGGCCGCCTCGCGTGGCGTCCTAGACACGGATAGGTCCGTGCGCGTGACACACGGCGTGTACGTACGCCTGAGAATCGCACAGACACGGCGACCCGCCGTCGCCAAGGTGCAGCGCACAATGCTACCTTTGCTGTCCCGTCCCCGTACGTTAATTTGCTACACACGTTAATAACACAAAACAGTTCTCACGCGAGCGACAGAGACGGACGATACGAGGAGGAAGCGAACGGACAGAGAGGGAGTACTGTTGTCGAGTATTATGGGTAATATGGTGGGTAATTGGCCCGGCGATCACATCCGTGGACACCGTGAAGGCGAAATCATAGCGATGCCGAGAGATGCGAGGGTAATCGATAAGGTGGACCTTAGGCTGCATACCTATAAAGGACACCCGCCAGAGGTGTTCCTTGAGGTGGCCATTCGCTATCCTACGATCGGTCATTGGGAAATAAATTTAAAAAAAAAATCGAATGAATTTTCCATACAACGTTCAAACAGTAACGAAAAATGAGATCATGAGATGAGTTTGAGAGTTCAGTCCATGGGTTGAATTAGAGTTGAGTTGAGAGTTGAGTTTGAGAGTTGAGTTTGGGAGTTGAGTATGAAAGTTGGGATTGCAAGTTAAGTTTGAGAGATGAGTTTGAGAGTTGAGTTTGTAAGTTGAGTTTGTAAGTGGAGTTTGAGAGTTGAGTTTAAAAGTTGAGATTATAAGTTGAGTTTGAGAGTTGAGTTTGTAAGTTGAGTTTGAACGTTGAGTTGGAGAGTTGAGATTGAAAGTTGAGTTTAACAGTTTAGTTCATGGGTTGAATTTTTGAATTGAGTTGGTAATTCAAGTATCTTCGGTATTATTTTTTATTTTCATCGTGAAATCTATTGTCTATTTAACTGTTATAGGTGACTTTCATGCCGTAATAATTCTGCTAGAGTAGAAGTAGGCGAAAAATACTAATTGCTCCGCATACAACTCAAAATAGGCTAACCTGCATGGCGTAGTAGCGATGAAGCGTAGTATGCTCGAGAGCCCTAATGGTAGGTAGTAGAAAACTGAGTAATGATAAAAGTGTTGATATTAAATATAAACACTTTAAGTAAATTTTAACTTTAATTTTAAGTAAATTTTACTTCCATCTTTACGAAGTAAATGGAGAATTGTAATCGTCCTAAAAACGAGAATCTGGGCGGGGCTTCAGAAAAAAACTTCTTTACTTACATTTTTACTCAGAATGACTTCCTCAGCAAGTGTCCGATTTTTGTAAATGACCACAGCTCCCTCAATTCTGAATCTTTTTTCAAATTTCTTGAACAACATTGTTTGTGTCGGCAAAACTCGCGAAGAGAAATTGAATTACACACTGTACCTACAGTACCTACTTTTGATATGTTAGCATTCGAAGTGTTTTCTACTTTGTTTTCCTGGCCACAGAAATAAACCAATTTGAGTGTTCCTGATCTTAAAATCTGTGTTTTACCTTGAGGAATACGCGGATATTTTTTATATTCTGATAACTCGACATATTTAAGGCGCGTTTTAAAATTTGCATTGTGAGTTTTTCGTTATTTGCGACCTAAACAGCCTCGAAAGTAGCCGAAATATGATCAAATTGTGTCAAGAATTTATGTTCAGAAATGTGGAAGTATTGTGTGTTATCTACGTACCACTGTTTTTTTTTTGGCCTGGTTTTCTGGAATGACGACCTCGTCAGAGAGACGCCAATTTTCCAGGATCTCGAAGCTAAGTGGGTCCAATGATCAATGACCTTGCTACACATAATGATGGACCTCCCTCGTGCGTCTGTCTTTTGGCGTCTCGCACTTCCCCGGAGTGGGAGCGCCTGCGCACCAGGAATTCAGTAGCTTCCGCCCTCCGAAGATGTACGCATGCGTAGTAAGTTTTCGTTTCGTTCCAAGTTCACCTCGAATATCATGATTGTTTAGCAAGTAGGTACCTATAGCGTTATTTTATATAATTAGGTAACTGAAATTAAGAATTTGGTTCTCGTATGTTTTCCGGCAGGTTTTGATCATGGCGTGCTATTCATTGGCGTACAGTAAGGACTACGACGATCTGCAGCAGCAGAATGACGCTGTTTCCCCACTGTTAATAGGTAACTTGACTTTTTTACATTAAAGTGGTTTTTTTCTCGCATTGGACGTGTTTTAGTGCAAAATATATTATATTCCGTTAAACAATGGTACCTTCCTAACTACATCAACAGATAGACTACCTGTTGATGTAGTTAGGAAGATACCATTGTTTAACGGAATATACCTAATATATTTTGCACTAAAACACGTCCAATGCGAGAAAAAAACCACTTTTACTACCTGAGGTAGTAAAACAAGGGTAGGTAGATAGCCCCAGGAGTTGTCGGGTTTCCTCGGTCCTAAGCCGTAGCCCGGGTTTTGCCCTGAAGTTAAGGGGTAGACCTACCTAATGTACCCGTACATTATTTCCTTGATAACTCAGCATTTTTTGCCAGTCAGCTCAATACTCAGTGTTTCATGCTGAAATGATACGATCAACTGGTATCAACTAGGCTGATAAACTGTTTAAACTGATAAGCTGTTGGATCTTAATAATGAGTCCGTTCATTCTAGATTTTCTTCCGCACAATTTTGAAATACCTATCTAATGTAATCAACACGAAACTGGGAACGGTCGCAGAAAGGGGTCATTACCATTTGCAGACCAGCCTGTCTTGTGCACACTGATGAGTCAGTCCGGCCTTGAGATAGGTTACTTACATTAATTTGAGGTGATGCGATGGACGTGGTCGAAAACACGAAGAATAAAACTTGACCTTAAAACAAATCAAAATTTTTATTGCATCCCGCCCCAGCAAAAGCCATAGTCCTCCTTAACTGAACATTTTTCCGATTCAAGATTTGAGTCTGAGAAAGTGCAACAGTGATAAATTTTTCAACTTTTCAGGAAATCCAAAAAACTGATATCCATGCAAATTGAGTTAATCGAATTATTGCTTCGAAAACTGAGTAAAAATTTAACCAAAGTTGGATAATAATCAAAAAGAGGGGCTCCACCCAACCAACGTGAGAGCTTTCGAATCGCAGCAAAAGATAACCACTTTTTCGAGCCAAAGAAAAGTTAAGCGGCGTTGCTTAAGCAGTTTTCGAGCGCGAATTCACGCAAACCAGTGGTACCAACGGATTCCCCGTGGAAAAACCAACCCAGTGATACCAATAACTCATTTTTGCCAAAAATCAATGTTGATCAGTATTGCATGCCGAATGATTGCATTTAATGATGAAAACCGAGGAAATTTGTTCTACTTCAGCTGGGATCCCGTATGGCAGTGTTTCTGGCCGGGTGGCAGAATATTTCGCGACGATGAAGCCTTCCTTAGGACGTGTCCGAACTGACAGTTATGGCGATGTACTGCCACCATCCGACCTTAGAGCTGATCACACCATCGGTCTGCAGTCCATTTGAATGTTAAGTTTGTCCTTACACATCCAATAATTCATCCTCAATTTGTGTAAGATTTTCTTCACTTCTTGGTTACCTATTAAACTTTTTCAGTTTGTAAAATGAAATTTTTTATTCAGCAGTCTATAATACCTTGCCTGATTGATAGAAGAATAATTGGGTTTGTTTACTTTTTCCACTCAATTCGTTTGTCCTCTCAATATTTTAACTCGATAACAATAGAAAAATAATAGGTAGAATCTCGAGATACAGTACAGCAAACCCCGTATATTTCAGAATTCTTATTACAGTTTTTGGTTTTATAATGTCTCCAACAGCATAAATTATTTCGTTCTGTAAAATACGGTAAATTTGACTATTTACAAAATTGAAAATGTGTTTGAGGTCTGACTCAGGCCACGCATCAAGTCCATCGCCAAAGGTTCCAGGATAATCTTCCATCTGATGCTTCCGCAAGTCTGCCAATTCTTAGATGACTGTAGTCCAACTTCAGAACCTACGTTGGTTAGGCTGTAACTTTCAGATTTTTCAAAATGTCCGTTTCCAGCAATGGACCTGTCAGAACCACGGTGTAATTATGTGCAATGGGCTAGTCAAAAATCGGCTTCTGCGGATGCAAAATCCTGGCATGAAATTGAACACTGTTAGCTATTAAAGGCATGCCTTCTCACAAGTCTTCATCGAGATCATAATTTCACGTAGAAATACTTCCTCTTGCCAGGATCCATGATGAATTTTGGTGAAGATTTAAACGGTGCAGCTGTACTTTCCTCACTTCTACTTCCATCGTCAACGCTCTGGCTTCGATCGTCGATCGACTGGCTGTCGGCGCTGGATAGATTTGGGATATATTTTTCGATCGACTCACGTGACTTCAGATCAGGGTCCGCATCGCCTCCAGGGCTGACTTGGGACAGCAATCTTGCCACATAATCCTGGAAAAAAATCGTCAATAAATTCCTCTTGAACTATTGCTACTAAATGAAGTGTCCCCAATCTTCTCATGGGAATGCTAAAAGCGCTCAATACTCACTCCATTGTTGAGATGCTCCTCTCTGGAATGCAGTTTTTTGTTCCTGGCCATTGAAGCAGTTGCCTCAAGCTCAGCATCGGCGGATTCAAGGGCTGGATAGCTGTACAGTGCGGGCTGATGGTATCCAGTGCTGGAGAAGCTGTCCTCGAGATGCCGCTTGGGATAACGTTTTTTGGGTTTCCAGTTGGTTCTACGAGGCTGCTCGCCCCAGGAGCCCACGCCGGTCACTGGATTTACCATGTAAGTCAGCGTGTGGTCTTGGTCTCCTTTCGCTCGTTCTTGGCTTGCGAGCGACATGGTTGTCGCTTCTGAGCCGTCCATCGGAGGGCTAGCCTCGGAACTCGATATTGAATATCTCTCAATCGATTCTTCCACATTTCGACGAGTATCCCGACTTTCTTCGGGCACGTAGCTGGTCTTGTAAACTTCCTCCTTCGTCACGCGTCTATGTTCAACTTGTTGCAAACGCCTCGGCTCTTCGCCCTCTCTACTCTCGCTACCGCTCTCACTTTCGACAGAGTCAAATGGTGAACCTGAAGTTGGTGGCTGTTTGGCTCTTTTCAGTACCGTGAAAGCATCCAATGGCACTCTTCTGTCAAACTTTTTCTTGTTGATGACCCTTTTTGGCTTGTACATTCTGGTAGTCGTCGAGGGAGGTGTGGTCGTGGTTGTTGTCGTCGATGTCAAAACGCTCCTGATGTCGGATTTAGTCTTTTTCTTCGTTGTCAACGGCCGGCGTTTTGATGGAGTCTTTGTTCGTGGAAAAGATACTTTTGGCTTGGCTGTCGTAGATTTAGTACTGGTAGCAGACGGAGCTAACATTGGGGTTGTACTTTGAACATCGGTTCCCAATTTTTGATCTGCTCCATATGCCGGCGTGTTCAAGCTGTACGTATGTGAAGGAGTTGTTCCGCTGAAATTGTGTCTCGAAATGAAACCTCCAGTCAGGCGACTCAACTTGCTTGACGCCGGTTTCTGTTGCCGATCTGCTGACAAGTTCAGCCGCGATTTGAATTCCTGGATGCTGATCGGGCTGCTAGTGGTAGTTTCAGCTTTAGCCAGGCGAGAAGCGTCAGGTGCACCGGTCCTATAACTTTCAAACACACGAGCCTCAACCGCTGAAAGATTCGTCTTCGCCAGAATTCTGTTGAACAACTCTTGCTCAGAACTCCTTCGACGCCGGTATCTTGGCTCATTTCGCCTCTGGTCAAAGTAACTTGGGAACCACCAGCGCAGCGGGTTCATATAGCTCCAGAAACTCGAGCTAGCGGATGGCTTGTTGTCAGAAGCGATATCTTTATTCTCCGTATACTCACCTGGACGAACAATATACCATCTCGTCGGAGGGACTGGCTGATTATTATTAACTGTATTCAACACATTGTTTGAATCGCTGACAAAATTGTCGGAATTTTTCGCCGGTGCTAAGTGGTAGCCAGGTGAGATTCCAGGTATTATTCCGGTATTCCCAGCTGCATAGGCGGCCACTGGCCTAAGATAGACGGGCTGCTGGTTACTGGCACCTATGATCGAGTATATGGACACCGGGAAGGGTCTTCGTATGCCGTGGTGGTGATGATGGTATGGAGGCCTGACACGTTTCTTCTTGTATACCACCTTATGTTTGGTTTTGTGCAGGTAGTATTTGTGTCTTTTAGTGTCGTCTCCTTCGTTATCCTGGCCAGAGTCGACAGACTCTCGCACAGGGAAATAACTGTCATCATGCTGTGAGTAATATCTGTATGGCGAGTTTGCTCGTATCTGATGGACGGACGGGCTGACTACTGCATCTGCCGGCTTGTGATTTTTGTACGGGAATGATCCGTAATTGTTAGAACTTCTGATTTTCTCGGAATCAGTGTAATTCTGATGCTTCTGTCCATTGTTGCTAGAGTTGTCGTTCCGTGGAGGCACGATCATTAGTCGTTTGTTTTTTTCTTGAGCCGACCTGATTCTCCTCGAATGACCAGCAATGCTGCTTCCATAATTTTCTTCTGGATTGTTCATCCGCGGTTCTGCAGGACTACTTTCGGCAAAGAATGGATTATCCAAGGGATTCCGTCCCCAGTATTTGATCTTGAGGCATGTAATCGCGTCTCCAATGCCCTTGATTCTGGGTAAATCCTTTGGTACGGGTTTTTTGTTCCACTCACCGTCCTCCTCTTGCTGGGGAATGATGTCCTCAGGTGGCTTAGGCTCTTCGCACCTCACCAGTCTGTCTCTGGATTCGTAAAACTCCATTCCTCCCGCCGACTTTTTTGGCATATGCCTCGGGTTGCTGGCGTACCTGAGTGCCGAATGTTTGTTTACGCCAACTGATGGGCTGTAAAATGGGTACTTCTTGGCATCATAGGCTAGTCCCCTTTTTCTCCTTATCTTTGGTGGTTGGACAATTCTTCCTGAGTAGTCTTCATTGTGCGCATTCAACTGTCTGGCCAGCTCTTTCAGCCTTTCATTTTGGACTGACGGAGGTGAAATCGGAACACTCCCGGTGTTATGGTAGTGCGCGACTGTCAATTGCTCGATGTACTTGACTGGGTCTTGGCGCCGAGGAAGTGGTCGGGCCAAGCCATGGTTGATAGCCAAGATTTGCGTGGATTGATCATGGGAGCTGTCCCCCTGTTCGCTGCTGTCCCTTGGAAGTGAGGGGTGTCTAGTGTGTGGACTGGGATTTTTAAATTCCGCCGTGTTTTTGTTGTAAGGCCTTCTTTCGACCGGATAGTTGGACCCGACCCTTGTGAAATTGTTGTAGAGCTTTCCTCGAAAATTGGTGGACGGATGGCGACTCGGTTTAGGGTGCGGCCTTCCTGCCGTAGTACGGTTACCCCTTTTCTCATTCCTCGTTGATGGAGAGGTGTCGACATCAAAAGTCGAATTGAATCTCGGCTGAATAACGTCAGCAAGCTTCTGGCCGTCCTCTGCTGGGATCGCAGGTCTACTGCTGAGAGCAGCAGCCTCTTGCAATAGATTGGCGTACGCATTTAGCGTCCCAGCAGCGTTCAAAAATTTCATCGGTTCAGACTCTGAGCTCTGACTTGGCAATGTGATCGGTGGTGCAGGCGTGGTAGGCGGAGACAAGGCGATTGTTGGAGTTTGAATTGCTGGAACCCTCTGAGAAATCAAAGGGGCTGTATACGCACCAGGGGTGTCAGAGTAGTACGAAGGAAACGGTGGCATGTAAGGTACGTAATGGTGAACGTTAGTATGGACCGGAACGCTGAACATCGGCCTTCGTATGCCCATGCCCACGCTTTCCTGGACGTAAACGTCCATGGGCCGTCCAATCGCGTACTGGCGTCTCGTATGCCGCCCTGGAAACGTAACCGATCCACTGCCTTTCGGTCTTGGATCGTTTACAACTCGAGGTTCCAACGATCTACCAATAGCATCGCTCTGTATTTCACTGTGCGATTGAGATTCAGAGGCTTCGATCGTTTCCCCAGATGCCGACTTCTCGAGGTCATCGGCAGTTCTCTCCTCCATGGTTTCAGTCGACTCTGCCTTCGAGGCGATTGATTTCGTTCCGAGAGGCTTCATTTGCGGGTTGCGTATTGTTGGAGATGGGGTTGTTGTGATTTCCTCTTTGCCCTTAACGAAAGGCTCAGTCACTTCCTCGGGTCCGTCTCCTTGCGAATTGCCATCTTGCTCGTCCCAAGACATTCTTCTGGTTTGGCTCTCCGAACGATACCTTTTCCATTTGATTCCGCCAGCCGGAGTAGTCGGCTCTTTCTGGCTATTCTCTACGACTACTTCTACGAGGTCAGCTGACTCTGGGCCGCTGTCAGCACTGCGTTTCTCCGACCCCTTCTCCCTGCCCTCGTACAGGGCTCCCTGGTGATTGTATCCACCGTGATCGTATCCGGCGTCTTCATACCCCTCTTCTTCATAAACCTGCGAACAAAATCATCTAAAATATGAACTTTGAGCAAATGCATCCTAAATTGAGAGCTGATCGCATGAGCCCGTGCTTATTGTCTAAAAACATTTTTCTATGCACTATGGATTTTTCAACAATTTTCAGGCATTTTATCTAGGTATACCAACTGTAGATTACGGTGGCATTCTGTGCAGAACGATCATTACTGTCTCGCATCGTGAAATATACACACCTGAATGTTTGCATTACACTGCACATGCCATTGCATATCATTGCACATTCTTTCTATAAAGATAAATTTAATTGAAATTTTAAAATATTATTATAATATTCGGATAATATCATTACTGCTATACCTAGTTCAACCCCAGATATGGTTGAATCTTATCGACTATTCCTCTTAATGACAGCATAAAACTATTTCAAGCCCAATATCACGAATGCATGATCGTCTAGCCACTTTGCAAAAGAAGGTGATAAATGACTGAAAGAAGTCTGGAGTGAACAATGTGCCAAGAGCAGTGCTAATCAATTACACTTTCACTTTCAATCGATTTGGTCCGGGCTGCTATTCAAGTAATTCAGAGGGAAAAATCACCTCCGACGCTACGTGACCGTTGCAGTTCTTATGGAGCTCGTTTTCTTTGAGAAGCTCAACGGCGCATATTGGTCGGACTGGCTCAAAAAACATTTTCGCGTTTTATTATGGGTTGCTTTTTAGCTACGGAGATCTTCCGGTAAATATCCAGGTGCCTACCATTGAGTTGGGTGAGCGAAATATTCCAAAAATCTCCGAAAATGCTGCTAAAAACTACAGACTATCAAAATTGACAAACAACACTGTTTACGACCGTAAAAACAGGGAGAGCTGATCAAATCTAAGCATTAACCCCCAAAAATGGAAAATGGGAATACTGGGTTAAGGTAGGTTTAGAAAACATTTTCGTCCAAATTGGTCGGTAGGTGAGGTGATTGTAAAACTGGAAAACCTCGTATACCTAAAACCAGAAACGGAATTTCACAGGAGGTGAAAAAATCTTCCAGTTGCTGGCTGCGCGAGTGGTGGTGGCCATGGTGACGTGATTTAGAATCAAATTTAATGGATTCATCTCTGAGAGCACCTCGACCAATCAAATTAATAAATTGTCTCGACCCCTCGATCAGCTTTTGGATAGTGAATGCCATTATAAGTGGCATGAATCCATTTCCTTGACTCGAGGACATGCGTAAAGAGTTGTTTCACCAGGAAAGCTCAAAATCTCATTTTCCCAAAAAACTATAGGTACGAGGTTCTCAAGTTTCACTATGTGAAAACTAATGCCATCATTTTTGGTTCCATATCTGCGTGTGATCTACAGTTTTATGATAAATTCAGGCGTATTTACCTGCTGTATTTTCTTGTGCGAGAGAATTTCCCTCAGGCGAGGCGCATTAACAATCTCTTCGTAAGTTGCTGCTTCTGCGAGTGCAGCCGATTTTGGCAAATGTTTAACCGTGTCTGTCCGTCGGATCTGCGTGTACAAACGTTGTGGTACGAAATCCTCGTGACGATCGGTGGCCCTGCCTTGAGGTCGAATATTAGGCAATAACCGCCCATCTTCGGTGTAGTTAGGCCGAGTGTTCACAATTTTGGGCTCTTCCAAATCAGATTTGTAATTTATCACGTCCCGTTCAGAGCTATCTGCTTCTCTTCGTTGCAGTCGGAGATTCGGGGGCTTCAGATTTGCCGGAGGATGTTTATTGTCTTCATAAAAAATTGGGAACCCTCCTGGGAATATTCCCGGTGGGATACTTGATTTTCCTCTATTTCCTCCAGCGTGGGCGGACAATGAGCCCAAAACTACGAGAACTAACCAGACGAGATTCATCTTTGTGATCTACAACGCGTAGATCAGCTGTAAATGCGGCGACAGAGGTGCATCACTAATCTTTATCGTCAACATTTCACTTTTCAAATTACCCTCCACAAACCTCGAAGGAACCACTTTGTTAGGTTAAAAAGGATCCACTCACATGGCGATTTAACCTCAACGTGCTCTCTAGCTCAGTTTTATCTCTGAAAATAGTTAGCTGAAAAATATGCTTCAAGGTCCACGATTGCACGCTGTTTAACACTGCCGTTCGGATCACGAGAAATTCAACGTCGAACTGACTCGGTTTTCGTCCTGGAAAATGATCTTTCGTATGTTGTCCGACAGTAGATATTCGGTGGGAGACACCCCTGCCCTTCGGGTGAAACCCTCCCGATCTCGAGTTGCCCCGCCTCGAAACCAGAACCGATCAGGCGGAGAGTTCGAGTATTGTCGTTGGAAAGTTCGACTTTTCCAACGCCGTCACGGCTCGCGAGGTTTTCTGGCTGCAAAAGCGAGAGGGATCTGGTTAACTTGCCGACACCGATTGGGGGGGTATTCGAGTTGCAAAACTAAGTGGTCAGAAATGTAACAGGAGGTCCACCCATGGCAGAAAAGCGGTACAGCAGTTAATTAGTTAGGTATCGGTTGACGGTTTTCAACCATCCAACATTCTCGCGTTGGAGGGATTTTCCGCAGTTGTATTTCAATGTACCCCAACTTGGCAAAGATTACCCTTCTTAAAAGTTAGTATGAGAAAAGAGAAAAGCCCAGCAGGTATCTTAGTAAGTTGCCTAATTTCAACTAAGTTGAGGCAGGTACCTGGAAATGTAACAAAAACTCGCAAATAAATTAATGAAATCATTATGAATTAAAATATAATTCATAATATCGATACCTTGAAGCACAAAGGGCATATGTCCAAAAATGGCATAATGAGAAAAATGCAAAATAAGTTTTTGATCAATTTACAAAAATAAAGATTTCTCCAATAGTTTGAACAAGATTTTGTAAACGCGGCAAACTTGCCATTTAGATGGAAAAATGTTCGTTTCGAATCCTGACGTTGGTAGGATCTCTTTCAACTCCTAGATTGAAGCCCTGTGTCGCCATCGATCCGCCTACAATTTAGCGGAACCGATTCGAAAAACAGTCAAGCCCAATTTACCCGATGGCTGATTCGCGAAAGATGTCACCACGAATATTTCAGCAGAATTCGGTCACATTCTCAATCTCAGGTTTCAGCCCTCAATGATGCGGTTTTGGTTGGGCTGAACATTTTCTAGACTTTCGTAACACGGTTGTCATCGGAGGGGTTCTGTCTTGGCCAGTTTGACTGAAAAAGGATGCAGATACTCAACTTTGGCTTCCCCTGGGTGAAGGTTTATTACCGAGATTTAATAAGAACGAATTCAGTATTCATCTTTTATAAGAAAGTAAATGACGACTTTCCATGAGCGTGGTATAACAATGTACCCAAATAAACTTCCAAATAACATGTCCTACCGTAACTCCCTACTTTAAGTTTTGAAATTTTCTATCCCTATACTTACGATTGTGTTTTCAATTACCACTCTTCATCAGTGGATATGCTGGCCGATCTAAAGCTTGGAATAAAAAGCTCTGATAGTGAGGGTAGGATAACAAATGCGAAGGGGTTTTTTGCGTCAAGTAATTTCGAAGGTAACTGTGGGTTTTCCTAACTGAGGGAACCTGCGATCGGTCACGTCGAGTCGACTGAAATGAATCGCTCGGAAAAGCCTCCGTTGCCGCAAGAAAGTTGAGCATCTGAAAAAGAAGAACGTTATCGGGTGATGTGGGTCACGACGCAGGCGATGCGGATCGCTGCCGCAGACGAGGGAGACCACCCGACGACGCAGACGGTGAAACCGAAAATTACTTACATTGCCAGCTATTGGGACGATGCTTTTTACTCCCATATTTACAGAGTAAATGGAAGTATTGGAATCGTCCTAAAATCGAGAATCGGAACGGAGCTTCTGAAAAAACTTCTACTTCAGTATACACATTTATTCAGATTCACTTCCTGAACAAGTGTGTGTGTGTCCGTCTGTGGTGATTTACAAAAATGACTATAAATCCCTCAATTCTCGACCTTTTTCAAATTTCTTGAACTGAAATGTTCGTCTCGGCAAGACCTAACACCCCGTTTAATCGAAATTTGGACAACTCACAACACTTCCGATATATTTGCCTTTTTAGTTTTTCTATTTTATTTTTTTCCGGCCTCAAAAATGAACCGATTTGAGCGTTCTTTGTCTTAAAATCTTTGTTTCACCTTGCAGAATATGATGATATTTTTCATATTCCGATAAATTAGCGTATTTTCATTTTGTGCGAATTTTAAAATTGGGATATTGAGTATTTTGATATTTTTGTCCTAAACACCCCTGAAAACAGTCAGAATATGACCAAATTGTGTCACGTTGTTACGTTTCAAAATATGGAAGTATTGTGTGTTAGCTACTCACCACTGGTGTTTATACGCCTACCTTTTCACTAAAGAACATCAGGCCATCCACCTTCTTCAGATCGTCGATGTTTTCTCGGTCTGGAAGTAAGCATACCTAACTTTCTTCGCATGTTCGGGTTAATTTGCACTGTCGCCTCCTCAGGTCCCGTGGTTATCCTGACTACAAAAGCGATTACTTTCCTTCGGCTGGCAGGTACCTACCTACCTACTCCAGATCCCGTGCCACTCCGTTAGCTGCCTCCAGTCGCCGATGGACTGTTTTTCTTCTCGCCTATTCAACTAAGGAAGAAAGTGACGAGGCGGATAATAAAACCTCAAGTTCCCTTTTAGTTGTTGACTTTTACCCCGGAACTTTCCTGTTTGAGAAGTCGTACTTTTGTGTAATGAGGGATCGATGACCAGGATTTCGCAACGCTGACAATCCACCGGCCCAGATCGGCTCCGCTAACTCTTCAAGCTTGATCGACCAAATGACTGACGTTTAGGCATTTTGTAAACATTGGAATTAGCGAGTCGTAAAATACGAATATTCGGCGTGAGTTATGCAAAATGTCAGATTATACCGACCGCGTTGTACCTACCGATTGAGTAACTTACAATAATACTTTCGACTCAATTCCCAAACGATTTTTAATTTCATGAACTTGAACGCATGTCGAAGGAAAACCCATGATTAGGTTAAAACGAATTTAAACCTTGTTTTTTGCAGCCCAGGGCTGGGTACTTGTAAAAAAAAGATGCACGCCCTCTCCCGAACACACCCTCCATTTCCCAAGAATTAATGAACATCTTCGAGTTTTTGAAAAAAAAATTGTATAGATATCTATTGAAATGTCGAATCACAAAATTATTGAAATTTGGAGGAAGTTATTTATCGGGGTAGGGGTGACTACTATCAGATTGAGGGTCGATTGCTAAAAATTATTGAAGTTTGTTTCCAAAAATTGTTTTTTTTTCTGCAACGTTGAACTTGAACGAGAAAAAAACACAATCTGAGTTCTAAAAATTATCAAAAAGTTATGGCCCGATTTCTTTCATTTGAACCACCTGTGGCCCCTGAAAGTCTTATGGCCTTGATTGTCGTGTCAAATTTAATTTGACATCTTATAATGAGAGTGAGTTTCCCCCCTTCCAAAAGCTCATCGTACTTTCATTTTAGAAACGGGTTTTAAGATCATAATTGATTTTTCGGAAATTTTTGACTCATGTCACATCTAAATAAGGATAAATTCGGTTAAAAATTATGTGTATCAAATTACGGAAGCGATTCAGTTATCTATGTAGACGTACCATTGATTTTAAAATTAGTGGAAATCTTAAATAAAAAATTTAGCAGGCGTTCAACAAAAGTTTATTGAAAAACATAGTATATGATGGAAGGTTTATGTTACCTACTTTACACATCGAGGTTCTCTGTAAGTAGGTACGTATAGGTAGGTACATTTCAAAAGAATGGATTTTAGAAGATTGGATGTTAGATAGCATTAGAATTTTTTAGAAATAGGTATATTATCTATTGGAGAGTTCTCTCAATCGGATAATATGTATAGGTATGTATAATATTACTCGGTACATCTTTTATGTACATAACTCTGATATTAAGTAAATAAAATACATGTTTGGCGCGTATAAGCAAAACGAAAAATGTCAACCTCAGAGCCTTGGATTGAATAGAAGTTAATAATAAATTACCCTTCGGGCCGTATTCATGTAATGCCTTAGAGTAAGAATAATGCAATTTGCAATTTTTTTAGGCCCAATAACCAAAGTTGTCCCAAGCTGCTGCCTTTGAGCACCAAAATTTGGTTCATTTAATGAAGTCTCTCATAGGAGGCTTTAAAATCAAATATCCAGCCCATCAGGCTCAGACAGGAGCTTGGAAAATTTATGAATACGGCCCTTAATCTTACTGTCAAATTGTAGATAAAATGGTTATCACAGCTTAAACATAGGTACCTAGTTAGGTACAATTTACAATAAACTATCAGCCAAGAAGAGGATAATTTGTACAATGAGTTTAAATACGGAAGGTACCACTTACCGAAATTCTTTGGAAAACTCTCGTTTCTAAAAACTAATCCTAAATTAAAGCTATCCTAATCTTTAAAGCTAACATTAGATTGGTGGGGCGCGTTACCGGTATAAAAAGCTTAATTCGTTTCCTAAAAAGTCAGATTTGCAATGTACATACAATATAAATTAGCGAGAAAACGAAATTGCTAGTTATTTACATTTTATTTACATGTTCTACGTCCATTTCGAAATTGGCAAGAAAAGGCATTACGATCTTTCAATATGGGAACTTTCAGTTCGCCCATTATGTGGTGAATGAAGATACGAGGTTTTCGAGAATCTCTTCTAGAGCATCGCACGTTCACCATAGTCATTCAGTCAGTATCATTCTGCCCTGCAAAAAAATGATGAAATTTTAGATAATGATTCAATGATGCTCAAGTGCCTAGTTCGGAGTGAGAGGTAAAAAATTCAGTGTTGCCTACATGCAAAATGGTTCACATAATATATTTCAGCCAAGTTGGCCTAATCGGCTTAAATTACAAACTGCAGATCTGAAATCTCATGATTAAATTCGGAGCAACTTCGGATCTTTGAGCGCAGACACTCCCATACTCACGATACTTCCATATTTTGCCTTACCTATTTAAAGGCTGCAAGAATATAATGTTTCACAACTAATGCCAAAAAGCAAACTACTGTATCGGTAGTACCGGACCGGTACTAAACCTCAAACTAAAACTAACTCAAACTTGGTTATAAAATCAAACTCGAACTGAAATGAAACAGAAACTAGACATAAAAGTACCAGCTACAACTGAAACGAAAACTGAAACTCTAATCAAACTTAATTTCAAACTCAGGCTCGAACAAAACTGAAGCTGAAACTAAATCAGTGACTCTAGAAACTACGAGTGAAATTGAAACTAAAACTCTGACTTAAACTTGATTCTAAACTCAAATCCAAACTAAAACTAAAACCGAAACTCAAACTCAAAGTAAAACTCAAACTGAAAGTGAAACTCAATCTGAAAGTCAAACGGAAATTCAAACTCAATCTGAGACTGCATAGACCCTAGAAACTAGAAGTGAAACTAAAAACTTCGCTCTTAGGGTTTGAGCTTTGAAACTCAATCGAACTCATACTGAAACTCAAACTTTGACTCGAACTGAAACTCAAACTCATTGTCATACTCGTACTCCAAAGTCAGACACAACAGAAGCAGAAACTTGCACTTGAACTCGAACTTAAGTTTCAACATGAGTTTGAGTTTTCGTTTCAGTTTCAAACTCGATTGAACCAAAAGAACGATAGTCCTAACTGATGGTACGAGAAAACATACTTAGGCTCGAACAGTTCGAGTGTAACTGAAGTTCAGTTACTGAAGTGTAAATCATAATGAAACTCAAACCCAATGCGAAACGAAAACTCGAAGTCAATCTCATACTGAATCAATCTCAAACTCGAAGTCGAAATCAAACTGAAAGTAAAACGAAAATTCAATCTTACAATTCAAAACTCGAACTGAAACTCAAACTCAAGATCAAAAAGAAACTCCAACTCATAGTCAAACTTCAACAGAAACAAAAACTTACACTCGAACTTGAACTTAAGTTTCAACATGAGTTTGAGTTTTCGTTTCAGTTTGAGTTTTCGATTCAGTTTGAGCTTCAGTCTGAGTTTGACTTCGAGTTTCAGTTCAAACTCGGCCTCGAACTGAACCTCAAACTCGAAGTAAAACAAAACTTCAAACTTGGACTGAAACTGAAACTCAAAGTCAAACTCAAACTGAAGCTCAAACTGAAACGAAAACTCAATCTCATGTTGAAGTTCGAGTTCAAGTGTAAGTTTTTGCTTCTGTTGAAGTTTGAGTTTGGTTATCAGTTTGAGCTTCAGTTTCAGTTTGACTTCGATTTTCAGTATGAGTTTGTCTATCAGTTTGAGCGTGAGTTTGGGTTTCAGAATGAGTATGACTATGAGTTAAAGTTTCAGTTTTAGTTTTGAATTTCAAGTTTGAATTTTCGTTTTACTTAGAGTTTGAGATTCAGTTCGAGGCCGAGTTTGAATTTTCATATTTGTTGAGAGTTTGGGTATGAGTTTGAATTTGAGTTTGTCAGGAATATAACTCCACATGAGTCGCCGATATAGGAGGCAGTGGCTTCCCGCCGCCGCTCATGGAGGCGGTGCCTTTTTCACTGATAGTGTAGACGATGGCCTAGCGCCTAGGGATGGGCGTTTCAGTTCCTTTCAAGAAACGAAATGTAACAGTTTCGTCTTACCCTGAAACCGTTTCGGCGAAACCGTTTCAAAACAACTGTTTCGGCCTCAATGTGATCCATGAATGTAACGTACGTTTCAAAAGAACTGAAGCTGGCTGAGGTGAACGGTTCCTTTCTCTGCTTCGGTTTCGGTTTCTTCATGCATCCATATTCCATACATCCGCAACGGAATGAAACGGAGAAACCGGAACGGGGGCATGACTCGTTCGTTTCTGGTCTTTCGTTTTTTTGAAACGGCTATTTCAGGCTACTTGAAACGGTTTCATCGTTTTTTCTTATGAAACCGTTTCTCCGAAACGGTTTCACGTTTTTTCCCCATCCCTACTAGCGCCTACTAGAGTCCGTTCGTAGCTTGTTATCAGCACTACTCTCGTGTTATCTGTTACTCTCGTGTATTATACGTTCTTTTACTCTCTCAGTCGGAGTTCTCTTGTTTATTTGGTGATTATTAAATATGCTGGATACCCGGTTTCACCGGGATATCTCGATAGAGTTTCAGTTCAAGACCGAGTATGAGTTTTCGTTTCACATTGGATTTGAGTTTTAGTTCTCGTATCAGTTTGGCTTTGAGTTTCTTCGAGTTTGACTTTCTTCGGAAAGAACTTTGTTCTTCCAGTTCAGTCGAGTTTGAAATTAATTGAAGTGGGTATTGGTAGTTGGAGGGGGAATGAGTTTAAGCTTGAGGTTGAGTATTAGTCTGAGTTAGTGATTTAAGTTTGAGTTAGAGTTTTAGTTTGTAAGAGTTTGAGTTCGAGGTTCACTCTTTCGGTTCCACTTTTAGTTCTTGGCTTTTTTTCTAGAAACCGACCTATGCAGCGCGCCGATTTCATTTTTAGGTACCTATCCATTGACTTCGAAGATTCCTTGATAAGGGAAGAGCCAAAAGTTCGTTCATGAGTTCGGCTCCGTCTCATTCTGGACGAGGCGCCCGACCACAAAAACAGTCAAATTGTCATGGGCGCTAAATCTACAAAATATGGAAGCACTGTGTGCCATCTATAGCCCAATGTTTCTTTTCTGCTTGTATGCAATTGAAAAGATTCCGTAACGAAAAAATCACTCACTCGGTTTCTAACTTCTCCGGTTCTTCGGACGATTCATCGGCGGATTTCCCTCTCCGCCGTTCGACAATCGGCGTCCAATCGACGCCCATCCTGTTCTCGGCCATTTGGGGAATTTGCGGTCGGAAATAGTCGATGATCGGGTGGTAACTGTAGTTGACGCGTCTGTTCGGCGTCGAGGCCGACGGTCCGTGGCTGGGAGGTCCTGTCGCGATTCCATGGCTCGGAGGACCCGTGGCGACGCTGTGATGGGGTGGTCCCGTCGACACGGTGTAATTCGGCGGCCCTGTGGAGATTCCATGATCGTGCCCATGACCATTATCGTGGCCATGACCATGATCGTGGGTAGGACGAGTCGTATGTCCGTGGCCGGTGGTCGGGTTGGGCAGTATTGTCACAGTGGGCACAGAGTCTGCGTGGAGAGTGTCAATTGGAAGAGCCGGGTGCCGATTGTTGGGCGAGGGAGGCATCAAAAGGTGCGTCGTGTACTTGACTCTCCTGCAATCGAAATAAATTAGTAACTGTATGTTATACAGTGTTTACAAATAGGTGCAACGCGTTGGATCCGGTCCCTCTCCACTCAAGGGGGTGAGGCAATGAGTAGCCGTGTGTCACAGTACATAAGTGCTGTGGACTAGAGCGACATGTCCTGAATAGTACCGACCCTCTCCTTGGGGGCGGCAGGGCACGCCCGGGACAACTTTGGTTCTCGGGCGAAACCCCAACGCCTGGAACGGCGGTTTACTTTTTTTTAACTTATGTAATTGAAAATTCTTCCCCAATTCCAACGAAACTTTGCGGTTTCTTTTACAAGCATTATTGTCGTTGTAATGTGCCAAAATCTTTACTCACGAGTCGACGGTGTTATTCCTCGTGATTCGTCTAAGGTTATTGTCGTAAGGAGGATAACGTGAATCTTCGTTTGGATGAGTTTCACCCTCAATGGGCAAAGGTGGACCTCTGTGTTGCACAGCTGGCCTTCGCTTAGGAGGTGCGTAAGGTCGTACACGAACGCCATGCTGTAATCAATTGATAGGGTATAAATACAGCATGTATCAATACCTTAAAGCACATAATATATTATATGTTAAAAAATGGCATAATGAGAAAAATGCGAAATAAGTTTTTGATCAATTTACAACAATTGACGACTTACTCCTTTATTGATGGATGTTGTGGTCGGTGGCAGAGGCGGAGGAGGAGCTGGTATCCTCACAACAGGCGCCTCGTCGTTGCCGACTAAATTCGTGTCCGGATGCTCAATCGATCCTGGATGGTTAGGGTTCGAGGATGGGAACGGAAGGCCACCGTAGCCCAGAACTTTGCATGAGCAGCATGTTGGCACCTTAGAAGAAAAATTATTTTTTTCTTAGAACCGGCCTATTTTACATTTTTTCAAAATACAAATTTTCTCCCAATCAGTTGTCATTTGACGTATGTTATTGGGATTTGTATCACCTTGAATACGTCCATTGTCAGTCCTGCTGTTTCGTCCCATGTGAGTAACCGGTGGTAGTTGAAAACCTGTTCGCAAGTCGAGTCCACGTCGTCAGCCAAGTACAGGCATTGGCTCTGCGGATTCCTGGAACAACGAAAAAACTGTGATAATCCAGCCGAGAATAGTCTCGATTCAAATTACAAACAAAGTCGTTCACACTTACGAGCACAGTTCAAGTCGTAATGTTTGTGTGTAATCGCCGGTATTGACGATATACTTCCACTGACCGCTGGTCGCTCGGGCTTTTTTAGGCCTTGCATACTCCAAAGTTGCAGTGCACATTTGTCGTTTCGCCTGCTCACCCGAATCTCCTTGTCTCCTATTATGAAGCAATTAGAGTAAGATACACACGAGAAAGGCAAACAAAAGATAAGAGTTAGAATATACTGGAACGGAATAGAATGGGACAGATTGGAATAGAATGGAATGGAGTAGAATGGAATGGAATGGAGTAGAATGGAATGGAATGGAGTAGAATGGAATGGAATGGAGTAGAATGGAATGGAATGGAGTAGAATGGAATGGAATGGAGTAGAATGGAATGGAATGGAGTAGAATGGAATGGAATGGAATGGATTAGAATGGAATGGAGTAGAATGGAATGGAATCGATTAGAAAGGAATGGGATCGAGTAGAATGTGATGGGATTGAATGGAGTAGACCGGAATAGAATGGAACGGAATAGACTAGAATGGGCTGGGATGGAATAGAATGGAATGCCAATAGAATAGTATCGTATCAAGTGGCCCTTTTTCCAATCATCATGGTTAAAAGTAACTTACCTTTCAAGGTATTTCGGCTTGTGATCCGCTTCTTTTAATTGGCTCGGTTCGTTCGTGAGAGCCTTGACGATTTCTTTGTTGATTTCTTTGCGCAGGCTCGAGAGAATCTCTTCTCTGCAACCAGCACAGATTCAGTTTCATTTACCATACAAGAAATATTTTATATGGTTCAAATATACATCAGTTACATTGCTGATACCAAATTGTATTGGTCCTACCAATGGAGGAAATGTACAAATAGTCATCGGTATTGGACAAATGAGAAGAAATTCTATTTACTCGGGGTAGTCGCTCAGTTCGACGCAAAGATTGTTTGTCATGATCGTGCACGATGAATTCAACGTTGGAGGTTTTTTCGTGGTTGTGGTCACTTTTGGCGCAGTTTTAGGCCCTGGCCACGGCCGTCTTCTCGGTAACGGATTCTCTAAAAACAGATTATTTCAACTTATCGTTGGTGGGGGTATGCCTTTAAATATTAAAATTAAATTTTTAATACACTAGGTACCATAAAACATTATAATTAATATATATACTCATATATGAGTAATTTTATTTTTACAAAAATCAGTATTTCCTACCATTTTGAATATTGGCATTCCGTCGGCTGATTCCCGTCAACGTCGGCGGCGGCCTTCGAATGTTGGGGCCGAGGGCGACTCTCTGTGGCGCGTAAATCTGCAATTTGTTTTAGATTTAATTCAACTGCACGAATAAATTGTGAAGCTTAGTCATCATGAGAGAGAATCATTAGAAAATTTATTCTCGAGCAATTACAATGCTTTGTTATTGACTGATAAACCAATATGTGAATAATGTTAGTGCTTGGTTGGGTTAGGCAAACACGCAAGGCGAGAAAGTCGTGAGGGCTTATAGCCTACACCGCCGCCTTAAGACAGAAACCTCGATTTTTGAGTTATCTGCCTAAATCCGCTGTTTTCCAAAATCAGAATTAGTTACTTTTAAATTTAAAGATATTAAAATATAAGCATCTGTATAAATTTTTCCAGTCGATTTGACATGATAACAGAACGGATAGGTATAATGTTTGAAATTCTAAAATTTGTCGTTATTCATCAGCTCAAAATTGTTCACGCTTTGAAATTGAACCGGAGCTGAGTTTAAGTATATGAAGACCGGGATGGTCAACTTTTCATGTTTGAAATTTACGTACACATCGACTACCTATCAGTTATTGAACAACATCGGTCTTATGTTATAAGTAAGAAATCAAGGAGTCGTGAAGTTTTTTTGTGTTTGATATGAAAAACTTTTACTGCGGGAATTCCATTTTTCGGGAAGAGAGCATCAACATCAATCAATGGAGATAACAAGGTATCGCGTTCGTGTTTCTACTCACATTCAACATCACCAAAATGCCTTTAACAATGATATAATCATGAGAAACGAAAGGTGAAATAACATGAGCGGCTCATTTCAAGTTCCTCTTTTTCGTGCGAGGCGCCCAACTCATCTTTCATCCTTTTGTAACGATAGGATGAAAATGAGAGCCAAAAGCGGCGTAGGATTAGCGGCTGTCGAGATTATGGGAAGACCTTGGCCACGGGTGAACGACTTTCTACTCTGATCTGCTTCCAGCTCGCAGCAAAACAAAGGATGCAACCGGCGGGAAAGTCGCCGTCCACTTAGTCATTAGCCCAAGAAACAAGAACTAAAAGGCCGAATGGTAATTATCCGTAATTAACGTTCGTTTTTATCCTAACGATCGGCGGAGAAATGAATGAATGGTAGGTACTTTCCAGTACTAATGAAAGCCTCATGATAGCTCATGTACTTGGTAGTACATCTCTGTGGGATGAGTACCGATCATAAGGCACCTATAGTGCTCATTTTAGGTTACTCCACGGGGAATGCAGGTCAACTGGCGTTTTGTGTTTTCGACCTTTATTCGCTAAAATGGCCGTAGTTCTTTCAATTTTCGGGAAAACTCAAACCTGAAGAAACCGTTGGAAAGCCTGTGAATTTTCCTATGAGAAAAGTGCCATATCCGACATTTTTCTACAGAGCAATACTGAGAAAATTAGGTTAAAAAAACGTCACTTTTATCACTCGGATTTTTACCCAAAGTGTTCGTTGTCGATTGGAACATGCTCATCGGGGAAAACGTGCCCAAAAACTCAGCTTTCCGACGATATAGTCATTTTCCTGTTTACTCTACTCCTAGGTTGATAAAATCGCCTTTGAATGTCGAAAAATGAGTTTTTATCTATAAAATTTATATATTTATTTAATCGATTTATATATTTTTGATATTTAATATCGATTTTTTCACTAATAGTACTATGTCTTGCAAACTTTAATAACATAAGATGATAATTAAGAACAACTTAGTAAATGTGGAAAGGAAATGATATTGTTTGTGCTTCTATATTATCACTTCAAATGGCTTTCTACCTTAGAGCGCAGAACCAGGTGAAAACTGGTGACGGAACGATGACGTCATGCGCTCTTTTTCTCTCACTCGCACTCGTTAGATGAGGAGGCGGAAATTTTGATTCGCGATCCACGCCTCGCAGTCTTAATTTCGTGCAGAAGTCCCGAATGAAAATAAGGGGCTTTTCACGGCCTTTTATTTTTTACCCTTTCTAAGACCTACTTTCACCACAATCTTACGACCAATTATTTTGGTCACATAATATCTATTATTTATACTTATCAGGCCAGCATGACCAATTATCACTCTTCAATAGTGATATAATATCCCTACGAGTCGTTGAAAGCTGGTGAAATCGGCAGAAGTAATAACCAATAATCACCAATACCTAATTAGTCAACGAGATTTTTCGCAAATTATGGGGACCTAGGTGCATGCCTTAAAAAATTAACATTGGAGAATAATATAACACATCCCTAAACATCATTGTTGACCACCTTGAAATTTTTTGACTAAAACTCACCCCAGCCATGGCAGCAATGTTGTTGCTTCGCCCTTCGTTCTTGTCAGCATCGGACGGAGCTGCTGACGATTGCTCTTTGCCCATGCCCCGGAACATTGTTGCTATGTCCATCGATATTGGCAACATGAGCTGAGACGTCATGTTCTTCGAATCGGCAACCGGCGGTGGCGGGTCGTTGGGGCCTGGAATCATCAGTCGGAAGAATCGTTTACATGAAGCATTATTCCAGTAATATTTAGCAGTATTTTTATTTTATTTGATTTTTAAGCCGACTTGAACCAAATGAGGGGATAAAACGCTTTACCGCTCAGGTTAACCTAATACTATGTTTTTTATGATCACAATCCCTGAACGTTGTTGACTTGGGCTGTCAAAAATACGAATGACAATTCCGGCTTTTTTATTTTTTCCTCCAGAACAGAATGTACCAATAGCGACGGTGTAAGGGACTTCAAGCTGTAAGTCTGTCTGTCATATTACCAAGAAGTTCGTCCAATTTGAACATTTCTTTATTCGCAGGTCGATTTATCCACGAAAGGCACAGTAGACTGGTAAATGGTTCCATAATTTGGTCAATTTTGATGGAAATTTTTGATTCGTGTTTTAGATGGATTCCTGAGAGGTATAAACCATGAATTCATCTAATCACGATCATTTTTAAAAACGCAGATTTGAATTTTACTAGCTTTAACGTGATACCTAGTTACATCACAGATGTCGTCGAGCTCTGAATAATGAATCGAATTTCGATGTAATATTGCTAGTTAATTCGCCTCCACGATCGTATTCACTTTCTCATTACCATCCTCGCATAATACATATTTATCATCTGATGTAATATTCGCACGTAATGTACCTACTCTAATTCCCATGAAATATAGTGTTTCCGACCTAGTTCGTTTTTATAATGAATCCTTTTTTTTTTCAAAGCAAAAGCACAATATTTAAAAGAACGTCGGGTTTTCTTACTGAAAACGAACAAAAGACGTTACAGTCTACAGAGGAACGTTAAGTCGCCGTAACGAAGAGACGGATTGAAGTGCAGTCACTGGGACCGTTTTCATTATGAATGGACCATTCATGTGGGTACCTAGTAGGTACTACCTACACACTGATTTTTCATCCCTATAAGCCTTCATTCACGATTGAGGAAGTCATTATCCAATAGCTGCAGATATAATATGGTAACTGGAGTACAATACTCTCTAATAATATCCAATCGATAGGATTTATTATAATAAATAGGATAATAAATAGAATAATTCCTATAGGAAAGATAAGAAATGTCCCTACCCAGGTTTTGTGATTTAGACAGACGAAGAGAGAAAAATCACTTGCGGAGATATGTGGAAAGTTGTACTATTTCAATTTGTTCTTCAATTCGTTCTTTCACAATATATTTCAATTGCCAATATTATCACATGATATGAGGCATTTGAAATATCAGCGTACTTACAATTAATATGTCCTGACGAGTTTCATCGCTGACAGCTCGTCTGTTTTTCTGGTATCTAATTAAAAAACGCTCTACGCTTTGGAGTGCAAAAAAATGTCCTCGTTTTATTCGAAAAAATAAAAAAAATGTCGCGCGAACTGACCCTCTAAAAAGGTCATGCTCTGAAAATGATTATTTTATGCTCTGCAATGCTTCTGCAGCACGTCATTCTATGGGAATTTTTGAAAATAAAAAAAAATCTGCAACACCCAGAAAAAGCGGGATGACTTGAGTAGCAAGTTGGATGTGCCGGGCGGCCCGGACCGGCTCGGCGGCGGAGTCTGGAAACCGGCGTCCGCATGGCATGTGCGTGTATCAGACGAGAAGGCCTTGAAGAAGAAAGCGACCGAGAAAGTTGTTCAAATTGCCCTGGAACGTGGCGGAGACTTGACTATTTATCGAGTCACCGCCTGCTAACTGTTGGAACCGACCGTTAGGGGCCCCAATCTGGACCCCCGGTCTTTGCCCGTGGCGTTTTATCAAACGTCTTCGTCTGCATTCCAGGGAAAATCCCAAAGAAAATGGTAATTCTATTACCGTAGTCCTAGTGGAAATGAACAGATTCAATCCCCTTAATTGAGAAAGTCTGATGGACATAATAGGTAATTATTTCAATATTATTTGCTTGTAGCTAATCGGAGGAACGAAAATTAAGCTATATATTTGGGCTATTTCGGTTATTTGAGCTATACTTGTTACATATTTTCACATATTTGACCCAAACTACATATTTATTCATATTTCATTCTATTTTACGTATTTTGAAATTTTAGGAAAAAACAACTCAAATTCGAATTTTGACTGTTCACAGTAAATTCCAAGATGATGGTTTTTTAGTGTTTTCTATTTCATTTTTCCCTGGTCACAAAAACGAACCAACTAAACGCGGATAGCAACTAAAACAAAAACTGCCTTGTTGAAAAAATGTTCTCACTCACTAATTTACTTAAATAAAAGTATTTTGATCGTCCTACAATAATTGTAGTTTTCAATTATTTCAATTATTTCAATTATTTGTTTTCAATTATTGAAAATCTGAAAAACTAACTTATACGCAGAATCGTTTCCTAAACTGTGTGTTTTTGACCTAAACAGCCTCAAAAGTAGTCAAAATATAATCAAACTGTCAAAAACGTACGTATCGAAATATGGGAGGATTGTGTATTATTTACGCACCACTGGGTTTTACTTCCACATTTACGAAATAAAGGAAGTATTGTAATCGCCCTAAAATCGACAATAGGAACGAAGCTTCAGAAAAAACTACTAAATCCCTCAACTCTTAATCTTTTCCAAATTTCTCGAAATTTTGAAAAAATGTTCATTGTTGAAACATATTTGACGATTTTTATTGCATAGAAATCCTAGCCCTAAATGGTCATTTAGTATTTCTCACCTGCCAATACTTGAGCCATGACGAGAGAGGCGAGCGCCAATTTTTGGGGCGGCGTCATCAGCCGCACTATCGGCAGGACCTGTCCCAGCCGCGATTTCGCACCAGGCCTCCTCAAAGCTTCGTTGAGCACTTTCTTCAACATTGTTCTCCTCTGCTCCTCGGTTTCAGCGTATGAGCTTCCGAATTTGCCGGCTTCACCGTTTTCGGAAACGCTAGGGAATCGAAATAGATTTTTATTCCTATTTAACTGAAATAATGATGCTTTGAGAATAAACGATTTCGGAGAAAAGGCTCTACCGTGGGTTGATATCGAAAGGAAGAATTTATCAAAATAATGGCATAATCTTCTCCTAATATTCCATTCTCCGAAGTATATAAGAACGAAATGTCCACTCACTCGTCCAATCCTTGGACACCAGGCTCGTCGTCATCGAATGAAATGTCGTCCAAGTCATCACCAATGGCTGATCCTACGTTGACTATCTGTGAACAAAAGAAGATACCAAGATTTTTAGATTTTAGAAGACCAAGAACGCCCAAATCGGTTCATTTTCCGAACATCCTATGCCAATGCCAGTTGGAGTAATTTGTGTTGGCAGTTACTTATTCTTGTCAAAGAGATAGCTCGTCAGCAAAGCGTGTAGATGTATGCTAAGCACTCCTGAACGTAGCATTAAGAACCGGTGTACCAATCGTGCGGTGACTGATTCTCACGGAGTTCTGGAGATATTCACCAACCGATAGTATGTACCTACTTAGTAAGTACTACATCCAAGATCGATCCTCCACAACACCAATCACAACATCAATCTCACTTGTCTTCACCCGCCTGGAATGATTCTTTCCTGGCACAGTTCGCACGGCGATCGAATAATAGCAGGTACCTACAAAAGAATCTCATCCTCTTCTCCTCGTCCTTGTCTCGTTGATCACCTGCGGCGAAGGCGCGCGTGAGATTTTCCCAATGGATGCGATGGATAAAAGGCTGACTTTCCACGAATTAACACTATTCACATGTGTAAGGGCTACCCGAATGCCCGATTCACTACCCGAAGCCCGAACTGCAGCCTCCATTAGAGTCCATAGTCAGTCCCTTGTGTCCTTATTTCAATAAGTCAATTTTTGGCACAATTTGAGTATATTTTGACTACTTTTGAGGCTGTTAAGGTCAAAAACTAACTTTGCAAATTTTAAAACTCGCCTTTAATCAAAATACGTCGAATTATCGGACTATAAAAAATTTACACGAGTTCTGCAAGGCGAATTGAAGGTTTTAGACTAAGAACGCTCAAGTCGGTTCATTTTTGTGGTCAGGAAAAAATAAAATTGAAAACCGAGACGAACATTACAGTTCAAGAAATTTCCATCATAGCACAACTAAAGTTTGACAACTTTTCAGGATAAAGGAAACATTAATTTTTTTTCGAACGAATTAAGCGTTTCTATGTAGAACACGAGTGGGTTCCACGACGAGTTTAGCGAATCTGAAACCGAGCAGTGGTGTGGCACAAAGAGTAAACATAATTTTCCGTTTTACCCAAAAACTGGAAAATTGTTAGAAGTGCTATGATGGTTCTTGAACGACGATTTCGAACAACTGATTGTCAAAACACGCGAGAAAGTGGATACCTATTCCGATAATTTTTGGAGCAGGAAAAATGACAAAATGCCTAACATTTGAAAGCATTGCAAATTTCAAAATATAACGATGAAATTGAGCGCTCGTTAAAATCGTCCTTTGATCCTTTGGCTCTGCGGAAGTGGTTAGCACCTGACACGGAGCTACCTGCAGTGCTTTCTTCCCGGCCACATCCTTCGTCCTTTCCTCTAGCGGAAGCCGCTAGAAACTCAGCTGGAGCTGCACATCGTCGACGGTGACAAAAAGGCGCAAACCGGTTCCGCTGAGCTTCGACCTCAGGCGACGGGCGCGCCTCGGACTTTAGTGGGTCAATAGGTCTCAGTCTGTTTCTTCGATTGAGTCGACCGCTTCTGTTTGTAGAGTGCGAAGGTAGAGTACCTTGGTAGCATAACCGGAAGCGTAGCAGGTAGTATGTAGCTACTTGCTGAGCGATTTATGGCTGGCCAATAGGAAATTGCGATCTCAAACTCAATTCTCAAACTCGACTCTCAAACTCCACTCACAAACTCAACTCTCAAACTCCACTCACGAACTCAACTCTCAAACTCCACTCTCAAACTTAACTCTCAAACTCAACTCTCAAACTCCTCTCACAAACTCAACTCTCAAACTCCACTCACGAACTCAACTCTCAAACTCAACACTCGAACTCAACTCTCAATCTCAACTCTCAAACTTCACTCTCAAACTCCACTCACAAACTCAACTCTCAAACTCGACTCTCGAACTCAACTCTCAAACTCCACTCACAAACTCAACTCTCAAACTGATCTCTCAAACTCAACTCTCGAACTCAACTCTCAAACTCAACTCTCAAACTCATCTCTCAAACTCAACTATCAAACTCAACTCTCAAACTCAACTATCAAACTCAACTCACAAACTCAACTCTCAAACTCAACTCTCGAACTCAACTCTCAAACTCAACTCTCAAACTCAACTCTCAAACTCAACTCTCAAACTCAACTCTCAAACTCAACTCTCAAACTCAACTCTCAAACTCAACTCTCGAACTCAACTCTCAAACTCAACTCGCAAACTCAACTCTCAAACTCCACTCTCAAACTCAACTCTCGAACTCAACTCTCAAACTCCACTCTCAAGCTCAACTTGTATGTTTGTAAACTCATCTCACAAACTCAACACTCAAACTCAACTTTGACTCAACTCTCAAAGTCCACTCACAAACTCAACTCTCAAACTCAACTCTCAAACTCAACTCTCAAAATCCACTCACAAACTTAACTTTCAAACTCAACTCACATACTCAACTTTGATTATTCTGGAGAGTACATTCACTCATGAACAATATTATTCCATAATGAGCGGTGAAATGACGTCGCTTCATTCAAGCCTATACTTGATATTATATTCTGGTGTAATGTTTTGAATCAAGAGTTACGCATGCTTAGGTGTTATGGTTGTGAATTGTGAGGAACTGGAAATGAGTAAATTGTTATTTCCATGATGCATCGCGCATATCAGCTGAAGAAAGTTGGCGCGGGAGGTCCAGTCATAAAACGGGTCGTTGTCGTCCAGGGACGGGAAAAGTCGGCAACGTTGAAATCTCTCTGTGACCCGGCAACTGTTGAAACTCGTCGTTTTCGCAGACAGGCTCTCAAGAAAATTGAGCCGTTTTGTCTTATTTCGTGCCGAATCATCTTCGGAGCGATCGCTTTTTCTTCGGAAGCCGTCAACGGCGGCGGTTCCGTTCAAAAGTAAAATCATGGGAATCGAGTAGGAAGAAAGCAAAAGGCGAACGCTTCCCACAAATCGTCGAGGAGTCGCCGCGGTTTTGCGAGGCCGGACTTTTCCGCCCGGCAGATTAACATGCTTTCACAAAGGTCGAAACAGCTGGCCGAATACTCGGTCAATAAGGTGGCCTTTCGAATTTATGAATGGGAACTGTCCCATAGTACTGCAGTCGCGATATTATATTACAGGCGCAATGGCGTTTTAGGCTTATTTAATTTTTGACCCTCCACAAATCCAGTTAAATGAAATTTTATTTTTTTTTTAGCCCACAACAATAGTTTGGAATGTGATTTTTGGGATTTGATTTTTTAGAATCTGATTTTGGGATTTTGGATTTTTGGGATTTGATTTTTTTTTAGCCCATAACAATAGTTTGGAATGTGATTTTTGGGATTTGATTTTTTTTAGCCCCTGAACGATAGTTTGGGATCTTGGGCACAGGTTATTTCTGTATGCAATAATGTATGTAAAATTTATGATCATGTTGAAAACAACAGATGACATCTCGGATACCCAATTTTCTTCGGTTTTGCGAATTTTTTGGGAAAATTGAGATTTCGGCTACATTCACCCCAACAAAAACCTAGGCTTAACGAGATGACTTTCGAGCATACGGTAGGCTTACAGAATTAAGGTAGGTAGCTAACTACCTCAAGGCACTACCTATTTTGTATGAGAGTGATTGCTACCCACGAGTTTATCTCCAAGCCAAATTTGTCAGCCTCACCGTGACGTTCATATCTTGTAAATATTGTTGGTTTTCCCCTGGAAAAAATTGCCAAAACGTCATTCATGATATTAGAGTCCAATTACAGTTCGCGAGAGGCTGCTGATGTATCCTGTATTTGTGTCCACCTCGTATTATGCAAGAAGAGAAATCGCCATGACGCGTATCTATGGAATTTGAAGTTTACCTTTACCATCTTCAAGTGAAAGGTGCGCAATGGAGTCAGGAGGTGAATGTGTGTGATCTAACGAAAATGCTGATGTGTATACTCGCTGCCCATAACTGCAACTGGAGGAAATGACCTAGTCGTTCAGTCGGGAAAAATATGCTCAAGTTGTGCCACATTCTGAGATACGGCGACCGCAGATAACAGGGGAACTATGGCCAGCCCGAGGTACAGCCATAAGTTATGGATCATTATGCAGGAAATCAATGAAAGTATTCAGCAACGGTGGGTCAGTATATTAGATAAGCACCGACCGCTGTATCAGGATCTCCTTCCTTACACTATTATCATGTTGAACACATCATCCTAATCGCCAATGCCCCACAATTCCAGATACGTCCGGCGCGGAACGGATTTTGTTTACCTCCACGAGACAATTCAACCAATTTTTCTTCCATATTTACAGAGTGATTACTTACACGTTTACAGAGTAAATAAAAGTATTGTAATCGTCCTAAACGGAGCTTCAGAAAAAACTTTTACTTATTCACATTTTAGCTGGACTCACATGTGCGTTTTTCTGCGTAATGAGATCTGATTGCCTGGTAAAGTTACTTGGTAAAGTGTACGCCGTACGCCGTGAAGCGCAAAACGCATAAAAGGAGAGGTCCGATTTAAAAAAAAAAACTGGAGCTTAGCAAATTTATCCTTGATGTGTACCTCGGGTAAGAAAATCCGCTCAATTCACTCTAAAGTACTCAAAAACGCTCAAATGTCAAAAAAGTCATAATTTCAAAAACATTTTTTTTTGGGTTTTGGACTTGGTGAGACAACTTGGTACATATTGTCCGGGCAATCCGATCGGAAAAGGTTAAGGGGTTCAATTTGGCATATATGGGGTATATTTTTGAAAAAACACAAAAACTCAATTTTGAAGGCGATGCCGTGGGTTTAGAATTGTTTTAGTATTTTTCCCGGCTTTCCTGCTTGATTTACCATAGGTTAGGGGGTGTATGAAAAATATCCACGAATTCCGCAATGTAAAACACAGATTTAAAGACTCTTTGATGATTTTAAGTCGGTTGAATTTGAATTTCAAAATTTTCCCCGAGCCTTCGACGCGGTTTTTACTCGAACGGGTAAAATTCATGGGACTAAACTCGGGAAATTCCATCATGTTCCGACTCGCTGGTCGGCAGTGATTATCATTGATTCTCAGGTTTCTGTTACTTTGTGGGAATCGTCGGTATCGACTGGTTCTCAAGACGATGTTCGTGATCAGCGAGGAAGTTTCACTATATGCAAAAAGTAATTGCGATTAAAAGGCTCTGGAAATGAGAATCCGAAGCGCCTGGGTTCCGACAGATGTGAAAGCAGTACCATTTCTAACAGAGACCGGTTTTAGAAATAGGCACACAGCCGACGAGGACACGATAGATATGGCCGATGAATTCATTAGAAATCCAGTAGTCAGATATTTTCAAAAAATTCAATTTCGGTATTTTCACTAAATACATAAAAATGAAATCATCAAATGATTGTTTCACCTAATGTTTCACATTATTATCATCAGTAATTATTATGTAACGGGGAGTACCTACCTCATTCAGAAGACAAACCCAGTGCCACTTCCAGATTTTGTTAAGTAAATTTTTGAACCTAGGTAATTTGAACCAACAGAGACGCCAAAATTCCTCTTCATTTGTTTTTATTGCTTTATAATAAATGTTGAGTTTCTTGTTTAAAAAAAAATTTGGTTTTGACAATTCGGGTGGACACAAATGTCAAAAAACACACTCTATGCAAATTTTGAACCCCGTCAAAAATCAAAAACCTCCAGTTACCGGAATAGAAAAAATATTCAAGTATTCTAAGAGATAAAACGACGATGCCAAGACCCAGAACGCTCGAATCGGTTTAATTTTGTGAGGAGAAAAAATTAAAAACCCAGTGGTGCCTATATAATACACAATACTTCCATATTTCGATACGTATATTTTTGACACAGTTTGATTATATTTTGACTACTTTTGAGAATGTTTAGGTCAAAAACACAGTTCAGGAAATGATTCTGAGTAAAAGTAAGTTTTTTCTGAACCTCAGATTTTCAATTGTAGGACGATCAAAATATTTCTATTTAAGCAAATTAGCGATGAAAAACATTTTTTCATTCTATTCGCGTTCAGGTGATCGAGTCATTTGACCTCGCACAAGTTGACGCGGTGACCCAAAATCGAAGACGAAGGAGCAGAGAGAAAAGATTATAAATTGGCAATTTCGTATTCAAACATTTCTTAGACGATGGAGAGAGAGCTTTCTCTTGGGCAAAGCCATAACGAAGGGCGTGCGGGTTATTGCCTAAACGACAGTTTCGAGGCGTTCGAAAATTTTACGGTTGTCGGCTCTAAAGAATGTACAAGTACACACGTGTGTGTTGAAGGCCGGGAAAAAATTTGATGGTTTCAGCCTCGATCAATTGAATTAATGCATTGTCCCAACCCCACGATCAGCTTTTGGATAGTGGAAGATCGCCAAAAAAGCAGCTCGAGTCCATTTTCTTGATTTGAGGAGATGAACCATTTCCCTGAACTTTAGGCCTGAAATAGGATCAATTCTTTTACCAAGCCTAGCCTAATTAAGCAAATCCTTATGAATTGTCTCGCGGATTAATGTCTTAGTCATGAATTGAATAGGATCTAATCATTTTTCTAATCACTCACCACAAAAATAAGAAGGGCGAAGTATTTAGTGAAATTCATGTTGATGGCACGCTGACACTGGACACAAACAATTCAAAAACTATAGCACTGAGGCCGGCAGGACGGCCTTTGACGCAAAAGCATGACCAGGGCCCACGGAAGGATCGCACCAGCGCCGAATTCCTGCTACCGAAATTTCAAAATTGAACGCGCCTGCGCACCGCTGTAGATTCCGTCCTCGCACTGACGGCCCCTGAACTTCGTCTGCCTGGCGGAAGGAGTTCTTGAGCCGGCCGCCCATCCTTCCTCCACCAGCCTTCCACCGGCCGCCCCACTTCCCTGATCGGTCCTGCAGGTGTCCTGGAAGCTATCCCGAGGAATGAACGGACGGAGGTCAGAATTTTGACATATTGACCTTGAATATTTTTTTATTTTTGCATTTTTTTTAAAGGGTCCAAAAAATATTTTTTTTTAATGTCAAAAATTAGCCTTTAAACCAGGTTTCAAACACTGAAATCCAACAAACTTTGACTTACAGGGAGTGGAAACGGTGTAGAAACCTTAAAGGAATCCAACAAGCTCTCCAAAAAATTCAAAATCGGTTCAGTAGAACTCCCTCAAATCGCCAAAAACGCGAAAAAGGAGAAATCGCGTCAAGAAATACAATCCAAACCGGCAAAAAGCAAAAAACAAAATTTTCAAAAATTTTCGGCAAAAAACCTCCTATTCTGTGGTAAATCAAGCGAGAAATCCGGGGAAATACCCGAAAAATTCTAAACCCTCAGCATCACCTTCAAAATTGAGTTTTTGTGTTTTTCCGAAAATGGACCACACTAATGCCGATTTGGACCACTTAACCTTTTCCGATCGGATTCCCCGGACAATATGCATCAAGTTGGAGCAAACCACAACTTTTAGGAATAGTTCCATCAAAATCGGATCAGCTGTTCAATACGATGCCCTGTCCACAAAATTTTGGCCAAATTTTGTAGTCAGGACTTCGTATTGAACCGCTGATCCGATTTTGGCTTCAGACATTTTCAGAGGGGGTTGTAAAAAAAGTTCGCAAATTTCAAATGAACATTTTCATCGTCCAATTGGTGCGATCAGCTGGTGAAATTGTTGGAAGGCTTTGAGAAATCACTCTTTTTACTCACAACCTAATAGGTACTTTTTTCTTAAAAAGGAGCTGAGTCCTCAAGTTGATAAGTCGTAAGGTTGTTCCGCATTTCGTTATGGTTGTTACGCTCTCACATCATTTCTCATAAAATCGTTTCCCAACTAGGTATACTGATTTGGTGAATTTTTCATAGTTCTTCGACAAGGGATCATTTGATTTATTTTCGTTCCTCGTCATTTGTAGTTCCCACGATAAGCTCTCGAGAGGTCGGGACCTCCTGGCCCGGATTAAACGGACAATTAACCTCCGCCGACTCTAACACGATTCAACTCTCACTTGTGATATCGGCAGTTCTTGCGACGGTGGTAGAAGAAGTCATCATCAGGAAGTCGTCTGCGAAAGAACCTGACGATCCTGATGGATTGGCCTGTCCGTGGGCAGCCAAAATAACAAGTGGTGCGTAGATGAAAATAAAAGAGATTTTTGAAAACCTTAAATAAACGAAAGCAGGATGAAAATCAGAACGGTGATTCAGAAAAACTTCCATATTATCTATTTTTTGGCTCATTAAAATTCTTTAAGGAATAGGTATACATACATAATTTTCAAGGTTTATTTACAATTTTAGTAAATTATCGGCTAGGAAAGTCTTCTATTGCATTATCTCGAAGGTAAATGCCAATCCTCTTTGCCAATACACCGGAGGAATTTACAAATTCGCTCCCGTCATCAAACTTGAACTTCTTCGATTTTACTGTTAGCTTTCCCAACAATTCCGTGCGTGACTTGGAACATAAAAATGGCAACGAATCCATGCAGGTACCGGCAATTTACTGTCGTTCGATTTTAGCACGGTCGTGCCCCAAACGGGATCCAACTGACACCCGAGTGGTCCAGACGCTGACATCGATAATTTCTTTAACGGAACGAGAAAACTAACGGTCGATCTGCCTCAGGTTTCGAGACGCATAAATGGTAAAAAAAAATATCCCCGATCTACGAAACTCTCAGGTCGAATTTTACTTCCGTAATTACCAAGTAAATGGAAGTAATGAAATCGTCTTAAAATTGGAAATCGGGACGTAGCTCGAGAAAAATACACTTTTACTCACAATCACATCCTCAACAGGTGTCCGAATGTCCGTCTGTGGTGCCCAGTGGTGCGTAGATAACACACAATACTTCCATATTTTGAACAGTAAAATCGTGACACAATTTGATCATATTTCGACTGCTTTTAAGAGTGTTTAGGTCAAAAACATCAAAAAATTCACGATTCAAATGTTAAAACTCACCTAAAATAAAAATACGCCAAATTATCGGAATATAAAAAATAAATCTCATTTTCTGCAAGGTGAAACAAAGATTTCAAGACAAAGAACGCTCAAATCGGTTCATTTTTGTAGCCGGAAAAAAACAAAATAGAAAACACCAAACATGCAAATATATCAGAAGTACTGTGAGTTATTCAAATTCCCATTAAACAGAGTGATAGGCCTTGCCGAGACAAACATTTCAGTTCAAGAAATTTGAAAAAATGTTAAGAATGGAGGGAGTTATGGCCATTTTTGTAAATGACCACAGACGGATATGGTTGAAGTATCCATAAGGTGTCCATAAATATTAGACCTTCATGTTTAGACTTCAAACACTAACCTATCAATAGGTTAATATTTATTGTATCTGGGCTCCAAATTAATAAAAAACAAAAATGATGGGATAAACAGGCTATTCCAGTCCCATGGTGTTTACTTGTTTGGCCTTGTAAGGAGGCCATGACAATAACATAGGCTCCCGTCTTCCTTAGGACTAGTGGGACAAAAATTAAAACGTGTAACGGATTGATCCAGTCGTAAATGGGCCAAGAAGATACCTTGGCTTAGCTCGTTATAGGTACTGTGACCCCCTATCTAGAGAAGGACCTTGACATTCAAAACATTATCGTTCTGGGGCGACAAAGCCCGGAAGATAAGGATGTTGAAGTGGAACGCGAAGAAATGCGGGGAAATCCCATAAAATTTCACACCACCGAGTCGATATGTCAAATTTGGATATCGGACTGATAGATTTTTTCAATAAACCAGCCCCAAATAAAACCAGTGGAGCTTAGATAACACACAATACTTCCATATTTTGAATCCTAAACGTGTGACACAATTTGATCATATTTTGACTGCTTTTAAGGGTGTTTAGGTGAAAAATATAAAAAATTCACTATTCAAATGTTAAAACTCGCCTAGAATAAAAATACACCAAGATATCGGAGTATAAAAAATATCCACATATTCTGCAAGGTAAAATAAAGATTTCAAGACCAAGAACGCTCAAATCGGTTCATTTTTGTGGCTGGAAAAAATAAAATAAAAGAAAACACTAAAAATTCAAAAAATTTTGGAAGCACTGAGAGTTATTCAAATTTCGATTAAACAGGGTGTTAGGTCTTGCCGAGACAAACATTTCAGTTCAAGAAATTTGAAAAAAGATTGAGAATTGAGGGAGTTATGGCAATTTTTGTAAATGACCACAGAGGGACACATGTGTAAACATCTCAACGAATGCTCCGGGCTGAGAGATTTCACACCATCGTCAAGTTAGGATAGCAAATTTGCGTACGGAATAAATAAATTGGCGTTAAACGTCCGCAACTCGCATGGCCGCTTTCAAAAAACAGTGTTGCCCCGTTGTCGCTGGATTTCAATCGAGTTTTCAAATTATTCAATTTCGTGGAGCGAAACTGCTCACTCCACTTCGAACAGGTAGTTGGTACTTTCACTTCATCAACATTAACAAAAAAAAAAAAGACTAGCGTCGGTCGTGGGGCATTTCGACGTGAGCCTTGACCTTCTCTCAACGAAAAGTGTCGAGTTCAACGGTTCCACGTATCCCGACTTTCTCGAGACTTTTGCATTATTTTGTTTTACCTTTAAAAATGAAGGTATACTGTTATCCGGTTATCACGCTCCTGACCCCTAGCCAGGTAGGCCAGCAGGGCCGGTGACCATGTGATTGTAGGTGTGTGATATGTGTGTGACCCAAAAATCGTGCTATTTTACACGGCCCCCTTCCCTCACGTTTTTTGGCTTTATTTTGAATGAAGGATATTTTTCATGGCCCGAAAACTTGACGTATTTTGATTTTTGGCGAGCTTTTAAATTTGCAAAATGACTTTTTTATATTTTTGGCCTAAAAGTAGTCAAAATATAATCAAATTGTGTCAAAAATTTACGGATCAAAATATGGAAGCATTGTGCGTTTTTCCGAGTTTTTAACTTTTTTTCAGTTTTTTTTGAGGTCTTTTTGAAAAAGTCTTAAAATATGGAATTATAGAGTGTTAACTGCGGGCCGCAGGTTTTTCTGAACCACCATACCGATTTTCAGGAAGATTTCAATGGATCGTGAGTAGGACAATTTACTCAGTAAATACGTAGTATGATTACGTTGGCGATTCCTCACTTTTCGCACTATAGCTCGTTATTTTTTCTTATTGTTATTACGGTAATTATCATTGTTGATATGTTGCACGCACGTAAAGCAATGTAACGCCCGTACACAATGCGGCGATCACTTTCCACTGGTTTTCATGCATTTCTGTTCCCACTGACATTTCCTGCTCGTGCGAACGAGAAATCTCTTCCTAAACATTTCCAGAAAAAATGCTTTTCGCTTGAACCAATGTTTCACTATGGCAAAACAGTCCACATATTTTTTTTTCATTTTTACCGAATTTTAATTAGAAAATTTTTCTTGCGTTTCTATAAATAAACGTGTTGATTTCCGAAAATTGCATTTTTTAGAACAAAGGGTGGGATTTTTTTGAGCGACTACGATTCATTAGGTACTTTTTAAGTAAACCAAAAATACATTTCCCCAAAGTGGTTGCGTGCAGTTTTGAAATTGAACACTTCATCAAGTACAAATATTGAGTACTCCCACTATACTCATTTAGGTATACGCTCCAACAAATCCTGAGGACATCCGACGTCAAAAAATACCGCAGTGTTCATCCTGAATTGAAATAGTTGAGCAAACAGTTTCCATTCGACACAGATTTCATCTTCCCCCGCGAATCGGGTTGCCTTACTAGGTAGGACGTCACAGTTCGTTTGCCAGCATCAATTGGCAGAACCGGTGGGAAAAAATTGCGATGGTCTTCTGTTATGGTTCGGTTATTCGGATCGAAGAAAATGTTTTGTTCTGAGGTTTCGAATTTTCTTCAATAGTAAATATCGGTTTCATATTAAGTCAATCGACGTCAATTGGAGTGGAAGAACGGATGGGAATTCTGAAAAAATTGAAGAGCTGCTGGGTAGATAGGAGCCAACACAATTGTTAAATCTTTTCGCCACATATAAAATGAATTGTAACATGAATTGCCACATGTAAATTGTAAAATAATGTGCGTAGCGGCGGAGGGCAAAAAATTGATAAATAATCGAATAAAATAATCGTTTGAATATTGGATAAAATCATTTTATTTATGAATAAAATTACGATAAATTTTGAACAATTTATCATCTCATCTAGACTACAGTTGATCGTAGATCAGCCTCGACGCCAGCGTCACATTGATGATACACGGAGGAGCAAAATTCGCGTATTCCAGAGTTCCCAAAACGGCGAAATACGTCGACGTCGCCGTCGCTACTAGTCCCGACAGGACGAGGAGAAAACATGACGATTTTTCACAGACGGTCAGCGGAATCGGCCGATCGGCCCACGCGTCGAGTCGGAAAAGGTCCGAGATCGAATCCAGCGTCGTGTGCGGTCTGGAAACTGGCGGAAGCCCCGGGCTCATGCGCCGACGTGACGGGCTGCGTGTGCCGTCGCCGGATGGAAGTCGCGGGTGGCTGTCCGCCACGTCCGCGCGTCCGTGATATTCCAGCAAAGCGGAATCTTCCGGCCGCAGCGCCTGGAAAAAAATTGTTTTCTGGGTATTAGTATAAAATTTATTTTTGCAATATGTAACCTACCAATAAACGGAAAATTCAATAGTTTAGTAATCTTATCGATCCATTTCAAGTACCAACAAGTTTCTTCTGATCGATTTTCTCCATATTCGGTGAAATAAGTAGATTTCGATATTTTGATGTAATTTGATAAATACCCAGGTTTACAGAAACGTTAATTTGTCGCGCCTCTGAAACCCTACCGATCATCATGTTTTTTAGGGTGCTGAATCCGAGTCTGACCGCCGTTTTTTTTAGGCGATGGGCCTATATTCGAGTTTTTGGTGATTTTCCTTCGTTTTTTGGGTTTTCAGGTCAGAAAATCAGTTAATCTATGGTTCCAGAAATATCTGGTGTAACTGGGAATTTGAACCTACAGAAAATATGTAGTTTTCCTCAGAAAAAAGGAGAAAAAAGCCTGAAAAGCTTTTTTCAACCTAATATCATTTTTTGCAATTTTTACCTTCTTGCGTTTTAAAGGCAGTTGAAATTTTTACGACAACGATGACTTGTATTTAGACAATTTTGGCGTCTAATGAGACCGACCAAAAGCCTATACCTACCCTTCCATTATGGGGAAGCAAATATATTTCAGTGGCCTCAGTTTGATCCATCAGACCCAGTTTATGGGCGCCAGACCAAGAGATGTTCGAATTTTGATGAATTTATGTCTCCTAGTCCATTAATGATCCTTTGGGAAAATTTTTGTTGCCATCGAGTTGCACTGCAAACATGTGGAGGACTATAAAAGTTCATTTTCTACAATATGGCCAAAATTAGTACAAACTTTGAAAATTCGTAGCTTCCCTAGTAAAAGGTACAAGCTTGCGGTTGGTCTGACCATAAAAATAATCAAACTGCAAGGCTATGTAAGAATTTTTTTCAACGCCTTGGCTCGTACGATAAAGGGTGAAAAGTGCCAAAAAACTTGACTATTTTCGAAAAAATGACGTTTTTCTCGAGAAGAACCTCCACCATCTAAAATGAATTGCGGATTTTCGTGTTGTGCGGTAAGTACGGATACGTACTGAAAGTTGAGCACGACACCTGGGACAGTTGCTGATAAGCTGATAATAGTTCCAGTGGCGAGCGCAATTTCGTAATGCGCCGTTTGCCGACATCCATGGCAGGCTGAGTCTTCTAACTAAACAGATACATTTCCCTAAACCGTCTCTCTGGAAAAATCACGTTTCTCCCATAAAATCGAGGAACTCACCCTTTAATTTCATTTTTTTTGAAGGTAGGATTTCATTGATAAATTTTCAGCAGGGAACTGAATTAAAACTCTTTTAGAATCCATTCCGGTGTGAGAAGCACCTAGCTCAAATTTTGGTTTTTTTTCGGGTGAAGTTATGGTCAGGTAAGTGTCATTTCTTGTTGCCTATGCCTATCAACGCCAGCCACGTCTCTCTCAACCTAAAATTTTGATGGAAAAAACTTTCTGTTTACCTTAAACTGGCGTTCTATCCAATAAAGGGATTTCCTTGATCAACTTTTGAAATTGGGTCAACCGATTTCGAACGATCATTGATGGCCGACAAAAATCGAACATATTTATTACGATTTATTCGAAATTCCTCGTAAAGACCCCGATTTTTTCGCCTACGACTCTCAACCCGACATTGGGAGAAAAAATTACCTACCAGTCCAACAGTTCCATATCCGAAGAATCTCCTCGGTGGCGCTGGCGAGGGCTGCGAGGAAAGCGAGAAATCCATTTGCATTTTCCTCAGTTTGACATAGACGACAGGCGGTACGAGGAACATCAGCTGTCCCATAAGTACGGCTCCGATCAAGCTCATGATCAGATCGAATCGGGGAACAACTTCACCGACGGCCACAATGCCGATGACGACGCTAGTGCGTAGTACGCACCTCTGCCAGCTCAACCCTGTACATGAAACTAGTAGTAAGCAACAACAACAATTTACACTTCGTCGGTCCAGTGCGAGAGTGGTCTCAAAAATCTCGATTTTTCAGGAGAGCCATTCAAAGTTTTCGATTTGCCCATTCTTCAAAATTATCCTTCTAGGTTATCCAGCCAGGTCCAAATTCTGCACGCACATTTACACAGACCTCTCCTATAGATTTTCAGAGGATTCCCATATTTCAATGCTCAATTGCAAGAGAGAGACATCTAGATGATGGAGTACGTGTCTGTAGTGAAACAATGGCAAACTTTGGTGCAAAAAAAGAGCAATCACAGGGCGACTCCCGATATTCCCAGGATTTTCGGACCAAAAGAGCGACATTACAGATTAACCTGCTGTTGAACGGAACAATCTTTTTGAGAATAACATGTGTAGTTCTCTACAGAGCTAACACGTGATGGCCCTAAGTGGGCTGTAAGTTTTGTACGAAACACCACCACCAATTCCAAGATGGCCCTTTTAGGCGCACTCGACCTAGCGGTGTTCCGACAGGTTACGGAAAGTAACAGGAAAACGGTAAATAGGTAGATGTTTCGAGCAAAAAACTCAAAACGCATTTTTCAAAGTTGGACCACTCTGATTTTATTTCGACTAATTTCGAGGCTAAAAAAGAGAACATTTTGAGACTTTTTGATGAGCATGCCTACCTGGGCTTATATCAAACAGGTCTTCCAAGCCCTGAAACAACGGGCTAGCTCCGACCACGGTTGACAGGACAATCTGCAACGTCACCAGGACCATATCCACGTGCAAAGCTGTCGACGCTGGCAGACCTTGCAAAGTGTTGTAGTGCACCTCTGTACCGTACAGATTGTAGCAAATTACCGTCGTTATCATGAACAGCGTTCCGCTCACTGTACAATCAATAAGGTTATTGGATTATTTTCGACGAAAGAAAGTACCTACCTAACATTTACCTAACATTTTTACTCAAATTCATTAAGAGAAAGTAAAAAAAAGTAAGCGGTGTTGCTCAAAACCGTTTCAGGCAGCATTTTCTCCCGAATTCCAGTGCTACCACCTGATTTCCCGTGGAAAAACCAATCCAGTGATACCAATATCTCATTTTTGCACATCGAGTCACGCCGAACGACAATAGGTACATCAACTCCCATAGGATTTTTCAATCGTTAAAGATCCGCCATCATCAATTAGTTCTAGATAATTTGTTCATGTGCTGTTGTTCATGTGTTGTTGTGCTATACTCATCTATGAACGCTAATAGTATTGCGATCCCCAGCTGATTCTTGTTCTTCATATCCATCTGAACTGTGAGTATCATCGGATGAACATCGAACTAGAATACCAATCAACAATACATTAATATTTAGCAATTAGTTAAGATGTTAATGTTACGCAATGTTATGTCAATTAATCATGTGAGAATCGTTCACTCAAGAGCTCCTCTTGAATTAAAGCGATATATGGGTATTTAACGTTTTTTGGCAAAATGCGATGCGCTTGAAGAAAGTCGTATGCTCAGTTAGCAGCTTGCGCATAGTAATGAACTTCCAAAAAAAATTGAAATTTGCTGTGGAAAATTAGCTAAGGAATCGTTGTCGTCACCAACTTACCTGAAAAGCGAGAATACCATACGCGATGGCCAGGTTTTCCCAGTTAAAATCGGGAATAAATGGAACATCTGGGCCAGGGCTGCTCAGCAGGCAGTAATACGTTAAAGCAGACGAGGTCAGGACTATGAAAACAGAACCAAACCCGAGCCACCTGCGAAAATACGAACAGTAATGAATTGGAGCATTGAAGCATTCGAAGCCACACAATGAAACAGGATTTCAAACTCATAATCGAACTCGAAGTCAAACTCACAATAAAACAGAAACTAAAACTCATAATCGACCTCGAAGTCAAACTCACAATAAAACAGAAACTCATACTCATAATCGACCTCGAAGTCAAACTCACAATGAAACAGAAACTCTAACTCACAATGAAAATGAAACTCAAACTCATAATCGAAATCGAAATCAAACTCACAATGGAAATGAAACTCAAACTCATAATCGACCTCGAAGTCAGACTCACAGTGAAACAGAAACTCAAACTCATAATCGAACTTAAGTCGAACTCACAATAAACAGAAACTCAATCTCATGATCGAAATCGAAGTCGAACTCACAATAAACAGAAACTCAATCTCATGATCGAAATCGAAGTCAAACTCACAATAAACAGAAACTCAATCTCATGATCGAAATCGAAGTCAAACTCACAATAAAACAGAAACTCAATCTCATGATTGAAATCGAAGTCAAACTCACAATGAAACAGAAACTCAATCTCATGATCGAAATCGAAGTCAAACTCACAATGAAACAGAAACTCAATCTCATGATCGAAATCGAAGTCAAACTCACAATAAAACAGAAACTCAATCTCATGATCGAAATCGAAGTCAAACTCACAATAAAACAGAAACTCAATCTCATGATCGAAATCGAAGTCAAACTCACAATAAACAGAAACTCAATCTCATGATCGAAATCGAAGTCAAACTCACAATAAAACAGAAACTCAATCTCATGATCGAAATCGAAGTCAAACTCACAATGAAACAGAAACTCAATCTCATGATCGAAATCGAAGTCAAACTCACAATAAAACAGAAACTCAATCTCATGATCGAAATCGAAGTCAAACTCACAATAAAACAGAAACTCAATCTCATGATCGAAATCGAAGTCAAACTCACAATAAACAGAAACTCAATCTCATGATCGAAATCGAAGTCAAACTCACAATAAAACAGAAACTCAATCTCATGATTGAAATCGAAGTCAAACTCACAATGAAACAGAAACTCAATCTCATGATCGAAATCGAAGTCAAACTCACAATAAAACAGAAACTCAATCTCATGATCGAAATCGAAGTCAAACTCACAATGAAACAGAAACTCAATCTCATGATCGAAATCGAAGTCAAACTCACAATAAACAGAAACTCAATCTCATGATCGAAATCGAAGTCAAACTCACAATGAAACAGAAACTCAATCTCATGATCGAAATCGAAGTCAAACTCACAATAAAACAGAAACTCAATCTCATGATTGAAATCGAAGTCAAACTCACAATGAAACAGAAACTCAATCTCATGATCGAAATCGAAGTCCAACTCACAGTGAAACAGAAACTCAAAACTCACAATGAGGTTGAAACTCTGTTTCATTGTGAGTTTGACTTCAAGTTCGATTTTGAGTTTGAAATTCTGTTTGACTTCGAGTTTGATTATGAGTTTGAAATTCTGTTTCATTGTGAGTTTGACTTCGAGTTTGATTATGAGTTTGAAATTCTGTTTCATTGTGAGTTTGACTTCAAGTTTGATTTTCTGTTTGACTTCGAGTTTGATTATGAGTTTGAAATTCTGTTTCATTGTGAGTTTGACTTCGAGTTCGATTATTAGTTCTAGTTTCTGTTTCATTGTGAGTTTGACTTCAAGTTTGATTATGATTTTGATTTTCTGTTTGACTTCAAGTTTGATTATGAGTTCTAGTTTCTGTTTGATTGTGAGTTTGACTTCGAGTTCGATTATGAGTTTGAGTTTCTGTTTGACTTCGAGTTTGATTAGGAGTTAGAGTTGTGAGTTTGAGTTTCTTTTTCATTGTGAGCTTGACTTCAAGTTCGGCTGGTTCTTAGCCGTCGATATGGTACAGAATTCATCTTGGCTTACTTCAAATCCTTGGGACTTCCGATCCACATAATAGGGCAACAAACTGCGCCCAAAATGATGATCCAATAGCAGTATGGGAAATCCATTGAGTACTCTGTGATTTTCAAACCGATCAATTGTAAATTTTGCGCAGCTGGAAAAATCAAATCATAATTGAATTGATTAATTAAAATTTTTATACTTTAAAATTTCTTGCATGTGGGCGACCGACAGAGCGATCGGGGCCTTGACAAGTATTTTATGGACTCACCTACTAAAAGGTTGGGCACGCTGCCGCCAAAAATTGTCAAGCCCAAAAGTACGTTGACGTATCGACCTGCATTTCTGCCATAGGCCAACTCAGCGATAGCTGCATATGGGTATCTGCAAGTCAAAAATTGAAGTCCGCAAAATTTGAATTAATCTACTTTCCAAACACATAATGTCGGGAGCATTGGAGCCCATGTATTTTGGTACATTTTTTGATAATTACTACTACTGATAGAATTTTGAGGAGGTTCAATCGAAATTCAAGAAAGATTCAACAAAAACTCGTGTTATAAAATTTTTCAAATGCCAAATTTCTAAAAAATTATTTTTAACTTTCATCTATAGGTATATACTACGAACGCAAATCAAGAATTGATAAGCACACGATGTATCTTAGTCTATTCCGGAGTGATGAGAGATGCAGATGAGTATAATCTGCAATCGAGATAATATAAAACCTTACCTACGTTTCGACGAAATTTCTGGTGAAATACTTTCCGAAATGAGCCAGCACCGACCCAGCATGATGGCCGTGTAGATTTGTATAAAAAATATTACGAGAGCTAATGGTATCCCCATCCAACCTGGAATGAAAATATTGACTCCATTTCTCTGATCCAATAAGTATAAATTTTTGAAAAACTACCTAGTCGGGATTCGGCCAGTGAACAACATCTTTGTGTATCATTTTACTCACGAACTTTTACTTTCGAAAGAACTTCTTTCATCTTCAAACACAAAATTTGCTAAATAATAAAAATATAGCCTCCTAAACTATTTTTAAACGTTGTTTTTTGCAGTCCAGGGCTAGGTACACGTCAAAAAAAGAAAGCTGTACACCCTCTCACAAACAAACCCTCCAATCCCCACAAATTAATAAACATCTTTGCGTTCTTGAAAAACATTTTCATTCTGCAAAATTTAGGTCTGAAGATGAAAGAAGTTCCTTCATCAAACCGATTTTCGTCTATAATTGGCCTTATTGCTCAAAAATTGGGTCGTTTTTAAGGACTTCGAGAATGATAATTTTTCGGAAAGGTCAAGATTCAATGTTGCAAAAGATTAATTTACTGTAGTTTTGACTGGATCTGGGGGTGTGCGGCAATAGCTGCCCTCACATTGGCAGGTATCCGTTTCTATAATAATCGGTACCTACCTAGGTATAATAGCAAACATTTCCAACTCACCACACTCGACGATGGCCCTTGGCAGGGCGATCACAGGAAATACCCCGAACAAATCCACGATGCAACAGGTAGCGAAGAAAAGTGTCAACCCCGGGCTACCGGCCGGTCCAACATTTGTTACCAGTGGTTCATACATATCTACAGAAGCCGTGTAAAAATTGAAAAACGACAATTTTGAATTTTAGTGCCAATGCACTTTCCTATCCTCGCTCTGAAGTGTTACTGATTCGGATATCCCCTCGTTTCGACTGGGAGGGTTTTTTTCCCAAATTAAACGCCAAGTTATGCAATACCTACCGTAGGACATACGAACTGAATGTAACAGAAACCGTGGTCACCGTAATCCAATATCCGATTAGACTGGCCGACTGCTGGTGCTCGGGATATTTCACATGCCTCTCGGTGGCCTCTTATTCTACATCCCTGCACTCGATTCTTAACCTTTTTCAAAATTTTTTTGACTTGGGACGTTTGTCTGTTTGATCGGGATTGGAATTTTTCACAATACTTCCGATATGTATACATAAGCACATAAGCTTATAAGCACTTTTTTCTAGTGTTTTTTATTTTATTTTTTTTCCTGGCCACAAAAATGAACCGAATAGAGCGTTCTTGGTCTTAAAACCTTTGTTTTACCTTGCAGAGTACGTGGATATTTTTCATATCCCGATAACTTGACGTATTTTGATTTTAGGCAAGTTTTAAAATTCGCATAAAGGGTTTTTGATATTTTTTACTTAAAAACTCTCACATATATAATCAAATTTTGCCAAAAATCTACGTATCACAATACCTGTGGAAGTATTGTGGGTTACCTACGCAACTCTGGGTTTTTCCTCTTCCATTCTCAAAACTAAATGACGAATTCCGGGTAAATGCAATTTAAGGGCCCCTTCATCGCTTCATTTTAGACCCTGGTTATTTACCATAGACCAAAATTATTAATACGTGACACCTGTGAGAGGGTTACAACTCTCCAGACTTTTACCGGCTCCCAAAATAATTTTTGTTTTCGTGACAGATAGGTACATAGAACGACAACATCACTAAATGGAGATTTTATTAGTGGGTACAAAACAATTTTACAGCGACGCAAGTTCGATGAGAATACTGATGCTTTTTGTGTTACTCATTCAAAGAGACTAGAATATTAAATTTACCACTGTCATTTTTTATACAATCGACACGGACCGTAAAATTAGCCTTCACGTTTTGTAGATTTTTCGGCTGCGAGATGGACAATGAAAACTATGCATAATTACAATAGAACGGTGATAATAAGTAACGGTAAAACATATTGGCCGGAAGTTGTCTTATACGCTAGGGATTTATTTACATTTTTTATTTACAATTTTTTGAAAAATAAATGATTTTGTACATTCTCACACGGGTCAAATCTGCGGTTCGAAAATCTTTGGATGACGATAACCAACGTTACAAAAAAGCAAAACTATTTTTGAAAATTTCTTACAGTTCATTTTTTGGCAGTCATCAACCTTTGAATCGGGGCCTGTCCAAAATTTACCAGTTCGCCTGTCCTGTTGCGATTTGATTGGTTCTCATATCTTTGATTGGAAATAGGCACCACTGATTGGCAAACGAACAATCAATAAAGAAATATATGGCTTCTGATCGAGTGTAGGTAATCTCATTTGAAGAAGAATAATTTTTAATCGAAGGCCAATCTTTTGACCTACTAAACTAAGAAAAATTTAGATATTTTAAAAACGGACATTGGCAATGGGTGTTTTCCAGAAGAAAATAAAACAAGTTCATGAATCGTTACCTACTTAAAAGTCAAAAAAACATTTAACAACAAAATACCGAATAATTATTTCTTCCATAATTTAATGGCTCTGGTCCATAATCTCTTCGGTCATGGCTTCCAAATCGACGAATCGCCCTTCGGACTCGGTCGTCCCCAAAAGTATTCCGATTTCGGATTTGAGCTCGCTGAACGTCGGCCGGCTGTTGGGATCGTTGTGCCAACATTTGGTGAGAACTTTGAAAAATTCGGATTTGCAGTGTTTCGGCTTCTCAAGGCGGTAGCCGTCGAGGACTTGTCGCATCACTTCGCGAGCTCCCATCGTGCTGTAGGGCGTAGAGCCTGGAAAGTCAAAATGAAAATTGAGTATTACAACTTCAATAAGTTGATGATGTCCTATCGCTTGGGAGTGTCGACAGTACGGCTAATTGCTCCTTGGGAAAAAGAATGGCTCCAGGAAATCGAGTTGTACCCTTTTTTTTTGGCATTTTGCTCATCTTATGGCGTTATTATATGCCGAGTTCCCCCAGAATCTGCGAGTCTGCCATTTTTCATTGTAGAAGGCAATGAAATTTGGCACCACTTCAATCAATTTTGGATACTTGCAGAGCTCAGAGCCGTTATCAGGCATCAACATTATCAACATGATAACATCTTATCGCACATACTTCACGCATACTTCCCCTGCACTTTTGGGCCTAATTTTCAGAGCCAACCAGCAAAAAGCCCTTACGCTACACAATATCATACTTTTAGGATGAAGTCACGCTGCCGTAAAATACGGATAGGGAATCATAAAAGTTATGACGTAGTTACTATGAATCGTCAGTTTACTCACCGAGAGTGACGATTTCCCAAAGGAGAACGCCGAAACTCCAAACATCGGATTTTTGGGTGAACAGGTTATAATGAAGAGATTCGGGTGCCATCCATCGAATGGGCAACGCTCCCTGAAAACAAACAAGTCATGCAAAATGAAACATGATTTTTTAGGTAAGAGAGATTGTGCAAACACAATTTGATTATATTTTGAATAGTTTGGAGGCTGTTTGGAAGGAAAATGGCAAGGAGCTCTCATTGCAAATTAAAAAACGCCTAAAATCGGAATTTGTCAAGTTACCGGGACATATAAACAAATTCATGTATTCTGCAAGGTAAAACAAAGATTTTAAGACCAAGTAAATAAAAGAAAAACTATAAGTGCTGATAAATCAGATGTTTTATGAGTAATTTGAATTCCGGTAAAACAGGGCGACAGGTCTGGCCAAGACAAGCATTCCAGTTTAAGAAATTTGAAAAAAGGTTGAGAATTGAGGGAGCTATGGCCGTGTTTGTGAGCGACCACAGACGGACGAACAGACACTTGAAGTGATTCTTGGTTTGTTCCAGGAGCGTGAGCGTTGGCAAGGATAAACAAGTTTGTCCGGCAACTCCCATGTGCCGTTGCTAGGGCGTTGCTAACCAAACCTGTTTACCTCATACCTCATACTCCTGGAACAAACCCTCTGAGTCAAGATGAGGAAAGAGGAGTTTCTCCGAACAACGATTCGAGGTGTCATCTGTATAAATAGGTATTGCGGTAGGCAGTAACTTACTCGGTTAGGCCTCTGTTCGTATATTTCTCCAGTATCTCTAACGTTTCGAGACATACCAAAGTCCGCTATCTTACAAAGCTTGTTATGGTCGACGAGAATGTTTCTAGCTGCAAGATCCCGATGGATTATCTGAAATCGAGAATAATCGTGAGATGGTCTCCTTAGTAGAGCGAAACAATGTAAAATTTGACTATTCGCTATCTACTTCGCATAACTCACCCCTTTGCTCGCCAAATATTCCATCCCTCGGGCCACGCAGTAAGAAAATACGGTTAAGTCTCTGGAGTTCAAAGCCGACGACAAGTCTGAGAAATTGAAATAGTGAGCTCGGGAGCGATGTTCTCTCAGGAACGCCAGCAGCTTTCCGTACATGACGTATTCCATAATCAGAAGGTACGGTTCTGCAAAAACATTTTCAAGGTTAGCTTGGCTGGTAGTGGCATTTCAAAAAGCATTTGTTCTTCCCGATGGATCGTGTGTATCATTATCCTTCCATGAGCAACGCAAGAAAGCACCACAAATTGAGAACGTGTAGCAATATTTCTGTTCGCCAGGATGTCAAATTTGCTAGATTATTCAGCAATACAAAGCGTTGCAGAGACGTTCAGCTGTTTCATCTTGGCATGAGACTGACGAGCATTAACAATCTATGGAAGCAATGTTCATGATTCATGTCACCAACCTTTATCGGTGCAGCACCCGAGGAGAGTCACAACATTCGGATGGGCAGCCAACTCCTGCATGATGGCCAACTCTCGAAGGAGGTCCTCTTTCTCTCGTTGGCTCGCTCCTTCTTTGACCATTTTGACCGCTACGAGCCGAGTCAGACCCTCGTGGCCACTGATGTCATCAGCTTCCGCTTTCCACACCTTGAAAAAACCAATCCGAAATTTCTGGTAATTGATAAAAAATTCAGAGAAAACATTTTCATCGGGATAGCACACCCCAACGTATAGCTAAATATGTAAAACGTAGCAGGCAATCGCATGAAATGCAATAGGAGCCAACAGTTTCACCTACCTGACCAAAATTCCCTTGGCCTAGAACTGTCTGGAGTCTCAATTTATCTCGGGGGAATTCCCATTTGGATCCTGCGGAGGATGCGGGAAGCGGAACTACCACAGCTGAAGGAATTGCTTTAGCCTCTTCCCAATTCTGGAAAACAGGAGAATCAGAAAACTGTCATCACCAAGGCTCCCAAATGTCAAGTGATCCTTTAATGAAAACAGCTCTTTACGTCCTTAGCAAATCAGCAATCGAATTCAAAACTCACGATATGCGCTGGTAGTCGTGGTAGCTTGGTAGGCAGAGGCGATCGATTGTATTCGGAAGAGTATTCGGATTCGTCCAGGACCTGGAATAATGAAAAAATTTTTTCAACGTGCTTGGGCACCTTTTAAATATAATTGTCGATCAGCATTTCAATTTACCTTCTTCTTGCTTCTCAGTAAAATCTGTCGAACGAGAATGAGAGTGCCGAGGAGGAGAGGGATCGTTCCAAGAGCCATGAGCACGTAAGTGGCTACGCCCCAGGTTGTGTCGTGGAAGGGTACACCTACGGTGGACGGTTGAGTCTTCACAGAATGGTTGTTTCGCTGACCGTAGACCCACAACAGATCTGGGATATGAGGGATGGTGAAGTTGGACGGGCGAGGAGAAGTCGTCGAAGGTTCTGTAGTTCGGTTCTTTGGGACGACCGCCGGAGGCGTCGTTGTCCTTTCTGTTGGTACAGATGCTGAAGACGGATGGAGGACTTCGAGCGGCCGAAACTCAATTTCTAAATTCGTCACTGGTTCCTCGGACGGAAGTGGGGTATCTGAGGTTTCTGAAGAGAACGATGGCACAGGTGTTGTGGTACTTGATGTTGTCGACAGAGTGGATGGTTTCTCTGTTCTAGTGTGAACAGTCGGCGTTTGTGGAGACGATTCAGGTGTTGAAGAAACTTCAGCTTCAATGTTTACTTCGGTAGAGGTTGACACTTGCACGATTGCAGGTTGGTCGGGCAAGTGCTCCGCAACGGCTGCTTCTTGGGTTAGCTGGTGGTATGATTTCTCCAAAGCCACCGTAGTACTCGCATCGCTCTTGATAGGAGCTGTCTTTACCTCAATAACGTCTGCTTTCTCTTCAGTACGCGGAGCTGTTGAGCCACCAATCTCAGAATTGGATTCAGGCTCTTCAGACGTAGCAGATACAGTTGTAGCCTGCATGAGTCTTGGTGCAGTCGTAGTATTCGACGTTTGGTTGGCCAATGTCAACGCTGCGTTCAGATGGGAGTTGATTTTCCTGGCAAAATTACCTGGCTGAGCTCGGTTTCTGAATATGGGTGCAATCCTGGGGACTTCAATGTAACTAGGAGGGGTTGATACAACGTGGACAGTGGCTGGAGCGTGACTGGTAGAATTCCTCCTGAATTGGTTGCGGAAAGTGACGGTTCTGAAAGTGGAGGTCGTCTTGGGTCGAAAAGTTGTGAATTTCCTTCTGGACAAGTTTTGTAAAAGAGCTGTACGATTTTCTTGGAGCCAGTCAGAACTATTTTTATGGGCCATGATGGTTACAGGGGTATGACTCGCGTCGGGTTTCATCGGGTTTATTCGGTGATGGACTTCTGATGTGTGGTTGTTTCGACCCCGTTGTAATCTAGGCGATTCTTTGACAGAAACGGACGTGACAACAGCCGTGGAGAGAATCCTTGCGGTGGGTGAAGGATCCGGAATCGGATGCAGTTTTGGACGGTCCGCTTTCAACTCAACCGGCTTGGGCATCTCTTCTGCTTTGTCTTTAATCTTTATTTCTTTGACATCTTCCAATTTTGGCTCGGATTTTACCAGCTCTAGGGGCATAATATCAGCATTTGTGAGAGGATCCTTCAATGCTATAATGCTGGGCACCTGGACGGTTTCGGAGGCTGCTTTCGTCAATGCAATGTCGGGTTCTGCAGCCAGGATTGGAATGGACTGCACTTCATCCTCTGACAGTTCTGGTACAGCGTTCAGGTCGGAACGAATCTCAGTAGCATTCAGTGCGTCTGGCGCTTCAGGCTCTGGCGATCGGGTGGTAGATGTTGTAGTTGAACTAGATTGAGTGACCGTTTCAGTCGGAGGCGATCCCTGATTTTTGTCACTCGCTGCCATCGTCTTTTTGAGCCGCAATCCGTAATCTGGCGACAGAATTATCTGAGGCTTGTGGCTGCTTTCATTGGGCTGTAAGTCGTGGTGGGAATAATTTCCAGAGTCAGTCTTGTTGTGGGTGTTGACGGTACTCCATATATGCCCTGTGGCATGATCGGTTTCATTACTGGTCGTCACCGGTTTCCCAAAGAACGAAACGATGGTGGATTTCTTCGGTTTCAGAGGAGGAGTGCGGGGTGGTGAATTCCTTTCGGCCGCTTTTCGAGCAACTGTGACATCCATCTCGTCGAGGAGCTGCTCCTCAGCTCGTGCCTCTGATGGCTCATCGGTAGTTACCTGACTTATCCTCGGTGTTGATGATAATTCGATCGAATTGGCGCCGCTCGGAGTCGAGCCAGTTGACAGTTTTCTGCCAAAGTCGAGAAAGGGCAGGATATGATCTTGGGGAACGTCCTGTTCCAGCGGGCGGAAATGATTGTACAAATTGTAGGACATTGTTTGGGGAAGTCCTGTCGTCGAGGCGACCGCCGGGTTGCGTCTTCGCTTCCTGTTCCCGGAAGTATCCACGGAAGCAACAAGCCGTTGTCGTTTTCTATTTTCTTTCATAATCAGCCTTTCAGTCACTTTATCGTACTTGTCCAAAAGTAGTTTGGCCATCTCTTCGCTTGGTTTGATCTTACCCATTTTCTTCTCTTGGAGGACCAGTGCGTAGCCAACGCTCTCTTGGGGATGGAGTTCATGGTCGTCGGCTGACACGACCAAACTGTAATGGCCGTCTCCCCCGGTCGTCCATTTTCTTCCCTTGTACGCTTCATCTGATGCAGTTCCTGCAACAAAAAAATACGACACATTAGGCAACAGGTATGTCGCACGGGTGTATAGCATATCGGTGACAAGGCACAGTGTCCACTGTGCAAATCGTATGCACGGCACAACATAGGTTTGATTTCAAATTTAGTTTGAATTGTGAAGTAAGAGGTACTGTATTGAATTGCCGCCGTAATCATGATTCGGCAGTCTTCTATTGTAATGGGACTTGATCTATCTAAGTACCAAGGACATCTTATTGTGCTATACTGCACGAAACCCAGCCCGACTCATCAGACCATTGAATTTAATCGAACCCTTCGGGTCAGTGGAGATGAAGCAACCAAATACCAACACGGCGCACGTATCGGAGATGGTGGACTTATGATTAATTAGCTTTTCCATCCCCCTTTTTGTCTGAGCGTTAGCCGAACACAATGGATCAGCGTCTGAGTCTGATTGAACTGAATGACTGATTAGTTTTTATGGCTCGCAACAATGGGAGCTGGCTGTGGTAGACACCGGACAATCGGCTCTGGTGATCAAACAGGGCCTTCTTCTTTCAACGCCAATACAAAGACCAACGACGCATTCTCCTTTGCCCTTTGGCAAAAACTTGTTTTTTTTTTTCTCTGCCGAACCTAATCTTCAATACGCCAAAGGAATACTTCTACTTCGTTTTTCAGGCTCTCCTCCCGATTGCTATGCACGGAGAAAGCGAATTGAATGGCTGGCTGGATAATAAAATAGGAAGGCGAAGGCATCCTTATTTATCGCGAAGACCTTCAGGACCTTATTTGTCCGGAGGCGAGGAGGTCCTGTTGTATTCAAACACGAGCCAACTCATCTTCTTTGCTGAGCCCTTGTTCGGTAGAACTTGACTAAACATTAAACAACCTTGGCTCTAAGGTGACTTGCGTTTATATACAGACTGGAAGAATAGGTATTCCTGATTCGGGCATTGAAAAATCGAAATTGGACATTTATACTGGAGGAATTTATTAAACTCGCTCATTTCGTTTCTCGAGTCTCCGACGATCATTTCATTTTATTGCCGATCCTATGATAGCACCGTTTAGGATTCTAGTGTAGGTAAACCTACGATCTGCTAATGCTGCTGTAGCGGACTTCAATCGAACAAATACTTGATCTCAATGATAAGTAGGCTACTGGCCTGCTTGTTAATTTTTTAGTGTCCAATTTTTCAACGTGGTGATTTTTTGCCTGAATCGCGAGGACATTTCGATCATTCTGAATTAAATATTTTTTACTGATAATCTAGCAGTATGGTTCGCTGAGGTAATGCCTCTGATAATCGTTTCTCTGAAGTCTGAACTGCTCCACTTCTTTGAAGTAATACCGCATGGACCGTGCCTGGTAATCGGGTACAGTTATCTAATAAATTAATAGCCCGAAGAAATCGGTGTTTAATGAGCCACCTCGAGGAAAAACAGACTGGTCTGACCGAATCGCTTTATATTATAAAAGTTCTCATTTTTATTGCATGATTGCAGGCGGAAAGTATCAACCTAGATAATAGCGTATAATTTATGTATGCCAGCAGATAGCCTGATAATAGACGTCGAGCTAAAGTGTTTGTGCCTGGGCGATTTGGGTTACCAAGTGAATGTCCTGTCGACGTGCGATGATGATGGTCGAAGTAATGTAGCGATCAAAAGTCGGGTGTGAGTTCCGGTGAATTCGAGGGTACCCAGGTCATTAGGTTTTTGAGGCTTCATTACCACCTGTCGGTTGGCTCATTACAACTAGGAACTCAGGTCCTGGAGGTGATTGTGTTTCGGGCAATGAGACGTGTGAAGGGTTCCGACTCCGAAATCAACTTAGCACCTGAATCCCGGCAGCTGGAAGTCGATAAAAGTCAGCACTTATCTGCTGGAGGTTACCGAATCATTTAGACGTAAGTGAATGGAAGTGTTGAAGGAATGATCGCAACTGCACGACAATTATGGATGCCTGAACAACAATTTTGGTCCCACAATTTCGGGTATTAGGGATTGGGGGTGATCAACCATCACTGGCTCTGGTTGGTATTGTAATACCTGCAAGGAGTTTGAAAAAGTCCCATACAGATCTGGAAGGACAAGAAAAACTGCACTTGCCTAATTCGAACCAATGCTGCGTAGATAACACACAACACTTCCAAATTTCGATACGTAAATTGTTTGACGCAATTTGATAGTATTTCGACTACTTTTGAGGCTGTTTAGGCCAAAAATATCAAAAAACTCACTATGCAGATTTTAAAACTCTCCTAAAATCAAAATACGTCAAGTTCTTGGGATATAAAAAATATTCCCGTTTTGTGTAAGGTAAAACAAAGATTTTAAGACCAAGAACGCTCAAATCGGTTCGTTTTTGTGGGCAGGAAAAAATAAAATAGAAAACACTAAAAGTGCCTATATATCGAAGGTAATGTGAGTAATTCAAATTTCGGTTCAACAGGGCTATAGGTATTACTGAGACAAACATCCGAGTTCAAGAAATTTGAAAAAGGTTAAGAATTGAGGGAGCTATGGCCATTCTAGTTAATTACCACAGACGGACCCTTCAAGTAATAAAATCGCGAACGCCTGGAGGTCGGCTAACCCGCCGTACATGTCAACGGGGCGGAAAACCGACTCGATGCAATTGCAGGAGCCGTTACAGGTATAGGCACAGATTCCCAGCTGGGTCAAGGATATCCGTAGGCTGGAATAATTCGACGATTATTGTTGCGACTAATAAGCGAAACGCCCTCGTATGAATTTTTGATTCGAATGTATCGCAATGATTTCATTGTAGTCTCAGTAATCCTTGCGGACGAAATAATTTGAATATCCCAAGCTGTACATTTAGTACGAATTTGTATGCCACGATTTTGGTCACGCTTGATTGTTTGGGCCGAAGCCGGGCTTCATGATTGAGATTCTTGGATCTTTGATGGCCTTGCTCGGAAATTGCTCGTTTAGAAGGACGATGGAATAACTCAATCTGGCGATGGAACATTGACCGAGTAACCTTCGATCGGTCAGGTCACTATTGTATTGAAAAATATTAGCCCCAATGCGAAAATAGTCATAATCTGAATAGTCATAACCTGAAAGTTTATGGAGAATCGCAAAATCCACATCAAAGTTCGAAATCGCAATCAGGAAGTTACTTACATTCGAAAAATTACTAACCGAATATTATTGAACGTATATGGGGGTTCATGTACGACTAATACGGAAGGTCTTCACTTTTTATATCAAACTTGCATTTCTTAGGGGATTGCTCAATGTTCAGGCCTGATCCTGATTATTTCCATTTCCCACTAGCCTTCAGTCTGAATCCATCGACTTACAGGTACATAACTCAATTGCACGATGCCCATCCATGTTGGAATTTGAAGAAAGGTATTGTTGCAAAGGAATTCGTTGCAGGTCTCTAAGTTCCCAGCAGAGTCGAAAATGTCACCTTCGTATTATCAAGATGGGCCGACCCATCTGCCAAATGATTTCCACCTTTGGAAATATCAAGTCCATGTTTTCGAAGTTATATAACGTACGACGGTAATCTCCGATCTAGACAAGATCTTTGACTCAGGTCGTCGTATTAGGAGATGTTCATCTCAAAACGTGAGAGAGAATCCGCCGGAGAGAATCCCATCAGGGAAAAGTGTTATATGGAACAGCAGAGCAATCTACCTCGATTTCACGATACACATAATACCTTGATTATGATTACTGCCTTGAAATCTCGCCGTTGTTACTGTCAAAGTTCGGTAAACTTACGGGTTTAATTGTGCAAGAACGGCAGACAGATGATGATGTTGTTAGGAGTCATCACGATAATGGAGCAGACATACCAACCTACCTGATCTACAGTTTTACATCTAGATATAATATAGATATTTGACTATCTATATATAGATATATATAGATTTTGACTAATTTAGTGGCTAGAGATCAAAAATGTCAAAAAACACTCTACTATTCAAATTTTAAAATCTGCCTAAAATCAGAACGCGTCCAGCCACCAAAATTTTAAAAATTCTGAAAGTAAAAAAAATGTTTGATCAAGAACGCTTGATTCAGTTTATATTTGTGGCTGGGAAAATTGGATAAGGAATACATATAATATATGTATTCTGCGCAAGTTTTACGGACTCCTAACTCATTTTTTCCAGTCACAAAAATAAACCGATTCAAGCGTTCTTGGTCGCAACATTTTTTTAACTTACAGAAATTTTTTAAATTCTGGTACTTGGACGCGTTCTGATTTTAGGCGGATTTTTACTTCCATATTTACAGAGTAAATGGAAGTATTGTGATCGTCCTAAAATCGAGAATCGGAACGGAGCTTCAGAAAAAACTTTTTCTTATACACATTTACTCAGAATCACTTCCCGAACAAGTGTCTGTGTGTCCGTGTGTCCGTCTGTCCGTCTGTCCGTGTGTCCGTGTGTCCGTCTGTCCGTCTGTGGTCATTTACAAAAATGGCCATAACTCCCTCATTTCTCAACCTTTTTTCAATTTTCTTGAACTGAAATGTTTGTCTCGGCAAGACCTAACACCCTGTTTAATCGGAATTCGGATAACGCACAGTACTTCCGAGATATTTGCATTTTTAGTGTTTTCTATTTTATTTTTTTCCGGCCACAAAAATGAACCGATTTGAGCGTTCTTGGTCTTAAAATCTTTGTTTTACCTTGTAGAATATGTGGATATTTTTTATATTCCGAAAATGTGGCGGTTTTCCATTTTTGGCGAATTTTGAAATTCGCATAGTGAGTTTTTTGGTATTTTTGACCTAAACACCCTCAAAAGCAGTTAAAATATGATCAAATTGTGTCACACTTTTACGTTTCAAAATATGGAAGTATTGTGTGTTATCTACGCACCACTGGTTAACATTCGAATAGACCTATTGTGTTTTTTTGACATTTTTTATCTGCAGCCACCCAATTAAAATCAAAATCAAACTGCTTTCCATCAAAATATGGAAGTATTGAGTTCAATTATTACAAAAATAAATTAAATATATTATTAGAATATACAAATAAAATAAAATTATGATAAAAATTATAAAATATTGTAAAAAAATTATGATAAAATATAAATTAAATTAATAATAAATCAAAATAAATTATTAAAATGGATGTAAGGAATGGATTACAAGGACGTAAGACGGATGCGCAGGCGGTGCGGATATCCGAACGTACCTACCTATCCTCATTCGGTATCGTGATCTGACGTGAAAATGTCGAAAGGGCAAACGTGTAAAGATGGAACGAACCGCGGCCCCCGAGCCCGTACAAGTCTATGGGGTTACCTACGTTCCCAATAGGCTATCCTTCAGATAGAGGTTATCTTGGGTTGTGAATCAAATCAATCAGCATCACTCGCTGCTTGAAATTGAGTCGGCAATGCATCTTCGCTGTTCCACTAAACAAAGGGGTCAATGCTAAGCCTACCAATATTTTGTATTATTTCAACTCTGACGTAACCGAGAGTTACATTTCAGTTATTTTATCAAGCGGAAATAGCAAGAACCTTCCTATAACGCTCGTTTTTACGTTCACATTTTGAAAATCCGCTGGACAATAATTCTCACAAGAACAGCAGTTGCAGTGTTGCGAAATACGTTATCAAAAACTATCATGACGCAGGTGTGCTACTGGAAAGTGAAAGGTGATCGGAGGTGAGCGATATCCACGATTTACCCACACTCGTGCATGTCCTTTCCCTTCAATTTTCCCCTTGCGAAAACTGTGAGAACCCGGAGAGAAATAATTGCACCACTTCTCGATATTCTGCTATTCTTATTAAGGAAATAGAATCTTAAACTACGAGTGGGAAAAATAATGGAAAAGATAAGTCTGAAATCTCACAGCTCAGCAATTAATTTATTCTTTGGTGTCGGCTGAAAAAGTAGTTTATTGCTTCCATATTTACAGAGTGAATAATAAAGTATTGTAAAATCGGAATGGGACTTCAGAAAAAAAACTTACTTTTACTCAGTATCACTTCCTGAACAAGTGTCTGCGTGTGATCATTTACAGAAATGGCCATAGCTTCCTCAATGTTTTCAAATTTCTTGAACTTATAAATTCGTCTTATTAACACCTATCTCCCTGTTCCACCGTAATCCGAATTACGCACTGTACTTCCGATATATTAGCACTTTTAGTGTTTCTGGTCTTAAAAATCTTTGTTTTACCTTGCAGAGTGCGTGGGCATTTTTTTAATTCAAATTACTTGACGTAATTCAATTTAAGACGCTTTTAAAATGTTCTAAATTGAGTTTTTTGATAATTTAACAGCCTCGATTGTAGTCAAAATAGAATCAAATCGTGTCATTATTTTGTGACGTTCCTGGGATCATTCTATGTGCACCTAACAAATTCAGATACTAAATCAGTCGCGGAGAAATTGTGGAACCTCATAATCCGAACAAAAACTCAAAAAATGAGAGAAGAGCTTTTATTATGTGACACCGAATAAATTACGTGGAACAATAGTTGTACCTTAATAGTGGAATAGACTATTTCTCTTCTCTCATTTTTTGAGTTTTTATTCTAACAAATTCAGTTTCTGCAAGTATTAACCGACAAAGTATCTGAAAGGCCTCTCGATGAAGTCCCCTGGGGCGAACGCTATTTGGCTCAAATTGCCCCTTTAGTGTAGGTCCTTGAAAAGCTCAGCGTAGAAATCGTTAACGACAATAGCGTGATGTATTTTCTGTCGGAGAACTCCGGTAATGAACAGGACTGGTCACGGATACTTGGCCATTCAAGGAAATTCCGGCTAAAATTCTATTATGTATGCGAGGGAAATACTCACGGATATGGTGCAGAAAAATGATCAAAATTTGCTAGTGAAAATTTCACATTTAATGTGTAAAATACGTAGCGAGAATGAAGTACGGCAAGTAAAACTAGCTATCCTGTCAACGATTTCTGAATATATTCAGACGTACCTACTACCCACTGTGTGTATTAGTTGCTAGTACTAGACGTACTGTACGTCAGATTAACAAGTATTGTTCTCTATTTTGCTTTATACTGGCTGCAAAATGGTCCCAAATTGGTCCCGATTCCCAAAGGTAGGTTACGTGATGAAGTTATTTACTCTCTGTGTACCTAAATATAATGGAAATAGAAATAAACAACGAATGAAATGACAGTCTGTTTCAAATTGGCTGAAGACCGGGATAGAAATCGCGAAATAACAGCAGCACCGTAATATTTTTTGATCAACAGAACGAAATAGGTACCGAAGATACTTTCGAGAAATGAAAACAGACAGCGACGAATGTCTCGAGCGTAAATAAAAACGACGGTAAAACTTTCGACCGCGGAGAAAATTATTTTCCTTACGGCTTCCCCTTTAGTTACAGTTATGAACGAGTTGGACCGACCCGAACGAAAACGAGAGAATTGCAATTAGACGAACAAAATTAGGTCGTTTTCTTTATCGCGCGGAGTTTTCTGCAGAAAGGAAAACCCTTAAAGAGATGGCCGTAAACTTTTCCGCAGATTGCTTCTTCGAAGGGAACAGGCTCACGTAATGGAACAGCTAAGTACTGCAAGTATTTTTCACGCCTAAATTTTTCACCGAACATTTTTTCGACACGATAAAAATTTACCGACTCGTTGGTGGCCGTTGATACGCATGAATCCATCAGTAAAGGAACGGAGGGTGTCATGGATGTCATCCTTTTATTTTTACGGCCCAATCGTCGCCTTTTATGGCCTATTTCCAGAGCGAAATTGTGACAGTGACGAAATTAGGTGAACTACTCCCCTCGAGGGCGGAAAAAATGGCGGAAAGCGCAGATATTCGGTAGATAGGTAAGGAAGATGGAAACATTGCGAAAAAGTTGAGGCCCGTGAAACCTTCTCTTTATCAGCATGTTTTGACAAGTGTGTTGTCAAAACGTGCTGATAAAGAGAAGGTTTCATGGAGCTCAGTGGGCTGAGGAGAGTGCCAGAGAGGAGAGTTCAGAAATTGATAAGTACCTTTAGGTTCTTCAGTATTCAGGGCCGTCCAGAGCCAAGCCGGGCCCCGGGGATAAAGACTCGACCGGGCCCCCCCCCGGTCAATAAAAGCATTTTTTCTAATTTGCATATTAGTACGTAAAAGGCCCACGGGCGGGCCCGGGCCCCCTTGGGCCCCGGGCCCCGGGGATTTTGCCCCCCCTGCCCCCCCCTCTGGACGGCCCTGTCAGTATTCCAAGTGCAGAACCTCATGTAAGTTTCATTTAAGAATATTCTATAAACAAGTTTCTGGAATAATCTTTACGAAAAATTGCACTTTGGTAGTCTGGTACAGACAATTTGTTGAAGTTTAGTAAGGTGACATTCAAAAAATCTGTGTATTTAAAACGTTTTTATAGCTCTCTTGCAGATGATGCCTAACGCGTCCCTGTTACCAAACAGCATAAATTTTGAATGGAAAATCCGTTGCCCCGCCAATTTTTGATTACTCTATCGTTCTAACTGTAGATAAAAGTGTAGGCACCTTCGCCGCCAGAGCTTGAAGATCACCGGTGTTGGCAACCGAACGAATCCATTCGTTTCTCCGAACGCAGGTCGGCTCCTCTGATCGGATTGATCGTTGAGCAATTAACCACAGTTTAAACTTGCCGTTAGACAATAGGCAGAAAACCTGACCTAATCATTGAGCAAGATGAGTGTAAAGCTGCTCAATCAGGCACAGAAGCCGAACATGGATCGGCGAACGAAACGTAAAACCTAGGTATCGTAAAAGTCCATGGTCGAGAAAGTAGTTTTTTTTACGAAGATGACAGAAATAATAATATTACAGTACATTTTGAATTCAATTTTTTGTACACAAAAATACTAGTAGTGATAAAGATACGAGTTCAGGCAATAAATAGCTGGACATGTTAGTAAAGCAGTGGTGCGTAGATAACACACAATACTTCCATATTTTGAGAGGTAAAAGTGTGACACAATTTGATCATATTTTGACTGCTTTAAAGGGTTTTTAGGTCAAAAATATCAAAAAACTCTTGGATAGAACATAATATCGACAGTCATACTGTAAGTGTATTTTCGAAAACTTTTCAGGAGGCCAAAAAAACCGTTTATTTCTATTTAAATGGTCGTTTAGTTTATTGTTCCTTTTTTATTTCAAGCCAAAGACCATTACCGACAGTTTAAACGTATTTTGGTCAGAATATTGTTGCAAGACAGGTTTGTTATACAGAAATTCATTACTTACAGGGATTTACACCTAATTCATTACTTACAGGTTATTACAAACCCCCATAGAATCAAGAATATTTGTTGCAGCTGAGTTATGACGCCACCAGACGGTGCGCAGGGCCAATAGCTACCAGAAAAGCTGAAAAACTCATTTTCGCCAAAAATCGTACTTAAAGGTTTTTACCCTATGACTGTCGATAATCTCTATTTTATAGCATATTTCTTGTTTTTTTTTTGTGTGTTTATTTTAGCCTCAGGATCTTTTGGTTTCTCTTTTTCGCACTTGACCGTTCAAATTATAAATGCAACCATCGTATTTCTCTGTCACTCAACCCACCACTGTCAGCAGATTATTAGGGATTGTCAGCTGATGATAAAGTGACAACCGAGCATATTATTAGTCGGCAAGAGAGGGGCCAATCCCCGGAGGAAAGGCAAGGCCACACTGGCAGTTCTTCCTAGAACTCGATGAACCAATCGTTGAGGGACTCCCAGAGTCACGAGTAAACATAAACAGATCGACCGTCTTGAAAGTGCCCATACAGGTATACGTTGGAGCAATATCCTTGTAGGCGCTCTTAAGGGAAACTGCCGGTATTTTACTAATTGTATCCTTGAAAGCATGTATCCTTCTTCAAATAAAATTCGGCTAAGGATGGGTTCATCGAATCAGTTTATTAATCGAATATACATTATTCTCTGAATAAGTAGTTTCTAGGAAATGTAGACAATGAATTTCCTTGCCGACGTATCCCTGGAACATTTAATTCGATGAATAAACTGAATTGATGAACCCACAATAAATCTGAAAGTTTTAAAGATTAAGGGCCGGTTTTTTAATTTAAAGCTAGATTTATCCAAGGAACAACATTTCACCTGGGACAAACTTTCATTGACCGTCAAACTGAAAATTTCTTGGAAATAATTTCCTATAACTTCCTAATAATTTCCTAATAACTAATTATTAGTTAATGCAAGCGTCCTTGGACAAATCTTCAAAACAATTAATAAACCGGCCCTTAAATTGGAAAGAAATTACATTTTATAAGCTTCTAATTGGTAATTAATTTTATGCAGGCCGGCCTATTATAAACTTAATAATGTTTCACTTAGGCCCAAACATGTGCCTCCCGAATTTCGGGAATACCCCCGATAGATAAAGGAAAAATTCATTGAGGGTTTTACCCACTTATTTACTACACGAGAAATTGAAAGCCCTCGGCATCACCTTCAAATCCAGGTTTTCTGTTAGGTATACCTACTTTTTGGGTACCTATTCCAAAAACAGATCAAACCAATTCCGATTCTGACCTCTCATATGAATGACAATATGAATCAATTTAGAGGAAAATACAACGTTTAAGACGTATTTGACCGAAATCGGATAAGTGGTTCGGGACGGAGCCCGCTCATTTTTGGCCAAAATTTGATCCAGTTTCGGCCAAGGCGGTAAAAAACTCCTAGCCTACAGCACGATATGTGCCAATATTGTTTTAGCAAAATAACGGTCCAAAATACGGAAGTACTGTGAGTTATCCGGATAACTCGCGGAAAAGAAAACGGATAAATCATAAAAAAGAAACGGATGCGAGGCAATATTGTTTTTGGAAAATAACGGTACAAAATATGGAAGTACTGTGCGTTATCCTGGTAACTCTGGCTTCAGGTCGGGATTCAGCAGGATAGATTGCCGAGCCCTTAAGAAAAGGACGCGAGATGCGAAGGAGCCGGGCGTGTAGGACTGATAATCAGGCGGCATCCGCGCCGCCCGCCTGCCGCAGCCGCGTCGTCGGATCGACAATCTTCCGCAAATCGAGTCAGCGGCCGACCGACTGCGCAGTCTTCGAATCGCCTATCGATCCCAGGACCTCATCTCGCCAATTGACGAATCGAGGGACTCGGGTGGAGGGGAGCCGCCCGGTTCACACGGTGGACGCGATCGGGCGGGACCTTCGATGCCGGGCGGGCGGAGGGCCGGGCGGTCTCGGGATCGATAGTCGTAGTCGACCCTCGACCATCTGAGTCGTCCTCCTTCTTTAGTCGTTAACCGTTGGCCCGACCGGAAAGTTGTCCAAATTTTATTCGCACCCTTTGTTCAAGTTGTGTTACAAAACGAAAAAAACACATCAAGTTACACAGCAACAGGTGTTTTTCTTGCGAATAATTCCCTCGAAAAATCCGAATTCCGGGTCTTCAGGAGTTGTCCCTATACAAAAAACACCAAATCCGAAGCACGATTTCGATTTTCCTACCAAGTCCCCGAACGCTCGATTGTCCCCACCATCAATAACCAACTATATTCGGGATACCCACCATAAAATACATATAGTTTCCCATAATTATATCGTATAAACGATGGCAAAAGTTCCTATCCCCGACATCGACCGGTTTATCGAGCTGGTCAAAGCTCACCCCGCTCTTTACGACAAGGCCGACCCGAGCTACAAGAATTTGAACAAAAAGCAAAAGCTGTGGTCTCAAGTCTGCAACGAACTCCTCTGCAATTGGCCGCAGCTCGACGCCAAGACGAAGCTGAGAGTCAGTGAGTAGAATCAATATACATAACAATTTATTGATGAATAAATAATTCTACCCGGGTTTCTAGCATAAATATCAATCGTGTACGCATTACATCTTTCCTTTCATCGAAATCGAAGTCAAACGAAAACAATGAAGTCACAATGAAACAAAAACTCAAACTCACAATGAAACAGAAACACAAACTCATAATCGAAATCAAAGTCAAACTCACAATGAAAATGAAACTCAAACTCATAATCGAAATCGAAGTCAAACTCATAACCGAAATCGAAGTCAAACTCACAATGAAACAGAAACACAAACTCACAATGAAACAGAAACACAAACTCATAATCGAAATCAAAGTCAAACTCACAATGAAAATGAAACTCAAACTCATAATCGAAATCGAAGTCAAACTCATAATCGAAATCGAAGTCAAACTCACAATGAAACAGAAACACAAACTCATAATCGAAATCAAAGTCAAACTCACAATGAAAATGAAACTCAAACTCATAATCGAAATCGAAGTCAAACTCATAACCGAAATCGAAGTCAAACTCACAATGAAACAGAAACACAAACTCACAATGAAACAGAAACACAAACTCATAATCGAAATCAAAGTTAAATCTCAATGAAAATGAAACTCAAACTCATGATCGAAATCGAAGTCAAACTCATAATCGAAATCGAAGTCAAACTCACAATGAAACAGAAACACAAACTCATAATCGAAATCAAAGTCAAACTCACAATGAAAATGAAACTCAAACTCATAATCGAAATCGAAGTCAAACTCATAACCGAAATCGAAGTCAAACTCACAATGAAACAGAAACACAAACTCACAATGAAACAGAAACACAAACTCATAATCGAAATCAAAGTCAAACTCACAATGAAAATGAAACTCAAACTCATGATCGAAATCGAAGTCAAACTCATAATCGAAATCGAAGTCAAACTCACAATGAAACAGAAACACAAACTCATAATCGAAATCAAAGTCAAACTCACAATGAAAATGAAACTCAAACCCATAATCGAAATCGAAGTCAAACTCACAATGGAACAAAAACTCAAACTCGCAATGAAACAGAAACTCAAACTCATAATCGAAAACGAAATCAAACTCACAATGGAAATGAAACTCAAACTCATAATCGAAATCGAATTCAAACTCACAATTAAACAGAAACTCAAACTCGAGCACCGTAGCCTTTAGAAGTGAAATTCTTATTCCAGTGAAGAGAAAGCTATTCAAACACAAAAAATTCTGAATTCAATTTCCATAAAAACCAATATGTAACATCATCAGCTCGTTTTTCCAGGTCATTCAACCATCTGCCAGGTACAGGACCCTGAAGTAGGGCGCAGGTAGTTTGGGTTGGCGGGCTTGAATCCTTCTTTAGTGAATGGCATATTTTCAAACAACAGCGGGAACCATTTGGATTGTACGAATACGTTGTTTCCTACGTGTATTGTTATTCTCAAGAAAAGGAGCGGGCTCGTCATTACCGTTAAAATGTAGTTTGGCGTGGAGTTTCGGAAAGAGTTAAGCTTGGCTCAACACTCGAAATTTGGTTTGGTGGCAAATCGTGTAAACATCAGATAAAACCGAAGGCGCGCAGATAACACACGATTGGTACCTTCATGGTGGATCTCAAACGCAACACGCAAACCCAACTCCCAAAATCAACCCTCAAGCTCAACATACTAACTCAACTTTCCAATCCGACTCTCAACCAACATCTCAACACACAAACTGAACCCGGAAACTCATCTCTCAAACTGAACTCGTACTCAAGTCTGAAACTGAACTTTCAAATTCATCTTACAAACTCAACTCACTCCCAACTGAACTAACCAAATCAACTGACAAACTTAACTTTCAAATTCATCTCACAAACTCAGTTTGTGCGTTGAGCTTGAAAGTTAAGTTTGAGAATTCAGTTCGTGGGTTGAATTTGGAAGTTGAGTTAAAGCGTTCAGTTTGATAGTTCAGTTTGTGGTTTGAGTTTGTGAGTTCAGTTTGTGGTTTGAGTTTGTGAGTTCAGTTTGTGGGTTGGGTTTGTGAGATCAGTTTGGAAGTTGAGTTTAAGAGTTCAGTTTGAGAGATGAGTTTGTGGGTTGAGTTTGAGAGTTCTGTTTGGAAGTTGAGTTTGTGAGATCAGTTTGGAAGTTGAGTTTAAGAGTTCAGTTTGAGAGATGAGTTTGTGGGTTGAGTTTGAGTGTTCAGTTTGATAGTTGAGTTTGTGGGTTGAGTTTGAGAGTTCTGTTTGGAAGTTGAGTTTAAGAGTTCAGTTTGTGAGATGAGTTTGTTAGTTCAGCTTGGAAGTCGAGTTTGTGGGTCGAGTTGGGAAGTTAATTTTGAGAGTTGAGTTTGTGAGATCAGTTTGTGGGTTGAGTTGGCAAGTTGAGTTTGATATTTTAGTTTGTATGTTGAGTTTGTGAGCTCAGTTTGAGAATCTTTTCTGTTTGTGAGCTGAGTTTGTAAGTTGAAATTTTTGGTTGAGATTGTGAGTTGAGTTTGTAAGATGAGGTTGCGAGTTGAGTTTGTGGATTGAGTTTGAGAGTTGATTTTGTGGGTTAAATTTGTGAGTTGAGATTTCTGGTTGAGTTTGTGAGTTGAGTTTGAGAGTTGATTTTGTGGGTTGAGTTTGTTAGTTGAGATTTTGGGTTGAGCTTGAGAGTTGAGTTTTGGGTTGGGTGTGTGAGATGAGTTTGAAGTTTAGTTTTTGGGTTGGGTTGGCGAGTTGAGTTTGTAGGTTGAGTTTGAGAGTTGACGTTTTATTTTGAGATTGTGAGTTGAGTTTGAAGTGTTGAGTTAGAGGGTTGACGTTTTATTTTGAGATTGTGAGTTGAGTTTGAAGTGTTGAGTTAGAGGGTTCCGTTTGTGAGTCGTTTTTGTTTGTAAGCTGAGTTTATATGTTGAAATTTTGGGTTGAGCTAGTGAGTTGAGTTTGTGAATTCAGTTTGCAATTTTAGTTTGTGAGTTGAGTTTTTGGGCTGTTTGTGAGTTGGGATTTTGGGTTAAGTTTGTACGTTGAGATTTTGGGTCGAGTTTGAGAGGAATCTTAATCTCACTTTAAATACTTTTTATCCATGTTACTCCACAAAAGTTAATTGTAATCGTACTTATTCATGAATGAGCTCATGATTTCACCCAACACTACATTGACAATAGACACAAGTAAAGCTCATTTTGCAATTTTCATTCCACGAAGTCGAATGTCGTTTTGGCATGATTCCAGTGGATTCTGCCTTCATATATGTTTGAGCCACACCATTTTCACGCGCACAATCAACAAGTCAGACGGTTTCTTCCGTTTGAGCAGGCGAAGTTCATTTTCATTGTCCTGGCCGTGGAGTGGCTCGGAATAGGATGCTCGCCAACTTATCGGGAGGATAGCAATTCATGTATCTTGCGAAATTATGTCTATATGTTGGGACCACGAACGCTCAAATCGGTTTATTTATTAAAATAAAATAAAAAAAAACACTAAAATCCCAACTTCGGAAGTACCGTTAGTAATCAAGGACACGTTTTAGGATTATAGGTTTTGCCTGGACAGACAAACATTCCGAATATTTTGAAAAAGGGGGAAGATATTATGGCCACATTTCCGTGAATTCAGGCGATTCTTATTTTTGGGTTTCAGTGCACGAAGTCCAGCAAAAATGGCTGAACCTGCGCACCTGCTTCAGCCGCGACATCGCCACGCACAGGAAGGCGATGCTGAAGGATCCAGTGTCAGCCAAGAAACGGCATCGATACCTGCACTACAAGAAACTCCTTTTCCTCCTTCCTCCATCGGAATACGCCCAAGCCTTGACGCCCAACGTCGTCGAAAAGGACAACGAAGACGAAAGGTTCGAAGAGGACAAGAACGACTTCGACGACGACATGAACGGCTTCGAGGAAACGGAAGACGTCGACAGTTACATCGAAGAGGTGCCGGTGGAAGCTCCTCAGACGCCCAAAAGCAGGAACGGCGTCAAAAGCCGCTACTCCACCGACCAATCGGCGATGGGAGCCGGCAACAATTACAACAACGACGACGAGGACGACGACATCGTCCCGATCCCGGACGTCTCCCACCAGACGGAAAATATCGACGAAAACGTCAACTTCGTCCTTTCCCTGGTACCGACGCTGAGGTCCTTCAGCGAAGAGCAGCAGTTCGACGCCAAAATCGAGATCATGCGCGTTTTGAAGCAGTTCAAATTGAAACGCTAAAAACTGTACATAAAACTGTTTATATTGCGCGGAAGATGATGGGTAAATATTGTATAGAGAATGGGGTACGGGCAGATTATTGAGACTGAGTTATCACCTGAGTGGGATACCTATCATGATCTCAAGCCATCGTCAAGTGTGAAACTTTGTTAAAGCTTTGATGGTTTATTCCGAGTCAGAAAATGGATCCTTGTACACAGCTTAGGGCCAGTTTATTGACAGAATTTATCTAACCGATATCCGAGGAAGCTTTAGATGAACATTGCCGATTGGGACATTGAAATTTGATGTAACCTCCGTGGTGAATTTTATCTGAAGCTTCCTTGGATATCGGATTGATAAATTTTGTCAATAAATCGGGTCATAGGCAAATAAATCTACCTATAAATATAATATATAATAAGATAAATATCTACCTATAGTATTCTTGTTAGTTTTATATTCATCCTGCAACAGAGGTTTTTAGTGAATGATCTATGGTACATCAGGGATGCTTCATGGCACTTTGGGGAATTCTCGTCCATGCCCACATTGTGCATAGATTAATGATTAAATTCGTCATTTGTTCATTCACTCCTCCCCCGCTCTGAAACATGCTTAACCCCGGAAGATTTTCGACTATGTACATATGTAAAATTATCAAATAATAGCGGTTTTTTTTCAAGACCGCAGTTAAAATCTTAATGTCCTGAAATTTTCAAAATTAAAATTTTGTTTTGCTCGGTAGTTTGATTATTTTTTACTCCCGTATTTACGAAGTAAATGGAAAATCCTGAAATCCGATATTTGGGATTCCTGGGGTGTTTGTCTCAGCAAAACCTCTCCCGTTTTTGAATTACTAGCATTTATAAGCAAGTTTAATTTGTTCTATTTCATTTTTTTCCTAGTCACAAAAATTAACCGATTTGAGCGTTTTTGGTCTTTGGTTTTACCTTGCAGAGTACGTGGATATTTTTCATATTCCAATAACTAGACGTAATTGGTTATAGGGTAGTTTTAAAATGAGCAAAGTGAGATTTTTTTATTTTTTGTTCAAACAGCCTCGTAAGTAGACAAAATATAATCAAATTGTGCCAATAATTTGCGTATAAAATTATGGATGTCTTGCGTGTGATCTGTAGTATTAGATTATGATAAGGTATACCCTTCTAATCAAACCCAAGGCACATAAAAAGCTTTTGTGCGGATTATTGGCTCATGAAAGCATAAAAAACATTGTAACCCTCTTAAAATTTCATGTTCTGCCAACGAGAAGAATTTAGGTCAAACCCTGTAGTTTGCTAAGGATTTACTTTTCATTTTCAATTAGGCCTATTATATCGAAAACGTATGCAAGTCTTGACAAAGAAATATCTCAAGGATGAATAAGTGCTAAACAGGATTTGGCCTTCTCCGTGCGAATAATACGCCCTTTTCAATCAAAATCGATAATTATTTGCTCCAATTCTGCCGACGCATTGGAGCAAACAAACGATTGGACACGGATTCCTCGGACGATTTTTGTCGTTTTTGAAGCTGTTGTCGTTGGTGTATAGTGAATGTATAACGTGAGAAATAGGTAAGTACGTATCACTTTGTTGTGTCGACTTTGATGCAGCTGAGGGCAAGATTCTGTTCAATAGTCTTCAACGATGTAGGTCTATAGGTACGTATAATAGTTCTATATGTACAGAAGTTCTATAGAATTTTCTGTGTCACTGGCTAAACTCGCCTTTATTCGACGCTTTCCTCGAATGTCCGTAATCTCGCCAGCCTCACAGCGATTTCATGGTGGTCGAACAGCGGGCGAAGTATTTCAGAACCAGTGGTGAATAGATAACTCACAATACTTCCATATTTGGATACGTAATTGTTGGCACAATTTGATCATAATTTGACAACACCGTGGCTGTTTTGGGTCGAAAATATCAAAAAACTCACTATGCAAATTTTAAAACTCTCCTAAAATCAAGATGCGCCAAGTTACGGTAATATAAAAAATATCCACATACTCTGCAAGTTAAAACAAAGATTTTAAGACCAAGAACGCTCAAATCGGTTCATTTTTGTGACAGGAAAAACATAAAATAGAAAATACTGAAAATGCAAATATATCGGAAGTACTGTGAGTTATTCAAATTCCGATTAAACAGAGTGTTAGGCCATGCCGAGACAAGCATTTGAGTCCAAGAAATTTGTGAAAAGGTTAAGAATTGAGGGAGCTATGCCCATTTCTGTAAATAACCGAAGACCGTTCATGATGTGATTCTGAAAAAAAAAGTTTTTTCTGAAGCTCCGTTCCCATGGTCGATTATAGGACGATTACAATTCTTTCATTTACTCTGTAAATATTGAAGTAAAAAACCAGTGACCTGATTTCCATTTCTAGACAATCATTTTCCCAAAATTTGGCAAAAGTCGGATCATCCCAGGAAAAACTCATCCATTAACAGCATTTCGAAGATTGTTTCTCAAAATTGTTGGGGAACCTCCGGAGAAGGTATCATTTAACTAAGGTACCTATCATTAAACGATGAAAAGATGATAAAAACTATCATCCTTCTTTCAGTTCTATTATACTCCTTCTAGAATCATTTCCGCGAATCCTCGTTTTCCTCAGGCTTTTGACAAGGCCGATTTTCGTCGAATAGGCCGTCGCGATTTGACTGCAAAATCGTTCATCGCGGGTATTTTTGTAATCTCAGACCAAAGCCGATTCGATTTCAAGGGTCTGACATCGTAGAAATCCGATTTTCATCCGATGTGCAAAACAGTCGATCGGGTCCCGGAAGCTGAGCCGCCGGAGACCTTGAAAATGAGGTAACTGTGGGAAAAACGAAGATGGCCAAACTGAATACAAGAGAAGCGCGAAGAGGAGGAACTAACTAGCGAAACTGCGCATCCTTCACGGCCGCTTCTTCTGCTCGGCCTCTTCACGGCCTCACGATTGTGTCCGGTCCGATGTTTATTTCTTCGCCGTAGTTTTCGGATTATTTTCCACCTTATTTTTCTTCTTTGCATTGATGGGAAACCTTCTGAATGACTGCGCGGCCGTGAAGATCTCCGTCTCTGGAGGAGATATGGTTTGGAGGTTGCCTCGAGAAAAAACTGGAGCGCGCGTGACCGTCCGCCATACGGCTGACTTTACAATGATTCGAATTTCCACCGCTGTACGCATTGCAAAATAGTGGCGGTATTATAGGACGATTCCAATGAAAAGTTGAAAAAATGTAAAGTAATCCGCCGTTCCAGGCGTTGGCTTTTCGCAAGGTAACCGAAGTTGCCCCGGGCGTGCCCTGCCGCCCTCGAGGAGGGGGCCGGAACTAGTCAGGACACGTCGCTCACGTCTCACTGTACTTACGTACTGTGGTACACGGCTACTCATTGCCTCATCCCCTTGAGCGGAGAGGGACACGATAAAAACTAAAAAATCAAAATCCGACTGAATCAGCAAAACGGATTTTCGGACAATTTTGCCCCTTTGTCGTTACTGGATCGATGTAGAGGTTTATCAAAGATTCCGAAGAACCCTTTGTAAATTTCATTGCGTTATTCGAAAGAAAAATCGACGGGGTTCTGCCCCACGCAACTGATACCATCATCAGTCTATGACCCAACGTTCAAATTGGCTCATTGTAATGGTCCCAAAAAACTGGTAAAGTTGACATTCTTATGTTCCAGAATCACTGCGTGATCAAAGCGCTCAGACCGCCCTACCTAGACTTGAAAAAATTAGAAAATCACTTGTTCAGAACAAAAGTACTGCCAGCAATTTGAATTCCGGTTAAACAGGGTGATGGGTCTTAAATACAAACATACCAGTTCTAGAAATTTGAAAAAAGCTTTAAATTAACTGTAGAGCGCGAATTCGGGCCTTTCGACCACCGCTACTCTACGGAGCGGAATCTATTCTTGATTTGGAGGATAGAGGTCGTAAGCCTCATTATTTACGGTGGGACCAGGAATCAGGAGCCTCCTCGTACCGTCCAACTAGACACCGAACATGATTTTTGGTGAATATTTCGAAAACCTGAAAACCAACAGATTTTCAGGGGATGCTAATTTTTTTCCTAACCTGTTGACTCGTATAGGGGTAACAAATTCAACTCAATTTGGTTAAGAAGTTAAGAAATTAATATAATGAGAAAATTGATCACTGTAATCTGACAGAGATACATCGCATCATGACAATGTTAAATTAACTGAAATTAAAACTAACCTACTGGAATTATAACAGTTATTGAAAGTGAACTTATTCTTATTCAACTTCAATGTCCAACATGACCGATTACAAAGGTACATTTCTTAAGAAAAATTAACCTAAATTAAAATTGCCACTAAAAGCAGTGGAACAGCTCGAAATCGTAAAAGGAAACTACAGCGGTTTCTTAACGGTGTCGACACTCCTTAAAAGAAACGGCAAATGGAAAGAGAGGAGCGCTGAAATTTGTTTCGCCTATGGAAAGGTGCGTTGTGAGAAGTCGCATTTCAGAATGTTCGTTTGCCACAGCATTTCACACATCCATGTGTTTCTTGAGGGGGTCGCTTTTGTGCGAACCGTTTCGCACAGATTGAGTCGAGCCTTTTGAACGGATGAAAAGAACAATACGCACACACGTATTCGGATCTGTCACGATCAACAAGTCATCCGCCGAGCGTTTCCACTGCCATTTCTATATAAACACGCTGGCATTTCTATATTAACACACACGGCCGGCCAATGTTTTCGTTTTCACGGTCTCTTGTTATGCTAAAATCGGTTCGCAAGCGGCTCTGGAAAAGATCCGCACTTCACAATCTCGTGACTCCTTGGATGAAGAAACGCACTCGTCATGAAAGTGTAACCAGCTCAGTCGACGGATTCAGCGACTGTAGAGATGAATATCGGCCTCCATTGTGAAAGCTATGTCGAGATCCATCGATACGAATTACTCGGAACGCTTCCTCGTCTACGATTTCCTGCCTACGATGTCCTATGGTCTGAAGTAATTTGATCGAATCGTCAATTTCTTGGTGGGAGTCAAATTCTGCACCGGGTGGCTTCCTTCACCTGCGGTGCGCAGGTAGCACACAATACTTCCATATTTTGATACGTACATTTTTGACATGATTTTCTATGCATTTTGACTACTTCTGAGGCTGGTTGGGTCAAAAATATCAAAAAAACTCACTATGCCAACTTTAATACTCCGCTAAAATCGGAACACATCAAGTTATCGGAACATAAAAACGCTACTGATTAGTGACATGGGTGACGTAGTTATTAAACGACCCCTAAGGGTAAAAAAAAAAATTTTTTTTTAATTTTTTTAAGGGTCAAAAAAATGTTTTTTTAATGTCAAAAATTAGTCTTCAAACCACGAAAATCCAACCAATTTTGACTCACGGGGAGTGGAAACGGTGAAGAAACCGTTCAAGAAACACAGCAGATAGTACCTATGTACCAATACAGCATTTATACTCAAGTCATAAGAACCCACGATGTGCTTCCATGTCAAGGTCTTAATATTAATAGCCATTTGAAGGTCCGTTTGGCCATTTGAACCCGCAATACTTGGTGCGTGATGATCCCGAAGGCGCACCAAAACCAATAGTTCTGCCAGAAATCTTCGCACTGACCCTAATGACTGCCAGACGTTTACCCGAGGTCTTTTCAAGGTTATCAGGGTCACATAGGTAGAAGAGTGGGAATTGTTCGAACATCTCTATCGGATAGTGTTCCGGCGAGAGTGATTTATCGCGATGATGGGCGCTTTTGTCCGAGGACGTGTCCAGACATCGTAAATTCTTCGTTAACTACAGCAAAACAGCCTAACCAAACACTGAGAAATCAACCAACCTACTCCAGTTTCATCAAGTGGTTAAAACATGAACGGCCTTTTAAGGAAAACCCAAGACAGGGAAAAGAAGATCACCTAATTTCTATAACGTGATAGCATTTCCAAGTCGCACATAGTATTTTCCAAACCAAATGGAAAATTTCCCAAGGCATTCGAGTGGAAAAACTCTCAATTTGGTTAGGAGAGTTCCCAATTTGATTTAAAAAATTTCAATTTGATTTGGAAAATTTTCAAATCGATTTGAAAATTCTCAATTTGGAAATGCTCATTTTAAAATCGAGGAAAAATTTAGTAAAAACACTAGCACCACTTCGTCATGGCAGTAACTCGATTGTGAAACCCAATAATAGTTAAAGCTTAATAGAGGGTGGGTTCATCGATTCAGTTTATAATTCGAATATAAATTATACTCCGAAGAAGCAGAAATTTAGACCATGGGTTAACGTATCGATGGAAAAGTTTATTCGGAGGATATTCGATTAATAAACTGAATTGATAAACCCGCCCTATAATGGCATTAGTTTTTTGACAAAATTTATCCATACGATATCCAAGGAAGCTTTAATAATAATAAATATTTCCAATGAGATTTTTACATTCAAATTGGATATAAATATCACCGGGGTAAATTTGGCATTTGAAATGTTAAACGATCGAAATCATGAAAAATACTTCAAGGGAGAGCTGTAGGTGCGTATAGTAAAGTATGTTACATTGGTGTGTAGACGTTGTGCATTCATTTAAATTTGGAAAATATTACTTCTATTTTTAGGGGGGAAAATCTGGTCACCGTAATTAAACCAGGATCAATTTTGACACCTTACCATACTTTGATCGGATTCCCATTAACCAAATATACCTGTACACCAAGTAGGGCTAACCCAAAAATTTATTACCGATTTCGATATTCAAGTGCACGGATACCAAATTGGTATTACCAATATTGATTCTTCGTCCACTGAATTTTATATTATGCGGTCTAACAACTCGGAAAATGCCAAATCTAATTGTTTAGAAAATCTGTGGTGCCACACACTAGTTCAATTTACTCTGTAAATATAGGAGTAACAATAGCGCAAATTCTTCAAGAACCGAATGATAGAATGGCGTCATTGCTGACTTACTTGAACAGTAAAGCACATAAGTGGAAAATTATTCACCTCTAGCCGACTCAATTGGTGACTCAATTCGATCGTTCAGTCACGTTTGGACAGTGAAAATCGTTACAGTGACATTTTCGAAGCTCAATCCACTATCAGCACGTACTGCGAGCAAACAATCACATTTCACCAACAAAACCGAGTTGTAGGGGGTTCAATACCATCGTTATTTTTATTTCCATACCTACAGAGTAAATGGAATTGTCCGAAAATCGAGAATTCGAACGGAGCTTCAGAAAAAAAAATTTAGTTAGGTACTTTTTCATGTTTTTGAGATTCGAAAATCCGATCAAAATTAGCTGCGTGAGAGCGGAACATACATATGTACCAAAAAAAGAAAGAAAAAAAAAACAAAAGAAATCCCTACAAGTCATCCTGAGTCAGCCAAGCCTTTGCAGTCGATCAAAAATTCTAATTCGATCTTTCGGTCAATCGTAAATGAGAATTCGTGCTTGAAATAGGTATACGTACTATAACTAAATACGAGTACCTAAATACAGAATTGGACATAAAGGCCTTCGAATATCGCGATTAGCTATGAGTAATCGGTGACTACCATTCTTCCATGCATTCCTACCAAATATTCGCCCTCGACCCAATCTGGCAATGAGATTGAGATATGCATCAGTTGTTGTTCGCTTTGTTGTGATGTATGCGCCGAGATTGTACGTGATTTCCAGCCAAACGACTCTGTTTGAATCGCTAACTTCCATAAGGACGAGACGAGCGATAGACGGTATGATTTATCTATTGCTCCTATATACTAATACTATAAAAACCAACTTTACTAGGTATATAATATACTTAAACTACCTATATGCTGAATGCACTTCGTATATATATCTCGGAAGTACTGTGAGTTACCTATTCAAATTCCAGTTAAACAGGGTGATAGGTCTCACTGAGACAAACATCACAGTTCAACGTTTTTCTCAAACACCAACTTTTCCAACAATTGAAACACAGTCAGTAAAGATGTAAATAAACAAAAATCATTGTTACGCCTCATCAGAAATGTCACGGTGTGGAAACCGACGGAATCCTTTACCTATGGTATCCAATGAAATCTGTAATGTCAGAAAGTACGAAAGGCTCCTTCGACACTAAAAGGTTATACAATTTTTTCTCCTCGACGTTATGTCAGGTCAAAGCGGGAGGCGATCTTGCGCATATACGTAATAGCGTAACCCCAGGGCAACGAGTATAACAGACAGTTCAGTAGCACACAAAGCTTTATCGAAAGGCATGGTAAACGATTATGCTGAAGTACATGCAAATAGATGCCTTGGGGCCTGGGGAGAATTAGAATTCAATTCTATGAGAAATGCATAGGTCATACGGCCGATGCTGCGCAAGCTTTTGGAAAATCGGCTGAACGCCTTTTCGACTGTGACATTCGATTTGCATTGACCGTCTTACTAGATGAAATTTCTATATGAAATTTAATTTTATGCTTATTGCTTAATGGTCGTAAGGTAGGTACCTATTTTTATATGGGCCATTCTAAAATTATGGGACTATTTCAGGTGTCGGAAAAACAAGAAAAAAAGTTTGATTTCCCCACTTTTTCTGCGCGTATTCGATTCAAATTCTATCTACTTATCTCATCGAGAGCTTTTACCTTTTTATCGACTCCTCATTAAAGTTACCGAATCGTTAGTTAAAGGAAATTATTCTGAACATTGTTGTTAGTATAGACCTTTTGTCATGTTACGGGGCATTAAGAGGGGAAATTTTGAACTATTTGACCAACACTGCCCAACCAAAACTGTGTTGGTGATAGTTCCCACAATGAGGAACATGCATGAAAAAAAATAAACTGTTTTTTCGCCATAATATTCCTTGTTAGGCTTCGAAAATGGTGTTATGGTGGATGACGGTTCGGAAAAGAGGTAATTAAAAGAGGAGGGAGGCTTAGTGAATATCGCAGATTTGAAGTCGAGCGGGAAAATGGCCAGCCGCAAGGTTACACAGTGTGATGTCATCTTCCCGTGAACACCAGTGCAACCTCATCCGAGTCCATGTGTGTATGCTGTGATAGGACGGAGATAACGGATTTTTTGCCGTTACAATAAGAAACTACGTGCAGTCACGTCCGCACAGTGACGTCATACGGTTAACCGCCACATTCAAAAGGGCACTTTTTATTAGCGTTTTTCACCAGGAAAAATGTTGTTTTTTCGTTGTAGACCATCACTACATTATTTTCGCATCCTAAACAGCATCATTCTGGCGGAAAAAATGGATTTCGTTTTTCATGCATGTTCCTCATTCCCATTTGAATGCCGTTGGAAAATGTGTGTTGTGTTCGATCCTTTTTCAAACGTTCAAATGAATTTTCGGCCTACTTGACACTGCTTTTTTTAAAAATATTGCTCCGTAGGTACACTTACTGCGCATTAATAATGAGGTGAGTCGGAGTAAGTGAGTGCCTACACGTTTTGGTACATCTTCCAATTGTTTTAAATTTTTATTGTCAATACTGTACTACGAATTTGTAACCAGATTCCCTCGAAAGGGGCGAATTTCACGCCATGTTACCCAGTTTAAAGCCGAAAGGTAAAACCGCGAAACGTGAGAATCTGCCGTCAAAGTTACCGCCCAAACCAAGCAGAACGTTAGACGCAGTGCCAACTTGCGCAGAACGATTTTTTTTTTGGCGATCGGGGCCCGTCCGATTGACGAATTGGAGCATTTCATAGTCGAAGTTTTTTCCCATAGGAAATCTTGGATAATTTTCCACCTAATTCGCAGAGGCGATTTGTTTTTTTTTTTAAATAAATTTGGGCCAAATTCGGCTTTTATTTTTCTGCATTTTCGAAGTTGTCCTTACATACTGAAGCCTACCTACGGCAGCTATAAACACTCAGCTTCTGAAAACCGTTATTTTCTACTATTCTTTCAACCCATAATTTTCTACAACAAAAAAAAAACTTTGCGCCCTAAATAAATTTATGTATTGAATCTCGAGTATTATTTCAGTTTCCAATTATGCCCGAGTACAAGTTTCTTTCGCGCCGACACCTTTACGATTGTGAGGAAGAAGAAGAGGTGATAGAATCCAAGAGTTTTGTATTATTTTGGTTAGTTTCGTATAATTTATTATGATTTTTAGGGTAGGTAACCAAGATTTTTCTGCCAGTTACATCAACTAATCCCCTTTGTGAATGAGGGAAAGAAAATTCAAATTCCGTCAAAATAACACGGCGTGGTGTTTCCATGGTCGGCGCACAATGGCGACAGTTATGCAAATCTACGTATAATATGGTGGATAATACTTAAGCTGTAATCTCGACATGGCGACCTTCGGGACACATGCAGCGATTTCCACATGCTATCGAAAAATCCGAGGGCTATAATATGTCGAATGATTGATAAGGCCATTGTGAACACCCGCGCACCCTTACATTCGGTCACCCTCAGTACGTTGACAGTTTTCTATTAAACTGGTGGAAAAAGAATATTTTCCAATTTCCCAATCGGATATCGACTCGTAGAAATAATTCGTTACGTGCCATGGTGACAATTCAGGGCTGGTCTGAGACTGGGACTAACTGACTGCAAAAACATGGAGATTAAAGTAGAAAGAAACGACTGTCTTGGGATCGGGGCGACAAAAGAAACGGAGCCAGTCGTGCGTCAGACCGTCCGTTTGATTGACGGACTGAAACTCGAATTGAATCCCACTTTTCCGAAATAGGGTAGGGACCTATCTGCTCATCTGAGATACCCCAGTTCAATGAAGGTGTAAGGTAGGATTTTGATCAAATGCTTTTGACAAGACTTCGTGTCGAACCCCTGATCCGATTTTGACGAAACTGATCTATAAACTTGTAGTTTGCTCCAACTTGATGCATATTGGCTATCCAATCGGAAAAGGTTAAAAGGTCGTAATCGGCGGTAATACCCATATGTAAAAAACCCAAAAACTCAATTTTGAAGGTGTTACCGTGGGTTTAGAATTTTTTGAGTACTTTTCCCGGGTTCCTCGCTTGATTCACCATGTGATAGGGAGTTTTTTCCAAAACTTATTGGGAATTTACTTTTTTAGTCAGTTTGGCTCGATTTGGTTATTGCGATTTCAGATTCATTTCACATTTTTGCCGATTTGGAAGAATGTAGTATTTTTTGAGCTCGTTGGATTCAGAAAACTAAGTTTTGGACCCTGTACCAAAAAATTCAAAATTTCAAACAAAAAATTTCGTTAAGTTAAGGCCTAGGGAAAATTGCAAAAAGTCATGGATCTGACTTCGAGTTTTTTGACTGAATATTTAGGTATTTACAAAAAAAAACATGAAATTTGACGTTTTTTTGAGATTTTGGTCAACATGGTCAATTTGAGGGGTAGTCAACGGCCAAAATCACGTTTTTCGCAGTTTTCTTGGTTTTACGGCCAAAGTATGGGTCTTAGGCACAAATGTTATAGAGAAGAAAATGTCAGACGTTAAATTTCCTTTAAGATGCATTCCCTGCAGAACCCCAGGTTACATAGTATTTACACAAGTGAACGCTTTTTGGCTCAGAACTGCAGAATTCGGCTTTCAGACAGTGGAATGTTAAAGTATGAATGGCGTTTTGACAAATATTTCGCTGACCGATTATACTGTGCCTATATTAATTCTGGAAATAATGTACCAAAAATACAACGCGTTATCCGTTGGTCCGCTTAGCAGGAAATTACCGACCACACCTGAGCGGCTTTGTTTCTGTCGAGGTTTCTTTTGGATTTGCCAAAAAGGAAACCCCGTTGAGAGGTGAATAGCGAGAGTGTGGAGGCTGTCGAATCGCGACAAAAGGCTCCTCTGTTTGCTTTCTTCTCAGAAATTCCCAGGAAGACGAGGAAGACGAATTGATCGAATAAGGCGACCTATTTCGATGGGACGGGCGTGAACTCTTCGTTCGGTGAGACAATCACACGTAACTGTAGTTATTCTAGCAAGTAAGTAGGTAGGTGGGTGGGTACCACGACAAGCTGAAAGGAATAGGAAGGACTTGAAAGAAGTTCATTCTAGGAAGCCACTTGGGAGAAAGTCAGTTTACTTTCCTATTTTAGGATCTGTACAAGCACGGACTTGACTTTCGAAAAACGATAAGAGAATGGAAGAAATGACTGCCCGAGGACATAACCCACGATCCGAGCGGTTATTCTGGTCCATCTATCGATCGTTGAATAGATTCGATCGAATGAAAGTGCAAACATTGAACGTTGGATGCTGGCAATATGGAAATTCGGGCAACTGCGCAAATAGATCGCTGATAAAATTCATCTTCGTCTTCAATCTTCAAGCCTTTCTCCTTTCTTTATCTGAATAACTATTCTTGATTTACCTACTACCTATGCGAGTAGAGTGGAGTTTTTCGGTCAAGTTTGAGCGTGAACTATGTGAGTTGAGTTTGTGGATTGAGTTTGTAAGTTGAGTTTGAAGGCGGATATTGCAAGTTGAGCGTAGGTTGAGTTTGTAAATTGAGTTTCAGAGTTGAGTTTGCGAATTGGCGTTATGAGTTTGTAAGTTGGGTTTTTGGGTTGGCTTCTGGGTGTTGAATTTGTTAGTTGAGAGTGAGAATAGTTAGGTTTGGAAATTATCAGTTTCGCTGGATTTTGACCGATGGGTTTTCGCAATAAGGTGCGTCCTGGAACCAGTGGTTGTCTCGAATCTCATCCTTTGCCCAGCCAGAAAACCAGTCATATTCCAATCTCAAGTTCTTCTTGGAATTCTTTAGACAATCCTCCACGACTAGGCACGTTATTTACCTTGTTATGTTGTTGGTAGTGCGAGCATGATCGGGAGAAAGCGTGCTCCGTGAGGATACACTCAACCTCAGCTGACATTTCGACCTTCCCGCACTCCAGGACCTCTCGGCCGCTGGTCCATGTACCCTGCACTTTCATCACAAATTTTATGTAATACCTCAGAACCCGTTAGGTTGTGGGAGATGCGGGTACCGGCGGCCGATCGCCTTCGATGCAATCATTGGACACGCATGCGCAGAAGGAACCCATCAGATGGAGGCCTTCCCAAACAGGATCACCAGGTTTGCAAACACGTCCTGTCTCAACAAGAGATCTTTTTCGTCTCTCTGTATTACTTCCTGCTTCCAAGCATCTCGGATACCGGATGATAATACTCAGACCAGGTTCTTTGAAGAATTATCTCAATCACCTAACAAGGCCTGGCATTATTTAAGCACCGAGCAAGGCGAGGCGAGTTATTTACGTAATGAAATATCGAAGTACTGCGTGTTACCAAAACACCAGCATTCCGTGTTTGTGGGTACCTGAATTGATCCAACTCAATCGAGAGTATAATTTCAAACCTATCTCAAAGAATTTGTCAATAGAGAATCTCGATCAAGACAATTTCCTGTTGAATTTGCCTCGGGCAGAAAAATTATTCCAACTTCATCCAACTGTTTTGTGTGATGGGTGGAGAAACATAAATACCTCCTTCCTCTCCTACGAGAAAGTACGTGCTCTCCGTCTCAACTTAGGCACCAAGGTACTTTATTGATTGAGAGAGTCTGAAACGTTCAGTTTTCTATTCTGCAATGAAAACCACTCGCTCTCACTCGAAGCTACTGCATCTGATGCCTATTCATAAAGGCGAAATTGACAGGTCTGCTTGATAAAAAAGGTTGGAAAGCGAACCTTTAGTATGCCTTATACAGCAATCGTTTCAAAAATTCTAATTTGAGTCATCGTCATTATCTTCACATTTCAGACATGCTAAGGAGTTTTTTTTAATTTACGCTTATATCTGTAAATAAAGGCTCTGCTTTTATGTGAGGAGGACGGGCATTTTTTTCATTGAAGATTTCGATTCCACACCCGGAATTATAAGGAGTTTCTATGAGTACAGCTGACTATCATTACAGAATGAAGTGTGACGCAATTCGAAACCAGTGGTGCGTAGATAACACACAATACTTCCATATTTTGAAACGTAAAATTGTGACACAATTTGATCATATTTTGACTGCTTTTGTAAGTGTTTAGGTCAAAAATATCAAAAAATTCAGTATTAAAATTTTAAAATTCGCCCAAAATGAAAAAACGCCACATTTTCGGAATGTAAAAAATATCCACATATTCTGCAAGGTAAAACAAAGATTTTAAGACCAAGAACGCTCAAATCGGTTCATTTTTGCGGCCGGAAAAAAATAAAATAGAAAACACTAAAAATGCAAATATCTCGGAAGTACTGTGCGTTATCCAAATTTCGATTAAACAGGGTGTTAGGTCTTGCTGAGACAAACATTTCAGTTCAAGAAATTTGAAAAAAGGTTGAGAAATGAGGGAGTTATGGCCATTTTTGTAAATGACCACAGACGGACAGACGGACACACGGACAGACGGACAGACGGACACACGGACACACAGACACTTGTTCGGGAAGTGATTCTGAGTAAATGTGTATAAGAAAAAGTTTTTTCTGAAGCTCCGTTCCGATTCTCGATTTTAGGACGATCACAATACTTCCATTTACTCTGTAAATATGGAAGTAAAATGGATATTCGTGATCATTTCTCAATCATCGAAAGGGCTAATTCCAACAAGAAGAAATCGTGTGCTACATTGCGTCGTCTTCATTATAGCGTCTCGAACTCTCGCTATTTCATTGGGATTCGGCGGTGGGTTTAATATCACAATAGTTCGGATGGCCAGGGAACAGCTGAGGTCTTTGGGGTTGTAAACTTACGGTTAATTGGACGCACGATTCCCGAGGTCACGACACGACCTCAGAGACCGGTCGCTGGATCTCCGACGTTTTCTCAGCGTATCGCAGGGGGTTGGTACCACTGGGTGTTGGGCCTACCAGCTGGAGCGCGGTAACCCTATCTACTGCGCCTGCGCGCAAATGCGAACAAACGAAAAAATAAGCTCCTCGAAGGCGTCTTGTTGATTTTCCTTGTGCAGATCGTGATAGGAGGCAGGGACAACAACAGTTTTTCGCTATTGAAACACTTTAATTAGGATTATTCCCGAAACAAGAGAAATATAAGTTCTAGTAGGGGGAACGCAAGTGAGTGGTGCCAACATAACAGGCTGACCACTAAATTCAACATGTCTTTCAGCTGCATAATATGCAAAATTTGCATAAATATTTAATATTATTTGGATCCAGCCGAAACCCCCAGATTCAGCGCATAAAAGGCATTTTATGGACCAAAACCGAAAACTATAAGAAAACAAACGCTTTGTAAAATTTGTCACAAATGGATGTGGTCTACTATGTGGTATTTATGGACCACTGGTACAAAATCTAGTTGAAGTCGAGATTACATGGAGCTTCCAGAAAAAAGAACGTTAATTGACGAAAAATGGTATCTACACATTTTTTAAAGAAATGTATTTAATGCAGTTAATTAACTATGTATTAATACAATAATATCATTGTCTTTTGATCCTACAGCAAAGGGGAAGTAATAATATTGGTACATTCCTACGGTTGGAATTCAGCTGTGAGCGCCTCGGAGAGTCAACGACTGCGCATAGGACCATAAATAGTTAGAATGCAGTAGTCCGTGCTACGGAGGCGTACGTGTCTACGTGGTCTGGCTTCTATTATGGCTATCCTAGAGGAGGATAACAGCGGCTTTCTTCCTTGCATTATAAACCGGGGGCATACCTACTTGCATTTCATAGTAGCTAACCATGGTCCTGCGATGGTATATGACTATTTCACCAGAACCGCTTGTATGTGTCATTATATTTGCATATCATCCTGGGTATTATGGGACATCTGGTTAAGTAACATTTCTTCAGAGTTCAGTAAACATCTGCATATCCTAGCAAAGAAAACCGTTGAGCAAGGCCAGAATCCCGTTTAACCGGAATTTCACGCAGAAAGGACTTACCTGCGTCGTAACCCGCAAAACGCGCAGAAGGAGTCACCCGATGGAATCAGATTTTTCAAAATTCGTCCATATTACGTCAAAAATGTAAGAATATCAGGCGTTTTAGGCAATATCAACATTTCAAACTTCAATTGTCAAGATTTAAAATGTTAAAAACTGCCATGATACAATATACGAAGTTAACCTACTGGTTAACTAAGGTGCAATAAGCATAAATGAGATCAGGAGGGAAATGGCAGAAAATTTCTGAGACATTTAATGTCCTCTCCGGCAGGATTCGAACCTGCACTTCTTGTATTAGCGGGCTAATACCCGATCAAAGGAAAAAGTCCGAAAAAGGTGCAATAGACGAACTTTTTTTCATCAACGTTTTCCTACCTAAGTTTTCACAAGACCTGTAAATGGCTCAGGAAGTTATCGATGTTTTTAGAAATAGTCAGCCGAAAGCTATAATAGGTTTGGAACTTTTTCATTGAAATGTCCCTTCAAAAACAGGGTAATTGCGAGCACTTCTCGCTCATTGAACAGGAACTGACTCAAACGCGAGCATCTCAGAATTGGCAGGAATCTCAAATTACGGGCACAATCTGAATGGCTGTCTTCTTTGAAAACCGCTCGACTGATCGCCCTGAATCACCAATAATTGTGTCAGTCCGGGCGGCTAATGATGGCCCGCAGCTACTAGATCGGTTTTTCAGGTTAATGAGGCAAAATGGCCTCGGATGGATGGACAGGGAAGGCAGAAAAGTGGATTACAAACAAAACCGTCCGAATTGACAACTGCGTCGTGTTCATGCGAAGAACGGGGGGGGGGGATTCTAGGAATTTCGGAATGATTCGCAATTGTGTTTGTACCAGCACTACCAGGAACCCCCCCAAGGATCCATATTGAGAGGTGCGGGTATAAAGAAATTTTAACAAAAAATACAACCGACTCCAAGAAAAGCTTAAAAACTAAAAAGGAGGGAAAATACCTATCGTAGGACCCTTTCCATCGAATACCTGGGATAACTCCTCAGTTAAAAATCCAACTTTGGAGTCAGTGCCTCCAGTGCTAATATGTTAATAACCAACTTCCCCACCCCCGGTGATTGCCACACCGTCAAAAGTTCCTAGGTTCCAATCGAACCTTGAAATGGATAGAAATCTGTATTGAGGGCGGGGACGAAGCTGACCACCTTCGGCTTGTACGACTATCTCACTCGGTTTCATTAGCGTCGAGAAATCGTTCGAAAATGTCAACAACTGCTGAACTGCCAGTTTTGTTGAGCGCACGCGAAGATCGAAAATTGAGCAATGTCCGCTTCAGATGATGAAAATCGCACGCACGCCTGGCAGACTGGATAATGGATTGAGTTATTAGAGATGATGGAGTTGTAGTGTTTCTTGTTGGGTTTGTTTGCACACCGAATTTCCCTGGGAGTTTGCGCAGCTAATCGCCGCCGTCGATTGCTCCAGCTAGGATAGCGACCAAGCTTGCAATAATTTCAAACCGACTTGCGAATTTGCAATCAATAATTTTCGAATTCGTTAATCCCTATATCCGATCTATTCACTCTCACTGTACCCGCTCTAATATTGGTAAAATTAGGTACCAAGCTGGTTCCTGCTGAATATTGCCGTGTATGCTCAGGGAAGTACTCGAGGAGTTATTCGGATGATTCAAGTCTCAAATTGATGTCATGTTTTTTTTTTTAAACGACGCCATTTCATCAACTTTTGTTCAAAACCCCAAATAGTAAAACCGATAACACTAAAATCGAATTTGAAATACATAAATTTTTAAAGGAAATTTAATACTGAATCGATTGAGTTCAGATTTGAGGCGATCAGATGAACGGTCGAGTTTTTATGGCGGTTTTTCTAAAAAAGGGCGTAGATGCCGCCATCCTGGACTTAGGACCCCATTTTCAGAATTTTGGATTTGCTCGAACTTTGGTGGGCGTACTTTCCTAAGCATTCTGATCAATGTTCAGTAGGAAATCCTCGGTACCTAATTTTTTCCACTTCAAGTCCCAATTCGACTGGCCTATATGCTTGTATGGCCTTTACTATTTTCCTCGGCATAGGCAGATACCTTTCTCATGCGGCAATTCATTTCCTCATCATTACGAGCACGTTATTAAAATGCCTCCGTGGGAGGAATAAGATAAAGAAAGGCGTGTCATATCGGCCGAACAGTGTACGCCTACCGACTTGTATTATTATGAAGGCCAAGTAACCGCGCACAATGCTCGAATAACCCGGCAGGACGTGATTCTACAAGAATCTGATGTGACTCGGCAGATAGTCCTTAGGAAAAATCTCACAGACCGCCATCGACTCTGTTTTGTTAGTCATCCGAGTGGAATTCAAATATGACCACGAAGTGTTGTGATTCTAAACAGTACGGGTTGATCCATGATCAGCGCCAAACAATCAGGCAACAACACAAACATATTCAGATAAACCGAAATTTGAGAATTGAGAGGAACGCAACGTTAGAATGAGCATAATAATCCTAGGTATAGGTAGGTATGAAGAATCACAAAGCGGAAACAGAAGTAATTGTCTGTCATAGGTTGTGTGTCTTAGGTAAGAGCCTTAATCTGTGATTAACGTAACCATTTTAACCTTGACCAACCAAATTTTATTTTATTTCAGGACGACCCCCTTCAGGGTGATACTTGTAGGAAAAAGGTGGCCCCCTATGTGGGAAACCCCTTATATATAAACCAGTGGTGCGTAGATAACACACAATACTTCCATATTTTGAAACGTACATATTAGAAAAAATTTGATCATATTTTGACTGTTTTTAAGGGTATTTAGGTCAAAAATATCAAAAAATTCACTATGCAAATTTTAAAATTCGCAAAAAAAAATAAATTCGCTACATTTTTGGAATATAAAAAATATCCACATATTCTGCAAGGTAAAACGAAGATTTTGAGACCAAGAACGCTCAAATCGGTCCATTTTTGTGGCCGGAAAAAAATAAAATAGAAAACACTAAAAATGCAAATATATCGGAAGTACTGTGCGTTATCCAAATTCCGATTAAACAGGGTGTTAGGTCTTACCGAGACGCACATTTCAGTTCAAGAAAATTGAAAAAAGGTTGAGAAATGAGGGAGTTATGGCCATTTTTGTAAATGACCACAGACGGACAGACGGACAGACGGACACACGGACACACGGACAGACGGACAGACGGACACACGGACACACAGACACTTGTTCAGGAAGTGATTCTGAGTAAATGTGTATAAGAAAAAGTTTTTTCTGAAGCTCCGTTCCGATTCTCGATTTTAGGACGATCACAATACTTCCATTTACTCTGTAAATATGGAAGTAAAAAGCACGTTTCTGTCCTGAGCACACGACTATAAGTTCCTGTTTCGAGTGAATAAAATTACCTACCTGTCACTTCTAACCTTAGACATTTGCCTGTAGATGTCGCTCCCTGAAGAGGCCCAGCGGGGCGAAAGCGCTTGGGGAATTAAAGAATATGAGAGTACGATGGGCTACCACTCTCTCCCTCACCTCAACAATGAAGTAATAGTTTTCAATGAAAACGACTACATAGTACACAACCAGAACGAAGATGTTAGCTAAAACATAATAAAACTTACACTAATCCGACAGGTTATGGGCCCAGCACGTTTCCACTGCGGTTCGCCATCTCAATAATTGAGAACTGGATTCTACCGAATGGAGAAGATGGGAAATAGTGTGAGCAGTGTGAATACTCCCGATAGTCGAGTGTGGAACTGATGGGTTATGCGCCCTTATGTAATGGCCTATCCATGGGATAAGGTCGACGGTAGAGGCTTTTAAATAGCACCGAATTATGTATTATGTTTTCGATTCCCATAAGCTTGTACTACGGCCTCCATAATTTCCATTGTACTATCTGCTGTTTTCTTAGTCTTTTCAGAAGTTTATTTTGCGAGACGCACGATCTCATTTGCAATGAACAGCGCTCTGGCATTGTCTTTTAGTGTTGTGGTTTCGGTCAAGTATAACACAAGCTGTTATGGAGAGGGAGAAATATGATGCGATTTCTCAAGTATCATTAATACTTTAACACCGACATACATTCAGTTATACCATTAGATAACAGTCTCGAAGTTAACATTGATCTCGAAATTGACTTCGATCTTGAAGTTGACTTTGATCTCAAAGATGAGTTTGATCTCGAAGTTGAGTTTGAACTCGAAGTTGAGTTTGATCTCGAAGTTGATTTTGATCTCGAAGTTGATTTTGATCTCGAAGTTGATTTTGATCTCGAAGTTGAGTTTGATCTCGAAGTTGAGATTGAACTCGAAGTTGAGTTTGATCTCGAAGTTGATTTTGAACTCGAAGTTGACTTTGATCTCAAAGTTGACTTTGATCTCAAAGTTGACTTTGATCTTGAAGTTGATTTTGAACTCGAAATTGAGTTTGAACTGGAAGTTGAGTTTGATCTCGAAGTTGAGTTTGAACACGAATTTGACTTTGATTTCGAAGTTGAGATTGAACTCGAAGTTGAGTTTGATCTCGAAGTTGATTTTGAACTCGAAATTGAGTTTGAACTGGAAGTTGAGTTTGATCTCGAAGTTGAGTTTGATCTCGAAGTTGAGATTGAACTCGAAGTTGAGTTTGATCTCGAAGTTGACTTCGATCTCGAAGTTGACTTTGATCTCAAAGATGAGTTTGATCTCGAAGTTGAGTTTGAACTCGAAGTTGAGTGGCTAAATCCATGATTTTCCGAAGTTAACTTTTTCTATTTTTCTTAAGTTTATGACCCATTCTTTCGCCCGCAACGGCTTATGGGTCAAATCGAGCTCATTCCGATTGAAAACGCTCCCAAAACAGTGGTTTCTCTTCAAATAGTATACTATTTGTATACATGCCTCACGGGAAAAGTTTTTGTTTCCCAGAAAATTTTCTGGTAGGTAGGAGTACCAATGCCTGCTTGGTGGATATTTTTCAGAATGTCGGGAAATTCAATTAGTAACTATTTCACCCCACACACGGGTAATCACCTACCCTGCTTCATATTTCCGAAGGGCGCGCTTCCGATTGCTCAAGAATTTGACGAGATATGCGACGGCCTTGCTGAGCTGAAGACCTATCGACCTGGCCATCATTTTCGACGAAACTCCAGCTGCGTGTAGGTAAGAACACTATTATACTTCCAACTTCCCCGACACGTACTCACACGTTCAGGGTTATCCACTCTCGCCTAACATCCGATCTTCGTCTTCAGCAGATCTCTGCAATTGGAAAATTATTGCGACACGCAGCCTTTAGCTCTGACTACGAGGCCACCATAATACAGAAGACTACACACTGCGCAGAGAAATAGATGTGGCGCAACTGAGAATAATCTTCACCTCATCTTCTTTCTCTTCGTCTTCCATTGTTCGCTAACTTGAGCGCCTCAGTTGCACCTCATCCGGGTTCACATGAGGCGTCAAGCGCGGAAACGAAGATGGGGATTTTAGTTACATACTGGATTGATACATGGATGGGGATACATACTGGAGTGATGGAGAATTCTAAATATTGAGGAATATTAGGTATGAACCTAAACTCAAAATTGGAATCCAGACTAGTAATACTGGGCTTTAGCCATTGAGAGTTAATCCGGATAGTGTAAAAGTCGATACCACTCTCCATAGGCTGGTGTCATTTAGATGAGTTACATTAAAGCATTTCCAAGTCAAATTGAGAATTTTGCAAACCAATTGAGAACTTTTTCAGGGCTATTCAGTCTGGCTTTAGGTTTGGAAAATCTCAATTCGACTTGGAAATGCTATAAAAGTACCTATGTATAATATCGACGGTACAGATTCAAAACTGCCCATTCCTTTTGCCATGCTATCTATGGACGCGTGATGTGCCACCAATCCAAATTTTGAGAAAGATGCTTTGAATCGGACAGTGTTCCAGTTTCACCGTCGATATAAAAGTACCTATGAATAAACTGGAAAATCCCAACTAAAATTGTTCATTTTTGTTGAGGTGAGGGAGAGAGTTATAGCCCATCGGGGGAAAATTGTTCAGGTTTTTGGGATTAAATGATTTTTCAAATCCTGAATAGTTCCGACCGTCTCCTTGAGGGCGGCAGGGCACGCCCGGGACAACTTCGGTTATCGGTCGAAAAGCCAACGCCTGGAACGGTGGTTTACGTTACTTTTACTTTTTAATTTTTCAAATTAGGTGACATCGGTTTCCTTGGAATTTCAGAGGCTAAAATGACTTGCATAAAGAGCGATCGAGGAGGTTGCAGAAAATGCAGATTTCCGCAAGGCAGTGTGAAACTATCTCTGCAACAACTGAGGTCTTCAAGTTCTTTTTCTCGGTAATTCTTCTTCCATAGGTAGGTACCTACTTCAGTGCAGCCTCGATGCGTATAAAGAAGATTTACTTCAGTATCGTGCGTGCCCGTGAGGGATGCCTCGCATTTTGTACGCGCCTCGGATGTTTTCCTATCGATTTCTCAAGAAAAGGTCGTTGTTGTTGAGCAACGGCCAGGCCGATTGGTTAATCATATCGGTGTTATTATGCACGATTACCGATCAACACAATTTTCCACTGAACTTGATATTAGATCTACACTGGAAGGTCAGAGTTCTTCCAGCCTAAAAAAATATAGGTACGTTCGAAATCGACGGCTCATCAGCTGCAGCATCCTCTTTTCAGTTTCGATTTCATGGGGAAATCGGTCGTAAGCGTTTGAGTTTTTCAACTTGAAATTCCACCGAGTATTTTTCATACAAGCCAAAAAATTCTTCTGTTGAGTATTATGTCAATTTTTATTCATAGACTTGGATTCAGTGCACATGGGATGTTCAAAAGCGAACAGGGACCAAAAGAAGAAAAAGGTTATGCAACGGTCTATTGTCTAATGAGAAGAGTGGGCGCATGCGCAGGCCCTTGCTGGATAATTATGCTCAAGCTCAGGCCACTTCTCAGGACCTTATGCGGAAAATCGTTTCCGCTCTAAACCCTTCGTTTTTTGAAATTTTCTCATCATGCTTATTTTGAACTATATCAAACTCATCTCTTTATTGCTTCAGACAATTCTGAAGAAGATTGGAGGAATTTAGTTTTTCCCGGTCTACTCTCTTGGTCGATTTTGACTTTCTTGCAATTCTTGTACCTGTTCCCTCAATAGCATTTTCCTCATATGGTTGAAGTTGCTTTCATCCATTATAGCCTTTTTTCATTCCTGTGACTTGGCACCCTCTTTTGTGTTACAAGATTCAACGGATATTTTCTGGTGAGAAAACAACAGAGTTTTTCTAGAGGTCACCTAAAAAGGCCCGAATCGGCGAAAGTGCCTGGGAAGTTGATAAAAATGGTGAGGCGACGCGACGTCGAACATTATAACTCAGCAGATCTTCAAAAGTTTCTTTTAGATAGGCAATTAGCCGTGTTGTACCCAAACACAGAAGAACGCACACCACCCATCGAAAAAGATCCAATAAAGAAGTGGTCAATCTACCGACACACCACAAAGAAATAGTTCATAACATTCTCACCATCACTGCAGCAGGTCAACAGAGAAAGCAAACTCACCTGTAAGCAAGAAAAAATGGTAGGTATTGATTAGTTATGACACAATCAGGAATAAAAAATAAACAAATAACGATAAATGGAATAAATAACGCTTAACAACAATAAAAATAAATAAGTAAAATAAAACCGTTTTTTCGTACATTTTCATTTCGTACAGTTTATTTAACTTAAGTTCATCTTGACATTTTACTTTGCTTGCTAACATCTGGCAACACTGGAGGACAGTAACAGTCTTACATAAACTACGCAAAACCTGAAGAGCCTTATGATCACAATGGCCTCAGGTAGGTACGTACCAAGTTCGGTAGTAAAACCACAAGATGCCGCTGCAGGAGCATCAGCGATAACCCGAGAATCGTTTTCTACGGTTTCCTGGATGTACATTTACGGGCTCTTGTCTTATGCTGAGGAGGCCGTTACCATCACATGAACAGGACTTTTGTGGTTTCAACTGTCGAGTTTCCAGTGGTACAAAGCGAAACGATTAGAAAGTCGGCCGTCCGTGTTTTTCCTCTGCTCATCCAAAAAAGGTCAGTTCGCTTTTCGCTTTTAAGGTGAACGCAACACGAAGTGGGTGAACGTGGGGGAGGCATCCGAGTGTCACTTTCTACCGCCAACAGGTTAACGCACTCCCAGCACTGCCAACGTATCTTCATCGAGAAACGCAAATTTTTCTGTTTTTCAAATTTAATAATAGGCCCGGTTAAATGACTCTTAAACCCTTTTTTTATCATGTTAAATCAGAAGCGTGATAACACTCGGTACACATCCCAGGTGGTCAATCACTCATGATTTTCTAGCTGAACTATTTTGAGTTATTGGAAATCTTGAGATACCTACTTACTGACCTCAAGGTTCTGAAAAATGGATTCATACCTACGGAATTGAGATTCCGAAAATTCAATTAGGCAGGTAATACTTTATTTACTTTTACCCGACCAAGTTATACTAATGAAATGAAAATTGGGATTTATTCCGAAAATATTCAAGAGTTTTGATGGACGGTATAATCTGAGATTTGAGACGGTGAAAAATATGAAATGTTAATGTGCCTGACAAGTTTTCATTCCTTCAAAGACCAGATCAACTAGAAGAAATATTGTCTGCGTAAATATACCTTTTACGCAAGACATATTTTCTGATCCGATTATTCAAATTTGGATCCAAACTCGAAGATGCTCCAAGACGGGTCAATGTTGAATGGATGTTGCCGTTTCCCTTTCATAAACAAATAAGCGTATAAATAAAGCGGGGTTTCCTCATACGTGTGTGTAAAATGAGGCGCGCGAGCTTCGAGGAAGCGACTACGCCTTCGCCATCCATCGCCAGCCAGTCGACTTTCACTCTAGCCAAGCCCGTCAGGCAAGTTTCCATAAAATACGTCCCCTATATCTGAAGTGTTCATCGTCCAGCGTAGTATAAACTATTCTAGATCACATCACTTTCAAACTTGGCCACACCTGATTGGGTTCACCAGATGCGCTCATAAACATCAATGACCCCCCCCTATTGACAGGACCCTCCAGGAGGAAGTTTATGAGGCCACCTCGTAAACTTCGAAAATTATGGTGATGCATCATCAGATAATACTCAAACAAAAGAGTTCGAGTTTGAATATGAGTTTCTGTTCGAGTAAGATTATGATTGATGTCTTGGTCTTAAAATCTACGTTTTACCTTGCAGAATGTGTGGATTATAGGCGGGTTTTAAAATTTGCAAATTGAGTTTTTTTTCTGTAATTGGCGTTTTGTATTTTAACTAGAGAAGTGTTGTACGTTGCATTACGTAATTGCAGCCGAAGGTATTTTGCCAGTAATCTACTCATCTATCACTTTCCACCGCATGTGAACTGTGGGATTAGACACCACTTGAACTCCCTCAAACTCGAGAGAACACTTATACTCTCATCTGCGTTATAGGAAGTTTTCGATTTCGTAAGACAGTAAATCACGGCCGATGTCGGAAGTGTTAGCCTGAGACAAAATGACCCCGAGGGTCGCACCCACACAAACACGATAGCTATCGCCCACTTGACGATTTCGCATATTATGCATCGAGCGAAATATCGATTCGTCCCATCGCTACAGGATCCAGCCTGTTACGGATTTCGTTACGATCGGAAAATTGCTCCGTTTTCGTTATCGTGACGTGACGATGGATGGATGTACGTAAATCGGCCTGGACCATTTTGAGATAATGCGGGAGCGTAGGCAGGAAAAATGAAATATAAACCGCCTGTTGCGTAGATAATATACAGTAATTACCTATCATATTATGGGATGATTTTGTGGATGCTAAGATTAATTACTAATGTTTGAAATGCGAACATAGCCCAATAAAATGAAAGCAGTTACTGGGCAATGAATTACTATTATTACTATTGCTATTAATATTATTATCTACTATTACTATTACTATTGCAGGAAAACAATACCCAAGCACCTACAATCTGGGAGCCGAAATGATGTTGTAAAGGCTGAAAACTCAGATAAGTTTATTTTTCAGCTACAAAAAGAAATTTGCTCAATTCCTGGCTTGTTCCCTTCGCACAATGTACCCTTAATACTAATACACCCTTAGTCCTGTGAATACTAATAACCCTGATACCCTTAGACCTATGAAGGTAGATGATGGCTCAAGAACGATTCTGTTTCTATATCATTCTCATGATATCGAGGTACTCATACCTGTAGGTACAGGAATGCACCTAGTAATGTACCCATAGTTGATGTATTATGCCTCCAAGTCTTACAACCTATCGATAATTTCCTATATGTACTCGCTCGGTAAATAATGCAACGCCCATCATAAAGATGATGTCTAGTCATCCGTTTCGACGTAACTATGCACAGCGCTATGTACATGAGTGTCAAACTTATGAAACGTTGTTACGATCGCTCCCTGGCCGAGAGCGCCCATCTTCTGAGTCAAACATGTGAGAAAACTACGTATTACGAAATCCTTTCAAAGGTAATACCTCGAAGCATAATGTTGCTATTACGGGGCTGATCTCGATAGCCTAAGGCTCTAGATCGCAGGAGCGGCCTGAAACTGTTGGTACCTATCAGATGCTGCGGTCTGCGTTGGCAATCATACTTCCATTTTTGACCATTTATATCGCGATTGGTATTCACTGCGACTTGGCCGTGCAAGGTGCAGCGGAGGAGCATGTGATTTGCATGCACCGAAATCTGAATGCAGAAGCCAATTATACGCCGTGTACGAAAATGCAACAACGCAAAAAAAGAAACAACACAACGAAAATGAAATAACGTATATAATGAGTTGTATCTTACAAAATTCATTAACCGAGCTATTCATTAACCGACTTAAAAAACGAAGATGTCTCAAATTGGCTGGTCGTATTGATTTTATTTTTAGTTTTTTACATACATCGCACAGCAGAAGTTACCTACGACCCAGTGGTGAATAGGAATGCTGTCTTCCATATTTCGGAACGCACCTTCGTAAAATTTTGAACCTAACTAATTTTTTATGACTTATCTGGAGGTTTCACAAGTATCAAAGTTTTCAACTAACAACTCATCATCCTGTTCAACCGGAATTTGAATTTCTCAAAGTACTTCCGATATATTAGCACTTTTAGTGTTTTTGTACTTTTTCTTTTTTTGGCCACAAAACTTGAGCATTATTAAACCCATTTTTATTCTTGTCGGGTTTTAAAATGTGCACAGTGAGTTTTTAGACGTTTTTGATCCACACAGCTTCTAGAGTAGACAAAATGTGTCAAAAATTGGCTCAACAAAATATCGAAGCATCGTGTGTTATCTACGTACCACTGTTTTTACTCTCGTTCGATTCCACTGGCACCCAAGTGCCACTCACTGTTCCAGAGTGCCCGAGTTGACACACATCCAATCCTCTCACTTTTTATTAACATAGTAATCTCATTTTTCAGGTCTTCCGGTATAAAATAAACCGGTTTTCCACTCGCTCGTCCTACGTTGGTTATTTTTCGTTCTACAGCGGAGTTCGATAGAGTCATCATAATAAATTCGAAGGTTCCCAGTCTTTTCAACACATTCTATTCCTGGTCTCGGGGGACGGGTCTTAAAATTTTCTAGATCTGTTGCGACGACTCCGGCGGCCCATAAAATGCCGACATATCCCAGATTTTTATTGCATTTTTTATCACGCCGTGCTAATGAAATCGTATGAGCTGAAGATCTTTTGACGTTTTAACTACGAGTTACTAACGCTCGATTTTCAACTGGGGCGGGGAATGTTAGTAATGCGATTACAGAACGGTATTATTCAATTCGTCAGTAAAATGAAATATGTCGGGTATTCGATAGTTGAGCGTCAATTTTCTAGCTGTTATCCTCAGATGGGCTTTCTAATTGAAGAGGTTCAAACATTGAGAGTTTGTGCGATTCCCAATAACCTTATACTGCAAAAATTAAATTTACCGGACATCAACGCTTTCAAAAAAGTTTTTAGAATCGAAAAATAATTTTGAAATATTTTGATCTTAAAAGCGTTTTCTTATTGACATAGGATGCGTATTTTTTAAGGAATTCCATCAACTTTGTCGATTTCGAGGTACCTACTTAATTTTAACGGCCAAGATCATGCGTTTTTTCCGTTTTATTGGTTGCAAGGCTACAATTTTGCATCGCATTATTCGCACGGACCCTTAAAACGAGTCTTTGTTGTGCATTACGGAACAAAATAAACGCATCGTGTTCGACATGGAATCGCTGATTAAACGAAGAACAAAAGGTCGTAATTTTTGCGGACGGTATCTAACTAACCAGAAGAGCGTGGATGGCTGGCGGAAGGCGTAACGGATCATTAGGGACGACTTCTGTTACCTACATGATTACAACTGGTAACCCATAACCGTACATGTAGTCGGTGCACAGCTGACAAAAGATTTCCTAAACAAGCCAGATCGACGATCACAATTGCCGGTAAAGGCGTTGATTAAGTCAAGCCAAACGAACCGATTTCATCAAGTAGACGTTCATAGTCTGCGATTTCCTCGTCTATTGAAGCAGTCCTTACGAAGATTCACAACCTTCGAGCCCAACTCGTCTTCCTCGGTTCCCTAGTAGGAAATTCGAACGGCGGAAGACACCTGCAGGATCGCAATCGACGGTTTTGTTGTTGAAGAAGGAGGAAATCGATCGGCAGAAGACTCCTGACCGTTTACAGCGGTGCAACGCCATCGAAGACCAATCTCGGATGAGAGTCAATCCGGACATTACATAAATGTTCAAACCAAGTTAATTAACGGATTAATTCAATCTGAGATAGGTGAAATCCAAGATTAGCGGCTAGAAAGAAGCACTCGCAGAACCAGGAGAGGGAGGGGGGGGATTAATTTAAGGGTGGTGAAAATGGGGTAGGTATACTAAGCTCTGCGAGGCCAAAATCGGTTCAGCCGTCGCTAGGCTACCGCTTAAATAAATTTCGCTCATTTTGAGACTCAAATTTCCCTCACTCCCCAATTCGAACGCATTGCAAGTTCCATTTTTCCAACTCATAGGCCAAAGGCGAAGCTGCGAGGTCGTTGCGACAGATCCACGGGCGGGGTATCCAGTCTGACATGAAACGTCTTTCGAAGAATGATAATGATAGTAAAATACGCCCAGTTCATGTACGCAACGTCCGTGTAGAAACTGTCGTGAACCTGTTTTTCTTTTTACTGCCACGGTATAAGTACGTTCAGGCCGCTTCAGATCTGGACGGCCATGCGGATATTACGCATTGAGTATAGAGTATGACAGGCAAATATCTGAATGATTGAGATCGTTTATGGAAAATTGTCACTTCCTTTAGCCGAGGTATGCCGCTTGTAGTTTGCCGGTTGCAATCTCATACCGATATGGTATAAACTGGTAGGTTAGTTACGCTGTTATAACCTACCTATGGGTTCACATGCGAGCGATAAGGTGAGGGTTAACACGTTGTAGGCAAAAAACATAACACATTGCTGAAGAAAGTATCGTTCTAGTTTTGTACTTCGTTTACTGGCCAAAGTTTGTAAATATGAGGACGTGAATTTGAGTAGGTGAGTTTGTAGATAGAGTATATTAATATGAGGATGTGATCATTAGTCGGTAGATAAGTGATTTGGTACTAGTACTAACTATATGTGGATAAAATTAAGTACATTGATAAAATTAGGTCTATATAAGCAAGATATGAGTTTGTGAACCTCGGCATCAACGTGGATATGAGCACGTCATTCAATAAGAGGGCGATTATATTATAAATAATAATCATAATAAAGTATGAATATCGACAGCCACAGAGCAAAAGCCTGTGAGTACAATTTTTTTTCAAAAATGAGGTGTTGACCATTTCTGGTAAAGACTTTACCGTAAAGTGTATCTTCGCGCACATGTTCGTTGTCAACAACAGCGTCCCTTGACTTGACACTCCTTCTCTATGACCATTTTTAATAACCTGCAAGTTTGGAACCTTCAATCAAGAAGTAAAATCCTGCAGTTTTTTTCGTCTCATGAACATTTTCAACTTTTGCACTTACAGGCATTTGCACTGTGGCTGTCGATGTATACTATATCACAATAAAATTGCTATAATAAACAAAGTTGTACCAAAAAGAACGAAGCCTAGGCTCGAGTGCAAAAAGCAATTCCCCAGAACAGGCAAAATGACATGAGTGATAGTAAGAAAAGTAAGAATAATACAATTATTGTAAATGAATATTAAAAAACTGTAAATCTGACATAGGTTCGCCGGTGTTACTAAGGTATCCTAATCTAGGTAGTACACTGTCATAAGCCTTAACTGCCTGTCGCCGATTCGTATCAGCCCGATACCGTGTGCAATTGTTTTGCCCAACGCACGACAGGAGCAGAGTGCAGTGTTTTGGCCGAAATCGCTCGGAGATTTTTTTGTCCGAGACTAGAGACACACTTTATAGAATATTGCGGTCCTGGCTCACTCGTTACCTCAATCAACGGGACAAGTCGACCGAGACCATTTGGCGACACTCACGTCTTTCGGTCGCGTCCCGAGAGAAAAAATCCCATCTGGAGCAACCGACGCTAACATTTTATCCCGAAGTCTCGAGATGTGCCGAGTTTTATGTAACGTCAGAAAAAGAACATCCAACTGCCGATTTCAGAAAGAAGATGCGCGTAAGAGACGGCAGGCGCAGAAACTTACTTAAGATTTGCCTTACGTAAGCTTTGCGCCAGTTGATTCCCTTTCTGTTTCGTGTTCTTCGAGCTTTCATCCACTTCTGTCCCAGGAGGATTTGACTTGGTCAATTCGGATCGTCCGCTTTTCGTGTAGGAAGGCGCCCTCTCGTGATCCCAACATCTGGACGGTTTTAATGCAATGCGCTTTCCGGGTTCGTCTTCGCAAGTCGACGTTTTAAATGTCAATCGCAAATGACCTATTAGGCCATTTTAGGTCATCGCTCACTAAATTTCATTTGGTGGAATTCTTCAGCCCGTAATTTCTCGCAGGATACAAAAATATTTGAAGTGATTTCAACGGGGGAATCGGTTGTGAAACAAAATAACCTGCCTTCATTTATTTATCCAAAACCAGAGCTTGCCAAAGTCGAAAGGTGTGTGGGAATTTTTTTAACAAATCAAGGATATTTGGACTGATGTCATCTGATTGAGGTATAATACATATTATGTATAGTAATCCTCCCTTAAGATGGGATAATCAGAAATGCGATAATTTGATATTGACCTTTGGGGATGCCCGTGTGACTTTGGAATGTACCTACGTGTGTATAGTTAAGTTGTTCGAGTGCGGGGTATGGGTCCGTAGTGCGGCAGGAGTGCAACACGGGGTATAGTAGTGTGACATAACTTGCCTCATCAGTGCAGATTAGCTTTCACCGCCTCTCAAGCGCCAACGAGGCCAAGAAGCGACCGAGCCCACCGTGTGTGTCGTCATCGAGGCTTGGTAAGATAGTGTAGACAAGTCAATGTAGTCGTACCAATACCAAGTCACAGGCGGATTCAGACAAACCAAACAAGGAGATGACGGGTTAGACGAAATTGCTCCCTCGTCGCATCAGTTTTGGTAAACTTTCGACATTCGAGCGATGCTAGGGATCGAAGCGGCTACCAATTTTCAAGATTATCCAGCGCACGTACTTCATTTTTGAACGAGACGTCGATCATCCAAAAATGTCTCGAGATGATGACGGTGCATTCTTTTCGGGGATGAGGCCTAGTTGAGAGATGATATCCTGGCCTGCATACCGGCTTCCTGCTTGTTATCTAAGATGGTGGCCTAACCAATGACCTAATGTCAATAAGGTTGACTCATTATAGTCATTAGAATCCTAGCATCATCGGGCATTCGGTAATGGAGTTATTCAAGTTGTTTCGGCGTTTAAGTCGAAGAATTTTCAAAATTACAGCCAGGAACAGTCAGATGACTACATTGTTACAATGAGGTGACGAGAGAAATGGAAAAAATTTCACTTTCTGGCCCAAAATCGAAGAATACTTACCTATTGTCAGCAGGATTGGGGGCCAATATACGGATCAAAAGAAAGGAGCATTGTGCGTACGTAATCGGGCTGAGATGGAAGCACTATCAGTTGTTGACAACAACTTGTTGTACCTATATTCATCTACGATAGACATACATTGAATGCAATTTTGCAATAGACGTACATTATGCCTCAATAGACATACATTGTACCTATTAGTACCTGATCAGGCCAACAAAATTTTCCCCTTGGTACATGCCTTCGTCAATTCCAACCGAGCCAATACTGAGGGCAATAGCCGATTTTTGGCCTCTGTTTCAACCCCATTCTCAGTAAAACACCGCAAGCCTTACGTTGGGAATGAATTTCTTCCCAATCCAATAGCTTTGGGCTTAGTAGACTCAAAAATCAGCAGATTCCTGCCTAAATTCAGGTACCTACAGCTATTGCCAGCCGTACCCAGGGGCAAAATTACTTCGCCATGTAGGAACTTGAATTACTGCCTCTTCATGCCCATAACTTGTTTCGAGAATCTAATGCAGCGAACGACGTATCTGATTGCTGATGCTTGCGAAACCGATTCCAACATTGGCGTTTGTTCGAAGAAACGTTTTTCCACAAAATAGGAAATCGTTGCGGTTATAAAATAGAAAACGCTCCTCCTTATAAATTGAAACTGGGGAATGTAAAGAACAGGATGACGGCTCTTGAGGCCATTCTTGATGCCCGTAGAGAAACCGATTGAATGAGAAACCCCAGTAGCTTCCAACATACATAATTCATGTTGTCAAGATGTTCACTTGTTGATAGGCGTTTCATAACGTACGATCTGCACGAGAACCGTAGATAGGTACAGTGATACAGCCGTGGAAGAAGGTTAACTTAAGATTTCCTCTCAGCCTTGGCTGTGGTTTATAGCCCAACTCCAAGTCGATGGCTTCAGGACTCGATGGTAACGGATGCAATTGATGAATGAGAAGAGTCGTGAGAAAATTGACCTACCGATTTCCCCTTTGGTTTTCATTGTAATCACTCGATGGTTTAGTGGAAAAGCTGAAATTTTCATGGTGTATTTTATTTCAAATGAAGGGTATAATACAATGCGAATCTACGATGATAACGTTATGGGTTCGATTCCCATAGGTATCATGAACATTTTTACCCATTACCTTATGATTCATGCCATCCCAAGAATGTGGGGTTACTGGAACTGATCTGAATTGGAGAAGTAAACCACTTCTTGTGATAACTCCATGGTTTAACACAATCAAACCACCATTTTCACTTTTTTTGTTAAATTTCCTTTGTCCTACGAAGGACCGCACATTTCCTCCCCAAAATATGGCTGCTGATAAAAATGTAAAATTTTGAGGAAAATCAACGTTGGTTTGACACAGCCCCAATACTTCAGCCGTCATAGCTGTTTGGTGAGCGCGCAGGACGACTGTAGGGCAGGCTGCAAGGACTTCACGACTTCTTGGTATCCACAAATTGTTTTTCTCTCCAAAGCTTTTTCATGCAAATTCATGTGCTCGCCTACTTTACCTATTACTTCCATTTTTACGAAGTGAATGGAAGTGTAGCAATCGTCCCAAAATCGGATCGGAGCTTCAGACAAATTTTCAAGTTATACACTTTTCCTCAGAATCACTTCCTTAATCACTACCTGTGTCCGTCTTTCTGTTCGCCTGTGGTCATTTACCAAAATGTCCATAGCTCCCTCAGTTCTCAAATTTTTTTTTTAATTTCTTGAATGTTCGTCTCAGCAAGAAAAAGTTTCTTCCAATCCCCCGATTCAATTTGACCGTTGACGGCCAACGTAGATATTTATTCACTTAGTAAATTTGGAAGAAATCAAATATCAATTTCAGTGTCAAGATCTTGAAATGTTGAGGACAGATTGCAAATTGTAATGCAATTTACACCCAATCAAAGTGTTCTTGTTCAATTATCAGACCCCTCCACCCCTCCCCGCACCCAGTTGGTTCTTGGTTCAATTGATTCTGTGAATCGATAAAAGCGGATAAAGGAGATTTGAACTCGAGAAAAATAAAGCAAGGAGCTGAGCAGGTGGTCCTGAGGACGGTCCTTGTACAAACAGACTAGCAAACATTCACTTTCCCAGGCACGACCTTCCTTGACCTACGTTCAATAAATCAAACACCCTGAACGTGCCCAGAGGTGGATAACATTAATTAGGTATGTGATATTCTTCGAGGCTCTTGGATCCTTGTTCTCTAGGGACTTAATGTTTGCAGGGTCAAGTGTCGGCCGTATAACTGCTAATCGGACGTAGAACTGTTTTATTGAATCTGCTATCTAATAAGGTCGAATTACGTCATTTTAGTGCAAACGAGGCCACAAAGACAAAAATCGTTTACTTTATAAATTATCGGATGGCCTTGCAAAGAGCCATCGAAATTAACACCAATTAGCAATCAATATAAAGCAGGTATTGATTATATAGGTAAGTTTCTTTATACTCAGTAATTACCTAACTAATTATTTAAAATGTTAAATAATCAATTATCGTTTGATTATCCAACTTTGAAAAACCTGTGAAACGAACTGAAAGGAGAAAAAATAGGTATAACCAGTGATGCTCAGAAACAATACTTTCATGTTTCGATGGTAAATAAATTGATAATTAAATAATCAAAATATTATTGAAATATTATAAAATATTATTTTGGCTACTTTGGAAAATATTATTAGGGCATAACTTGTGAACCCAGTTTTTAACTTTCATAGCAATATAGCGATTTATCCTACTTCCAAGTCAAATTGAGCATTACAAACCAGATTGAGAATTGTCGAAACCAAATTGAGAATTTTCCAAACCAAATTGAGAATTTTCAAGGCAATTCTGTACAAAAAAATTTTTGAAAAAATTTTATTCTCAATTCGGTTTAGAAAATTCTTTAAATGGTTAGAAAAATAAATTCTCAAAATGGTTCGGAAATTTTTCAATTCGACTTGAAAATGCAATATCTTTTGTAACAATATGTTTATATAAATATAAACATTCGAAAATGATCAAGATTGATGTGTCGATTAGGCTAATTGAGTTAAAAGCACAAAAGGCCGATTCAAATCAACCCATTTACTTCCTGGTTACACGATTTTTTTCTGACCGATTAAGATACAATATCGAGATTGTGTGTGATTTATTCTTGTTCGATTGATGCGTACATCAACCTGTCGGAAACCTTTTTTTTTGTGTCGATAAAAAACGGCAAGATCATTAGGAATCGATTCGATCTTTGAAAGAAATCAAAGCTTTCAAGTTTTGTAACCATAAGTTAGTATGCTTTGTAAGCCATTTTTTGTTTTCCGGTTACTTGGCGAATTTTGATTTTAGGAAGGTTTTAAAATTTACACAGTGAGTTTTTTTGACATTTTTTTATCCGCACAGCCTCCAAAGTAGTCAAAATAGAATCGAATTGTGTCAACAATTTACTTTTCTAAACATAGAAGTATTGTGTGATATCTTCACACCACTAAATTACATACCTACGTATTTCCTCGCCTACACTAAGTACCTAAAATCTTGTTTATTCAACACACTTATCTATAAACCAGAAGTGGAAACTCCCCAAACAGCTGTCACGTCATGTCAATTTTCGCTCGTTTCCGTTCCGACCGCAGACAATTTTTTTGAAAATTACGGCGCCCGGGTTTTCAATTACCTGCCTTCCTCTTCTCTACATTGGAGATAGAAATTATTTTAGGTAGGTACAACAAGCTGGTGGAGCGAGGTTCCATCCGAAACGGTTCGTTAACTGAGACGAACCGCAGCCAACTGACCGGACACTCAATCCGACTGAATCCGACCGCAAAACTTGACAGCCGACCGACTGCGGACGAATCTCAATGTTTTATTGCCCATTATTTTGCTCGCCCACCTATCACCTGACAGACTGGGGATTTTCTTTATATTTTTGACCTCGACAGCCTCGAAAGTAGTCGAAATATAATCAAATTGTGCCAAAAATGTGCGTATCAAAATATGGAAGAAGTGTGTGTTATCTACGCACCATTGGTTTTTGGTCAAGAATGGTGGAAAATGTTTTTCAAGTAATTTACGACAAACCCTCGCCTCTGACTTTTTTTGTAGTCCGCTAGGAAACCCTGTTTTCGCATTTTGTGTTTTCGACTTTTATTCATTAACAGGGCTACAGTTCCTTCAATTGTTGAGTCAACTGAAATCTGGGAATACCGGTGAAAAGCTCGTAAATTTTCCCGTAAAAAAGTACCATATCAGACTTTTTTCTTCAGAGAAATAGTCCCTTTTTTCAGACCAGGAGAGCTTTTTTATATGGATAGTATATTCGACACGTAAAGCTTGTTCAACTCAAAAGTGCAACTTTGAGGAAAAATGGCCAGTTTTCGCAAGCCATAATTCAGGGGCTATTTGAGCTAGAAAGCTGCGGTTGCGCTTGAATTGCCACACACTTAGTCATCTTTAAAAATGCTCTGAATACCTTTTCTTCAAATACGAATAGTTTTAGAGTAATAAGCAGATGAGCTGAAAAGGTCCTAAAGTTGTCAGGGGTTTTGCGATTTTGGTTGTGACGCCGCGTGATTTTGTCGTGGCAAACAAAAATTTGGTTTTAATATTTAATAATCGAACTCAGCGCTCTGAAAAATAATTAAAACCATTGAGAAACCTACTTCAGTATTTTTCAAAATCGCCCTTTTTGAGCACCCATATACTGGATTATATGGGCAAACACCAAGAGAATTAATTTAACATAAAAACGCATGAAACTTTCTCTAGATCGCAAAAAAGGGGAACGACCTGGCGGACTGGCAGAATTGCTGACAAAAGAACTCAATCGGCCCGTTATCGGGTCTTGTTATGGACGGTGATGCGTGTCCACCGGCGTCAAGAAAAGACTACAAGGAAAACCAGCGAATAGACGCCATGGGCCAGGGAAACTTTGGAATGCCCGTCGAGGCACGTCTTGTTATCGAGGGAAAATCATAGATCTGCCTCCTGTTGACCTCGGGAAGCCCGTTTTCGGCAGTCCACCCAAACCACAAATGGTCACACAGACACATGTTCAGGAAGTACAGAGGAATTGTACCGAGGGAACCCTACAAACACCGTAACATTAAAAAAAGTGAGAAAATCGAACTTGTTTTGTTTTTCCGACACCTGAAATAGTCCCCTTATCTTAGAATGACCCCCCGTATAGTAATCGTTTTTTCTGAAACTCAGTTCCGATTTTCGATTTTAGGACGATGAAGCGTTTTTAGAGTAGGTTCTGGCTTTTTGAGGAAGAGTGGTGGTATTGCAAACATTTTCAAAAAATGACCTGAATTGATCGTCGCTTGACCCTTGCTGATTGACAATTGTGGTGAACTAGGTTAGAGTTCCACAGGTGACGTCTACATGAAACCTTCAATTCAATTTTGAGAATTTTACTAAGAGTTTGGGTAGCAATTCTTATAGCCAAAAGCAGGAGAAACTACGAGAAACTACGAAACTTTTTCTCAACTCGTAATTGAGAAAATGAAATATTACGAAGAAACATCAGAGAAGTCATTAGATGATTCTTTCGGCTTGTTATCGCTAGTCATCCATCGTTCAGCCATCAAAACGTAGAGAAACGAAATAAATCACCAGGGAGACTAAAATCTTATGTAAGGTCTCAGCTTCGGTGATGTTTAACAGTTGGCATATAGATAGTTATTAGGTAAAACATAAGTTAGTCATTATAGGTAGTTTTTTGGATGCTGGATTCGAGGGAAGATTTAAAAATTCACTGTACTGAAATATTGAATCGTTTGAATTCTCAGGGAAACTTTTCCCAAACATTTACCGACTCGTTAAATTTACCGACCGTTTACCGTCATTGTCATTCTAGGTTTTTTCAAGTAATAACAAGGTAGGTCGCTTTACGGAGGCCGCTAGATCACTAGACCTGTTGTTCGGTGTCAGATTTCATAAATTAGGGTATCTCATGAGTCATAACGAATAGTGTTTCTACCACAACTTCATCTATGGCAGTAACTCGATTGTGAAATCTACAAAATAAAATTAAAACCCGATATATCTATTTTTTGAAATTTTTAAAAATCTAAAATAAGCCAGGTAGAGCCAATAGGTGGCTATAATGCATTGCATTTCTGAGTATTTATATTTACGTATTTAAATATGGAAAATGTACTATTTTTCAAAGAAAACCAGTGGTGCGTAGATAACAAACAATACTTAGGGATAGAATATGAACTTAGGTACTTGCCTACCCAAGTTTTTGAATCAGGAAGTCGCAGAACTCGAGCGGCAGGTTTAGCTATAGCATAAACGCGGCATTGAATTAACTGCCTGTTTAAAGCCGCTAATCAATTAAAATACAGGGGCCGCAGAAATAATAGATACGTATTATAAAACGATTAACTTTCTCTCCTGGCCACTTCCGTCGGATGAGTTTCGAAGCTGCCCAGTCAGACAGACAAGTCCGGCCAGGGGCTAGGCCTAGGGGCCCGACAAGGCGTCTGTCAGGTCTGAGGAGGAACAAGGAGCGCGTGTTGCGTCAGGAGGCAGGTCTGTTGCAGAAGAGCCGCTCGCACGTAGAACGCTTTCCACCGACAGGCAGTCATTCTATCGCCTCACTGACTCCACGCCGAGTTACACGGATCTTCTCGATGGCTACATATTACCTATCAATATTGTTTATCAGAAGTTAAGAATTTCCTTACCAACGCTTGAAGGCAAAAGTCGTGGCAGGTACCTGGGAAGCAGTCGTCCCTAAAAGTGCTAATATATCGGAAGTACTGTGAGTAATTTGGATTCCGGTTATACAGGAAGAACGCATAGAAGAACGTTCCAGTTCAAGAAATGTGAAAAAAGGTTGAGAACACCCTCAAAAGCAGTCAAAATATAATCCAATTGTGTCAGTAATGTACGTATCAAAATATGGAAGTATTGTGTGTCACCACAGGTTGTAAATGACCACAGACACTTGTTCAGGATGTGATTCTGTGTATATGTGAAAAAGTTTTTTGAAGCTCCGATCCCTCTATCGAAGTTCAAACTCGAACTATAACTCGAAGTTAAACTCAATGTGAAGTTCAAATTCTAACTAAAAGTCGAAGTCAAACTCAAACTGACGTTCAAACTCGAACTAAAAGTCGAAGTTAAACTCAATGTGAAGTTCAAATTCTAACTAAAAGTCGAAGTCAAACTCAAACTGACGTTCAAACTCGAACTAAAAGTCGAAGTTAAACTCAATGTGAAGTTCAAATTCTAACTAAAAGTCGAAGTCAAACTCAAACTGACGTTCAAACTCGAACTAAAAGTCGAAGTTAAACTCAATGTGAAGTTCAAATTCTAACTAAAAGTCGAAGTCAAACTCAAACTGACGTTCAAACTCGAACTAAAAGTCGAAGTTAAACTCAATGTGAAGTTCAAATTCTAACTAAAAGTCGAAGTCAAACTCAAACTGACGTTCAAACTCGAACTAAAAGTCGAAGTTAAACTCAATGTGAAGTTCAAATTCGAACTAAAAGTCGAAGTCAAACTCAAACTGACGTTCAAACTCGAACTAAAAGTCGAAGTTAAACTCAATGTGAAGTTCAAATTCTAACTAAAAGTCGAAGTCAAACTCAAACTGACGTTCAAACTCGAACTAAAAGTCGAAGTCAAACTCAAACTGAAGTTCAAACACGAACTGAAAGTCGAAGTCAAACTCAAACTGACGTTCAAACTCGAACTATAACTCGAAGTTAAACTCAATGTGAAGTTCAAATTCTAACTAAAAGTCGAAGTTAAACTCAAACTGACGTTCAAACTCGAACTGAAACTCGAAGTTAAGCTCAAACTGACGTTCAAACTCGAACTAAAAGTCAGAGTTAAACTCTAAAAAGTAGTCTTAAGTCTTAAAAAGTATGTAAACAAATACGGATCTGATCCTTAATCATGATAATGATGCCATGAATGAGGCTCATGAGCTATGTACCTGGCTACTGCTTGCTCAACTCAGGATTCGCCACTGAACAGACTACAGTAACACAGAATTTCTATCTCAATTAAAACCGCGGCCCAAGATGGAAAGGAAAAGTACCGAGATACACGGTACAAGTGAAGTTCATCTATCTCCGGACCTGGAGCCATGTTGTAGTCGTCTGGCAACATGAAACGACCGATGTTGTAATCCGTCTTGCCTGCGTTCGAACTTAACGTCGACAGGTCTAATTGGGCAGGCAAACTTAATACATAGAAATACGATGGTAATCATCATTAACTCGTTTGAACCAGACGGACAACGTTTCTCCACGATCTTTCTTCAACATTCCGTCGAGACTGTCTCTATTACACGTGTAATGTCGCATGATGTCAATATAATCACGGAAAATGTTACTCAAAACTGGGCAGCCGCTGGTGAACGTGCAGGATAGTCCCGTGAAAGGGAATTTTCGAAATGCCCCCCTGGTTTAAGTGAAAATTGCAACCGAGCGTACCTACTTACACAAGTTACAAACTGTGCTAAAAAAAAATTTCTGGTGTCAAAGCTGTAAACACAAAATTCAATTCTCTACAACTTCGATTGAGTGACATCTTCCGATTGTGTACGACTTTTGAGAAATTTGAAAAAGGTTAAGAATTGTGGGAGCTGTGGCCATTTTTACTCCTAAAACCCGGTTTAATCGGAATTTGAATAACTTACAGTACTTCCGATATATTTGAATTTTTAGTGTTTTCTAGGTATTTTATTTTTTTCCGGCCACAAAAATCAACCGATTTGAGCGTTCTTGGTCCTAAAATATTTGTTTCACCTTGCAGAATATGTGGATATTTTTCATACTTCAATAACTTGACGTACTTTTGTTTTAAGAGGGGTTTAAAATTTACAAAGTGAGTTTTTTGAAATTTTTTATCGAAACAGCTCTGAAAGTTGTAAAAATATAACCAATTTATGAAAATATGAAGCAACTGTGGGTTATCTATGGACCACTGGTTTGTTTTGATGCTGGTTGAATTTTCCGCTCTGTATTGGACGACCAGTTACAATGAGCTAAGCTGATTGGTTGAGCCTGATCGAAAGGTAAATTGAGAAATCAGGCGAATTCTTCAATGGCAGGGAGTCATAAAAGACTCGAAGCGTTCGAGGCTCGGTAAAGTTCAACAGACCCTTCAGCGGAGAAGAAAGCTTTTCAGTTTCGGATATCAGCCCGACTCGTGATCGACGTTATTGTGCGCGAGTGTGTGTACAAACATGCGAACCTTTAGATTATTATGCAAGCGAGTACAGATTGCCTCACTGTGTTGTCGTATTATGCTGTCACTATACAAATACAAATACATTGTCGTCCTGTCATCCTCTGTTTGCGATTCACTCGGCATCGTCCAAGCCGAAGAAAGCCCTCAGATGACGAGAGGATCGTCTCTGTGGAATACTGATCGGGTCTGTGGCATATTGCGAGATCGGTCGCTCCTCAGCACGAAGTTGTTTCTCGAAGTCGTAAGCAGCTTTCTACAGTCAGTTGCCAGTCAGTTGCCTGTCAAGCGATTCTTTCCGCCTTTGACAAATGCGATTGATCGGAGACGAGGACAGTATAGTTAGCGGAGATGGCATCACGTGATTATTGTCACTGTACCGCCATTCGGGCGATGAATCAACTTCGTCACTCCCCCCTCCCAGAGTGCGTTATGCACCTACTATGCTACGTACCTTCAGGGGGTGAAAAGGGTGCAGAAACCTTCAAGGAATCCAACGAACTCAAAAAATGAAAAGTCGGTTCAGTTGAACCCCCTCAAATCGGCGAAAAAGAACAAATCTTCTAGCAACAAAAACTCCGAAAATCGCATGTATCCTCCATGTATCCGCGTGTAATCCCTCAAGATAAATAATTCGAGATCGCCCGAGCGAGGAAAATCGCGAAGGTCCCGCGCACTCGACTGTTGGATGAGTCACGTTTTTATCATTGAGACTTTCACGCGGAGGAAGAGAAAAACGCAGAGGATGGAAAAACTTCAGTCGCCATATAGAAAACAACGTCAATTAGCGGGGGAGATGAAGTTGAAGATGCGTGTCAAGGGAAGCCCGCGCCAAGGGAAGTCCAAGTCAAGGGAGGACGCGTACCGAGACGGTCCGACGATTGCGACACCGACGGATTCGCTTTGTTTCACCGCGTCGCGGGTGCGTCAGCCCTACCTGTCACTGCGTCCTCGCCGACTGAAGTTTCCTTGACTTCATCCATCATAATTGTTATTATCCGCATGATCATGAACTAGTCTCGTAGGTTACCGCTGAGCGAAAGTGATTCCTCTGTGCATGCGATCGTGAGGACTCAGTTGGACGATAGCGACATCTATCGGTAACAGCAGGCGGCAGTACACGCGCATTTTCTCCAAAATTTTCTTAGCCAGTCGGTGACATTTGAACCGATTTCCAACTGCCGAGAAAACACTTGACAGCCCTATTGGTCCAGGAAGCGGGGAATGGACGTGAAGCAGTGGTGCGTAGATAACACAAAATATTTCCATATTTTGATATGAATGTTTGACACGATTTCATTACCTATATTTTTACTAGGTACTGTTAAGGCTGCCAAGGACGAAAATATCATGAACCCCGCCTTAAATCAAAATTCGTCAATTTTTAAAAATTTTTACCTATACTCCAGTAAATTGACGAATTTAATTTCGGATATTTAATATCCACGTATTCTGCTAGGTAAAACAGAGATTTTAAGACCAAGAACGCTCAAATCGGTTCGTTCTTGTGGCCAGGAAAAAAAATAGAAAACACTAAAAGTGCTAATACATCGGAAGTGCTGTGAGTTATCGTAGTAAAACTAAAAGTGAAACTGAAACACAAGCTAAAACTGAAACTCGAACTGAAACTGAAAGAACTTTGACCCCTAGAACTGGACCTCGTCAACAATTAAAAATAATCGAGTTCCCGTGAAGACTGAACCAGCTGTTTGGCCCAAAATTTTCGAAATCAAAAAATAATGCAGGTACATAATAAACCTGCTCAATAAGTAGGGTAAAAACCTGCGCACATTTTGACGTTTTCGCGGGGGAAACCCGTTCACACCACCTCAACCTTCGACAACATTTGGCGCCGCTATTTTCTCAAGCTTATTGCTTATCTCAGTGTAATCTTGAGGATGACGGAATCGCGGGATCGCACATCCGTCACGTTTATTGCGTCTTCCCATTCCCACTAAATTGGCTGTCTGATTGGCACGTCGAGGGACTGAAGACGATTTTCGCGTCCGTGATTGATGCCGAGGAATCGCCAAGGAATCCACAACCGTGACCGCAGCCTTTCCGTCCTAACTATTATCAAGCACGAACCTATTATGGGGAATTGTTATTACTTCTATTTTGAAAAAGTAAATGGAAGTATTGTATTCGGGCTAAAATTGAAAATCTGCTCGAAGCTCCGGAAAAATGTTTGCAAAATCTGTCACTTTCTGAACAATATCTGTATGTCCGTCTGTGGTCATTTACAAACCACAGCTCCCTTAATTCTTAACCTTTTTATCAAATTTTTTAAATTTGGGTGTTTGTCTTCCGATGATATTGATAATATGCTAATATATTATATTAGCACTTCTAGTGTTTTCTATTTCATTTCGTCCTGGACACATAAATGAACCGTTTTGGGCGTTTTTGGGTCTTAAAATCTTTGTTTAATTTTGCAGAATACGTGAATATTCTTTTTATTCCAATATCTCTAGGTATTTCAATTTTAGGCAAGTTTTAAAATTTGCAAAGCGTGTTTTTTTATATTTCTGACCTAAACACCCTCAAAAGTGGTCAAATATAATCAAATGATGTCAGAAACTCACGGATCAAAATATGAAAATATTTTGCTTCGGTGTTTTTTTGTATTTCTGACCTAAACACCCTCAAAAGTGGTCAAATACAATCAAATTATGTCAGAAATTCACGGATCAAAATATGACAATATTTTTCTTGTCATCTTTTCTTATCTGTGTTATCTCATTTCTTTTCAGTTATCTACGCACTACTTCGAAACACCGACGAAGTAAGTAAAAAAGTAAGTACCTAAGTAAAAAGCGGAAATTGAACGCTAACACGAGTAATTAACCCTGAGCTGTTTCAATTTCGATCCTAAATAAATCAAACTAAATAATTTGACGTGAGATTCTCCGAACGAAATCGCGTATTATTTCTCCCATTGGCCCGTCGGGTATCGGGAGACTTGTACAGTTGGATGAGCTCCCATCGACTGCTAATAGGTTGAGGTCAGTGGCTCGGAAAGAAGAGAAAAACTTGGTCATTGTGGTCGAGGCCAGATATAGATTGAAGCTTTGCTATAGGTACCTTGTTTGGATCACGTTTTCCCGGCGTACAAGGACAATATGAGGACATTCCTAGGAAAAATCCCAAGTCTCGAAGGTGGGTACCGTAATTGAAATCGGTATAATAATACAAACTCCTGCGGTCTCCGTGTGGTTAACCGGGGGCTAATCACTGTCCAACGCGCAAGCGTGCAATGTTAGCAAAATTATTTCAGTTCACAACAACAGCATTTGATGTAGTGGGGATCGGGGAAAATCTCCAAGGTAAATTTCCCCTGAATTTTAAGATTTTCATAATTTGTAGGGAAATTTTGTTGCAAGACATTGTTTTTTGACAAAATGACGTTGATTGATTTGATACCTAATAATGTTAATAGCTGTTATAATAGCTCAATTCTAGATTTTGGGCAATTTTCCTAAAGATTGGGGCAAAGGTTTTTAAAGGCAATTCTTGAGGAATTACAAGATTTCATGCTAAAGACCTCTAGAAGAAAAATAATTAGGTATATTATTAATTTCTCTTAAAGAGGTTAGGGGGAATACCTAAGAACAAAACTTTGCTCTGATTAGGGTAGTAGAACATCAAAACAGAAACCTTTGCCCCCACCCAAGTACTGATAAATGTAACGTTATAAAACAGCAAACGTAAAAGATGGCAGTTAACTTGGGAAAAAGGTAAACCTGCCCGTATTTTGTGCAGTAGGTACCTACCTACTACAACTAAAACATTTCTTCCTCGTAAGAATGTCATTCGGTGAAGGTCAAGGATACGATTTTACAATCCATTCCATTCGATTCCGATTCAGGAGCCGTAAACAGAAATGTTGGCCTTTGAGATGTTTTCCGTTACCCGACTGCGGTGCGGCATCTCAGTTTTATATTATTCAACCTTGGATCTTCCCTGGCGCTTTTTATTTACGCGTTTGCCCGATGAGCTTGAAATTCCGTGTAAAAACGTATACATAGCAGGTTTATTATACCTGCTACACAAAGCCCACATACCCAACAATCATGTCATTATTGGGTTGTGACAAACCGGTATGAGGCCTCCCAAAAATAATTGGTTTTTTGCTTTAACAGTAACAAAGTTTCAGCTCATTGGGCGTTTTGAGAGAGAAGAAGTCAAAATCGGTGTATTGGTTCAGGAGATATTGATGCTAGAAGCCATAATTGCCGATGATCCCACTTTGATAACCAGGATAAGGAAAGTTGCGGTAGGCACACGCCTAATATTTCCGTTTACAATATCAAAATCGCTTTTTCTGAACTCAATCGCTCAACGGTCCATTACATCGCAATAGCAATCAAGTAGTCTATGGTCATCGCTTAGATTCTGTTAGATCCCACGGTTAAACCGATTGAAACATTTCATTGCACGGTCCAACTCCTTCACCTCAAGATCTCACGTTGTTTTGCAGATCAGAATGAAAACAGAGCAGCCAGTGCAAGAGGAGATAGTCGGTTCATTGCTTAAGACAATGTCCTTCACATCTCTTTCGAAAGGGCAGCCCGGTTGTAGATTCCTTTCCTGCGCCAGCCACGGCAACTGGGTCGGCCTGCCGCTGAGTCGGGGGAAGGGACCTGAGGAAGGACTTGTGAGACCTCTACTTCTACTTTGACTATTCACTTCTCACAGCCTTTCTACTCCAATATAAACAGGTCCTTTACCCTTGAAAGCGGCTTAATTGAGCGCAGATCTGGGCTTGGCGCCATTCTTCCCTTTGACTTTGGATCGGAAACAAACCGAAAGGTAGGTCGAGGAGGGTCGACAATAACGAAACAACAACGAAAACACGGGTTTATGAAAATGTAACCAGCGGTGTGTAGATAACACCGCAATACTTAGAAGTATTATAGAACTATATTTTTATACGTAATTTGTTTACGCAAATTTATTATACTTTGAAGGCTGTGCGGATCAAAATTATCAAAAAACTCACCGAGTAAAAGTGTTTAGGCAAAAGTTTTTCTGAAGCTCCGATTCGATTTTCAATTTAAAGTTTATTGTTACCTATGTTTTTTCGGCCCAAATTCGCAATAAAAGTTATCCTTGAGGATAAGGCACTAAACACATGTGCGGAAGGATGAAACCCAAGGAACCGGTCCTTCCAGGTGAGCGGTACGGGGAGGCTCCTGCTTCCTAATCCCACCGTGAAAAAAGGCGGATAACGACCTCTATCCTCCACATTGAGGTAGAAAAGCGGTTACACCGAAAACGTCCTAGTATGTTGTCAATAAGTAGGTCAGTCCTTTATAGGTGCTTACTCCGGAAACTTTTTGGGGATTTTCGAAAATAAGGTGCTGTGATAGGTAAAGATCCATCGCAAGTTTATTTTCAGCACAAGTTAACTCTCGAACCCAATATCTTAAATCTCAGCAGAGAACAACCCAAATTCAGTTGGGTTCTAATTTAAGAATAAAATTGAATTCACGCAGTTCAATTTTACCATCTTGGCAAGAGACAACCCATAGAACATCCCATTTTCAATTTCTGGTTTTTTATTTACCAAAAAAATTTAATTTTCCAATTTTTGCGGGGAGGAAAGCCATAGAATGCCATAGAAAATTAAACCCTTGTGAAATTCACGCAACACAATACCAAAATAAATAAGCGTTAATGAATACGCGTAAGTAAATAAGCGTTACCGAAATAAAATTTATTTATTTACTAATTTAATCTATTATTTAATAATAGATGCGTTTTGTCCTTGATGTTCTTCTTCTTCCTTTTTTCCTTGATGTTCGTTACAATGCAAAAATGCTGATAACCGCATTATCGAGTGTGGGAATCACTGGCAACTGGCACTGACATAGGACATGGCAACTTCTGGGATAATTCATCAGCAATGCTGTCTTCGGTTTGAAATGTGGCCGAAGTTATCAACCAGGTACTCGCCTTCAGGTACTTTACATGAGGTACGTGGCCAACCTTGAAGCATTCAACGTTGAAGTGGAGGTTCGTTCGTCTTCGGCCGTTGTCGTTGCCGTGGGAGACGGAGAACAATAGCTGGTCGCCTTCGTTTGCCTCCAACGGTCGGCGTTCGCCTTGGCTCAACCTGAAATCCTCGTTTCGAGGAACTAAGGAAGCCATCGATCGAACCGGCCAGTCAGGATGAGCTGACAAGGATGTCATCAGGACGTGCTGCCATTCCAGGCCATGAATGCATATGGGACATGGATAGGACAATGGATTGTTGCTGCTACCTACTCCAATTTGGACATGATCACACTGGGGGCATTGTTGGGTCAAAAACTTGGGAAACTTTCAGAGAGCTAAAATAAAATTTACGATTCCGCATAGTAAACTTCAGTCTGTACGTATAGGCTACTCGGGAGCGACGTGGAGATTAGAAACCGAAAATTTGTAATGGTTTTCGTAAAATTCCTCAAACACTGGCGGATTCGAGGGGGGGGGGGAGAGGACCCGAGGCTTATACTAGATAGAATAGCAAATTTTCCACTAACAGTTCCAGAAATTGTCATTTTTGAAATTTTGTCAGTCACGAAAGGACAAAAATAAAAAGGATCCGAAAAATGGTTCGTTTAGGAAATTTTATCAGTCTCTTTTTGTTGAGTACCTGGACTTCTTTCTTGGGACGCAGTTTTCACGTTGTAGGCAAAAAACTAAAAAAAGGACCAAAAGGTCAAGATTTGTAGTCTGTTTACTGGTCAATCCCCCCCCATGAGAGTGATGAATCCGCGGCTGCTCAAACACATTACTTATTTATGTACACTTTCAGTGTGCCGTTCATCTTCGAGTCGCGGTCGAGTTTTCGATTTCTCCCAGAATCGCACTCCCAGACCATTAAGATCACAGACTCTGTCCTCAGGCATAGAAATGTGCACAGCGAACTTCTTATTAGGAAAGCGCCTCTGAGATGGGAAGTGCTTCAGAATAGCTTCCATTCGCCCAGGATAATGCCCGCCCTGAGATACTAAGGGGTTCCAGCCGTCGCACGATGGGAGTTCCTTCCACAACAACCTGGTCATTACCAAGCGCTTGGCAGGAGTTTTGTTGTGTAGAAAAGGAAAATGGCCGAAGGCGTCGCTTCGCAACTTGGGACGAAGAAAAACGTTCCGAAACGCCATAATCGCACAACAGGTTCATTTCTTTTTAGCGTTTCCTCATCATTACGTGTATTACCTGAATGTAGGTACAGATACCGCAGGTCCCACGGCCCAGGAGAAAAACATTTCAAAAAATGTCCAGCCCACGTAGGCTAGAAAACTGGCGAGATGGACTCATTTGAAGTGAAACATCCCACATTCAGGCTTTTAACCGGATTTTTTTAGTTCACACGTAATTTCCTATTAGTTGTTACATGGATGCCCCCTGGGATCAGGGAAACCAAGTGAATATACAACGAGAATACTTTAATCATTTAGAAACGAATACAACTTTGCTTTTCGGTCCAGTATCACAATAGCTGCCAAAAATTGTTTGCCGGGGATTTAAAGGGGTGGAAACTCATAGCTGGGTACTTACATCTAGAAGAGAAGGTTGTAAAAACATAGTAGCTGACACTCACCTGCAACAAAGAAAAATGGCTCCATTGATAAATTTATCCAACAATATTTCTCCGGTAACTTGACGAATTTATTTTTGACATTTTTTATCCTTAGTATAGCCTCTAAAGTAGTCATTTTGTGGCAAAACTTAAAGTATCGAAGTATTGTGTGTTATCTATGCACCACTGGTTTTCCAATTTTTCGAATCTTGAACTCCTTTTTAACCATGCCTATTATACGTTATTACGCAGACGTACGACCTTTAGTTACACATCAATCCTGCGACCCTGTTGGTCCATGAATGAGTTGAGCTATTTGGACAAGTGTACAAATAAAAACAACCACCAACCTACGTCAATGGCCGCGGTGTTCGTAGAGTTAGCGAGAAAGATCAATTCAAGAATTCTATTTTCATCATTGGTGAAATCTTAAAGGATTAATAAAGTCCAGTTTAATTTACTCGGAAATGCAATATATTTCTTGGAAATAAGGTGTAATTGAACGAGTAGTTAATATAGAGAATTTAGGGGTAATACGTGGATAATCTTTATATTCTAATAACTCGACGAATTTTTTTGACATTTTTTATCCTTATAGCCTCCAAAGTAGTCAAAATATAATTCATTTTGTGGCAAAAGTTAAGGCGTCGGACTAGAAACAGTTTCAGTTACTGAAGATACCGGGTTCGATTCCGGGCTAGGGCGGAATTTTCATGCCAGATTTTCCTACTTAATTTTTTCACTAATATAAAAAAACAATTACTTTTTACTCTGCTCCTCGAATTCTGCGGCACCAGGGCAAGGCTGCAATTCCAAGAGTTCAGGGATTGTTATTAGAATTAGGTACACACAACCTTCCATCTCGGGATGGGCCGGTTGCGACAGACAAGTCTTCGCTTGTCTTCATAAGCCAAGGAGAAGAGTCCGCAGTACAGGCACGTCCGAAGGCGAACTCGGGAGGACAGTGATGCAAGAATAGTCAAGAGACGGCCCACACTATAGCAGTCTGCCGAAATCACGTACAAATATACAGACACTACACGAATAGACCATTATTCCCGGCCTACGCCTTTGAGAGAAGACCTCCTCGGGTTTATTATCATTATCAACGGGGATTTATTGGTTTAGCTCAACCATGATGGACAACCGGGATGTTCCAAATGAACAATATTTAGATTCCGACATTTCGCCATGGGATCCAATCTTGATGGAAGCTTTTATCCTTGGTTTGAGCGCTTTCGGTCGCTCGGCCCTCCTTAGAAGCAATTCCGGTCTTATTGGGGCGGAGGTGTACTTTCAGAAAAAATATTTTTTCAATTATTAACGTTTGAACTGCACTTGCAGTAAATAGGAGTCGGTTTTTGACCATGAACCTACTGGGCTTCTAGAAATTTAACGCAAAATCCAAAAATTTTCTAAAAAGTTGAAAAAAAAGTGGTTTTGAAGCAGAGAAATGTGGGTTTGCATGAAGCAAAGAGTAGTTTTCCTAAAAATACCTCGACAAAATCGTATCTTGAGAACGGGTTGAGATAAAAAAATGCGGTTGGCGGTTCCACTTTCGATCTAGTTTCACCCGAAATGTTTTTGGTTCCACCGGGAATATCAAGTTCGACACACCCTTTATAATCGCAGTTTACGTTTGAGATTTGCCAGTGGATCCACTCAAGTTTTACCTACATGTTCGGAGTTTGAAATTTCAATCACACGAATCCTGGTTTAAAATTGCTAATAATTCGATTTCAGCGGCACCTCTCGATCCCGACGAAGCAGACCCCTTCGACGCAGCCGGCGTGATGGTAAACATAAAAACGCGGTATCATGATCTCAGTTTCACGGTCCACCGAGAGATTGAGAGGATTGTTTTGCAACGCAGCGCCTGGAGATGCCTCAGCGATCGGTACGAATCGATAAATTTTCGAGCAAACTCGCTGATGCACGAGCTGCGTTGAGCAACCGACAGTCAGACAGGCCCTGAGATTCAGACTAGATCGGCCGATCGTCGGTCGGCTACGTCAAAACCGCAGGAGCCTCGAACGGGAGCTGTTGTGAAGATGTGGGTTGCGGTGCAGTGAACCTCGTCGAAAGATTCAGATAGGCACACAGAAGTGGAAATATCAACAGATTCGCCCGTTCCGGTCGATGGGACACGATTTCCAACGGCAATCGAATTGTTGACGGCGGGACTAGATAACGAGGAAATCGGCCCGAATTCGGCTGACCTTTGGGGAGGTAAACATTTATTCAGAAGGTACCTAACTACCATCCAGCTAACCTACCACGTCGCTAATAGTTCTTCTGATGATCAGCAAAAGAGCAGAACAACGATACTACCCACAATAAATTAGTGTTATATACAAATGAATAAATGGGTGAAGGGTCTAGGCCAGTGTTGCCAAGGTGCGGACGTCAAAAACCCCTGAGACAACGTCGAAAAACCCCCAAATCCCCCCAGATGTGTAAAAAATCCCCGAAAAACCTAAAAGTTAAGAACGAATTAAACATAAACTATTTCAAATAAAACATACCTAAATCAATATTATACAAGTTAAATAGTAACTAAAACTACAAACTGTTTAATACCTACTCATTCTTTCTGACTACCTATGTATCAGTAAAGTCAGTCAATAAACATACTAAACCAAATTAGGTATGTACCTACCCACATCCCAAATTATTGATATCTATTTGAGTACCTATCTTCCAATTAAATTAGTCGTGCAGTGGCAGTCTTAGCTGTTATTTCTTCATTCTTGAGCTTTTTCCTAGTCCCCCTAACTTCCACGAAAACCCCCAAGAAAAACCCCCAAAAAATGTCACCCCCAAAATCCCCTTCTGGCGAAGGAAAACCCCCAAATTTGGGGGGAAAACCCCCAACTTGGCAACACTGGTCTAGGCTAGAGCCATGATCAAAATAAAGCTGACACAAGTAAAACGGAGGCGGAATGCTCAAATGGCGGTTCTGAAAATCATTGAAGTCGGATTTTCAGTAGGTAGGTAATTCGGTATTCACATCAATAATCCGAATCCCTTGTGATTTGGTCAATATATTTTGTTGGCATTCCTGAAAATGCCAATTGCCGAAAATTTCAAAGACATTTCAACTCGCTTCATTACGGAAGATTATTAGTTATTTCTACACACCACTACAACTACCCACGTAAAAATTAAAACGCTGCGGTTTCCCCAATATTTGTTAAAATTCTTATAATTTCGCTGAAGCTCAGAGGCAATGTTTCAGGTTAATGTTTCAGGTGGGCCCCCTTACTCAATAGCCTTTCGGTGCTGTCCGTGTGACCTCAGATTGATGCGCCTGGTCAACTTCCGCTTCGAGACAATCAGCCTCCGTCCGGCCATCGGCTACGATTGTGCACTGATCAGTGTCAGCCGACAATTTATGGGATTTGAAAACCGACGAGATACGAAGGGAAGCATCGGAAAAGCCGACATGAATGTTTATAACTGACGTACGCATTTGGCTCATTTTTTCACCGTCGAGTTGAGGACTGCGGGATGTACGAATCGCAATAATTTGTCTTCTTACGGTTTCTACTTCAATTTTAGCAAATTATTTTGATTTGAAATCGGATTAGAGGTCACAAAAATAGCTCATCACATTTTTTACTCAGAATCACTTTATGGTAGTGGCAGTAGTGGCCGTATTTACGAATTTACTAGAATATATCTTCCTCGTTTTTCAACCTTTTTTCGAATTTCTAGGACCCATCATCCTATTTAACCGGAATACGGATTACTCACAGTACTTCCAAGTTAGGCACTTTCAGCACTTTTTCTATTAATTTTTTTTCACTGGCCGATTCGAGCGTGCTTGGTCTTGAAATTCTGTTTTCAAAAATCATTCTGAACCATGTGCAATTTTCTCCAAATGTAATATTCTTTCAAACCTCCAATCCAATGAAAATACAACTGAGAAGGCTAATCTAGGAGAAGAAAGTTCACATACATAGTAAAATACTCAATGACTGATTTTTCCATTCTATGAATAGTCAATAGTAAGCAATCGATTTTGTGAAAATGACCACATTCCACATAGAATACTCCGAACTTTCCGAGTGGCCGCCTCTTTAGGAGCTCTCCCCGGTTCTGAATACAAAACAGTGAGCAGGATAGTTGATTCACGCACTGCTGGATGTTAGAACAAAGTCTAATGCAATGAGCATAGGAGTGTTTAAGCGCGTTAAAAAATCACAACGCTAACGTTTTTTAAATAAAAAATCGGTTGAGGGTTTATCAATTGCCATAAAAAGTTTGAAAGTACCTGCAACGGACTTAAGACTATATTTACATGTTACATTTACATTTTTTCAACTCTATTAGGTACCTATAATTAGGCGCTAGTTTAGGTACAAACCAACCTTTTATTGACGGCGAGACGATGAGGACGAAAATGTGCAGTAGAAGGAGCGGCTGAAGACATGGGACAGGGGATACTTGCATAGCGTTGCACCTTGCACTTTCGGGCCCTTGGGGGTGGCTGAAGGTTTACGGAGGCGGATGCAGTTCACATGTCGTACCGGATATCGCGCACTGCACCGGATGCAACTAATATCGCGCGCACTGTTCACCGTGGAAATTCGTCAGCCGCGAACTCATGCGAATGCGCCTATTGTAAATTTATTCCGACAACCCGCATGAATTTGGGGAAGGGAGAAAAATTCTCGTATTTTCGACGGACGAGTTTCGGAAATTATCGATTATTTCGGCGATCTTCATGAGACACTTGTAAACGTTCCCCTGCTGAGGATCAGCGTTGCACTAGCGTAACCGAGGACACGACGCTCCCCCGTGGGGCTCAGCTGAAGAGGGGGCCCAGGTAACCGTCGGTGGGGGCGTTCTCTCCGAGACATCAACGGAGGAAGAGGCGAGAAGGCTTGCCTCAGAATCAGCCAGGATACGATCTTCACTCTGCCGTTCTAGTCTAGGACGTTTCCCAGGTCCGACAGACAATACGCCAGATAACGTGGAAAATTGTGAAACTATTTTATTATTTCATTTTTTGTGCAGGCACGATGGACTGAAGAAATCAAAAGCGACTTGACTCGAGAAGAATTTTCAATTTTTCCAACAGAAAGGATAACATTCGGCATGTGGCTGGGAAATTCCATAACAGTAATTGATTTTCAGCAAATATTCGATCACCCCCAAAAAGATGACACAGTGCAAACAGTTTGCTCGGTTCTCTGTAAAGATGACATTTTCGTGTTCAGAATCCCTAAATATACAAATTACAAAAATTGACCCGATGACAATTCTGGGATTATCTACTACACATCGCGATTGAATCGCCGTAAATTTCCAAACGTTAAATGGCTCTAAGCGATTATTTAAAAAAAAAACTAAATGAACAAAAATCATGGATATTATATTCGTAATAGAAAAGCACAAACTTCTGCTCCTACCGGCCTCAAAATTGTCTCATTTTCAGAAAATGTGATAGGACAGGTGCCTGACGTACAGACTCCAGGCGGACCGAGCGTTTTTGCCAATTTTTGAGACGTTCAACAAGCATACAACTTTTTCCATTAGGTAAATATGTCTGATCTCAAGTTTAAAACTCACAAAATCTTATCAGCTCTTCGTCCTCCAATAATTCAGCTGACGATTCTATTTCAGCTGCAGATTATCGCAACTGAACGCCAGTTTGACGACAGTGTTGCAGACGAGGAACCAAACTGGAAAGCTCAAAGCGCCCGGGACGTACGTGGGAAAGGACAGGATGCCGGTGAACGGCTCGAGCCATTCTTCCCTCAGGATAACAACGGGAGTAGATCTATACATGTAGAACAGCACCATGCAGGCGATTGTCTGGGAACATACAGAAAATTATTGCCATTACTTTGAAATACAATGTATCGCACTAGTAGTCGGTAGAATGGAGGCAGAAAGACATTGGTAAACATTTTACTGAGATTCTAACTCTTAACGACTAAAGATGTATCATCATCAGCAAATAAAAATCCAAAGGTGCGTAGGTAACACTACATACTTCCACATTTTCGTAAGTAGATTCTTTAAAAAAATTGACTATATTTTGACTGCTTTGGAGGCTACGAGGAGCAAATATTTCAACAAAGAAAAAACACAGTATGCCAATATTGATACCCGCCTAAAATTAGAATAAAGCCTGAAATTACCTCCCCTAACATCTCAAGTACAAACGTACACTGCCAATAGTCAGGAGACTTGTTAGGTTGCCTACTTACCATCATGAATTGGGCTCCGTATCTGGCAGCAAACCCGTATTTCCACTTCCTACCGGCTGTCGTCCGTGCTGGAACCAAAACAAAACACCAATAAGCTCACCGATAATTTAATATAAAGTGCCATCGTTGGAATAATGCATTCAGGACAAAATTTGACCCCATCTTCACCTTCAGCCTTGTAATCGTCTTTCAACTTGTCCAGTTGCCTTTTGAGTCTTGCATATTTGGCAAACTCTTCTTTCGGATTAATCTCTTCCAATTGTCGTCGCACCGTTGCGATTTCCTCGGGAGCCGTTGTATTCGGTGCTCTCACAAGCCACCTGCCGACCTGATCGTAGAAAATCAGTGGAAAGCGGATTACAACTCGTATATCACACCCATGTAGTTTTGGTCCATGATTACGGGTCCAGGAAGCAAGCCTAATCTTGGTGAAATTGGACCTTAAAAGTCAGGTACTCGGACTACCTGTCGAAAATGGCCCCTAAGAACGCGCTTATGCCAACTCTGGATCAAACTTTACGTTAGCTCACAACTCACCTTTTCAGCATAATCTGGCAGGCAGTAATTGAAAACACTAGCAACGATGCTAGCCAATAACACAAACATTACTATTATTTGATCAACGTCATTCAAGCTCAATCAGAGAATTCTAACAAAACGTTTTTTATGCAGACCAAATTTGATGTCAATAAAAATAAGCGGTAAATTGTTAGGTAAGTCAAAAATCCAATCATAAGAAAGCACAACCTAGACAGCTGACAGAACCCGGTTTCGTTTTGTTGTTGTTGCTCTGGCTAGAGCAGGACAACAACAACAACACTAATTCGGCGCGTTTTGCGATTGCGCTAAGCTCAACAAGTGTGCTTGTGTTTCGTTCTAAGTTCAGTCTTTCTGCAAATGGGCTTTCCCCATTTCATGCTGTATTCATTTTCTGCTGTATTCGTTCCCTAACGAACCAGTTCAATTTTACTGTTCCCACGTTCTCTTTCCAGAAAAAACAACCCTATATTATGGTTATATCTATCGAAGAGTTCTTGGCAACTCGTAAATGCGCTCAATGGTAAGCACAGAAGTAGTTATTTTTCCTCGAAGATGCGAGTGAAGCGTTCATCCAGAATCCTTGATCTCTCGGCTTCACTCGAAGGATTTCTTTTGGAATTGTTCGCTGAGAAAATCCCTCCGTATGTAGTTATTGATTGATGAATTGTTTCTTTCTTCAGTGGAGAATCTTCGGCTGACGTCTTCTGCCACAAGAACTGCGATCACGTGATTTGCGATAGGTGCCGTTCGGCGAAATCGCATGAGAAATGTCCGACTTGTGGCGTTTTGACCGGCAATTTGGTGATCGACCGAGTTTTCCAGCAAATTTATTCTTGCTTCCAATCAGATGAAAGTTCCACTCCCGTCAAGACGCCCGTTGTCAAACGGAAGTTGAAAAGAACTCCGAAAGCCCTGATGAGAGACGAGAGGATTCCGTCTACGCCAAAGTCGTAAGGATTCTTTGTAAACTAGCGCCTTGTCGCAGTCGTAAAGAGAATTCATCTGCCCACGACTCGCTTGAATCATTCTTGGTGTTTTTGTTTCGAAGGCCCAATCTACCAACAAGTCTAATGAAAAGGAACGCCAAAGGAGAAACTCCGCTCCACGAGTACTGCTGCCGAGGGTTCAATAGAAATCCTAATTTCAAATTGGACGTTCTTAGAGATATGTTGGGCGCCGGAGCCAACCCGAACACTCGGGATGCGGCAGGAATCACTCCAATGGTTTGTTCGCCATTTCGATCGAATTTCGTCCGCAAACGATACCTGTATGCGATTGAAATTTCCTGTCATGTGTAGCACGAGGCGGTTGAGGCTTGCAACGTGGAAATTCTCCGAATTCTTCTCGACAACGGAGGCTTGGTCAATTGCTACAGCGAAGACAGCTCGTGTAACACTCCGCTTCACGTGGCGGCTGAGCGATTCGGACATCTTGAACCCGAAGAAAAGTCTCCAGCTTGGGAAATTATGACGACCCTCCTAAACGCAGGAGCTGATATGTCCGCCAAAGATTGTCGCGGAAGGACGCCACTGTAAGTTTTGTAGCTTTTATTTATTGACATTGGCACGCAACCTACAATCCTACAAGTCAGTAGGAAAAACAAACGAACAAGAAGCCAGTGGAAAAATCAACTTTTATTTATGAACAAAGAAGTTGTTGGTGTGATCGTCGTATCATCGTGGGTTTGAGACAGGCTAGAATAAAAGAATCGTGACTGCTTCCTTTGACGTAATTCATTGAAAATTGAGTTTGCGAGTTCAGTTTGAGAATCAAGTTTGTGAGTCCAGTTCGAAAGTTGAGTTTGAAAGTCGAGTTTGTGAGATCAGTTTGAAAGTTGAGTTTAAGAATCGAGTTAGTGAGTTGAGTTTGAGAGTCGAGTACGTGAGTTGAATTTTGTAAGTCAAGTTTGAAAGTTTGTTCCAAAGTTCAGTTTGAGAGTTGGGTTTGAAAGTCGAGTTTGTGAGTTGATTTTGGGATTCGAGTACGTGAGTTCAGTTTGAAAGTTGAGTTTGACAGTCGAATTCGTAAGTTGAGTTTGAGAGTCAAGTACGTGAGTTGATTCTGTAAGTTGAGTTTGAAAGTCAAGTTTGAGAGTTGGGTTTGAAAGTCGACTTTGTGAGTTCAGTTTAGGAGTTGAGTTTGAAAGTTTGTTCCAAAGTTCAGTTTGAGAGTTGGGTTTGAAAGTCGAGTTTCAGAGTCGAATTAGTAAGTTGAGTTAAAAAGTCGTGTTTGTGAGTTCAGTTTGAAAGTTGAGTTTGAGAGGAGAATTTGTTAATTGTGTTTGTGGGTTGAGTTTGCAAGTTGCGTTGGTGAGTTGAGTTTGGAAGCTGGGTTTGAAAGTTCAGTTTTACAGTCGAGTTTGTAAGTTGAGTTCATGGGTTGACTTTGGATGTTGAGGTTGAGAGTTCAGTCAGGCCTTACTGAGTTGTGAAACCTTTCGAAATGTGAAATCTATCAGCTGATGAGTACTTATAGTACTTCCATGTTCTGAACAGAGTATCTACTCTGGCACCGTTAATGGACAATAATTTGCCAACTTTTGGGTAACCCTTTTTCTGGTTTCAGTTCTCTAATTTCTAATTCGCGCATGCGTGCTGCTCTGATCGCGTACCGGCCGATCGTTTCTGTCCGAAAGGAATTGATCGCTCCCACCCCGCCAATCGTTCTTCGACCTCTTCCCGTCAATAGTGTTGAACATGATTTGCTGGCGGGCATCTGGAACCGTTTCAACGTCGGTCATCATTTGCGCTCCATGGAGTAAGAACAACAACTTTGATCCTGCTGATGTTCAGTCAATTCCATAACGTAAATCGTGTGAACGTAAATATCAGTGTCGGTAAATGGCAATATGTTCTGTTTAGTTTCTTATCTTCTCGCCTAGTTTTTTCTTGGTTATCTATTGCGATATTATTATTCATTTTGCCAGGGTCACGCACATACTGCTTGGTAGTGATGAAGATTACATGAACCCAGGCTTCACCCTCCGCCTTGGCATTTTGCTTGGTCTTTTCATCGTTAAGAAGCAATGTATGTAAAATTATGCTATGCCCGTCCTGCTGAGCCATGTTTATTGTGTTCAAAGGATCTGTAGGTATTCTACTAATCAGTTGGTTGGTCGATTTTTCAAAAAATTGTACGAGCATCCACTGAGTGAGAACGGGCGTTGATGCAATGTGGAACAACGACGTTATGCACGCCTTTGAAAATCTGAAACTTCGGCAACCTCAATTTTTCGTTTTATTTTTTACATTCTTCGAAGTTTGAATTCCTGTGCTTGAAATCATTGCAGGGCTAAAAGACTCGTTGGATGCCGACTCTCTGCTACCAGCTGATCTTTACGAAATCGCTCGACCCATTTTGGTCAATTCCCGCTTGGAATATGTGTCTCGCCGTGCAAGGATCAATCATGAAACTTTGGTGCGTTCTAATTTCGAATAGACGTACCTACTACCTACAAAATTTCAAGTTCTGTAGCGGTGCCTTAACATTAGTATTTCATTCGGCTTGTTTCAATACTATTTTTCCTGTTCCTAGAAGCCGAAACTGTTCACCGGGGGCCAATTCCACATACTGACGACTCCTCAGCAGAAGATCACCAGCGATGAAAAGGAGAAATTGGCAAAACTGATTCAGGCTGGCGGCGGAACTCTCCTCGCAAGAGAACCCAAAACGACCCGAATCGATCAAGATGGCGCCACTCTATTTCATGCTCCCGAGGGCTCAATGTTCGAAAAGTGTTCTGTTTTCATATTATTCAAAAAATCACCCCCCGAACCCATGTACTCGCTACCGCACATGAAGCACGTATCAGTCCAGTGGGTATATGACTGTATTGATACATTTTCTATCGTTAATTTTTAACCTCCTCGTTACCAGCTACTGATTTGTGGAAATATAGGCATTTCTATTTTTGGACTCCCCTGTGTTTTTTCCGTTTTACCCCGAAGAGAGAGAGAGAGATGGAGAGAAAACTTGGCTTTAGAAAATGGGCAATTGCCCTGAATAGTCAGACAACATGAGAAAACAAGAAAAACCCCATTCCATTTTACAATGACTACTCCTATTGGGGAGCCTTATGTCGTTCCAAGAAAAGAGGTCAACTCAAAAATTGCTAGAATAGGTAAATAAATAAATTTCAGTTGAACACTTCAGGGGGAAAACAGATATAATATATCTGTTTTCCCCCTGAAGTGTTCAACTGAAATTTATTTTATGTATATTATATATAGTATGTATATTATACATACAGAAAACAGGGATATACATCGAGGTAATTAGGAAACACTGCTGTGCCAAATCCTGTTTTTCTGCTAACCAGTGGTGCCAGAGACGAAATTTTTGGGGCCTGCCCGGATGACAAAAGAAATTTTTCTGGATCCGCCTTATCATCTTTTTTCTTAAGCTACACAAAAATATTTTGAGAAATAAGCTAGATGGTGGAGCAATAAATTATTTGAGTCAGTAGCTAAGTCAGTATGCCTACTCCTGCCGTTTGGAATAAAATTATTGCCTATTTCAATATTTTTATAAATTACCTTAGTAGGTCAGTACGCTTAGCAGGGTCCTAATTCTATATGAAATAACTTTATGATGGATATACGTATTCAATAAATATATAAATTTTATTGCCTGACCCATGAACATTGAAAGAAACGCCTTCTGTCTGGTCCCGGCTACGGAAAAAACAACGGATACGGAGTGAACAGATTTTCATCGTTGGCAATTACGGTATTACGATTTTCTGATCTGGCACCACTGCCTCTGCTTGTTTTTGGAAAAACTAAAAACTTTACGTATTGACAAGTTCATAACTACTAAACTGCGTTTTGGTAATTAGAATTTGATCTCAGTAATTCGAGTCGGTTCAGATAAGTCAACAGATTCCAAATCCAAATCCTCCTTCGTTTCGAAAGAAAATGAGCAGCTCGGAACCCTTTCAAATCCAACCGGCTAACAAAGCTCAGCCATCGGCTGAAGTCCCGATCTCAACAGCTCCACTCTCAGCAGTCGCTGCCCAACCAGGCCCGGAATCGGGTAAAGTACAAAAATTTACCTATAAAAAAATACCAAAGTGTAACAATACTGAAGAAACCAGGCCATTACGACGTAAACCTAGGCGTTTTGAGCTACCTTACGTGTTATAGGTAATTTATTACGGTTCCTTCTCGGAGACCATGGTCAGAAACCCTTTATCGACGCATGCGCCAGTTGAACCGGTCATGGTTCGATTCTCGGGCGGTTCCCAACTGCCACCCTGCGCCTGTTCCCAGTTTTTCGCTCAACTGCCACCCGGGGTCTTGCTTTGACGTGGGCCACTGCCACCCAACCCCCTACCAGCCACTCCACCAACAAGAGTATCGTATTTTACACTGAAAGTAATAGTAACGATGTATCACTTATGGTGAATTCTCGAATCAAAGTTAAGCAGGTTAATTGCTATTAGCAACAACGTATCTCTAAAAGAGTTACCAAGAGCAACTAATCCGGCATGGTGAAATTCACCAGTCATCAATCAACTGTACGCGTCAGAGTAACATGAGTAATTATTTAACATGAAAATACATTCAGCTTTTGGGTATCTCTCTGTCAACGGGTCAGCAGTTGCCCCCGCGCTCTGACTTACGCTCCGCTCCCTCTCTCGCTTTCCCGCTGCTCGGGTGGCAGTTGTCCTCGTGGTGGATGAGGATCGCCAGGAAGGGTTGCACTTGGGTGTCGCCCTGGTTGTCACTCGGACAACGTTTTTTTACCTCACTGGATATCGACGGTCCCACAGCAACACCCCGTATCGTCATTTTGGTCACTTTATATCCCACAGAATCCCAGTCGTCCTCTCTGGTGGACAAATCGGGCAATGGAACGCCTAAGAAAGTTGTGTCAAAGAACAAGAAGAAGCGGAAAGCGATCAAGGATGTGACAGCGCCGCGCCAACCGTTGACCGGTAAGTTAAATATTGAAAAATGATAGCCTGGCCAGCCTGCCGTGTTCAAAATGTTGACAACAAGGATTTACAAATAAAGAGAGGGCTGTCCTGGGTTGGAAAGGATGCGCATCCTTTGATTGTGCGCCAAGCCACGGAACTGTTCAAGATTAGAGAGCCGTCGAAACCTTATGTACCTATGCCATGTAAGGTTGTGATCCTAACCTCAATCACTTCATTATGGCCGTTTACGAGTAGTGCTAGTTTCATTAAGTTTTTTGACTTGAAGAGGCCATCCCAGCTTGCGAAACATTCATTCATGAACCTTTTGTTGTTGAAAAATCCGTTGCCTAGCCACCTCGTCGAAATTCCGCATTCTGTTTGTAGGTTACGTGCGCTTTTTGAATGACCGCAGAGATCACATCAGAGCTGAAAATCCGAATATGCCGTTCTCCGAAATAACGAAAGTTCTCGCAGCCGAGTGGAGCAATCTTGCTCAGGATCAGAAACAAGTGAGAAATAATGTTCATCAAATTCTGATCTGCTTTGCAGAGTTGTACAGGGGTTATCCCCTATTCTCCTATCTTATTGTTGATAATGACGTTCGTGACGGAAAGTACGAAATTTCTCCTCAGGGATTGTTTCATGGGGTTTGAGGACATGCAAACTAAAATCCCTCACCTTTCCCAGCTAAGCATAAATATGAAGGGGTCCCGTTTTTTCATCCTTACTTGCTACAACTCTTTTTCGACTAGTTTTCCAAAAAAAAGTTTCATTCTCTCCTTCCTCCAGATTTTTTTCGTTTTTGATCTGACTGCTTACAAATGTGTCTTCCCAAAAACTAGGCCTACCTAACTGCAGCCGAGCAGGACCGCGAAAGGTACGCTCAAGAATTGGCGGCGTACAAGCAATCGGACGCGTACAGGATTTTCAGCGAACAGCAACAGGTCGTTAAGAAGGTGAAGGAAGAAAACGAAGAAAACTCGTTCCAAGAGCCCGAAAACAACGAAATGAACGGCTATGACATACCGATTTTCACCGAAGACTTTCTCGACCACAATAAGAGTGAGTGATGATAATCTGTTTTTATCGACTTTGGTAGGCGTAAGTACAACATTGAGTAGAAATGGATGCCCGATCGTGCCTTTGTTATAATCCTTTACTGCAGAGACAGAGGTACACCTTCAATGGTACACTAGACTAGGGGTTAGTACACTAGAGGGCGCTGGATCTGTTTCTCCACCTGACCTCGTTTTTGGCCCTTTTGATTTTTTGTATACCGTTGAAATTTCACCAATGTCCATGGTCTTTTTTCATTCATCCAGGTCGAGAGATCGAATTGAGGCAACTCCGTAAGAGCAATACGGACTACGAACAGCAAAACGCGACTATACAAACGTACATTGCAGGACTGCATTCGTCTATAGAAAAATTAACAGTGGAGACTCAACAGCAGAGGAGCAACAACAACGCGCTTACGCAACATTTGGCCAATTTGAGAAGCACGTTCGCCAACGTTTTGACACCGATCAACGTTCCTAGTAAGTCGAGGAGGCAATTTTTGACCGAAGTTCATTTTTCGGACAGAATTTTCAAATTTGTCTGCTACGCCGATCAAAATTTGACCAGCGTTTGAGTTATCGTCTCTTGTGGATGGTAAGAGCATAGTGTAGTAATAGACTTAATGAACATTTCATTTTTTCTACCAGTGGTGTGCAAATAACACACTAAAACCCAACTAATTTCAACTTATAGGGAGTGAAAAAGGTGTGAAAACCTTCAAGGAATCCAACAAGCTCAAAAAATTCAAAATCGGTTCAGTAGAACTCCCTCAAATCGCCAAAAACGCGAAAAAGGAGAAATCGCGTCAAGAAATTTCGAGCCAAACCGATAAAAAAACAAAATTTTCAAATATTTTCGGAAAAAACCCTATCCTATGGTAAATCAATCGAGAAACCCGGGAAAAATACTCAAAAAATTCTAAACCATCAGTGTCACCTTCAAAATTGAGTTTTTGTGTTTTTTCAAAAATGGACCATACTAATGTTGATTTGGACCCCTTAACCTTTTCCGATCGGATCGCCCGGACAATATGCATCAAGTTGGACCAAACCACAACTTTTAGGACCAGTTTCTTCAAAATCGGATCAGCGGTTCGGTACGAAGTCCTGATCACAAAATTTGGCCAAAATGTCAGTGAAAGAAAATTTACTACAGAGATTTCTGACGTGCTTTTCCAGATCTTGACAAACCGACAGTCGACACGATCGACGCTTACATGACGAAATTGCTGGCGTACGTGAAGGAAAACCCTCAAAGTACAATTACGGCCAATGTACGCAAGGCTATCGCCGATCTTGAGCTGCAAGCTTGACCTCCGAAAATGTTCGCATTAGATGGGGCCAGTGTCACCGAACCTGCCGTATCTTCGAGGGAACATCGCGCTCAGAAAATTCGGAAGAAATGACCGGTAGAATTGAGTATGATCGCTTTTGCGAAATTTTAAATTCCGCAACAAATCGGAAAGGACTCAATCGTTATCTACAGATCTATTATCTCGTATTTTAATTCTCTCTGCTGAAAATAATTACCGTTTTTTCAGTTTTCAGTTGATTAACTCACTATCAACGCCAACTAAATCATTTGCTTACCCCCGGAAAGAATTTTTCCTCTCCCGCCCCTTTTTTGTATCCTTAAGATTTTAGAACTTGAGGGATTATTTGACTTTAAATGCAAATTTTGCATTTTTACTCGCATTCCTGAACCCAAAAATTTCAAGTTTTTCCTGTGATTCGTCCTGTGCGTTGGGTCTTATGGGGGAGAAAAACTGGCAAATCAGCCTTGGATTAGAGTTGATCTGGATATTGTTGCTCATGGTAACTTTGTTAGAACTTATGTCGCTCGGTCCAGATTAACTCTGATCCAAGGTTGGTGAAATCGGCCATAATAGTTGCGCCGTCAAAATCTTGTTTTTTAACCATAGAAGCAATAATTGGTGAATTGAATTATTCATGCTTTACTCCATTTTGTAAACGCAGATCGCACCAATTTCAATATCAAAAATATTTATTAAACCTTCAGTAAAGAAAAACCCTCTAGACAACTCGAGTAACTGTTGTAGCCGGTTTTCTGAAGAGCAGGCATCAAAATTTGATGTTCAACATCTATGATCAACATTTAATGTTTTCATTCGAGTTCAAGCGATAAATCGGAGCCGAACTGCCTCAAATACGATTCCAATTCCTCCACGACGGAATGTTGCGGATCATATTTGTTACCCTGTAGAAAAACAAAAATTTTGTTTTAACTGTCATTCGGCATGCAACATTGATTATCTCTATTCCTGGCAAAAATTAGTTATTGGTATCACTGGAATTGTGTTTCCATGTACGTAACTAATGCAAACAAAATCAAATGCTAACATTTTGTTGACTGTTGAACTGGAAAATGCTAACTTTGTAGTACAAAGCGGCAAAAAGTACGAAGTTTCCAACAACTCCTAATTGCGTAATAAGTACGGAAAAATAATTTTTATTTCTGGAAATTAAATTTTAAACAATTATTGGTGTTTTGCTTAAGCGAAGTGTATGATCAAAATTTACTATCCCCGGATTTATTGAGAAGCTAGGTATTTTTTAGCCGATAATTACCTCGTACATAAACCAAACTTTCTTTTCGTAATTGACTATTGAGTTTTCCCTGTATCTGAACGCTTCCATGAACGCCATCAGCGCTTCTTCAGTGAGCAGATTGTCTGTAATTATATCGGGGGGTTATCGATTGTCAACTATCGTGTTATTTTTATGAATGCAAATGGCTCCAAATGCACGTACAGCTTAAATTCAGATACCGAAGGCTGACATTCCCCTTGCACATGTATTGTCCTTCGTCTGTTTCGACGACGTCGGCGACCATACAATGTTCGACTTGCGGCACTCGCTCTTCTACCCATTTTTCTAGGTCGTAGTAATACATCAGCAGGTCGTCAGTGTCGCAATTCTCACCAGGATGATCGGGCGGTTGCTCTGGGAAATGATGGTACAATTTTCAAGAAATTGCTCGAGAGAAACAGAAACATAGGATGATTAGAAATTGAAAACCCGGGTAACTCAGATTTTTCACATTTTGAGAAAAACCAATTTTTCCGCCAAAAACCTTTTCACTTCCATATTTACAGAGTAAATGGAAGTATTGTGATCGTCCTAAAATCGAGAATCGGAACGGAGCTTCAGAAAAAACTTTTTCTTATACACATTTACTCAGAATCACTTCCTGAACAAGTGTCTGTGTGTCCGTGTGTCCGTTAGTCCGTCTGTCCGTCTGTGGTCATTTACAAAAATGGCCATAACTCCCTCATTTCTTAACCTTTTTTCAAATTTCTTGAACTGAAATGTTTGTCTCGGCAAGACCTAACACCCTGTTTAATCGGAATTCGGATAACGCACAGTACTTCCGATATATTTGAATTTTTAGTGTTTTCTATTTTATTTTTTCCGGCCACAAAAATGAACCGATTTGAGCGTTCTTGGTCTTAAAATCTTTGTTTTACCTTGCAGAATATGTGGATATTTTTTATGTACCGAAAAACTGGCGTTTTTTATTTTGGGCGAATTTCGAAATTTGAATAGTGAATTTTTTGATATTTATGACCTAAACACCCTTAAAAGAAGTCAAAATATGATCAAATTGTGTCACAATTTTACGTTCCAAAATATGGAAGTATTGTGTGTTATCTACGCACCACTGGTTTCACTGTGGTTATTTGAAAATCAAAAAAAAAATTGATTGATTTTGCAGTAGGTATAGGTTAATGTGAACGAATTATTAAGCCCCGACAAAAAAAATATTCAAAACATATGAATCTAATGTCAACTCATTTCGACGAAAAATCGAGTTACCTGATTATCTGTAAACCGTTGATGGGAGGCCCTAGGGTTATCATAGAGTTGAGCGTAATCATAAATTAATTGGAATCACTAGCGTTTATTTCAAGCATTTTCAACATAATTGGCGCTACCTGTTTCGTAGCCGTCAAAATTCATCGCAATTTTCTGCGAGTCACGGATGCAATCGTCCATCTGCTCAAAAGTAGTTTATCATTGCTTCTAGAAGAAAGTAATGTGCATACCTAATAGCAAGGGGTAATTATTTGTCCAAGATAAAAAAATTGGTCTCACTGTCATAGGACGACCAAGAACTGGGCCGATTCATCAAAATTGCCCTTTTTCTCAGAATCACTCACGTATGCCCATTCTCTGGGTATTTGAATCGATCAAAAAACACCATGTTGGTGCTCACCAAAGTTTTCATTCGGAAAAGCCGATTGCAAATATGCTCCCCCCTATACTCCAGTTCTTTTCTGGTCAGGTTGAACGGGAGGAGAACCGCCGCCAACGATGAACCGCCTCGGTCGCAAATTCTGTTACCGGCCAATGACAAATACGACAAACTCCTATTCCATCGCAATGCCTGGAACAAGCAAATCATAAAATTAACGCCCGCTCTAAAACATTTCTGTAACGATTTCAATTTCCTGGTACGAAGAACTCACATCTGCCAATGCGCGTGCGCCATCGTCATCTATCAGATTCCCGTTGAGATTGAGTGAGCGCAGCGTTTGATTGGCAGACTGCGCGCATTCCAGTGAATTCGCCAAACGTATTGCGCCAATGTCTGTGATCATGTTCAGCCGCAGCGAATAATACAATAATCTGCAGAAAATAAAAAGATCCCTTGGTTTTTTCAGGTTGAGGGTAACGTAATGGATTTTTTTCACCTTCTTGAAATTTATTATTATTTGCTGAATTTGCAATTATGTTGGAAAACTGAAGGGGAAACAGGTGATGAATGTAATTCAGTAGATAGATAAATTCTGTCGGTAGATTCAAAAACAGAAATTCCGCTGATGGATCTTGAAATGTACGGATAACAACTAATTTCAACCGCGCACTGAATTAAGCTAAAACCAGTGCTTAGATCCCGTACTTGAAATTATCTTTCAGCGCGAGGTGGTAATTCTGGTCGTTGATAATGTTTTCATCCAAGTATAAATGCGTGACGCTGGAGTTCTTCAGCAGAAAACCCAGCATGTGCATACTCTCAGCGAGAAGTGAACATTTGATCAACCTGTTGAAAGGTAATTTCAATTACTTGTGACTGCCGGTGATTTATTGAAATAAGGGAACAATTTAATGTTTTAGGTTCTTTTCAGGAAGTGATCCTGAGTAAAGGTGTATAAGTAAACAGTTCTTCTGAAGCCCCGTATTGATTATTGATTTTATTAAAATTCCAAGAATTCCATTTACTTCGTAAAAATGGAAGTAAAAAATTAGGTATTTTGTGTTATCTACGGATTCCTGTCAAGCTGGTTTTAGGAGGTGTAAAAACCCTTGATGCCTGCTGTTGATTTTGTTCGCCTTTTACGGCTGACAAATCGTGTGCGACGAAATGCAAATCTATGCAGATAGAAATGTCAAGTCTTCGGGCATCGCATCCGGTGTCGGTCGGATGTCGGGCCAAAAGCCAAAACTGAATCTGTTATGCATGTCACGAACTGGATGCTTTGACGAGGCCCGCCTATGATCGTGCATTGTTGTTGTGGGAAAGGAGCTTGACTGACTTCTTCAGCTGGACGATCTTCTGACTTGTCGGTGAGGGGGGTCTGATTCCCTATCCCATTACTTGACCGATGCATATTTTGCGGTTGTCAGAACAACACCCACATCGACATTTTGGTCACTTTTCTGGAAAGCCCTGGTTGTCAAAGATGGGAAAAAATTACGATAAAATCAGTTTGATAAAATCATAATCGCGGCAAAACTTGGAGCACATGCGAGGCCATCTCCTCTGAAATGGCAATAAGGGTTGTTATCTGACACTTGAAATGCGCACATCCTGTTGGAATTGCGCTGGGACTTCAAATTTTATTGTATCCGCGTTGAAGAGAGCTTTCCAACCATGTGCATAACTTATTTTTGACAAAAATGACGATAGGGGCTGTTGGTCTGATAACCGCGATTTAGAACATACATGGTCAGGCCCTCAAGCTCGGACCACTGTATGAGCCTAGGAGCCATGAAATCTTATTCGTTACAAGTTTTCACGGGTCAAACTTAAGTACCTAGTACTGTGAGTCCAATGTGCACCGCTAGTCCCATAACGTGTGGGGACAGCTCCGTGAGATGAACATGAAAAAATTGGTACTACCGGCGCCTGAGTCCAAAGTCGAACTGGGTTACTGAAATTTGGTGATTTGAGATTACGCGATGGTAGTTACTTGAGTGTCGTTAGGGTTTCGAAGTTTTCAACGAATCGGCATATGGCGCTCGAAAGTGGGGCACTGATCAGCCTTCCTGGTCGATAAAATGGATAAAGGTATCAAATTGGTAAACCTTATCAGAAAAATTGAGTAGATTATTGTTAATTTAACCAATAATAAACGGTTACCCGGCGAAAAGCAACGCCTGGGACGGCGGTTCACTTTACTTGCTTAACGTAAAGTAAATCGCCGTTCCAGGCGTTGCTTTTCACCGGATAACCGACGTTGTCCCAGGCGTGCACAGCCGCCCTCAAGAAGAGTGTCGAAACCAATCAGGATACGTCGCTGATCTCGTAGCACCTAAGGTACTGTGATACAGGGCTACCTATTCCCTCGCCACTTTGGGTTATAGATGCCTAGAGGATCAAATGCTTAGAACCTTGCGTGGGATGCTAGACCCATCGGGCGGGTTGTCAGTTTAAGGATTTTTTGCCTGTCAGGAGGAGGTAGCCATGATCTCTAGGCTTACGTCTGTGCCTTCGCAAACAGACTCGCCTCAGACATCTCCTGGATAGCGGACCTTGATGAGCAAAAAATGTCCAAGCTAGTCTCTAAGAGATGTCAACTTATCGGGAATGGGGGCAACCCCTGTGGTGTTATCTGTGGGTAGATAACCAAGAAGTGCTATTATTCATGCTCAAACACGATCTGGTTATAATGCATGTAGTCAATGGCGGCCAGACGTGCAAAAACAATATTTTTTGCAAACGTACGTCAACAGTTTTTGAGCATCGCCCTTATGACTGTGTAGCTTATGCTGTTTGACCCTTTATGCTGTTAGGCCTGAATGAGATCAATTAGGAAATAGCGGAACGTTCCCTCTCCGGCAGGACTCGAACCTGTCGTCTCCTGCACTCCATAATTTTTCTGTTGAAATGGCTAACGAGCCCCGAAAAATCAGGTCTTAATACCAAGCAGAGGTTGACTGCCCAAAATTGATGATTTCCCAACACAGATTCAAGATTTTTCGAATGGTTACGTAAAATAATTTTAAAATTCTACTCTCGAAAAATCGAAAAGGGCTAACAAGTTCCTGTCAGCGCACGTACCCTGAACACGAATACCCTTCACAGCACACGGTTCGACGTTTCGCAAAAGTACGTGAATTTCCGTTGACGCCTCCACACGCTCTTCGTCCGCTCTGCAATCATTCGCAAAAATTTTAGCCAATCCTAAATCCAGAGGCAATAAATAAAAATATTTATCGTGAAAAACTATTTGATCCTGAACACTGGCGAGGATCAGTAAGGACCCTCAGTAGTCGATTCAAATTTTCGTATTTCTTTTACCTGTTATTTCTGCAGAACTTGACGTATTCGTCCTGGGATTGTTCAACGAACGGACCACCTGAAGGAATGGGCCGTTTCAAGGTATCCACCCTGACAATTTCCGGGGGGTCCTCGACGCCCTCATCCTCGCACCATAAATCCCATTTAGCTTTGAGCTCGTTGAGAGACCCTTGAAGTAAAATCGCACTAAAGCAATTTTGTAATTGTAATTTTTTTTTTTTTTTTTTGTTGCAAAATTGTCCATACAAAGTCAATCTAAGTTCCTAAACCTGCCTACAGTCAAAAAGTAAATACCTAGTAATCCGAACTTCAATATTTTCTTCAAAACGCCCTAAGGATTGTGAATAGATTCAGTGAAACGTTGGCCTTCGAAAACTGTCCATGTGTATGTACCTTACTTCGGACCAAACCTCGAAAAAGTAAAAAACTTGAAGCGGGCGAGAAAAATTCTGAGATGACTGAGATTAACAATTGTCATAGATGAAATTAGATTGACATTTTGTCTGGCCAAAGTTCGGTGACATAGGGGAGTTCCTTCGTGCGAAACGCGATCCACCCTCATCCCAATTGGCCCAGAAGCCAGAGATTTTATAGCCCAATAAAATTCCCTGGGCAAACGAGACGTCGGTTCGAAAGGTCTGTGATGACTGGTTGTCTGGCCGGGTTCGACCCCATCGACATTTGATACTTCGAGACTCGTCAAGGGAATACAACCGGGGTTCTAAATCGGTTGACAGAAATAGAACCGGCTTAGGGTGAGTTCATCAATTCGGTTTATTCGTCGAATATCCAATAAAATAAAATAAATATCAAATAAAATTTTCCATGGGTACGATGAACCGGAAATTCATAGAATGCATTCCCAAGACGCTACTTTTTCGGAGAATAATGTTTGTTCGATAAACTTAATTGATGAACCCACCCTTAGCGAAAGAATGACGGTACGAACTGTCAATGTCCCTACAAGGGCCAAGATATCATAGGTGGAATGAAGCGTAGTTATATATCATAATTAAGCGTAATAATCATTAGGTAGGTATACCTACTCATCCATCGTATGGGGTGAAATACTGGGTGTACCCTGCCAGGGTAACTCTAGAGGCTGTCTCCACGAAAAGTTGTAAATTTGCAAATTATCAAATTTGATCAGCTTTCTAATGTTAAGGACGACTGATATTCTCCATCGGTTTCATCAAATCTGAATGGGGAAAAACAGTTGGTAGAAGTAGAAATACCAGAAATATTGTGAACGTCCTACTTGACTCACCAGAGGGTAGAGACGGAGTCCTAGATTTACGAGCGCTCATCAATCAACGATAAACCCAATGTTTTTTTTTTTCAACTTGGCGGAGACGATAGTGCGAAGATTCAACAAACTTGTTCCCCGTGCAACTGCATCAATTTATTATTTATCCAGATCCAGTCGACAGCAAATCCAAGAGTAGGTATGTAGGCGTAATTCAGGCTGGACAATCTACAACCGGTAGTAGATAGGTAATACCTATAATAGGTACCTTCTTTAGTGGTACATTGTGTGTTCAGGCTAGGACCGAGGTAGGGAATATTGGATTTGTATTTATTTTGATTAATTCGGTTGGTAATTGTAGAACTAATTAAACATTCCAATAAATCCGAGATGCCATTCAGAAAAAGGTAATTAACCTAAGTATGTACCTACTTGTAAAAAATTTTTAGGCAGGTGTTAATGAAATCTTATTTTGAACATAATTGTGTCTGATGATTAGACTCTGATCGTCCTGTCTTGGCGCATTTACCAAATTTTCCATGTAGATTATCAACTTTCTGTCGCCGTCACGTTTGTTATTTTGAGGAAAATTCTAAAATTTGCAAGTGTTTTTTATGTTTTTGAATTTTTAATCCCAACTGCCAGTCTAGTAGGTGTCATGAGTTCAACTGGAATTAAAATTGGTAGGTAATGTAATTTAGACAACTCGGTCGCTTTTTGGTTGTAGGTGCATCCATTATTTACTTCGTAAAACTAGGTATAAAAATACCTATCTACCTAAACGATATATTTGGTACTAAAATCTAGGAAACTTTGATGCACATGCAAACATGAATGTGCATTAGCGTGATATTTCATTCGCTCGATTGGAAATCAAACCTGTCACGAATGTTATGTACATAGTGGACAATTAATGGGTCCTCCCTTCGTATGAAATCCGAGTCGACCAGTCGCCTCCCCATCTGCCGTGTTCCTTGGCATCGGACAACTACCAAGATCTGACTCCCGTCGTAAACACAAAACAGCCGTAGTGCGTGTTAAATCAAGCTTGTAGCAGAGGAGAGGGAGCAACTTGGTCCTGCCTATATCACCAGTCCATGGATAAGCTCAACAGGGATCGGAGGGAGAGGCAGCCCTTTGACTACCCAGCGCTTAATTAACAACTAAAATGTAAGTATGCAATTTTCATTTTCAACGCTTATGGATTTATTATTTGAACAATGTCAGGCATTAGACTATCTACATGCAAATAGCTTGGTAGTGTACTAATACAGGGCAAAGATTTAGAAGGCATACATTTATAAAAGTATTTTAATTTAAAATAAAAATTCACTCGTACATCGAAAATTCGATCAGAGAAAATTTGCAAATAGAAAAGAGGAGAAAACTCAAGAAGAGACATTTTCAGCAGAGAAAATTTTCACTTAGAATCACTTTCTGATCAAGTGCACGCGTATTTACAAAAAAATATATTATAAATAAAAAAATAATCTAAAAAATATCTCTCTAATGAAAGTTATATGGAGTTTATAATTTTAAAACAGATTTGTCACTAACAATTTGTGAATTTTTACATTTTTATTTGTAATTAAATTTTGGGTTTTGAACACACGAGGTTTTGCAGGTACACTGTCGAAACACTATAAATTTCGACAATATGAATTTAGTATTTCGACAGTGCAAAACCGGCAAAGCTCATGAGGGAAAATGTGGAAATTCACATTTTCTGGTTACCGATACTAGGAACCGTGAGTATGCGCATAATATACTCGGGCATTTCCCTGATCATACAACAAAGTTATCCCAAGGATCCCTTGTATTAAAATTGACTATCCTGGCGTTGTTTTACGCCCAATGAATTTCCAGGCCTGGAAAATGACCTGAGAGAAATTAACCTTCGCGCAGGATGCAGGAGATTTTGGTTTTCGGGAAAATGTTCGCTCCTGTTTACAGTCGGGTCATCATACTTTACGTAGCTGTATACGCCGTATACACCAGAATACACCTCAAGATTAAACCCTCCCCAAACGAAGATAGACCCACACTAACCGGGGGTCGGTTCAGTGAAGCACCAATGAGAGGGGATCTCAGAGGGCAAATGTAATTGAAGGCCTCATCGGCCCTCAAATTATCATAAGTGCTATACCAGCAGCATGCGATAATAGTCGGTCGTTAGCCTCCTCTGGTCTCAGATTGGAATTGGAGTAGAACCTAACAAAAATTCGTCATCCAAGCTTCCAAAAAATGCACTAGCCAACACATGATAGACTACAGTGAAAATTGTGGAGTACCTAAGGGTACCAAATCAATTTTGGCCGAATGGGAGACATTCGTGAAAAATAATGTACCAAAACCTTGCTGGCTGGCAGTAGTAGGTATAAGGGATATAGCAGAATTTGCTCAAAACACTGGAGGCAATGTGATACTGATCAATGGATTTAGTGCTTTTTGAACACCAACACATGGAAATTCTTTTATCTGATAGATATACCTGGTACTTTTTCAAAAAACCTGAAAGTTCATCCTTCAGCTTCAATCTGATTGCATTTTTGTACATTATTTCCAGAAATGATGTGCTTATGTAATCGGTCAGAATCTTTTTTACAAAACTCCTCAAACTTTCATCTTCCACGTTTCAGAGGGTCTAGAACACGAATCTGCAATAAAACCGTCCGTCCGCCCTAGAAGGGACGAACCGGCTAAATTCTTTTTAAAGTACCTACACAAAAAAAATTCAAATGTCAAAAAAGTCAAGATCTCAAAATCAGTTTTTTTTTTTCAATTTTCGACCCCTCATACTCGTAATGTTTTGATCGGGTTCCCCAGAAAATATGCATCAAGTTGGAGTAAACCTCAACTTTTAGGACCAACCGCTGATCCGATTTTGGTGGAAATAGTCCTACAAGTTGGGGTTTGCTCAAACTTGATGCATATTGTCGGGGCATATTAAGTTAAGGGTACCTGAGTAATACAAATAATTTTTAAAAAATTCTAAAATGATTTCACGTTTTCAAGATGGGCCACGTAATAGTTACATCGCTGAGTCTGCTATGGATCCTCCTCACAATAGTTGCAACATTGGCTGTGTTCTCAGCCTTGGTGACACCAAAGTGGCTCATCGGGCCTCAAAGAATTCTTCTTGGTGAGTGTCAAATACGGTCCTGTCCTTATCTATCGATGCGATGCTTACACATATTTGCTTGCAGAATGCAGGAAAATAGCAAACCAATAGCGTCAAAATTTCGAATTTGAGTAATATCGTCATAGAGAACATTAGTAGTAAAGTTTTACTATGTCCTGAGAGAAAAACCTTTAAGAAGCTTTTTTACAAAACTTCATAGAAGCAATTTCTTGAAATTCGACGGTTTTTATCATTTTCCAGTGACTTTATCGATTTTTGTGACAAAAATTTGGAGAATTGAGATCAATCAGCATATGGACTTTGTGCCTTATCCAAGGGTTAGCAGTATGGGGAGGCACCTGGTTCCTGATCCCACCTTAAATAATTTAGGCTCACGACCTCTATCCTCCAATCTAGGAAAAAAACGAACGAGTTTAACTTTTTTTTTAGATAACGGCACAGCAGTGTCCAGCAGTGCTCCATCGATGGGAGTCTTCAACCGATGCACACAGCTGAACGGAGGAGCCCGTCACTGCGGCATATTCGCATTGGACGGCCTGGCCACAGATTCGAACGTTTTTCCGACGACTTGGAAATGCAGCCTGGTATTCTTCGCGCTGGGAGTCACCGTAATGGCATTTACTGCAATGGCTGCAGTCCTCAGTTGCTGCGTGCAGTCGGTCAACAAAAAAAGCATATTCACCGTTACTGGTAGCATCCAAGCAGTTGCAGGTGGGACAGTAGTTGACAGTGACATTCGGATCTTCATAACCTGAGACCCAGATAGGAACCTAGAGCATCCATCAATCAAAAGCCATAGGTCACAAGATAGCTTATGGTATCTTGGATCCAGAGCCTTTCAGATTCAGCACAATCCCAGAGGAATTCAGAATCTGCACAATCTAATGCATGTTCAACAAAGTGGTATTATTCCTGGTGGATTATAGTGGTGGTGGTCGGTCCTGCATTATTCGCAGGCCCCTTCACAGACCCCCTGAATTCTATCACTGTTCTGTTAAAAATGTGATTCCGGCAGGATCATGACATGTTACCAATTTTTGTTCAGGGATCCTCTACTTGCTGGGAATGGTGATGTACGCGAGCGGATGGGGTAGCCGACGAGTGATAAGACTTTGCGGAGAGGAAGCGCAGCCTTTCTACTTGGGAGATTGCTCGATCGGTAATTCGGGAAAATGTATCAAAGAATTACTTTCTAATCATTTATTTACTTACAATATCACATCATGACAATGAAGACAAAAGGCCGTATTCGTGCACGTTGCTTTGCGCCTAATACCCCCTGAGCTCCGATTCTTGAGCGATGCAGCAAAATTTCTGTTTGGCTTTGAGCAAATTCTTCGGGCATTATTATTTCAGTTTATTGTGACTTTATTGTGGTTACACGCCTTATCTCAGTCTTAATTATTTGAGTAAAGTATTCCTCGATTTCCATAATTGTTCAGGCTGAGTGACAGTAGTGATAATGATAAAACCTCAATGTTACCGCATTTGCTCAGAAAATTTAAAATCATCTCTTGTTATTACAGGCTGGTCGGTATACAGCGCTATCCTGGGAATAATCCTGACCATGATAACCGCCTGTTTATCTGTGTCGGCTGAAAAAACAACGTCAAGCGACCGAGTCAGTCAGCATATAGAAAAAGGGGAGACTCTCGTCTGCTTGCTGTGATTCTTCCATGCCGGTACGTACAAAAATTAAAGAAGAATTGTAAAAAAATAAAGCCGTTCCTAGCGTTTCTTTTTCCCCCTTGAACAAAGTAGTCCCGGGAGTGGCCTGCCGCCCACAGGAGGAGGGTTGGAGGTAGTCGTTAGGAATAGTATCTCTAACGCTTCTAGTAGAGTATATAGTATCTCTAACGCTTCTAGGAATAGTATCTCTAACGCTTCTAGTATCTCTAACCAACCGGGGTTAGGCCTTCTCATTCAAAATTAACGTAAATAAAATAGGCGGTTTGGCCGGGAAGTGGCTGCGATAAACTACAGCTGTCCTCTTTCCTAGCAGGAGAGGTGAAGGTTTCCCATCGTCGGAAAACCGTAGGTCCAAAACGATTTCCAACATCACCTCTTCGATGGTAATAGTCGGCCGTAAAAGTGGATTGACTAAAAATTAGTCGGGATTCGGCCAGAACATCGTTCCAACACAATTCGCCACTGTTTTTTCAATGTCCTTGTTGCACCCCAGATAAAAACGAATGAATATATTATTTCAAATCATCAATACCCCACTGGCTTCTGTCAACTGGGCTCGTGTAATCCTCCCACATCCCAGAGCGAGGAAAGTTCGCAAATCCGTTCACAAAGTTGAGACTCAAATGAACTCACGATCCATCCTGTTTCTTCCAGACAAGAAGCTTATTGTTTGCCGGAAGATCGTGCACAGCCTTCAAGTCAATGCCGTGCTTCAGTGCCAATGGAACCAGTTGCCGTTGAATGTCTCTGAGCCCCCACGAAGCATTCGATTGGCGCAGGCCTAGGTCGAATCTGACGTTGCTTTCAGGAGTTATGACGCCGTCGACTGCATACGGGCCGTACGTGAAAAGGAGACCGCCAGGCTTCAAAATTCGACCGCTACCAGCGAACAGACCTAACGAAAAACAAAATATCTAAAATGAAGAGTATGTACTCGGTGGGGGGGGGGGTCAGTAACTTTAGCTTCCACTATATCACAAATAATGACACACGGATCCCCCAGAAACTCTCCCCCCCCCACCTACAAAAAAGCTTAATAAAATATGTTTACTACAGAAAAATTACAAATAATATTCCAGGAGAGAAGAGCTCACAGTCATAAATTGTTACGACCGGACCATTCTCTCGATCCCTAGGGCCAAACGCTAGCGAACTCCATACAGAAGCCAAGATGAGACATTCGAATAATCTACAAGGTATTAGGGCCGAAGTGTCTAATGGCAGGATAGCTTTTTCCAAAGCCACCGAATTTAATGTTTAGTTATAGTGCTCATCCAGAATGTGGAACGGTTCCTTGGGCTGCAGCCTTTGTACATCGGCTTTGCACGATTAATATAGAGACAAAGGTAAATAATAATCGAGAAAAGCAAATTCTTGCCACTGACAAATGGCGAGGACGAGGAACAGGAACTTTCCCGAGCTAGCTCCAGAGTGATTTATGAAATAACAGAGAGCGGCTCCTGTCCATAAACCCAGGGGGTGCACTTAGACCATAAGCCAGCGTCCCGAATTGCGACTTTCTCCTCCAAAGTCAATTTCAAAAAATTTGATTGAATTAGCTTCACTTCATTCATTTTCGATGTTCCACAGAAGAGAAAAAATGTACTGATACGTAGGTTTACAAACTGATATGTTTACAAATCCTAATCCAAAACAAATCAGTTTTTGAACTGATAAGATAACCTCAAAGTCAATCGCATCTACCGGGGTGCACGACAGGCTCTGTGCTCCTGGACACCTAGGTCAGACATTGACTGGCTCACTAACACTTCAAAAAACACACTACCACTAACACTGTAGTTTACCGTAAGCGCCAATCTTTCTTGTGCACTCGGCGTCCGTGCACGAGGGCCCATATTCTGTTTACTGCGGCGAGCCATACCGTATGGGCCATACGTCCTCTCTCTTCACCCTCAACACTCTCTCTTTTTTTCTTGAACCTTGCCCTTTCCGTTAGTAATCCTGAGGCTTTGCAAGGTAGGTCGCTGTTTTTTCTTTCTCATTTTGGCCAGGGGGTGCAGGTGCTCCTGCGCTCATGCCAGTAGCCGCCTCTGGATAATAAACCTCTGTCCATGTGGTAATTGTCCGAAGCCCGTGAGCAATTACTGCGTCTCAAGGAACCCTGGATGAGCAGCATGGGAGAGCATCCCACGCCCTATGCAACACTGAGTCCTCGTTCCCAAAAACTGACCAGAGTAGGATTGCTTTTTACCTTCAGTACACGAGAAGTCGCTGATGTGCATCATGTTGATGTTCAGGATGTAGTCGTATGAACCGTCAGCGATGGCCCCGTTCAGCCACTGATCGCTGGAAGATCGCACATCCAAGAATTGCGGAGGTTCGACGTTTCCCAGTCCATTTTCATCCACGTAGGCTTGAATACTTCGAAGAGAAGCTTTTTCAACCTCGGTCGGTTGGAATGTAATATTCGGATAATTCGGGGCGATATGAGCTACATGCTGACCGCTGCCTGAACTGATTTCCAGCAATTTTTCCGGACTGGAAGCTGTGAGGTTCAAGTACTGGCGCAAAGCGTTGAGAATCGGTTGCTTGTTCCGTTCGGCCGCAGCGGCGCACAACGCCATTATTCAGGTTTAAAGACGTACCTATGTAACTTATTATAGAAGTATGTTCTCTTGTGAGATGTATAAGTAGGTGCTCGTAATATATCGAGGGTGCAGGATCAACACTGCCCAATTCAATTTTTGGCGGTTTTGAGTTAAGAACGTCATCTTATGGGAAATTTCGTGCTCGATCCAATGGTGGGGTCAAATTTTAAATTCGGACGGTGCAAATACGAGAAAAATCGCTTTAAGCAACACTGCCCAATTCCAAAGTGCAATCAACAGTGCCCAATCCTATGCTTTTGGCTTGGGAAGAGGAGACGCTCTCCTCCATCATCAGTTCAGGACTCGCCAGACACGTATGATTCACAGTATGCGTGAATCAGTTTTATTCGAAGTCTTGGCCAAGTACCAAACTCAAAACTTAGTAGGGTACATAACTCCACATTGGGAAAAACTAATTTCCTCCATAAATAAATGAATTTGGGTTTCAACACACCAACAAAATTTAGACGTACCTACCTAGGTATGTACCTAAAGTCGGCCATGCACTATCCGATTGCAGGTCGTGGGGCCAAGACAATTCATTGTTTTAATTGTTCAATATGAATAAATAAACAACTCAACTAAATTTCATTGGGGTACAAAACCACGTTCCCATGGTCATCCTCAACACAGCATCCGCAGTCGGATAGTGAGTGGGCACCTTCAGAAAGTAAAAAATCAAGGGCTATGTTCTTAGCAGTTCCTTTGCATAGGAGCCGTTCGATGCAAAAAAAATAAATTTAGCGCGATTTATTGGTCAATTTCAAAAAACCAAGATGCTTACCGTTCTCATGCAACTCACATGGTACGGAGACGATCACAGCAACCGAGGCAGAGACAATCGCAACCATATTTTTGCCGTCCCAATTTCTAGATTTCTCGCTAGCTACCTTTTGAAATTGACCAATATAATGTACAAAATTTATTCTGGCGCATCGAACGGCCTCTAGGAAAGTTAGGAAAGTTCTCATTTTGCTAGGAATACTCTCAATTTGACATGCATCCAGATAGGAAATTTTCCTATCAAATTGCCATAGAAATGTCTCATTTTGGTTTGGAAAATTTCTAATTTGACATGGAAAATCCTCAATTCGGCTTGGAAAACCTATGTATGTTGCTAATTCTTGCTCAATTTCTATTTTAACGAGGATTATTCATGACCAATAGTCTACAACAACACTCGATCAACAGTGCCCAAATTGGTGAATGTTGCATCAACACTGCATCAACACTGCCCAAATCGATGACTTTTATGATCCGAAGTGATCCAGCATAAAAAAACATAAAATTTTCATTTCAAACCAGCATAGAACCCCTATGGAGGAAAAAAGTTGAGGATAAGTTGCATATATACGCTAGGAATCAGTTTTATGGCTCTCCTGAAAAGTGGACGAAATTGAATTGGGCACTATTGCCGTTTCACCCTCGATATTTAACTTTCGTCAGAGATGACCAAAATTATTTACTTACATACGACACGACATTTGAATGAAATACCGCTTCACTACTCCCTCTCACTGTCTGATAAGACTGATATAGAGGTTGAAAGGGAAGATTTTCCTCCCTTTTCTTCTTCCATGCCCAGCCCCCGGGCGCTAGCTCATCCAAGCGGAGGGGGACAAAACTGGGCATCAATCTTCCTTAGCCTGACTTTGAACTCGAAGTCGACTTTGATCTCGAAGATGAGTTTGATCTCAAAGTTGAATTTGATCTCGAAATTGACTATGAACTCGAAGATAAATTCGATCTCGAAGATGAGTTTGAACTCGAAGTTGACTTTGATCTCGAAGTTGGCTTTGACGTCGAAGTTGACTTTGATCATTTTAGGTATATTCGTATTTTTTAATGTTGGAGTTAAGAACAAAACTTTTCGAAAGTCAGAGGTTTTTAATCGAATTCAGAGGGTGTTTCGGTGTTTGACAGAGGCAAGCCGACGAGTTTTCAACACTGGGGACATGCTGACAGTTACTTGAATAACCTATACCGATTTGCTCAAGTTTTCATCAATTTTTGACGAACTTCTTGTATTTTTTGCGGTAATCTATCAGAATTTACTTTAAGCGAATTGTAATGGGCGAAATTTGAGACAAATCCGAAGGGAAAATTCATCATTAGTAAAGGGCTTAAGGAGAATTTTTTTCCCCCCAGAAATCCCAGTGCTAAGTTTCCTGCCATTGCTGACATTTCCATGAATAAAGTTTGTACCTGGAGAGTGAGCATGGAACTTCCGCTTTTTCAGCAGATTAACACCTTTTCGTAAACATTTGCTATGAATTGAAGGGAAGTCACATTGCAACAATTTATTGCACAAAGTTGGTAAACAATTTACAAAAATAAAACCGAAGATCAAAACCAAAAATCGATGGACACCGGCAACTTTAACCGGATATACCTACAATAAAACTACAGCTCTGATAAAAATATGATTAACATTGGAAGACATTGGCAACTCTGATCCCACAGCTATAAAATAGGTACTAGGTATTATAGTAGCTAAATAGCCCTCCCAGTCGGATAATGCCTTCCTAGCATGTGAAGGTAATATTCTTTTTTATCATACGAACCCCCCTAAAAACCCCAAGGGAGGCATTACCTTTTTGGGAAAACTATGGCGATATTTGGGCTAAGTCATGATATTGTCACTCTTTTTAGTCAATTCGGTTTGGTTTCTCAACCGTATGCTTAACTTGTAATTGAATCACTACGCTCCCTATTGTAACAGGCATACCTACTTCTACGCTCAAATCATTAGACTAACCATTTTTTACGGTAGTTCGTCTAAATATGTAACAATAATTTGCATACCTACGACCAACCAATAACATTACTCATAAGTGCCTACTGTGCCGGAATGCACGAACGGAAAACATTAACAACGGATAACAAGCGAGCTCGTTAAAACTCAATAAGTGGAATGGTAACAAAATAACAGTTGCTTGGTATTAAAAATTCCTCCCCTCATTTTCCAACTATTCAATGGACTTTCGCTCCGTGCCGCTGGGTCCAGTAGCTCACTAGTCCTTGAATGTATTTGAAGCGTGTATCAGCCGACAGCACGCAACCGCCGGCATTCTCGTCTGTAGAGCGGCCCAGTTGTGCGGCTCTCACCCGGTCAACCACCTGGTTAAGCAGCACCCAGCGGTCCTGTTGTGAAGAGAGGTGGCCAGAACGTGCGGCTCTCAGCCAATCAGAGACGCGATCACCACGGCTGGTCCCGCCTCCTTCGGCTCCATCCACAAGATTCAACTTTCGAATTCGCTTTGCGGGTCTGATGAGGCCGATTTGGCACGGGCGTCCAGCGGTGGCATGATTTTCTATGATCTGTCCGAAGTGGTCAGTAACTACGAGCGCCAAACAAATTCAAGCCATGTGATCGGTTGCTTGGCGTCCTTAGTAACTAGTCTGATCGACCAGACACTGGGTGGCTCGACTGATAAGAGGGACCGGTTGCCCCAACGGCTCCATGCGAAAGTCCATTCTTATTAACATTCTGTAACGGGGAAGGGAAGTCAAAATTGACGTTCAACTCAATCGTTACCCAAACAACCACGGACAACATTAGCGACATTTTGGCATTTCTATTGGATAATCCTGGCAAGGTTTGGCTGACTCCTTGCAATTCAATCGACCACAATAGATTTGATCGTCGGTTTGGGCGACTCGATGTCGTCTTTACTCTGCACGAGCTGAAGTTCGATCTGTTCCGGAGTCGGCTTCTGACCGCCTGACAGTTCTGCAAGATAAGAATTTTCGAATTGGAACCAAAAGCCAAGGATATCATTGGATAGATAGGAAACTGCTTTTTATATGAAATATTCGAGCTCGAGCGCTTTCGGCCGTACAGCCCTCTTCAAGAGCTGCTTCTGACGTGTTGCCTCCTGCCAAATTGCTTCTTGGATAAATCTAGTTTTGGATAAATTGATAAACTGGATGTTTTGCTTTGAATTTCCTTCCTATTAAACTTCCTACCGATCTCCTTGAATGAGAATGTTTGAAAAATGGAGGCGCTACTGCTATTCCAGTGAAACCACGTCGGAGGGCAGAAAAAAATTGATAGATATGAAGAGAGGATTTTTCAGCTCAGGATATATTTGAAATCAGCGATCATAGTGATGCTTCATAGTATTTAAAATCCTCCTTACCAAGCGCTTTGTTCAATGTTCGCTTCAATACAGCCTGCAGCGAGTAAATGACGTTATCCAACGAAAGTTGAGTGTTCCCTCCCGTCTTGTGAAGCCAAGCCAGCGTCAAGGCACTGAATAGATCGCCAGATCCGGTAAAATGCGCATCCAGCATAGGTATTGAAGCCATCACTCGGACGGATTTTCCGTCTGAAAGTTTTCAAATCAAAATTTGAGTATTGTGACGACTAAAGGTGCACAGACAGTTTACCACATAGGAGCTCTAGTTCTTCCATGGTTCAACACTTACCTATTTTCTTGCTCGACAAAGCAATGAGCTCATCTTTGGCGCCTAGCGTTGAAGAAGACACTAAGACCGTGCCACAGCCTTTTCTGTGGAACGCTTCGATTGCTCTCCAAGCATCTTCTATTGACTCGACTTTTTGGCCCAACAATAATCTATAACAACGAAAAATCGACTTTATTGTTGACGGATAAAGCGAGCGATTCTAATGGTAGTTTGACCGTTGTTTTGGTTAATGCAAAAAAACTCATTATTCATCAAATGAATGTTCAAGTTTCTGGCTTCACGGAATCTGGCATGCGCGTGTAAGCATGCGGTGTAAGCATACAAGCGATTAGGACCGACAATGTCGCCATCATGGCCTTACTCCATTTCGAACTGGTTGGGAGTGATGACGTCGGCCAGAGGAAGAATCGTTTCCTGGTATATCGGTAGCAACGATTGGGGCACATACATCTTTCCATCGTCACCCATCACAGGATCGCATACTGTTAAAAGTGGGTGAAAAAGTGAATAGAATCTTTTCAACCTGAATCTCAACAATCATCGACCATAAACTACCGATTGATGGACAACCTACCGTACAGTAAATTGGGATTGTTCGCTTTTAGTTCTTTCACGACTTCGGCAATCTTGCTGAGGAATGCTGGTGAACCGATGTAGCCAGTCAGTAAGTGGGTATAGTGAAGGAGATTGTTGCCCCTCATGGAAGTTATCAATTTATCTGGGGAAACATAAATCGGTTGATACACAATTTTGAAGGAATAGCCTTGAAAACACAAATGAGAAATTGATAAGACATTGGTCCAACTTGAAGCATATTGAGTTTGTTCCAGGAGCATAGGCAGGCGTTTTTAGGAGACTTACAAACATTACAAAACCTTAAATCGCGCATGCGCAAGGCACCTACACATGCCTACACTCACGCTCCTGGAACAAACCCATCCGAATTCATGGTATTTGAAATTTTGCCCCCCCCCCCTCCCCCCCCCTTTGCCGCGTCCCAAAGAAAATGTCAAGAATCGGCATTTGTCTAGGCTGCCGTATCACATTGCCGATGTTTGTAGATGGTTATTGCCTTATCAATGCACACGACGCGGCGAAACCTAACAAAAATGTTTACAGAAAGATAAGATAACAATAATTAATTACATTTACATTTTATAAGTTAAGACAACAACTCACCTAAATCTTTCTCGTCTAATATTTGCCCATCTATATGCTTGTAGCCAGTGTGGTTGGAAAGCTGAACCGAATTTATCGCGTCCACTTCGAATCCTAAAAGCTGAAATCGAAATTTTTCAGCTCATGAAAAAATGAACCCATAATTTGCTTAAAATAATATAAAGTAAAATTTTTTGCTGATATATTTACACTTTATTCCGGTGAATACAGTAAGAACGATGAAAACAATAGACGCAGGCAGATCAGAAAACTTTCAAAATAAAACCATCATTTGTACATGATGCAAGTACGACTACTAATTTATCATTTATCAATGTTAATTTCTCACCTGAAGAGGAAAAGTGGCACTTTTATTGCCGACATACCCACGCACGACGTGGCTTTGGATGGATAGAACTCTCGGAGTTGCCATTGTGTGGACTGAGTGAAGGTATCGCCTTATACCTAATTGAAGGGCCAAATGCAGGATTTACCATAAAGACAGAAAAATCTTCAAAATTTCAATTGCGTGAATTTGAATTGGTTAAGAGTCTATTTACTAGGACAAAACCCCCGAAAAACACATCGCAAATTTAACAATTTTACTAAACATTATAATATAATGAAACCAGTAATGCGTAGGTAACACACACTACTTCCATATTATGGTATGTAAAATTTTTAACGAAGTCGATTCGATTTTGACCAATCTGATTCTGAGTAAGATTGTAGGTTACCTATGTAAGTCATGTTAATGTTAATGGTTTACATTTTGAAATTTTTTTCTGAGCCTCAGTTTTCGTTTTCAATTTTAAAACGATAAGGTAGTTATACTTACAATAGGTACCTACGTGCATCCTATGAACTCTGGTTTACTTAAATATGGAAGTAAACACGCGAAATTCGACGAGTCAAAAACCAAATCAATTTGGTTCAAAATTTCAAATAGGTAGGTAAGTAGGTACAACCTATCAAAGTATGGAAGCATTATGCGTTACTAGGTACCTACCTACAATTTCAGGCACAAGGAAAGGAAGTTCAGAGATGACCCATGCCAAAACAACAAAGATTGAACTCACCTAAATCAATAAACACCGTTTGAATCCTCTCTAGTTAAGAACTAAAATAATTCCTTCACTCGAACGAAAAGATAAATCCAACGTAACGTTTCTTCCTCGACTGCCCCCTGGTGGGCGTGGCTTGATCGATTATCAACTGGAGAACTGGGACGTTCATGTTTTATTTCGAGGGCAATCGAATCGGAACCCTCTGTTCCTCTCGAACCTTGAGAAAGCGATAAGCGAAACATCGGCTAACATTTGGCTCCATAATGATGAATTGACAACAATTTGATTCCGATTAATTGATGATCTTCGACTCGCCATTCATTCATTGAGTTGAATCGTGCGCGTGGGTTGCGTGCGCCGTCCACCGAATGCGCATGCTCGAAATCGTCAGCTGAGAGGTGGGACCCTAGAACTTGGTTTGACTCCAAGATTGGAATTTCGAGCAGATCCCGCTATTTGTCGAAACGGAACAATCCTGTAAACTGGTGCCTTTTGAATGGCTGATTTTCTAAACCTCAAGGCAAGTTTGTGTTTATTTAACGAAGAATTGAATAGTATCCGAGTTTTGTTGGTCCCGCATCCCGTCCAACTCTGAAAACTCGTTGGAAACCACTGGAAACGTTTTACGTTTTGTGAGGCGGCGAGACGGCTCTGCTCTCAAATTCTCCATTTGAATTGAATTCCATTCTCAATTAGTTTGAAAATTTGGCTTGGAAAATTCTGTTTCGTTTATTGATTGAAAAATTCTCGAATTGATTCGGATAGATAATCCTCAACTTAGGCCGGATAATTATTTTATTGATTTGGAAAATTCTCAAATTGGTTGGGGATGGGTCATTCGGGTTTAGAAAACGGTACGCACATCACGAAATTGACCTATTTCAAATTGGTTAGGAAATATTTTGATTGATTTGAAAATTCTCAAATTGGTTTGTAAAACTCTCAATTTGAGTCACAAACTCGCAAATGGCCTTGGAAAATCCCCTTACTAGTACGGGAAATTCTCGAATTCTTTTTGGAAAATCTCAATTTTAATTGGAAAGTTCTTAATTTGACTTGAAATTTTTTTATAGAGAAAAAGTAGTCATCAATCCTTAATCGCAATAATTTCGATGGAAGGATTGATCACTCAATTATTCGAATTATTATTAATTTTAGTTATTAAAATCGGATTTGGGAAAGATCCTCGAATTTATGAAAATCAAAATGGGAAAATTGAGTTAAAAATGTTAAGATCTCACAGCCTAGGCAGATTAAGCGAGAAACCAGGGGAAATAAGATTATTCGAATATCTATATTTTATAGGTACCCTCTCCATAAAACCCAAGCAGGGCGAGAGGGCTGTTGTGTTTCTCAAGAAGGGATCGGAATGCTCGAATGCATTGGCTACGAGCCAAAATTTTCTCTGTTTACACACCTTCAGTTCAGTTGTGTCCAGGACCGACGTCTGTGATCTCAGATTTGAAATTTATTTCTTAAAAACAACTTCTAAAAATCACGGCTCACATCTTCATCTTCTTGGGTATAACGTCTGTCAACTCAGCATAACTGCTGCTGAAGGAATTGATTCTTTGGCAATTTTTGAGCGAATAGGTATATTGAATTTTTTTGGCGGGAATCCCACGTACTACGTGAACCATGGCTGTGGACTGTGATTTGCCCTCATCTCCGGCACCTGAACTATTGCATGACCAAAGAAAATTGTAAGTGTTCATTAATAAGAATTTATAATGAATTTATTACCGACCACGTTGTTCAAATGCCCTCCTAAACTTTGAAATCCATTTGAAAAATTTCTTTTGTAAATTTTCAAATTAAAATTGAAAAAAATGTAATTTTTTAAGAATTTATTACATAATATAAAAAACTTAAATTAAGGGTAAATTAAATTAAATTACCTACTTAAGCATTCAATTACTTTAATCTAAATCTAAATTAAAATTACCTAATTAAATTGAAATACTTAATAAAAACAATAAAATTGACGGATTTGAAAGTTAAACGGTCTAAGGAGCAATCTTACCGTGAGCCTAATGAAATTGAGATCAATTTAAATTCAGCGTAGACTTACAAATGAACAATTTTTACGAATTACCTTACTCATGTGCAATTATACCTATAGACCTACCTATAGAACTCACCTATAACACTACCTAATTGCAGCACTAATTAATTAATCGTTAATTAATCAGGTTCGCAGTGGCTGAAATAAAGCCATGGCTATTCCTGTGCGGGGCAGCCCTTGTAACCGGTAGCAAAATTCGCCAGTTGGGTATCACCTGTGTCGTCAGTGCCGCACCCGAATTGCCAAAAGTTCCTTTGCCGGCTGAAGTCGATCGACATGTCGTCGTCAGCGTCAGTGATCGTCTAGAGTCCGACTTGACGCCACATCTGGACCGCATTGCCGATCTAATAGAGGAGGTGATTATTATTGGATAAATTGTAAAATAGGTTTTTAAAAGGATCAGGTCCTATCTCAAAATGTTTAATTTAAAAATAATTTGGTTTCACCGACGGCCAATCAGCGGTGCAACCTGGATTTTCGAATGATTAACTGCCTGCATTCTGTTTTGGAGGACTGATGAATCCCTCTCGTGTCATCTTGGATTCAAGCCAGAAAATAATATGCGCCAATTAGAGGTGCACTACATTTTCATGAATGAACGTCGGCTTGCTAGACATTGTCCGCGATTGCTGATTAGTTGAGCAAAATTAGAAAGGAAGACGAATCGCTGGCCTTTGCTGTAGAATTTCTTTGAAGATAGTTCTATAACGGTTCGATTCGTTTAGTTGTATCTATAACCATGTTATCGACCATAGCAGGCTCATTGGGAGAGTCGGAATTTGATATTTTCGACCCCATTTTTGGATTTTCAAAGATCCCAATTTTCCGGTTGACTTTCTCATAGTTGCTAATTTGCGAAAAATGCGAAATAATATGTCCATAATATTATTATGTTGGGGGAAAATGTTGCAACCATAGTAGCAACCCCGTTGGCACCTCTCTAGTACCTACTTAGTCGGGGCTGGTCCAGTGCACTGGTCCGTAGGCACTTGTCAAGTAGGTACCTACCCCCCCCCTAAACCACCACCCCTCCCCGTCGGCACCAGTCCGGTACTGATCCGATCATGCGGTCCGGTACTGGCACGTTTTCATAGGCCGATTGATGAGCTACTTGCAGCTGACCGCATGCTCCAGATAAGACCCTCCAAGTGGCTAGCTTGTACCTAATTGTTATTATTTTTCAGAAATAATATTAACTTGAAATAATGACAATAACTCGATTAGAGCCCAGGGAATTTGCGATTTAACGGATTTTTGGTGCCTTATTCAATTTTGATTATCAATAATATTAAATAACGATTCAATAATATCGAAAAAGAACCAAAAGCAATTTCGAACGTTTTCCTGCAAGTATTCAGTGCAAAAAAAATAACTAAAAATTTCCGATAAAAAAGCAGCTAGTATCAATACGTTTTTCTCCTCAACTTCACTTTTTTGGGGGTTTCGGAAATGGAATACGGTGGCATTATTTTAAAAATTAAAATTACATTTTTGTTCTAACTCATGCTGTGACAAGAGATAGGTGGAAACAAACGATTTCGATGTTTCCAGGTGAAAACCCAAGGAGGAAAAACGCTCGTTCATTGCGTAGCTGGCGTAAGCAGATCAGCCTCGCTCTGCCTGGGCTACCTGGTCAAATACTGCGGAATGAGCCTCGTCCAGGCCTACGATCATGTCCGATCACGACGCCAGTGCATCCGACCGAACAATTCCTTCTTCGAGCAGCTGATTTCTTTCGAAAAACGTTTGACCGGTGCAAATTCCGTATCGATGGTCTACAATTTGGGCGCCAAAGGGATAATTCCGGACGTCCTCGAGCCGGAATACGTAGCCTCGGCTAAATACTTCAGCAGATTCATCGGTACGACGTAGGGTCGAGGAATTTTTCAAATCTGTCCGAATTCTCGAGAATTGTTTCGTTGAATCTGAAGAAATATCACACGCTGTAGGTTTATTTCTGTTAAATTCCGGTGGACTGCAGGACGAGTTACGACCATACATTACGAGATGGTCGAAGGCTCGTTCCACTCTCGAAATAGAATCGAGTTATTATTTCGTGGTCGTTTAACCTTTGAAATACGAGCATTCCATCGCCTACGAGCTTACAATGTAGGTCACTCGGAATTCATCTCCGTCTCATTTTAGACGTCTTGTAGACAATCGGCTGAAATTGACTCCTGGAATGTTGAAACATGAAACGGATTACACATTGCTTCCACAAGTGACCGAAAATGAAATTTTTCGCAAATCGATTTTACGAACGAATAGAAATCTGCGCATCCGATTCGGCAAAACCAGACAGAAAGGAATTCGATCCGACAAATTGGCACGATTCTAATTAAATTCGCCTTCGGTTTCTCGAAAATAAACGTAATCCTCTGTTGAAACATTGGCAAACCGACACCTGAAGCTGCGGTATTTTTGACTCGAGTGCACAAGTGCAATATAATGCAACTCGACTGGCAACCGAGTGGAAAACCGAGCTGGCTCGTGGGCGAATTATTAGACTCATACCTAGCGGTAAACAGACCAGGAATTTTTCGAGATGAATTCCCTTTGGCATGGGATTCAGTCGCCACTTGGTGGAATACAATTTTTTGACGAGCACGCCTGTCCGCATTCACAGAAATTGAATTTCAACCGTTTTTCGCATTTGTCAAACTGCATTGTTTATTTCAGAATCCCCCTTCCGACCGAAATGTCGATTATTCACAGTAATATAGGGAAATAGATACTAACCTAGCATTTTTACATTCATATTTGATCATTTTCGTACATTTTTCATTTGATTTTCATCATTTTCATCAAAATTTGATAAAAATGATGAAAAAATGAATGAAAATCAAATGAAAAATGGATGAAAATCAAATAAAAAATATAATCATTTAACGATGAACATAAATGATGATTTCCAACCATTTTTCGGACTGCATTGTTTGTTATAGAATGACCTATTTTTCCTTTGGACCGAAATTACAATTATTCACAGTAATATGCAAAATTGTGATTTACAAAGCATTTTTACTTCCAAATTTGACGATTTTCATAGATTCTTCATTTGATTTTCATCAAATGATGATTTTCAACCATTTTTCGAACTGCATTGTTTGTTTCGGAATGAACTATTTTGAAAATTTTCCTGATAGACCGAAATTTCAATTATTGAAACAGGAAAATTTTCAAAATAGTTCATTCCGAAACAAACAATGCAGATCGAAAAATGGTTGAAAATCATCATTTAATGAAAATCAAACGAAGAATTTATGAAAATCATCAAACTTGATTATTATTCACAGTAAATATGATTAAATTGTGTCGAAAATTTACCTATCAAAATATGGAGGTATTGTGTGTTACCTACGCACCACTTGTTATCTCTGTTATTGCATGTTTTTGACCATAATTCCCATGTTCTAACTTGGCAAATGGTTAGCAGACATTTCTTTTTGATTCGTGGAACCAGTTTTCTATTCTATTCTATCCTATAACGCAATTATTAATGCTAAACACTAAATTTGTATAAATAAATATATTTGTGTGCATTAATGGGCGCACAGACTTCGAAGAGTAGCATTTTTATTATCCCTTCAGTTATTTTTTGGAATTTGTTTTTTCATCTAAATTTTTATAATTAGGTTTTTTACGAACATTTTCTCGAAGGGGAGGATTTCCGAACACAACGTAGGTATTGGCTACCGCGAACACGCTTTATTTGTAATTCAACAGATCGAACATTTTCCGTAGCAGATGATATCAATATTGTAGAATAGTGGGATTCCTAACGAGCAAAGTGGAAAATAATACATCGACACAATCTTGATATCAATAACAATCAATTATTGATAATCTAGCGATAATCGAAGGGAGGAGAATGAGACGTAAAATTAGCCAACCGAATAATCGGATATTTACAAAATTAGAATATTTACAAATCATAATATTAGAATGATCCAAGTAAAAATCTCCTTTTTTTCTCAAATAAAATATTGAAAATTTTACACAAAAAAAAAAAAAATGAAAAAATCCTCGGCAGGACTGAAGGAACTACTGCTTGTCTTTAGAGCTGCCGTGCGATGAGGAACTGCTCGTGCTGCTGATCTCAGCGCTGTCGGGCCGCACTTTTTTCACGCCCGTCAGCCGGGAGACGACGGCGGACGAGAGGGGAACGTGTTGAAGTCTATTTGTCACGGCTTTCACCAGCGGCGGCTGCTGGGCGGCGATTTTCCGCTTGGCGTTGGCGACGGGCGAGGGCGTGATCGAAACCGCGTCGCCCGCTTTCGAAGGGCGCGTAGGCGTGATGTCGACGCCGCTCGAGGCGAGCACCTTCCTCGTCAGGCTGATCTGGTTGAGCGGCTTGGCGACCGAGGGCGTGACCGAAGGCGGCTTGGCGGGACTGGCGAAGGTGACGGCCGAGCTTTTTGCGGGCGTTATGCTCACCGACGAGCTGATCGAGACAGAGCCGGCGGACGGCGAGGGGACCGAAGGCGGCGAGCTGATGATCATCGGCTCCTTGCGCACGAGCCGATTGCGCAGGTCTTCGCTTTGGGCGGGCGTCGGGGGTCCGTGCGCGGCGGCGCTGACCGATCGACCGACGTGCGAACCGACTGAACTGTTCAGCATGTACCTATCGACAGTGAACGACAAAAATAATGAACTGCTTCCCGATGATGAAAAAAGAGCCGTCAGAAATCGGAAATTTCGAGTTATGAAAAAAATTTACATAAAAACAAAAACTCAAACTGAATTCAAAACTGAAACTCAAACACAAACTCATAGAGATACCTACTGATACACAAACTCAAAATGATACCAACTCAAACAAAGATCGGAAAAAAGGTGAACACAAACTCAAAGATCTAAAGGAGGGTGAACTCAAACCCGAAGTGATACTCAAACTTGAATTGAAACTAATACTCAAACAGAAACTGAAATTTTAACTGATGCTCAACTTCAACTGAAACTCAAATTGAAACTTCAACATGAACTCAAACTGAAACTGACACTTGAAGGTCAAAAGAATGGTTAATTCAAACCCGAACTGAAATTCAATCTGATACTCAAAGTCGAACTGATATACAAACTGAAACTCGAACTAACTGAAACTAACCCTAACCGAAAATCAAAGATCGAAAGAAAGGTAAGCCTAAACTCGAAGTGATATTGAAACTCAAACTAAAATTGAAACCGATACTGAACTCAAAGTTCAAAAGAATGGTAAACCCAAATTGAAACTACAGCTGAAACTCAACTCTAACTGAAATTCAAACTTCAACTGAAACGCAAACTGATATTCAAACTCAAACTGGTACTCGATCCTCAAACTCTAACTCAGAGGTCAAAAGGATGGTAAACTCAAACTGAAATTTCAACTCAAAAGGAAATTTCAGCTCAAACTCAAACTGAAATTTCAACTCAAAAGGAAATTTCAGCTCAAACTCAAACTGAAATTCAAACTCAATCTCAAACTCGAACTTCAACTCAAACTAAAACTTAGTTTAAGGTATCACTTCGAGTTTGAGTATCAAGTTGAGGTCGAGTGTCAGAATTAGTTCGAATATCAGTTCGAATTTCAATTCGAGTTCCAATTGAATTTCAGTTTGATTTCGAATGTCAGTTTGAATTGACCATTCTTTTGACGTTTGAGTTTTAATATGAGTATCAGTTTTAGTTTGAGTTCCAGTATCACTTGAAGTTTGAGTTTACCTTCCTTTTGATCTTTGAGATTCAGGTAGTTTTAGTTTAAAATTGAGTCAAATTCGAGTTTGAACACAGTATCAGTTTGTGTCCATGCACTTGACAGCGCTGATAAAAATACCAATCCGAACAAAATATCTGACATCGCATTTTATTTTTGTACAATTTTGTGGAACCGAAAAAATAAAATTCTTAAAAAACAATGTTCTTTTTCCGAACGTAGCATGCAGTGAGACAGCGTTCCCCGCAATTACCTCCGCAGATCTTCTTCGGCCAATTCGTCGTCCATCATCTCCTCGTCTTCTTCTTCCTCTTCCAATTCTTCGTAGTCCGCGTCCATCATGTCCATGTCGCCGCTGATGTCGCCCTCGTCGCCCATCTCGTTGACTCCCATGCCGACCATTTCGTCGTCCCCGTCCATGAATCGCGGCCCCCCGCTCGTCCCTTCCGGATTCAGCTCCAAGTCGGGCAAATTGAGACGGGCCACGTCCACTTTCTGCTCGTCCATCAATTTGTGGAGCAGCTGTTGGATTTCGAACCGCTTCCGGTTGACGACTTCCACGTCGAACCAGTTGACCAGCTCTTTTATCGGCATCCTGTAGTCGCGGATCGGTTTCTGAAAATGAGGGGGGGAACATTTTTTGAGCCATTGGCGCGTTTCGAGAGGAAATGAGGGGCGGAACGGGAAAACGACTCAACCCGCAACTGCCCGATGAAGCGACTGAGCGGTCATGGCCGGCCTAAGAGATTCGAGGATTGAATCTTATGGGTCATCATTCTCAAAAGAGCCAATCATCACAGGGGATTAACAAGTTCCCATATACGATTTGGGACCGGGGAAAAATTCTCCATATCGATAGTAAAAGTGTAAATCCTTGTAAGTCCAAATTCAGAAATTTGTCAGGGTACCAAAAAAAGTGCTTGTTTTTGCAACACCTCTGGAAGGTTTTGACTTACAGGTTATTGCAAATGGCCACAGAGAAGAAATGAGACGAAAACGGAGGAATCCGGCTTCACTTGATGGATCGACGGCTCAAATACTACCCATATAGCTCAAATCCTTACTTTATCAAAAATTGAGACTTACAGGTTTTACACTTTTACTATCAATATGCTATCAACTTTGCTCTACCAAGGGCCATAGCTAAAATATTCAAAAAGCCGCAACAAAATATGGAAATTTCAATTCAAACAGCAAAATGTCCAGTAACCTGCCCCGTCACAAGCCCAGGTTGAGAACTTTCAATGAAATTTTTGCGTGGTTTAACGAACAAAAAAAAAACAGCAAATATCTTAACAGATAATAGAATCGTGACAACATGGAAAGTCGAGTCGACAGAAAAACCAACACTGAGCCACCAATTTAAACCCTCAGGAAAATAATCGACTGACGGTCGCCTGGTAGTCTAGAGGTTAAGACATTCGCTTGCGGTTCAAGGGATCGCACCTTGAATCTACCTGATTAAAATTTCTGCATAATTATCGTTTACGGCTGAAAAAGTCTTTCTTTCGGTACAGAATCGAGTCCTTACTTGGAAAAACGTTTCAGCGAACTGGAGCAAGTAAAGACCGCAGTCAGTGAAGTTCGTCTGCTGAGGAACTTTGACGACGGACGCGCGGAACGAGTCGGCCGTGAAATCCCGGCGGCCCTTCGTCGCTCTATGTTTCACGTTGTATTCGATCTGCATGAATTCGCGAAGGGTGGCGCACACTTTGGCCCGACTGCCGCCGATCAGCGAGTCGAAGATGAGGATGCACGGTCTGGAAAAGAGGTTAGCGAGATGAGGGCCCGAAATTCGTAATTTTATTTTAGGAACTTGATATTTCAAAATTTGACCGTGAAAAAACTTACTGTTTTATCGGATCCTGCGGCTCTTTGGGCGCTTTAACTTTGGGCTGGGGGTGCGTAGCGTCGTCCAACAGTTCCTCCCCCGCTTCCGGGGGTTCCTCGAATTCCTGAGTGCAAAACAGCCAATTTAGTATCTGATAAAACTTTGTCGACTGCGCAGATTGGTCTTTTAAGCCGATATCATACGTCAGACCGTTCCTCTCCCCGTCCCACAGACCGTCTCGACAGAACGATTCTTTGGTAACGTGAACATGCAAATTCATTGATGATTTTTCCAAGAAACAAGGTTCCGTAGATAAGCAATGACAATAATCGACGCAGGTACGACAAAGTGAACATATCCATTAGATCAGCCAATCAGAGAATATTGTCTGTGTGCCTGGGGAGGGGGTCTGACGTGATATTTAGAGGTCATAAACCGACTACTCACATCTTCATCAGAGTTCGGTTCCAGGTCTTCATCGTCGGCGTCGGCTTCGTCTCGCTCTTCTTCAGGGTCGAGGACGATCGGCGGTGGGTCGAGGACTCGCGTAATGGTGGTGCCTCCGATCATTTGGGGCAAAGCGGCTGTAAAATGGAGCGGGTTGAAAAAAATTGAAGATGATGCGCAAAAACAGTAAATCCTAAAAAAATTTCGAATTTTAAGAAATGTCGGGATGCCTGAATTGATCGCTTACCACGTCGGTTTGACGGATTCGGAACGGGCCGCCCATCGCTGATTCGGACGGCTCCGGTTAATCCTGGGAAACATATCACTCCCAGGAACCAATGGGAACTGGAACCAGACAAAACCGTCAGAGAAATTAATTGTAAGCAAGTCACAATAGTATTATGCATCGGCCGATTGCCTGAAATAGTACAAAATCAACAGACACTGCCCAAAACTATCAGAAATTCTTGAAAATATTGGGATATTAGCCGGAATAGTCCAAAACTATACGAAGTTTCTTCCAGTTGAGCGAAGAGAAGTAAATAGGGTGAGGCGGGGTAAGTGCGTTTTTTTTTGGGGCACGCACGTTTTTGGGATAAGAGCGGGCGTTTTTGGGATAAGTGCATTTTGGGGTAAGTGCGTTTTTGGGGCAAGTCCGTTTTTGGGGTAACGGGGTTTTTGGGGTAAGTGCATTTTTGGGGTAAGTGGGTTTTTGGGGTAAATGCGTTTTTAGGGATGTGCGTTTTTGGGGCAAGTGCGTTTTTGAGGTAAGCGCGTTTTTGGGGTAACACAGTTTTTGGGGTAAGTGCATTTTTGGAGTAAGTAGGTTTTTGGGGTAAATGCGTTTCTGGAATAGTGCGTTTTTGGGGCAAGTGCGTTTTTAGTCTAATGCGTTGTTGGGGTAAGCGGGTTTTTGGGGCTAAATCGGTTTTGGGGTAAGTGCGTTCTTGGGGTAACTTTAACCCATGTACGGATAACTCAGTCATAAATCACTTACCTCTCGTTGATGGGTATAACGATGAAATCTTTGGAGAAGAGATCGACGTTCTTGATCCACTTGCGCACACGATCGTGACGACGTTCGGCCGGACTTCGATTGTCGTCAGGTTTCAACGGCTCCTTCGTCGTCATACGTTTGTAGAAGAACGACGACAGCAGATGCATACGGCGCCTCTCGTCAGCCGTCAAGTGGTTTTCAATGAAATATCTGAAAATGAACAAGTCAGGCTCGTGTTATGACATTCTGAATAGAAATGTCAGATTTTTTGTGTTACCAAGGGAGTTTTTGAGAGAAATCTTTTTTTAAACTCACCGCAGATAAAAATCGATGATGACATCGTTCAGGAAGTTATCTTCTTTGAGACATCCGTAGTCTTCATTGTTGATAGGCATACCTCCTTTGGCAGGCGGCGGCGGGTAGACAAGTATCCTGGGAAATAGAAGTAACGGGGTAAGGAAAGACGCAAGAAACCTGAAGCGGTTGTAACAAAACGAAGACCTTTTGCAGTTCTTATAGAAAGGCTGTGGAACAAGGTGTAGCGAAACACAACATTCTTCAATTAAACAATTAAAATTGAATAAACATTTTATAGCCCTGAAAATAAGCAAACTGCTATACCTAATTCTATAAAAAAAAAATTTTTTTCATTTCATAAATCTACACTCAAGTAAATCTTACGTTTGAATCACAGATAGGCCTGACGATTGTTGCTGCTGAAGAAGCATGAGTTGCTGTTGCGTTTGTTGTTGCGGAGTTTGCTGCGCCGTAGGCGTGGAGACGCTGCTGGGCCTCGCTGGCGTCGTCGATATCGGCCGGCTCTGAATCGCTGGTTGAGATGCTTCCACAGCAGCCTGCGAACAGTGACAACGGTTGGTAACACTGTCATTGTCCTTCCGACTAATTCCGACATTGTCCCATAATATGGGACATAATATGGGACAACATATTATGTTGTATTTCGAAATTTCAGTAAAACTTAGATAAAATCCCAAGATTTGCCAGATTGTAAAAATTCGAATGTTGCAAAAAAAATTTGTCAACGCCCCAACTCACATCAACAGCATTGGGATGAGCGGTAACGAGTATGTTGTTGGCTTCCGGATCGGTCAATACTTCAATGAGGCATTGCTCGTCGTAAGTAGATAGGATAAAAAGGCGAGGTTCTTCGCCCACTTTCTCAGGTAGGAGGGTGATCCTTCTGTACGGTTCAACTGTGAACGCATGAAGATTTCGACAATTAGAAAATATTTCAAAATAAAAAATAGAAATAAACAATTCTTCGGAAACTATGGATTACCTAAAATCTGAATTCAACTAACCTTTGCTCGCAGGATTGTAGTAATAAAACGGAGCACTCCTCGGCTCTTCGTTCGACATGCCGATCAGCTTCCGAATTTTCTGAGCGCAAGCCGGAGTCGTATAATAGAACATTAGAGGAATCTGTTTGCCGAAATTTGCTAGAATTTTGATAATCTCGTACCGATGGATGACCACGTCGACCATTTCTGAAACAAGCGGACGGTATCAACTGGTAACAACACAAATGGCAACCATCGATACTTTTTATGGCTCATCATCGGTAAACATTGATTCGGTATGACTTGGGGTGAGTTTATCAATTCAGTTGGTCATACACGATCCAATTGCTGTTTGAGGGGGTAAGAAAATGCGTCACTGTGATTGGTTGAGGTGGCGTCGCCGATGAGCTCAATAAATTTTATTGGCGTTTCGAGACACGTTCCAACGTTCATCCCCACTCTAACAGCAAGCAATTGGATGGTGTTTGGCCAACTTTATCCATTGAATAAACATTATTCTCAGAATAAGTAGTTTCTTGGAAATATTGACAATGGTTTTCCGTGTCAGCCTAACCATGGAAAATTTTATTCGGAGAATAACGGATATTCATTGAATAAACTGAATCGATGAGCCCACCCATATCGGAAGAACGGCTCAACCAGCCAGTCAAATTATCTCTCACCTCGTGTCTCGATGTGTGGAACTTTCATGGTGATACCGAACGGGGTTATTATCACTTTGCCCTCAGGTACCGTTTTGTACGAGCCGATCCGAACAGTTCGGCATAGAATGGTCGCTCGTTCGACATCCTTGGAATTGATCGCTTCGTCGAAATCCACACCTCCACCTGGAGCGACAGAATTGCATTTTTAGCTTATTTAGTTATCAACCAATCGCCAACAGTTAGTTGCAACGAGCCAAAATCCGAAACCATTTCATCGCGAATAATCCAAAAAGCGACTCACCGCTAATTCGCTCGTGGAACGGAGATACGGTATCCTCATTGATTTCCGGCTCCTTGTCCAGGCCAGGTAGAAGAGGTGAACTGCTGGCCTCTTTCTCGTCAGCTGCTTTCTCCGAATTGTGCTCCTCGTCATCTTCGGTCAAATCGACTGAAACTGAAATAAATCGTATAATAATTAATATTCTTGTATAATAAATCTTAAGCCAAACAGATTAAAAAATAAAATTTTCGGAAAAAACCCCGATCCTACGGTAAATCAAGCGGAAAAACCGGGAAAAATACTCAAAAAATTCTAAACCCACGGCATCACCTCAAAAATTGAGTTTTTGCGTTTTTTTTTTTTAAATATACCTACCCTAATTATGCCGAATTGGACCCCTTAACCTTTTCTGATCGTATTGCCCGGACAATATGCACCAAGTTGGAGCACAACTTTTAAGACTAGTTTCATCAAAAACGGATCACTGGTTCAATACGATGCCCTGTCCAAAAAATTTTGGCCGAATCGTATTGAATCAATAAAAAGAAGACAATTCTGAGGAGCAACAAAAGCAAAAATTTGATAAAGGCCGAAAATTCCAACAAAAATAAATAAATACATTTTTAAAATAAATTATCTTTTTTTATAATTAATTAACATAGTTGTCAGAAAATTGACAGACATTCCAAAAAACTACCAACCAACTCGGCCTTATCTGTCGATTTATCCTAACGAAAAACTAAAAAATATACCAAATGTATCCAGAAATTACGCAAAATGACTGATAATTACCAATCGCCTCAGCCTTATCTGTCGATTTCTTCTTCCTCTGACATTTCCGTTTCTTTGTGCCGTCGGTTTTCTGTCAAAACACAACCGAATGAGTCAACCATGAGTCATACGATAAAATCATGGAAATATAACCATAAATGTTGCAGCCAATAGGAAAAAAATCGCAGAAAAATAATGTTTCAATAAATATAGTGAACTAACCAATTCTTTGCTTTCGAGATGCGCTGTCGTCGTTCTCAATTTGAAATACTGCGCCGTGGCGTTGGGCGGAATCGGCGACTTGCAGTATAAGCAGATTTTCTTGTGTATCGAATTCTTCCCGCAAGACGTGCATTTTAACGTCATGACGAATTTGCACTCCGATTCTGTCGCGTTGAAACCATCCTGGAAAAAAATCGTGCACAATTATCCTCGGCATTCAATTTTTGGCGGTCGTGAATTTTCAGAAATGTCCAAATATGGTTGGAGTAGATCACAGCTGAATCTAACCTTTGCCTGAGCGTTGGCCGCCGGAGTAGCCGGCTGCTGCGCCGGAACTCTCATTGTGGTGATTTTCGCGTCGATAGGAAGGCTCCGGCGGCACTTCTGGCAGGTTTTCAAATCTTTCGAATTGTGACCGCACGTTTCGCAGAAAGCGTACGACACTTCGATCAACTGCATCACCTGAGGAAAAGTGAAATTTGAGGTTCGAGTCAAACTTGGAAGGGTTGAGGGAGTCATTCAGGCACAAAATCCAATCAAATACCAATGATTCAGTATCTACGTAGGTTTGTTCCCGGCGGAAAGAGTTATTGGTTCAGAAAGCCTAGGCAAAAAGGTCTCCAAGCGTCAATATATTTCAAATAGTACAGAGATTGTACATTGGAGTCAAATAAGCTGTGGTTTTAATGGATAAAAATTCAATTTTTTGAAACCTCTCCACGCCCGGTGCCAATCGGTGCAACAACTCACAACAATTTTCAAGCAAGCGGTTGTTCATCGAGCACCAAAAGACACACTTTTGGCTCTAGATTTATGCCAAGAGCCGATTTTGCTTAGATTTCCTCGGTTCAAAACCTGTTTTCACTGGGAACAAACCAAATTTCTTTTTTGGTTCATTTTTCTAAAGAAATGAACCTTTGTAATCGGTCAGGAAAAAAAAAATTTTAACACCCCCTGAAAATTTGTTGGTTTACGTTTCAAGGGGTGTAGAATCCGAATCTGCAATAAAAATTTTTTGTCCGTCCGCCGTACGCCGTCCGCCGTCCGGGGTTTTTAAGGGGGAAGGAGTTATCGACAAATTTTGAAATTTTTACCAAAAATCAAGTTCCGTATCTAGTTGGTCCTAACGTCTCGGCAGAACCCTACCTTAATTTTAAGGCCAGTTAAACAGCTGTTGAAGTGAGAAAAAATTCGTGCTTTTCAGGAAAAAAGCAACATAGGCATGTGAGGCATCATTTTCTATAGATTTTTCTATGCTGAATCGAATGAGACCATCGCCACGCCGGTAGCTTCAACCGTTTAGGAGTTATTGCAGTTTTAGTGAAGCAGTTTTGAGTTTTTTAAAATTTCCCCAATTCTTAATAACTCGAAAACTACTCGAGCCACAAAATTCGTTTTCCACTCGTTGGAATCCCCACAAAAACTTCTGTCCTCCCGATATCTTCAATTTAAAGAATTTTGTCGCATTACACAAATCAGCAAAACAAAAATTGGAAAAACTTGAGAATTTGACCTTGGCTCTTAGATACGGTTGATTGATCTACTTACGACTACTAGCCTATTACACCAACAAGGTGACGCACTCACACTACGACCTGTTGCGCTTGGCAACATGAGAGGGAGACAAGCTTCAACAATGGTTCTGAAGCATTCTTGAGGCATTTTTAATTTCATTATTCAGAGAATTTAATAATTATTATTATTCTGTTAATTATGGAGGTGATTAAGAATATATTAAATGGTGAATTTAACGGAATTGAACGATCAGCTGCGTTGAAAAAATGGATAGATAAGTAAGTATTTATCAAGCGAAGAGGATGATTATTTTTTGCCTGGTTGAAAAAACGTTTTTCTAAATAACCCATCTAAAATACAAATTGATACTGAAATTATAGAATAATAACAGCTAAATTCTGTGTTTAAGGAGTACCGATATATCGTAAGGTTTGTCTTTGCAATCGAAAAATGAACCCCTGTGCAAAATTTGCAGAGTTCTTCGGACATAGCAAAAACTAATCTGCACATTCCACTGATCTACTTAGCAGCGTTTTTTAACATGGAAGTAGACGACGTACCGGTTTCTCTTCTTTAGCCTGCGCAGATGAGTTGGCCGACACCAACGGTTTCACCGGCTCCTTGGAATTGACCGAGGATTCGACGTTGGGCAAGACCCAGATCGGATTCATAGGAGTCGAGACGACCGGTTGCGTGACGACCGGTTGGCTGACGACAATCTGCGCAACACCGGGTGACGATATCTGCGTGACGACTAGCGGGGCAGGGATGAACTGGGTGGCCATCGGCCGAGGAGTCGTCACTATGTATGTTGTCGGTTGCTGCGGCTGAGCTACCGGAAGATGAACCGTGGCGGACAGCGCAGTTTCGTTCTAACAGGATAATGAGGAAAAAACATGTTTATTACCATTTAAGCACGTGAAAATATCAGCAGTTTGAAGAGCAACACAGACGTGAACTCAGAATTGCGATGGGGCGAGGAAACTGGAGCTATCGTCAAACAAAGCCAAGAAGGCACTTCAATTACCTTCGAAGCGTTTGTACCATTGCTGGGTGAGTCGATCTCCATAGGCTCAGATACTTTGACCGCAAGTTGCTGCTGGGTGGCATTCCGGCTTCCGGGGATATCGCAAGTTTCTTTGAACTCTTTCGCCTCCATGTCCATGACGCGTTCCCAGTCGGCCTGGTATTTCAGGAATTCTTTGCTCGCCAACGGATCGTCCACCAAAATATCTTTGGGTTCACTCCTGGCAACAAACAGTTTGGACTTGTATAGATTGGGGCAGTTGCAAGCATCCTGGATGGAGGACAAAACAAATATTAAGCAATAAGTACCTAGCGAAGTTGCCCCAATTACCAGAACTGAGCTTAGCAAAAATTTCAGCTAGCTGCACCATTTTTTTAACAAAATGTAAAGCTAACCGCAGAGTTTTGAATTTTTTTTTGAACGGTAGATTTCAACTGAGTGAACAAAATCGTTGCCAAACAAATTATTTCTAATTTCAGGCCAATAACTTGTCAATTGGCCCATACTGCTCTGCTTATAAAAATGGCTATCTCCATTTTTGAACTTGTGCAGAAGAGGACGCCAATCCGCAGCTGATGGTTAGATGCGTCTTCTGGGCTAAGCCCACAAAAAATGGGGCAAAAGTCAAATTGACCAATGTCGATTTCTAAGCACTATTTCTGTTTTATTTAGCAATCTTATTTAGCTAGGCAAGAATACCCCTTTGAAAGGCTGTAAGAGACGAACTGCTCAACCGGGCAGTCGCAGCCAGCTGGAAAGATTCGACAATTGAATCTTTGACTGCCGGCGGTTTGAACCATCAATGGGCGTGTCCAGCCGTGGCGAGATGCCTCGAATTGACTGAGTGACGCCCCTCCATGGACAGAGGAGCCTCTGAGGCGGCTGAGGGCCCCACACAGGCTCAAATGCCCCAAAATGGGTCAAGTGCCCCAAAAAGGGTCAAGTGCCCCAAAAAGGGTCAAGTGCCGCACAATGGGGCAGCTCCGTTACGTTGAGTTGAACGTTTGTAATGTTTTGCAAAGCCGGTTTTGCACGGATTTCCCGTCCCGCCCTCATAAATTCAAGATCCATGGATAGAATAACATTGGTACTTCACCCACAGGCATCAATTCACTAAATTTAAATACTGACTTGTCAAAAAGCGGGACATCCTCTGGTTCTTCAGCGACATTAGAGATGAACGAAGGTTGAGAAATATGTAGATGTCTTATCACCTGCAATGGATACGATTTACGAGGTGAATATAAATGGGGATTCTGAATAAAAATCACAGGTCAGTGTCAAGAGGATTCGTCAAACTCACATGGCTTATAATTTGATCTCTCAGCTCAGCCGAGTTATTGTAAGCCGACGAACGAAGAGGAACGACGAAACGGAACATTTTACCATTGTGGAAGATGATGAACTCCTCCAGTTCTTCCTCGATGTCCGACAATCTGAAAAACGAGACGTGAACGTATGAGCTCGGCTTTGCAGTAAAGGAAGAATCAAATGAGACCATTAATCAACGTGATGAGATGGAAATATCGGATCGACCATAGTATACTCACGGGTCCAATGATTGGTTCATGGATAGTTGAGTAACCTGCAAAAATATTCATTCAGTTCAGAATTGTTCACTTCTCAAAAATAACTCAATAATCAAAAAATTAGTTTGATAATAAAGTATTACTGCTGATTGCTCCATGGTGATCACGTTGATTTTACGATTACCAGATGCGCGTATTTTTGGTTGCCCAGTTTCTGCGATGTAAATCGCGTTGACTCCGCCTGAAATCGACGAAAACCAACATAATTACATTACAACGTATTATCACGCTGCCGATAAATCAGCTCCTAGTTTGTCGATACAATTGACTAATTAGGTACCACCTAAAACGAACCACGAGGATGATATCAACTTGATAATTTTTGACCGTTATCAGCAGACGAGTAACACAGTAAACTTACTGGAGGGGCCGCCTCCCTTGGAGAGGGGTACTCTAATCAGATCACCAGCAGACAGTACAGTCGAAGGCAAAGGATTCAGCAGAAACGTACTGGAACAGAGAGAATTTGCTGTTTTGGAGAAAAGCATATAGATGGAGAGATGAACAATACAGAATATTCATGGATTAGCGAATAAAAATATTGCTGACTTCCTTAGGCTAGCTTCATCAATTGCCGACTACCCTAGGACGCTCTAACTACCCATATTCCGAGTAATCACACGTCAAGTCGCAGGTACTTTTGCATAATACAAGCTATCAAGACAGGCACTAAAAAAAGGAAAAAAAAACCAGCGTTCTAGGACAAAGAACATTTATCTTTCCTCTACAACTTTAATTTTCATACGGTAAATAGTATCATATAGGTATCCAGTATGATTTACTGAATCATAGCTTTCCCTCGCATACGATGAAAAAATCGCAAAGAATCTTGACAAAAATATGGACAGATAGGTAGGAAATCATGTCGTACGAATGGTGACTGGAGCCATACAAACACGGACTTATAATTTGGCGTGTCGCGAGTGGCGCGCAGTAGATTCAGCGAAGTGAACGCTCGAGTCTGAGATCAATTTTCTAGGCGGGACTACGTAATAGAACACCCAAACATAAAAAATGAAACCGACTTGCATAACCAATATCCAGACAGGAATCGACACCTGTGGCGTACTGAACTATTGTTAGGGAGTGAGCTCCTCTTCCTACGACAGCGTCTCCGAACAACACTCGATCTATCTACATCGAGAATTCAAATCCCTACTCTTTTTTTTTTGGGGAGTTTCCAAGCGAGCGCAGTTTTCGACCGTTTCAACCAGTAATGGGAGGCTTTGGACAATTGCGGACTGTTTTGAAAAGTTATTGGACAGTTTTGGACCACTCTGGCCATCTTGGATCGTTTTGGCCAATTGAGAACTTCCGGACGAGTTTTGAGCTCATTTCTTACAGATATTTTGGAGTTTGAAACCATTGCTGACAGTTTGGACAATTTTGAAGAGTTCTGGGCAATTTTGGACCATTCCGGACAGTCCGCGAGTTTGAAACCTCACCCAGCTCAGCCAAACTACCTACGATGCTCAAAGAACTTAACCTAAAAGGGGCCGTATGGCGTATCATGCTTGTCCATGCACTTACGGCGTTATTTGCCGATTCACAACGACGGGCTGAGCTTGCGCTAGTTTCAACGGAGTCAGAGGAGGGGGATATATCGGGTTTTTCGCAGCAGATGAATCTTTCAAGGAAGAGGGGAATTTTTGATCCTGACTCCCTGGCACTTGCAGCTGTGCAGGCTCCGTTTCGGTCCGAGTCGGTTCAGTCGAATGCGGAGGGGAATCGTAAGGGATGTTTTCGAGAGCGCAGTAATCGCGAAGTTGGGCCTCGCTGATCAGAGTAGGATTGCCATCAATGACGACGGGGATGACACGCTCCATCTCTCAGGCAGGCCCTCCTGCCATCGTCGACCAACTAGAAACCACATTCAACACCATTCACTAGATGAGGTCGATGGTCGTACAGTCGTTGCTCTTTGGCAGTGAATTTGAGAAATTTCAAAAATCAACTCGACATAAAATCGGAAGTTATGATCGTATATTGAACACCGGACACAGCGAAACTGCGAAGAAAATTATGTTCCAGTGCTTGGCAATTCACGATTTTCAAAAATGTAAGAGACGCGAAAATTTTGGAAAAAATTCGAGCATACCGAATGAGATAGTAATGGGACAAGATCAGAGTTATCCTGGCTGAACCCCACCAGCCAAGAGACGTGCTGGATGAAAACGAGAGTGCAAAACGCCTTACTTATTGAATAAAAACAGCCTCCTTACTTCTAACTTGTCTTCAAGACCGATTCAAGGTTATAACGCACAAGAGCTGCCAAGAGGATGAAGTCCCTAAGAGTGGAGTTCCATTAAATCTTGAGGAACTCTAAGGTAATCATGTAAAAAACAGGTCAAAAATTGCCGGCCGGGAAAATTGAAGAAATTAAAAAGACATTGTAGAAGACTATTTCCAGGTCCGTCATTTTATGTAAGTTCAGCAAATCTAAGGTGATTTCATGCCCAACGCGACAATTCTGTCCAGGTCCAGGCACTGCCTAGTAAAGATCCCCCACCTAAGCTGTTAGAGTAGGGATGGCCACAGGGAATTCCCGAACGACGGTAAAATTTATAGCCACCTCGACCAATCGCAGCAATTATCTTACTCGCCCCCACCGCAGGCAAGTGGATCACTGCACCCCCTCCATCACTGTCACCAATGGGGCTGGTCAGGGTTGGCCCCAACTGCCAATCACAAGGAGCTTTTTTTGCGCATCTTCATAATTATATTACCTAGATGCCCCACAGTTCTAAACAATCTTCCTTTCTTTTGCTGAATTGTTCGTTTGGCATGGCCCATTATCCTGTTATATCAGCATTTCAATTACTCGCAGTACTTCCGAAACATTGGTATTTTCAGATCATCAATTTTGCTTATCTATTGTTATACTGAGTAACAGCAACCAATGATATTCATTTATTTAGGTTCGAAAAATTTGAAAAACCAATTCTCCAAAATAATAAGGAAAAATAATCGTTAAGAACTTATCTGTTCTCCACTGCTTTCTCAAGCAACCGAACAGACACGAATGACCTTAAATCTAGGTTGGTCAACGACGATCAGCGGATTCGTCAAGACTTAAATCGGAAATAAGATACATCGGCTAACTAAAAGAATGAGAGAACGGATAGGTAAGGACACTATTCAATAAGGTAAGTAAGTAGGTAAAGGGCGCCCCAAGAATCGACCGTCAACCCTCTGTAGACGATGAGCGAAGAAGCCAACCCCCAAGAGGTGAGGTATCGGATTTTCAATTGGCCCCAAACTTACGCGGTACTAATTTTTCACCACGATTGACACCATTATTTTAAAACTATTCAATCATCAGAGAAACCCGACAGTAATATTGAGTAACGAAAATTCGCGCAGTGCAGGTAGAGAACTAACCTCGTGTTGACGAACTACCGCTGAATCTGTGCAGCTAGTTGTCGGCAAGCCACTGATGAACCTGTGAGAGAGCACAACACGAATTTTGAATTTGCACGGAAGGTTGAATTAATTTAATTGTATCAGCCACGCTATAGTTATCCAAAGTTCGGTTATTTTACTATCTGATCAACAGAACTTACCAACAAGAAGTAAGAAGTGTGTAAATACGAAAGTATCATACGAAGTCCAATCTCAATGAAGAACGAAGAACGCTGGCCATATTGGAATTGGATTGGTGGGTTTGGGTTGGGATTGGGACGGCGACTTGTTTACAGGGTTTCCACCCTCCCGCCATCTTTTATCCCTGTATCAACACAGTTTTTCCCACAGATGGCTTACATAATTCCCTCTCCATACCGTATGCTCTGTCAGTGTGGAAGCAGTGACCAGTGTGTTTCCCAAGAGGGAAAAAAACTGGCTAAAAATCTAACAAAATCTAGGAATTGAACATTTTTCATTTGTATCTACTTTCTTCGCTCAATTTTCTTCATTTTCTTTGCTTTTTAAGACGATTTTTGTTCCCCAAAAATGTTAGAAATAAATTCCTACGTTGTCTCCGTTTATTTCCTTCTCTTCCAGCTGGCACGAGAAAGAGAAATACCGTGTGCTATCTTGAACGACTGGTCGATTACTTACTTGCTCCATGCTCTCACGGCTGAACTTTGCTCTTGCTGACTTGCTGGTCTCGAATCTAGAAGGCATTGGTTTCATCCCCCAAATAGTTTGTTGGTAAATATTACAGGTTATTCCACCCTATCCCCATTGGCCATTATCCATTTTATCCTAGATAATTTTCGTGTTCTGCTCGTTGCTCGAGTCCTCAGTTCGATTCATAGTTTGATTTTACTCATGGTGAGCAGTCGGCTGATTTTCTCCGGGTGGGAAACGTTCGTTCGAGGCGCGTAGAAAGTTTCCTGGCTCAACGGAACGATAAGAATTCGAATCCCGATGTAAAAATTCACAAGTCTCCCCTTCGCGTGGTGTTTGCAATGTATTTAGAACTATCATGGCTCTTTATGACAACAAGCATTATCTACTGTCGCATATACGGAATTCATTCATCACTTCAGATGATTCAGGTAAGAGTTTAACGTTGGAAAAGGGCAGTGCGGGATTATTACCTAGTGCCGTCTTCTCGTGCTCCATCATAAGGTTATGTGCCTCGTTCAATAGCGAAATGCCCCAATTTCCCAGGCAATTAGCTAGAATTGCTCACCCTTGAAGCTTCCCTGGCACCGGTATTGGTCTATTTTTATCGTCAATATTTGCTCGGGTCGAAGAAATATCGCTCAATCGTAAATATCCCCACCGCCTGTGAGGTAGGTCGGTCACCTCGCCATTAGGACGGTGGATTCCTTGCTTTGTCATGCGAAACCTCCGAAATCTCCGGCGATTTCCGATCCGCCGTTTCATTTTATTGCCCGCCCCGTCAACGGGCGGTTGATGGTACGCTGAAATTTTCGAACCAATATATAATTTTTCAATGTTTTGGAATTCGTGGAATGCGTCCTGTCTGGCCTGTTGGGTCGATGCCCTCATTAAAGCGGATGTGGCCTAGACGGTGTTGGGGTAGTCATTAACTTCCTGCGTGATGCCCCTCCATAGCTCCTGTCTCGCTGACTTATAAATTCGTTTTTTTCTAATCTCCCGTACAAATCGGGCCGTGACAATTTGTTACAGCCGACGAACGTTGAAAAGATCCTGATGATATTATAATTGCCTACGTAGTGCCGGCTCTCTGCACACGCAGAGGGCGTGGTGCTTTACCTCATTCTGGTAGAATCACGTTGCGTTTTTCAAACTACTCCAAGGCCCCAATATCTCTCGAGTGTTCGGGATCTTTTCAATACTCACGAGTTTTCAAAAAAAAATCTTGGGCTCACTATTGGAGTTGGCGACAATGAGCGGATTGAGGGTTTTTGTTGAAATACGAAGTTAGAGTGTATTAAAAATCCTTCATCTCGTAATTTGATTCGTAAAATCCAAATGATTTACCTATCGATTTTTGCTTAAACGCGTTTTTCTCAAAATGGAAAAACTGGAAGTAGTTTCAACTTAAGGGGCAGTATAGGTTCTGCCTAGAAGAACATTCCAGTTCAAGAAATCGTCCGTGGATGCGCACGGACGGACAGAAAAGAGCACAGACACTCATTCAGAAAGAGATTCTTCTGAGCAAAAGTGCATGCTCAAGTCGTTTCTATTAAACTCCTGTCCGATTTCAAATTTAAGGATTATTGCACCTGAAAATGAAAATATCTTCTGTCAGAAATTACATCCTTTTGTCTTATCTGGCATTATCGATGTCTTTCGTTGGCTAATATTGACTGAGGTTATGATAGTTCATGATAGCCAAGAAACGTGCTCTACGGTCATCAGATCACTGTCAATATTGGTCGGCCAATCGTTACAGAACACAATTCTTCAGCCCAGTATCAACGAAGATTATTTCTACTTATTGATGACTGGAGACATTGGTTTGAATGGAAATCTCAACTCAACAACAAAATGATGCTCAAACTCGAAATACAACTCTAGCCCAAACTATAACCTAAACTAGAACAAAAATTCAAACTGAAAATGAAGCTCAAACTCGAACTACAACTCTAGCTCTAACTATGACAAACAAAGTTTTGGTTTCAATTCCCCTTTCAGTTTTTATTTGAGCTTGAGTTTAAAGTTTCAGTTTGCAATTAAGTTTGATTTACCTTTAGTTTGAGTTTCGATTTCAGTTTCATTTTCCGTTTCACGTTCAATTTCTGGGCAAAGCGAAAATTTGAGATTTTGAAGGGGTTTTTGCTGATTAAAACTTTTTTTGTGGGATGTTGGTTGGAGAGTGGCGTTGGGATTCAGCACACCGTAAGACACGATGACATTTTTAAAATTTTCTGTCCAAAAATTTTTTTCAAACTTTGGCACGTTTTTGGGTGTTTTTTATTACCAACGGGCAATTTGATTCACTTTAGATAAACATTTCCAACGAGATTTTTACTTTCAAATTTGATACAGATACGACCGTGGTGAATTTTATCTGAAGCTTCCTAGGATATCGGTTTGTATGTATATTTTGTCAATAAACCGGGCCTTACCTATACAAATATGAAAGTAAAAATGTTTGGTAGCAAGACATCCGAATTGTTTGAAAAATATTTTTCTACCTCCCTCCCTATCACGCGTTCCTTTGCCTCGGCCCTCTAAATTTAGGCAATCAGTGTCAAAATTAAAAAAAAATTGTTTTATGTTATCGATCGATCGAAATTTTGCAGGAATGTGTGAGGTGGTGATGACATGCGACAACCTCGCACGTCAAGTTCCTGTCGGTAAATATGATTGCTACCCGAACGTTCTGGAGGAAGAAGAAGAGGATGCCATCCTCGCGCACTCTTTCGATCTTAGCTCTGGTACTTGTTACTGATATTTTGTACTTTACCTCATAATAGAGTCTATCGCTTGGTTGGTGCCGAGCTGTTTCCCCCCATTCAAGGCTAAAACGCCTCAGCCAAGTGAATTGTTTTCCAAATTAAAAACCAACTCAAAACTATCTGCCCATACTGATGGCTTATTTCTGCTCTTCCCAGACCTGCAGTTCGGTCTCAGGAGACCCAAAGGTCGGATGGAAAGAACGAGCAGCGTGGCCGAAAAGAAAAAGGCCCCTAAGATGAAAAACATAAAATGGTCATTGCCCGCCCGGCCCTTAACTAGTGAGTATTTTCCCATTTGCTGTAATGTAGCATAATCTTATCAAATGCGCCTCTCCCAAGCAATTCTCAGTAAATGCTTAGAGATCGCTGAAAAACGAATCGCTAAGTTTTTCGTCTGAACCTCATCACCACTTTTCAACGTTTCTCCAGCGATTCTTTGCGTTTTCATATCACTAACTCGACTTTCCGAATTTCAGGTGAAGAGTTGGACGTGTTTTTCCCGATGTACGACATTGAAACGGTGCGGAGAGAAAATCTCGGAAAAAGGGTATCGCTGTTGACGGAGCTTCTCACTAAATACCCGAATTTACCAGAAAACCCTTTCAAAGACTACGCCAAGCTTGATGGCAACGTAAGCCGTTTCTTGTTTTCTCAGTTATTTCTCGTTCTTGCTGTTAAATAACAAGATTAGATAACTCAGAATATTAGATAACAAGAAATTTTCATGTTATCTTGGGTTTCATGGATATTCTAGTGGTTAAAGTAGTTAACTCCAAGTGCTCAACGTGTTGAAAATTGAGAGATTCTAAAAGCATTTACTACATGCTACTGTAGGTATAGGATGCTTCTGAAGATGGCCAAATGGCCAAAGAAACCGGAATAAAGAACTTGAGAGATAGTCATGCAACCTCCCACCCTCACACCGATTCCAATTCACTAGAAACAACAACATCGCCAATATAAGTCAGTTTTTAAGTCTTGGGAAATAGATTGACGAGTTGCCTTATTTCTGTTCAATTTTCGCTCCAGGCGCAGGTTGGTGTTCCTATTAAGAAGTATAGAATCTACGTAACGATGCTCCCGGAGGAAATACAGAAGTTCCCCATGGAAGTGTCGATCGTCTCTTCGGCCAAAGTCAGCGATCTCATCGGACTGATCTGTTGGAAATGTTCAACGGAATTCTCCGACGTCACTCTCAAGTGAGTGTATCGATTTTCTCATATTTCATCGTACGAAAAAATCAATTTGGTATTGCTGAACGGCACCTATGAACTTTCTATTAACTTTTATTTCGATCTGCTTGCTTTCCAGGGATGATGTCGACGCTTATCGGTTATTCATAGCTGAGGACGACGGAGACGTCGACTGGGACTTCCCCTGCCTCGATTCCAGGGAGGTTATCAATAAATTTGGCTTTTCACACCTCGCAGTCGTCGATCGAGAGTCGGCCTCGCACGTTCCAGAAGAGTCGTACCCTCTAGTGTAAGGCAGAGTTGTCCAGTACTGATCTATGGATGTTTGATAATGAAGTCGATAGCGTTACTTTGGCGATTCCGTATCGACACCGGTTCCTTACAGAATAGACCCAGTTTAGCCCTGTCCAAATCCTTACAGATGTAGCACTACATAATGCTGACATTTTGATGATTATCATAAAATGTTGTCTGAAGACCTTACTTTATACTTTAGACGTTAGACATTTCGTCGATTGCATTTTGATTGAAATTTCAATGTTTTCAACAGCATAGAGACGAAGCCTCGTCACCCCGTCGAACCGACTTCGGCCAGAGGTAAATGTTAATGAGTATTTTACACAAATATGACGACAATTTTTTTTTTTGAGAAAAGTCAGTTTTCAATGGTACGTTCCGCTTCCAGCCCAACTGCAAAGAGAAGAGGATATCAAGAAATTCAGGGGGCAAATGAACGCTTTGGAGGCTCCTCTCTACCAGTCGTTTAGCGTTCATATCGTCAACAAGTTCCGCGTCAAGACTGAGATTTATTTAGGTAAACATATCAATTGGCGATATGTTACGGTTATATGTATTGGAAGACGTATTAATCTCCTACTTTCCTCCGCCTCTCTTTGCTCCTCCTTGTGGCAGAAATCCAATGAATCTACGTGGAGCGCCATGAGAAATTTGGTATAAACAGATTTTCTGGTTCACCCGAAATTGTCTGTTGTAATCTTTAAGGCCAATTTCTCGCATGATGGCATTTCTGCCGAAAATTTCACGCATTACCAAAATTGTAGAAAATATGTCAATTTCTTGATTCTGATCCTACTCCTCATCAGTGTCCTCCTTTCTGCTCCTATTCCTCATCATCCTTATCATCATCATCCTCCTACTCCTCATCACACTTCTCCTCCTCATCATCATCCTCTTACTCCTCATTATCATCCTCCCTTCTGCTCCTCTTGCTACTGTTCATTATCCTCCTCCCTCATGCTCCTCTTCATAATTATCATCCTCCTACTCCTCATCACACTTCTCCTCCTCATCATCATCCTCTTACTCCTCATTATCCTCCTCCCTCCTGCTCCTCATTATCCTTTTCCCTTCTGCTCCTCCTCCTTCTACTCCTTTTCTTCATCCTCCTCCCCCTCATCATCATTCTCCTCCTCATCACTGAATGGTCACAACATCCCGTCACTCGTCGTACCACATTCCACCAATATGGTCGTTTTTGACATTTTTTTTTCAGAAATTTCTGGCGAAAAATTGGAAATTGTGCCCGTTATACAGCCTCATTTCTCCAGCGCCCGTATGCTGAGCGTCAAATTGTGGGGACGGCAACGCGTCGAAACCTACTCGATGGACGACGTTGTCGCGTGCGAATTGACCGAACACAAGTCCAACGGTCGCTCGATATTTATGTGAGTTTCTCAGCTTGTACGTTCTCGAAATTGTACAGTTATAGGATTGGGATCAAAGTCTATATTTTTCTCCTACTTGAAGTACTATGTACGGAAAATTGATCTTATACAATGGAGAGTCGGCCCTTCAGAGATCCTGGAAATCTTCTATCCAATATACGAATCCAAAATTCAATTTTTTCTTTCAATCTCATCAATTAACTCCGGTTTTATCGATTTTTTTCCAGGCTCGTGCACTGGAAAGTGAAACGCGACCGGAACGAGTGCGAGACGGGTAAATTTAAGACGAAAGACTTTGAAAGTGAAACGAGCGTCGCTGTCGAAATCGTAAACAAAGTCAACCATATCCTAGAATGTAGGCATAGTTCGCGGAGACAAGAGTACATCACACTTAGGGAGAGGAAATCTCACCGAAGGAAAGCCTTCCTCTCCCCGAGATGATTGGACATCATCTATTGGCTAGCCTCTAACTTATTTAGTCTGTAAATGTGTTCTGGAATTTTTTTTTTAATGAAACCATCAAAATGAAAATGTACTGCGGTTTTTAAAAAAAGAGGAAGTTCGTTTATATAATTTGAGGAACAACGGTGAACATTCGAAATGGTGAAAAGTGCATTTATTTTTCGAACGAAAGGAGAATAACGGTTTTTAACTTTTTTGCTCACGACAGTCGTCATTTATTTAGAATACCTATCGCTACATATTATTCGTCATTATTTTCATGTAAATAACTTAAGTGTATTTATTACTCGGCTGAAGAAACCAGGGTCAGCTCCCGTCTGCGGTTTGAAAACTACCTTCGATAACGTCATTTCCTCTAATCCACGCGTAGACAATTTTCCAGCTGAGTGACCAATTTTTACTATTAGGTAGTCGTTAACTGTAGATTAACTCAGATACCGAGTCGCTAAGTTCCTCTCTCGTTTTCCTAGTTTTAACAACATAGCGGATAACCTCTCGTTTCACGTCTTTGTCGGTTTCTTTTTCACGCTCCCTTCGGCAAAAAACTCTGGTTGGATTTTCATTTTTTCCCCTAAATTGAATTTTATATCATTTCTGGGTTAAATACTGGGTTCAATGTACGGCAGGTACGTGTGTTCTGGGTTTTGGAGATTTGTACGAGTTTGAAATTGTGTTGAAGGCTCCGACTCGGAGCTATCTGTTTCCTCCAGCTAGTATTTGGAGCCCGTATCAGTTCAAAATGAACACCCGATGGGATGACAACATGGAATTTGTTTGGTATCCCGTACGATGTTTATTTTCATGATCTCGGCAATTCCGATGATAACGTTCAGGTGTTTTTTTTATCACCATGGGACTGGGCTTCATCATCTTCAGCCGCTGCTTCAGGATTCTCATTCGCAGTGCGGGACTGTCTTCCGATACCAGCCTATTGGCTGTGTCAGACGAACGGCCACGCAACCGCCGACCCTCCCTTCTGTGGAGCCGCCCTGTTGTGTGGCACTCAGCGGGCCAGTCAAGCGGCACTCAGCCCGCCGGGCAGGTTCGTTGTGAAAAGGGGGAACGCCACTCTGCCGATCAGAGATGCGATCGCCACGGCTTGACCCCATCAACCCCCGAGAAGGGTTCGATTGTTGGATGTTTTAGGCCGGCCGTGGACGTTTGTCCCATCGTTCAGCGGTTGCGGGTTGTGCCGTTCGCCTGATGCCAGTGTCACATCGCACTGCGCGAATGAAAGGGGCACAACTCTAACCTGAAATGCCTTGAAGTTGTGCCCCTTTCTCGCAGTGCAACATGTCAGACGCCTCTCCCCATCCCTTGTTTGTTATTGGTAACATGTCATTGGAGGATTGCTGGATGATGTGCGATGAATCTTGATAGTCACTGAAGCAGCAGGAGGCCTCTTGGACTTGGGTCCGGTTGTTTTGTCTTTTAAAAATCCTCGGATCAGTGGAGGATCATAGTGGCCTTGATTCTTGGATTGGCAGTATTTTCTCTGGGGAGTCCAAGGATCAGCGAAGGATTGTTGCATGATTTTCTGGTAATCTTGAGGTAAAGCAGGAGGTGCCACTTTGGTTCGGATTCCAGGGTTGGCTTCTTGGTTGCCGGAAGATCCTAGGATCAGTGAAAATATTGCTTCATGATTTTGTGGTGAATCTTGAGAGTCTGCGAAGCAGCAGGAAGCCCTTCATAGACAGGCCCTTCACAGAAACCCATTTTTGACCGCCATTCCGGAGTTTTTCTCACAATAGAAACTACGGCAATACTATTTTGGCCTTGCTCTGCCTTTATCTTTTACAGATTAGGACCCAACTGAAGCTAGGTGTCTGATACTTTCCTTCTGGGCGTCTATAGGTCTTCCGACTTGTATATTAACCAGTACCTGCCTGACTAACAAAAATTGAACCTTCGATGTTCACTGCCAACATTTTCCCTGCTAAAAAATCGATTAATGGTCAATGCGCCAATCAGAATTTTCCAAAAACCAGACCACCGATCTGATGAGCCCGTTCATACTTCCATTTCTCGCTATCATAATTTCTACGTTTATTTATTTTCTAGATGTATAAGTAAATGGCTGTGATTAGCGTAACATTGGATACTTGTAGATTCAGAATATGATGATTCCTTCGCCCGTCGATGTGTTTTTATGATTTTGATTTTTCAGTCAGTAAAGTTAAGGTTCCTTCGTCGATCCAAAAGTTCATCGATAAATTTTGAGTAATTCTGGCCACAATCGACTAACTAACCAGACTTCTATTCTTCAGTTCCGCAAAAATCCACCGATAAGGTTCAACCTAACCTAAATCCCAGATTAGGGAAGGATCATGAACCCATTTTTTGGATGTTATTTGATCGATTGCCAAAAACGTTTACATTCATAAATAGAATAGTTCCTAAATCCCATGAAAGAAAGTATTCTACTGATTGTAGCTTAAAAATGCTGTCACCTAGATTAATAATTATATAGTCTAGCAAGATAAGATCTCTAGTTGGTTAAAATTGTGGCCAAATTCGCCAAAAAAAAACTCATATTTGGGCAGATTTTGATTTTATTCTCGACCAAAATAGAACCTGACGCCCGGCCGAGTGTTCCACAGATTTCAGGGCGTGACCTGGTTTCTGAGAATTGCAGTCCTTTTTGTTATCATCATTGTTGTTGTTATTGTTGTCATGAAAAATTGCATCGTGTAAATGTGAAGGCGTATTGAAGTGTGAAACGCGAGATGAACAACTGTAAGTAATAATGATAATGTGCAAACGTTTTTCTCGATTGTTTTCCCGGATTTGATTGAACAAAATTCAAAAAATCTAATTGAATTATTGTAGTTGAGAGTTCTGACAGTAGTAGGTAGGATCGACTCGGTCTATCAAAACCTGAATTTATCGGCGGCACAGGACTCAACCGCCTTGGCGGGTCCGTTGTCCCAAAACGTGCGCCACTCTGCCAATCATAGACGCGATCGCTATAGCTGGAACCAGAAAGGGTTTGAGTTTTGAATCTTTCAGGCTGGCCTGGACCGTCCTGTCGCGATGTTGCTCGCCTGATATGGCCTAAACCTCAAAAAATTCGTTTTTTCTCATTTCGTGAGACTTTTCTGAAATTATGTCAAAATCTCACTCACATCAGGTGTCTATTTAAGGAGAATACGCCATGAATTATCAAAATTGACAAGTCGGTTGAGGGTGAGACTAATTTCACGTCTCCGTCTCATAATTTCTAGTAATAATAATAGTAATTTTGAAAAATCAATCTTCCAAGCGCTTTCGCCATTTCTGACCTCTCCTGGGGATTTTTTTCAACTTGTGGAAAATTCGGTTCATCATGAAAGCTGACTTTTTTGAGGTTCCGTCTCATTTTTGTCACTCGCGCACCCTCTTTTTTGGTGGTTTTTTTCCATTTACCCACCAGATGCATCGTTATCCTACGATTGACAAATTCGTTTGCCTGACTGAAGACATAGCGGTACCGGGTGTGCTACTGTCATAAGAACTCTCGTTCATCATTTTCCGTTTTAGGAGGAAGAAATGCAATAGAAGTGTACATAGAATTCGTTACAATCCACTGTTAGATTTTTAATAGAATCGAAGCCTAAAATGTCAATGAGTGGACCAATGTTATTTGAGGAAATATCGTGCGCTCTAGCATGCTAAATTTAGGTATCAATTTATTGGAAAACGACCCGTTCGCCTGCGGAAATTTCGACAACCGATTAGTTGCAGGTTTTTCATTTTTGAGTTGGCACCACTGCCATATGATGTCTATGAAGAAGAAAATCGTCCTTCATGCTTACGAACCTATTCCTAATGTATCAGAAATGTATTGAAACCAAATCTGGACATTTTCAAGGTAGAATACAAATGTGAAAAGTCAGCTTATTTCAAAATGGAATGTAGCGCCGACCGAAAAATATCAAAACTGAAAATGGACGTATTGGAATGTGATTATCGTGAGATGCTGTGCACCAGTGGCAGTTTGAAAGGCCCCATCTTTTAGATTTGATGTTCTTTTGAATTAATCATTCTTGTAAACCAATCAAAATGGCTCCTTATTTGGTAGATTTTTATTGCTTCTAATGGTAGGTAGATCGTGAATCGCTGACCTTTATTTCTAGACAAAAAAAGGCAATGGGAAATTTGAGTCGATTTTTTTTTCGAAATCACCCTGAAACATGGAAAATTGATTAAAAATCCACGCAAATTCCCCATTTCCTCAGAAGAATAGAAGGAAAATATTGATGACCTCCGCATTAATTATTCTCTCGAAAGTATGGTGAGAGGATTTTATGAGAAATGGTGCCCAAGATTCTAAACTAATTTACAGTAATATTGACAGATTGCTTGTCATCCTGTCCGGCCCTACAACCAACACTGCCCGTCAAATACAATTTGTAACGATATTATTCATTATAAATATAGAGCTCACAATATTGGTGAATGATCCGATTTGTAATTATGTCATTTACAGCCGTGTGTACATCAACAGTTGTCATTTGTTTAAAATTATACCGAGCTATTATTGATTTCAGGGCATTCTGGCGGGGTTGTGAACTTTTTGGCTTCACAGTAGAATAGGAATTGAGATTGAACATCATTGATATTCAAGGTTGCATAGAAATTTGTATGGATACAAATGATATCAAATGAAAATTTGCAAAATCTCCGCTCTCTGCACTTCATAGAACCTGAGCAATAGGTGCGAGGTTCGAATCCTGGCCAGAGAGTGACATTTTTGCTTAAGAATTGCTCGTTCCATTGATAGTTTCGGCCGACAGAATGCTCTGAGAAAAGGCCGTTTGACAAAAACGAGATGGTACAACATTACTCGATAGTATTATTATTCGAACAAAAGCTAATCCTGTAGCCCTTTACATGATACCAACCCAGATTGTCCAGAATTTGACGTTATTTTATACCAAAGATGTTTGATTTCTTTTAATATTGTCCGTTTGTGATGAGAATGATAATAAACTCCGTTTTCATAACCTCTCCGTTCATTGAAATTCGATGGAAAATTGCACCATCGTGTACGTCTAGGTGCCTACGGAGATGAACATGATCGTAGCCAAGTGCTAAGGTGCTCTTTATTATGCCTACTCCTCTGAGCGCTGCTGTGCTTTCGGAGCCATTGAATTGTAGTCCTATTTTATAAAGAATTGCGCATTGAAATCCGCATTCGAGCCCAAAGACGATATTATATTTTGCCATTTTTTACTATTTTTTATCCTCTTGTTTTTTCTTTTTTGAAGGAAAAATTGGCGTTTTATGAGTTTTCCTACGATCGTATAGTATATAAAATAAATTTCACCTACTCTTTCGTTTTAATGGATCCCATTTATCTTGTAATGCATCAGTCACAAATCACCAATAATGCTCACTCAAATATACAAACACGAGCATGCCGGAACACTAGCTATTGATATCAAACTACTTAGTTCATTTTGATGGAAAAAAACGGAAAAACGTGTGTTTTTGCCGATTTTGGGTTAAAACAGCCGCCGAAAATTGACTACTGCACTTCACAAGATGCGGTTAGTTTCAGAAATGTATCTAGTACTATGCCAAAATGTTGTCGACTGCGCTAAGTATTGAAGGTTATTGCAGAATAGTGAAGAAAATGGTAACCACAGGCGTTTTGAAACATGATGAATTCCGAAATCAAGTGATTTGTAGGAAATTTGTTTAGGTACCGTATGGAGCCAAACGGACCAAGGGTTTGGCACTTCGGAGAGTTCTTGACCACCACCAAACCTTTTTAAACAAATAATATCGATTTTATTTGTAGAGCAGTGATTGTCAGATAACGGAGGCTTTCATTAACTTCGTTCGTTTTCAAGTGGTACAATTTATAAGGGAAATTTTTTTCCAATTCGAATTATTGAAGGAATTCTCAATTCACAGGCGCAATTCATAAAGGATGTCAAGGTTCCCATGAACGAAGGAAGCCTAGGTTTGAACAAGACTGTATATTGCAACATACTCTCCTCAAAATGGCCCTTGGAGGGGATTTCAATACAAAATCCAATGGAAATGTCTGTCGATCCGATGGAAGAGCTCGAAATCGTTTCAGTAAGGGTGGTACAGGTCGAAATAGTCTGTTTGGAAAACACCGACAAAGATAAGCGATCACGATCCATCAGTGTCCATGGCTTCGCCGTCATCACTATAGCTTTCCAGCTGAAGTTTACGTTTGGCTGTTAAATAGTTTTTATGCTTGTACGAACGCGAATCGGCCAATAACGCAGTCAACAGCGGAGAAGCTTTGATCGTGGAGAAAGACAACGTTTCCCCGTTGAGTTCTACGGGCAGAGTCATACTGGCACGGAGCTTGACGACCAGCGAGGCCGAGCAACGGATGATGCCTCGCATCTGGGCCGGGCGGAAGCCGAGCAGGTCGAAGCCCAAGCCGGCGGCGGAATCCCCGAAAAAAGTCTACGAACAGGGAAAAATATTTTATTGCAGACGACCGCTTGGTGGGTGCAGAGGCTTCCTTTCCTATCGCCAGAATCAGTAAAAGTGGCGAGCAACTTCGTCTTCGGCAGTCGAAGCATCGGCTTGACTTACCTATTGGGTTGATACATACACCTTGACAAAAATGATTGATTATTTATGAAGAGGCGAGTGTGAAATAGCATAATCATTACCTTAAGGCTAGAAAGGAGGAGGCTTTTCGTCGTAACCGCGTCCAGTTGGTCGAAATGCGGGTTGTTCCCGGCTGACGTTACAACGAAGTCAATGTACCACCATTGCTGGTGACTCATGGTGACCAACCTCTAGAATATCAAAAATAAAACTAAGGTAGAAGCATGCCCATAAGCTGGCATAAGAATTTTTTCTAGTTGGGGGATACAATTTTTGCCTAAAATCCTACATTTTAGCTGTAAAACTACAAGTACGATCCAGAAAGTGAAATTCAAACTCGAACTAAAACTCATACATACTCATGATCAAAGTCAAACTGAAACTCCAACTCAAAATCAAACTCGAACTGAAAGAGAAACTCATACTCAAACTGAAACTCGTAATGATACTTAAAATATACTAATAATCAAAGTCAAACTCATAATAATACTCAAGATCAAACTGAAATTCATGGCGTACTCATAATCAAGCTCAAAGTCAAAATTATACTCCGACTCCAACTAAAACCCTCAGTCAAAATCAGAACTCAAACTATAACTCATACCAACTCAAAATCAAACTTAGGCTCAAACACAAACCCACACTCATTATCAGACTCAAACTCCAACTGATATTCGAGCTCAAACTGAACTGATCCACAGCTGAATAGAGCATCAAACGTGAACTCAAACTATGAGAATGAAACTCATACTCATAATTAAACTCATGCTTATACTCATAATCAAACTGAAATTCATACTCAAGCTCCAACATTAAATAATAGGTACTCGAAATAAATCATACTCAATTTGAGTCAATGAGTATGGTCCAACTCATACTGATGCTCAAACTCATAAAAATACTCACGAACAAACTGAAACTCATGATCAAACTCAAATTCAAACCGACTCAAACTAAAACTCATAGTAAACATCTAAACTCAAACTGTAGCTCAAAATCAAACTCAAACCCATACTCATTAACAGTCTCAAACTTGACTTAAACTCGAGCTCAAATTCCCAATCGAACTCAGACTCAAACTTCAACTCAAACTCATCCTCATAATCAGACTCAAAGCTCAACTGAAACTCATAATCAAACTCAAACTTGAACTTGAAGTGAAACTGATACCTACTCATACTCATAATCAAACTGAAACTCGAGCTCACACTCAAATTCATAACCAAACTCAATGCATACTCCAACTGAAACTCATACTCATAAACAAACTGAAACTGATAAAAAACTCATGATCAGACTCAAACTGAAACTCGAACTCACACTCAAACTGAAACTCAAACTTCAACTGAACTCATAATTATACTCAAACTGAGACTCAAACTTGAACCAAGCTCAAACTTCGCAAAGTCGAAGTGAACTCATACTCAAACTCAATTTCAGTTTAAATTTGAGTCCAAGTTTGAGTTTGATTATGACTAGGAGTTTGATAATGAGTTCGAATATTAGTTTCAGTCCGAGTTCGATTATGAGTTTGAGTTTGTTTATAACCATGAGGTTGAGTTTGGTTTCAGTTCGAGTTTCGGTTCCAGATTGAGTTTGCATACAAGTTTCAGTTCCATTATGAGTTCGAGTTTGATCATGAGTTTGAGTACCAGTTCGAGTTTGAGTCTGATTCATCATACCTATGAGGTTGAGTTTGAATTTGAATTTTAGTTTGAGTTCGAGTATAACCATATTATGGTTTGTTTTCATACGTTTCATACGTATGAGTTTCGTTTCAGTTTATGTTTAAGTTTGAGGTACAGCTGGAGTTTAATTATGAGTTTGAGCCTAATTATGAGTAAGGGTTTGTGTTTGAGGTAAAGGTTGAGTTTAAGTAAATTTCATCATGAGTTTGAGTTTCAGTTTGCGTCTCAGCGTAAGCTCGATTATGATTTTGAGTGGGATTATGAGTTTGAGTTTTAGTTTCAGTTTGAGGTTGAGTTTGATTATGAGTTTCAGTTTTGATTTGAGCTTGAATTCCAGGGAAGTTAATCCAAATAAACCTACTTACCTACGCTTACATGTGGGAATATGCATTGATAGAAGCTTCCAAATGTTTTTGATGATTCACCTAAACGAGGTTGGCTCCCAATCGAGTTAATTATAGACCTGACGATGACGACTTGATTCTATAATATAGAAAACATTTATTTTACTTTTCTGGTTTAAATTTGAAAGTTTGCCTTTCGGACCAGAGAAATCAACACAATTTGAACTCGGACGTATGAAAACAAATCACTTTGTTGTGCGATGTCAACGTGTGTGTGTTGTTGTTGTTATTGTTGTTCCGCCACTTCTTACTTGATTGTGGGTCGTTCGTAGTACGCCTTTTCAACTTGTGATTGACATAAAATATCTTCGTTATCCGCAATTCACGGAAATCTCAACGGTTTTGAACTGAAGCTATATTATTATCTATCTATTATTAGCTATATTATTATTATATTATTATTATCTATAACGATTCTTACACAAATGATTCTCAATTTTAGGAGTAGAAGGATGACAAAATATTGCGCTTGCATTCCCTTCAACCCCTCACTAGAGATTGGAATGAGGTTTCTATTGAGGTTATTCTATACTCCATGTTCCTTCGGCCCAAGAAGGAAAGGTGGGGCATGTCAATGCTGACCTGACACTATCATTCGGACCACCGCTCGCTTTCCCCATTTTTTTGTCAGTTTCCTCCAATTTCCCGAATTTAATCGGCCTCCCGAAATTGCGCGTTTCCCAATCGATCCGGTTCGAAATCAGGTGAGCGCCCGTGCGTCAGTTTATCACCCGTCTGTTCGGCCGTCGTCTGCGGCTGTAACCTGTCTGCGCGAACAGTGTTTTGCTGTGGTGTTGTGCAAAAATGGCCGAAAAGCAGGAGTTCCCTACGGGCTCGTCTACGAAAGAAGGTAAATATTTGAGCTTTTACTGAAATTCTAGCTTAAACGAGAGTTCGAATCGTTAACATGATACGTTCCTTGTTTTACGACGTTAAAACGATGACGATGACTTGAAACGTTCCGGTGCCGTGACCATCTGCCCACCGCTGACATGTAGAAAATCAATCGACTTTTCTCTCCGCATCGGCTGTTCGTCTGCAGATTTGACAGTTTCACCCTCGTGTTACGACCAATCGACGAATTTTCACGCGTATTCATTAGTTTGTTCCCGAGCTATTGAGTGTTCAACAAATGGGAGAATTTCGTTTGAATTCTGTCGCAGTTACATTGGCGTCGTCCGTCCTTGACCTCTGTCGATTGGTCTGTTTTGCCTAACTGCGTTTATTAGACTGCAGTTGGATTCACCTATTTATTTTGAGTCGTAAGCTCCGTAGAATGGTACAATGATGCAGCTCGACGGTTCCTCATGACATTAGTATGACCTCGCTTTTCGATCGATACAATATTAGTTTGCGTCCACATGACAGGTCAGCATAATACCTCACACTTGAGGATTCGCAGTGATTAGTTTTATCTACCTGTCCATGTCAATCCTCCTCACTTCAATTTCGATCGACTGCTCAACAGGAAGTGCTATTTTCGGCGCTGATAAAATTCCAATGAATCGTGAGCGATGCGTTCAATATTTTTCCTGCGTGTGCGTTCATGGCTCAAATGTTAGCCTATCTGGAAATCTTTTGTGTAGAAAGTGATCAAAACTGTAGATGGCTGTAGATGAAAATAATCTATAAGTAGCAGGGTGCAGCGATCTCGATGTTAACAAGTAGGTATGTGAAAGTTGACCTAAAATTGAGTAAAACTCCATAATCGCGATTTTCCCTTGTCAATCCGGTCACAAAATTGACTTTTTTATAGGATTTTAGGGAGAACCACGTCCTTAGATACCCTCACGTCCATACATACCCTCATTCCTCCTCACGAATTCAAATGTTTTCCCCAAATCTTAGGCTCATCAGAGACGCGATCGCCGTAGGTGGACACGCCCACCAACGCGACGGCCCAAATCGCAGGCCGAAAAGATTTGATCAACGGATCTTTAGTGCCGGCCGTGACCGCACTGTAGAGCTGGACTATGCAGATGGTCTGCAGGATATGGGATTGGGAAATAGGTAGTAACTTTCTCGACCTTGGTATGAAGGGATAACTCACCCTTAAACTCTGTGCTTCACGAAGCCTATGTGCGTATGGTTTCAACGCAAGGAACCGGCCCCAAGTCTGTATGAACTGTGGGGGGTTTTCTGGTTCCACCCAAAATCGAAAATCCAGTCGGCCTCGCTTCCCTAATACCCCAAAAGTATTCTGGTTTTGTCAAATAATTGTATTATAATTTTTATTATCATTATTTATTTTTATTTTAATTTCTTTAATAATATTTAAGAAATTTTTTATTTATTTTCTGCCCCAGACTCCATTTTTGAATCATGGAGATACGTAATCTCAGGCATTATATTATGTAGGAATAATATTGCCTATATTATCCACATTGGTGAAGTTCGAATTCGCCGGTTCTTCAGTGATTGACCGGGTATTTTCCAGAGGACTGTTATACTCAATGGCTTTTTATACTCGACTGCGCTTTGCAACTGCATTTTCCTGTTCCAAGATCTCCCAGGAACCGTTCATCTTGTTCTCCCTCAGTCGGGATGTACCCGTCTCTTTAGGAGTAATCTAATTTATATTTAGACCGAGAAGGGAGGAGAAACATTGAAGTATTTCGTGGGCTCCCCTCCTATCATTTCTTAGCGTTGGTATTTCCTTCTCGCTCCCACTCGTCGTTGATCCTCGTCGGCTCTTCTCTGCCCCGCGTCATAGCTGCACCTTCTGACTGGCCACCGCCGAACGCAGTTTACATCGGCTCTTCGTCCGGCCTCCGTCGATTTGTTTGCTGCTTTCGTCATTCGCTTTCCCTGTGTGTCATCAAAATTAATTTCGCGTGTGTTTTCCCTCGTGTCATGTGCTGATAACACGCAGCTGACAACATGGTCGTCGCATCTTTTCTCCCTGATTTAGGTAAGAATTTCCTTTTTGTCAATTGCGATCGCATAGTGCAGGCAAATTATTCACGGAAATTTCGATGCCTGAAATTTACTACACCCGTTTTAAGCGACTTGATGATTTTTGCTTAAAAATTTTTTTAATCAGAAAATCATTGAAATTGGGATTTAACGTCCCATAATCGCCGAATGATATGCGCAGGTGTTTCATTTCATTCCAGTCGTATCCACTTGCTTAGAGGAAAGTGCCCAAAAGTGGACCCCCATTTTGTTTTTTATCAATAAAAAATATAGAACTATGAAAAACACATTTTTAAATGCATGTAACGATAGCACGGTAATGTTTTGTATCATTTCAATTTCAATTTATAAAATTATACTAAGAAATAATAATAAAAAAATATATTTTTCAAAACCCTGCAATTTTTCAATCCCAAAAAAAGTTGCCTAAAGTGGACCCCTACTAATATTACAAAAATGGATGGAAAATTAAATGGAGGAATGAGATTAATTCACATAAAACAATGCTAAGTCAATAGTAAGTATATAATTACAATAAATTATCCTTTAATGCTAATGAATATATCGATTTCCGATTAGGCATCATCATTTTTTTGAAGGCGTTACTCCAGGCAAAGTCTCCATCACGGACGACCCAGACGAAACGCTGTCTTCTTCACTGCTTGATTTCTCTTCGAAGTTGAGACGTTTTTGGGATTCAGCAGGTGTTTGAACATGAAAAATAACGGGTTCCGCATTAGGACACTTTAGGCGACTATATCCTAATTATTCGTTACTCTTTCAATGTTTAACAGACCGTTCAAAGGAGATAACTTGATGATAAATATTACCCTTATTCCTTATTTCAGTATTGTGAGTTATCTACGCACCACTGGTATAGGTAGGTGTAAAGGTAAATTTCTAAAAAAAAAAGTTAGTTTCCAAAACTCAATGAATCCACTGAAATTGGAGCTAGAAGTTGTCCTTGGTACTGAGCTATTCAGTAGAATGGTACGATAGGTATACCTAGTATAAAAAATGGCTGTCAAATTTTTTTTTGCATTTTTATTTTTTTAAGCTTTTTTTTTACGGTTTTATGTTTTGTAAAAAAACTTTATTTCACGAAATTCCTCTTAATGAATTTCTCAATATTTAATTTTTTGGCTTAAAGAACCAAAAATTTGAACTCTACGTCCAATGGAGCCCTTAGAAACTAAATCTGGGCAAAATTGAAATCTTGGACAACTATGCATCGCTCAGAATAAGGGGACTGAGTTGTCCCAAACGCCAAGACGGGATCCCAAACGCATCGCAGGTCACCCAAACGCATCGCAGGTCGCCCAAACGCAACGCCTTGTCGCCAAAGATACTAGCCGGGCGGACCAGGCAGCATAGAAGCTCGGATTAGGCGCCCGACCTGTTTCAACATGTCCATCCATGTCAGTTCATGTTCGAAGAATTGCCCTGCGCCTACCATTCTGTGAATTACGATTTCGAATTCAGTCTTCCGCCGTCTTCCTTCCGGGTAGGTCGCGTCGCGCGTGTCTCTGAAATTAATTATTTTTCCTAGAAAAAAACGCTTTGTGAAAATGTTCCAGTGGAAAAATTCTTTTCCGACGTTGCTATTTACGGTTGTGAAGTGAAGGTTTGTGATAATTTCGCGAATTTTTGACCAGTCAGCTGCGATTCTCAGGTTCGATGAATGCGGGTGGCAAATCTTGGTAAAAATCTTTACCTGTAGTCTTCAAACCAGTTTTCGACCAAATTCCAACCAATTTTGACTTTCAGAGGGCGAAGAAATTGCAGAACAGGAATCTCCAAGGAATCCAATGAGCTCCAAAAATGCATAATCGGCTTAGTTGAAAAAGCAAAAATTGCCATCTATAAATTCGAGCCAAACTAATTAGAAAAAATTTCTCCCCGA